>CM059602.1:207137642-208500142 GCA_030412105.1 Cyclura pinguis | reverse complement strand
AGAAAAAATTGCAAATAACCCTCCCCCTCCCATGATCCCCTCCCATACCCCTCCAGAGTTCCCCACTCCCATTCCCTTGCCTTTTGGCCCCAGTGCTTGGGGGAGGGGGAGAGAAAAAACACAAAGTAAAGGGCTTACTGGTATTTTTCCCTCAGACAAAGAAGAGTGAAGTGCTGCGTTCTGGTGTTCTAGATACTTCTGGTTGCCATCTTGAGAAAGGAGATTCCACACAGAGTGGAGGAGTAGGAGCAAAGAGAGCACCTGACCAATCAGCAGCCATTACACAGCAGAATGTACAGCCATGTGGCAGAGAGGACACATGTCCAGAAGCATCTGGGGTGCCTTGCTCACTCAAAAGGAACATCCATTTTAAAACAACAAGCCTCACAAGCCTTGCGTTAAGAAGCATGGGAATGGGAGGAAGAGAATGACATTGGGGCGGGAGAGGAGAAGGCAAGCATATGCTTCGCAAATAATCAGATTCACGAAGGGCAAACTTGTGAATCTGGAGGGAGAACTGTAATCATTTTTGGTTCATGCTCCCACCCTCTCCATAATCCATGAATCCCTTCTTTGTTTTCTGGGCAGTTCTGAGCCTGACCATACTGTAATACTTGGAAATCTACAGATATATAGTAGCAGGGTGTGGATGGTGTCTTATGAACAGATATACTGATGAACAAATGGTCAGAGCTGACAACTTTGAACAAGTTCACCAAATATGTGATACTGAAATATATTAAATGTTATACTGTAGGATTGAATCTACCGTCATTAATATACAGTTTGACATCAGCCAGACAATTCTAAGTGATTGCAAACACAACAGCTGCCTCAGGCAGTCATTATGTGTGAGAAGAACAGATGGATTCAGGTCAATGAGGGACTTAAGGGTTAAAGCTCAAATTTTCCTTTGGGCTCAAAAACTGTCTGCCAGCTCAAACACATACTTAAAGATAGTTGATATACACTTCCTTTACCTGCCAGAAAAAAGTATGCCAGCTTCATCTGGGAGCACTTGGGAGAAGTCAATCACAGAGCACATTACAGTAGTTCATTCAAAAAGTTACCATGATGTGAATCACGGGGTGTGGCGATTGTTCCTCAGGAAAGGTTTCTGTTGACACTTCAGGCAAAGCTGGAAGCAGGTTCTCCTTCCTGGTGCTGCTGCTTGCACATTAAGCAGTAGGGGAAGAAAAGATCATCCACAGATTGTAAATCTACTTCTTTGAGGGGAATGCGACCTTATCTGGAATGAATTATATCACCTATTCTAGCTGCAAATTGACCACCTAATATGAATACTTCTTATTGGGATTGCTACTGAGAAATTCCCCCAATTTTTTGTTCACGTAATATATTGTTATTTGGTTGGTTAGCTGGCTGGCTGGCTGGCTGGTTGGTTGGTTAGTTAATTAGAAACATTTCTATACTGCTTCTCATTTGGACAAAATGCCAAAACAGTACAAAATTATTAAGCATTATATTATTCTATTTGGGTGTACTCCTGGATTCAGCCCTGATCCTGGATGTTAAGGTTTCTGCAGTGCATTCACAGTTAAAGCTAGTGTGCCAGCTGTGCCCATATCTTGGGACATCTGATTTGGCCATGGTGACACAGGCCTTAGTTTCATCCTGCTTGGATTACTGCAATGCACTCTACATGGCGCTGCCTTTGAAAAATGTTTGGAACATTCAACTGGTCCGAAGAACTACAGCCAGATTGCTAATGGGTTCTGGTTAGAGGAAGCACCCAAGTCGCTTATTGCAACAATTCCACGAGCTGCCAGTCTGTTTCTATGCAGAATTCCAAGTGCTGAATTTGGCCTATAAAGCCCTATACAGCACAGACTCAGACCTAAATCATTTGGAGGAATGTATCTTCCCATGTGAGCCTGTCTGAGGGTTAAGATCTGCAAGAGAGGCACTTCTTTCTATCCCACTGCCTTCACAAATATGGTTGGTGACAATGTGGGACAAAACCTTCTCTGTGGTTGTTCCCACACTTTGGAACTCCCTCCTTAGGGAAGTTAAGATGGCTCCTTTGTTTTCCTTTGTGCGGCAGGTTAAGAACTTTCTTTTCCAGCAAACCTTTGGACACCGATTTTTTTTAAAAAAACTTTTATGGGCTGTACTATTTTTAATCTGTTTTAAAATATGATTTTAATTGGTTTTAACTGCTGTTATTTAATACTATTTTAATCTCAATTTTGTATGTTTTCAACTATGTCTGTTTTATTATATTCTCTGTCTTTTTGTAAACCACCCTGAGCTCCAGCTTGGCAGAAAAGTGAGATATAAATAAAGTGACGGGTAGATGGATGGATAGTATGTCATATATGGTGTATGTGTGTAATAACATTATGTGTAACAACAGACTGTTGTAAATATTCTCACATCAGATAGCTGATTACAAAACAGGAATTTCTCGGTAACATTACCTCTTTGGTTGAATTCTGTCTGTAGAGTCATTCATCTGACATCTACATAATGTTATTTTGGGTGCCAGCTGACTTTTTTTTTAAATAAAGGGGGTTGACATCTTAGGGATTGTTTTAGTGCTAGCAGAATTCTGCAATGTTTTGTCCTAGCCACTGCTTTTACTTTAGTTTTATTTTTATCCCTGTTACTGGTATGAGCTTGGGTTCATCTTGTGCTATTTTATTGCCTTGTTATATTTTTTGTGTGTTCTGTGTTTTCCATTTATCTGTTCACTATCCAGAAAACTGCTATTACTGATTATTCTACAAATGTAATAAATGCAAGGCGACCCAGTGTTTGTTTAAAACCATTATATTTTATATATCATCTTTCTTTGGGATTAGTTCCAATGTGGTTTACACACTTAAAATATTAAAAACAATAAAACCGTATGATAACAAACAAAATGGTAGATCAAAACAAAGCAATCAGAAAGACTTTAAAACAGCTAAAATTGGAACGTCTGAAAGAAAAAAAGATTTTCACTTTCAATGTTGATGCCATCTGGGTCTTCCTGGGGAGAGCTTTCCAGAAGTGAAGTTCCATGGCTGAAAAGTCCTCAAGATTAAGAGAAGTCTTGGACTGCTTGGGTCCACAGACTGAAATCTAGACATCATTATTCTTGTGTCAAAATGTATCCCAATCTGTTGTTCATATTCCATGAAAGAATTTAGGTGGAACTTATCATATATTCATTTCAGTCTCAATAATTTGAGCATCTCTTGCTCCTAGAATGCTCTGATCCTTTCTTGATATGGAGCCTCACAGCATATGGTTGATAAGGGGCAGATGCAGAGAGTTTTTCTGGTGCTGAACTCTTCGTGGCATATCAGTCTCAACGAAGTGAGAACCTAAGAAAACAGACCAGCAGCTCTGGGGAGACAAATCTCTTAATCCCTTAGGTACTTTTCCCTAAATCGAGTTATTAATCCTAATTAGAGTAGACCCAATGAATCAATTAGAACTTGGTAAATCATCATTTATGGAAGTTCCAGTGGAACTAACCATTGGATCTAAGCCTATATTTTCTACCTTTCCTCTTCCCATCACATCAATATTATGTAACCATCTTGTGATTCCAGCGGCTATGTTGGCACTTTATTTTGCTTCCACCAAACTGCTGAAGAGAATACACCAATACAAAAATATTGTTTTATATCTGCTTTTTCTAATTCAGTTGGTTTTCATAAAATGTTGCCAGTAAAAATACATGTTGTTGTTTTTGTTGTTCTGTGCCTTCGAGTAATTTCTGACTTATAATGACCCTAAGGAAAGCCCATCATGAGGTTTTCTTGACAAAATTTTTCAGAAGCAGTTTGCTGTTGTCTTCCTCTGAGGCCAAAAGAGTGTGACTTGCCCAAGGTCACCCAGCATCTCCATGGTCAAACAGGGATTTGAACCCTAGTCTCCCAGAGTTGTAATCTAAAACCACTATACATGCTTACTACAACAATACATCTCAACTCTGATAAAATTATAACAGTTCAGTCATTGACTGCATCTGTTCTGTATATCCATAAAGGCCATTTCCGCACTAGACTGTTATAGCGCTCTGATTCCACTTTCAACATCCTATGGAATCCTGGGGTTTGCAATTTCGGGAGAGGCCAGATGCCGCTCCCAAAACTGCAAACCCCAGAATTCCATAGGATGTTGAAAGTGGAATCATAGCGCTATAACAGTCTAGTGCAGAAATGGCCAAAGTCACATAGTGAAGATATCAACGGCCATGTTTTTGATAGTTAGTGCAGAAGTGTATTATCAAAGAAATATTTAATAATGTACAAGGTATGGATACCTAGAAAATTTACAATGATTTTCTATTTTCTAAAATGTTTCATATCCTATAAGGAAGAGAAAGTCATTATGAATGCCACTTGGAAAGGGAGCCATTATGTATGTAGCCCACTCTTAAGAAAGAGGATTTTGAAAGACATAATAATCAGCAGTTTGCAAGACACAGTAATAGTCTGAGAATACCACAGTCAGTGGAGCACAATGGAGAACACACTATCATTAAACAATTGTATTTTCAAAGATAATGTTAGATGGAAAAAGTAAAGAAGGAATTCCAGAAGATGAATTGGAGAAAACTAACCAAACAGTGGGCAAGTTACTTCTTTTGAATTTACTCCTAGAAGTCCCCAGCCAACAAGCCCTGGCCACACTGACTCAGTAATAACCAGAATTACAGTCTAAGTAATTTTCTGAGCTCCACATCTAACACTGTAGGGTCCACAATGCCTCCAGCACTGATGCCACTGATGCATGTAGCTAAGACTCCTTTACAGATCAGCAAATCACAGCTATGCTCAATTCTTGCATGGGCAAGAATAATCCAAATTCCAAATAATTTGGAACTCAGTACTGAAACTCTCTTTTGCATTAAGTCCATCTCCTGGTGATGGAAATAGAGGAGGTGGGACTAGGTTCCCATGTTCACTATATCCTCTCTCTCCTATCTTGTTCACTATATCCACATTGCTAATACGTTAATAGGACTAGATGACATGCTAAAGGAGGAATGGTCTACAGAATGATTAAAGGTTGCTGATTATCATAATCAGAGGTGGTATTTGGGAACTCTGGGGTCTTTTCCGCACAAGGGTAATACATTGCGTTGGCATCTGCACGTTAAACAGCCATGTTAAACCGGAGCAAGGGAGGGAGTGGGAGGAGGATGGAAGTTTCACAAGAATTGATGGAGTGGAAGCGGCAAACAATTTTCACTTCATTAATTCAATAGAAACCGGAGGGCATGCAGATAACAATCCGGTAAAATCAGAGTAAGGCCCTTTCCACTTGGGGGGGGGGACGGGCGAAAATGCCCAAAAACAGAGCTTACCGGCAGCTGGGTAAGTATGCCACGACACGGAGCAGTGCGAGCTCGCTGCTCCGCAATCCTTCGTCGTCCCAAATGGCGGCTTCCGGTTGGTGGAGGCTCTCCACCAACCAGAGAAGCTTGCCAGCTGGAAGCCCGCCCCAGGCAGATCTGCAGGCACGCACTTGCGCGCGCCTGCAAATCCGCGTCAGAGCCAGGCGATGGAGCGGCACGGGGCTGCACGCTCCGTGCTTTTTAAAAACCTCGAAGAAGAGGTTTTTAAAAAACATGCAGCGCGGCTAGTTCTGGCCGCTCCTGAGTGGATTCTGGTGTGGAACTACAAAAAGTAGTCCACGCCAGTCCACTCTACGGTGCAGAAGACCTCCATCAGAGGTCACTCTGCACCATTTCAGAAGCCCGGTGTGGAAATGGCCTAAGTCGGGTTAAAAAACACCGCTCACAACACACGGTGAAATCCTTCTCCACTCTGGTGTGGAAATGGTCTGGGTGATCTGAAGTAAACAGGCAAAGTTGTTTAAAATTAGTTTTTTAAAAGTGACAACAAATGGCTTCCCTCTGGACATATACCTACATATTGCATGCATGCTGCTGAGATAACAAAGACTGGAAGGATAACTCGGAAGGACCATGTGGAGCCTCATTCATTCTGATACTCAGAAACAAATTCCTGGTTCAGAATTCCTGTGCACTTGGCTTTAATGGAGGATCTCAGAGTGCTATCTCGAAAAAGAAAAAAAAAGTAGATCCTGTAGGCCTGAAGTCTGCCCATCCCTGAAATATTTGGTTGAGCATAGAGAGGGAATAGAAGACTGGATATTCTAGTCATATACAATATATGTGTTTCAGATTTTAATGTGTTAACTTTATCCACTTATGTCATCCAGAGGCTAGAGCCAGTTATACTCTGGTGTATTCTGTGTACAGTGGACAAAGACAGCAATCATGTGGAGCAGTTCTGCATAAATCCAAGGTTCAGAATGTGTGGTTTATAGTTTCCCCAAATCCCACTGATAGAATCATAGCCCCATAATTCACAATTACTTGTTTACTCTCCATATAATGCCTCTAACTGCACTTGACCTGCATATTGGAGGGGAACATGAAAACATGATCAGTGGTGGGATATAAATCCCAAATTCACATATAGTGGCAATTATTTGCTGGCTGCTAGAGGTCATTTTTGTTTTGTTTTCAAGCCACCACCACTCCAGGGCAGTAGTTTCTGATCTGGAACTACCCAATCTATTTTTATTTTATTTTATTAATAATCTATTATTAAATCTATTATTTTATTATTTTATTTATTATTTTATTTTATTTTATTATTGAGAAAGGGGGAAACAAATATTTCTGAATTAACCATTTTTAGCTGTTCGAAATACGAAGAACTTTATTCACACAAACTGAAACTCTGGTCTCAAAAACTGCTACATCAAGAGGAAATCCCATTGTTCAGGTAAACAGCCATGATCACAATCACAGCTTCATTTAAGTCAACTCTCAACTCTGGTCCATGTGAAATGATAGTCGATATGAAAAGTGCCTCTGAAGGTGTCCTAGGGTGTGTTACTTGGCCACTAGTCACAGTCATATCTGTGCATTTAGAAGCAAGGTGATCACAAGACTGTGTGGAATGTATGCAAGAGGACATGCCTTATTTTTTTTTCAATTGTACTTCTGCAGCTGTGTTTCAGCATGTGTTACGAAAAATGGTCTCTGGCTTGGTTCCTGGTGTGCAGATTGTAAATTAGCATATAAATTAGACACCAAGGAGGGTGCAAAGTATTTGTTTAATTCATCAGTATCAGTGGAATAAAATATACTAGGTGTTGGTCTAGTAGGGATCCCAAGTGAGGACATACTTTTCTAAGGTAAAACATCTACATGTGAACCATTCCTCTCTGACAGTGTGATTTTAGCACTCTGGTTCCAGTTTAACTGCCATGGCTACATCCTGTAGGGCCCTAAGATTTACAGTTAGGAGGCATTTAGAATTCCCATCCAGAAAGTTCTAGTACCTCCTCAAATCCTAAGATTCCATAGGATGCAGCCATAGCAGTTAAAGGGGAATCATAGCAATATAATAGTGTCGTGTGAAAGGAGACCATGGTTATAAAGAGATACATCTGTGCTTCAGAACATAGCAGTTAAGGACAAGCAAAAATTGCTAGTCGTGGTATTCATCCACTTCAAGAGGAAGAATTAACAGCAGCAAGTTAGTCTTTTTCAGGACTAACTAAAACATCACAGAGGAATGTGCAAACTTTTGACTTCCACAAAACTTTTATTCAGGCTGGATGTTAAACAAAAGGAAAAAGAGGAAAAGGAGTGGTGACTGTAAGGAAAGAAAAAGATGGTACTTGATAATCCAAAGTTGCTTGGGGAATTTGATCGATGAAAATCCCGAGCAAACAAGCTTCCCCACCCTTATTCCCTCCTGGTATGTTGGACTGTAACTTGCATTATCCACAGCTACTGTAGAGAATGGCCATTAGTTCAAACTGAGCCACAGGAGATCTGATAAGGAGAGCTGGCCCAATGCTGAGTGAGGTAGCTGCCTGGAGTGGCTGGTTTTTTGAATGTCACAAAAGATTGGCACATAGTGATTTATCATTGTTGCATTTGTACTGCCAAGGAGGAGGATGTAGTGGTGTTTGCTTCTTCCATTTCAGATTGCATAATAATTTGGCAGGCCTCAGATACTGTGACTCCGAGGCAGCTGGTGACTTCCATGTCAGTGGAACAGCAAAATGCACTCTGAGTTTTAGTGCAAACTTTGAAAGAGCTGCCAAGGTGGTCAACCTATTGGGGATAATAGATTTTTGCACCCTGGACAATTCCGTTAAATTTCAGACTTGGGATTCAGCATTTTAAAGACTCAAAACCTAGAGTTATGGATCCATAACAGATTTGTGTTTACAAAGCCTGTGTATTCAGAATCATGGCACTATTGCCACAATCATAAAAAGTCCCCAAAACCGGCTTTACTGAGCATCAGCCAATATGAGGGAGGGAGGGAGGGAGGGAGGTCTGGTGTCCTCTTGATCAGAGCCAGAAGACTGATGTTTGCACTCCTACTTCTGCCAGCAATCTCTGGTATGAGGATAAATTGCAACCACTGGAGATGGTTACAGGGATAGAAACATCAGTGTGCTGTACCCTGATCAACAGGAGAGCAGACCCCTATTGCTTGCAGCAGCTGCTGTGCAGTAAAACAAGATGGGAGTGGATGGGCCAGGAGATACTACTTAGTTAATTATACTTAACCAAGTAGCTGATCTAGAATCTCATCCCATAATCCAGAGCATATTGCTGTCTTATTTACATCAGATCTACCAAACTTCACTCCCTCAACAGACAGTGGAGGAAACATTCCAGCTCTGCCTCAGGCAGCATAATGTGTGGGCCTGCTGGTGAATTTTAAAGTTTGCTCACTCCTTCATGACATCTTAATTTAATAACTCTAACTACACTGTTCAAAACAGGTTTGCTTCCCTTTCATACCTCTCTTTCCACTTCATGGTCTTATATGATCTATTTGGAAGCAAGGCTTTCACGTGTAACCCACACGTAGGTTGGGTGTTTGAATTAGTGCCAGAAAATTTGGATCCATTGTGTTTTGTTGGGGTTTTAAAAAACAATATGAAAGCACTGGAGCATGGAAAGCAGAGGATGAAATGTTATTCATGACTAGCTTTAGGTCAAATTGTGCCTACAACAGCCATATCAAAACAGTTGATTTAATATCTTTTTATTCTTTAAAAGAATTAACTTGAAAGGTCACATTAAGGCTCATTCCATCAGAGACATATCCTAGAAAATATCTCGATTCACATCAGTTCCCATCTGAGAGATTTTTCACAGCTACTGTTCTCTCCAAGGCTGTTAAAATGGTATTGTCTAAATTCAATGTTGCATAATAATTTGTGAGCCTACCAGTTTCACAGAACCTGCAAAAGTGACCTAGCCCTTCCTTGCTGTTGTTTGTGATCTTGAGAGAGATTACTATACTAAAAGAATTTTGTCTTCAGAGGCATCTTTTAGAGACTAGTATGGTGTTATGGTCTTGGGCTCAGATTGATGAGATTTAGATTCAGACTGGGAGTCAGAGTGGTGTAGTAGTTTGAGCATTGGACTTTAATTTTGGAGACCATGGTTGGAATCCCTGCTTGGCCATGGAAGCCCATTGGGTGACCTTGGGCACGTCAGATGCTCTCAGCCTTTGAGGAAAGCAATGGCAAACCCACTCTGAACAAATCTTGCCAAGAAAACCCCATGATACTTTCATCTTAGCATCACCATAAGTTGGAAACAATTTGAAGGCACTAAACAACAAAGGTTCAAATTGGAAGCTTACTGAGTTATCTTGGAAGTCAGCTTCTCTTAATTTGCCTCATGGTGCTGTCATGAGGACTACATGGTTAGTAATGATGAAGGAACCATATTGTGTATCCCAGCAAGAGCTCCATCAAGAAAAGGCAAAGTATACATTTAATAAATAATTTAAGCCAGTAAACAGGAGGATGTGTTTATTACTCAAAGGAAGGATGTGCTTATTACCTGGGGATGTCTCCATCCCTATTTTACCAGTATCTTGACGTTAGTTTAATAAAACTTAATCACACAGAACCACTTGCAAGAGGATGTGTTTATATCATGAAGAAGAATGAGCACAATATACATTCCTGTATTTGGGGAAAGATAAATACAAGGGGTCAGTTAGAAAGCTTCAAAAAAAAAGTCTTCTCCCAAACCCTTGCCATTTTAAAGCACATTTTGTCCTGCATATATGGTAATATGGACATTTTATTTCTTTTAAACAAAAAAGAAAATAGCAAATTGGGATTTTAGTTGCTTTTACATTTCCCCCCCTCTGTTTTAAATTATGGTTATTCACCCATACATTCCCTCTCTGAGTATTCATTTAGAAGGAAGGTTTTGTAATAGTCACATTTAATTTATCAGGGTGCAATAATTTGTGTTTCCCAATCATCTTGCAGACTTTGGTTCATTATACTATTGTTTCACATGAGTAAGTTAGCAAAGTTTGGATTGATTGACTCTAATTAACTAAAACTGGTTCCAGGCTGTGCATCTATTGTCATGGTAGCTAGCCACAAAGCCCCAAACTGTTCCATAATGGCAATATAAGGTAATATTGATATGAAAACTCCAGCAAATTTTTAATACTGGCATACAGTCCTATGGTATCCTAGAAGCCCTGGAAAGGAGCAGATTTTCCTGTCCATGTGATGCTCAAGGAAGTCTGAGCATTGAAGGAGTTCTGCTGTCCCTTTCAGCCACCAGAGAAGTTTCCACCATAGTTCCTCCCCTGAGTCAGAACTCTGACCTCATATAGGGCCAAATATTGATGTGTTTGGGGGTGTCAGTGAGTGGGGAGAAAAAGATCCTGGATATGCTGGATCCACAGGCTGCTCAGGCCCCAAGCACCCTCTGGGTGAAAAGAAATGTAGATGCATCTCTGATCGTATCTCAATTCCACAGTGGGATGCATTGTTCATAGAATGGGGAATGCACACCCTGCAGAGCAGAAAAAGAGAGAGAAATCAGCTACACTGACAGTTCTGCCTTGCCAGCAACAGCCCAGCAGGGATTTGGGCATATTGGAATCTGAAACTTCAAAGCATTCATCTCTGTGAACCTTTTCCTTTTCAGGCTTTCAGCTTTATTCTATCTGAAGCAGGAGAGTATTACAGGGCTGGTACAAGTCAAAGCAGTTTGCATGGAACTGGAAGAACTGAGCTATTGTTCCAGTACTAATGTACTGGCTCTTAGGATGTCACCACTGTCAAATGATGAGATGCTGTATATTACACCAGATCTTCCAGGATAGTCATCAAGAGCAACCCGACAGAAACTATGGCTCTTTCCGCCCAACACACCCAAACTGCCATGGGGACAGGAGAAGGATGGGACTGGGATGATGCTTATGCACGATGGCATCTCAGTGTTGTTCTTCTCCTATCCCCAGGGGGCACAATCGCACTGCAAATCATTGACTAGTTTTCCCTGTGAATGACCAGTGATTGTACTGCCCTCCCACACTTAGCTTTGTTTGCAGAGCTCCTCAAAGAGCAATGGCTATGCTTCCTGCCCCAGCACAGCCTGGGACAAAACGTGGCTACACTGCTGTAGGACGAGGCATGGCCATTGTGCTTCCTGGATTCTGGAGGCAGTCGGTGCGGAGAGGAGTATTCCATTGTGCTCCCCTCCTAGGAGAGCCACTGCTGCCATCATCACTGGAGACCACCAGGACAAGGGGACAAACAGATAGCGTGGTAGCTAATAATATAAATAGTGAATGAGAATAAGCTGCCTTGGATCCTATTTGGGAGAAAGATGGGATATAAATTACATTTGATAATAAATAAATAAATAAATAAATAAATAAGGATTTATTTCCACTGTGAATGTAATGTAACGTCTTTCTATACTGCAATTGGTCAGCTTCAATTGGAGTGAAGTATTATCTGAGCTCCAATTGCATCTTCTCCAATTCACCTATCTCAAGTCTTCTCTAAACCAAAGCCATTTCCACACTACACTGTTATAGTGCTATTATTCCACTTTCAACCTCCCATGGAATCCTGGGGTTTGCAGTTTAGGGAGGGAAATTTCGAATTCTCAGCCAGAGAGCTCTTTGGTCTCAGGAAACTACAACCCCCAAAATTCCACAGGATATTGAAAGTGGAATCATGGCACTAGAATAATATAGTGCAGAAATGGCTCAAGGCAACCTATGCCAATAAAGCAGTGTATGGGAATGCCTTGGAGCAACTGTGCAAAAGGGAAAAGTGAACACTCTGTTCTAGATTCCAACAAAGTCATTGGCCATTTCCCCACTACACTGTTATAGTACTCTTATTCCACTTTCAATATCCCGTGGAGTTCTGGGATTTGTAGTTGACTGAGGCCAAAGAGCTCTCTGGCTGAAAATTCTAAATGCTCCTCCCTAAACTGCAAACCCCAAAATTCCATAGGATGTTGATAATAGCATTATAACACTGTAGTGTGGAAATGGCTATTGACTCAGGAGACATTGAAATCCAATAGGGTCCATCCATCTGGGAACTGACTAATCTGATATCTCAACAAAAGGCATAAGAATTGCATTTGGGAGGTAATGTTCTTATCATGACAATGTTATTAGGAGTGGGCCTACACATACCTAATATTTGGATTTGTGACTTCATTTGGAAAGCCACCTCATTTTTTATTCTGTGGGAGTATGTTGCCTCATTTTCTCCCTGTTTTGCAGGATTGTTTTACTTCATAAATGAAACTAGATTTGCATTTCCTATTGATTTAAAGTAGAAAAATCACAGTGTACCTATAACATAAAATGTCCAAGAAAAGGAGCTCCTCTGGAGGAAATGAATCTTGCCATATTTCAGAGAAAGAGATAATCGTTTGTTGTAGTAATTGCCTTTAAAGCTGAACCATTTAAAAATGTTCTGTCCTTCCACTTGGCTAAGTGTTTTGTAAAACACATTGAGATACCCTGTGGTAAGATTCATGAAAACTCACACATGAATAGGTGCAGGGGTTCAAGGAACATGCATCAAAACAGCATTGGATCTTCCAATGGGCAGGATCCAACAGGATTGGTCTGTGATTCTCTTTGCTGTAGCTCCCACTCATCCACCCATTCTCAAAATCTGCTCTGGCAAAGCTTGCATGGAGGAGAAGAGAGAGAAGTCATACTGTGCTACCTGAGATTTAGTGGATTCAAGACTCTCCATCCTCTAAGGGCATCAACAAGCTGCCCCCTTACTACGTTTAAGGAGTTAAAGGCCGTTTCTGTACTACACTGTTATAGTGTTATTATTCTACTTTCAGCATCCTGTGGAATTCCGGGGTTTGTACTTTACTGAGGCCAAAGAGCTCTCTGGCTGAGAATTCTAAATGCCTCTCCCTAAGCTGCAAACCCCAGGATTCTATAGGATGCTGAAAGTGGAATAATAGCACTACAGCAGTGTAGTGTGGAAATGGCCAGAGAGTGCAGAAGATATATTATCCCCAAAAGTCCCTCCTCCAAAATCACTTCATGGGGAAGAGGAGCATGACATGAGAGAAGTAGAATTACTTAGCAGTACTGAAGACAGAGGTCAGTAGAAGACTTAAAAATATAAAAACTATGGTTACAGTTGGTAACTAATTTTATGGATTCTTGTTTCTGTGTATTTCAACATTGAATGCACAGTGCTTCTATAACTAATCAGGAAAATCATGCAAACATCTGGTTTTATTTGGAAACATCCTGCTTGTCTTACATTTTGTTCTTCTTGTGGCTGCAGGGAACATGCTGAAAACAAAATCACACTGATGACATTTCCAAGCAGCATTTCCCTAATGCAATAATCATTCTTCTAACACCAACAGATCTATGTATGGCAAAACCATCTTAGAGTAGGGCTTAACAAGGGAGTGGGCTTGGTAGAAAAAGCTTGGGAACATTATTCTTTATAAGGCGTTGTAGAAGAAGGTAAATGAGTGAATTCATTCATGGTCTCTGTCCCTCCAGTTCTTTCCTCAGCTTGCTTCTCATCATCCAGCTTTTTTAGCCAACTGTATCTTGTACAAGTCTTTCAAGTCTTGATTATTTCTGGGAAAATACAATCTCACTTTCCTGTACTAGGCTTGCACCTAAACCCAAAGTAGGTTTACACCTACATTTGACTTGCACCAAATCAGAATGAGGCAATCCACCACTGCACTGATATAGGAAGAACTCAAGAAACTGCTTTATATTGTCAAATAACCCCTCCATTGAGCTCAGTACTGGCTACACCAAGCAATATTGGTATAGACTACATCTCCCAGGCTTCTTCACCAATAGTTCTACTATCTAGAGCTGCTCAGAGTTCCAGTCTATCAAAAGGGTTGCATGATCTCAACTTTAGTCTACTCTTGTGAAAATGAGTTTCCTCCTGCTGTTTCAGTTATATGGTAGATTTTATAATGTCTAGTGTGAATGGAAGCTTTTCAAAGACATAAGTTTTCAAACAGAGCTGGATTCTCAGTGGAGTAAGTGAAGTGGCCCTACCTTTCATCTCCCCCACTGCTGCAGCCTGATGGAATGGCAGCTGTCAAATGACTGTTGGAGGAGCAAAGAGCCCACAGGACTTGATCTTTCAGCAGAATCCTTAGCATTTCTTCTTCCCATCTATCCCTTTCATTACTTATTGAGATGCCAAATTCTAATTTTTGATAACTGTTACCACGTGGGGGTATTGTTAAGGTCCTTGCCCACATATAATGGTACTGGAAGATTTCTGTGTAGCTCTCAGGGAGAAACCAGTTGATTCTTTTAGCACACCTACTGAACCCAAACTCTTTTATTAGAATATGGAGATGTGCTGGGCAGTAGATTTGAGCCTAAATTCAGTTGTTATTCTTGGCTAGAGCAGACCAATTGAGTCAATACAACTTACACGAATGCTTACTTACTAAGTTTCCATTGAGTTAAGCTGTCATTGCTCCAAATAGCAATTTTCTACTAAGTAAACTTCTATCTGGAAAAATTTGGGGATTCTGGAATCTGATGAAATATTAACTTAAGACTTCCCTCACTCCTGAAAACAAAAATGAGTTGATGTCAGACTGTTTATTTGTAATGGATCCTGCCCTTTGGAATTAGCTTCCTAGAGAATTGTGCTGAATAGTACCTCTGAAATCAACACAGTCCCCCATCCCTTTTATCTAAGAGGTTGATTCTTCTTTGCCATTTTGTCAATCAGTCTATATCTCTTTGGAGTTACTAACAGTCTTCCATCTCATTAGTTTCCAAGTGATGAACACCAGTATTGTCCTAATAGCCAGGTTAACATCAGCATTCCCCCTAAGATTCTCTTCAGTATGACTACCAAGATATTTAACGTGGGAGAATCAAGCCACTAAGTAACCTTTTAGGTGATTTTATTAAGATAATTAACCCAATATATAAAGTCTTCCAATCCCTTGGGAAGGATTACATGACATGGACTTATATTTTTTTAGGTACATTCTTATCAATTCACTCTATATCACCTGAAAGGAATCAAACATCTCACATATATTGAAACATATCTTAGGAACCACCAGTACAAAGCAGCACATTGACTTACACTGGTAAGGAATCAAAGATCTTACACAATATCATCTCCCAGGTTGCAGGATATTATCCAAGACCTTCCTGTCAATCAACCAGTCAATTTTGTTTCAAATAGCAGATATCAGGCAAGCGGCTCATCGTATCCAGTGGATGTTTTTGGGGTTTGAACTTTTGGTTTGACTTTACTATGCTGTAGGTGTTTGGAATTATTTAACTGCAGGAGGTCTTGAAGGCTAAAAATATGCCAGTTCTAAGTATAAAAATGAGGATAAATATAAAAAATATACTCTCAGTGCACAGTTACCACTTTTAAGTTCAGGTGAAGCTGCTCAAGGTACAATCATCCAATATTCTCCCTGTACTCCAAGGTATTTTCAAGTAATAATTGTGTGTCCAAATGGACACCCAGTTTTTGCTTTTGAAACCTAGCAGAAACAAAAGAATCCATCCAATTAATCAGTGGGTTCCATGATTCGTACTTTATTTCAATGCCTTCTTCAACTTGCAATAGACCAAAAATAAAAATAATTCCATATATGTTTTGCAGTCTTAGATCAGTTGTGTTTGTAAACAATTTTTTTAAAGCTTTGATGTCAGTTTAAGGGATTCTTTTTCTTTTTAGTTCAGATATTTTGTGGTGGTTGGAAAGACAATAAGAATTGCTAGAATTCCGGCTGTGTGTAAATGTGTTTGCAGCTCTGTATTGACTTCCTCTTTTTCTTTCGAAAAAGAATGTTTTCAACACAATCTTCATCTTGGGATTGTATGTAATGAAGAAGTTCCCACTTTTGAAATTTTTAAACAGGAGACTTAATACCCCCCTAACAAATTCTTTTAAAATACCCTGCTGGGCTCATTCAAGTCTTCAGTTCTTCACTGATGTATTTTGCATTCAGCACATTAAGATGATGTGGAAGCCCTATCGAAACATTTTCTGAGTTTGGACTATGATAGATTTCAGCTTAGGTTGTGTTGAAATGAGTTCAAACAAGTTAGCATGAAAGCACATACTGCAGCAATCAAAGAGGCTGTACAACAAATTACAGTAGCAAAAAGAGAGAAAGGCCAACAGATGGCATGGATACTCAAGTTTTCTTCATTTGTTTATTTGTTTTTATTATTCCCCTTAAGTTCAGTCAAAACAGAGCAGCGCTGATCATGGTAGGGTGCCCACTGAGCGGCTTAGAGGAGGACATTTCTGCTCTCATCTTGATGGCATCCCACACTCTCTTAAGAAGGAGGTTCACAGTTTGAAATACTTTCTGCACCCAGCAGGACTGCTGGATTGCCAGTTTGTGGCAACAGCCCACAGTATTATTTTACCTTTCTTTGCTTTGCTTGTTGTGCCCCTGCTGAAAGACAGGGAGCTTACTACAGTTCCTGTTTTGTTGGTGATGTCAGTTTGGGCTAGGCTGCTATTACATGGTCTGAATCAGGCTAACCTTGAACATGGTCCAGAAACTTCACCTGGTACCCAACACTGTTGCTCATCTACTGAGGTGCCTGAGCTAGGGAAAACATTAGATATCGGTCTCTATACACCTATTGTGCTTTACGTTCCATCTTCTCTGAAGATTAAAAGCTACCAGGAGTGAGGCCTTCTTTGCTATGCCAATAAAGCTAGGGGATTCTGTTTCCTAAGAACCTCATTTTGTCCTCATTACTAGCCTCTTTTTGAAAACCCAGTGAAGGATACCTATTCCCCGTGACACTGAGAAACTTGGGTTGTCGTGTTTCTGGATTCATTGTTTTTATTAGCTTCATGCTTGTTGAAAGTATTATCACTGGGGGGTTTATTGTTAAATACTTTTTTTTAATTTACACCATCTTTTGATTCCAAACTTAGGCCATTTCCGCACTAGCCTGTTATAGCGCGATGATTCCACTTTCAACATCCTCTGGAATCCTGGGGTTTGCAGTTTCGGGAGGGGCCAGGCAGCCCCTCCCGAAACTGCAAACCCCAGCATTCCAGAGGATATTGAAAGTGGAATCATCGTGCTATAACAGGCCAGTGCAGAAATGGCCTTAGTCATACTTAAGCTATTTCCACGCTAGACTGTTATAGTGCTCTTATGCCACTTTCAGCATCCTATGGAATCCTGGGGTTTGCCAGGCCCCTTCCTAAACTGCAAGCCTCAGGATTCCATAGGATGTCAAAAGTGGAATAATAGCACTAAAACAGTCTAGTGCGGAAATGGCCTTAGAGGAGAGCCATTGAAAACAGTTGGCTATTTTAGTTATGATTGACTTAAGTCCTATTGAATTCCATGAGTTTAAGCCCAGCTAAGTCTGACTCCAACACATTGTAAATAAACTACACAAAGTATTCTATTTGCAAACACATTCCTACAGTGTTGTTGCTGTACCTCTGCAATCAAAATGAATAAACTCGACAAAGCTATAGAGATTTCTGTTGTACATGCTATGTAATGTACTCCTCATTACCTACAGACAGGCAAATTCTTACTCAGTATCAATTCTTGAAAATGAACATAGCTCTGAATTTCTTTGAATGCTCATTTAAAACCCATGTTTCATTTCAGTCTTAAGAAATCAGCATGTTTCTTTGTTGAGCAAAGAATGTCATACCTTCAAAGGTTTGCATTAGCAAACAGTTTATTTTTTTGTCAGCAGTAATCAGTTTCTGAAATCTTTTTTTTTAAAAATTCCAACTATGGTTCTCTTGGTGTAGTAAATGACATTAGGCTTTTGTAAATTCTTGCAGAATATAACAGATCATTGGTTTTATAACACAGTCACTGTTTTTGCATTCTGATGAGATTATTAGACGCAGTCTTGAATACAACTTCCCTGAATACTGTTAGTTAAAAAAAAAGTTTACTAAATGGTATCTTGTCAACTGTATCTGAAAATCATCATATTTCCTTTATTCTCTCCTCCTTGTTGAGGTTATTTTTGTAAGCTGATGAATTCTACCAATATGAGGTTTTCAAATTGTTACTCTAATCTGTGTCTAGGTTGTTCTTAGTATGTTTGTTACAATATACACAGGATTGAAAGTAAACCCAAAAGAAAAGCAGAATGTCTTCTCTGTTCCAGAAATACATTTATGTCATACTTTAAGTAAAAGGAAATCATACAAATATGTTAGCTACTATTTACCTCATCTAGCACCAAACTGTTGCACAAACAGAAAGAAAGAAAGGATCAGACTCAATCTTCTTTTGGTTTGTCTTAAGGTTAGGGTGCCACTTCCAAGATTCATTGTTACACCAAGGGGGTGCTGATGACTCACTGAATGTACAGAGCTTGAAAAAGTTACTATTTTACACTACAACTCCCAGAATCCTCCAGCCAGCATGTTGATTATACAGTCAGCTTTCCACATTTGTGGGTTTCACTTTTGCAGATTTGATTATTCATGGATTATTTGCTGTCAGCTCTGCTGCCTCCTTATGCCATTTTTAATAGGGACTGTAAGTCTCATGAGACTGAGAAACTGCGAACAAGGCTTGTAAGTTCCTATTAAAAATGGTGCAGTGGAGGTGGCAGGAAGCCCTACCAGCCACCCACTTCTACCCTGTGAAGGAACTCTGATGCCTCAAAGGAATCCATGGTGGGTTGAATATAGTGATCATACTTTTTTTGTGTGTTAAATATGGTTTGTGGGGTCCTGGAGTTATTCATGGTTTTTCCACTTTCCCAGGGGTCCTTTGTCCCTAACCCTAGCAAATGTGGAGGAATGACTGTACTCCAAAAAAGGAACTTTTCCAAGCTCTGTGAATCATGCTTACCTTATTGCTGTTGTTGTGTGTCTTCAAATTGTTTCCAACTTATGGTGACCCTATAATGGCATTTTCTTGTCAAGATTTGTTCAGAGAGGTTTTACCTTTGCCTTACTATAAGTAACCCAACTGAGAACTCTTTCTCAAAAAATCATCAGCTGTCACCATACGTGACATTTGTCATACGTGAAACAAAATGGTCTTTAGGTTCTCTTAAACTGAAAGAGAGATGCAGGAAAGGAAAACAGATCTCTGATAAAAGAAACATACAGAGGAGAAAAGAAGTCCTGTGCATTATACAAGTGAAGAGGGATACATAAAACCAGTGTGCTCATGCATCTAGGGCAGCCCTTATTCATCATCACAATGAAAAGATGAAAAAGAAGAAAAGAACACAGATTTGCATTAAAAATTGTATAGGTTAAATATACGTATAAATGCAAATGCAGGTATTACAGCTATCATTTAAATAGAGAAAGCCAGTGTAGTATCATGGTTTGAACATTGGACTATGGTTCTGGAGACCAGGGTTTGATTCCATGCTTGGCCACAGAAACCCACTGCGTGACCTTAGGTGCATCACAGACTCTCAACCCCAGAAAACCCATGGTAGTTTTGCCTTATGGTCACCATAAGTCGGAAACAACTTGAAAGCACACAACAGCAACAACAACAATCTAAATAGAAATACAGTCCTACCTCCACATCTGTGGGTTCGACCTTCATGAATTTGATTATTAGCAAGGCACATGCTTGCCTGCCCCCAACATTCTCCTCCTCCCAGTTCCTTGCATTCCTCACCCCAGGTTTGCGTGGCTTGTGTTTAAAATCAACTTTTTTCCTTTTGGGGGGTGTATCATCTATGCCACTGGCTGCACATTCTGCTGTGTAATGGCCACTGATTGGTCAGGTACTCTCTTTGTTCCTAGCCCTCTCCTCTGGGAAGAATCTTTTTACTCAAGATGGCACCTGGAAGTAGCTGGAGTGCCAGAAGTCAGCACTATGCTCTCCTCCATCTGAGGGCAATGTACTAGTAAGTGCTTTACCTTGTCTTTTTCCTTCCCTCCAGGGAGCACCAGTCCAGAGGCAAGGGAGTGGGAAGGGAGGAGCTCAGGAGGGGAATGGGAAGGGGGATTGCAGAGGGAGTTATTCACAGTTTTTCCATTTTCATGAGGGTTCTGCACCCTGAACCCTCACAAATGTGGAGGGACCACTGTATAATACCTCTTGCTATGTGGAGAAGACTATGAACAGGTGATCTGTGCAACTGTTCAGTTTGTTCTCAAGGTGCTTCCTTTTGATGGACAACTTTAAGGTAATAGTCCTCTCTTCCTATAGGTTTTTTAATGTCTACACTGGATTTAAACTGGACAGCCATTCAAACAGACAGCTATCATTTAATAGTCTTTACACTGAAATATAACTGATAGTTGGCTCAGCAGATGGTGGACAGTGAACCAAAGTACTGTTCAGTTGTAAAACTGAGAAATATAATGTTTCCATTTAAAAGAAAAATTATATCTCATCACTCAGAAAACACACAGACAGACAGGCTTATTTCTCTTTGATTGCAATCCAGCACTCATTAGTTGTGTGACAAGGGCTTCATTCCAATGTACCCAGGATCAGACTAGCTATCCTATCTAAGGCCCTTTCCACATGTGGGGGGGGGAACGCCCGAAAATGGAGCCTACCGGCTTTGTTTTCCGACCGGCCGAGTCAGTCGCCATGAGGAGCAGCGCGAGTTCGCTGCTCCGCAGTCCTCCGGCGTCCCAAATGGCGGCTTCCAGTTGGTGGAGGCTCTCCACCAACTGGAGAACCTCGCCAGCTGAAAGCCCGCCCCCGGAAGATCTGAAGGAACACACTTGCGCGCACCTGCAAATCTGCTCCGGGGCCGGGCGACGGAGCTACACGGCTTTGCTCTCTCTGTGCTTTTTAAAAACCTCAAAAAAGAGGTTTTTAAAAACCACGCTGCGCGGCCACTTCTGGTAGCGCAGAACCGGACTGAGGTGTGGATCTAGAGAAAGTAGTCCACCCCAGTCCACTCTACGGTGCAGAAGACCTCCGTTGGAGGTCGCTCTGCAGCATTTTAAATTCCCAGTGTGGAAATGGTCTAAATTCCTACTGTCCTAAATCAAAAACTAATATTATTTGTCTTAAAAACTTATTAATAGGAGGCAGGAAAAATTTCACCAATATCAGCATGTCAGCAATGCAAGCTAAATATTTTAGTGCACCTACATGTTTAGTTGTGTGTCTTATGCATTGACGGTTAGATCATGAAATCTGCCCCCTCCCTGGAAATTATGACATTTGGCACTGAAACAGTCTTCTCATTTTGGGACTGTTGACAAAAGAGATAGACTACATTTTATTATTTTTACAAAATAACAAGATAACAATAAGAAAAAGTCTAGCTCCATCTTATAAATATTGGTACTATTGATATTGATTAGGAAAATAATCTGAGCAAGTCTTAATTACAATCACAGTTACAAATCTTAACCACAATTATGCAAGATTTCTATACAGGAGAACTAGGACTGGTTTATCAGTAGTTGTACCAGAGATACAACAGCATCTGTAAATGTGGCAACCTCTCAAAATTACCCACTGCCTGAGGGAAAAGAGACAGCAGTTTGGAAAGGCAACAGTTTATCTTTTGGATCCATATGATCTGCTTCCTTTATGACTGGTTGTTGTAATCCAATGTTCAAACAAGTAGTCTGGGATTCAAGCTGTTGCACCATTTTGGCTCTTTACAGGTTGGGCTAAGTCCACCCCCCAGATCTGGCTCTGGGATATGCCCATTTCCCTTGACACCAACCATTGGTGTATTCTGAGTTTGTATAAGTTTTTTCCTCATTCTAGAAAAGTGAAATGGATGCCCTAAGTCTTAGTTGCAGCCACTAAGGACTTTTAGCAAAAATATGGTGGCATTGCTAATTGCACCTTTCTGCTTCTGGCCCTGTCCACTACCAAAAAGCAATTCCCAGGAACTCACCTGGAAATTAAATTGGCCTTACAGCTTAATGACAGAGGACAATTGAGATAAAGAATAAACACTTTTTTTAAAAAAGGTCTTCCATTGGTATAAACCACATGCATCTTTTGAAATCGGTAGAATTCTTTGAATATAAGTAAGTTACATGGAGAAAATATAAGCTCAGTTCAAAGATGCAGTTTAACTAGGAATGATGGCAAGTGTAGTCCAAGCTGAGGCAGGCTGATTAATTTCTGCAGGTTCCTGAATTGGCAGCAAATGCTGAAAACAGAAGAAAATGCTGCAAAAACTAGGTTAAGTGCTGCGCTTGTGCTTTTTATTTTTCTCCCAGTCTTATTCTGTCAGTGTTTTTATTGCTAGGATTGCTTAATGTGAACATTATGTTTTGCATCAAGTGTGAAAGGAAAAAAGAGAGAGAGAGGGAGAGAAACACTTCCATGATCATGTTAGCATGATCTTTTTTTGCAGATTATTTTTTCATGGCGGTAAATGTTAAATGGGAAATGATTCATCAAGAAGTCTTCCAACAAAAAAAGAATAAAATATCAATGTGGTATTTCTGAAGTTGTATTTAAAATGAAAAAGGGTTCTTTCATCTAAATGCTTGAAGTCCAGATTGCTTTCCTTCTCAGACTGAAAAAAAAAAGGTGAAGGTTTACAGAGCTATCAACCACTTAAAAATATGGGCAAGGTGCTGCTGCTTTTAGGTGGACTGGTAGCTGGTTGACAGAATGAGTCCAAAGAATGTTCACCAATGGTGCCCTTTCATCCTGCAGAATGGGTTACCACTGGCATTCTGTATTATACCCAGCTGTTCAAAACCTTTATAAATGACATGGATGAAGGCCCTTTCTGCATGAACGTCGCATCCCAGCATGGGGATGTGAGAGGAGCGGGACTGCAATGGTGCTTCTGCACAATGTCGGTGCAGTCCCTCTGCCATCCCCTCTCCATGCATTGCAATCATAGGATATTCACTTAATGGATTAAATCATTAAGCAGCTGTGATCACGTGACACTCCTGTACTTACCTGCCATGCGGATGGGCAGGAAGTATGATTGTGGCGCTTCCTTCCCCAGCGCAGCATGAGAAAGAGCCTGGCTGCACTGCAGAAGGCAGATCTGTGTCCCTCACGCTCTCTTCCGCAGGGAGCTGGTCTGGTGCAGAGGAGAACATTTCTGTAACACTCCCAAAGGCACCTGCCAGGATTGTGATTGGAGGACGATGGGATAAAGTAAGGTGCGGAAAAGGTTGAAGAGTTAGACAGCATGTTCATCAAATCTCAGATGATACCAAACTGGGAGGAGCAGCTCATACCCTCCAACTGTTCCAATTTGGCAGAGACAATCCTCTGTCATCCTGCTTTTTCAGCCACTTTTAAAATGTCCCAGTTTCTCACTCTTCTTTCCCCTGTTGTGCTAAGCTCACTTCAATTGCTGCAAAATTAATTCAAAGTGCAAAAGTAGTTTACACTCAAGTTCTCAGGAGGATGCAACATGATGGGTGGACAATTTTGCCCTTCTTTGTGGATGCAGGCAAAGGTAAACTGCTGCAGTCTCTCCTAGCTCATGTGTTCTTCCTCACTAATAACATCTTGATCACACTCTGAAGTTGCTTGGCCCCATATGTCCCAGTTTTCATGCATGAAATTTTGGAGGCTATAGTAGCTAACTTTCAGAAGGCAGAAATGAGAATTCAAGATGACTTTAATAGACTGGAGAACTGGATCAAAACTAACAAAATGTATTTCAGCAGGGGTAAATATATGTATGCCTGTATGTTTGTGATTTATTTATCACCTCTTGATCCATTAAGGCCCTGAGGTGATGCACAATTGTTAAAGCACTTTAAAAATATAAAATAAATAACTAAAATCAATCAAAAATATTTCAAATGCCTCTATAAAAATAACTCTAAAACCAGGCAGTCTTTTAAAAAGTCAAAACAGACGCCCCTAATTTTAAGAGCCAACAGATGTGCAAAACAGTCTCCACTGCCCACTGGAAACTCAGATAGGATGGAGAAAGCCTGACCTCCCTTGAGAGGGAGTTGCACAGTAGGAGTGCTGCTACAGATAAAGCCCAGTCGTGTGTACCCTATGGCTAGATTCATAGAGTGGTGGGAAACGTAACAGGGCCTCTGGTGAGCAGCTTAGCTATCCGGTAGGCTCATAGGGGAAGATGCAGTCTTTACGATATTCTGGTCCCAAGAGGTTTAGGGCTTTTTAAGTCAAAACCAGCACCTTGAATTCAGCTCAGAAACAAATTGGGAGCCAGAGCAGTTCTTGTAAGACCAGTGTTATGTGGTAACTAAAATTTGATAACAGTCTGGCTACTGAATTTTGCATTAGCTGTAGCTAGCAAATACTTGTAAGGTTCTGCATTCAGTCACAGAATATACAGAATATATAATTCACAAATATAAGATGGGTGACACCTCAATAGACAGCAGTGTGTATTTTAAAAATGTGTAAAATCTTAGTAGATCACAAACCAAACATGAGTTTAGAGTGCAGTGCAGCAGTCTAAAAAGGCCAATGTGATTCTAGACGGCATCAACATAGCTTTAGTTTCCAGATCAAGGGAAGTAACAGTCCGACTCTGTTCTCCTTTAGTCAGACTTCACCTGGAATACTTTGTCCATTTCTGCACACCACAATTTAAGAAGGTTAGCAACAAGACGAAATACATTCTGAGGACAGTGACCGAGATGGTAAAAGGTCTGGAATCCAAGACCTATGACACATGCTTAAGGGAGCTGATTGAGAGTTCATATGACAGCCATCTTTAAATATCTAATGGGCTGTTATGTGATGATGGAGGGAGTTTGTTTGTCTCCTCTCCAGATGATAGGATCTTAACCAATGGATTCTAAAGCTTTTTTTTTTTTCGTGTTGGGATATTCAAAAGAGCACCATCAACTGATTTCCCTCTGACACACAGATCTGTTTCAATCTGCAAGTTATTGCTAGAGCTTGGAAGTACCTGATCACAAATAGCTAGAACTGATTGCTTGTAATTTGTTGCACTACATTACAATTGTTTAACATGAGATAACTTCACTCCCTTTGTGATGTAACTGAACTCTTGAATACATTCACAATTAAAATTAATGTGGCTTCACTAAAGAGTGGAAGACTGACTTGTGCTGTGTCCTGTGTACAACTTACAACACAGTATGAGGCAGTAATACTGTGTTGTAAGTGTTGATGCAGTGACAAAGTAGATGGGAGGCCATAGCCTTGCAGCATTCTTTAACTCTTTGAGATACTTTTGAGGAAAAGGAAATATCTACTTTTTGAAAAATACAGCTATAATGGTAACTAGCTAATTTTTGGATCTTCCAACCAGGTACATTATTAGCTAATTACTTTTAAAATTAACTTTAATTCTTCAGGCCCCACATGGAGGCTACCTGCATTCAAAACAATTACACAGCACCTGGTGCTGCTGTCATAGAGGGGCTCTTCACACAATGTGGTGGTAGGTGGTGATGGAAAGCTCAGATTAGGCTCCTTGTCATGCCTTTGTGAAATTCACAGGCTTTTGGCCAGCACTTTTGCACCCTAGGCCACATGTTATTCTACCTCTAAAAGCATCTTTTAAGGTATATGCACTGGGTAGAGACCAGAAACTGCTTCCCATGTATAGAAAGTACCTTTCTTTGATTTTCAGTTGTTCCTTCTCCATACTTGGCAGCTAGTGCATTCTTGACTCTCTGACCCTCTGAGTGGGATAGGAGAAGCTGCTGTGGAGAGCAGGGAATATGGAGATGTGCAGTCCAAATTCTGCACTTAAATATAGATCCAGACAGGGTTTTGTTTTGTTTTTGTAAAATTGAATATAGTCTCCTCTTATCTGAGCAGTTGAAAATCCAAGGCAGTCTTTGGGTAAGAATGGACTTGTTTTAGCCTTACAAAATATGCTCTATTTTTTACATGAACTCCAAGGTTCAGGTCAGAAGAAAAGAGATTCCACTTAAACATTAGGAAAAAATTTTCTTTGACAATAGAATAGATTACCTTGGATGCGATGTGTAGACTTGCCTTCTTCGGAGGTATTTGAACAGAAGTTGAAGGGACATCTTGCAGGACAGCTGTAGTTGTGTATCCCTGCATGGCAAGGGGTGGGATGAGATGTCCCTTATGGGCCCTTCGAACTCTAAGGCCCTTTTTGCACAGCATTTGCCATGCGAAAGGGCCTCTGGAGCGTCGTGCGATTGCAAGGAGCTGTCCACATGACGTCCTCGCAATCGCATGATGCTGCCGGGACCGGCAGGCACCAATTGTGCACTATTTCATTTTCGGCTTGTAGCTGAAAATGGTGCGTGATCGCGCATCGCTCCAGGGCCCCACATGCATTTACTGTGTGTGCGGAGACTCCGGAGCCACAGTGCTCGCACTTCCTGCCCCAGCTCAGCCTGGGAAAATTCCAGGCTGCGCTGCGGAAGGAAGAGGCAGTGCCCTCATGCTGCCTGTCAAAGCAGCGGGGAGGCGAGAGCCTCTCGCAAGAGGCTGCTCACACGATCCCTGTGCCCCAGCACCAAGAAAAGGTAAGTTGCATAAAGGGCCTAAGATTCTATGATTCTAAGATCTATGAACCAGAGCCAGGCACAATGGCATGGTGCTGAATGGGGAAACAACACTTACCTAAGTCCCATTGATTCATTGAGTTGAGACTAGCAGTTTGATTAAGGCCATATGCTTAGAGGATTTTGACCCACAGTCTTGAACTTCTGGTAACCCCTTTTTCCTCCAGTTTTCTTCAATACAGGAGTAAAATTTAAGTTAAAGAGAGGGGAAGGAGTTTTTGTTGCTGTTGTTCAAATGGCACTCAGAAACCATCTCCAATCTGCTGCAAAACTAAAGAAGAGTTAACCCCTTTTGTATAATTAAAATAAAATAGGATGACAAAGACCAGAGGTGCATTAGTAATAACCTGTTTACTTATAAATATACAAGTTGAACAAGCATTGTGGAGAAACAGGAGCAAGTGCAGAGGCCAGCTGTGCTAGTCTCAAAGCATCAGCAGCTCAGAATAATTACATTCTAAACCATCTCCCAAATCACATCCTCAAACTGCTGTGATATGAGTCGTTCTTTACACAATCTCCAGTCTCTAGGCAAGCCAGTTTCATCATCCTTCCCTGTTAGCAGTGACTCTGGCTTTCATAGCACATTTAAAAGTGACTCCAGCAGGGAAGAAGCCATTTATTCATTGTCCACCCCCTTTACATCAATGATCAGGCTGTAGAAGAATTCCATTCTGCATAATAGAGAAATGTGACTCATCATAATCTGCACATCCAGATCTACCTCCACCAGCCCAAAATGCTGTGAAGAATGCGGGAAGTAAGAAATGTAGATGCGACATTTCCATATGTATTTCATACTGTGGCAGGTAGCAGAAGTAACACAGTCAAAGTTCTGTGTAGATTGGATGGTAAATACAACTTGTTTAAACAACCACTGCAACTTCCTGTTCTTACACAAGAGGAGCATAATTATTTTCAAAGAGTAAAAGTATAAAATGATGAGAAGCAATTGCTGCAACACAGATATAAAATGCTAACTGCTGATGTATTTAATCCCAGAGATGCTTGACATTCAAAGAGTGGGAGAGATACAGCAGAGCATTTCTATGGGCCATCTGGAGATGTACACCAAACTCCACACTTGATGAGGAAGTGGCATTTAATGGAAACT
Source organism: Cyclura pinguis (assembly GCA_030412105.1). Classification (NCBI taxonomy): domain Eukaryota; kingdom Metazoa; phylum Chordata; class Lepidosauria; order Squamata; family Iguanidae; genus Cyclura; species Cyclura pinguis. The sequence goes on along the minus strand of CM059602.1, from coordinate 208,472,250 downwards.
TCTGATTCCAAGACCTAAATATGCATCAATCTCTGCTCTGGTTTTAATTGATTCCTAACAAGCAGAATTTTGGCAAACCACAACATGCTGTTTTGTGAAATGCTTCTGTTGTTACAAGATCATAAATGATTTTTAATTATTTGCACATATTATCCTGTGATGACAACCGCAGATCTGATAAAATGAATGTAACGTGCGGGCTCAGAAAAAAACGTGTTCCAGCTAACAAAGTTTCATAGAGCAATAGATGGTTAAACTTTTCTTTATTTCTGCTTTCTCTAATGTGACACCTTTCAGATGCATTCTATGACCGTTCTGAGCACACAATAGCTATGGGATTATGAGATTTGTAGTCCAGCACATCTGCAGCACAACTTCATTTAGAAACGATATTTGCCAGCATTCTGTTGTGGCCCTACATCTTTGTAAGTGGACTTATGTCTATGGGAATTAGAACTGCATAGTTGCATAACATCTGTAATGGCAGAGGGCTGCTGTTATGTTACTACATAGCAGAGCTGAGAAAATGTCTGATGTGCATCATGCACAATGAGAATTGGTGTGCAATGCTTATCAGCACCTAATGCACATCAGCATGCAATGTGCATCAGTGTGCAATGGACATTGGTGTGCATCAAGTACCCATGCGCATGGTGCAGTGATGGACATTGTGTACTGATGTGCATTGCACATCAACATGCATCATGCACCAATATGTATGATGCATCAATGCATGTCAGTCCCCATGAACATCTGCTGCTCTTGCCAGTGCCCCATTATACATCTGCATGCTTCAGTAAAGGGGTTACTTATCACCTCTACTATGTAGCTAGGTAAACAGAAAGTTATATTATGTGCTAGGCCATATAGGATTCCAGCTATTTTTCTCTCTCATATTAATATCCTACCACATATGTGCAGTTTGTTGTCCTCACTCATTACAGCATGCAAATATTCTAAAGTGAAGCCTGTTCCTATAAAAAGATGGAAGACAACTATTCCAGAATAGAAAACTAATGCCATCAAGTGAACAGGGAATTATTACTGAACAATGCATTTGTTGTAATTTTGAAAGCTCATCTAACCTGCCTCTTCCTACATTTACTTTACACAGTGAGAACTGTAATTCCACTCCTAACTGCTATCATTTATCTTTTTCCATCCCTCTTTTGAGAGATATCAATAGGGCAGCTAAACCTAGTGCTTAAATAGACAACCAAAGCCAAATAAAAGCTCCTTATAGAGAATATAGAATGGGAGGGTGTGTAAAAAAAATCTTGTGATCTGCCACTACAAAAACACAAATCCACAGCATATGTTTATTCATGTTTACCATAAGCAATTGTATTAAGTTCAGTGGTATTTACCCCCATGTAACTGAATGTAGATGTGTAGCTTGAAAATAAAAACACTGCAAAACAGACATAACTCCAGATCGATATAACTGATAATCTCTACCATCTTTATAGATTTATTGTGTTAACCTTTTCATACGGTTTCTTATAGGTAGAGTTAATGTGATTTGGTTGGCTTTCAATATTAAGAACTATGTATGTCCTAGCATTGTTGCATTTTGTTTGAGAAGGATTTTACCCTCAGTCTTATACATTCTATATTCCACTTGTTGTGTATGTGAATATATAGCTCCAGGCAGGTGCTTGGGAGGAAAAGGAGTAGGAGTGGGCAAATGCAAACTGAAAGCTTTACATTTTGCTGCAAATATAATGTGGACGTACCTATGAAAGCTGCTGAAATCAGTAGACAAGTGAATGAATGTATTTCTCACATTACACAGACAACAGCATACATGAACCAGGAAGCTAGAGCCAATCTACATATGAATTGCTTGTAAGTATTTTGCAGCATTTGACATATACTTCATGGGGTAGCCCTGTTAGAATAAACACAGAGATTTGTGCCAGGATCCAGCAGGGTGATTCCACTGACAGAACAACTTTCCTCTGCCAGAACAAGAAAGAGATAATCATCTTTCTCTGTCAGCAAAATATAATTGCTTGGATCTCACTGTTGGAATAGATAGCTATAGCTATAGATGTAGATGTGTGTGTGTGTGTGTGTGTATTTTAAATGCATAGAGTGGGTTGAGTCTAGACTTTGTTATTGTTAATGTGTGTCTTTAAGTCATTTCCAGTTTACACGAACCTAAAGTGAACCTCCCACCTTGGTGGTGGTGGGATTGCATGCTCCTGTGAGGCAGCAGTCTATGCTGATGGTAGGACTGCTGCTGGTAGAGTCTTCCACATCAGCCAAGTTTTTGCTGAGGAGTCAGACTAAGCCTGCCAAAGCCTACTGGGTAGCAGAACTAGTGTTTGGGGTTGATCTGGCAGAGGATCTCTCAGAGGCAACAGCAGTGGCAACACAACTAATGCTTGTTAGTACTGCACAGAAGGAGGCTCTGGTAAACCACTTTTCAATCTCTTTCACCATGAAGGCCCTATGATGAGACAATCCAAAATGAAACAAGAGATACACAAAACAATGGCCCATAGACTAGAAATGTTGAACACACACTCCAGTCCCCAAGAAAGGGGACACCAGTGATTGCAGCAGCTACAGGACCATTAGAGTAATCTTCCATGAAAGCAAAGGGATGCTCAAAATTTTATAACAAAGACTTTCACCATATATATGGAGTGAGAAATGCCAGATGCCCAAGTGGAGTTCAGAAAAGAAAGAGACAATGGGGATCATATTACAAACATATATTAGATAATGGAACACATCAAAGAATTTCAGAAGAAACTCAGCCTGTGCTTTATAGCCTTTGATTGTGTAAATCATGAAAAACTATAGATTGCTTTTAAAGAAATGGGTGTGCCACAACATTTGATTGTCCTGATGCATAAATTGTACAAGAGAACAAGAGATTACCATCAGGACAGAATACGGAGGAAGAGAATTGTTTCCAGTTGGCAAGAAGGTCAGGCAGGGCTTCATTTTATGACCCTATCTGTTTTACTTATACACTGAATGTATCATCTGTAAAGAAGGATTAGACTTGGAGGAAAAAGGTGTGAAAACTGGAGGCAGGAACATCAGTTTAAGATATGTAGATAACACCATAGTACTAGCAGAAAATAGCAAAGACTTGGAACAAATACTGAAGGAAGTCAAGAAAGAAAGTGCAAAGGCAGTTGAACATGAAGAAACAAATAATGACCACAGATGATTTACGTAACCTTAAAGTAGATGATAAAGATATTGAAATAGTTAAAGATTTTCCATACTTTGTTTCAGTCGTTAATCAGAATGGAAGCTGTAGTCATGAAATCGGAAGACTAGGACCTGGAAGGGCAGCTCTGAAAGAACTAGGCAAGATCCTCAAGTTCAAAGATATATCACTGAATACTAAAATCAGGACTCTCAGTGCCATCATATTTTGGATTTCTATTAATGGTTGTGAAAGCTGGACAGTGATGCGTGCTGATAGGAAGAGAATGAGCTCATCAGAAATGTGATGTCAGAGGAGAGTTCTGAAGATACCATGGATTTCCAAAAAGACAAATAAATGAATCAAAGAGCAAATCAAGCAAGAACAGTCCCTAGAAGCCAAGATGACTAAACTAAAACTATTGTAACTTAGATATATCATGAGAAGACATGGCTCACTAAGAAAGACAATAATGTTTGGTAGGATAGAAGGCAGTAGGAAAAGAGGAATACCACATTACAGGTGGATAAGATCAATCAAGGAAAGCATGGCCCTGAATTTGTCAGACTTGAGCAGGGCTTTTAATAACGGTATAACTTGGAGACCTCTCATTCATAGGGTCACTATAAGTCAACAACAACAACAACAACAACAGAGTGAACTTATCATGAGATTTTCTTGGCAAGATTTGTTCAGAGGGGGTTTGCCATTGCCTTCCTCTAAAGCTGAGAGAGTGTGACTTGTGAAAAGTCAGCCAGTGAGTTTCCATGCTTGAATGGGGTCTGGCACTCAAACCACTAGGCCATGCTGGTTCAGCAAATCTAGATTGGGATTGAGATTCTTTAAACTTCAGGTTCTCTCCTTCCCAATCTTCAAAAATTTAGCAAATTTTGGTATTTTTTAAAAAAATGCTCTGAAATAAAATTCTTCTACAGTTGTGTTCCAAAATAATAAATTCCAAAGTACAGATGTTACCAGACTGGAGAAAATAGTGTGGTTACCTTCCTGCCATAAAGGTGAAGAGCCTCCCAGAAAAAAAGAAAGGATAGCCCTAATTTGGTGCCACAGCATGGGTGACTATACAGGGATTCAAATCTAGACTTTGAAGAATGAAACACTCAGAAACTTTAACCTATATAGACAAAATCGACTGTTTTGTTTCTCCTACATTCGAATTTTTAAAATCTCAATTTCTTCCTATCCTGAATATGAAGATATTTGTAAATGTTAACAAATCCTTGTCAAAAGACAGGATAAAATTAAACTCTCACTTATTCTTAATACAAACTAAGTTACTTGAATACAGATTGAAGTCAGTTGCACATACTGGAAATTCCTTGAGTTATATTCTTTAGATTTCACTGGGAATCTTGTTCAATTAGTTAAGCATAGATCCAATCCAGTGTAATTTCCCTCCCAACTTTCCTCTCTCCCCACACCTCAGTTCTAAATAGAAACATATATAATGATGTGTTCATAATCCCCTCATTAGTTCTGCTTCTCCATGTCCACTGAGAGAGACAAGTAATGGAGAACAGAAGATATGAAATACCAAAAACCACACAAAAACAGTACTTTCATCTTTTGGGGACTGACCTTCAGTTTTTTTGGCCCTTCTAATTATTGTGGATCTACAGCAGTACACAACTTCTGCTTTGATGCTAGCATAGGAAAATAGCAATCTGTCTTATATCAAGGGATGTGAAGAAAGCTGTGGAAACAGTGACTCAAAGAAAAGGGGTAGGGCTAACAAACTCCTCCTTCTTACTACTTACCTACTTACTGGGTGGGTGGGTGGGTGGATGGATGGATGGATGGATGGATGGATGGATGGATGGATGGATGGACGAACAGATGGGTGGACAGACAGATATATGTCAGATCTTTGATCCAGCCACTGCAACATAACCAATACTACAGTGCAGACAGACATCTTCACCCCTCCTAGCTGGAGATGTTGAGGGCTGAACATGGGGCCTCTCATAGTTCATACTCATCTAAAGACAGGAGGATGCAGAAATCAGGGTTCTCAATCCACCACCATTGCACAAGTGGCAATGCTGGGATTGTACAGTATATCGTGCTAAAGGCATCTAATGCAGAAATAGCCTTAGTTTCCCCAGTGCACACTGTGTGGATACTTTCTAATGCATCAGCCCCCTTGTTCTACCATTGATACCCTTTGATTTGCCTTCTATCTTCATCCATGTCCTCATGTCCTAGACTGTGATGCTTAGGGTGTTTCTCTCTCTTTCTTTCTTTCTTTCTTTCTTTCTTTCTTTCTTTCTTTCTTTCTTTCTTTCTTTCTTTCTTTCTTTCTCTTCCTTCCTTCCTTCCTTCCTTCCTTCCTTCCTTCCTTCCTTCCTTCCTTCCTTCCTTCCTTCTTGATCAGGACATACTTTTGAATGAAAATTTTAAGTAGAGACCCATACTGAGGCCTTAAGTCATACAACATTCATCAACAATATGCATCCAGTCTCAGTTTCAAGTGTGTTCAGAAGCTCTCTAATTCTCAGTTAACCTTGCATGCCCTGTGAAAACAACAGTGTTAATTTGTGTGAAGTCCTGGAATTTATTACCAAACTAAACAATGCACACAAATGTGGCCTGGCCAGTGCCAAGTGAGAGAGAATAAATGAACAGCTTGGCTCTTTTCATCAGCTTCCCAGAGAGGGGTGGCATTATCTTGGAAAAGGAAAGAAAAAAGGTGCTCTGGGCCTCTGTGTCCTTTCTGATGCTGAAGAGCAGCCCCGTCCTGGAAGATCCTTTGTTGCACATGGCAACCAAGGAGATGGCCTTGGCCAAACTGTGGAGAAGCTGCAGCTGCCCTGTTTGCTTATTTGATGTTGCTAGTGGCATCATGACAGGAGACTAGAACCCTGCTTAGTGGAGCCTGTGCTGAGTATTTCACTTTCCTGACAATTAATCTGGAAATCTTCCTAACTTATACATCTGCTCATCTAATTAACACACTGCGGGGTAAAGCTAAGTAAAGATGGACTGAATAGGGGATCATTTTTCCTCTCTCTTTCTTTTAGTTGCTGCTCCCTTAAAGCTTTGGGAGATTCCCTTGTCTTTGCCAACAAGTGTTTGGCTTCTACTGAGGCAGACAGATGTGTACTTCTCTAACAGATACATACATCTGTACTTGCTGTGCACCATTAGTACCCAACTTGTGTTGTATGACACTGAACTGGCTTTACTGCCAGTTCAACTCTTAAGATTTAGGTCTGGGTTTCAGTCCTATCTAGCTGCTTTCATTCAGTGGGATTTTTCCCAGTTGTGCCTCTTCAGAAGGTCTTTTGTTAATTCCACCCTTGCTTGCATCCTGGTTGCATCCTCAAGGCCACCCTGGTTCAGATTCTCAGGTGTTCATTGAGCTTTGCACCTTCTAGCTCTGCATCCTGGTAGCATTAATGAGTACAAAATTAAAGTTAAAAAAATTTGATAGACTTCAACCACTTTTATATCCCACAAGGATCTTTGTTTGCAGTCATGGGTGGATAGCATAATTGATTGCAACTCTGCATATCAGAAGAATGTAAAATGTGGATCAGAAACACAATGTATTCTGAAGTACGTACATTGCACCAGGAATGGAATTCATATGCTCACTATCTTCACATTCTCTTTTGAGGGTGAGGAGGCAGCTTTGTGAAACCATAAATTAATTCTCCTCAAAAGAACTTCTGAATCCAGTCTAATTCTACTGATTCTTCCTTGTCACATTTTCTTTTCCCCTTACTATTCCAGTTAGACTGTATGAACCAACTTAGTATCACAAAAAATTTCAATAGCTTAATCACTTCCCATACGAAGGCTGCAGTTGTAAGCAGAATTAGTAGAGAGTAAATCCTGCTGAACATATGAGTATATAATTCTGAGACAACATGCTTTCAATTGGTCTGCATGTTGCTTTTTCCACAGGGGCAGTGAGATCAAATCTTCCTAAAAGCAAACACCTTGATTGTCTTTTAAAAACACCATTCTGGGGGCACAGAGGATAAAATTCCTTGAGGCAGTTAGTTCCTCTTGAGATCTCTCACTACTTCAGAGTGTTCATGATTCAAGACATACATTAACCTATGCTTGTTCCTCACCTGTCTCCCATCCACTTGAAGTTCATTTCCCTTTCTGCCTCACGAAAGATATTTATTGTTGCTCCTACCGCCATCAAGAAGCCAGCTTGGAAGAGTCAGACAAGCAAATGCCTACAGCAAAAATTCTGTTTAGAACCCACTGCAGTGGGAAGGCTCAGAATACTGTAGGAATATGTAGGAATACTGTAGGAACTGAGGATCAAATGAGACATTAAGGGGAATGTGGTTTTGGTTCATCCAATGAACTGCTTTTCCTTATACAGTGGGATTTCCTCAAAGATTATTTGAAGGACTATATTCCCTTTATGAGCTTAGTAGAATTTTGAGATCAGCCAGAGAGGCCTTATTCTCTGCCAAACCACCCCCTCTGTACATTTGGTGGAAACAAGAAAGAGGGCCTTCTTAGTGGCTTCTCCCAGACTTTGGAACTCCCTCCCTAGAGAGGTCATGATAGCCCCTTCCTTGCTCTCCTTTCAACTTAGGTTAAGAAATTTTTATGCCATCAGGCTTTTATAAATTGACTGGATGTAGGTTCCTGATGCTGTGCAGCTTTGTTTTAAAGTGATACAGTTTTAACATATTGTAATGTATTTAATATTTTTAATATTAATACTTTTAACATCTGTTTTAAGTTTATAAATGGTTTAATTCTAAAATTTTATATATATATATGTACTTTCACAGATGTTCTAATTTGTTCTGTTTTAATCTTGTTAGCTGCCTTCAGTCCCACTGTTGGGAGAAAGGCAGGGTATGAATAAATAAAATGATGATGATGATGATGATGATGATGACGACGACGACAAGGAGCAAGCATGACGATGATGGTGGTGGTGGTGGTGGTGGTGGTGGTGGTGATGATGATGGTGATGATGGCTGCACCAGCATTCACAAAAATTAATCTTCACCCTCCAAGAACCAGTAAAAGGCATGTTGAAGGTATGCAATATAATATGTAATAATAAACAGGTATCTTTCACCACATGAAGAAGTAACTCCTTTGAGAAAACTTGCATATCCTTTAGAGCTATGGATCTTCCACAGAAGCAGAACAGAGAATCTGAAATCAGTCCCTGCATGGTAGGGGGTTGGACTGGATGGCCCGTGTGGTCTCTTCCAACTCTACATTTCTATGATTCTATGATTCTATGATTCTCCTTCACTGAGGCCACCCCAGAAATCATAGGATTGCACTGTAAGGACTTCAGATTATAAGTTGGTCAGACAACTTCATATTCCATTTATTCAACATTTTCTCCCATTGCTCTGTCATTAAATATCCACATATGATGAAGACTTATGCAGTGGTTTAAAAAAATGTATCCATGACAGATCCCAGTGTCTATGTTTCTTGTTTTGTTGTCCTTATCTCCTTGTTACCTTTCTTTTTAAGAAGACAGAGAGATAATAGAGAAGTGGAAATAATGAAGGCTACAAAAACATTCATTCTGTCATGGTTGGATATTTGATTTTGGTAATGAACAACCAAGGCTTGCAGATAATTGGCAGACTTACTTGCCTGTGCGTGGGCACTTAAACTGAGAGGGTATTTTGACAGCCCAGCATTGATTAAATTGGTCTTTAATTGAAGTAACCAAGTTTTAGCATTGCTGTAAATACGACATTAATTTCAAAACAGTGTTAATTGCAATACATTTATTAATGAAAATAATTCAACATTATATTCATAATTACTGATTAAGAAATTGTTTTGGTCTTAAACTATAATTACATAGCAATTATATTTTGTTTCATTATAAATGTACCACAAGTATGCTACAGTCACCACACTGTGGTACGTGAGACCCAGCCTTTCCTCCACAGTGGTTGCTGCTTAATTAAAGTATTAATGTTGTCCTCATATTCACAATATTTCCCATACTTTATATGTCAATATGCACTGTAGCGCATAGTGTGTCAGACACACTTCAGCTATTTTCTGCAAAACTAAATAAAGTGCAAGTAAAGTAACTATCACAGTGAAATTTGTCTCTCTCTCTTTCTCTTTCTCTCTCTGAAACAGGCAAACTCAGATTTGTGAGTAGGCTGGAGTCTCCTGGCACATAAGTATGAATATATGCTGATAGAGAATGGACCGGCATAGGGCTGAACCTAAACTCCAGGACCACAGAAATTAATGTGGGTTAAGTTAGTTGTGAGTAATTCGTCCCACTGATTTCAATGGGACCAAAACATGACTAGCTATATTGGGATCAAATCCAATGCATTACTTCAGGGAATTATGTTCTTGGGCCAGTCTGTGAATCTGTAAGTTTCTTCTAATGCAGGAGAGGTTAGAGGGGGACAAAAGGAAGGCATTGCCTTCCCAAATAAGAATTCTGCCACCCATAAATGACATTTTCCGTCATTCCCTCGATTTCTAGCTTTGCAGTAACTTCACACTTCAGTTGAACATTGAGAGACACAGTTTTAGGCATCCAAAGATGAGAAGCAGGCTAATTTTCCAAGGGAATGTGAATACAACAAATCTGAGAGTTCTAAATGTGGACAATTTTCAATGACTCATTCTCTTCAATTCCAGAAATGTGGAAACTTAAGGAAAATTTCATTGAGGATGGAATTCTTATTGTAGGGACAATGCTCCAATTTGCCACCTCTCTCCATAGCTATTCCCTTGGAAAGGAGGTCCATGAGAATGAAAGCTCTTCTGGTCTCTATAAGTGCAACTCAATGTTCTGTGTGCATATAAACACATGTGTATTTTATGTATGCGTATTTGCAGAGGATTCTAGAAAGTAAAGAGAAACCCCTTTCCAGTGGTGGCTGATGGCTCTGAAGTCATCAGAGTGGTGAATCTATTCCAGCTTCTAATCTGAACATTAAAGCAAGGATCTGAGTGTATTTTGGGGATAAAGTTCAGCACCCTGGATAGCCCCTTTAAAGATTTGGCTAAAACCAGATTGGATTCACTGCCCTGCTAGTTTCAGAGCCACCAGCTGCCACTACCTCTTGCATGAGATCAGGATTGACATCTGAGTGCCAGAAGGTGGCCCACAACCATTAGGCACTAGGGTCTCTTCATCTACAGGATGAAGAAAAAAAGTATCTAACAACTGACATTCCATTAATCAATGATGATGTTTTAAGCTAGGCATCCTGTTTCCTATTCACATTTACAATCATGGTAGCATTGTCATGAAACCCCCTTTAAAATCCAGCCAACTGCACAAAGGGATGGAGTTCTGTGGAACTGATGGCAGGGTGCTAAAAGAGGATGCATCCAGCTCCCTCCCACCGGTGAGCAGCAGTGCACCACTGAATTGCAAATGGACCCCTTGCAGGGGCTGCTTCTCGTTGGTACACTGTTGCTCACTGGTAAGAGAGGGCTGGATTCAGTATACTTCAGTGCCCCATTCACTAGCACTGCAGAACTTCATCCCTTGGTGCAGCTGGCTGGATTTTGAAGTAGGTTTCATTCATCAGATTGGGAGACAGAGTGTAACCACGACATCATGGTTACATGTCTGTTGCAGAATCTCAGGCAGTGTATGCCATTTTATCAAGCAGGCCTATAAATGATAGCATGTAGCTTTTTGGTAAAAGGGTGAAAATACTATCACTTGAATCCTATTATAAGCCCCACTAGATTGGATCCCAGTGGGACTTGCGTAAGTGCTAACTGATGCTAACTGATTCAACAAGTCTACTGTAACTGGAACTAACAAAAGACTCAGGGTATGTAATTATGTAATTAAACTAGTGTACAATTGGCTTCAATCTGTAGTAAAAGGTCTGATTTTGTGATATGGGAATGAATTAATTAAACAAGGAGCAAGTATATGCCTGGCAATACAAGTAGGAAATTATTCTCTTCAAAAATCTAGACCGATTTGTCCATCTACTTACAAAGCATTAATTTCCTAACTTTCCTCATGTCAACTTGAATCCATACATTCCAGATTCAGTGCAAACCAGCTTACTGACTTTAATGTGGGCTTATGGATGGGATATGACTATGAAACTCAGTCTAAATATAATCAAACAATTACAGATGAGCTCATCATCCCTTCCTCACACTCACCAGAAAATATCTTGATAATGAATGGATGGAAGGCACTACCAGTAACTTCCACCGTGGATATTCCTTCATTCCTTTTCTTTTTATCCCATCAATTTCTAATCCACAACTGAAACTTCTACAATGTTTTATTGAACTGGATATCAGAAGACATCAATTTGCGACAGCCTCATAAAAAATAAAATAAAACTGTGATACAGAAGAGAAACTGCTGTATCAGACACACTTCAGTTCTCTTCTACCCCCACCTCACTGCTCCCGTCAGAAATATCACCAGCCACTGAGGCTAGAAAACAAAATCTCAACTCAAATGCTATTAATACAATAGTCTGAAACTTTTAATACATCCTATGCCTGTTCTAAAATTAAATATTCATTGGCAGTAAGCTCATGTAAAAAGGTGCCATAGTTCAAAGCAGGAATGCATATTAGAGATAAAAAGAGAAAAGAGAGAGAGAGAAGGGAAAAGAAAGGAACAGAAATTACAAGAGTGGCTAGAATATTCTGACTATGGATTGCCATTGATATGACCAATTTTAATGCATGCTAAATGTCCATAATTATAAACAGCCCATGTAACTTGAGGAACACATGGCATATTCTTCAATCTAAAAAAAATTACCAAGACTTCTTAAGGTTGTGAACAGTGCTTTCTCATTCTAGCTTTCAGCTCTCTTATCATGAATGTATTGTGTACATGTTGCTGGGAGTCAAAGGAGAGGTTGCAGAATTATTCAATGCATAGCCACTGAATCATGCCCATAATTAGGCCTGGAGTCAAAATCCTGATGTTGGCCAGTAAATAGTGTATATCCCTTTCTGGATTCTTCACATAATAGACCTTCAGCAGTGCAGATACCATTTAATGCAGGATATGTGTGACTGCCTTTTATCAGAAAGCTGATAAAAATGGAGAGGTAGTTGTCTTGTGATAATTACATTCCATTTCTGTAAGTGGGAAAGAGACAAGAGAGAAGATTATCAAAGGCATTCACAACAGGAGATATAGTTTGGTGCTGTGGATTTAGCAGTGGCTGGTGGCTTCCACGTCACTGGGGCAGCTTTGGTGATGGCTAATGGCTTCCAAGTCAGTGCAGCAGTGAATCCACTCCAGGCTTTAGTTTAGACTTTGAGATAGTAATCCAGGGGGTTCAGACTATTTGAAAGACAGGGCTCAATACTATGAATAGCTCATCCAAAACTGGGACTAAACCTTACAGACATAGAAAGCACCAGATGTTCAGACTGGATTATGCTTCTTCCAACTTGAAGACCATTGTTTCAATTTTCAAGAAGGCAAACAGAATTCCAAGGAAGCAGAAGGCATCTTACCCTTGGCAGCATACTACAATGACTGTGGTTGTTCTTTCAGGAGCTGGAGACAAGGAAAGTACAGGAACCATAACAAGCAAGTCACCAATAAGACCAGTGTCTCAATAAGAGACGATGTAAAAGATAGTGACTTTCCATACGTCTGCACTTGACCTGCAATGCAGCAACTCAGTGGGAAGGGCCATAAAAGAAATATATTCTAAGTTATGTTGTATTCCACTACTATGGTTTACAAATGCTCTGGTCTTCTCCACATTCATTTGCAAAAGAACTGTTCTCCTTAATATAAACAGAACTGCTTATGGTTCACGCAGCTTGCCAACCTTATCACCTGATTGGCTTTGTCTCTAAGATACCTTTCTGATAGACCATTAGGTCGAAGAGAAAGAATAAAACAGCCAATTAAACATTCCTGCTCATAAATGTATCTTGTGCAACTTAATAATGGCAAAATGCCCACTTTTTCCCCTGTCCCCACCCTTTTTCATGCTGCATTTGAAAAACTCTGTCCAAGAATCTCACTAGCTGAAAACATACACACACATACACCCCACATCATCTCAAAATTATTAAAATCTCTGTGGGAATTCATGATTAATTTTAAGGCCTGACAGATTAAAATACATTATTATGTACACTCTAGTGCATCCTTTCAGATATTTTCAGAATCTGATTTTGCTGTCTTGATACACACCAATGATTCTACATGTATCTAGTAGATTGCAAGGAATAGATTAGCATTAAAGAGGCAGTATTGTGTTGTTAGGTTGTTATGTGTAACTTGTGCTTATACATTAAGAAAAATGTACCTGGCATTCCTGTGGACATGACCAGACCCATTAAAAAAGAAAGCATTATTAATAGTTGGCTGTACTGCATTTGTGGCAGCATATCTGAATTTCTGACCTTTAGCATGTTAACTGGCTCTTTTCATCTAGCCCCCTGGCTGGCTAAGACAAAACATCCTGATTGCCAGTGGGAAACCAATGGCTTATTAACTGTACTTCCTTATACGAATCCTAACTTTTCTTGTCCCACTTGGCCTAGGCAACATTTACAAAGGAATTCTGAAACTGTAAACTGAAAATAGCAAAATTCACTTGTTTCATTGGGGGCAATTTAATTATCTATATGTGAAACAGAGCTGAGAGTTAGTGTAGATTAATTTGAGCTCTGGGCTAAATTCTAGTTGACCAGGGTTTGAATCCCTGCTCAGCCATGGAGATCCACTGGGTGATCCTGGGCAAGTTACACTCTCTCAAGCTCAGAGAAAAGCAATGGTAAACCCCCTTTGAACAAATCTTGTCAAGAAAACTGCATGGTAGGTTCTCCTCGGGCTCACAATAAATCAGAAGCAACCTGAAGGCCCACAACAACAAAGCAGAGATCCCTAATCACTAATTTATTCTCTTTCATCACGATATAAATCACATATAATCAACTTGCAATCTGCAGAGTTTTAGGGTGCTGTGCCCACTTTACCATACTGCCCAAACTCTTCGGCTGAGGCAAAGAGAGGCAGGAAACAGATTCTTCCTCTTCCTCTTCCTCTTCCTCTCCTTCTCCTGCTCCTGCTTCTGCTCCTGCTGCTGCTTGTAGCATTGGAGTATGGTGGATTTAGAATTGTTACTGGATGCAGAAACTTCAACTTCACCATCTCCCAGTGATCCCTCTGCAAATCTGATTCCATGCTGTAGTGAGAAAATAGCAATGTGGATCAAAATCAAGGTGGGAGAGAGGGGTTTAAAACTTCCACACACAACCCCATCGTAATCTCAGGCCCAATCCCTCACTTGACTTCATGAGGAGGTGGCTTAAACTTTTTCATCAATGCACACTGAAATATAGTTGGTGTGTGCACACATGCATGTGCGCAGCCCTGACCCACCATCTGGTACTGTAGGTGGCTGTCAGGACCAAAAAGTTTGCCCAACTCCTACTTAAATGGACCACAAGCAAGGCCATGTGGATTTGAAGTCACTCAAATGGCAATCTGGTACTGACATACCAGGAAACAAAGCCCATTGCAATCTGCGTAGATGTGTAGAATTGTACTGCAAACGTTCTCACCTTGGATAAACCACATATCAATAAGGTTTGTTTATTCATTTATTTCAGAACTGGGAACTCATTTTTCTTCTCCCCTCCCCCCAGGAAACCCAAGTGGTGAATTATTAGCAAAGACCCATAAAAACATGAAAAAATAAATTTCAAAGTGCCAAAGCATAAAATCCACAAATAAATAATAAAAACTACACCATGAAAATAAGTCACAAAGGCCGCTTTGAATGAGGATGTCTTAATGTGCCTTTGAAAAGGATGTCAGGTGGAGCTCAGGTGAGCATCTTTTGGGAGAAAAATCAAGAGTTGGTTTATCTTTACTTTATCATGCTCTAACACATTTTAAATCCCTGCCATAATTACCTATCTGCTCCAGGTAGGTAAGTAATAACAGATAGAGATTGTGATCATTAAGGACAAAGAGAGTAGAACTCACATAGAAGGTGGTGTTCCCTAAGGTGTGTTAGACTGAACCTGCATGATTTCTTACGGGTAATTAGGAACACAGTAGAGATCGCTAGCAGAGGCTACAACTGTCCAGGCAAGGTCATCCCAAAGGGCTCTTGACAAGAGGCTTATATTTCACATTTCTACATGACCAAACTCTTTTATCTGGTGTACGTTCTGGTGTAACTGTTTTTGCAGCGAGGTCATAACATAGTGGTAGGTAGGCTGCAGGTCCCAGGTTCTAGAATTTTGTCTGGTCTAGGAAAACCTTCTAAGATTTGGTTAAGGTAAGGTTAGGTAGACAGTCAGAACCCTCTACTTGGGTGGACAATTCAACTTTTGTTTTTTTTGATAACTTAACAAAATTTGCAAATCTCCTCATAAACAGAATGAAAAGAAACAGATTTTTTTAAAAAAAGAATTCATCATCAAGAGAAAGCAAAACTGACAGATTTGTCCATCCAGGTAGAGGACTCTGAGTGTTTAGCTCTTAAAAGTCTAGCTTTGACTCCCTGTATTTCCAAACATGTTTGAGCTGCTAAATGAGAGGTACCATTTCCTCCTCCTCCTCTTCCTCCTCCTCCTCCTCATCTTTATCTTCTTTTCCCCCTGACAGCAGCTACATGGCAGGCAGTGTAAAATCAACCTTTTCATGCTTGGCATAGATATATTTTATTTGTTTATCTGTTTATTTGTTCGTGGTATTTGGGCATCACCTCTCAACCTATAAAGGCCACCCAGGTGATATCCAATGAATAAAACACTTAAAACACTAAATGCATTAATAAAAACTCATAAAATGGGCTAAAACAAGCCCTTAAAATTAGTGCAAAACCACAGGCAATTGTAACAGCCAAAACAACCACTTCTAATTTTAAAGGCCCAACAAAATAACAGTCTTTGCTGCCCACCAGAAACTCAGAAGCAGACTGAGCTAACTCTCAGACATCAGAAGCAACCTGAGGCAGACTGACTCCCCTTGGGAAGGAGTTCCCCAGTTGGAAGGTGCCACTACAGGAAAAGCCCTGTCATGTATACCCACCAACATGGACTGGTGGGGTAGCAGAGCATGCAACAGAGTCTCTGCTTAAGAGCCCAGATTTCAGGCTGGCTCATATGAGAGGATACTTTTTAAACTCTCCAACATAATGGTTGAGAATTTTGATCCTTTTTTTAAAAATAAGACCTTTCCAAAATTCACAAATTTCTTCACAAATTGTATGGAAACAACGTGAGCTTTAAATAATTCTGGTGTAGAAGAGCACAAACTGTCAGATTCATCAATCCACAAAACCTCAGCTCAAGGGCTTGATCAGGCAGCTCTGAACTAGAGAGACCTACAATCTGGTTGAGGGCCATGCAGTTTCAGATACACTGTAGACAGATAGAGGTGTAGCTACAGATAGATATAGATATATTCAATTTCACTGCAGATAAGTCATGCACATACAAAATACAACAGCCTTGATCCTTTAGCCTACCAAGTGAGAATAAGATAGCTCTTCCTAAGAGTCTTATGTGCTTCTTCCTATATAGCACATGGAAGGAGTGAATGAATGAATGAATGAATGAATGAATGAATGAATATTTCCTTCAGATGCATGATTCCAACATGATCAAGTTCTTCGGTCCTTTATAGCACTATCATCAGAAGATGCTCAAGCCATGAGGCAAATATGAAAGGTCACTGAAAGAAAACCAGACTCCAGTAGATCTCTTAAATATGATGGCTATAGTAGAAGAGAAGTAATGAAAATAGATTCCTGCCTCCTGCTTTGAGGTGCACAGTCAGCAGGTCTGTGCATTCTTATAACCCCATCTCTTCCTACAGCACAGAAAATTAACACATTCATAAGAAAGCTAAGGAGTCCTAAGCAGCAACATTAGATACCGGGGAATGGATAGAACAAACATGCTATTAATACAGATAAGTTTGAGCCAGACACTAGGAACTATACTCACCCAGGCTTGTTGAACATAGTTACAGTAATATCTCTCAGACTACTCAGCAAATGGAGACAACAAACAACCTATCCCCTCTGAAAAATACATTGCATAACTTTCAGCAATCAATTCGTAAACCATGTATATGGTATATTTTAGAAGGCTTCCAATGAATAGGCCTCACTTTCAAGCCAGACTCTGATAGAAACAAGTGCCAAAAGACAATGAGGCAGATGAGCATTATATGTGTATTAGTGCTGAAATGAAAAATTGCACCAATTCAGAACCTGACAAGTTTCATGCATTCACAACAGACAAATTTGGATTTGAGCATACAAATGGATTTGAAACCAGAGTCTCAGGCACAAAATGGGAGAATGGCCAAACATATGCCTCACTGAATAAACACTTGCCAAGTAAAATGTTGTTTTTCTAATCAAAAATATATTATGAAATACAATAATGCCATAAACACAATTAACAGAAAAATCAATACAGGATGTACCTGTATTCCAGAAACATGTATATTACATTGTTGTTGTTGTATTCCTTTGAGTAGTTCTCAACTTGTAGCAAGCCTAAAGTGACCCTATTATGGAGTTTTCTTGAAAAGATTTGTTCAGAGGGGATTGGTCATTCTCTTCATTTGAGCCCGAGAGAGTTAGCACAGTAAGTTTCAGTGACTGAAAATGGATTCAAACTCTGGCCTCCTAGAGTCTAAATGCAGCATTCACACCGTTACGCCATGCTGTTTTGAGGTACGTATTTTACATTGTTGTCAAACGCTGTCGAGTCAGCTTTGACTTATGGTGACCCTATGAATGAGAGACCTCCATCATCTTATTGCCAGGTCTCCCACTCTTCTGTGGTACCAGAAAGAAGTTTGATAACTGTGGCGCCAACAGGGAACACCCTGCCACTTGTGGTGATCCCACAGTTTACACTCCTGGATGGCACCACAAGCAGATTCTCCCTGGCCAATCTTTAATCATAGATTGTTTGGCACTGGGGGTGCTTTAAGTACTTTGAGTTTTTTAGGGCTTTTTGTACACTAGCATTAACATGTTGAATTGGGGCTAATAACTCATTGGCAGCTAGTGAGGAATTATCAGAACAGCTGTGGTACATTCACATCTCACAGGCCTAGTAAATATATGGGCAGAAGAATTTTGTACCAACTGCAGATTCTGGACTATCTTCAAGGGAAGCCCAATTTAGAGAGCTTTGCAGTAGTCTTGGTGAAATTATCAAAGCCAATAGCCAGTAAACCAGCTATAGCTGGCAATATCTGCTCCTAACTGCTATAAATTTCAATTTCAAGCAATAACCCAATGAACCAACCCTGGGTTAAAGGGGCATTTGCATTATTTCTGCTTTATAACAGAGGGGAAATAAAGTGCTTCCCCTCCACCCAAGGTCATGACACCGACGCTTTAAATTTACCACTCTCCTGCAAAGGAATGTAGAATCAGAGGTAGTCTGGATTGGATACCTATAGCATAAAAGTTCTTCAGACTTCAGATCCTGTTGGAAAGGGCGCTTATTTGGAGCTCTCCAAGGTCCTACAGCCAATAACTATGCTCAGTTCCTTTGATCTCAGATAAACCACTTGTGTCCTTTGGGCTCCTATGTGAGATCACAACAGGACAACTGAGCAGAAGAAAAGTATACCCTTTTATCGGGATTCTGTCCTTTTAAAGAAAGTTGCCTTGCGAATCGAAAAGTATTGAAATCATAGGTCCTACTGGAACTCCTCACTCATATGCATACTTCATCATGCAGCCAAAACACATTACATTTAGCTTTCCAGAAACCAATTAGATATACTCCGAAGGCTCTCAGAAGGGTGGCTGTATTACCCTGTCATGTTTTTTTTAAAAAAAAGCAGAGTCTTTAGTATCTTAGAGACTAACAAATTTATTATAATAAATTTATTATAATTTATTATAATTTGATAGAATGAGAATCTACCTCATTTGAAGCATGAAGTATTGCCCTCAGTTGATGGCTATATATATGTGACGGATGTAAAGAGCAGAGGGAAAGGGAACATAAACAATGGGGTAAAGTAACTGATCTCATATTTTTACTTCTAGGCCAGCAGTAAGACTGCCATGCTAAAGTGCTATAAACAGAAAGAAATGTTCCCCTGCTGGTTATTCTCAGGAAACAGCCATTACATTATTAGAAACCATTGCCTGGATATCAAAATATTTGGCATCTTGTTTGGTCAATCCGCCTGTGTCTATGTACAGATTCCTTCTTCTTCTCCTAATAAGTACTATTACTAATTACTAGCAACCTCTCCTCCACAACCTGGAAAGGGACATATTAGGTGCTTTCACTGTTTACAGTGTGGGCTTGGAAAGAGGATTTGGTTGTTGCACAGTTGAAGCAGAATTCCAGCCTCCAGAACAGTCAAAAGAAAAATAAAAGGGACAAGATATTGTTACATAAATAATGAAGATCTGTTTCTATTATTCTTTTCAACGAATAATATTGTTTTATACCCTATCACGTAATATTGCAGAATGTGTTTGAACTGCGATTTTGATTTGTAAAAATATGTTTGCTAACTCTATTACAATCTAATGAAAATAATAAATATAAATTTGAAAAAAAAGAAAAATAAAAGGGAGTTGTGATCGTGCAAGTCCAACTTACACCACTGTAACACATCATCTTCCAGTATTTTGAGATGTGTGTCCTTTTTAATGGGCAAGGTATATAGATTAATTAGATTTAAAAAAAAATTAAATCATCACTTTTTCCATTTTCCATGTTTCTTTTACAATTGGAGAGTAATTTATAGTACTACACACTTATAGCAGTTTGATACCACCTTGTCTGTCATGGGTTCATCTTATAGAATTGTGGGATTTGTAGTTTCTTTACTACAGAACACTACTGTACTCCTAGGAACTACAGCAGTAGAGCTTCCTAGCAGTGAATTCTAAGGGCCTCACCAAACTACTAATCCCAAGATTCTGCTGGATGGAACCATAACAATTAAAGCAACACCAGATTGCTATAAGTTTGACTTTAAGATGAGTGTGGGAATTATGTAGCCCTCTAGATGCTGGACTGCAGATCCCACCATCCCAAAGCAGCATAGCCAGTGGTGAGAAATGGCGGAAAATGCAATTCAACAAAATGTGGAAGGCTATATGATTTCCATCCCAGTTTTAACAGTATTTTTCACTCTTTGACTGAATACACACAGGCTAAATAATGTTTCCTTACCTTCATCCCAGTCTTGTTGGAACACACAAGATTCCTCTCATTCCAATGTGAAAATACTTTTTTCCAATGTCTGAGGGCCTTAGCAATAGCAATAGCATGTGTACTTCTATATCGCTTATCAGCTAAGTGCTCTCTAAGCAGTTTACATGTATTTTAGCTAATTGCCCCGAACAAGCTGGGTACTCATTTTACTGACCTGCGGAAGGATGGAAGGCTGAATCAACCTGGATCCCGGCAGGATCGAACTCACAACCTTGTGGCTGGAGTACTGGCATTTAACCACTGCGCCACCATGGCTCCCTGGGCTTTAAGGTGTTGTTTTTTTTTTTAAAAAAAAAAGCCTGTTTTACTCTGCTGTTCTTGGGAACCAACTTTTTAAAACACATGATTTGACCTCTGAACTGGGATTGAGGTGGAATTGGGGGTGGGAGCGGAGGAACCAGATTGGTGGGTGGTCACCTGGGTCAGGTGATCACTTGTCACCTGATCATTCCTGCCACAGAAGAGTAGTTCCTTTGTTTATATCGGCATCTGGAAAAGGCGGTATTGCCTGTTTTTTTCTGGATTTGGTGTTTATACGCAAACCTTTGCATATATACGTTTGTACGTGTTGGTATTTCACCTCCCCCTGCTTTACCGGCTTCACTTTATAGAAGTGCATGTGGACAGTCACAATGGTGGGAAAACAAAAGCTATTTGATTAAGTGAATATACAGATATGTGCATATGCAATGGGAATCCAAAACAAAAAACCTGCAGCTCCTGTGGTTGTGTGACCAGACATGAACTGATACAGGGAACACAATAGAAACAGCCCCTTGCCCCAGTGTGGCTACATAGTGGTGGTAGGTGTCTCATGTGGCTTTCCAAGCTAATTTCAGTTTGGATTAAAGTAAGTGAGTTTGTCAGGAAAGGGATCAAACAGGGCTGGGATGCTACTCAGTGGTGCTTCAATACAGATCCTCATAGGCCCTTTCCGCAGAACGTCATTGTCCTGCCCTGCGGATAGGAGAAGGACAGGACCTGGACAATGGTTCTGCATGACACCATCCGGGTCCCATCCTTTTCCTATCCCCAGGTGGCGTAATCACGCTGCAAATCATTGACTGGTTTTACCTGTCAATGACCTGCGATTGCGCCACCATCTCACCACGCACCTGCATTTAGATGTGGAGGTCCTCAAAGAGCAATGGCTGCACTTCCTGCCCCAATGCAGCCTAGGTCAGTACCCGGGTGTTCTGCAGAAGGAAGAGGCAGCACTATTGCGCTTTCTCCATTCACGGAAGCAGCCGGTGCTGAGGGGAGCATTCCTGTCACACTCCCCTCCCGGCAGAGACAACGCCAGGACCCCACCAGATGTCACCAGAACAAGGTAGGCTGCAGAAAGGACCATAGATTCAGTCTTTTTCATTGATTAAGGTTTTTTAAATCCATCCAATGAAAGACTAACTAGAATTTTTTTTAAAAGCATTCACTATTTTCTTCTGTATAGGAACTTGCTATCTCCAAAGAAGACCCAGTCTTTGGCTTGGCTTCTTAATGTTTTTAGCTGTCTTTACATTAACCAAGATATAACTGTATTTCAGAG
Organism: Cyclura pinguis; assembly: GCA_030412105.1. Classification (NCBI taxonomy): domain Eukaryota; kingdom Metazoa; phylum Chordata; class Lepidosauria; order Squamata; family Iguanidae; genus Cyclura; species Cyclura pinguis. The sequence goes on along the minus strand of CM059602.1, from coordinate 208,450,324 downwards.
AAATCATCAAATAATTTACTTGCCTTGGTGCAGTCTGATCAACAGCAAGAATGCAGAATCTGTCATGGGGGAAATATAATTAAATCACCGTCTCATATATCACCAGGATATTGCTGGAACATGAAATTGATTTCTTGAAAAGTCAGTCCAGACCTAACATGCTGTTCTGACAGAAGAGTCACAGGAACATGTTAACTTCATAGGCTCTAGATATCATCCTAGAATTCTGTCTCTTACCACTCAAAGAAATCTCCATCTTTTTTTACCATTCAACCTACCTCCCCCCCCAACACACATACACGCACACTCACACACTTTTCTGAGGTGATAAACTCAAGGGCAAGAGAGAACAAGCAATAAGGTGATCTTGTCATGCAGCTCAAGATTTTTAAAGCACATTAACTGTAATTTTTAGTTAGTCATAATTTAGTGAACCATTAAAAGTGACCCAGTTCGCTGAACTGAACTGAACTGAACAGATGGAATTCCACCCTCACTCTGCTTGAGTGACTTTCTGAACAATGCAAACTCTTCTTTCAAAATCCCCTTCTAAGAGCTTCATGCAACATTTGGTGGGTGCTCTTCTCTTTGGCTCTGCAGCATGATGTAACAAAGAAGACAACATATATTCATCTCCTAAGGTGCAGCTTGCTTTTTCATTTCATTTCTTTAAACTACGTCACTGTCTCATGCTTTTACTTTACAGTTATTCATTAAATAATTAATTAAACAGAAAAGATTGCAGCCCTTTATATGCTACAGCTCTTTTGAAGTATTAACAAATTTTCCAAGGCATATAAAAGCATTCTGAAAAAGATTTGTTTTCCCATCCTTATGGTAAATTCCTCACTTTTGGCAAAAAGATTATCTTACCCATTATCTTGGGTAGGATAATGCTTCTGTGGCAGTCTTTGTGATTTGCATCAACCAATATGCCACTTCATCTTTGTCTCTAACAATATGGCAATTTATTGATATGTCATTGGAATGGGAGTATGTGCTAAGTGAAAAACAATGGGAATAAGCATTACTTGTGAACAGATGTTTTTAAAAAATATCCTAATCTAATGCAACCAAGGTCTCTTGCTAATACACGGTATGTAGTTATGATTCAGAAGTACTAGTTTCATTGCCTTTTCTCTTTTTTATTCATTTGCATCTCTATGACTAGTTAAGAGTCCATCCAAAATACATAGCAATGATTGGTAGAATCAAAATATGTTACTGTTTAAAAAAATTGGAATTGTTTCAAAAGCTTGTGTTTATAACATAAGGGCCATGCTGCACCTACACCAAAGGCTTACCTAATCCTATTTTCTGTTCCCACAGTGGCCAAACAAATGATCATGGGAAGCCTACAGGTGGGACATGTATGTAATATAATCATCCTACTGACATTCCAGGGCAACTGGTATAGAATGTCATGCTGCCTTTGATATTGGAGGTAACAGCTAGCCTAATCAGTAGCCACTGATAGCCTTATCCTCCAGAATTTTTTCTAATTCCCTGTTAATGCTGTCCAAGTTGGTGGGTAACATCATTCATAATCTTATCTTGTCCCCCTCATTTGCCCTTTTTCTAAGCTTGAGCTCCAGGCATTAAGACAATGTCCCAAATTGACAGTGCTTTCCATTGTTGTCATTGTGTGCCTTCAAGTCATTTCTGATTCATGATGACCCTAAGACAAACCTGTATGGAGTTTCCCTGACAGAATTTGCTCAGGAGGGGTTTGCCCTTGCCCTCCTCTGAACCTGAGAGAATATGACTTGCCCAAAGTCACCCAAGAGGTTTCCATGGCCAAAAGGGGATCTGAATCCTGCTGGTCTCCCAGTATCCACCTAAAATCATTTCTGCTAATTAGTAATAGTAAAAATAAAATGTGTTGACATTTTGGCAGAGCAACTATGCTCACATTATCCAACAATATGTCAATTATATGTCCAGGTAGACCTGTAAAGATATTCAAATGGTGGGCATCAAAAGTCATCTGTGCAAGGAAGACAGCTACTTTTGAATGCCATAGACTAATAAAACATCTATAAGCTCTGTACAGTACAAAGAGATGACTCCAACACACTGAGGGAATCAGGAGAAACAGACAATGTGACACCAATATAATTTCTAATACCACAAAATGATAAGCTGCATGTTTGAATTAGTTTTTTTAAAAAACCTACAATGTGACTGAGTATTGAAATATAGTGGAAGGGCAGCTCACACAGAAACTCCCTCATAAATTAAACAAATGCACTATGCATCAAGATGTAGTGGAAATAAAAACAGTTCAGGAATTGTACCTGAGTGTGGTCCAATCCTATGCAGATTTACTCAGGAATACGCCTTCCTGAGCCAATCTGGTGGAATCTTTATGTGAGATCCAAGTCTTGGTCCCCACTGAGTCATGGAACCCACTAGGTGTCCTTGGGCCCATTCTCTCTCTGCTTGGTTATTGTGAAGATTTTTTTATTATTATTAATTGTTTAACAACATAAAAATACATAACACTACAAAACACACAATATAATACCTAATACAAAAAAAACCATAAACTTACAAACCACTTATACCAAATGTTCTTAATCTTAATCTATTCTACAATTAGATAATAAGTGCTCCCCACCACCGGGACCATTAGAGATATGATCACATCCAGTCACTTCAAACAGCTCCATTCCCCTTCCAAAATTGTAATGATTCTTCAGTTGGTTTATTTCCTTTCCCCTTTCTTAACATGTAATCACTAAATTCCCCCAAAGATCTATAAAATTATCTCTTTTTAATTCTTTTTTAATTCTCCCTTCTTTACTTTGATACTACAAGTCACTTTATCATTAACAGCTATATCCCATACCTCTTTATATCATTCATTTAAGTGAGTATCTTGCTTTATTTATAAAGATAAAGTGGGGAGGAAGAGAACCATGTATTCCAACTTGAGTTCACTGGAGAAAGATGAAATGAAACCAATGAACTCAACTGAAGTTTTTGAGTAATCTTGAACAGGATTGCATTGTTGAGCTACAGTTTTACATTCTCAATTGATTCTGGATCATGCAAGTATTCTTATTTATTTATTGAATTTATATCCCACCTCTGTTCCAAGATAGGATATAAAATAGCTCCATACTATCCATAATCCAGAAGGAGAAAAGAGTTTGGCATATGATACTTGGATTTAGAAATACCATGGCTAGCCCAGTTCTTGAAAAAGTTATTTCTGGATTACAAGTCAATGGCTATGTCGGCTGGAAGATTCTGGGAGTTATAGTAGAAGGAGTAAGCTTTCCAAGCTCTGGGTCCAACAGATGAGTTCTCATAAGTTACAAACTTCCAAGGTACAAAGGAATCTTGCAGCACCTTTGAGACTAACTGGGAAAAAGATGTTTGTAGCATAAGCTTTCATAGACTCAGCTTACTTCTTCAGTTGTGACTGAGTCTATGAAAGCCTATGCCACATAATTCTTTCTCTTGGTTAGTGTTGAAATTTACTGCAACTTTCCTTCATATGCTGATACAGACTAACATGGCTATGTCTTTGAATACTACTACATGGAAATTTCCAGAGCTAGCTCAGCCTTGCCACCCATGTTCCATGAAAGAGGGCAGAGAAGCACCTGGCTGTAGAACATTGTAGCCTTTTGGATCACTTCTCAGCCTTTTGGCTAAGATCAAGTGTAGTTATCTGTTCTTATCAGTTTAGATAGGTTAATTCTTGTGCTCACAGAAGGATCTAGCAGTCCGCTACTCAATGGGAGAACCAATGAACTTCCTGCCACCTATGAAGCATTGTTCTCCTACAATTCCCGTTTCTTTATCATATTGCAGCAATCCAAAATAGCAGATACAACAAAATAAGACATTTCTTCTCCCTGGAAATTCTCGTAGAGAAGCAAGCAGCTGCACCCCAGTCAGAAGTCTATTTCACATACTCTGCAACAGCAAACCCAGGTTTGCCACCAAGTATACAATCAGCTGATTCATATGTTTGCAAACCTCTTTTTTTTTTTTTTTTTTTGGTTCATTATCTCTGTTGATGGTTTTTGGGCAAACCACCTCCTCAGTGAAGTGAGCATATGGGTTCCTAGTATACCATGTGAAAAGGCTAGCCAAATTTTCAATCTACTAGAACAGTTTCACATTTACTCTGCATCATGTTAATATAGAGACAATCCATACTGTGTGTCTCCCAGCCAGTTACATTAAGATAAATTTGACAAAATTAAAATAGGTGGAAAACAATAGGAGATCCAATACTTAGATCTGGAGGAGAACTGGCCACAAAGAAGCCCAACAATGCCTTTTGTAAGGTTAGCACATATTGGAATTAGATAGCACTAATTAATGCAGGGGAAAAAAGACTATGTCTTTTATTATTCAGTCTGCTTTAAAAGAGATGAATATCTATCTTTGCAGAATGAAATTTCCTTGTTTCACTGTGAGGGATTCTTAATCAGATGAATGGACCTGTATGTACTAGTTAACTTTGCTGGAGTTTAGTAGTTGTATTTAAAACAGATTTTATCCTAGAGTGATATTAATTTGATAGGATCCCTGATCTGTAAACCATTGGTTATCTTGGTTTCTCCTGATAAGAGGGAAAAAAAGTGCTGAGGATTTCCAGTTGGTGAGCACATTTGGGCAGAATCTTTCACACGTCACAAATTGCAGATGGGAGGCAGTGATCTCGAACATGCAGTCACATTGCGTGACCATCTGACACCTTCCATTTAGAAAAATAATACTTTCCTCACAGCATACGCTCCCTGCTGCAACCAGCACCAAAAATTATGCCTGGGAGAGCTGTTCTTCCTCCACTAAGGTCTTAAATATTTCTTAGGCTGCTTTTAAAAGATTCATAGTACAGCAGCACCTAGATCACATCTTCCTAGCTGGCTGAAAATTCTGAAATTCTCCCCAAGACACCATTGAACACAAAATGAATAAAAAAGGGTGGGGGGGGGACCTGAAGCTGCACACATCCATCAGAGAGGAGCAAACAGAACATTGTTTTTACCTATATGTTGTTCATAGGAGCTTACGAAGTTCCCTTATACTGAAACTGGCTGTTGGTCGACCTAGCTCCTGGCCGAAGAGACTGGCCATGGCTCTCAAAAGCTCTTTGCCTGCCCTCTTTGAAGGCACTGGTGTTTGAACCCTGGACCTTTTGCGTGCAAAGCATGTAAACTCCCATTGAGCTATGTCTCTTTTCATGTCTGTAAACGCAAACCTCAGATGAACCACTGAGTAGCACCTACCATTTTTAGGAAAGTCTACTTACAGATTTATTTTTATTTAATTTCACTCACATTTCCCCCAGCGTGAGAACCAAAGCAGCTTACAAAAAGACTAAAACAAGATAAAGATAAAAACCTGGTAATGAAAACAAGTCAAAACACAATTATACCAGTCACCAAAGTAAAACATGATTAAATGTTTGAAAGTGTAAATTCACTTAAAAATAGAACAATAAAGTTAAAAATACAGCATACACACATATGCAGAGAGAAAGGCTCCCTGAATTAATCATTAAAGGCCAATTTGAATAAACAGGGCTTTGGCTGCCAGTGATAGGAGAGCAGAGAGAGGGCCAGCCTAGTCTCTTGGGGAAGGAAATACCACAGCCTGGGAGAAGCCACCAAGAAGGTTCTCTCTTGTGTCCTTATTAGATGGAACTGTGATCATGGTGGAGCCATTACAGAGGACTGTTTCCCATATGAGATAATCTTTGCTTGAGTAGGTAACACTTGGGTAGGAAATGGCACACCATCTCCACTGCCACATATGATGAATGTCTCTCTTCTTGTTTTGCCCTGTTTGTATGCAGAATAAGAGGATTTGGGTTTTTACGGTATGTACAGTCAGCAGAAGAGACAGATGTGTTTATCCCTTGTTTTGACAGCATATATGTGGGATTCATGCCATTGTCCAAATGTTAGGGGAGATTCCTGATGTCTGAAGTAGCACCACCATTAAGCTCTTGTTTGCATCCTTTCAAATTAACTACAACAACTTTTCACTTAATGTGTATCAGCAAAGCATATTTCTATAGTAGTTCACATATAAAACTGGAGGATTTCATGACAAACATCTTACACTGGTTTTTTTTCTTTCGCTCTCTTTTAGTGAAAACCTACAAGCTATTAGCATGGCAAATTATCTGTGGGAAAGGCATTTATTGTCCTGTGTTCATAAAGATCATGCTCCCATATTCTTTAAACCATGGCATATTAAGGACAGGCTAGAGGGGCTGGACATTGCCAAGAGCTGTCTTAAAACTAGGGTATGTTTTTGCAGCTGTCTGCAGAGCCGCTGTGCCCCAGCAGTCAAGCCAGCCAACCACTTAATTTCAACAGAGTGTCTTCCTTAAAGTGTCACAAAGACATTTTCCGAACAGGCTGTGGGCTCCGGTGGAAAAAAAAAAACCCAAGTGTGATATTGTAGACCTGAATGTTTATGTTCAGAAGAAAGTAACACAGACAGTTTTTGTGACACGTATAGAAGTTGTTCCAAAATACACTATTCCTTCTCACTTGCTAAGCTGTCTACAGTGAGCTCATGCTCTCCTGGCAGTCCTTGAGCCTTGTTCAAATGTCCAAAACTAGATGCAGACTATGCTGCTCTGTTCTCTTGATTTGGTTCACATGTTCACACATGTATGTTTATACAAAGTTATCTAATTCACATTTCTCAAACCAGTACATAAACCAAAAATGCAGTAATCCTTTGACATTTACATTTTTAAACAATTTTGTGATGCAGTTCTTGAAACAGAAAACGTATGCAAAAATGTATATTTAGGAAGAAGATGCATGCAAAATGTGAAAATTGGGGGAAATAGCATTAAAAATCACATTATGTTAAAGGAAACAGTTTGCGGTGATTTGGAAATAGGCAAATTTGCATACAAAAAAATGTGTAAAAAAGATGTGAGCCTGAAAATGCATAGGAATTCCCATGCTGTCTTTAAAAATATTCACAAACTGAGACTAAAACCTAAAGAAACAAGTTCAAAGTTGAGGGAGAAATGAAACACTGAGTGAAAGAGAAATGGATAGATTTGTGCCTGGTAAAGTGGGCGGTGGCGTGAGGGGGAATTAATGTCATGGCAAAAGTTCCATGATTATAACTGTGTAGTGTCAGTGAATGCAGAGCTGTTATGCACCTGTAATTCTACATTACATATCTGTAACTACAATACAGAATACCACCCATCATCTCATTAAATAGTTGTATCCCACCCTATATCATGAGATCTCAAGAAGTAAAATCTGTGTAAGAAGATTAACACAATTTAAAACAATAAAAAGAATTCAAATGATGCATATAGACAAAAATCTATGAAACCCATTGACAAGTTAAAACAAGTTAAGAAGATTAAAACAATTTAAAACTATGTGCATAATGTGCATTTTGGAGTAAATTAGTTCCTTATATCCCTGTGATCTCATAAACAATTTTTGCAAGGTTTTTTAGTGCTTCAAAGACCAAGCTGGTAAAGGTTGTCTGATCAGGGATGACACAGAAACAAAAGAAACAACTCTGTCTTACTACTCACAACTTTTGTAAAATAGGATCTCTGGTATCACTCAGCCCTTGAATAAGCTAGAACCTCTTCTGTTCTCTACCCCTGCAAAGAAGAGCCTCAGTTGGGGACTTTGTTCATCAGCCGCCAGCAACAGGAGGACTCTACAATTATCAGAGGAACTTATGGGAGAACCATCACCTTTGCCATCAAGGCAGCCTCTGAATCCATCAGCAACTCCTCCTCTAGCAGCAGCATCAATAGCCAATGATTGGGAGAAACCAGAGAACCAGTGTGGTATAGGGATTTGAGTGTTGGACTAGGATTCTGGGAGACCAGAGTTCAAATGCCCACTTGGCCATGGAAACCAACTGTGTGACCCTGGGGAAGTCACACACTCTCAACCTCAGAGGAAGGCAATGGCAAATTCCCTCTGAACAAAGCATGCCAAGAAAACCCTGTGATAGGTTCACCTTAGGGTTGAAATGACTTGAAGTCACACAACACACACAGATAAAACTGCTATAAATATCACATTTCTCTCAAATACATTGCACCTTCTTGCAGATTTAATGGTAAGCTACTTGGCTAAAAAGGAAGATTTCTATGTAATGAACAAACTCTAATAAAAAATATCTTCTCCTTCTTCCAAAATAGTATGTTGAGCTAGCAGGCCTAGTGAATCTGTGCAGAATTTAGCACATGACAAAGTGATCACCCAACTACTTCCCTATATGCCTGGCTTGTATTTGAATTTATCATCCTGCCATCATTTCCAGTTCTATGTTGTCAGAATAAATATGGACTGAGTGGCAACTTGGCCAAATCTAAGATCCTATCTGTCTTATCCAAGTGAAATGTACCTGTCAATTACTGTACTACAAAGGCCACAAATATATTAGCAAGATAAGTGCTATGCAAGGTCTGATCTTTTTCTTTACTTGCCTTTCAGTTTTAAAAAGGAATCTAATCTCAAACCCTTTGCTTGTTTTTTATATTCTTGTGCCTATTATCCCCGCCTACTTCTATCTAATTTTCTGGTTTATCCTGAAGCGTTCTGAAAGTCATTATGATATGTAATCAGTGATTGAACCACTCTTGTTCAGAAAACCAAGTATTGTTGAGTATTACAATCTACTTTCTTATTTTTGTTATTATAGCTAAGACAGAAACATCAAAAGACTATATTTGCAAGAATTTTGCTTGTGGACATTTGCAATGGGGCTCAAGTGTTCTTGCCTAAATAGAAGGCTAAAATGGCATGCACATTTAATCCACCAGATGCTACTATGAGTGAGACTGTTACCTGATTACTAAGGGAGGCAGCACGTCCCTATAGATTTGCTTCTAAGCAACCCATGCTTACAGTCTGAAACTGGACCAGGGAAGACTATTGGAGTAATATGGGTGATGCTGCTGTTTTCACAGTAGGAAATATCTGGAAACTTCCTCAAATATCTACCAAGCAAGAGCTGCTGGAGAAAGAGAAATAGCCTTTCCTAACATGGTGTGTTCCAGATATGTTGAACTGCAATTTCTACCATTCACTGGATGACGTATGTTGGGAGTTGTCACCTGAAGCACCTTAGGATTCAGATATCTATCTCTGAGCATCTGGTGCAAGACACCAAGCCTACAGCTTTGCAGGAGTGCTTGCACTTACTGTTCTACATGTATCTTTGTAAATAAACCAATTATTACAAAAATGCCATAAGTCCCTAGTGCTTTCTTCCTTCCAAAGGAAAACAAACCCAAGTAGCACTGTTTCTGAATAGTCTAGAGCTTGGAAAGTTATTTTGAATAAGAATAAATATAACAAGGTGCTGATGCCATCCATTAAATGAACAGTGGTAGATTAGTATTCTGAGACCCATGAATAGCTTCAGCATATCATTTTATTCATTCTTTTCTGCATCTATGACCCATTGCATTTACTAAAAGTTTGTTAAAAGCACACATTAAATGCATTCTGTCTTGCCATCTTACACCTTTCTAAACTGGAGATTCTTTTACAACTCATGATATGGTTCTGCAGCAGAATTCCCTAGTTACAGTCTCTAGGATTTCAGTTTATATGCTTTCTGCCAGCCCTTTCACCTCTGAGAAACCCTCTTCTAGTAGTTGTACTATGTGGCACAGTTGCTTCAACTTTGGAAAGATGGCATCAGCAGCTTTATTGCATTTGACTGGAAGAATGCAGTTATAAGAGGACTAGGTTGACTAGATGAAAGTTAAGCTCATCTGAATATACCCATTATCAAAGAGAGACAGAGTAGCAGGCAAGAGAGGGAGAGAGAGAGAATGAGAGAGAGCGTACAATCCATTCAACTGCAACAGGGCCACATTCCAGCTCTGAAGGGTAAGCCACAGATTTACTGCAAGATTACTATAGGTCTATGTTTTTCTGTTATATAATTTGATGAGAGGTGAATAATTTTATCCCTCTCAGAAGCTACTCCACCTTCTAGCTGTATTTTCTGGAAATTCCTTGTGTCAGATACGCATTGAATTTAGAGTAATCAATGAAATGAATGGTCAATGAAATTCAGGCAATCCTACTGATTGGATTTTCAGATTTTGTTTTTATATACTCTTGGGAGAATGAGTGTTTAAATGAACTCCTTCATACATTAAATGAATGCATACATGAGAGTAAGAAAGGGCGCAATGGCCTTCTCCCTAGCCTGATATGCCTGCTACGTTTATCAATGAAACCATGCCTTTAGCAGTTATGGAGATGTGTGGGATTCCTAATCAGAATGTGGGAGTTGTATGGGCAACTGGATTCCCTTCATGCTCACTTGTGATGATAGAAGTTATAGTCCAACATATCTAAAAGGCAGCAAGCTAGGGAAGGCTGTTTTCCTAATTTGTTTTCCTTCTTACTCTTTGTGGAATCCAGCCATAAGTGTGGATTCCTCGTATGGGAGAGGATTTGGATATTTAATGCTGAACTGTCTCACCACACAACCAGACATATTTATAGAAAACATGTAGAGCTACAGATACTCTACTTTGAGAAATGGAGCAGCTGGCAACAGACATGCTAGTTTTTACCTGATGATAATGATCAGAATGTAAGATGGTTCTGCTTTGAGAACCAGTGCCATAGATTCCAACAAGAACCAGAAATGTGTTTGCAAAGGCAAAGCCAATAGGCAGGATATAGCAAATTAGAGAGTAAAATGCAGAAGATGCCATCATTGTGAGACGACAGACATAAGTTGTTTGTAAGCAGCCTTGTTTGACTTTACTCAAAATGTGTCCCATGACAGCAGTGTAACCCTATTTCAGAAACTGTCTGTGGAAACTAAGCCAAGAATCTCTCAAGCCATATCATATGCTCAATATTCCCTCTGTGGTAACCAGGACTAAAACACACACACCACAAACAAAGGGAACAGGCAATCTCACAAACACTCTAGGAGCACAGAGGTTCAAGTACACAAAGCAAGAAGACTGTAGGTCCTCAACAAAACTGACTTTCTTGGTGGGATCTGTTGGTTATTTATTACCATATTAGGTACCCAGTTCTGGCTATCTGGACAGAGTGAGAATTCACTCTCTCAGCAAACTAGAAGTACTCAGTCCCTAGCTCATGTACCAAAAATGGAAACAGATGAAATTTGTATTCAGAAATCTTGATGCTTCCAGATTTGCAATATGTTCCATGAAAGAAAAAAAATGTGATTGACAACATGCACACATTTTTTTAAAAGTGTATGCTGCTAAAAGGTACTCAGGTAGGGATAGGTGTCTATTTTTAATGTGCCTATTTGGAAAAATACAAAAATACATACAGATTTTGTTATGTAAAGAGAAATACGCATGGAATTGGCACGAAAGGGACTTGGTGATGGGAAAAGGATGGAGGACTTGACAGATCTGACCATCCAAACTAGCTCCAAGAACAGTATACATGCTGTCATCTAACCTAAGCTCTAGAATGTACTTCAAGATTCAGATGCAGGAAATGCTATCCTGAGCCACAGTTCTACAGAAACACATGACTGAGGAAGAAATGTGATGTTTTGTACATTTTAAAAATATTCTTATTGTAGATTAATGCAGAAATGAAACAGTATTTGTAAATTAATGCAGAAATGAGAGAGAATTTGCAAGTAAAAAGTGGCACAGACTGGAAACAAACTTACCTATTTGTTACTGCTCTTAAGGAGAAAAGGTTGTATATTTAGAAGGAACAGGATCATGTTAAAAATAATATAGGACAAGTGAAGAAAAGGAAAGCAGAAAACCTGGTTGAAACAGCATGCACATAGAAGGTTGACTGAGAACAGTTTTACTAATGTATCAACATAAAAGACCTGTAGACAAAGATAGGTATTTTACACACGTATTTAGTAAAGGTATTCCGTTGACACTACTATTAACTGCACTTTCTAACAATCTAATATATAAAAGTTAAAGTTTGTTTGTCTGTGTCAGGTAAAGATCTCATATGATTGGCTGCCAAAGAAGATTCTATGGAATCCTGGGCTTTGCCGTTTAGGGAGGGGCCTTCAGAATTCTCAGCCAGAGAGCTCTTGGGCCTCAGTCACCTGTGCCTGCCTTGAATAGGCCAGGTGCTATGGAGACAAAGCCTAGCAGAAAGGAGGAGGGCAGTGTATTCTCTCAGGAACCCAACTTCTCTATGTTAATAACTCTGAATACAGATTAGATTGGGGAATATGGGGAAAAGTTACAGGTACTGGACAAAACAATTTGAGGAATTAGAGAAACAGGATCTCAAATCTTTCTAACAAGTATCACCTATGAGAAAATAAAATCCCAGGCAACGCTGGGTATACACTAGTTTTGTAATAAGTCTTGAAGCCAAAGAGAAACCACACCATCTTCTGGAAGTCTCCTCTGCTCAACCTATTGTTTTTGCCAGCAGCAATATTGTGCATTCAGAACCAATATTTTCATTTGACAAGTAATGCATAGAGATCCATAAAATGGGGTGAAACAGAATGGAAGGATCTCTTTTTTCAAGTAACACTTTTACATAAGCTGGAATACTGTCAGTGTTTCCTGGACTGTGAGGAACATTCTGTATTTCACAAAGATACCTATGCTTTAAAGTGCCTGGTAAGCTGTAAGTAATTGAACTTTATGAGCAGGTGGGATCTAGTCAATGGGCCAGTGAAAAAGTGAGATTGTAACAAAAGAAACTAGAAACTAGAATTTAGAACATCACTTTAAAATGATTTGTTACATTTATGGTTCAAAGCCCTCTAAAGCAATTATAGTTAGCATACTTTCCTTTTTTTAAAAAACCAGCTGAAATAGTAATTTTTGGTAACACTTAAAAAATCTGAGGCCACAAGCTGGTGGCACGCAGTGCAAAGCACATCCAGCTCCCACCCTCCTTGTTGTCACTTCAGCACCTGCCAAGTACAATGAAACAGGCATGGTTCTCCCATACCAGTCTTCTAACTGAGAGACTGAAGTGATTTTTCTCCCTTCTGCTTGTCACTCTCTACATAGCTAGAGTTCCTCAGAGTTTACCTTTTGGGTTATCTAAGTTCCCAAGGTTGTAAACAACATTATTGTCTAGTAGACAGATAAACAAGGCTCTCCTTAAGGATCACTTAATCTCTGGAATTTCAGAAAAATATACAACAGGAGAAGAAATATGGCATCGTCTCCTTGATAATGTTTATTAAGTGAAACAATTAGCTTATGCAATTATACACTCCTTGTGGAGGATGATCATATCACATAGGTGTTTTCACTCTCGGCATATTACTTTTCTAAACATTTCAGATTCTAAGCTTGTATTTCTTATCACAGATTTTACATGGTCTAGGCATAATGCTTCTTTAGAATTTACAAAATCCAGGAATTGTGCATATATTATTTCTTACAAGGAACGCATCTCAAACTTATAGGGCATATCATACACATAGTACAGTGCAGTGGTAAGGAATATTATATAATATTAAGACATCGTAACTCATAGTTCATCTATTGTGAAAACTGACACTTCTTATACAAGCATTTACACATATTTGCAATATTTTCTGTTGTTTCACCATTTCTAATACACTGTGGCATGTATAAGGTATTAGTTTCTTACACAAAACAACTCTGATATTCTTCAACGTGGAATGTATCTACACTGCATCATTACAGCAGTGCAGGAATTTTTTTTTTTTAAAAAAGTGCCATGGCTTCAGCTTACAAAATCCTGGGATTAGTATGGCAAGACACTAAAACACTATGGAAGAGAATTGTAATTGCAGCATAAAAACCACAGATCCCACAGTTCCATAGCATGGAGCCATGTTAGTTAACCTGCAATCAAAGTGCTATAATATGTAGTGGATAACACTTCTGTTCATCACTGTAGTACTTTACATATATTGAATTAATTCAGCATATATCTTTATAGGGAATCAAGCCTTATCTGTTATATTGGCATTTACTGTAAATAAATCTAAGCTTACCAATCTGTGTATTGTAAATACAATATTCTCAACCCATTCTGAGGGCTGTATGCAGCATTTGTGTCTTCTGGCTCAGTCATGCTAGGTTAACTCGCCTCAAACAACATCTTCTCTCTGCTTACATCTGGGGTGGAGAAAACATGGCCGATGGGCTACATGCAGCCCTCAGGGCTATTTGTGAGGTCTCCAGGACCCCAGGGGATCAAAAATTTGCCCCCAAATAATGTCAAATGACCTTGAGCATGGGGAACATTTTGACACAGTTTTGGGCCCCTGAGGCAACTTAGGCTCAGGAAAGTCTTTTTTAGAAATAGAAAGTGTACATGAAATGACTTCTGCTCCCTGTTGTTAAAAAAGATGTCTCCTGGGTCTATAATGGCCCCAGAGGGGGCCTTAAAACATGGTTAGAATGTTCCGCATCCTCCCTAGAGTGCATATGAGATTAAAAAAACCAGGAATGATTGTTGTTCAGGAGCTCCTGAAGGGCTAATACGGCCCCATAGCATTACAGAATTGCCTTCCCCTGATTTAGATAGAGCTTATATACAGGCTATTTGGCTTTCCTCATCAATGGGTTTACTGGGCTTCATTTTAGCTTTTTTCTGATATGGATTCCTGCAGAGAGTTTCCAGCTCCTTATATCAATATTCCTCTTGAGGCAGTGAACAGTCTGTATTTGTGTCAACTAATTTACTGCTAATATGTTTCTGGAGCTACTTCAAGATTTTTTTATTGGCATACTTTCCAGCTGTCTTGGTTGGATAAGGACAGCTGTCCCTCTTTCTCAGCTGCTTTTAAATGTCCCATTTTCACTTTCTTCCTTCCTCCCCAGTTTACCTCAATTGCTGCAAACTGAGTTCATAGTGAAAAGATAGTTTCCACTCTGTTAGCAAAGGAAAAGGAGGGGAGAAAGTCATGCCCTTTCCAGTAGCCTCATTTTGCCTTTTTCCCAGCCTTTCCTAATCTCAGTACATACATTTCAGATGTCTCTCCTTTAAATAGTAAATTTATTGGCTTTTCCTCAGTAACTTTTGCTCTCTTGCTGCCACACTCTAAGGACCAGATCATGAAGTTGCTCAAACATATGTATCCCAGCTTCATCTGTGAAACCCGTTGGAGAGGATATATTGGCCCAGTAGCATAGGGACAGGAAGGTGATGAGGGCAGTGTGCCCGGACGGAGATTTCTGGGGGTGCTACGGCTCCTTGCTTGCCCCCATGCACTGTAGCCCCTCACCCCCACATGCTGTAGCCCCACCCCATCCATCGTAGCCCTGCCCCCATGCACCATAGATCCACCTCCTCATGCCATAGCCACGCCCACACACACTGTAGCCCAGCCCCACATGCCATAGCCCCGCCCCCTCCCCATAGCCCCATTCCCACACATCATAGCCACGCCCCTGCATGCTGTAGCCCCACTCCGTTCCTCTGCACACGCTTCCACCCACCCACCCCTCCGCATGCTCCAAGCTCTGCCACTATATTGGTCTCTCATGCTTTCTCTATGAATCTGCTCAAGATCTGTACCCAGTTATTGAAGGCCTTCCTTGCTCTCCCTTCATCAACAAAGGTATGGCTGATAGGAACAACAGAGAAGCCAATTTCAGTCATGGTACCTAATCTGTGGAATAGCCTCCCAAGAAATGTTTACCAGGTCTCTCAGCCAGCTTTTCAGAGCAGGCTTAAGACTGCCAGCAGGGCATTTTAGCTAAATCTTGAGATATTTTTGAGTCTGCTTTGGTGGTATGGTTTTATCATGATGCTTTATTATGTCTTTATGGTAGGTTTTTAAAATTATTATTAGCTTTAAATCTGTCTTCAGATTTTTTTCCTCTGTGGTTTATGTTAATATACCATCAATATAAGTTGATGACAGATCAGCTTGAGCAGAAAAGCAAAACATACCTGTGAATACAAGTATAAATGAATAAATATTTAACATTTTATGGTAGAGCAAGAAGGAGAGAATTCCTTTTTTACTGACCTTCCTGTGTAAGAGAAGGTGCAGTTGGCAAGCAGTACTTCTTCCTCCATAGAGTGATTACAATGACTACAGTGGCAATGAAGGGGTGTAAGTGAAGCAATGATCAAAATGTCTACAGGAACCCAGTTACTGCCATGAAGAAATGGGGACATCTTACCAGCAGATCTCATATTTTTATTCTGGATGTCTCACATTGCCCTAGGCATGCTTTGCCACTGCTGAAATTACAGTGGTTTTCTCTACCATGTGACACACCATCAAAAATACCTCACATATTTAACCAGTTAATGGTTCACTAAGTTCTGTGACTTTCAAGGGCAGATGTAGAAATCTGTGATTTGTTAAGCATCTCTCCATTGACACTTCCCTACATAAAAAGTGACAGGTGACAACTGGCTTTCTTGTTGGTTAGTTTACAGGTGTATGTGCATTGGTGGGTAGGCACGGTCCAGATGTTCTTCCTACTGACAGACGTTTTCTGTGGTAGAAAATGCACTTTGGGTTTTTAAAATGCCCTTGATTGTGGGTGAAACACCATTCCCAATTCCTGCAGCCTAGAGGAATACAAATTCTTCTATGCTTTCCACTTCCGTTTTGGTCACTGATTGCTTTTGTCATTGTCCCTTCAGGGAAGACCTTGTGTGTGTCATCATGTTGTAATATAAGGTAAGGCAAAGCTATGCCCTAGATTCTAGCCCCTTGAGTGCTGTGGCTTAACTTTCATCTGTTAATGTGCTTTGGCTCTTACTGTTTCTGTCCTTTCAACTTCTCCCCTCTTCAGCAGACAGAGAGATGTGCTTGCAAAAAAGATTCATTGAATGGCATTTTCTTGCATGTCTTCTGCTGCAAAATCTATTCTTTTCTTACTTTTGGCACATTTTTATCTATGTAATATCCAATTTCTTAAGCCTATAGATAACATTGTTTCCAAAGATGGAAAAATACAAGTAGAAAAAAAATGCTTCCAGCACCTTAAAATTATCTAATTTATTGTAGTGTAACCTTTTTAAATAAAGGCTCTTAGGCAGACAATGAAGGTAGATATTTGCCTCTCAGTGTGTGGTGTGTGCATGCTACACACGAAGAGGTCTGTTTTACAAGATTAAAGAATAAAGTAAGAACAAACAGATCCTGATAACAGAAATATAGTACATGAACCAAACAAAGCCAACAAGAACAGGCATGCTTAAACTTCTCTGACTGACAATCAATTTATAATCAATCTACAAAGCACAGATATGAGATAATTACTGTTTGTGCTGTGATCAGCAATCCTACTCACAGAGATTTTCCCCTCCATACTGGAAATCATTTGGGAAAACCAAGGCCATTTCTACACTAGGCTGTTATAGTGCTATTATTCCACTTTCAACATCCTATGGAATCCTGGGGTTTGCAGTTTACTGGGGCCAAAAAGCTCCCTGACCGAGAATTCTAAATGACCCTCCCTAACCTGCAAACCCCAGGATTCCATAGGATGTTGAAAGTGGAATAATAGCACTATAACAGCCGAATGTGGAAATGGCCCAGATCATGTAGCTTCATGCATCCCCCATTGTCAGAGAACATAATTTAGGCCACACATCGGACCACATAGGAAACATTGGTCCTACTTTAAACCAACACTATTTATTTAATTATCTTACATTTTTCTCAGCATGGGATTCAAGGTGGCTTGCAATCACTCAAAAACACAGTACAACCAAAAAATTAAGTTAAAACACAATTAAACCAGATTTCTATTTTAAACTCGCAAATTAAAACACATAGGTTAAAAGCAGTATTAAGAACGCATTTGAAACATAATGAAATAGAGACATAACTCACACACCCAAATTGTTGTTGTTGTTATTTCTTACTTGCCTCTCCATGTGGATTGAGGCAGGGAACAACAGATTAAAATACAGCAACAAATAGGCACATAGCACAGTTTAAAAAAACCAATACCAGCTAAAAATATATCATCAGTTAAAAGAGCATATCATCAGTTTTAAAAGCATACATACTAAAAACAATCAGTTCATAATTCTAAAATTCATAATTTAAAACCAATCTGGACAGACCTGCTGAAAGAGATTGGTCTTTAACAGTGTTTTAAACTCTGACTGCCTATTCAGTTGTCAAATCTCTTCTGGAAGGTCAGTCCATAGTTTAAGGGTGGCTGAAGAAAAAGTTTTCTGGGTGGCAGTTGCCAGCCTAGCCCTGGCTGACTGAAGCAAATGTCCCCTGGAAGACCAGAGTGTACAGGGCCAATTATGTGGGAGAAGGCAATCCCATAGATAACCTTGATCCATATCATGCAGGGCTTTAAAGGTAACAACCAATGCTTTGTACTTTGCCTGAAAACTAATTGGTAGCCAGTGGAGTGATTTTAATATATGTATAATATAATCAATCCTGGATGCACTAGTAACCAAACTGGCTGCCATGTTTTGCACTAACTGAAGTTTCCGGACTTGGTACAGAGGTAGCCCAATATGCAGCACAATACAAACGTCCAGTCTTAAGTTACCAGAGTGTACCCTACTATCTTTAGGTCTTCCAAATCTAAAAAGAAGCACAACTGGTGTTTCAGCCAAAGGTGGTGATAAACAGTGGTAGCAAAACCCCATCTAGAGCAGACTGTATAGATTAACTGATGTATACTTAATGGTTTACTACATAAAGTTTACAAAGACTTTCCTGCGTTGAAGGGAGGGTTGAAATAAGGACATTTCTCTACAAGGACTGTCAGATGTAGGCCATTTCTGCATGATGGGGCTGTGCTGTTTCTGGGACAGGATGGCAGCAGTCAACAGGTTGGGCTTCTGCACTGCCATCCCATACTCAAGGATTGTGCTCATGCAGTTTTCACAAAATGGAAAAAAAAATTCATTTTGCACCTGCAATTGTGTGGTGCTCCCATCACTCCCGCCTATGTGGAAGCTGCAGAAGTGCATTGGTGACGCTTTCTTCCATAACACAGCAATGGAAAGTGCCCAGCTGCACCGTGGAAGGAAGAGGTGGCACCATTGCACTCCCTTCTGCACGGAGCAAGCAGATGTGGAGGGAAGTGTTGCTGATGCACTCCCTTCCAAACCTGGGATTGCAGCACGACAACACTGAAGAGCATCGTTATGTGGAAATGGGTGTAAAAGAGGACATGAAAAGAGATCAGATGTGTACAGTATGAACCAAAAGAGCAAATACTGAGAACATGGATACAAGTCAAGAAGAGTACCAGAAATAACAAACTTAACAGGATAGACCAATCCTCAGCTATAGCATCTTCTGAGGGGTTTTTTGTTTTTGTTTTTTGTTTTAGTCACAAATGTAACAAAGCAAACATTTTTATTGTGTTTTGCTCCATTGTATGGACGAATATTCTGAGTGTTTCATCTTTTGTACATCAACATCAGAATGTTTTTTTTAAAAAAAAATTGCAAGAATGCTTGAAATCTAATTAAGGTAGTCACAGTATAGTGAAACATTAAAAGAAATACAGCTCAGTGGACTGAATCGTTCTGAAAGAGTGGAATTCAACCTTCAATATGCTTGAGCAGTCTGCATCATGCCAAACTTTCATTTACCATTCCTCTGAACAGCCTGTGTCTCAAAGTTGAGAGAGAACTACAGCCTCATTGTTACTCATTCCCCAGTTGCGTGATCATACAATGGAAGAACGAAGCACTTGAATCCATGAACAAAGAGGGAAACATACTTTTTCCAAAGTTCCTGCTAAAAATATTTCTCACCCTTTAGTCTATTGTTAATATCTGTCTTTCAGAAAGATAATAACATCTGTGACCATAGAAAAGAAGAAACTAACAAAAGAAAATGGTTAGCCAGCATTAATGATTATTCAAATAATGAAACTTTAGGAACAAACTTTCACTTGGGCCTGTAACTGGTTCCTACTTGTGTCCATTTTGTTCTCTCAGGGTCAAACTGTACACTGTGTTAAACAAAAGGCCTGAATCCAGTTAGTTGTCCCAACTAAGGTTCTGTATCAGCTTTAGTTCCTATTTATCATCATCGTCATTATCATCTTTATTTATATCTAGGTTTTTTCGTCAGAAATTCCAAGGGCCCAAACAGCACATACAATATTCTTGGTGCCCACCAAATTTTACATTACACTTTCCATAAGCCCCAGCTAGGACTGCCAGTGGTAAAGCTCAATAGGAATCATAGTACAAAATAATTTGAAGACATGGGCCCTTTTCACATCCTACCTTTGCCCCAGTGGCATCTGGTGACAATGGCGGCCATGGTTCTTCTGAGAGAGGAGCGCGATGGAGTGCTTCCCTATGAACTGGCTACCTCCAGGATCCAGGAAGCACAATGGCCATGCCTCTTCCAGCCGCAGAGTGGCCAGGTATTGTCCCAGGCTGTGCTGGGGCAGGAAGTGCAGCCATTGCACTTCCAGGGCCTCCACAGACAAGGGAAGAGCAGGTACTCAGTGGGAGGGCAGTGAAATCGCCAGTCATCGATGGGAAAAACCCATCAATGATTTGTGGAGTGATCATGCTGCCTAGGGACAGGAGGAGGACAGGATGGGGACAGTGTCATGCATAAGTGTCATCTCGGTCCCATCCTTCTCCTGTCCCCATGGCGGGTTGGGTGCATTGAGTGGAAAGGGCCTAAGTCTATATGTTCTTCCTGGGGCAGCACAAGATGTCCTGTCATCTGAGGCAGGGCAACTCATGACATCTACCAGTGTTGCTTTCATGTGTTTCTCCAACCTGCTGCTTCATTCTCAGGCCCATCTTCCACTCTGTCCACAATCCCCTCAGCCATCACCATGACAACTAGGTGTACCACCACAGTGCAAATGATCTCCACGATCATCCTGTACACAGTGCCTTGCTCCAAAAATCCACTCAGAACAAGGCATTTGGAGACTGGCAGGCCCTGGCTGTGCCATGTGCTGTAGCTAGAGGGACACCAGTGAGACTATCCCAAGTGGCAGAAGGGGTCCACCTCAGGCCATCCTTTGTCTGAGGTAGGTGGTTCACCATAACTTATTGAAAGGCCAGCCCTGATCCCTGTTATATTCTACAGAAAGATTTGGCCAACCTGTCTTTTCAGCCAGAGGTTTGCTGTTGAGAAAGGGGGGAAAAAATACAGCCAGTAAGACAAAGGCCCTTTCCACAGCTTACCTTTGTCCTGGCAACAACTGGTGATGATGGTGGCAGTGGCTCCCCTAACTCCATTACACTTCCCTCCTCACCAGCTGCCTCCGGAAACCAGGAAATGCAATGGCTATGCCTCTTCCTGCCACAGCACATTCAGATACTGTCGCAGGTTGCACTGGGGCAAGAAGTGTAGCCACTGCACTTCCAGGGCCTCCACAGGCAAGGTAAATGTGGGCACGCGGTGAGAGGGTGGCCCGATAGCCAGTCATTGACAGGGAAAACCCATCAATTATTTGCAGCACAATTGTGCCACCTGGGGACAGGAGAAGGATGGAACTGGTATGACATCATGCATAAGCGTCATCCTAGCCCTGTCTTTCTCCCATCCCCATGGCAGGTTGGGTGCATTGAGCAGAAGGGGCCAAAGTTAATGTTGCTGGAGAAACACATAACTGGTATTATTACAAATGGTTCACTGCTGTGAATTTTCATCATAACTCCACTGTCTTGCTTTTGTAACTTATTCCTTTATTCTGAAGTCAAGCTAGACATGAACCTAAATTTATCCCCCTTTTGGTTTCTTTCTTTCTTTCTTTCTTTCTTTCTTTCTTTCTTTCTTTCTTTCTTTTAAAGAAGAATGTCTACAGGGGTGTCAGGATGAATATTTCAAGACAGGTGACTATATGGTCTACTTTACAAAAGACAGTCATCTATTTGAAGGGTGGCCAGAAGATACTCTATATGTTCTCTGTTTGAAAGACTTCCCAATCCAAGTTTGGTTTAAAGATAAAGAACTAAAAGGAAGGAAAGCATGTACCTTGAAGTTGGTCATCCACTGTTAGCAGTAGCTGGACAGCAGACTGAACAAGCATGTAGATCACAAGATCACAGTCTTGCTCACTATAGTGAGACGTAATGTAAGTTATAGCTACTATTCCCATCACTTCTTGGCCTTTTGGCTAAAGTTAAGTTTAACTAATTAAAGTTTAACTAATTCCAAATTTGTGTCTATGCAAAGTTAACAAATGATTGTTTTACCTAAATCCATGCCCTCCATTTTGATTATCCGTCTCCTCTTGTTTTGTTTTGTTTTTTTGTTTTTTTGGAGATGTGTATGTGGATGTAATATCTCATGACTAGCTATTTTAACACTTTCTCAACTATGCTTAGATCCCAATGGAAATCCATCCAAGCTTATTTTTGCCCATAGAGGTATGTGGCTTTTGTTGTACTTTTAGAATATATAACTAAGTAAGTGTGTTTGTAATAAGTAAGTGAAAGTGTTCCTTATGACATACATGCATTTTTAAGAGAATGGTGTTTCATCTCTGGCATTGATAGGGTAGTGGTTCTAGGCATTGTAGATGCTGGATCAGAAGAGAAGGGTCTCTCTTTTGTGCCAGCGATCCCATGATTCAGAGACTGAATGACTAAGCTTAGCAGCAGCATGCTTGTTGAACTGAGACAAATGGGATGAGCAGGTCAGTCTGACGAGCTAATCAGTACTCTTCTGATTATGCTTTCAGGACATATGCCACATACTGAAAAAGTTCATGGATGAATGCCAACTCAGAGAGACCAAGGATGTCCTGTCCTTTCTGGCCTGTTGAACAGCATCTTTAAAAGTACAACTCACTGCCCCAATCTTACTTCTCGTCTCCCTTGTGTATAAAGGTGGGGAAACAATCACCCAGTACATGTCAGTTTCTCAGAGGAGACGAGAAAAAACAACCACTCAGTATTGTTTTTCTGGTGGACTTCAGCTGCTTTTCTTCTGTGAATCAAGATATAATATAATATGCATATTATGGCAGGGAGGAGTTCTTTGCTATTACATTCTGTATATTTTAAATGCTAGATATTGTCTACCTAAATCCTAGTTAGCAACGGAAAAATGGGCTTTATGTTAAATTTCTGAGAGAGGAACCAACATAAACGTCTAAGGAACAAAGTAGACATGATGTTAGCTGCATGAATGCATTTGTTTGTTTGTAATATGCATATCTTATCTTTCAGAGGAGCTTACAATATGTTCAAAATACAATCAAACAGACAACAGTTAACTGGGGAAGTGCAAAAGTGGCTGCATGTTCCTGCTCCTATTTTATAGACACTGTTCAGCTTCTCAGGCTCTAGGGCATAGCAAGTCTCGGAGGAAATGACCCCAAACAGGAAATGGCTGCCAGAGCAGCCACCTGTTATTAGGTCCACACAAAATAAGTCTCCTTCACCCAGACTGCTGCTGCTGCTGCTTCTCCTCCTCTTCTCTGACAGTTTCTAGCTCTCCATGGCAGATGCCAGAGGCACTGAGAGAGGAAAGATGCGTACCCAACTTCCTCCAGTACTCAGATGTTCCAACATGCACAGCTGAGTTTTTTAATACTATAAGTTGCAGCTCCATCGGGGAGGAAATTTTAACTCTTTCTCTCCCTCTCATGATCCTGACAAAAATCACCCCTACAAACTGCTAGCTGCAAGTGCTGATCAGTGCTTCGCTTGAAACATAAACAGCAAATGGCAGAAGAGCTGTCATTACCATGGCCTGTGCAAGATCTTCTCTGGGCGGATCAAACAGATATGCTCAAAGACCTTGTAGGAAGGCTGAAATCACAAGAGTTTGGGTCTTACCACACCAAGCTGAAGAAAGGGGCTTCCTTGGAATCCAAGGCATCAAACAAACCATATCACCTCTGGTACACTATCAAGACAAAATCTAGTAATTTTTTTTATATTACTGCATAGATAGGACTAGTGGTTTAGGATGTACATGATAATTTGTGGTATCTAATAATCGCTGCCAGGCAACTAGGCAAGTTTCTTTTCTTTTTGACATTTTTAAATGGCTTAATTATTCAGGTGCAACTCCCTCATCCCAATTTTGTTTTTGAATTATTACAAATACAACATAGAAGAACATTTATACCAATATAGTAAGATTACCAACAAAACACACACACACACCCAAAAAAATTAAATTATTATCTTAGTTATTCTACCATGGATATGCCTGTGGGACAAACAGAGGAGGATGGGCAAAGGATAGATCAGGTCTACAAGTAGATCTCTGGGTGATTTGGGCTAGTTTTTGGGGGGGGGGGTGTTTGTTTGTTTGTTTGTTTTTGGATATCCAAATGTTTGATAATGACAACATTAAGAAGTATTTTCTTTCTTTTATATAAACAGGCTTTAAACTCAGCTAACTCTAATGGGGGTTAAGGTGAAGAAGAAACCTGTTCTGTCAATAGGAATCCCTTTCTGCTAGCCGAAATGCTGTTCTGCCAGCAGAACTATCTGTGGCCGGCAGTTCTCAGAGATTTGCCAACACAGGACTGCTGTGCTGGCTAAGATCCACTGGCAGAAGACACAAAAGACAGGGAGGGGAGGGACAGGACAAGAAAGGAACTGAATGAAACCTCCTGCAGCACTGGGACACAGCTGCAATGCAGGCACAAATCTGGGGCAAAGCAAAGGTTATCCTAGAGAGCCAGCATAGTGTAGTAGTTTCAGTATTGGGCTAGGACTTTGAAAGACCAGGATTCAAATCATCACTCAGCCACAGAAACCCATTGGATGACCCTGGGGAAGTCACAGGCTCTTTCCGCACCTTACCTTATCCCATCGCCCTACGGTTGTAATCCCAGCAGAGCCTTTAGCAGGAAGGGAGCAAAAATGGAATGCTCCTCTCCGCGTCAGACTGGCTTCTTGCGGAAGGGACCATGAGGGACAAGCCTCTTTCTTCCGCAGCGCAGCCGGGCTCTTTCCCATGCTGCACTGAGGCAGGAAGTGCCTCCATCGCACTTCTCGCCTTTCCACATGGCAGGTAAGTGCAGGAGTGTTGTGCAATCAGGGGTCATCAACAGACAAAATCCATCAATGATTTACCCCACGATCGCACTGGCTGGCAACATGAGAAGCCACATCACGGTCCAGGTCCTCTCGCATCCCCATGCTGGGATGCCATGTCCATGTGGAAAGGGCCATACTTTCTTAGCCTTAGAGGAAGGCAATGGCAAGCCTTGTCTGCATAAATTTGCCAAGAAAATCCTATAATAGGGTTGCCATAAGGCTAGATCAACTTCAAAGTACATAACAGCAACAATAACAACAAAGGGCATTCTGAAAAAATTTCCAATAACCCTAAAGCAGGAGGGATTTGGATACAGCCTAGGTTTTCTCTCAGCAGGCCTTTAGCCATCTTTGAAACAGATGAAAGTTTGGTGGGGGGAGCATGAGTCAGGTTTTATCTGTCTGGATTGTGAAGTCCATTCTAGCACTGAAAACAAATTACTGGGCTGAGAGACAGTTATTCTTTAATTGTAGCAGTATTTTCTACCTGGTTCTTGTTGTTGAACCTTGGGGGTTCTAGTGAAAAACAATGCTGATCCTGCAAGCCTGGAATCTGTTTAATTCTGGTCTAAGGGTAGGAAACATTAAATTTCTTAAGATCTACCTTTAAAAAAAAACTAATTGTCTGCTATCCACCAACAGACATACACTAGAATAAAATAACAAGGTACCTCTGAATACATCCTGAGCCTAGGAATTTTATTTTCAGTACCAGAACTGAAGCAAACTCTTGTCCTTTCATATAAAAGTCCTGAGCTATCTGAAGTTTTCTTTATATTAGCAGCCATGTCTCATTTGAATAGTTGTTGTGGCTGTTAAACAACAGAGTCAGAACCCCTTATTGGTCTTCTGTAAGTTATCCAAAGATCTACCACAAGATCCTAATTTATCTCCTGCCCAGCCCTGGTCTAAGGGTAACATATGAATATCAGAAATGTATTAACTCAGCTTAAATGTCCGCTCACAGTTAATCACCCACTCATGCACAACTTTGATAAGGTCCAATGTCTATATGTTGGTTAATCATTTTTGGTACAAATCTTCCATTACTTTGAATGTGCTTTCTCTTGCTAAAGAGTTACTTGCTCAGGCTCACAATACATTCAGGGAATAAATATCCGTTTATCTGCATAAGGAGAGGCAATAGTGTAGGAAAAATAAAGTGGGAATTATTTATACTGCTACGTAGGTAGCAGATAAGAGACGTCATTTCACCTAATTTAAATCCACGTTTCCCTTCAAGTGTATTTGAAAATTCACATTTCTTCAGTGATCATCCAATGGCTTGGTTAGACAAAACATACAGAAGATCTACATTCCTATCCAAAAAGAAAACTCTGTGTAGGGAAACAGACTTTCATGTGGACAGCTTATATGGATGTGAATTGTAATTAAAAATATCTGTTATGATGCTTGTGTTCCCACTTTACTGGGGAAAATGGAGGTATTTAATAGTTTTTGATAAGTTTTGATGCAGATGGTGATCTGTCTATCCAACTGGGATTTGGAGCCCATTCATTATTTTGAGACTTACTGCATGTTGCTGTTGTTAACTGTGTTCAAATTGGCTTCAACTTAGGGTGATCCTATGAATGAGAGGGTCATGGGATTCATTAGGTCTTAGAAACTGCAGAACATGGCTTTCTTGATTGAGCCTGTCTACCTGTAATGCATTCTTCCTCTTTTCCTGCTGCCTCCAACTTTATCAAGCACTACTGTTTTTTCTAATGGGTTATGTCGTATCATGTTACGCCCAAAGTAGGATAGCCTCAGTTGAGCCACTTTGGCTTCTAGGGTGAGTGCAGGCTAGATTTGCTCTCAGACCCATTTATTTATGTTTTTGGCAGTCTGTGGTATCTGCAGAACACTTTCTCATCATCACAATTCAAATGCATTGTTTCTCTTCCTGTTAACTTTCTTCACTGTCCAGCTTTCACAGCCATCCATAGAAATCCAAAATGCTATAGCATGGATAATTCTGACTTTCGTATTTAATTATATATCTTTACACTTGCAGATCTTATCTAGTTCCTTTATTGCTGTCCTTCCAAGTCCTACTCTTCTAATTTCTTAACTACAGTTTCTACTTTGGGTAATGACCAAGCCAAGAAATGGAAAATCTTGAACTATTTCAGTATCTTCATTACCCACATTAAAGTTATACAAATCATCCGTGGTCGTTATTTTTGTTTTCCTAATATTTATTTGTTTGTTTGTTTGTTTGTTTTATATCCTGCCTTTTCCCAAGATAGGATTCAAGGCAGCTTACGATATTTTTTAAAAGATAACACTAAGGCATTAGTTTTTAAGTTTTATAAACTAATGCTGTAGCATTAACTTTTAAAGAGTTAAATAACATTTTTAAAAAATGATAAAAGCAGTTAAAAACATTCAAAACTTATTTAAAACATAATTTCCAAGAAAAGATTTAAGAATACACTACTCCATTTTACACATACACTATTGCTCCATAATTAAAATGTAAAGGCCTACCTGAATAAAAACATCTTCACCTGTCAGCAGAAGGAGAGCAAGGAGGGGATAACCCAGTTTTTGCACTTTCTTTCTTTACTTTCATCCATAGTCATTCCAAATCTTAGCTGTTTTCTGCCAGTAATATGATGTCATCTGGTGTTATCTGCAAATCATGGTGTCATCTGCATATCTTAAATTGTTGATGTTCTTTCTTCCAATTTTTACTTTTCTTCGTCTAATTTCCTTTGCCAATTAGAAACCATCCTGTTTCTTCATATTCTGTCTTCACAATAGTCTCTTATCCTAAGTACAGGTGATACATAAGCAAAATCCTATATTGTGGCACCACCCATCTCTTGTAGAGAGACTCACACTTTTTCATGATCTATACTGGGAATATGCAACTGTGGAAGTCAAGGGCACCCCTGGCAACCTTAGAGGGCCATACACTCACCACATCCTTCTCCCCAAAAATAAAAAAATGCCCCCCAAGTGTCTTATAAGGATCATGGGTAAGCATTTGTGCCATGTTTCTACACCATCTATGCCATTTAGGCCCAGGCCCTTTCCGCACAGCATTTTCCTTGCGAAAGGGTGCCTGAAGCGTTGCACAATTGTGAGGAGCAACCTGCACAATGCACTCACAATCGTGCGATGCTCCAGGGGCCAGCAGGGGCCGATCGCACACCTTTTGACCTGGGAAGGTCCCAGGCTGCACTGCAGTGGGAAGAGGCAGGGCTCTCGCGTGAGCAGGCAGCTCGTGAGGAGCTGAAGGACCCTGGATGCAAGAGCCTCTCACCAGAGGCTGCTCACATGATCCCCTCACCCCAGCGCCAGAAGAAGGTAAGGTGAGGAAAGGGCCCCAATTGAGGCTTTTTTTAACAACAGGAAGTGAACCAAATTCACTTCCATTTCACTCCTGTTTCAAAAAAAAAAAAGCCTCTCTTGGGAGATTGGATGGCTGGGAGATACAATGACCTGTTTGTTTATTTGTTTTCGCATATTACTAGAGCTGTATTACCAGCTACAAAGGTGTTACACTTTTCTTCAATATGATGCCCTGTAGATATTTTGGATGCTGGTTCCCTCAGCCTCAGCCAGTATGGCCAGTCATCAGGAAGGCTGGAAGTTGTGATTAAAAACATTTGAAGGACACCAGAATTGTACCAATACTGCACAGCTTTAGTAGTTTGATACTTCTTTAACTGTCACGGCCCATCACTCAGAACCCTAGGATTTGTTGTTTGTTGAAATATTTAAAATGCTCTGCAAGAATGCTCTGTTGTGCCCCTTGAACCACAGCTGTGGAGAACCCTAAACACCTCAACAAAGCCTGGAACACCATGGAATCAAGCCATAACAGTCAAGGTGGTATCAGAGTGCTGTAGTTGTGCAGTGGAGATATGCTACAGGTTGGGAAAAGGCTATTAAGTGTTTTCATACTAGTAGTTATATCAAGAGGTAACTACTACATTTATTTTGAAAGCAGTCTATGTTCAGGTAATAGACATCCATAAGTAGAGTTAAGAAACTCTGAGAAAGATACTGTAGTCTGTTTCTCTCACAGGACACAGACAATGGAAATTACATTGGTAAATTCATCTGAAACATCAATAAATATGGTTAAAAGTGAGCAGACTTTAGAATGTTTACCCTATCAGCAGTGAATGGGTCTTTCAGAAAATCGTTTTGAGAGGCAATATTTTACAGAGAGAAACTTATCTGCTTGAAATGTTGTTCTTACTTTCCATCTTGCTTACTTGTTGGAGCTTGCTTTTTTGACAGAGGTTTGTTTCATGACAAACAGGAAGAATCTTAGAATTGGTGTCATGCTGACTGTCATGAGCCAAAAGATTGCACACATGCTGTTTATTATTACCTCTATACTAGGACTTATGAATCTTGGAAAACAAAGCAGTTATGCTTATAAATTATCTTCAGCCTCTGCTTCATTTACTTCTTCTCTGCTAGGGAATCAACCTACAAAACAAAGCCATGCATCCTGACCTGCAGATGATGGGACCTGGTGAGCATATTCCATCTTAGGCCATTTCCACACTAGACTATTATAGTGCTATTATTCCACTTCCAACATCCTATGGAACTGTGGGGTTTTTAGTTTAGGGAGGGGCCTTTGAGGCCCCTCCCTAAATTGCAAACCCCAGGATTCTATAGTGCGGAAATGGCCATAGCTTCCAAAGTAGAGATGGAATGAGAGTGAGGAACAGTGTTTGCTACTGGGACTTGGCTATTTTCACTTGCCTCCCCCCATTAGGAGCCTTCATAGGGAAGCCACTGCCACGAGGCAAGGCAAGGAATGGCAGACCATCAAAGCTTGTTTGGGATCATCTCCCTCACCATGTTTGTAGCCCTAATATCCTTCACAAGGGAAGAATATTACTATTCCTGGTATATGTGTAGGTGTTTATGTCTTCTTCAGTATTATACCTTTTCATGAGGACATTGACCTGTCTTCTTCCATCTTGTCTCTACTAGTGTTCTGTTGCCAAAAGACAGCCACAAGAGAAGGTACCATGAGAGTGTCCTTTCCAGATGCAAGACAGGGGACCCTGGTGGGAAGGTTTTTGGTGCTTGAGGTTGAGCAGAATGAAGTGCTTTGCAGTTATTCCATTTGTTTGTTTGTTTGTTTGTTTACCTATTTATTTATGGTGTGAGTTGGATATGGACAAGGAATCTTTTTGTTAGGTCTCCCACTAAGAACTTAATATGACCCTTGGTGCATCCAAGTGGGTAAAAAATTGTCAGTAAGTATTAAGACTTTCCAGTTCTCTTGATACCTGCATATTCATGGTGTGGTGAGACAAGGGAGGTATCAGCATGTCTGCTGCTATCACCTGAATGTGCCCTGAATTACCATGATCAATGAGACGCCGAGGTGCCATCCATACCCCATGAGATGCCATCCATGCCTTGGAGCCTGGAGGGCAAAGGCAAACACCCTGACAATGCACCTGCTGAAATGGTGGTAGAAGTGGGGGCAGAGAGGGTGTGGAGAATTCAAAAGGAGGGTGGAGGTGAGCATAAAGGGAGAGAAGGACAGAATGTGAGAGACAACTAGGATGAGAAAGACAAACAGAACAAGAGAGGTGAATGTGATGAGGACAGATGAAATGGGAAAGAGGGATGATATGGAAAGAACATGGACTGGAATGGGAAGGATGCTGGAGGCAGAGACTGAATGAACAGTTTGGGAGTTGGACTTGGAAGAAGGAAGGCAGAGAGGTGAAATTCCAGCCCCATGCTTTGCAAGGCCTGGCCAGGGGAGACTGGTCAGGGAAAAGACCTCTAACCCTTTTCTATTTTTGCCAGCTTAACTGGCAAAAAAAACAAAGGAGTCAAACCCCTCTCCTGGATGCCCAGCACCACAGGGCAAAATGAAAGGCCAGGGCCCAAAGAAACAGCATGACTTCTGACCTGCTTTTCCTGTGGCTTTGAAGGAGATGTATACAAAGACTGTATGGTCATGGAGTATTCATGAGCTAATACAAGGGAAGTAGCACAGGTAAAAGGAGATGATAAGGGGAGTGGGGAGTGCCCGTTAAAGTGAAAAGAAGGGAAATGATGGCCCTAAAAAACACAGGGTGTGGTTGCACTTTGGTTTGTGAAGTCCAGGGACAGCCAGTCTGGTGCATTCGTTGAAATGTTAAGCCTTAAGGAATGGCCTGGGCTCACATTAGCATAGTGAATCACATGAAAAATATAAGGATAGATACCCTCTTTAGCTCAGAAACCCTTAGTAGGGAGGAGATGACCCTATTTAAAGCCATTAATGACCCCAGTATGGTAGTTGAGCACAGAAAGTGAAAATCAGGCCTCTACTGAATTACAATATGTTACCTACACTCAGGTGGCCTTGTGGCAACAAAACAATCCTACCCCAGAGTTTGCCTTACAACAAACCATTCCCAAAAATACAGGAGGGGCAAAAAAATAGGGGGGAGGTTATTTTCAGCAGAGAGATTTACCCTATAGGATTAGCTTTCAGCCCCCTGTCCCTAGAGAAAAAGAAATCAAAATTGCTTACTTCACTACCTCTGTGCTGAGAGTTGCTGTTCCTTGCCCATGATATTCCCATATTCCCACAACTAGCTATCTAGCAGTAGACAAAATTTTAACCCATATTGCACAATGTTTTTGGGGAGGCATCTATGAGCAGGTACAAGAATATTGTGCATCCTGACCCCAGTACCAGGGAACTGAACCCAAAGGTCCCCCTGGGGGGGGCCTATGCCCCTTATGTCTGAATCATTTCTGACTCCCGCCCCCCCCCCAAAAAGAAACAACTGGGGTGATGCAACCTCACATCCAGGCAACTAAAATGGCAATTTTGATGATATGTTGGAGCCTGAAAAATGGAAATCTGGAGGCCATGGCATAGAGAACAGTGTCTTCTCTGAAGACTGTATTGCCTTCAGAGGATGGTAAAAGGAGGTAAGTTTCTACTATAGATACACTATTCTAACACTGGAGAGACACTCCTTCTTATGATGCTATTATTATTCTACATAAATACAGTATGTGAACATTTCAACTGTGGACCCTTTTACATAAACATAGTGCTATAATTTCACTTTAATTGCAATGGCAGCATTCTATGGAATCCTGTGATTTGCAGATTAGGAAGAGTTGTTTAGAATTCGGAGAGCTCTGGTGTCCTACTAAACCCCAAAACCCAGGATTGCCAAGGATTCAGCCATAGCAGTTAAAAGGAAACTCATAATGCTATACCTGTACAGAGTGAAAGGGCCTCAGGAGAGTAGGATGGTCACTGAAGTCTTTCCCACCTATTTGGCAGCCTTTCTCCTTATGGTAAGAGGTGGACAGAGAGTATTTCAAGATCTGTTGGTAGGTCTCTGGGTGACTTGCAGTTGGTCTACCATGGATTCTGACTCCCTGTTTTTAGCAATAGAAACAACAAACAGGTGATACCACCACCACCACCACCACCACCACCACCAATTAGACAGTAGGAACAGTGAATGCTCGGGGGAGTCCTGGAGTGGATTTTTGAAAGAAGAAAGTACAAGTTCATTTTTGTAACTCAATGAAATTTTTGAACTATTTACTAAAAACACCCTGTTCCTTAATCTCATCAACATGTAAGGAAACTATTATTTCAGATCATCAACAAAAAGATGTCTTCAGTAGAGAGAAACTTGTATTAAGGTGAACTGCACATTCAAGAGAGAGAAAAGAATAGGATCTGCTATCACTCACTATGTGACCGAAAGAGAGAAAGTATATGGGAAGAAGTGAAGTCAGGCCTGAGAGTATCGATCCAAAACAATGGTTTTCAACATTTGGCCATCCAGATTTCTTGGACTCTTAACTCCCAAAATTCCTGAACATTGGCTAGAGTTTCTAGAAGTCTAAAACATCTAAAGAACCAAAGGCTGAGAACCACTGGTTTAAAAGTAAGAAGCAACAAAGTAAACAATGCAAAGACAGAATACATAAAATGGTAACTATCAGTAGGATGGGAAGTTATTTTTTTAGAAAGTAACTTGTTGCAAAAGTCCCAATAATGTGACTCGTTGTTAACATTGTGTGCATATGTGCCTTCAAATTACCTGTTGACTTACGATGTCCCCATGAATTTCATAGCATTTTCTTAGGCAATAGGCTACAGCATCTGGTAATCATTGGCAGTCTCCCATCCAAGTACTAACCAGGGCTGACACTGATTAGCTCCCAAGATCAGATGGGATCCGGTCTCTTTAAAATATTCATGCATATTATTAACATTACCTTTGCAAAAAGTGATTTATTGCATTACATGCTGCGTACTTGTTACTTCTTTGTTTCATGCTACCCTTACTCCCAAACAGGTAAGGAAATATCCTGAAATGTAGAAAAACATCCCCTCAAGATGCCACTTAAAATAATTCTTCCCAACAGAAACAAGAATAAATACGACTCATTAGTGTCAGGTCTCAAGATATCCCCACCATGGTGATAGTTGGGATAAGGATGGGGTGGTTATTCAATAGCTGAATGTGTATTTGAATGTGTATGCTTAGAAACTGGCTGTTTGTGTCTAATCATTGCTAATTGCTATTATGTATCCCATATGAAAGCAATTCTGTTAACTGCTGCTACTTTGTATCTAATAGATTACCTGCTGTTACATTGTATCTGATGGATGGGGAAGAAGTGTCAAGGCTGGAAACTGGAAGTGGGATATACTTGGTGCAAGAACGTTATGAGAATGGAGAGGTATGACAATAGCTGAGGAAAGCTCAGAGACAGGTCAGCAATTGCTCAGGGACATGTCAACCCTAAGACAGGCACTAGCCTGGGAAACAAGCAGAGGAAATGGGTGATGCTGTACTAACCAATGAAAGCTCTGTGTGCGTGAATTTGTAACGACAACATAGAAAATATGTATGATGCCTATACATTAATTACTTTCAGCAACTTCTGAAGAAGTGTGTCATCGGTGCTCATGTTAATCCATTGAATAAACTGATGTTAACTTCAGAGTGTGTTCTTAGAGTGTGAGTTACCCAATATATGACAATTAAACTGATGAAAGTATCAATGTTATCAATCACTACCATTTTGTATTCCCGTTTTTCCCCAAATCAAGTACAGGTTTACCTCAATTAATGAAGTAGATATGCTCCAGGGCATTAATTCTTCAACAGAAAAATAGGTACCAGAGGCAGAAATAACATGGAAGGAACAAAGATAGGTTTCTGTATCACAAAAAAAGAAAAGTTCCACATATTTCAGCAAACTTTTTACCGAAAACTAACAATATGCACATGTAAATGAAACAACCATATCAGATAAGGTTTGCACAAGTAAACAAAAACATTTTGAATTTTCTAGAGACCATTTCCAAAGTGCATTCAGGAACACCTTTTTCTTTCACCAGCCTTCCCTTTTCTTTTAATTTCTATTTTGGTGGTTAAACCTTTAGATTTATGCTTTTTCAACATGCTAGAATTAACTGGTGAGACAGGCTTTTCTTCTTTCCCCTTTTCTCTCTGTTTGGCTGTTCAGATTTGCTCAGTAAGGAATTCTGGAGGCAGCTGCTGTTTACTTTGCCTGTTGCAAATAGGCACATATGGCTGCAGCAGGATTGGTGACAGTAGAATCCCTGTGATAACTGAAGCCCCTGTCAGAGCTGCTGATGACAAGCAGCAGCAGTCGGTCCCTGTTGCTCAGGGTGGAGATGACAAGCAGCAGCTGTTGATCCCTGTGGCTCTGGCTGGAGATGAGTCTTGCAGCTCAAGAGCTCCCCCTGCTGCCATGGAACAAGCAGGCGGGGACATTCCCCTGCCTGCTCCTTTAGGGCAACAGGGATCCGATTCTGAAGATGCTTTGGAGCCTGTGTCAATCAGCCCACAAACAAGGTAGAGACTCAAGAGAGCTGAGCAAAGGGAGGCTTCCTTGATTAAGTTCAAGAAGCAGTCACTAGCCACACCTGTGTCTTGGGCTATATAACTGCCTGCCTGGAAGCTTTCCTTTGCTTGTGGCAAACTTTCTACAAGTCGTCTCCTTGTTTCCAGCACCTGGCTCCTGATACCTTGATCTCTTGGCTCCAGACCCCTGGCTTTTGGAACTCTGACTACGGCTTTTGCTTGTCGCTCTGGCTTAGGTGAATGGACTTCCCTTGAGTAAGTGCTTCCTTGACTCCTCCCGGCAGGACTCTGCTAGCTCTCCCACTCCCTTCTCTGGGCTGTCTTGCCGCCTGGGTCTCTGACCCTGGCAATCCCATTCTTTCCCAGTTCAAGTTTTTTATTACATTGTTTGCTGCAGACATGTGGCTACAACCCAGCACCTAAAGATTGTGTTTCCCCAGCCCTCTCTCTGCATCTTCCCAATGCCAATGATGGTAAAAAACCTTTCAGCCAGAACAAGGATGAAAAGCGGGAGGAACTGAGCCAGTGTAAGCTTTGTAGAAAGGAGCTTCTTTGCCAGAGGCTTTCTTAACTGAGATATCCCTGTAGTTCACTTCTGGTATAATTATGGTAACACATTACAGTCAACCCTCCACATTTGTAGATTTGACTTTCACGGATTTGATTATTTGTGAATTTCTCCAGCCCTTGCCCCCCCCACCTCAAGTGCTCCTTTTCCAGGGGAGCCTGCCCTCTCAGCTGTGTAGATCAGGCCACGCAGCCCTTTAGCAACCCACCTGTGGTCCTCCTCCTCTTCCTTCTCCTGGCCAGCTGCCTGACTGGTTAAGGATAGCTTGCAGCCCTATTTCTCAGCACCACAAACCTTCACTGATGCCCCCCAACACCCAGAGAAAGAGATGGGTGTGTTACCCCAGAAATATGGGTAACTCAGAGATCCACCTGCAATGCCAGTACCTCCATGCAAAAGTAGGGAATTATTAGCTTAAATTAGGAGGCCTGTGAGAGGGAGATAAAGTAGCAAGATCTTTCCACCTATGTTTACCAGTACTTCTGCAAGGAAGAACCAGCCAGAGATCCAAAAGGAAGCTTAACTGTGTTTTATTAGGGGAATTAATCACAAAAATAAAATCCAAACAGTCACACAATCACACAAGACTAATCAAAGGAAAAGAGAGAAAAGTTTTAGATAGTGAGATTTCAGGGTGTAGTGGGTGATATTTACCAATCTCAAAGACCAGCAAAGAAGCAGCAATGTGGCTCAGACTTGTGTCTAAGGGCAGTACACAATCAGGATTCAGAGTAGCAGAGTGGCAACCAGCAATCAGTGTACTGCAAGTTGACTGGCCAAAACTAGGGGTTTTTACACGTGACTCCTGCCTGGATGGCAAGGATGTGAATGACTCTCCAGCTGAGTAAATAATGGAGTTTGCAGAGTGGACAATGAGGTCCAAAACAGGCTAATGATCTCAGCATTAAGTGACAAAAGGCTAATGGTCACCCTGATAGCTTGGTGCTTGTCAGACAGGTTTTAGGACAAAGGAAAAGTTGCTTGGTCAGAGGAAGAGGAGTTAAGACCATCAGCAGTTTGGTAGGAATCTCCCAGTCACTATTTTCCAAAAGGCAGAGTCTTTGTGGCTATCTGCAAGCCTATTATCTCCAGAGTTACCTAGAGATTTCCTGACTATCACCTGGCTATGCCTAGAGGGGGTTTCTGACCTAATTCACAGCACACATGTTCAGCCAGTTTTTTGCCTCTTGTCCAGCTCAGTCATACAGCCATAGCAGGGCACATTTTATATCAAAGCCATTTAATGTATCTTGCCAATTAAATCATGTTTCACCAATTACACCATGCCAAGGTGCAAGGGTATACAGCCTGGTAACAGGTGAGAGAGTTAGTATCGAGCCACTGTACCAACCCACTCCCTTTCCCTCTCCTTTCCCTGACCTGGGCCCTTTTCACATGGCATTTGCCATGCGAAAGGGTGCCTGGAGCGTTGCGCGATTGTGAGAAGCGATCTGCACGATGCACTCACAATCACGCGACACTCCAGGGTCTGGCAGGCACTGCTTGCACACTTTTTCATTTTTGGCTTTGAGCCAAAAATGGTGCGCAATCATGCATTGCTCCAGGGCCCCACGTGCACTTGCCACGTGTGCGGAGTCTCTGGAGCCATGGCGGTCACACTTCCTGCCCCAGCGCAGCCTGGGAAACTACCAGGCTGCACTGCAGAAGGAAGAGGCAGAGCTCTCGCGCTACCTGCTCGGGAGCAGGCAGCTCGTGCAGAGCTGAAGCAGCGGGAATGCGAGAGCCTCTCGCTAGAGGCTGCTCGCACGATCCCCACACCCCAGCCCTGAAAAAAGGTAGGGTGCGGAAAGGGCCTTGGTCTGGACCCTGGGGGCCGATTATCCCCACCATGACTCAGCCTCCTTCCCACAGACACACACACATTTTGAGATTTGTGATTTTTCCACTTTTGCAAAGGTCCTGTGCCCATAACTGTAGCAAATGTGGAGGGCCAACTGTACTTCCAAGCTCTAATATCTAACTCTATTAACCCCTAGTGGTATACAGTCTCTTCTGAAAATGTGCTTGCATCTTATTTTTTCACTCCCAACAAATTCTAGCTGTCCATCACTGAACTTGGAAAATTTACTTTTTTGTAATACAACCCCTAGGCATAGTACCTTCTGTATGAGAGAGCACTGGAGAGATAAATTGTCTGTGTAATATTTCCTTTATTAACAAGCATATAAGCGGAGCCTAAGAGGAACCAAATATATTCTCTCAGATGGCAGCATGACCGTTTACCTGCACCTCAGATCACTAAGCATGACCCTTAACCAAAGTTGCTTCACTTCCAGCTGACTTCCAGCTCTTTCCACCCTTTCCAAATCCCAAGTAACAAACAGCCCAACAGTGATTTCCCATTAAATAAATTTGAAAAAAATCCCAAATGCTCATTTTAGACTGTAGATGAATGCTCCATTTAAGGGATTGTCCATATCAATTAAGAAGCATTATTTTTGTCAAACTCCAGGCTTTAGACAGGCAGCAGTTTAAGGCTAAGCTCTATTGACAGGCACCAAAAAAGTCAAGTTCCATTTAAATTAATAAGATTAGGTTTAATACAATATGGTCAGTTCCAGGGTAGTAAGGACCTTTTAATCAAGAATATGTTTCATGGCTTCTTTTTACAGAAAGAAACACAAAGATCCTCACTCATGGAAATTCCAGGCAGCAACCTTTCCTATCTCATCGTCATGCTTTGTGTAACTAGCTTAGCTGATTTGACACCCACTGCACAAAAGATTGTCCTTCTGTTCTAGCTATCTTGGATGGTATCAAGAAGAGAGTGAAAAAGCAGCACAGCTGGTAAGACACTGATCCCAAAAATATACAAAGGCATACCAGAGGGAATACTCATCAACATAAAGTGAACAAGCACCCAGACTATTGATTACATGCTGCTCACAGAAGACTGGGCATTTCTGCCAACTTATTTCCACTTGTACGCTGAGCTACAGACAGCATGTTGTACTTTGCATCATCAGTTTTGATGAATAATGCACTGATAAACACTGCAGCCAATATTCTGTTAGAGCTGGGAAGCCAGATGTCATCTGGACCTTTAATAGTTTTAACCCTGGGCCAGAGACAGACAGTGAAATAACACTAGACTGCACCACAGAATGGGCAATTCCTAAAAGCAAGATTATGTCCAATATTAGTGTAGACTAGAAAGCATATGGGAAATTAAGAGCCATTGTAACTTGTTCTCCCATAAATGAGTAGAGATGCAGCTATAGTTCCCGAGAACAAATCTGCCTATACAGGTTGTGCTCGTGTCCTAGGCTCCGTTACTACCCATCTACCCTCTATGTCTGACAGGACAAGAGTTAATTTTATTGAATTATTTTTTTAATTTGGGACAGCTAATATCTAAGGTGAAGAAAAGTGAAGCTCAGCACTAAGCCCAAATCTTGGGCTTAACGCTTTGAAGAAAGGAAAAGACCCAGGTATAAAGCAGATCTTTCTGTTAGCTTTCTATCACAATTTGAGATATTTCTAAGGAAGAACAGTGATTGGGTGATACAGACACACACACACACACACACACACACACACACACACACACTCTTGGAGAAGCAATGCCAACATTAACAAAGATGACATGGAAGACTTGAAGTTTCTGACAATATTTGCAGAAGCAGCTACTTGACGGCTAATTTGATATCTTGAAATGGAATTCCGTTCTCCAAAAAAGACAAAGCACAATTATGTTGGTCCAGACCCAGAAAAATTTATCTGAAACCAACATGAAAACAGACATATAAATCCTGACAGCTTTTTGTTCTGTACTGATTGATTCAGCAATGCTTTGAATGAAAAACACTCAGAAATTTTGGATGAAAATTCAGTGCTTTAAATGAAAAATGCCTATATATTAAAAGAAAAAAAAAGGTTTTAAAAAAGATCATAAAATCTATTTTGACAAGAAGGGCATCTACACTACCCTCCTTAGAAAGAACACTTAGAACTGGTTCTGAAATACACTGTCTTTATCTTTTTGTACTTGTCAATGGGCAACACTTTGGAAGAGGCCTGAGTAGTTTCTGCATGATATACAGGTACATTGTCCTGTTGTGATTGAAAATACATGCCAGTATAAATGGGCAAAAAAATAGGAAACAATAATATTATCAGATAGTTTGAATATTCTTGTTCAAATAGTTA
This sequence comes from Cyclura pinguis, assembly GCA_030412105.1. Classification (NCBI taxonomy): domain Eukaryota; kingdom Metazoa; phylum Chordata; class Lepidosauria; order Squamata; family Iguanidae; genus Cyclura; species Cyclura pinguis. Next base: position 208,410,797 of record CM059602.1, on the reverse strand, counting down.
TGAAAATGACCATGAAAATGAAAAAGGGCTGGCATCCCAGGATGTCCTATCAAAAATCTAGGCTTGGGCCTCATTAAATTCCTGAAAATCAAACTTTTTCTACTTTTTCTCTTTTTCTTTTCTACTATGCGTCTCTTCTTTCATCTTCTAAGCATTTTCCTCTAACCAATTAGAGACCCGGCTACCTCAAGGCATTCCTGTATCACCTCAATTCCTCTTGGTCAGACCAGCTACTTAAAAGATTGCTGTCAATGGGTGAAGAACAAAGCATTGTGTGGTAACCTGGCAACCACCCAACTTTAGGTGAATCACAAAGAAACAACTGGTTGATTTGTCATACAATGCCTCACAACATGATTTTCCTCTTCCCACCAGTGACAAAATCAAGTGATATGACAAAAGAGCTGGATTAAGACATGATAAGGTCTTAAACTATTTAATCCTTAAGAGGCAGTAGTGTTTTCCCCAAAACTGTATTATGCAAACAGAGGTTTGGGGAAAAATTTTTTAAAAATTTAAAGCTGCCCCATAGTAGTGGGGTAATCATGAAACCCAAGCACTCATTCAGCCACCACAAACTACTTGTGCAGACCTCAGGTCTCTCCTGGATTCGCTGGCCCCCAAAATAGGGTAGGTCAAACTCAATTCTTCTCCAGAGCAAAGTGCTTCCCACCTTGGTTTACCAGAAAATCTTTTTTCTACACCACAAAGGGAAATGAATGTTTTCAAATCCTTCTAGTTACTTCCATTTTTTATGGCGTGATTGCTGCAGTTCTTATAGAGAGCTGAGGCTGGAGGAAAGGCTGCCAGACCTCTTGTCCTAAGTTGTAGTGTGCATGACTTGGGCCCTTTTCACACCTTACCTTGTTCCGGTGTCACCGTGAGGGGATCACGCGAGAGGCCTCTCGCGAGAGGCACTCGCATCCCCTCTGCTTCTCCTCCGCACCAGCTCCATGCTGGCCGAAAGGAAGCGTGAGCGCTGCGCCCCTTCCTTCCACAGTACAGCCGAGTACTTTCCCAGGCTGTGCTGGGGGAGGAAGCGCGATGGCCACACATCTGGAGCCTCCGCACACAAGATAAGTGCGGGTGGGGCACAGGAGGGACATGCGATCACGCATCATTTTCGGCAACAAAAGGAAAACGCGCAATCACCGCCTAATGGCCTCGGGAGCATTGCACGATTGCGAGGACGTCATGTGGAATGGTCCTCACAATCGCGTGATGCTCCCAAGGCCATTTCACAAAAAGAATGGCGTGCCAAAGGGGCTTTGCATATAAATCTGATAGTGGCCTAAATCCTATCCAAGATAGAATCAATAAGATTTAGCTACATGTTGACTAACAACTCAGCCACCGATTCAATGGATCTGTTCTAGTTAAACTTACCAACAAGATTCTAGCCATTGTGTGGAATACTATATAAGGCCTCTTTAATAAGGCCACAGCATCTTATCTGTGCTAAAAGGTCTGGCTCTGGAATCTTGCCCTGTCCCCAAGAAAGAAATGTATATGTATGTGCATTATTTATTTATTTATTTATTTAGTCAATGTATATGCTGCCTTTTCTCCCAAAGTGGGACCCAAGCTGGCCTCCAAAGGGTTAAGAAAGCATTAAAAGCATCCCAACAGTTAAAAACATTGAAAAACACATAAAATTATAAAACTTAGAATAATTTTTTAAAAACAGTGAAAAAAATAAGTAAAAGATCTGCTTACCCATTAAAGGCCTTCCTTTTCCTGCTTGTGAAAGGAAAGCAGGGAGGGGGCCAGCCAAGCCTCCCACAGAAGAGAGTTCCACAGGGTTTGTGCATGTGTGTACGTATCAATCACAACCCCATCTGACCTTAACGTTGTTAACCAGGATTTAGTACAGTTCAAAGGGCTGGTTGTCACCTATGAAACCCTATGCAACTCAGATCCAGGTTATCTGAAGGACAGTATTTCCCTATATGAGCATGCACATGTCTTGACATATTCTGTGAAGGCCCTTCTGGCCATCCCACCACCCTCAAAGATACATCTGGTGGGAACAAGAGAGAAGGTCTTCCCAGTGGCTTCTCCTTTCTAGGCAGATCAGACACACACACCCTTCTATCCCTTCATAGGCAGCTGAAGACCTGTTGGTAAAGACCTTGTGGTTTCTACAGGACTTTGAGGGCTGACTGCTCAGGGGGGAAAGGGCCTTTCATGTTTAAATATTTATGTTCTACTTTTTAGTGGTTTAAGTGTTTTTAATTGTACTGATAGTATCATTTTACATTTTTATATAAATAAATAAATAAATTTTAAATTTTTGTATGATTTTGTATGATTATTTATCTATTTAGTTGGTTAGTTGTATCTGCTTTTGACTTTTGTAAGCTACTTTCAGTACCAGACTGGGAAAAAAGTGAGAAAAAGAAACAACAGCAACAATGACAGCAACAAAGACGACAATGAAGATGGTTGCGTATATATAATTCAAAAGCATTTATTCAAGAATCATTCTGTGGCAGAACAAACATATTAGGCTTTAAACAAACAACTTTTCTTTATATTCTCAGTAGGAAAAATTGTTTATTTAAAGTCTAATACATTTGTTCTGCCACAAAATGATTCTTGAATAAATGCTTTTGAATTATATATACACCCATTGTGAAACACCACTGCAGCACTGGTATGGTGGATACTCATGCATTGCCTGAATATGATGAAATGGCTCACCAAAATGGAAGACAAAATAAAGCATAGATTTGTATCAGGCTAAATCCAGTGTTAGTCTGCCCTAGAGTAGGTACACTGTAGTGATGGGACTTGTTAATCACCACTTATGTAAGTCCTATTGAAATCATTGGGCCTACTTTAGTCAGGATTAATATTGGATTTAACACATAATTGCTATAATTTAAAAAGAAATAGAATAAATCTCACCATATTGGAGAAGATGGTGACCAGATAATCTGTCTGCCTAATCAATCGGCTGTCTAGATTCTTGCTGGGCAACTTTCAGGCCCCTGTGCTAGCTTCTTTTGATTTATTTTCCTATTTAAACTGGTCTTGGCAAGGATGACTGCTCAAGCAGAGAGCACCTTCAACAAAGGCCATTTCCGCCCTACACAGTTATAGTGTTACTGCTCCACTTTCAACATCCTGTGGAATTCTGGGGTTTGTAGTTTACTGAGGCCAAAGAGCTCTCTGGCTGGGAATTCTAAAGGCCCCTCCCTAAACTGCAAACCCCAGGATTCCATAGGATGTTGAAAGTGGAATAACAGCACTATAACAGTGTAGTGTGGAAATGGCCAAAGTGTTGTCCTCTATAAAGTAAGACACACAGCCATCCTAAACAGCACGCAATGTTAGGTTGATTTCCTCTGGTCCTCAACAAGATTTCCTCTTTAGAAATTGTTTGAAACACTGAACTTTAAATAAATATCATTATCCTCTGAATGTTTCTTCCCTTCCTTTCCACAGTAAAGATGATCATCAGTTTCACATACTGATGCATTTGCAACCTTGAAAAAGAAGGGTACTTAGATCAAGCTACAGATGAAGAAATGCTAAGGAACAATTGTCCTGATCTGTTAGGAAAAAATGCAAAAGCAGTTGGACAACAAGCTACAGAAACCAAAATCTCACAGAGCCATGAGTAAACATTCAAATTAACCAGAACTGGTAAAGAGTTCTGGAGTGCCTAAAAGCTCGCTCAAAACTTTGTGACATTTTGGTGGGTCTCAACAGAGGAAAAGCCATTCTTAAGCCACTAGAATCCTACAAGTCAGTGTCAGAAGAAGGCAATAAAGAACAGTGGCTCTGAGAGGTGATTTATAAGTGGAAGGATAAAAACACACACACTAGAGTATCTGGGATTATGTACATCTTATTCTTTTCACTGTGCTTGCCAGGAAAGCAGGCTCCTGCTCAAAAGAAGGGAGACTCAAGTCATTTCAAGGAACCAAATTAAATCTGTTAAAAAATTGTTTAAATCATCATTTAAAAAAAAACACAACAACTAACATTCTGAGCCAAGAGATTCTGTGACAAATTATCTTCCCAAATATTGTTCAAGGAATGCTTCTTAACTATAAAAGGCCTACTGACCTTAGCAAACTCTGCTCATGCTTAATAAATCAAAGAAATTGCTCAAAAAGAGCTAACCTGCATGAAAATATGACCCCTGTAATGCTGTCAAGAGCAGTGAGCTCCGTGATGGCTTTGCTTAGCAAATATATAACGCTGAAATTTAAAGAGGGCATGTTGTCTTGAAATTACTACATTTTGAAAATAAAACCATACAGAAAAAAAAAATCTTCCTTTTAAGAGACTACTTTTTAAATAATGGACTATGCAACTGACAGTGGCACTTAGTGCTGACGTGCTATGGCAGATCTTCACATGGTCTTTTCTGAATACCTTGGTTGCACCCACTTAAGTGAATTATGTTGATTGCCCTTGACCTAGCCTCAGTGGTAGCTGGTGGCACACATGTCAATGACAGTGAATCTGCTAAAGGTTTTAGTCTAAACTTTGAAAGAGCTATCCAAGACGCTGCATCTAAAGCACCTTGGGTAGCTTCTTTTAAAGTCCAGGCTAAAACTCAGAGTGAATTCACTATCCACTGACAGATCACCAGCTGCCATGGTCTAGCCAACTCATACAAAGTTTCAACTTGATGCTACATGCATTATACTGTTTTTGATTCGGGTGTGTGCACACAGGTTAGAGTGAAGAGTGGTGAGCTCCTGAAGGTCAAATACAAACTGTTTCCCAGGAGTGCCCCATTTCTGTTTTGATTGCTTTCATTCCTTTCTCCACAGAAAGATATCTCCTTCATTGAAAACAATGAAGCAATCTTAACAGAAGAAGGCACTGCATGCATCCAACTTCTATAGTAAATTGTTGGACCGATACTTTTAGTGGTTTGCCAGCCAAGGAAAGATGACAAGGTCCTGTTGGAAAGTCAAAGAGAGGGGAAATCTGAAAAATGAGCCAAGCATAATTGATTGGCCTAATTCCTTTCAAGTCATGAGACCCTTCCTCAGGAGACAACTCATTCAATATATGAAAAGGATGAGCGAAGAACCTTTGTATGGTGCCTCATAGTAGCTCATTAACTGGTCTGACCACATCCCTGAAGTAACTAAATCAGGCAGCTCTGTTTATAGAGGGAAAACCAAGGCACAGTAGAACTAGGTTTTTTGTCATGTCATGGCTATTTCATCAGAAAGCCAGAGGAACAAGTGACTTCCTTGTATCTCTTAGTGGGAGAAAATAGGTTTTCAGAGAAACTGATGAGTTAGGTCGTGTGGCCTTTAAGTACTAATTGCTCTCCTAAATTCAAAGAGGAGAGCAGACAAGTGGAATGGGAGCTGAAGTAAAACATCAAAGGACAATCAGACAATCTGTCATGAACCAAGGAAGCTCATCGTGCCAAACTCAGAGTCTGATGGATCTTCAGCCACATTTGAGGATGATTGTCCTTATCAAACCTGCCTTCCCAATGTTCTGCTGGTCCAAAATTCCATACTTTGCTTTCCTGAGCAGCATCCTCCCACTACTGTGAAACTAATGGGGGGATGGCAATCATCAAGTGAGTCATAAGACTTGTCCTGCATTTGATTAGCCAAAAGGCCTATAAAAGCTGAGCAAAGGAGCATCACCCTTTAAAAGGGTGTAAAACAATTAGAGAGAAAATGCATGGACCAGAGAATGACTAGGAGAAAACGATAGGAAAGAAAACTTATATAAATAAGGAATAAGCTGTAAAGAGATACAGAGGCAGTGACTATAGTGGAATTTCAATTATGCTGACACTGATGGGTATAGCAGCAATAGAGTCATTAGAAACTGGATGCATGTTACTAAATGTAATACAGGGCTATTTCTTCTGTTTGAAGAGCAATCAACAGGACCAGGGGCGATTCTGGACTTTGTCCAAGGAAATGAAAGTAGGTGAAATGAATAGCATGACGCTAATAAACCCTTAGGGCTATGTTATCATAATATCACCAGATTGGAAACACTTCTGAGAATATTTATGTGTGAACGAAAATACAATACTGAGAATGGAATGAGTTGGGGAAAGTTGATTGGAATCAACTGTTTGTGGGCTGTAATGGAAAAGAAAAGTGTACATTAGTTTTAAAAAATGGAGAGCCTGTGACATTTCTATTCTCTTTGGCTTTAATCAAAGCTGAAATGATACGAGAATAACTCGTGTGGTCTCAGAGAAATATAATAAGGATATCAAAAAAACTGTCTTATGCAAAAGGACCAGTGCTCTTGAGACGCAGAGAGATTTGGCACACTTAGAATGAATAAGGAAACATTATGACAATATCAGTAAAGATATATGTGTGTGTGTATGTGTGTGTGTATATATATATATACACATACACACACATGCACACGCACACGCGCGCAGAATAATTCAATCAAAACTGAAGAATCAAGCTTATATGTGCTGTGTTAAAGCTCCTGCAGAAAAAGTGGGGGTTATGGCACATATACAGGAACAAAATATAATGTAAAACAGAGTTCTCTAAGAGAAAACAGTACAGAGATATCGTTGAGTCTTGTTTTCTTCACAGATTTAAGGAGCTAGTTCATCATTCCAGTAAACCCATCGATTTCCCTGGATCAGAGCAATATATACTCACCTTACTGATAGGTTTTGGTACTGAGGCACTTCAAGATCAGACACTACAAGAATTTAACTATCCAGAATAAAAGTCATTTTGTTTTTATCTATCTCGAGCATTCAGTTATTCAACTTATTTTACTATTTGGTCCCAACTTACTATTCTGAACTGATTTATTTTCAAAAGAGTTATGTACAGTAGCTTAACTTAAAAGTGAGCAACATGCTCATTGTCACTTAGGAAATACCCTGGCTGATCAAAGACTTGAACTAACTCCAAAATTCTTGTCTGCTACAAAACATTGCCTACATGCCAATTATCTCTTCGGCTTATTTCAGTCTGGGACTGATAAATGTGGAACCATGGATCAGGTCCAATTCAAATTGTATCTCCATGTTTTTAAACAGCAAACACTTTCAGTCATCACAAAGCAGAGCATTTCTCTATTGTTACTATTTCAATATAGGAATTTCTGTGCTTTCAAAAGATAACCACTATCTCCTGAAATGAATTAAGATTTGTTCTGATCCTAGAGGTGGTTGCAACAACATTGCCAAGATAACCAAAGAAGAGCTTCTTGATGTTGTGTGCCTCCAAGTTGTTTCCAATTTATGGCAAACCTAAAGTGAACCTATTATGGAATTTTCTGGGGCTGAGAACGTGTGATACGTCCAAGGTCACCCAGTAGGTTTCCATGACCAAGCAGGGAATCGAATACTGGTCTCCAGGCTCATAGCCAAAAGTCAAATCACTACATCATGCTAACCCTCATAGATTAGTTATATCTTCCTATTTCAATACTAACATCAGAAGTGCATTTTCTTCACCTCGGAGGTGGCAATTATGAGACATAATTTCAGATCAGCTGGTGGGAAGCAGAGAGTCTGTTGAAGTAAATATCACATGCAGATACTAAAAGATTGACTTAGAGATGGTTTGCTATAAAACAAGACATTACTATTCATGGAATGCTGAGGTCACATTTGCTTGCTATATTATTCTGAAAATTGTGATGCAAAGTTAATAAACATCAGCACTGCTGATATGATGATTAGACCAATTGTTTCATATAGCTGGAAGTGTCAAGAAATCACTAAGTCCACTTTTCACATTTGATCAAGATCTTCTATATATCACCTCCATAGAGATTTAAGGTGCCCCCAAATGAGTATTATTTTGCACATGCCCAGCTTCATCCACATCATTCTATAGAGGCATTGCTAGAAATGGCAGTGGCTTGGTGGAAAATGTTGCAGGACAGTGTGATCCCAAGGGTTAGGGTTCCCAAGTTGTAGGAGATCAGTGGAATTCCTCACTCTCATGAGGTTACTCATCCCTGGTACTGGTGAATAAAAAGGAATTTCCCAGAACTACTTGAAATTCTAATCAGGGAAAAATCCATTCAAAGGAGTGAATTGTGCAGCCTTCCAGATGTTATTGCACTGCAAGTCCCAGCAGCTCTAGCCTTGAAGAGTGCTGGGGTTTGCAGTCCACCATCATCTGAAGGGCTATACAATTTCTACCTGTGATGCAAAGGGCAAGGTCAGGTAGATCTTGATCAGGAAGTTAATCCTATCCTCTGAATGACCTAAAAATAAGTATCTTGAATTCATCTCATCCAAGATGCTAGTCCTGATCAAGTTTGTCCCAGAGGTCCTAGGTGGAATGAGAACAAAAGAAAATACACCAGGATCTTCATCAGGAGGGGTAAAATCATTATGAACTCAGTTTCTAACCACAAACACAACTAGAGGTTGGGAGAGGGGACCATAAATGTGTCTGACAGTGAAGTCCATCAGTTTAAGAGAGTAGTGTTAGCCCATTCCAGACTTCATTGTCCACTCTACGAACTCCATTGTTTACTTGGCTGGAGAGCCATTCATACATGTGCCCTCCAGGGAGAAATTGGGTATAAAACCCCCCAGTGCTAAGCAGTTAGACACAGTACTTTACTTGCTAGTAGCCACACTGTCACTCTGAGTCTCAAAAAAATACTGTCCTGAGGTGCAACTCTAAGCCACATTGCTGTTTCCTTGCTGCCTTCTGGATCAGTAAATATCACCCATTTCACCCTGAAATCTCACTATCTCAAAAGTGTTCCTCCCTTTACCTTTGGTTAGCCTTGTGTGAATGTGTGACTGTTTGGATCTTGTGTGTGAATGATCGAACCGCCCTCAATAAAACACATGTTAGTCTACTTTTGAGTCTTTGGCTGGTTTCTCCCTGCAGCGAACCTGTAAATATTGGTGGAAAGATCTCACTAGGTTACCCCCCCCCCGTAGGCTTCTTGATTTGAGCTAATAATTCCCCACTTTTGCACAGAGGTACTGGCATTGCAGGTAGAACCCTGAGTCACCCATGTTTTGGGGTAACAACAATGATCAGCATTTCCACAGTTATCAATGGCCCCACCCATCACAAATTTGTCTAATACCTCTTTAAACCATAAGATAGCGGCTATAACCAAAATTTGTGGTAGTAAATTCCATACTATACACACCGTATGAGGAAGTACTTCTTTTTATCCATTTTCCCATGAAAATATGATATACAAGCATACTATTTCTGGTACTGCAAGGAATACATTCATCACAACTGGCAGCTGTTAGTAGCCACATCCACCATGAATTCCTTCAGTCCCTTTCTAAAGCCATCCAAGTCATTGGTCAATACTACATCTTTTGGTAGTGAATTCTACAGTTTATGTGTTGTGTGAAGAAGGAGCACTTCCTTTCAATTATCTGGAATCTGCCACCATTCAGAGCCATTGGATAAGCCCTGATTCTGACACTATGAGAGATGAATATTTCTCTCTGTTCACTTTCTCCATACCGTTCATAATTTTATGCACCACTATCATGTCTCCCCCTTGAAAAATGAAAGTAAATAAATCAGCCTCAGCCCATGTTATGGCCCTAGAAGAATACACAAGGCCCCAGGGTAAAAATATTGTGGTGCTATTCCACTGTTTCGGCTTAATAATCAGAATGATCAGATCTGAAAGGATGCAGTGCATGAAAGGGGAGGAAATGATATGGGGAAACATGTTTGTCCCCAGTGATTCCTCTATATCAGATCAAGAGACAGCTGCCAGTCCAGCCAGCAAGCAAGTTAGGACACCTCCTGTGGTGGTGATGGTGAACCAAAAGGGTACAATGTGAAAAGAAGTACTTTGTTATTGCTTCAGGAAGAAGTTCTATGCCCTTGGCTGCTGCTTGCTGCCAACTTCAACATATTCACTAGCCAGAAAGTGGGGGGGGAGCGCTAAACACGCTTGACTAACCAGTAGTAGATCATACCCTCCCAGGAATGTGTTGTCTAGCTGGCAGGCCTGTAATGCTCTGTCGAGTATTAAGAAGAAAATGTTGTCCTGTGAAGGAGCAGGATTCTACTCTAGCCAATCCTACTGTAGCTGTGTGTGCCTGCCTACAACAGGCAAGGTAAAGAGCTGCTGTTTCTAGCATATGAGAAAAGCATAGATCTGTAAATATAGCCACTAAAATGGAAAGCATAAGAAAAGTAGGGGCTGGTGAAAGGGAAAAAAAATAATCCTTGGATACATTTTGGAAGAAGATTTTCAGTATCTCTAGATGGTTTAAAATGTTTTTGTTTATTTATGCACAGCTTACATGATCTGATTATTTCATTTTACATGTGTGTATTGTTAGCTTTGGATAAAAGTTTTGCTGAAACATGCTGAACTCTTTTTTGCGGAGTAAGAACCAATCCCTCTTCTTTCCATATTATTCCTGCCTCTGGAACCAAATTTTATGTTAAAGAAGCACGCCACTTGTTAACTGAGGTATACCTGTACTGCTTGAGGCAAAAGGGAAAGATCCATGAATATACTATATCTTTCTGCTTTCACTTTTTAAACAGCTGTCCTCTCATACTCCTCTCCCATATCCTAAACTAATTTGAACAGCAGATTGAGAAGTGGCATGGAAACAGTCTGTGGGCTGGGCCAGCAGAGTAAGGTAGGGATAGAAAACATATGATAGGTTTTTTTTAAAGTGTTTGTTGAGAATCAGAAAAACTTGAGGAGGAGAATCCTACACTGATGAGAAATCTTCAGGATTCCTTCTGCACAAAATTGGCACTTTCTTTGTACTGAAAACAGCACAAGAAACAACATCTTCTGTGCAAAAAAAGAAAAAAATATTTTGTTGCTCTTTTATGAGCTAAAAGCCTTGATATTAATTTTGTGCATAATAATTCTCCAACTACAGCATTTTCTGTGAATGAAACAGCTTTCTCTAGATAAACAATACTATTATTTTCTGGCAGAAATTGTTTTCCATGCAAAAATGCCATTTGTGAAATTTGCACAGAATAAATCCCAAAATACAATTAATGTTCAAAAACTTAACAATTTCTGAAGACTTTCTTGCAGTAGGGAAAGAATTTGCTAAAATTACTCATTGCTTCCTTTGAGAATGCAATTAGCTAAGAATTACATCCCTGAACTGAGGTGACAGCCGGCTTGGATTTTCATGGAAAGAAACAACAACAAACTGAAAAGGACAGATATTTCATTTATGTGTGAGTGTATTTGCTTATTGTTGGGAAGTAGGGAAGCATTTGTGGGAATGTCTTCCTCTGTTGCCAGAGTAACACGTCTGGCCTTAGATATTAAGTACCTTAACTTGGGAAGGGAAAGAGTCCAGGCTGCATCAACTTAGGCAGCAAATATTTGCAGCCATCTTTCTATTTAGTAAATAAATAGCCTCTATGTAACTGGATAAGATTATGTATATTACTAAACGGCCCATTCTGTCCAAATATCCTCAGAATAGGCTCAGCACCTTGGATAGTTTTGTTGAAGTTCAGACTAAAATCTGGATTCAGAGTTCCACTGGATTCTACTGTCCACGTGGAGCTGGAAGCTTCCACTTCTTAAGCACCTTTAACACCATCCAAAGCTACTCATTCCATTGCATATTCACAAATTCTAAGATTTTGTTGAAATCCCCTTTCTTGTAGTCTGGACTTGTCGGTTTGGGACTTGCCCATAGGCAGAACAGAGAACAACACAGAGGCCCTTTTTGCATGGCATTTGCCATGCCAAAGGGCCCCTGGAGCATCGCGCGATTGCGAGAAGAGATCCACATGACGCACTCGCAATTGCATGATGCTGCCAGGGCCAGCAGGCACCGATCGCGCACTCTTTCATTTTCGGCTTGTAGCCAAAAATGGTGCATGATCACGCATCGCTCCATGGCCCCGCACACACTTACTGTGCGTGCGGAGCCTCCGGAGCCGTGGCGCTCGCATTTCCTGCCCCAGCGCAGCCTGGGAAAATCCCAGGGTGTGGTGCAGAAGGAAGAAGAGGAGCTCTCATGCTGCCTGCTCGCTAGCAGGCAGCAGCTGCAGAGCTGAAGCAGTGGGGATGCAAGACCCGCTCGCAAGAGGCTGCTCGCGTGATCCCCACACCCCAGCACCGAGAAAACGTAAGCTGAGGAAAGGGCCTGATTCTTCATCAATGTTACAGCCCTTCAAATATTTGAAGAGAGCTATTATATTGCCTCTTAACCATCTCTTCTTCAGACTTAACATACTCAACTCTTTCAACCTTTCTTTATAGTCTTCAAGCCCCACACAAATCTTCTTCCAGCCCAGTTTACCAGAGTCCTTCTTAAACTGTGGTACTCACAATTAGTCACAGTACTCTAGGTACAATCTGACCAAAGCAGCATTGAATGGTACTGCTGTTTCTTGTGGCTGGGACATTCTGATGATGTACCCTAGATGTGCATTATCTTTTTCAGTTGTTGACATCCCACTTTTCCTAACTAAATTGGACCCCTCCACATACAACTGGGACAGCGAGATAAGCACTTGATACTGATTTCAGTACTCAAGCCTAATTGCTTTACCTATACCAAATGCAAAGTATACACAATGATATTTATATGGGATCAGCATATTCAAGCTAACATGCTTCACAGAACTTTTCCTCAAGCAGAGGGAAATGTAGCCAAGCTGTTTTACTTACAGCCACAGTTGCTGTGTTGTCTGAAATGCACCATTCAGACTTCAGGTGGTTTGGTTGGTGTTCAGTAAATCTTTCTGAACACTTCCCAGATTAAAAACATTCTGCAAATGAAAATAATAATTTGAGAGAGAGGTGTTCCAGGATGGGTGATCTGATGTGAGTCTGTCTTCCTTTTCGGTGCTTCTAGAGGAGGCCTTTATTCTATAGTCAGCCTGCCTTCCAAAATCTTCCTGGAGAGTGGTGCAGATATTATCTTCTGTTTGCAAACCTCCTGTGTTTTCCATTTGCTTCTTCTATTATTTTTCATGACATAAAGTAGTTGTTTTTTTACTCTCTTAAGGAGGAAAAGACAGAGGAGCTCTGCAAGGCCTTTTCATTGGCAGAGCTAGAGGTAATCTATTTGAAGCACCCAATTCCTGCTAGATGGCAATTTAGGATTGTAACCCTTTCAAATTGTTTCTAACCTCTACCAGTCAGTTAATTCTGTGCATTTGGAGTAAAATTCTTCATGAATTGGCATAATCATTCTGAAATGATTCGAAGTAAATTCTGCTAAACTATTTGGTCATATAAAGTCTATGGGATGGCATTTAAAAGAATATTGTACATGATTTAAATGGAGGAAAGAGTATAGATACAGGAGAAAGCTGCTTCAGAATTTCATGGCCTTCTGGCAAGGTTCATGCTGTTTTGCAAAACCAACAAACCAAAACAAACTAACAAAAAATAGGTAGTTCCTGAGGGAGATCTATGTGGTGATAACTGCAGCTTCCAGCTGGATATAACATTGTATTGCAGCCTGCGGTGAGATGTAGGTACATTTTTTTAAAATAGAAAACTAAAACTTCGATGGATGTAACCATGTCACCATTCCTTGAAGAAGCCTGAAAGCTGGTTACAGGCTTTCACTCCTTCCAGCTGCTAAAGCCAAGTTGTTTATCCTTATAGTTGCTGCATAACCAATTTATATGGCCTGTTGGAGCTTAGACACTCCTTAGCGGGCTTTACTCTAAAAGGGCTTGAGGAGTTAGCTTTCACCGTGTCCATGGAATCATGAAACCCTGTGGAAATTACAGCCTTGTGATAACGATCCAAATTTCCATGAAGCTTAACTCACAAACAGCTTTGAAAATGTGTGTTCTTGCTTGGAGGAGTTAGAGGGAGGAGGGGAGAAGCAAGACCATGCATACCTGTGCAGTATTATGCACTTACTATGCACAGTAGGCAAGAAGAGAATTTTAAAGAAGTAAGCTCAAGTACAACAACAGGGGTTGGGCCACGTTTCTCTTTGGATTTCGAAACAACAGAAGCAGAAAGATCTCTTCTTAGAAACATTGTGTGTGTGTGTGTGTGTGTAGAAATCTCTAGAACACTGGTTTATGCTTAACTTTTATCTTTATCTCCAGGATCAAAACTGTGATCCTGTTGTCCATCTTTTACCATGACGTGGTAAGAAAAGAAATAAAACTAAAAGCAAGTATGATTTTTTATTTTTCATAGCAAGAGCTACAGCACAACCTGTATCAGATTGAAGGATTTGCTACCGGCTTTATGACTTCAGAGTAAACTACGTATTTGTTCTAAATAGCAAGCTCAGAGGAGAGGTTTAAAAGACTTTGCATTGTTCATGGAGTCTCTCAAGCATACTGAGGGTGGAATTCCATCTGTTCAATCCAGTTCAGTTCAGTGAACTGGTTCATTTTCAGTGGTTCACTGAGCTGTGACACTTTGTAGAAATTAAGCAAAATTAGAAAGAAAGAAAAAAGCTTTACATTATCATTTAAGAGGCTGCATGGCAAGACAACCAAAAGGTGCCATTGCCTCAGCTTTCTCCCCTTTATGGGAAATACAATTCAGCACATGCCATTATGGATGAAGGATGTGCCCATTTGTCGGCTGCCTTATGCCCCCATCTTTAAATATTTTATGTGGAACAACGATCCATTGAAATTAATAGGATTTGCTTCAGTGTAATATGTTTAGAAGTCAGGGGTAAGTTTGATAGGATATTTCTCTCTGTGTGAGAAAGAAACACAGACACACAGACACCCCTCACAATGAATGCAGCTCTGTCTCAACCTGCATGCTTACTCACTCCTGTATGGGTCTCCATACAGTATGAGAGATTTAGCAGCAAAACAACCTTTTTGGCAACTTGAACAGGCAGTATGCTCTCTAGTTGATTGACTAGAATTCCACTTTGTTTGACTGAATGCCTTTTTTAATCAAGCAAGTCAGCATAATCCAAATTCTTTGCCTAACCAGCAAAGCATTTTTTTTAAAAAAAGGATGAAATGCCAAATGTGAAAAGTACATATTTTCTAATAAAAAGAAATCACACTGCATTAATTCTATCCTAGATATAATTACACAAATGTGAGTCTCATTGGTTCCAGTGGGATTCAGAGGCATGGAAATATTAGTAAAACACAATAATTTAAGCCCTTTTATCAACCTAGAATCACCACAAGTGTTTCCAGGAGTGACGCAAGAGTCAGGATTGCCTGAGAAAAAGGACAATGTGGGACCAGTGATTTAGGACCAGTGATTTAGACTGGAGTCAATTGACTCAGACTTCAGTCAGACTTAAGTCACTTCAGTGCCTCGACTTGGACTTGATTCAGCAATAAATGATGCACTAACTCAACTTGTGACTTGAATATTTTTAGTGACCAACTAGCCGCCCTTGGTTCAGTAACATAACACATTCATCCAGAAGCCTTACAACTTTGACCAACGCATTTTGTCTATTGGTCACATGACAATCTGTCTCAAGTCCAAAGTGTAGGTGCATTTCTCAGAGGGCAACAGCAAACGGGCTAGCCTTGAAGAAAGGCTGAGACCTGCTCAGCACCCTGTCCCTGCTACATATCAGAGGAACCTTTTAAAGCTTTTCCTAAGAGCAGAAGGCAAGACTTGCCCCAGAGCACAGGGTATGTTTCTCGGATGGGAACAGCAAATGTGTTAGGCAATGGGCTTGAGGAAGAAGGTTCCTTCCTTCTAAAGTTCTTGAAGCTTCAGTAATGGGGAGTAAGAAGGATCCTATTCCCAACTTCCAAAGCTGACGACCCTTGCATGCTCATTGACACAAAAGCCTCCAGCTTCCAGAAGGGGGAGTAAGAAGGATCCTATTCCCTACAGAGATCCCCATACGACACCACCAGGATCCAGTAATATGCGGAAAGGGCCATAGCTTGAATGGGATCTCAGGCTTAGAGGCAAACTGGTTTGCTCAGGCAAGTTTTAGGGAAGAAAGGCCAATTAGAATGCACAAAGGGATATGGGAGCATACAAACTTGTGACCTGTTTAGAGTACAAGAAATATTGTACTTGGATCAGCCCAGCAGATCTCTACTCTCACTAGCTCCCAATCTAATGAAAAAAAGAGTTGAACATCTCCTCCAGCAAAGGTAGAGTTGGCACAAGTGTGTGTGTGTGTGTATACTTTCAAGTCACTTGTCAACTTATGGTGACACCACGATTTTCACAGGGGTTTCTGAGGCAGGGAATACTCAGAGGTGGTTTTGCCAGTTCTTTCCTCTGAAATATAGCCTACAGCTCCTGGTAGTCATTGGTGTTCTCCCATCCAAGTACTCACTAGGGCTGATCCTGCTTAGCTTCCAAGATAAGACAGGATCCGGTGTCTTTAGGATATTTAGGTACTATCAGCACAGTTGCAGCACTATTATTTTAGTGCTTCACTGTTGAAAGCTCCTATTCCATTTACACACATATATCCCATATTTTATGTACAGATTTCATCCCCACTATGAGATGTCAACTCATCCTTGCAACATGGCAGAGCCAGAGGCAATCAGTTCTAGTTGCCTTATGAAGAAAAGAAACAGCAACACAGATAGAAAGGAATAGGCATCTCCATTCACTGGTGTTGCTAGTTTTGCTAGTGCAATTCTTTCTGCACAGTGGGGGCCATCAGAACCAATATTAGGTAAGGAAGAGCATCAGGGTCATCTGTTCTGAGGTGGTTGTATCACATGGGCTCTCTGAGCCTTACCTACAGTGATGACAAGAAAATGGCCCATTCCAGCCTGCCTGCAGAAGATCAGGGTTACATAGTGTAAGGCTTTCAGCTGACATTTTCACACAAAGGAAGTAGAGTCTTCAGGATGAAATCCTTTTTAGCGGTCTGTTTCCATCACAGCTGGTCATTACTAGAACTATAATAAAAATAAAAAATGGTGCCTGAATGCTCTTGCTCTCCTTTCTCTCCCCATCCTCTTTTTTCCTTTTCTGTTGTGTTGGTTTTGTTTTTTTTGTTTTTTGTTTTTTTTATTAAAATTTGCACTTTTTACCTACATATTTGCACCTGACATATTCCTTTTTTTTTGATTGTATAAAAAGAAAAAAAACTTATATTTCATTATCTCTATATTAACCTTTTTTATAAATACTATAAATACTATCAATACTTATAATGCTTAATTATACAATCCTCCATTTTCTCTATAATTCATTTTATCGTCTTTCACTCTTTCACTTCCTACTTTCTTTTACTTGGTTGTTCTTTCTATCTTATATCTGTTACCTCTATATCTAATGATACTGTTGACTGGCCTCTAACGATGCACTTCTTAGCTTATATGTCATTTTCAGCTTCCTCTCTTTCATATCTTGATCAATTTATTCTTCTTGGCAAATCTTTACCCAATTATTCTCTATATATCTCTTAACTTCCATCATTTCGTTATCTTTTTCTCCCCTTCTTCCTCCTTTCAGCGCTCGTGATAGACTTTCCAGAGAAACATACTCTTGTACTTTCATTAGCCATTCTTCCAATTCCGGTATTATATTTCTTTTCCAATATTTAGCATATGTTATTCTGGCTGCTGTGATCATATAAAGTATCTTGTTTTTATGTTTGCAGTGTTCTTTGTTAACTTGATGCAACATATTCAGTAGAAAGATCTCTGGTGTTAGTGGTATCCTTATTTGCAGAATCTCCATGATTATTTTATGAATCTTCTTCCAGTACTTTTTTGCTTTTTCACACTGCCATCACATATGATAAAAAGTACCGCATTCACTTTCACACTTCCAACATTTCTTTTCTTTAGTCTTATAGATCTTACTTAATTTCTCCGGATCTAGATACCACCTGTACAACATTTTAATATGATTTTCCTTTAAACTCTGTGTCAGGGTAAACTTCTGAGTGTCCTCCCAACTTTTCTTCCAATATTCCAACTTGATCTCATGGCCTTTATTCCGTGCCCAAGTTATCATTGTATCTTTTATAATTTCAGTTTCTAGCTCTCTCTCTAACATGAATTTGTATAATTGTGATAACTGTGATGCTAGATGATCTTTCCTCTCAAATATTATTTTTTCAAACTCATTTAGTTGGGTGGTAGTTTCCAGTCCTTCTAATTTTTGATCCATTTTTTGTCTTTCTTTAAGCTGGATGTACCTTTGCCTTGTTGTACCACAAATAACCATGCCAGCCGAACCAGAGATCTGAGCCTTCCAAGTTCAACATCCTATCTTCTCTCAACATAATCCAATCTTTTATCCACGTCATCCCATTCGCATAATAGTAGAGTTTGATGTCTGGTACACCGCAGCCTCCTTTCTCTTTCCTGTCTATCAATGTTGTCCACTTTATCCTAGGCTTTTTTCCACTCCAGATAAAGTCCGTAAGGTCTTTTTTCCACTCTTGAAAGCATTTGTTATTAGTAATTATTGGTAAATTTTGGAACAAATAATTTATCTTTGGTAATATCATCATTTTAATTGCCACCATTCGTCCTAACAGAGATAAATTCTGTTTTGTCCGTATCTGTAGATTTCTTTTAACTTCTTTCCATTTTATTCCATAATTATTTTCAAATAGTCCATTATTCTGTTTAGTTATAGTTATTCCCACGTAGCTAATCTTCTTTTCCTCTTTAAATCCTGTCATCCGAATCAAGTCCTCTATTTCCTCTTTTCTCATATTCTTAGTCAAAATCTTCGTTTTTTCATTGTTTATTTTGGAGCCTCATCCTCTTTTTTTCCTTTTCTGTTGTGTTGGTTTTGATTGTAAACCCAAGGGCAGGGAATGTCTTGATCTGCACACTGCTATGAAAGCCTTTTCGAGAATGCTTTGAAATAATTATTGCTGTTACGTGAACTCTGACTAATGGCAACCCTGTCATAGGGTTTTCTTGACAAAATTTATTCAGAGAGGATCTGCATTTGCCTTCATCTTAGGCCGAAAGAGTATGACTTGCCCAAGGTGAGTTTCTATGGCAAACCAGGGATTGTAACCCTGGTGTCCTGGAGTTCTAGTCCAGCACGAAAACCACTACACCATGCTAGGTCTCTGACATAATATAGAAATTATACCATTAGCTAATTGTAGTGTTCAGAAAAATATGGGCCTTTTGATTCTACCAGGCTTTTTAGATCTGCTTTGATCTTTTAAGCCACTCTGTGAGCAGAGGTAAATAAGTTTGCACTGTTAAACAAGATCCACTGATTTCAATGGAACATGTTTTCAGATAAGAGTGTGTATATGATGACAGCCTAAGTTCTGATATTGTTTTAATGGTTGTTACATTGTTGCTGTGCTTTTTATTCTCCTGATCATGATTTTTAGATTGAGGTGCTTCCACAAAGGGCCTATATTGTCCAACCATCCCATTTTATCCATGGGATTTTACACAAGGTCCAGTGTTATATTACATTCCATTTGTAACCTTCTCATGCTTTCCCATCACTTCTTCCATCCTTTTTGTTTCTACTCACTGCCCCTCTGGCAAAATGTGTTAAGGGGGAAATGGTAGAATCAAAGCACAGTAGTTTTCCATTGGTAGTAGTAGCTTCTGCCAATCTACACATGCCCTATGCATTTCTACCTGATTGTTTCCTGTACTAAAAGCAATTCT
This sequence comes from Cyclura pinguis, assembly GCA_030412105.1. Lineage (NCBI taxonomy): Eukaryota > Metazoa > Chordata > Lepidosauria > Squamata > Iguanidae > Cyclura > Cyclura pinguis. The sequence continues at coordinate 208,391,298 of CM059602.1, read as the reverse complement.
GCTGAAGACTTGATATATACATTTAAAATATTCAAAATGGAGCATGGAATAAAGAAAAACAGCATGCAAAAACTCTGGCTTTAAAAACATGGTCCTAATTTCTTCTGTTCTAAATTATGTTTCTAAATAGCCTCTTGCCTGGTCAGAAGGTTAGTAAGAATTACATAGAGATGTGTAAGTATATAAGAAATATGCACAGATGGTCATTTATGCAGAACCAGAGGAACCAAAATGGATCACCAGAGGAGAAAAGATTTGCATATAATGGTTTATTTACATAAATGGAAATGTAGAACTATTTATTGCAATTTGCATGGAATAACAGTACCTCTTATCACAACAGAAAAGACTGCAATCAGGCTGACCAATGTGCTTGCCTGCTCAGCCTACTGTTCAGATGCTGCCTGTCAAAGGGAAGCTTGAAGGCTCCTATGATTCTTTTTCTTTAAACCAGACCACAATTGGACAATCCTTCAAACTGAGGATGTCTTCATAGAGCTTACGAAAGCGAAGATCGCAGTCATGCCATCACTTCACTTTTATGGGCATTGAGCTGGTGGGAAGTCTCTTCCAATCAAGCAACAACCAAATGTGTTCCCCAATCCTATCTTTTAAGCAGAGCAGCCTGCCCAAAACTGCCGTTTCCATGTTACTGGAAAGGAGAGTGATGAGTGGGGATAGGTCCAGCTACTAGTATAGAGCCAGATGCTTCCCCACAAATCCCCCTGCTCTCCAGATACATGGAAATTGCTGTGTTTTGAAGGCAGAACTGCTTAAACGATAGATTTGACAGTGTAGTATCAGTCATGGATAATAGGCCCTTTTCACCTTGAATAATGTATGTATTTAGCAGGGGACAAAAGTGCCAATTCCTTATTGTGGAATTTCTCTTAAGCCTTTGCACGTCTGTTGTTTCTTTTATCTATGATTTTAAGCTTTGCATCCAAGATCCAGTATTGCTGAGCTGTATATGTGGAAGAGTCCTGCACTGACACTTCATTCAACTTTGAATGGAAATTTGGAACTTAGGATATGCGTTCAATTTAGTATATAATTTTCTGTATAGTGGTTGATGCTGTTTTTAAAAAATGGACTTAAATTGTGGTCGTATTGGCAACATTCATTTATAACTGGCCCCAGTGAGCCCAAAGAGAGGTACACTAGCAGCAATTTTCATGCTGCTCACAATTCTGAGGATCCATTGTATAGTGTTTTACTAATCAACAACAATATTTTTTTACATAGAAGTTCATTGGAGCTGGCTCAGTCCATTACTGCTCTTAGGTGTATCAGAATACTATACAATTGGCCTTTCACATCTATGAGTTTAGCATTTATGGATTTAATTATTTGCAGATTATTTGCCATTGCCTTTGCTTCCGCCTTATGCTATTTTTAATAGGGACTTATAAGTCTCTCCTCGTGTTTGCAGTCTCTCTGCAAGCCTTGCAAGACTGACAGAGACTGTAAGAGACTGTGAACACAAGGTGAGGCTTGTAATCCCCTTTTTAAAATGGTGTGGAGTAGCAGCAGCAGAGGCAGTGGCAAGCCCCACCAGCTGCCCACTTCTGCCTTGCAAAGGAACCCTGGGTGGCCAGTGGGCTCCTTACCATGTCCTATAGATATTTGCAGGGGAGAATTCTTGTACAAAGGAAGGACTATTTATTTGTTTATTTATGTCAGATATTTCTGTATCACCTCCCAGCCCACAAGGGCTCCTGAGGCAACCAACAAATAAAAACCAATTAATACAAAAAACAAAAATATTTTTAAAACACATTAAAATACACTTTTAAAACTCCTAAAAGCAGTCTAAAAACTACTGTTCTCCTCATCAAGTCAAAGAATGGAGGTTTTCCTTGAAGCATGACTAGAGATGCCAGCAAAGAAGGAAATTAGTCTGCATTTGGCATGCCCAAAATACTGATAGGTTAGGAAAAAAATCTTTGTGCTATGAAAAACTCTTGTGTTCTTTCTATCATTTCAAACATTTAACACATCTCACCTTAAACATACACAATCTGTTCTCAGGAGGGCATTATATAATGTTCTTGGTTATCCCAGGACTGGTGATTTTTTATTCAAGATTATAGACCAGTTTTAGGAATTGTTCCAGAAGTATATCCCCAAGCCCTGATTAGTTTGGGATGTTGGGATAATGTCCTGTGGGACTAGAATTGATTATAATTGTTTGTAACAGCTGCCAATAACTGCAATTCTAGATTATGGTTACAAGAGTAATCTCTCTCATGGGAACATGGTTTACAAAATGAAAAGAATTTACAAAAAGAGAAAGGATTATTGCTATAATAAAACTGATTTCTAAATTATGACACAGTGCCACAAATTCCTCTTCATGCACATAAAAACAAAACAAAACAAAAAGCATATGGAAAGCCTTGCTAGAATAAGTGTTACTTCCCTGGATTTAGGTTTATGGGATAACATAAACTCACACAAGGGAAAAATCATGTGTATCCTGTATTGTTACCCAATAGGTAGTACTCGGTGAAAGACAGGAAGCTGCCTTATGCCAAATCAGACTAGCAGTGTATCTGAGTCAGTACAGGTAGAACTCAGTTAATGAAGTAGATGTCTTCCTGGACATGGCTTCTCTAACAGAAAATTTGATACTAGGGCAAAAATAACATGGAAAGAATAGGTTCCTACACCTCAAAACACAATAACAATCAAATAAGTTTCACTATTTTTTAAAGTCAAAATTAACAATATGTGCATGAGAAATGTAATATCCAGGTAGGTCAGCCTTGCATAAGTAAACATTTTGAATCTTCTAGTGCCATGAAATATTTTCAACTACTTGAAAGCTTCTTCCAGAATACATCCAGGAATGACTTTTTCTTTCACTTTCCTCCACTTTCCTCATGATTTCTATTTTTGTGATCAAAGTTACAGATCTATGCTTTTTGCTATCAGCAGGGGATAGCTGGTGAGGCAGGCTTAGCTGATTTTCCTCTGTTTTGTGGTTCACACATGCTCAGTGAGGGATTCTGGACTTGGATGCTATTTACCTTGCCTGATGTAATTAGGCACAGCAACACTAGGATCAGCTAGAGTGGAATCTCTGCTTCCCTGTTCAAACTTTTTTACATTGTTTCCTGCAGACTTGTAGCTGCAGCTTGACACAGAATGTCTTGCTTTTCTCCAGCTGCCCTTCACCATTCTCCCAATATAGATGCTGCTGAAAAGAATGAGAAGGAAAAGGCAGGAGCTAAGTAAGTGTTTTAAAAAAAGGAGCCTCTTTGTCAGAAGCTTTATTAACTGGGGTATGTCTGTATTGTCTACAATATGAACTGGTAGCATCTCTCCAGGGTTCCAGGTAAGGGACTTTCCCAGCCCTATCTGGGGATGACAGACACAAGACCCGGAACCCAAACATGTGTTCCATGCTACAGCCCTTTGCCTGATGCCAAAGGGCTTGGATTCTACAAAACCAAAACAAGCCTGTTGCATGAGCCTCTGCAGTTCATCACATCCCTGCTACAGACAGTTAATTTGCATTATGGTTTTGAACAGAATGACAAGCAGGGGTTGTCTATTCCATGTATTCTATGTACATTTGTGCACGAAGTGAGCATTGTATCTGGCACAAACCTGGGTATCTTTTTCTTAAAAAAATGTTTTTAAAATCAAATTTAAGATAAATTTCAATCACTGAAAGAGAACAGCTTAGGAAAAAGTACATATGTTAAGGTATGTATTCTACATATATACTGGTTGCCTTGAATATTTTTAAAAACAGAGGGGTAAGCTCCAACTTTTTATAGTTTTATAGTAAATAAAATATAGGTGGTATCTGCTGAAATCTCAGAGCTCTAGAGAGGAAACAAACAAAAAAAGCAATTAGGAGGATCCAACTTTTTAATAACCTACAGAGTTCCTTGGCAAGTGTTTGCTGGCACTTGATTTTTACAAACTTGCTTTTTTTCCCCTTGATTTTAAAAGTCTTCACAAAAATATTCCACACTGGTCTGTAAACTCTGCAGTAAAAATCAAATCATACCAATATGCAATCATATGCAAATATAATGTTTCTTTGTATTCTGGTTTCAGAATCTGGGCTTGTTTAATGCAGAACCTTGACTACATCTAGATGACTGCTAATAACTCTAGTCAGATGAAGGCCATTCCTTAAAAGCAATGTCAAAATCTGTCATAGTGAGAAAGCCAGTGTTCATTTGTATGCTACATTGTCCCCTTGCAAAACAGTATGAGGAGAAGAGTTTTGCATGTTAAGATATAGCTTCTTTAGCTAACTGGTGCACCCAAAAACATAAGCACACTGGCCAATTATTCAGTGTGTACCAAAATTATTCATTTCATTGCTTTTGCATAGAAATAGGTAAGGGCCTGATAACAGTAATAAGCCTAAAATGTGATTAATAGCTAAAGTGAGTTTCTGCCATTTTATTTCCTATCCCCTGCTTTGACTCCTCTTTAACACTCAGGTAACTGTCAGAAATGGACCTAGCTATTATGGATGACAGGGGGTAAATGCCTTCATGTTGTCCTCCAAAGGTTAAAGTTTACCAGCCTCAGTTGGAAGCCACAATCTCCAATAACCATTAATCCACTAAACTCCAGTAGGAGTGAACATATTTATTGCTGCAGTCACTAAAGGGTGAAATAAAGATTAGTTTTTAGTTAGGGACGCAAAGCTTTTTAGATCAATACAGACCCACTGCTGAAATCAATCTAAAGTTTGAAATTTTTAGGTAAAGATTTACACAGCTCTCTTTTGTACAGTTAATATTCCAAGATGCTGTGAGGGGGAATGGAATAGTCTCTATTACATTACATAGTAATCACATTGAGTAAACATGAGTCACTTTGTAAACTGACCTCAGCTACACACATACCCATTGAATGTACAGTAATAAAAAAAAGTATCCATAATGTGGATTGTAAATTCACCAATAAACAGGTAAAGGCAAAAATGTGGACACAGAGTAACATGATAAAATATTAATAGGTACAGTTGCCTATTTGAAAACATAAATAAGCAATAGTAATTAATAATGAAGTTGTGCATTTCTTTATTACTGGCAATATTAAACTTTTCATTTATTTCTAGTTTGATAAATAAATATATACACACATTTTATGCAAGCCTTTGAAGAGAATATAGGATTGCCTTTCAAAACAGAAGCTACCATATAGATGAAAGAATAAGTGGACTGGAAATATACAGCTTGTTATACCCTTCTGCTGTTCATGTTTGATGCATGTATACAATTTATTATGCAATTCCTTCAGATTTGACAAAGTAATTGTCTGGCAAACCACATAAAAGGTCTGAAGGTAGAGGAGAAAATGACTTCTTAGATCTGTGTCTACAAATGATATTAACAGATATTAAAGATGTGTGCAGACATCTCAAGTTATTTCCTGCATTACACTATGAAGATGTTGTGATATTCCATGTGCTGAATTCACTTTCATCAGCACAACTGAACCGATGCAAAAGTACCTTGGTATAGTGAGCAGTAACTTTCTAAATCACATGGGTTTATCCACATATGTGTTTAATTCAGCTTTCCTTAACCTGGTGCCTTCTAGATGTGTTGGACTACAGGTCCCATTGTCCTCCAGTCAATATGGGTCATTTAATGCATCTAAGAGAGACAGAAGGAGAGGCTGTAGCAGGAAATTGTAAAACTGTATGTATAAAATTGTACGTCACCACTAAATAACAATAAGAGGAACCTTAATAAAGGAGGATATGCCTAAAGATTTGATTTGCTGAAAGAAACCACCTTCTAAAAGGACTTTTGTGCTTTTCTTCCTGATCCTACTCAGCCATCCAGAAGACGTAACAATTTTTTTTCACAATTCCCATACCAGTATATATCAGTATGAAAAGTGTGATCCTGTTATGCCCTGCTTTCAGGACCTAGACATAGACTATGACTCAGAGACTGAAACATTGGAACGTGAACAGGAGCAGACACACCCACCCCAGAGACAGAACAGGGGCAGTGCTAGCCCCAGCAGAGAGCCCTGCTCCTTCTGACACAGAATATAACTTACCGATATCCACCTTTGCTGAGCGTAGGCACCAAAGGGAAAACCTATACAGATCTCAGCAAATTTATAACAGTTAATTAAGTGCCAGCTGCGCTGATCTCTGAACCTATAAAAGCTGAGCCATTCCCCTTCAGAACTTGTCAATGATTAATTGACTGTTTCTCCTGCCATGTCTCTGACTTAGGATTGTATTGACTGTCTTTGATTTATGAATATCGCTGGGACTGTTGTTATGCTTCATATTTGTTTTGAGTGTTTCCCTACTAGACTAAAATAAGGAATCACTTGTTGAAAGAACTGTTTGCTGAGTGCTTCTCATCCTTATCAGCTGCCCTTTGGCCGACTGCCCAGACAGAGTGGACAGATCCACTCACTTCCATTATAAACCATAAGTATATTCTAATGGAAACATCTATATTTCAGTAGAAACAAGAAAGGTATTCCATGTATGTTTAAGTCAGGCGTTCATAAATATGGCCTAGCAACACAAGCATAGCCAACTTAGGCATGGTCAATCAATGCTTGACAAGACTACCTCAATATTTGCAGTCTCATGGAAGCAGAAAAAATGGTTTATTGAACTATTGATGGCTGATCAACTGTGGTTTTCTTGATGGATTTCAAGTTGTGTAGGCCTATTTTAAATCCATCAGAGATAAATTTTAAATACAAACAGTTTGACTAAGTTCCCACTACCATACATAGATCTGTTAATTTTTGCTCAACCAACATTTTGGAAAGGAAAGCAAAGCTTTCTTAGTTTGTCATTAACTTTATTGCTGAAGCCAAAACTATAACAAATAGCAAGTATTTCAACTTGGTACTCAATTAAAAGATTTTGGCTTCATCTCCACTTGCTGTTGTTGTTTTTAATCGTGAAGACATGCACCCTGAACCTGGCAACCTCCAGATGTGTTGGATTGTAACACTCATCATCCTAAGTAAATATCTAATAGTTGTGCTGGATGTGGATTATAGAAATTGTAGTCTGACACATCTGTTGGGTACCAGGTCCAGAGAGATTTTTTTAAGACACTTTGAGCTGTTCAGTTTCTCCTATGGCTAAATAGGAAATTTGACCTGGCTAAATGCTACCCAGACAACAATTAGTACCTATTACTAATTGTTTGTTTTTATTTTGGGAATGCCTTTACAATATGAAACACAACAACTGAAGTCACCAATTCATCACATCCAAGTTCAAAGCTGCCATGGGATGGTAATTATTTTCAGTCCCTCCTGACCAAAGTCTGATTTCAACATGATTGGAACATGAAAGGTTCTATAAACCATTATCAGTTGCCTAAGGCATCTAGTTCCCCCACAGTTTCTTTGTAATTTAGCTTTTTAAGAATCCCATGAAAGCTGTGCACTAACACAGAGCACATTATTACAGTTCTGCAATGTGCTACATTAGTTGTTATTGTGTGCCTTCAAGTCATTTTCAACTTATGGCCACCCGAAGGTAAATCTATTGTGGGGGTTTCTTAGAAGATTTGTTCAGAGAGGGTTTGCCTTTGCCTTCCTCTGAGGCTGGGAGAATGTGAATTGCCCAAGGTCACCCAATGGGTTTTCATGCTCAAGCAGGGATTTTAACCCTGGTCTCCGGAGTCATAGTCCATTTCAATGTGGTTTCAGTCTGGTCACCTTGGTAGACAACAGATGCTATGAACTGGAGAGGGGCAGTGTGTCCCAGTTGGTTCTGCTGGACCACTCAGTAGCTTTTGATACCATCAACCATGATATCCTTCTGGGCTGCCTTGTTGGGATAGAACTTGGAGGTACTGTTTACAGTGGCTTTTTTCCTTTCTGGTGGGCGAACCCAGAAGGTGGTGCTGGGGGATTCCTGCTTGACCCCTTGACTGTTGGCCTATGGTATCTCTTAGGGTCCAGTTTTGTCCTATACGCTAACATATGTATGGAACCACCGGAACAGGTCATCTGGAGTTTTGTAGCCTGGTGCCTTCAGTATCAAGATGACACCCAGCTCTATTACTACTTTCTACTTCAAACCAAAGAAGCTACCTCAGTTGTTAACTTCTGCCTACCATCAGTAATGTATAGATGGGGGGGGGGGGGTTGAAACTTAATGCAGACAAGATAGACAAGCTCCTGGTTAGTCAAAATGCAGATCAAGGAATAAGGATCCAGCCTGTGTTGGATGGGATTACACTCCCGCTGAAGATGCAGGTCTCCAGCTTGGGTGTACTCTTGGATTTAACCTTGAACCTGAAGGCTCACATTTCAGTGGCTGGTGGAAGTGTATTTGCATAGTTGAGGCTTGCATACCAGCTGTGCCTCTTCTGAGATGTCAGATCTGGGCATAGTAATGCATGCCTTAGTTACATCCCATCTGGATTATTGTTATGCAGTGTATATGTGGCTGCATTTGAAGAGTGTTTAGAAACTTCAACTGGTCCAAAAAGCTGCAGCCAGATTGTTGCCCAGGGCTGGCTATGGGAGGCACAAAAAACCCTTGCTGCAACAGTTTCGCTAGCTGCCGGTCTACTTCCAGGTACAATTAAAAGTGTTGGTTATGACTTATAAAGCCTTTTATGGTGTGAGGGTCCAGATTATCTGAAGGACAATACTCTTCCATATGAACCTGCCTGTGTTTTTAGATCTTCTGGAGAGGCCCTTCTTTCCGGCCCCAGACACAGAGTCAGTCACATAGACTGAGTTGTATCCAACACTGGTCACCCTCCTGCTGAAAGACATCAGTCAACAGAGACACTGTGTGTGCGTGTCCAGAATTGCTCCTTCTTCCTCTTTGGAAAGTTCATGAATCCTCTGAAATAGATTCTGTGGGCTGCAGGAAAAGGGCAAATTGCTGAAATCTCCCGCTATATGTTTCACTGGTGGGCATATTTTGTCAATGAGGTGACCAGCATTCGATACACCCTAGTTTGAAGCCAGATCCCCTCTGTGTCCCTTCAGTAAGGGCAATATGTTATGCGAAGATGTGAGAGAGAACCTTCTTTGCTGTGGCACCCCAGTTATGGAACACTCTCCCCTTAGGGGCCTGATTAGTGCCAATGCTGTTGTCATGCCAGTGCCAACTGAAAACATGGTTGCTCACTAAAGCCTTTGGCACCTATTAATATACAAATCCACATATGTACATGGTTTTAAATCTTTTATAATTATTTTAACCAGTTTTAATGTCTTCTTTTTAAATTGTTACATTGTTTAATGTGTTTTAGCCTTTTATAATCAATTTTGTATTTTATATTGTTTTAAACTGGTCCAGTTGGCTTTATTGTACGTCACCCTAGGATATTTAGGCAAGAAGGCAAGATAAAATATTTTAATAAAGTATAGACTAGCATGGGAAATTACTTGGAGGCAAGTTCACCATGCTTTGGCCCCTCCTGGCTTCTTTTAGGGCCAAAAGAGGCTTTTAAAAAAAACAGAGAGTATGTCAGAATAGGTTGAGTAGCTTGAATAGCTCCTTTCAAATTCAATAGGAAAATAATGTCTAGGTCAAGAGAAATTATGGTACCTCTCTATTCTGCTTTGGTTCTGGGCACCACAGTTCAGGAAGGATATTGACACGCTGGAACGTGCTTAGATGACGGTGACCAGAATGGTAGAAGGCCTGGAAACCATGCCCTATGAGGAGAGGTTTAGGGAGCTGGGTATGTTTAGCCTGGAGGTTAAGAGGTGACATGATAGCTATGTTTAAATATTTGAAGGGATGTCATGTGGAGCATTGAGCAAGCCTGTTTTCTGCTGCTCTAGAGACTAGGACACAAAGCAGTGCAGAGCATTCCAAACTTTTCATGTTGGTGACACAATTTTGGACATGTATCATTTCGAGACATAGTAATTCAATTTTATTAGCAAGCCAGAGGTTAAACAGCAAGAAAGGCCGCTCCCACCCCCACCCCGATCCTGGCTTGCTGTTGTTGCCCTCGCTGAGGAAAGAGCCCAGGTGAGGGTGGCAGCAGTGGGAAAGGCAGCTCCCCTATCCAATCCTGGCCTGTTGCTGTCGCCCTCACCGAGGAAAGACCTCAGTGAGGGTGGCAGCAGTGGGAAAGGCAGCCTCGCTTCCTGATCCTGGCTTGTTGCTGTCACCCTCGCCAAGGAAAGACCCCAAGGAAAGACACCCTCGTCAAGGAAAGACCCCGGCAAGGGCAGCAGCAGCAGGAAAGGCAGGCCCCCCGCCCACCGATCCTAGCTTGCTGGCGTTGCCCTTGCTGAAGAAAGAACCTGGCAAGGGTAGCAGCAGTGGGAAAGGCAGCCTCCCTACCTGATCTTGGCCTGCTGCTGTTGCAGGAGCAGAGGGATAGGCTGCTGGTGGTGGGTCTTTCTCAGCCCAGGGAGGTGACACACCTACACACTTCAGGCGACACACTAACATATCACAACACACCATTTGGAAAGCCCTGGAGTAATGGCTTCAAACTTCAGGAAAAGTATTGCATCTAAACATTAAGAAGAACTTCTTCATGGTAAGAGCAGCTCAATAGTGGAATATGCTGCATCAAAGTGTGGTGGAGTCTCCTTCTTTGGAGGTTTTTAAATAGAGACTGGATGGCCATCTTTTGAGAATGCTTTGATGGTGTATTTGTGCGTGCCGGGGGATGGACTTGATGGCCCTTGTGGTCTTTTCCATCTTGACAATTCTATGATTCTATGAAATTCAGAGTAGACACCAGAGCAGAGTCACTGCCCTACTGACACTAGAGCCACAGCCACCTCTGGACCCACACTTTGGATATATCCCATTGAGATTATTTTAATGCACTCTACACAGGGTTGCCCAGTTCAGATCAGTAACTGGTATTGAGCACAGCAGCTATAACTCCTTGTAGAAATTAGACTCTCAGGTCACATTACATTCTGAACCATTTATGCTGGGTGTAATTTAAAGATCAGAGCCAGAACTGTGTAGTGGCTTGAGCACTGGACTATGACCCTGGAGACCAGGGTTTGAATCCCCACTGAACCATGGAAACCCACAGGGTGATCTTGGGCACATCACACACGCTCAGCCCCAGAAAACTCCACAAAGGTTCGCTTTAGGGTCACCATAAACTGGAAATGACTTGAAAGCACATAACAAAAACAACAATTTAAAGATGCTGGTTTTTGCCTAGATCAATGGTTCTTAGTCTTTTCTTTACCAGGGACCCCTGTAAATGTAAGTTGTTCCTGGGGACCCCCAAGACTTAAATATTCCAGTGTTTGTTTATTTATTTAAGGCTTCTGGAGATTAAGATTCAAAATCTCCACTCAGACTGGGTGACTTTATGCAATTCACACTCTCTCAGCCTCAGAGGCAAATACCCTCTGAACAAATCTTGCCAAGAAAACCCTCTGATAGTTTTGCCTTAGGATTGCCATAAGCTGGAAATGAGTTAAAGGCACACATCAACATATATATGGTCATACATAAAATTGCAAAAAGAAAAATGGAAGGCACACACATGGTCATTCCTCATGCTGAATGCTACTTGTTACATTTTTTCTCCCATCTGAAATATAATACTGGCAGAGATGAAATCTGCTGCTATTGCTTAGCACAACAGACCAAATGCAAGAACCAATTTCTGCACTTTGAAGAATAAACTAATCTACCACTACAATTATATATGACAAATTAATTTCCAAATAGAACAGAAATATATAAAGATAACTTGTATAACTAACTTTCTGAGCTATTTTACATGTTCTAAAGCTGCATAATGCCAGGTCCATATACTAAGGGATGCATTTAATAAATGAAAGTATTAAAGCATTGTGCTAGCAAAAGGCCTATTTTGCTAATAGTTGATCATTTTCAGAGTCAGTGTAATGGTGGCACCCCCCACCAGCTTCGATAGTACAAGTGGTTGCATGAGGTTAGGAAACTAGCCACACAACTGCAACAGTGAGGCCTTTCATCCTCCTAGTGTTATCCTACATTTATATCTATGACAAATATACTGAAACATCTGAAATCCATCTCTTGCTAAAAACATTGTATAAATATGTATTTTTACCACATATATAGACAACAGAAAAACATGTTAATAAGTTTCTGTAGTCTAAAACTTAGCCAAAGGCACAATATATAATGAAATCCCAACTGGAGAACAATGGATTTGAGTTTATTACATGTATACACTGCCTTTTTCCCACTGAGTGAAACATACATGGGTCCCTTCTCGCAGTATCTTCACAACTGCAAGGTAGGTTAGATTGAGGGTGACCTGATATACTGAGTTTCATGGATCAGCACAGACTAGATCTTTAATCTGCCAAGTCCCAATCCAACCACTATACCACACAGGTCCGTGGGGGATATGGAAGGCCTATATGTGATTATTTTTCAATAACAGTGCAAAAAAGGAGATATACAAGCTACTACTCATCTACCTTGCTACTTCTGCTATTAGAGTTGCAAATCCTTTTCTCTGTTGATAGGCTTTATATGAAATCCTTAAATAAAATATCACAGAATTTTAATGCCCCACAGCTACTGCCTCATGCAAAACCACCCCAAAGAGAGTAACCATAACAAAGTCGGGAATCAAAACTTTACATTTCATCACCCTATACTGTTTACTTTCTATTGCAATGACACTTGAACTTTCATCATCCATAGACTGCCATGAAGACATAAAATCTTTGAGGATCTATCTGGATATCAAACAATATAACTATTTTTAATTACTGATATTGCAATTAAATTGTTCACTGGGTCTAAAATACCTCCAAAGGCTTCTCTTTGCAACTTTAAATTGATATGTTTCTGTGACATAATTTAATAAAACACTGTATAAAATGCCTACCAGAGTTATCTGTAGTTATGAAATAGTAATGCAGTTCAAAGGCAATGGGATGACAAAAAAACTGCTTTTCTTGGATGCCCAGTAACAGTCCACAGCTGTTGCTATTGATATGTGTGTCTGCACGCATCTAAAAGGCTCACAGCATGTGCTTTTCCTAGAGCATGTTCATACAAGAGCATTCTGTTTTTCTCATTTGTCATATCTTTAAGACACACTATGAATGTCAAGTAGTAAGAAAAACCCATGAAGACTCCACAGTGTTATGTACATCTAAAGAACTTTGGTGGATCCATGAATGATCACTAACTGAAGACTTAATGCACTGAATTTCACATGGCCTTAAGTGTATCAATGCAATAAACCAAGATGTGGGACAATACATGAACACAAGTTATTTTAAGAGCAGGCAAACAATGGGATTATAAAAAGCATATACTTTAGTAATCCTAAGTATTTGGTTTTAGCATTATTTTTATAGTATTGGTGGTCTGATCACAAGCTGGGTCTTCCCATTTTCTGGATAATTCAACTTCCAGCTGGTTTTCTTTCATCAGCATATGCTTCTACAAACTTAGAAGGAATAAAATAAGGGCTAGTGGTTTGAGATAAACCCCCTGGCATGCATTTTAATTGCAAAAGCCTTATTCATTGGGATCTTAGGACTTTACTTTCCTACGCCCATCCCCATTTCGACTTTCTCTGAAGTGTAGTTCTTGAATCACCTTTAATGTGCCTCATACTCAAGGGCATACTTTTCTTTGGGGTCAACTGGATTTTTGACAATAGAAGAAATGAACAAGAAATGTGAGGGTGTAATATATCATGGATCAACTGTGGAGAATTTGTCCTCTATCCAAATCCTTGCTGAAGGAAAGGATATACCATGTGTGACTCAGTTTTATAAAGCAGCTAAAGAACAAAGCTGCCCTAAGCAATTAATGATGTAGTTCGTAAGTTCCTCTAGATCAGGCAAAAAGCTGAAAGGTTAGGTTTGTTAAAGAGTAGCTGCTTTCCTTTCTTTGAGTCAGGCTGTACTACAAAGTCTCTAAACTGAAAGACAAATCTGAGGATATGCTAATCTGACAATAAAGAGTGACTTCTGAACCTTTATCTGTTGAGTAGCTGACAGTGAAATACAGAGACGCTTGTCTAACCAGACAAAACGACAGGGAAAATATGCTTTCAAACAAGAGCATAAATCGTTGATAGTGCAGAAGAACCAAGTAAAAGGAACAGCTATGCTACTAATTCTGTGCATTAGCCTCACTTTACCTGTGCTCTCCCATCTCTTCCCTTTACATATGCATGAATGAGGTTGTACCCTGTCAAAGTAATAACACAGAAAGCTGGGGTGGTGACAATATCTCCAGTTTTGAGATCAGAGTGGAGCAGGGGGGAGACAAGAATTTACAGTCTGGTATGAATCTAGCAGCATTCTGTACAGACACAAAAGTTTGCATATTGCACTGGGCGCTTGAAGATCATAAATCTATGCATGAGAAAGATGTAGTGGAAATTTTGGGGGGGATTAGAGTTTATTTTTGTCATCTCTGTGAGACAGCTACTCATTCATCCAGATCACAGCGAAGAAAAAAAGCTGGTCACAGAAATTAGCAGTTTCAGCTCAGCAGCAAAGTCGCCAGCCTGTGAAGGCAGAGAGAAATTGACTAATTAGCAATGCGCACTAAAACTTGACGGTTCTTTATAGAGAGAGAGAGAGAGAGAGAGAGAGGAAAGAGAGGAGAGAGGCAGAGGAGGGGAGGGGGGTCGCTTTCTCCCCTTCTTTCTTCCAAAGATGTTTGAAATCGCAGTCATTTACGCTCGACAATTTTTACAATAGCCTTGAGCCATAATTTTGCGAGTCTCTCCAGCATCCATCCCCCTGTATGGTCTCTCTCCACTGGCCATGCACGACCGTTTCTCTCCCCAACCGTGGATTTCCTATTACTCTCGTTACGACTCACTGAGCCCCAGGCCCAAGGATAATGATGTGTTGTTTCTTGGTAGCATAATTTGTCACACGTACATTTTTTCTTCTTCTTCTCTTGCAGAAAGCTCTGCGCGCGCTCTCTCTCTCTCTTTCTCTCTCTACCCTTCTCCCTCTCTCGTACATTTTCTTGCTGTTGCTAATTCATGGTGATCAAATGATGTACGACAAAATAAATTGTAAAGAGTGACTGCTTGGAGTTGAGAACCAGAAGGTTCTTTTTTTTTTTTTTTAAGGAGCGATCAAACCTTTAAAAAGGAAGGACAATTGATTCTTTTGGGGGGGAGCTTAAGTGAACCTTTACTTTGGCAGCTGGTTGTGGAGCAGGTAAGTTTCTGGCCTTCGGTCTAACCGTCTCGAGTGTAATTTTTTTTTTTTTTTTTTTTTTTTTGGTGGCTTGTTTATATTGTCGTGAAGACGGGGTGTGAGTGTGTGTGTGTGCGATTTCTGCGCGCCCGAAGTATGTATGTCTGTGTGTGGCGGGGGGGGTACAATTGTTGTTACACACACGTCTTTGGAGAATAAACTCCAATTGCAAGAAATGGTCAAAGGAGGAAGAAAGAAGGGGAGGGCGAATGGGAGGTGTGTGTAAAGGGGGGGGAGGAATGACCGGGTCCACTTAAAGGGAGAGGCTCCTGGAGATTTCTTCAACCCCCGCTGCTGGGAGGGAAAGGGAAAGTGGCCGGGGAACGGGACCTCCAAAGGCACCCTCCTCCCCGATCGCAGGCAGACAACGCGCAAGCCCTGCCGGAAAGAGGCAAAGAGCTACAATGGAAGTAGCAGCCACCCTCCTCGGCGCAACCCCGCAGAGGAGAAGCGGCGGCGGCGGCGTTGCTCGCGGTGGCTGCGGCGGGCTCCCCTTTCCAGCGCAGGTCCCTTTCCCCTCAGCCCCGGCAAGTGCAAGTCCCAGGTTCAAGAGCCGGGTTACCGAGTCCCCGCCGCCGTGGCCGCCACCCTCAGGGAGTCCCGTTGACTTTTCCAAGGAAGCTCCGGCTCCGCTGGCTGGGGGACGTGGGGGGGGCGGGCGCCGGGGCCGTTTTCCCGCCCGCCTCTTCCTCCTCCTTCCTACCGGTCGCTGCTCTGCCCTCCAAGCTCGCCCACCTCCCCCTTGAACTTCCCAGAGTTGCCAGAGTTCGAGCGCCAACGCCGGCGCCTTCCGCCCAGAGGAAAGGTGGCAAGCCGCGCAGACCGCACCGGCAGACCAAAGGCGGGTCGGCCTCCTTCTGCCCCTTGTCCGGTGTCAGGCAGCGGCCAGGGATGGCCGGAGCTCGGTGCACACCGTTGCACACACACACCCCATACACACACACACACACGACGAGGACCCCCTCCCCCTTCACGTACTGCTGCTTCAAGGCGAGGAGAGTCGCGGCTCTGCAGACCCAGCGGCTTCCAAAGGCGGGAAAGGCGCCGGTGGGGAAGGAGAGGAGGGGCACCCGAAGGGGGCTGTTCAGTCAGTCAGTCAGGGGCTCAAGCAGTGGCCGGGCCCTGCCTGGACTTTGGCAGCGACGAGCAGGGATTTTGTTTTTCCCTTTTCTCGAGTTTCTCTGGGAGTTTTTTTTTATTTTTTACAGCTCGCAAAACAAGTCCCAACCCCCCCCTCCTTCACACACACACACCGGCTTCCTCTCTTGCACCGGAGCAGGACCGTTGCAAAGCCCGAGGAAGCCGCCAGCGGCCCGCCAGCCAGCCCCGAGCGAGGCGCGCGGCTCCGTTCCGCAGCTGAGAGAAAGTAGTTGCCCGCCGCTACGCCGCGCCGCCCGGCCTCGCCCCGCCGCCGCCGCCGCCGCCGCCCTTTGCGGGGGAGGGAAGGCGGCTAGTCAGCGCGGCGAAGGGCACAGCCCCATGGCGGGGGGCACCGAGAGAGCTCAGCCGCCGGAAGGCTGCTGTGATGGCAGCCAGGAGGCGGTGGAACAGGGCGCCTCTCGACGCTCGCCATGAGAGCGAACACGCCAGGCCTGTAAAGCTCCGGGTTTTGTTCTTGTGTGGCCCCGCTCCCAACCGCTCCTTTTTCCTCCTCCCCACCACCCCTCTTTGCCCAGGTCGGAGGTGGGTTTCCAGGCAGGTGCGTGGAGGCCGCTCGCCATGTCAAGGTCCGGAGACAGGACGTCTACCTTCGACCCCAGCCATAGCGACAACCTCCTTCACGGCCTCAACCTTCTGTGGAGGAAGCAGCTTTTCTGCGACGTGACCCTGACGGCCCAGGGCCAGCAGTTCCATTGCCACAAGGCCGTGCTGGCCTCCTGCTCGCAGTACTTCCGATCGCTCTTCTCCAGCGCCGCGGGCGGAGGAGGAGGCGGAGGAGGCGGGGGTGGAGGAGGCGGAGGCAGCGGACAGCACCACCACCACCACCACCACCACCACCCTCTGGGCGTCGGACCGGGCGCCCAGGACGGCCTGCCCCCAAAAGAGCAGCAGGCGCCGCCGCCGCCGCCGCCGCCGCTTCAGCAGCAGCCGCAGCAGGAAGAGCCCGGCACGCCCTCCTCCTCCCCGGAGGACAAGCTCCTGGCCAGTCCCAGGGCCATCAACAACCTGGTGCTGCAAGGCTGTTCCTCGATCGGGCTCCGGCTCGTGCTCGAGTACCTGTACACGGCCAACGTGACCCTGTCCCTGGACACGGTGGAGGAGGTGCTCTCGGTCAGCAAGATTCTGCACATCCCGCAAGTGACCAAGCTGTGCGTGCAGTTCCTCAACGACCAGATCTCGGTGCAGAACTACAAGCAAGTGTGCAAGATCGCCGCCTTGCACGGCCTCGAGGAGACCAAGAAGCTGGCCAACAAGTACCTGGTGGAGGACGTGCTGCTGCTCAACTTCGAGGAGATGCGCGCCCTCCTCGACTCGCTGCCTCCTCCGGTGGAGTCGGAGCTGGCGCTCTTCCAGATGTCCGTGCTGTGGCTGGAGCACGACCGCGAGACCCGCATGCAGTACGCGCCGGACCTCATGAAGCGCCTCCGCTTCGCCCTCATCCCGGCCCCAGAGCTCGTCGAGCGGGTCCAGTCGGTGGATTTCATGCGGACCGACCCCGTCTGCCAGAAGCTGCTTCTGGACGCCATGAACTACCACCTGATGCCCTTCAGGCAGCACTGCAGACAGAGCCTGGCCAGCAGGTAACGGGGAGGGGGGCGTTCAGGCAGAAACCTATTACTTTGCAGTGGATTAGGTGCAGGTTTACGTATAACGCGGGGTGCAAAAGTTGCCTGAAAAGGTACAGTGCTGTCAGCAAAACGGGAAGTGCCCGAGAGACACTTGGGGGACAGACCGAAGGAAGGGAAGCCAGGGGCATGCTCTCCCATAGGGCTCTGAATAAAATGAGAAAGGAACCTTTAAAACTACAGTCGCCTTTGGAGGAAATAAAATATCCCAGCAACAGGTATACAAGCCATGGCTTAAAAAAGAACTACAGTGTGACATTACTGCCTTTAAAAAGGAGGTGTGTGAGAGAGTTTAGATGGTCCTTCTGTATTGTGTGGATAAAAGTTTGCAGACAACTGCATCTCTGTAGACCCTTTAAGCTCTTGTGGGTCGGCTTTTGTCTTATCATCAAGAACCACATATTTATTTTAATATTAGGAAACTGTTTTCCTGTTACACTGATGCTTTCACTGATCAGACCTGCCAAAAGTTCTGCTCTATCTTCCTTTCTCAAAGTGATCAAAAAGTTTTTGATGTTACAGCCCATGATGATGCTTTTAGGAGTTTGGGGGGGGGGTCCTTTTTAATTAGAGAGTTTAATTACAGTGTGTTATTAAAGGGTAGAATTAAAGAAGGTGAAAATAATGTTCTGATGAAGGTCACAAACATAGAAAGAGAAAGAAAATTGTTTTTTATTTTATTTATTTATTTCAGTTGTATACCACCTTTCTCTCAGAGTAGGACTAAAGGTGGGTCCCAAAGAAAGTCAGCTGAAGAACCTAACAGGTTCTAGAGTTCAAATTCCTTGTTAGGTGGCCTTAAAACTGTCCACCTACAGAACCAGCTTTGTAGTGCTGTGTGTAGCAACCAAGATTTGTGGCAGGGGAAAGTGGAATGGGCTGGATAATTTAGTAGATGCCTCTTAAAAACAATATGGGAAGAAAATTGGATGGGCAAACAGCCATGGCTTAGTAGCATTAGTTTTAAATCCCATTATGAGCTCCCTGGGCCCTTTTTACAGGGAGATGGTATCTTGCCAACTTCACATCTTTCTGCTGTAGAAGCCACCATGATTCTTGACTGCATAATACTTTGTTCCCGTAATACTTCAATGCAGTGTAAAATGTTAGATCTAACAGTAAGACACAGAGCTTAAAATAAGTGATTATTGTGCCTCACACTATTCCCACTTTAAGGTTTTACTAGTCTTGTAAATTTTCAATACACTTTTTAGATCTCTGGTGCCTGAATTTACATCTTGAAATGAAATTATATACTTACTAATGTTACAGATGACTTACAGCTACTGAGATAATGCAAGTATTCTACACAAAACGGTGTGATGTCATACAGTTTGTGCCTGTGACATCATATGCAGTTTCCTGTAAGTGATGAAATGAACCATAATATTGAAGAGAGACAATGTGAAGTTAATGTTAGGTGCACAAAATGCATCCTGCAGATCTCAAAACTGCTACTGTAGGAAGTAATTTAAAAATACATGCACGATCTTATCTTTTGAAATATATTTATTTTTCTGTAGAATGCAATACACTTGCTGTTTGAAGGTCTACACATGGTTCAGAGCTTTTCTTTCCCTTTTTACTGTATCATTAATGTTATATTTTTAGGAAAGCCTATTATGAAATTCATACTGTTTTGAACAGTATAGTCTTCCATTGCTCTGTGAAGAACTTAGAGAAAACTCTACATGGGCATTATGTTAAAAATTTATTTTGATATTTGAAGCGTTTCTCATTTTTCTTTGTATCTACACAGGCTTTATAAAATTCTCAAGTGCACATTTTTGTTCATCTGGGAATTAGGATGGAATGTGGTAGGACAAGTGTGCCATATAAAGAATATTGAAGGCCCTAGCAATAAGATGTCTGGCAATTGTATGTAGGCTAAAGCACTCTCAGACTACAGTATTTACTTTAGCCTGAATTCTGCACATCACCTGGGAAGTGATGGGTTGTGCATTGTGGTGGATTGCTGAGATACTGGGCTATTTGGTTCAGTGCAGATACCTTCCAGCTTCACTGGTCCATATCATTTGAAGGATATGTAGTGGTGTTCTGACCACTGAATGTTTACAGGTGTCAGGGATGCTGATACTTGAGATGCTGCTCAAAGCTGTCTTTTTTTCTTTAAGCAAAGAATACAAAAAACAAATGTAAAACTGGCTTTACTGTATAATCACATTGTTTTTTTAAATTATATTACTTAAGTTTACATTTATGATACACTCAAATGGGAATGGAGAGTTTACATATTTCTTTCACACATAATTATTGTGTGACTATATCCAAAGTATTACAACAAATTAAACTCTAGTTATATTAAAACTTTATTCCAGAATTGATAATATTGATTAAAGATACACTGGTATATTTTGTTAGTTAGATCATCATTTAAGTTCCATATGTATGCAAGCACGCACGCACTCACACATATATGTAAAAAAAAACAAATAAATGAAACAGCTCCAAAAACAAATCCAACATACGTATACGAGGCATAGATTGAGTTTGTTCAGCTTTTCCATAGTATTTTATTAAAATAGTGTTTATTTTATTAACATTCAGCTTTGGTTCTTAAGTTTAAAAAGCAAAACAGGATATGTATTTTTAAGATTATCTGTGAATGAAAGAAGTATATTCTTTAAAAGGTAATAAATCATCATATAATATAAATATATGAATATTATTTATAAGTTTGGATTCAGTAAGAGCACAGTTAAAAGATCTGAAAAAAAATAAATGGATGCACTGAAATTAACAGGGAAAACAGTTCTGAGTTAGCATTGGTTTCAAGGGAGCAACAGGTAAATTGGAACTATATAAAATATTGTATGAAAAGATGCTGATAACAGATACTTACAATTGTGGCTCTTTTAAGAAGAGAACAGTATTCTGGGAGGTCTTCATTTCAGAGATAAACAGGTAGCATAGCCATCTGCTTGAAACTCTGTAATGATGAAATACGGAATTGCTTAACACACCTGCATGTAAAGACTGAGTAACAGCATGCTGCAGATTCCCATTTTCTTTAATGGGAGCTGTATCAAGCCTTCAGCGTCATTTGATAACCGTCTTCCCTATTTGCTTAAAATAACACTTTCGTACCTAATGCAGTACTTAAAACTTTAGCACACAGATGTGTTGGGATTCGCCCTGGTTGTAAAGTTTAAACTTTCACTAAAGAGAAAGGAGTGAATAGCCTAAGACTTGAATTATGAAGCTAGAGTCACAGTGTGGAAATTATGCTAATGCTCTTATCACCACGGCAAAACTAGTGCTTATATGTAAAACTGTAATACTTTCATCGATCCGTCATAAAAAAAATTTACATTTCAAGTACCTAGTAATTTGTAATTTCCAAAGACTTGGTCTCAGGTGTAGTAAAATATTCCTTCTCGTCCTCATGTATTATATGTTCTCTGAAAGCTATTTAAAGGTTAAAAATATGTGGGAATCTGCATATAGACCACAAGCTGAACGTGAGTCAGCAGTGTGATGCGGCAGCCAAGAAAACCAACGCAATTCTCGGCTGCATCAATAGGAGTATGGTGTCTAGATCGAGGGAGGTACTGGTACCACTCTACTCTGCTTTGGTTAGACCTCATCTTGAATCCTGTGTCCAGTTCTGGGCACCCCAATTCAAGAAGGACATGGTCAGGCTGGAGCAGGTCCAGAGGAGGGCAACCAAAATGGTGAGAGGCCTGGAAGCCATGCCCTATGAGGATAGACTTAGAGAGCTGGGTATGTTTAGTCTGCAGAAGAGAAGGTTAAGAGGGGACATGATAGCCGTGTTTAAATATTTGAAGGGATGCCATGTAGAGGAAGGAGAGGGCTTGTTTTCTGCTGCACCAGAGACCAGGACAAGGAGCAATGGATTCAAGCTGCAGGAAAGGAGATTCCACCTGAACCTCAGGAAGAACTTCCTGACAGTCAGGGCTGTCCGGCAGTGGAATATGCTGCCTCGGAGTGTGGTGGAGTCTCCTTCTTTGGAGGTTTTTAAGCAGAGGCTGGATGGCCATCTGTGGGGAGTGCTTTGAGGGTGTTCCTGCATGGCAGGGGGTTGGACTGGATGGCCCCTGTGGTCTCTTCCAACTCTACATTTCTATGATTCTATGATTTTACAAATATAATTTGTCTATTAAGAAGTTTAAATGTTTCCAACCAAGTTCTAAACTCGTTTATTCAAAAACTAGCCTGATTGGGATTAATGAAATTTAAAGTTAAGGATTATGAACAGGA
The DNA here is from genome assembly GCA_030412105.1 of Cyclura pinguis. Lineage (NCBI taxonomy): Eukaryota > Metazoa > Chordata > Lepidosauria > Squamata > Iguanidae > Cyclura > Cyclura pinguis. Next base: position 208,369,090 of record CM059602.1, on the reverse strand, counting down.
ATTGCAACTATGGAAGCTGTATAAAGTGCTGAGCATTCTCTAGAACCAGTCCAGTACAAAGTTCAGTCATATACTTAACTTTTGAGTGTGTAATTGTGACCTTTCATTTTGTTTCCTCATTTTAAAACTTTTCAATCAAAGCATTCTTTACATTTTGATTTCTTTGAGGAACAGAACATTTATAGTTTCTGTTTTCCAGTCTGAGAGAAAACAAGCTATAGTTAAACCAGGATAACTAACCATTTTGTGTTCCAGTATCATGGTTTATGCACTAAAGATGATTTGTACTAATAGCTCCAGGAAAAGTGGGAAACAGTGAGATATTATAGATTACAAATGGAAATGTTAAATCTTCTCCTCTTGCCCACAACAGAGAAGAAAGGAAAGAGAGAATGTATGAATCTCAAACTTGCTGTTTAGTATGCTGTTACTTTTGAATCAGACCTGTGTGTTACGTCTCAACTGCTGAATGAAGAAAAAAATAATACAAAGCTTACATGTATGGGGTTAGTTGTCTGTAGACCACACTGTTCTTATGGCTTGCTAGAGATAAAATTAGACTGGCCATCAGTTGCCATTCACCTGGTGAGAAAAAGCCATACTTCCAGTGTAAATTACAGTTTTCTTGCTGATGAACGTTGAAGAAAGACCACTTACTTTCAATTAATTTTTACTCTGTAGTCTCAAGAGTGGCAAAAGGCAAAGTGAGAAGAGCTCAGAACTAGAGTAATGAATGAAAAGTTCTCTTTTTCCTTCCATTTACTCTGTAATGGAGATAACATAAAATGTTTGACTCTGAGTGCATGGTGGCCCATTCCCTTCCCAAAGTCTGGAAAAAGCTTGAATGTATGAAAGGGTTATGATCTCTTTTTCCTATTAATCTTGATTCACCAATAAAGCTGTATCACAGGACAGAATAGAATTCTCGTTGTTTTTACATCATGTCCTCTCTGTCTAGATGGGCTTGACTTTCCCCCCTCTTATACCATGGTGTTTTCAGTGACTGGGCAAGGGAAATGCAGTGGAAAATGTAGCTATCCTTTCCTGTCTGTCAAGTAGATTGTCTAGAAGTGTCTAGTATACAATGGACTTCACTACAGTTCATTTGGGGCAAGAGTTTGGACTAGATGGCCCATGAGGCCCTTCCATCTCTATAATTCTGTTGACTCTGTGACTGTATGTTTGTTTTTGTTTGGACAGAGCAAAATCAAAGTATATGCAGAGTTAGAGTCCATTAATGCAAGCAGGTGTGATTGTCAGAGACTGACATAGCACTTACTATTAGCATGTGGTTCACTCAGGTTTTGCCACCTTACTTTCCAAGGGACACATTGTGTTTATGTCTAGGAAACTTTGTGATGCAAGTCTAGTTGAAATTCTGGTTAAAGTCCATGCATAGAAGTGCACTGCTTTTTGCAGATAGCACCAAATAACTATTAAGGAAATGAAGGGCCTGGTTTCCATGGTATAAATGCTGCAACACTACCTATGTGAAGAGGTTATTAATGACCTGGTCAGGCCAAGTTTGTGTATTCACTAGCTGCTGAAGACGGGCTGGTAATGGTGAAGAAGAGAGACATAAGACTACCATTACCTTTTTAGTTCCCTTTTCACCCCTTGTCTTCACTTTCTCGCCCTGATCCCTGAGTTCTGTACATGGAAGCAGCCTCTGCATGGAAATTATTTGCTAGATGAAGAACATTTGTGTAAATGATGTGCCTATTTGAGTGTAGACGCTGCTTATTTACAAGACAGTGCTTTTAGTCCCCAGTAGAGATGCTCATTTGAGTATATATTTGTCATTTGAATGATTTCTTACATCTACGTCCTACCTTTCCCGCAGCAGCAAAACAATGTATAGGATTTACCATCTCCATTTGATCCTCAAAACAATTTTGTGTGGTAGCTTGGGTAAGAGAAGGTGACTAACCTAAGCTCATCCAGTGAGCTAAACAGTTGAGTGGCAATTTGAACCTGTGTCTTGCTGATCCTAGTCTGACAATCTTGCCACCACAATACACAGACTATCAATATAGAACTTAGCACACTGAATGTAATGGGTTCCATTTAAAGTAATGTGGTATCTGCTGTTAGATATGTGTCTTACCCCTGCTCCAGCTCATGATAAGATCTCAACCTACATGCACAGATTTCCTTGGTTGGAATGGAAATCTGATTCCATGGCTTTGTTCTGGAGGCAGCAGTTTTAGACCTTTTTTTCCAGACAGGAAGTACTTGCTTGATAGAAGCCAGTCTCCTGTCACAGCATGGGTGGGTAAGACTTGAAAGCATATGCTTGTGAAAGCCAGTGTCCTTATGATTCTTCGTAGTATGAAGTGTATCCTCCCCTGCAGTCCAAAGGATCTATAGGAAGGAAATATATCTCAGGACCTGTGTCATGCTCCTCTAATTCTTTGTCCTTCGTAAAGCCATAAGTTGAAGGGGAGAAAACGTCAGGTCACTCGAGGCTCCCTGCCAACCCTGTCAAGCAGAGAGTTTGTATTTATGGACTGTTCCAGGCTTGCAGTATTCATTGTCAGGATAAGGAAAGTAATGCATGTGCAGCCTTTGTACAAGTGGCTTTGTGGTTTTGGGGAGGGGAGTAACTTGGGGATTCCTTTGAGCTAAAAGTACTCTCCATTCCACCTTAAGCCATCTTGCCCATCACACCCAGCATATCCAACTTTTCTTATGTACAGCTTATGAAAGACTTGTGTTTGTTGAAGAGCAGCCTTCCATGCTACATGGCAAAGCATGAAACAGAGAAGAGTTTCAAAAGTAAGTTTTCTTATGGCATAGGGGGTGGTCTGCTATTTAAAGAGAAAGTAAGTGAAAACAAAGAAACCAAAACCTTGCTGAGCATAGATTAATCCCTCCATGTACCTTTTTAGAACCATGTCTGGTTCATCTGTGCTTGAATCCATAACTCTGTATCCAGTACACAGCATACTCACAGTTGTAGCAATCTGAAGGCTGTTTTTATGCACAAAGAAAGAACTGTGAAAAACAATTGCCTTCCTGAGGTCAGGCATTATGAATATGACACAATAGGTCATGTGGTGTAACAGATTATTACAAGCTTGATATTGATGGGCAGGATGTAGTAAGTCATCAAAGGCACTGTGACCTCATCCCTGTGTCTAAGAGATATCACTCATGAAATTCAGCTGAGTATGAGACAATATGCATCTCATAGGTGTTCTTTAAGAGGAGATCAGAAGTCATTACAATTGATGTCTTTACCTCCTTCACAGAGCATGGACGTTTATTTATGCATAGAGGAACTAAAGTGGCAACATCTAGAAGTAATCCAATTTTATCCTTTCAAAAATCATGTGAGGTCTCTTAAGTTGAGGTATAGTGAAAGTGGTTCTGAAGTCAACGAATGAACAAAATTCTCAGCAAAGTTTGAACATAGATCCAAATTCAAAGTGCTGTCTATGTGCTGTTTTGCGCTGGATCATTTATTTAGTCTGTCCTTTTTTCCAAAATGAAGCCATTCTTTACTTTTTATCTCATGGAAAATGTTGTCTTACCCATTAGCTACTGGCCATAATTGGACACTTAGCTTTCATACAGATGGACTTGCTTGGTGCCCTTTTCTGTGCAAAATACTGGAAGGTAGTGTACAGTATCTACTTCTAGGTATAATTCAGAATATGATAACAACTGTATCAACCAATTGGTATGCAGTTTTCTTTAGGAATTCTGAAGGGTGCGTTTAAAAAAAAATAGAGAACAGTTATTTAAATTATTCTATTTTCCCGGGCATGCATCCTGCACAAAAGTAGAATGCTTAAAGAGCATTGACTTCACTGGGATTTAGAGAGCTTAACTCTGCACAGAATTACAGCTTAAGTGATTGATAATTTAAATCAGTCCATCCTACTGGGTAATAGATACTTTATCTACCACCTGCTGCCACCAGAGTTAATAGGTTAATTATTGTCCTCTGGCTACTATATTCCCATCTTCAGATAAACCTCACAATCAAAAGATGCCTACTATCCAAAAAATCTTTTTGCCCTGAAAAGACATTGTTGGCATCAGTCTCTAACGTTCAGCTGCTGAAACAGGACAGATTTCTTTCATAAAAACATAGTAAATCCCTAACCTCGAAAGAGTATTGCATTAATGGTTGACAAAACTGGTGCAATGTGAGATATCCCCTCAAATTTGAACAAATATACAAATAAATTGAGGAAACTTCATATAGAGTTGCTATCAGCTGTTCAGTAAACAATACCATTTTCTGTCACTAGTTTTTAAACCTAGGATTCCCTTTAGGAAACAAAAAGCATTTATTGGAACTGACTTTTGTAGCTGAGCATTTTCAGAAAGACCATGGATCTGAAGATTCCAGGGAGCATATATCATTGCTTTGTCATTGGAAAAGAGATAGCTGTTTTCTCTCACAGACAAACTCTGCTGAGATCAACAGAAGCATACCAGTCAGGGGAAGGAAGGCGAAAGTAATCTCAGAATCCTCACCCCTGCCAAAATAAACCCAGTCTTGGAAAAGTCTCCAAGGAGAAAAGATAACCAGCCTTAACAAAGGAACAAGCATTTGTTTTAGAGCTCCTATGAGAGTTGATAAACTTAATATGGGATTTGGATTGGATGCAACATATGTAGCATTTGGAATGTAGCAAATGAAGGAGATAAATCAGGGCCACCACATAATTTTCTGGTCAAATTCTACTTTCATACTGTAAATGAAACATCACAAGGGAGGAGAAAAGGTTGATGTCCTTTAAAACAGTGCTGCTGAGAGTGATGGTCTGCAGACCAGTGCCAGCTAATGGGCTACTGAGTGCCGGTTCACTGTGAGTTTCCAGGAAACTATGTAAATGGGAGAATCATACAGGTGTACCTCAGTAACAAAAGTCTCTGAGAAACAAGCTCCTTTTTACAAACTCTTTTTGTACCAACCCAGTCCCTACCCATTTTGCTCCTTATCTTCTGTCTAGCAAGAACTTTTTTTTGAAGAAGATTGGCACTGGGAGGATAGTGAAGGAGGGCTTAAAAAATGCAAAATTTTGGTGTCAGATTCCACCAGCATGTTTGCAGTAAACAATGCAGTAAAGCTTGAACTGGGAAAAGGCATGATTCTACTCTAGTTGATCCTGCTGTAGCTGCGTGTGCCTGCCTACAAAAGGCAAACTGAAAAACAGCAGATGCCCCCAAAATTGCTTTACTGGGCGCGTGTGGACAGCAAAGCAAAAAGGCGGTAAGCAGATTAGGTCCCCGCAGTATGTTAAAAAAGCATAGATCTTCATGTTTGGCCACCAAAATGGAAATTGTAAAGAAAAGGCTGGTGAAAAAAGAAGTAATCCCTGGATGTATTTTGGAAGAAGCTTTCATGTGGTCTCCAGAAGGTTGAAAGAGTTTTTGTTTGTTTGTGGAAGGCTTACCTGATCTAGCTGTTCAATTTCACAAGTGCATATTGTTAGTTTCGAATAAAAGGTTGGCTGTAACATGTTGAGTTGCTTTTTTGTTTTATTTTTTTGTAGTGGTGCTATAGGAACGTAGTCCTATTCTATCCATGTTGTTTCTGCCTCCAGTACCAAATTTTCTGTTACAGAAGTAATGGCCAGGAACATGCCTACTATGTTAACTTGTTTATATGAATATGGTAGCAGTTCCTGGCACATGGTGCGCTGGAGTGGGTGGATGGGAATTCTGGCCTTCTGCATCAGATAACTTGAGAAGCACTGCGTTAAAACAGAACCCCACATAATGTCAAATTTCAAACACTGTAATAAGAGATTGTTACTTTCTGTTCTCCAAGGCACTTTGTTACGATTTGTGCATAGAAATCTGAAGTAAAGTAGTGACGGAAGCTAAAGATAACAAGAATCTGGATATCAAATTATTTGGGGGGAATGCATAAGGAAAGTTAACATTTGTATTTGTAGGCCCCCCTCAGTTTTTTTTAATATTAAAAAGAAACAGAAAAAGAAAACTGATGATGATGGCAGTGGCAAAGTCTCATATCTCTGCTGTTATTGCATCCTCAACAGAGCAGACCAGTTGAATTTTTATCAGTGTTTAAGAATTTCCTTCACAAGGACCTTTCAGCTCAAGTTCTCACTAATTCACTGTGACCAATTTACGTCATGCTTTGCAAGAAAAATTCTTGTGTTCATGGCAGGTTTGTTGTTACAGTTATGACAAGGTCAGTGTTAGAGATAATTGGTTCATAATCTGGTCATTTTTTGTTGGATACTTTTCGGCTGGTTCAGCCTGAGAATATGGACAAGTTCCTTGGAGATTTATGATCCCTCCCTATGGTAAAGGATCCCACCAGCGGGTTAAAGTTCTTGACTTCAGAGATGGCGAATGGCTCTTTATAGGAAAATAGGTTCCCTTTTGTCATCAAGGTGGCAATACAGTAAGCTATACAGTGTCCCATGCTTCCATAGGGGATACATTTTTGGACTTACTATGGATAATGAAAAGCATGGATAATAGCGAACACTGTTGCTGTAGCATTCTATATGGCATCTTCCCTCCCTCCCTTCCCCTGGAGGCTCTGGGCTGGAAAAGGTGGTGAGGGAGGGAGGCAGCCCCACCACCCGTGTCTTCCTGCCTGCGTACCTACCTACGTACCTGCCTTATTTCTCAGAGGGGCTTGGCAAGCTCCCCACACACCTCTGCCCATCCCCTCTCCATCATACCTCTCCATCCTTGCCGGTTCTGGGCACTTACCTTATGCAGGAGGCAGAGGGTGTGCAAGACCTTGTTGCTGTGCTGCTCATGCAGAACACACTGGATCTTGCACAGCCAGTCCACCCACCACTGAAGGTAATGAGGAGGATGACAGGGGGTTGCCCCCCCTTGCCCCTACCACCTTTGGGTCTGCCTAAGCCACACCCAGCTCACTGCCTTTGCTTCCGCCACCTCTGGCTCCTGCTTCTCAGCCGGGACGCTACAGAGGAGCAAAGCTGGCAGGAACTCAGGGTTCCACTATTGCTTGTTCTTCTTCCTCTGCCACCCCAGGTGGGGCAGTGGGGGCTCCTTCTTGAGAGTCCTCTTGGCTGCTGCTCCCAGAGTGGTTCAACTTGAAGCCTATGGCAGTGTGTTTTGCACATGACCACTACATCCTGGGTTGAATGAGGGAGCAAGAGAAAGGAGTCAGGGCTGGAGGAGGAGGGGATTGGGGCCACAGAGCCACCATGGGCTCATCTCAGATAGTGGTCCCCATTACTGTGTGAGAAAAGTGAGGATAAAGTACTGATCATACATGAGAATATTTGAGAGTTGAAGTGAATGCCTCACTAGAGCAAGGTAGATTTCCACCTTGCCTAAAAGAGGCTGTGATGAGACCGTTATTGAAAAAAATCCTCCCTGGACCCCACTATACAAGAGAACCAGAGAGAACTATCCATCAGTCTCCAGTATTACTTTCTGGGAAAGGTGTTCAGCCGTGTGGTGGCTCCCAGGCCTAGTGGTTCTTGGATGGAATGGATTACCTAGATCCATTTCAATCTGACTTCAGGCCTGGCTACGGGACAGAGTAGCTTTGGTCACCATGGAGAATTCAAAGTGCTAGTTTTGACCATTAAAGATCTACACAGTTTAGCGCCAGACTATCTGAAAGACAGCATCTGCTTATGCAAGCCAGTGGGAGCTTTAAGATCTACAAGGGAGGGTTTTTAATTGAATTAGTTTTACAAAAGAATTGGAACTAATTTTCAGTGAAATATGCTTAGCCTATTTATTTATTTATTTGCATTCTTTTAGTAACTGTTGTAGAAACTGAAAGAAGTTTAATTAAGCTTGTACACGCCAAAAACTGTAGGCATTATACAGTGGGGAAAGAATGAAAACCACTTAGCCATCTTGTGTACTGAGTGTGAATTTGCAAGAGAAGTTGGCTCAAGCTGAGTGGAGGCTAATATATAATTTTGAAATTAAAAAGGTCAGAAGAAGAAAGCTTTAAAGTCAATGGTCCATTATAATTTTTTTCAAAAAAAAAAAAGACATTGACAAGATAATATGCTTGTTAGTAATGAAGAGGTTTCAATACAGTTAGCATACTTTTTGGACTCTCAGGCCAGATTTGTTTATGAAACAAAGGCAGGATAGATAACAGTAATTTCGAAATTATAAAAAGGATTTATGATTTATGAGATTGTCTATATGGGACAACAAAGACCTGTGTTACAAGTTTTGTATTAAACCCTCAAAAATGAACTTTTCGTCCTGTTCTCTTCCTGCTGCTTAATTCATTATACCTTTGGTGCAGGCCTCTAAGAAAGCTTAAAAACTCGTTTCTTCAAACTGGTCATTTCTAAGTAGGCTTGTGTTACACTGTCAACAACATCAAAGCTGGTTTAATTTCCTTAATTTCCTCAAATGTAGTGGTTTTGTATTTGTATATTTGTATGTACTTATGCCTTGTGTTGTTATTATTGGTTGTCTGTTTCATGGGGGCATCTCTCTGAAAAAATAGTACAGAAATTCACTGAATAAAAAAATAAATATTAAGGCATTCAGTACATATTAGTGACATCTGCAAGGAGCACCACTGCCATCATAGCCCTGTCATACACAACATCATACATTGTTGTCCCCAAGTTTCAAAGGGCATTTTTGGAGAGAGAAGACTACTCTATATGTGCAACCCCACACACCTGTTAGAACCTTCATCATGCCGGTTCAACATTGTGGGATGAGTCTGTGAGTGTGAGTCAGATTTCCTTTTCACCAGTGTGTCCCATCAGCACCAATTGCAAGGTAGACCCATCAGGCCAGCCCAGTTCTCCTACTCCACACAACTGTGATTATATAAATTGAATGTTCCATTAAGACTGTGGTTTTGTATGCTCTTCTATATCTAGATTGGGCTTTCCAAACTGAGGATTATGAAAGCGTTGTGATTTGGTTGCCGTGTAACCTGAAGTGAAATTTTAACCCAGTATAGCACAATGGGCCCATGGAGGCAAAGAATGTGACATTGGTGTTAATGTTTATATGAGATGCTTATTTGAAAATATTCAAGAAATAACTCATGACTGGCTATCAGCGATAACCCACAGACACACACAAAAAGCATCTGCTTTTGTCTGTTTCACCCCAAATAGAATGAACTTAATTCTAATGGTAAGACAGGATTCAGTAAGAGGAATGCAGAAGTTCCTTTCATAGTATGTGTCTTCTGTTGCTGTGAGGAAAAAGGTGGTGATTTAGGAGACTGAAGAAGAACAGATACGATTTGTAATTCATTAAGGAAAAAAAAATTAATAAAACAAAGGTACTATCTGCCAACTCTGAAAGAGGGCTTATGTATTAAGTTCCAGTGGGATTATAGTACAATTATATAAGTTAAATCTTCCTGAAGTAGGTGGGTTCATATGATGGGTCAGATGGATTTCAGAAAGAAGACAACTACAGTTAGTGCCAGCACACCTGGCTTCGTTTCTTGTTTCCCTGTGAGGTGTTTAGTGAATCCGTTCTGAGTCCTATTCCAGACTTTAAAGTTGAAATTCCCAAAATAAGAATTTCAGTACCTTGGATAGCTCCCGTAAAGTCTCAAAGACAACACACGGAGGATTCACTGCATCCCTTACATCAGAACCACTCATGGTCCCTGAGCATGTATGGTTTTTGAATATCTCTTTTAAAAAGCACTTGAGAAAGTATGTGAAAACAGGAAATGAAGTAGTTCAATAGATAACTAGAATTTGCATTCTGCTTATAAAAGAGAGTACTGCAGAAAGCATAGTGCAAATGAGAAGAAACAGGAAAGGCAGAAAAAGCAAGATAGAACAAAGCTACGCATGCTATGCATGTGCATCTAAAGATCTGACTGTTTGGGTGGTTTTTAAAAAATGATATGGAGACTTACAAGGTTGTAATTTTGACCAGAGGAGAAGCGGCTCTTCAATTTTTATCCACTCTCTATGTGTGTATGTATGCATGCCTGCACTCTAAACCATCCCTCCCACAGCTACATTGCTTCTGGAAGGGTTCCAGATGTATATTTGTAAGGCAGTCTTATAAATGCATTTCTGGGGGTGATCCGGGTGGAAGAACAGCCAGTGATTAATGGGGTTAAGCAGCTCCTCACCATTTCTCTACTCAGAATATCAGGCTTCCCAAGTCTGATCTTCAATTAAATCAAGAGTGAAACATTTTGACATTCTTACACATATATGCACATAACATGTGGTTTTCATAGAGAACATATAAAAATTTTAAATATTTGAAAATGTTACAAAATGCATGTGATTCAGTGAATTGATGTAAAAAGAAGAATAATATGATCAGACCGACAATGAGAATACTAATTTTGGCCAAGGCGTTTGGAATTTACTAATGAAAGGAAAAATAAACAGTAAAATATAGTGTGGGCACCAAGGAAGGGACTGGATGGATGAACAGAATACCTCAAGATGCCCCAAAGAGCAAGAAGTCAAAACATTGTGACACTACTGTCTTTTCTTCCTTAACCTTTTATTTACTTTCTTTTGGTTGCATATGTGTACATATAAAGAAAAAGGGCAGAGGAAGCAGTGGAGAACATAGGAAATTTACAAGTAGAAGTTTGGACTATCTGGTATTCTTTAAAATACCATGAATAAAGCAAGGCAATTTGACAATAAAATCCAGCACAGCGTGGTGTTTTGAGTGTTGAACTAGAACTCCAGGAGATCAGGGTTTGAAACCCTGCTTAGCTGTGGAAACCTACTGGGTGACACTTGGCAAGTCACACTCTCTCATCCTCACAGGGAAATAACCTTCTCTGAACAAATCTTGCCAAGAAAACTCTATCATAAGTTTGCCTTCGGGTCACCATAAATCAGAAATTGACTTAAAGGCACACAACAAAAATGGGAATTACAGGTTTAATTACAGAAACAGAGAAAAAGACAATGTGTATGCTTAAAAGAAAGAAAAAGAAAATCAGGAATTCAAAACAGCTTGTGACTCTCCTCTGTCATTGAGCTCTTTTGAGAATCAAAGCTGAGTTTTGAATGTATTTTGAAATTTGAATGAAGCTCTGAGTCATGGTAAAGTTCTCAATGCTGAGTTTTTTTAGAAAAACTGCACATAGGAAATATATCACTTGCTAAACTTTTGTTTTTACATACTGTTAACTTCAGTGGAAACAATATTCACCTGTAGGGTAATTTAGAAGGTACTATAAATAGCACTTCAGAAAACCTCCATTTTCTTCACCTTTCCTTACAACCACTACCATTGTGAAAGTCTGGATGGTATATACTCCAGTTTATTCCCCAAAGCTATCTCTTGACAGCATCAGTTCACTAGATCAGTGTTACAAAAAAGACTGCTTGTAATCAAGAGGGAGACAGCTTTTATCTGTAATCAGCAATTAACGATTAGAGACAAGAGCTAGTATTCTGAGCTCATTGCTATACAAAGGTATCTCTTCCAAAAGCAGTCAGCTCCACTACTGATCGCATATAAAATCTTTCCTCACAGTGGTTATTGGTGAGAAAGAAAACAGTGCTACACAAAAGCAGCCCTTTTTTTTAAAGCAGAGAGCATGAAAAATTCTTGCTATTTCTAGTTGTTGATGATAGGTAAGAGTCATTGTCTGGTCCGTGCTGCCCAAAAAAGCTGCCTTTCTATAGCATGAAACTGGGGAAGACCCTAGATTTTATCACAGTACAATGACTGGAGATAAGAGGTGAGATTCTCAGCTCAGCACTACAATGGCTCATCGCCACTATAAAACATAACATTGCTATCTTCATGCTCATAATCTTGGGTAAATTAAACATTTTAGATGCGGTTTCTTAAAAATGTTGTAGCAATAATTAATCCAGATAATCTTACCAGTTGGACTGTATCTGAGAACAATTGGATTTATAGGCAAGAAAGAACGGTTACCCATTCTGACTTTCCAAACATAGGATTTTTTTCACTCAATAATTTTCATTTTCATCTCAAGCTAAGACATGTTTTGGGAAAAAAAATCACCTTCTACATTAATTCTTTGTCAATGAAGGATTAACCATGTCCTTTAGATAGAAGAGCTGGTTCGTGTAGTCACTTCAGGGCCTTTCTGTTACGTTCTTGGCCATGCTATGCTTAATGTGGAGACTATTCATGTGAACCATTAGCTGCAACAGGCTAATAGTCTGCAGTAGTCTTCTGCTGTTTCCGTGATGGCAGTTGCACTATTTGAGTCACCTGCTGCTACAGAAATAGCAGTAGCTAAATATACAGTACTTAATTAGAGGCACCACATCACACAAATAGTGCCTCTGCATGACTAGGAGAATGATGGCAGCCCTACACATTCCCAAGATTATCACTGTCTTAGCTGCCACCATGATGATGCAGAAGATACATATTAGTTTTTTTTTCTTTCTGGATGATTTATATTTTGACTTTCAATACTGGTTTTGATTTGTCTATTGTTAGAAATCTCACCTAAAATAACTTAGCTTCAGGCTTGTAGAGCAAACCACAACCATAAAACATTCTGGCAGAACAGGATAGAAATTCCAGGCATCAATTAGTGAGACTTTTTCTCTGCACAGAACCATTAGGTTTATAGCATGCCTGCACTACCTTCTTCCTCTTGCGGATCTCCTTTACTCTCTGTTTTATTTTGTTAATCCAAACCCTTATTTCCAAGTTCTGCTCACAAAGGTTGAATGCAGAAAGCCGATCCTCACAAAAACAAACTCAGCAGCTCTTCAGATCATGTGAAACAAGTATTTATGTTAGGTTGTTTAATTTGTACCATATATCCAATTTGTAGAATTTGGAGCTCCCATTTCTCAGGGCCATTTCATATACCATGTGGAGGCATACTGAGGTTTGCCACTGAATGTACCTGTTACATGGAGCTGTAGCCAAGCATGGACACTAAGCAGGAATGCATGTTATGATGCATTTGTTTCAAACATGTTTGTGGCATTCATAGTTTGTGTTCTTATGTGCTTGTTTTAAATATTGGGGTATATGCTTTAAAAATACAAAGTATGAAGTGGGCCTGAATGGTGTTTATGAAATACAGATACGCTACAATCTAATAAATTTAGAAGAGATACTTTTCAGCATTGAATATAGTCTCTTCTCCAAAATGAAAGTCATCCCCTTCCAAAATGTAAGTTGTCTTTTAAGTACGCTCACTGTTATTTAACTGCTTCAGTGAAATTGTAGACCCAGGCATGCAAACCTAATTTTTCTGATACTCTTCAGTAGATTCTATGTGTTATATGAATACATTTGTCCTTTTATCAAATGACTCCACACTGTGTCCCTTAATGTCTCAAAGACTGTATCATATTACAGCCAGCCCTCCACTTGTGCAAGTTTAACATTCATGGATTTAATTATTTGTGAGTTTATTCAACCCCTGCTGCCCCTCTTCCCGCCGTCCTCAAGTGCCTCTTTTCCAGGGGAACCTTCCTTCTTGGCAGCTCCAATCAAGTTGTGCAGCCCTTTAAAAACCTGCCTCTGATCCTCCTCCTCCTCCTCCTCTACCAGTCACTGCCTGGCCAGCTAAGGGCAGCTCACATTTCAATTTCTCAGAACCACAATTCCTTCCCTGATGTCTCCCACATAACCAAGGAAGGAGGTAGATGAGAGAGAAGAAGTATAGGGGGCCACCTTGCTGATCCACCCGTTTCTCTGACCTGGTTGGACCGTGGCTGCCTGTTCTCCCCACCATGCCTCATCTCTCCCCCCCCACACACACACATACAGGTACGCAAACATTTTGATATTTGCATTTTTTTCCCCACATTTGTAGGGGTCCTGAGCCGCTAACCCTGGCAAATGTGGAAGGCCAACTCAGTTGGCCCTCAGTTTTCCTCCCTATAGTAATAATATTACTACCAGAGCTAGCATGGTGCAGAGATATAATGCAGTGCAGGGGTGGGTCAAGTGCAGCCCATGGGCTGCATGCAGTCCTTGGGACGCTTAGGTGCAGTCCCTGAAGTGCCCCAGAAGCCCCCAGCCCTTCCTGAAAACTTAGATGAGGGGCTGACTTTCAGGAAATTTTTCACCCCAAAACTACCCCAGAGCCCCCAACTTTCCCCCCAATGTGCTAGTTTTCCCCCCAACCCTCAAAAATCAACTGGGGATTGGCCAAAATGGCAGACAGAAGCAATGTTAGATCATTTTTGGCATGCCAAAATGTGCTGGTGTGGCTGGCTGAGTGAATGCTGGAGATAAAATGGCCCCTGCATGCTCTGCAGTTACCCACCCCAATATATAGTTGTTTGAATTGGACTAGGACTCCAGGATATCAGGGTTCAAATACCTGCTCAGCCATTTAAAAAAAAAGCCTGGGTGACCTTCAGTGAGTACCACTCTCTCAGCCTCTGAGGAATAAATGATAAATCTCCTCTTAATAAATTTTGGCAAGAAAACCCAGGATTGGGTTGCCATGAATCAGACTTAACTTAAAGGGACATAACAACAAAATATTAATATATGTTGTACCTTTGGAGTGTTGAGTTACCTATACTAGTTCTGTTTTTAATTTCTATTGCATTTTAATATGCAGAGACCTTTATAGTAATTTATTTTTTGTGAAGGAAGTCAGCAGTTCCCTTGTCACCGACATACCACTGTGTGGTAGTGTACAAGCTTTCAGAAGTTCCGAACCTGAGCAAATTAGAGAGCATATTAGCTTGGTCATCCCCCTTCCCATGCTGAAATTCTTGTCAAATTCTTGACTTAGCTGTGGAACACAGAAATGACCCATATGATTGGCTCTATAGCTCCTAGGAACTATCTTCCATGCTAATTGGAGCCTAACTGGTTCCCTCTTACGCTAGAGTAATTTGGGTAATGAAGCACAGTTACAGTTCAAGTAGGGCGCAACATAGGATGAGTCCAGCTGAACATAAACTGACCCAGCCTCTTGCAGCCTGGTGTATATTCTAGATAGGTTGGATTATAACTCCTTGTATGTCCAGTCACTGAAGCCTAGGGTGTGGACAGAATACAAGAATGTGTTACAGACCTAATGCATATATTCTTTTCCCTGCTTTTCGTGTGTGATACCACCTAGCTGAGATGGGGAGGAGGTGGATTTGTTGAATCTAGGAGGTAGGAGGAGGTAGGGAATGTGAAGAGA
Organism: Cyclura pinguis; assembly: GCA_030412105.1. NCBI lineage: Eukaryota > Metazoa > Chordata > Lepidosauria > Squamata > Iguanidae > Cyclura > Cyclura pinguis. Next base: position 208,354,014 of record CM059602.1, on the reverse strand, counting down.
GCCCTGTGAAATTCTCTCTGGACTTGGGTGATTTTTTGAATCATGGATCAAGTCCAAATATTCTTGGCTGACATGCACTGTTAATGTGCATTTCCATTTCAGTTTGGCTTCTGTATGGCGTTAGTTTCAACCTACCTTAATAGCTCTAGTTAACAATATTTGCTGGGTGCAACACAGAGGGAGTGTGACTCCAAATACCTCTGGACCTCCTAGTGGCTTTTGATTCTGTTGATTGTGGTATTCTTTTTTACAGTTTGACTAGGATGTGGATTAGGGCACATCAACACGGGAGGACATCAACATGAGAAGAATTCCATCTTGTTCCTCATGCTGTTTAACATTTAAGTGAAACTACTGCGTGTGTTCAGAGGGAAATTTGAAGTGTAATATTATCCATGTGCTTGCAGTTTTCAGTATTTTTCTTTTTAAAAATCTAATCCAGATTAAAAATAGGTGATCTGAATTGTACCTGGATTCTGTGGTGGGCTAGACAAGGAAGAATAAACTGAAACTCAGTTCAAGGCAGTTGATAGATAGTATTGTTCGGCCATAAAGATAGTATTTGGCCTCTTCTTGATGGGGCTGCACTTCCCCTTTATGTTCACAGTTTAGAGTCTAGCTGTCAGATCCAACTATTATTGTTGATGCCCAATGGCATCTCTAGCATAAAATGGTGCCAAATTTTAGTGGCGCTCAGAAAGGTGGCATTACTGGACCACTGTCCACCCCTTGCCCCGTAGTGCAACCACCATCAGAGCTCCTAGCTCAACATAGCTCCTTGTCATTGTTAGCCAGTCATTCACTTTAACCTTTCTCTTAATGGAAGTGTTTGGCTGTTTCCTTATCCTTTGTGGAATTTAACAAGATATTTGCCTGCTGAAGAAAACTGCTGACTCCCATAAGTTCATATTGAGTGAATCTACACCCATCTGCAGGGATGATAGTGTAAAGTAAGTAATTGGCTGGAAGTGGTTGCAGGGAGCACCAGTGCCCCACCATGGTTTTAATGGCAAGTGTACCAGATGGAGATCCCAGTGGTGGCAGAGTTGTCAGTGGTTCTTTCTCAGTTCCAGGACCCTTGTCAGGTGCCAAGCCATGCCAGTCTGTGGTATTGGCTCTGCTTCTTTTCCCACTCGGATTTTCATGCCAAGTGCAGTCTCTCTTGAATAACTGTAATCCCACCAAAGTTGTTCATATCTTGTTAACATCCAAAGCAGACTACTGTGATGTTTTGTGTTTGAGTCTGCCAATGTAAAGTGTCTGGAATCTATTAACCATGAGCTGCCTTGTTGAACATATCCTGACAATACTGAAAATATTGTTGGAAACTTCCAGTTTTTGTGTGGATATAATTTAAAGTGGTAGTTTTACCCTGTGAAGCCCTACAAAGTCTGAAGCCACCAAGTACCGTGACTGACATAATTTTGTCTATACCTGAAGTGGAATTTGAATCTGACATTCACAGATGATTGGTAAAATTTACTGTACAGTAGACCTGTTTACAGCAACAGCCTAATTCCTACCTACTTACTCAGAAGCAGGTTGCATTTGTTTTTAATGCAAACCAATTTACATGTATGCTTAGAATGGTCTTAGGGACAAACTTGTAAGAATTTGGCTTCTGTGTGCATTTCTAAATTGATAGAAAACCCATGCACAAATTGGTGTTATCCAGTGGGACTATTTGTCAGTGGACATTGGGCTCTGAATTTACTCTGGTCTCACTGTTTTCTCCTCCCCACTGAATAGGTGATTGACCCAACTTTTAGCTTATGTCAGAGAGCTGTACACACAACAGACGTGATGTGCTCTTTCTGGGCCCAAATATATACTGCCTGTTATCACAGTATGGATACTTTCAAAGCAAAGTGTCATCATTCATCCTGTACCTAAGACAAGTGAACTTTTATTGTTCTTTGTTTCTTTCCTGTGCTATGAGGCTTGAAGAGGGTTATTTAGATGAGACTGAAATGCAAAAACTAATAACAGATTGAAATAAGCTTCTTTATTGCCCAACCTTATCGTGGTTTTTAGAATTTTAAAGTACAGTTGGAGTTGATTGTGATAGAAATAGAACATGCTACACAAGGGGGTTGGAATAAACAATTTACTCTCTTATTAAGAATGACCATGCTTAACTGACTTATGGCTTAACATTGTTCACTCTCTTGTTATGTGTTCAGCCAACCTAAACTCAAATGAAAAATGGTTTATTCTGCTCCCTTTCTGGAAACTTTGGGAAGAGTGAAGCGTATGCAGATTTTCATATATTTGTCATGAGTCTAAAGGCAATCCATGCTGGCAGTCACTGTGGGACTGATTCTAAACTTGTGGGTTGAAGTGATCTCGGATTTATATTTCCTAATGTTGTTAGTGCTTGCTGCTGTACCTATTCAGTGTCTGCTTTCTTTCAAAACAGATCACAACCATTATTGCATTGTAAGAGACAGTGTTGGTGTGATAGCTGAAGATAAATTGGGAAAGAAACTACCATCGTGTGCCTTTCCTAGTTTCATGTGAATATGCACCTAAGCAACCAACACATTCATAGCTGTTGCTCAGCTACTTTTTGTAAGGAAAGCAAAGAGTTTCTGTTGCTGAACAATGTACTGTTGGGTGGCCAGCCTGCAGTATATCTGTCACAAGGATTGATGATTCAAAGCATTATCCATGCATAACTCACAAGATGAATCTAGACAGCTTTGCAGTGTTCGTATCAATGCAAAGCAAAGATTGCATTCTCAACTATTATTCTTTAACTTGGATTAAAATATGACCCAGAGGAAAGAGAAAGCCTTTACACCATTCCTTCCTCCCACCCATCTCATGCCGGTTCCCTGGCCTCTTCCAACCTCTTTACCTTTGTTGTTGCTCTGGCAGCAACACTGAAGGCTGAAGAAGGGATGGCCCCCCACCACCAATGCCTGGCATACTATGTCTCTGTGCAGTGGATGGGATTCTGGGAAATTTTCCCCATGTTAATAGCATGAGAAAAGCTACATTATCCTGCACTACTTGCAGATATTAGGAAAGGAGAGGCAGACAGAACTCTCTCCTTTCCTGTGCCATCACTGCTGCCACTAGAGCAAAAACTAAGATAACTACAGAGGGGTGTGCATAGCGGAGTGAAGTATCAGACCCTGATGTGCTCCATCTGAAACAACAGGATCCAAAATTGGTTTCAAACTGGTTTCAACATGCACAACTGTTTTTTGAGTGTGTGAGAAACAGTTCAAAGGGCTTTATGTCATGAGACAGGTAAATTGCACTTACAGCAGGATAATAGCATCTTTGGCTGGGCTTTATCACATAATCTTGTTCATTTTCTGTTATTCTCCCTGTGGGAGACAATTTGGAAATGATCTCCCACCAGGAGAATGATCTCCTATGGGAGAACAATGGAAGAGGAACAGCGTCATGTGATAAGTCCCAACCAAAGATACTATTATCCTGCTGTAAGTGAACTTGAGCCTTCCTTGTGTGATAGTCCAAAGAAAAGAAAAAAGAAAAAAAAAGATGCCTGGTTCCAAACTGCAATAAGAGGAGTTTCCCCACTATTAAACATCAGGCAGCATATGCAACAGGAATATGTGACGCTGCTAGGTGAGAGAGAGAGATCCTGTGGACTTAGTTTTGACATCAAGCCTGCTGTGGGCCTCCAGTGCTGACTATTTCTGACTTGATAGATAGACATAAAAGCACTTCCAGGGACAAGTGATGCATATGCTTTGTGGTACACATTCAAATAGAGATCTGTCATAAACGGGGTTTCAGGTATGGCCTACTTGCCAAAAATGTTGGCTGCCTCTTTATGTTTTGTAGGGTGTTGTGTGGTTTCTGATAAAGCACTTTTCGTAAGTTTTCATTTGTTTTACAAACAATCCTTAATTAAAATTGCCTGCTGTATAGAAGGAAGTCCAAACTAATTTCAGTTTAGTTTCTATGGATGTTTTAAGTAGATTGTCATGTTACCAATATACATGAAAAATAATATGTGAAGCAGATACTCCTCAATAATATAAGCTTTTTTTAAAAAAAAAAATGCAGATGGACATTAGTGATAGAGCTCCCTCTACCCGAGTGCTTTTTATTACTAAGGATCAGTATTGGTCTCTCTTCGAGTGTACCTAAATAACTCTGTAATGATGCAGATTGATTTTGACTGATACGATAAAAAATGCAGAATAGCCCCAGTAATACCAAGTGGGTCTACAAAAGAAAACTGAAATAATGTAGTGACACATTATGTTGGGCACATATGTTGATGTATAACATGTGCCTAAGTTCAAATTTCACATCACAGTAGAATGAATCTCCTTACCATGATACCCTATTTAGGTCTGTATCATTTTCCTGGCTTTGTGTAACTGATACATGTTCAGTTATATGTCAAATGACTACTAAAGTATCACTACTCGTCTAAGGGTCTAGGTCTCCTCTTCCTTCTTCCCTTGAAATTGTGTAAAAGCCATTAGAGTTACAAAGAAATGTGCATTCATCAGGTACAGTGATGGAGGCCAGGGTGCATATTATCGCTTTTACTGCATATGAGACGTAGCAGTCCTGTTCTTAAGAACTGCCAGGCAGATTGGGAATCACGGTCACGGTTAATAGCAGCGAATTGCCAGCTCTTGATGGGTGGGTAGTCACTCTTTTCAGTGGCTGCCCCCTGGGGGAGAAGGTAGAAAAACAGAGGGAGGGAATTAGAGTGACTTTGCACACTTGAGCAAGTTCATGCCGCTGGATCAGTGGCAAGCATTGGCAGGGCTCCACTCTGGGGAGGCTCACAACAACATCACAGTCTCATTTTTACCAATTGGTGTTGCTATAGCCAGTGGTGCTCAGAGGGAGAGCAGAGAAAGGAGGGGCCGTGGAAGAGGAGATCAAAGAGAAGGAGGGAATCCAGGGGACTGGGCTAAATTAAGCAACTACAAAAAAGTATTGTGTAACAAAGAGTTCATTGTGTAACTATTAGCAAAGTGCTGTTAATTGTACAGACATATTAGAATTTAAGGTTTTAATGTGTGATTAAAGACTTGGCTGACAAACTGTCTGCATAACCTTAATTTTTTCAAGGTTCTTTGGGTGTAGAATGGCTTATAATAATGATTTTGACTAATACGATTTTTGACATGCAACTTTAATGCTTAACCTTAGTACAACTCTAGAGCATTTCATGTGTATTCAACTGTAAAGAGTGATGATTTAAAGGGATAATATGAGAAAAAGGTCATTCTAGAATGAACCTTTAACAAATTGCATAAAGGAAACTTATTATTCCACAAGTAGAAGGCTGTGCAGCTTTTCTGATTATTTTTTCTGCTTGATTCAAAAAGTTGTGGAGACATTATAGGGAAAAGAAACAAAAAAGAATGAAATAGAAAACTGCAAGCAGTGAACATTCTTGTGATGGTTACGATTTTGTTGCTACTAAAAATACTCTCCAATAATGTGGTTATTCATCTTCTCTTTTCTTTTGGGTGAAGAATTCGCTCCAACAAGAAAATGCTTTTATTGGTTGGAGGACTGCCTCCTGGACCTGACCGGCTACCCAGCAATTTGGTTCAATATTATGATGATGAAAAGAAGACATGGAAAATACTGACAAGTAAGCAGTTTATTTTATGTTGAGTTACCTTGATGAATTTTAAAACATGGCTAATCAAATTAGACATTTTATCGATTTGCTTCCCTACAGAGATTTGTTTATATATTACAGAGGATTCACAATAGGAGAATAAATTGAGATTCTAGAAGATGGTACTTTTACAATGAAGTATACCTAAATTAAAAGTGGCTTAAAATCATTTAGTAAGTTTTTTAATGCAAACTTGCTAAGTTTTCTTAAATTAACCTCCTCCTTCTTAAAGATACTGTGGTATTTTTAATGCAGCCCATATTGTACATCGTAAGACTTAGGTTGGCCAAAATGAAATACTAGTCGCATTGTTTCCAGTGGGAGAGTTAAGCATGTGTTTATACCCTCACTGAAACTCAGAGGATTTAGAGGTGTCTGACTGTGGTTAGACTGTGTCCATTTTATATCATACTCTAGAATCTAGAGGTGCTATTTGTAGTCTTGCGTTGTATCATATAGTCTTTTTACCTCTTTCTGTTATATTTATTGTGATGTCCACAGTTTCCACACAGTCTCTCACAGCACTGTCTGACATATCCAGGTATCAGAAGCTTGTGTCAGATAGTATATAAACAATGTTGCTAACCTTTCTATTCAGTTTTTTAAACTACATTCTTAGAGAGGCAACTTTGTTTTACAGCAAGTATTTTGTCTTGAGCTTTGAGCTTTGGAACTTATTGTTATATTGGCTATGGTTTCAAGCTAACTTGGTCATGGAATCAAATAATCTCCCCCTTTCAGTGCAGCAGCGTGTGTATATACTAGTCCCCTTGTGGAACGACTAGCTGTATTCGTCAATAAAACTAAATTTTTAACTGTCAGAATTGCCTAAAGCTGTTCAGATAAAATTATAAACGAGCGATTTTGATCCATAAATCAAAGCCATACTTTAAAAGCTAGACAACTGGTTAAACTTAGATTTTCTAACATAAATGCACTTTCCTTGGCAGCCCCATCCCGAGAGGCCACTTTACCTTCATTGGTGCAAACAGAAGCTTGCAAAAAAAAAATGCGACAGAGGGAACAGGACATAGCAGCAATTGTTGCCAAAGTTTAAAGCTGCTAATTGCACTTATGACACCAAAGTGACACCTCTCATGAATGGCTATTTGATGTTTATTTGCCCATTGTCTAAGAAAATTGGTTTTCTCTATATTCAAGGCATTTCTATATGACAGTATTTAATTACAGACCAGGTATGAGGTAGATATTTCTGTAATTTGACCTTGCTGTTAAAACTGTAGTCTTCAACATTTTGAGTCGGAGGCTTCACATTTCATTCTAATTTGCAACATGGTAGTTCTAAGTTTCAGTTTTTATTCCCATTTTCTACTTTTCTTTTTAAAGAAAACATGCAAAGGTGGACAGAGTTTCTACATTTTTAATGTTAAAAAGGAGGACATTGGTCAGGTGCAGTTTCTGATACTGAGCAGGGACATGGAATTCTGTTGCCACAGGGAACTGTATTCCTTCCTGGAAGAGAAAGAGGAGGATTTCTTTTAATCATTTAGATCCCACATTTTTCTCCAGACTGGGACTCAACAACTGCAGAACTGAATGATAACAGGAGGTGGACTCCTTCCTAACAAATCCCTGCCCCTTTCCCCATGGTATCATCAGTTCTGAGCTTAAAGCTATAGGAAATAGTGCGGGGGAAGCAATAACAGGGGGGTACCCAATTCTGCCTTTCTAGAGGAGCTGCTTTTAGTACAGAGATGCGAAACACCTCCTTACCTCTGATGAGTAACTGGAAATAAGAGCTAGAACTTCCAAATTTGTACTCCAGAAAAAGCAGCCTTTTCTATACTGCTGATATGATGAAACTGGGAGGGGAGGAACAGACTTTGGGGAGAAGGGGTCAGATTATGTCGGAAAACCTGATGGGTGTAGACTTCTCTCCATTCCTGTCTTACAGAAATGAAAAAATTACAGTTAATAATCTCCTTCTGTACAACTGTTATCCTCTTCTTATGTCCTCATTTTCTTTCCTTAACTTCCTGCGTCTGTTCTCAATTTATAAATAAGCCAAAACAACGAAAGGAAAATAGTTTTGATGGCATTGATATGCCCCATCTTTGGTTAGGGTGTTGTTTATCTGTAGGTCCCAATCCATCCATAGAAGACCAGTGAGACAGAACACTGTTAACAGTGTATGGCTACAAGAAGAAGATTCGCTGTGTATTATTCTGCTGGATTTGCACAAGAGCCAGCATGGTATGGTGGCTAGAGAGTTGGGCTACAACTCTGGAGACCAGGGTTTGAATTTCCACTCAGCCTTGAAAACCCTCTGGGTGACCTTGGGCAACTCACACACTCTCAGCCTGTGAGGAAGGAAAACACAGTGATAGGCTCATCTTAGGATATCCATGAGTTGGAAACAACCTGAAGGCACACAACATAGTCCAATTCAGATATTTTTGAATTTATGATAGATAAATCTTTGAGGACTGAAGCACACTGGCCCTGCCCCATCCTTCATCCGACTCTACTTGTAGAGATGACAGTCTGAAGTGGAAAATTGCCACTGTTTTCCAGATTTCCCTATCATATGGAGAGCACCCACAAGTAGAGGATGTTTTCTTCTTAACAGAGTTGCTGTTCGTACAAAGGAGAAAAATGATCAGAAAACGGAGGTCAGGGCTACAAAACTAGTTGGAGGGGCATAACTAAAAGGAGAAATGACACACAAATATAGCAATTGCTATTATGCAAGATATATCATCAATTGGATTTTTATCTTTAAACAGAAATTATAGTGTTCATACTATGTATAAACCAGCATAATGGACTGATTTCAGACTTCATAGAGATCTGCTGACAGTGAAGGAAGTGGGAAATGTTTTTTGCTAGTCCCTCCTTCCCTCCCTCTGCAGTCCCTTGGGCTCTCTGAATATCTTTTCTGGATGATTGGGAGAGCAGTATTAGAGTTGGCACAGGAGTCTTCACAGAGAAGAGGGAAAGTGACAAAAATCATATCCTCCCACCTCTGCTTCCAGCATGGATCCTCTGCTGAATTCATTATTCCATGAATGGAATGAGTCTTCCTTTGTTGGAATGACCAGTCTGGATCCACCTGAGTATGTTTACATTGGTAAACAAACAAATTTTTAAAACAAACAAATTATATATGAGAATATTATTCTGAGAATAACTCAGTTTTTGTCAGATAGCAGTATGTGCTTCTGAGATGGATTGTGCAGCAGAGTTGTTCTTAGGCAGCATCAGATGAAAGAGAAGGAGAGTGCTGTTACAACATTGCTGCGCTAGTATGGCTTCCAAAAAAAAAAAAAAAACCAATTGGGCAGTGGGGTGGGGTGAAGGTGGGGCAAGGGAGTAGCAAAGGAGGCTGTAACGCAGAAGGAACACCGGTGGAAATACCACTACTCATCTGCTTAAGGTGGAAGGGTGAAGAAAAGAGCATTCCTAACCCAACAGCATAGCGCGAATGGCAATGCTGGGATTATAATGGTACAACGTGCTAATGGTGTATAGTGCGGAAATGGCCAAAGCCCACCAAGCCTCCCAAAACGAAAAATAATGGCTGAAAATTGGCCAAAATGGTGGCCAGAATTGAAATCATGTCACTTCAGATGTGCTGAAACTGTCTGGTGGTGCCCACCCAATGGGTGCAGGAAGGAAAAAATGGCCCCCGGGGCCCTACGCAGTTTCCCAGCCCATTCTAAGGATGAATTTTATCCCCTCCCACCTAGTTTCATGACACTTTTTTCAAGTGATTTAACTAGTTATGTAGTTTAGCTAAGTCAATAGACATGGTAGAGAACAGCCCAAAAGGAAAAAGGCATTAAGACTGACATAACTCAGAATCAATAATTTTGATAGTCTGGTATATCTCTGTCTCATTACCAGTACATGATGTAAGTCCTTCATCTTGAAACTGCCTCACTCACCACCTTCTTCCGTATAAGCTTATTGAAATTCAGCATATTTCATTATATCATTTGGGCCAATTATCTATTTGTGTCATTTATGCTAGAGGCTATCATAGCATCCTATTGCAATAAAATCAGTAAAGTTAATTATGTATTGCTTTAAAATTTTTGTCCTGATTCTACTTCCAGTTCAATTATTTAAATCCTTCATTTTTAGGAAAAGTAACCCTTTGAAATCTACTACAAGTGTTGGTTTTTCAGAGAAGTTTTTTAATTATATATATATTTATATATTTTAAATTTGGTAATCTCATATTTATAGGCCAAACTCAGGATACTGGATGTTTCAGGGTAATTTAACAGGTCACAATCACTTGGTCTTCAAATTCATACTCCTAAATGAATACCAGAATATGTAAGTAATTCATCACAAGTAACAATGTTACTGGTGATAAGTAGCTTTGGGAGTTAATGGAGGACTAAATTATTCTTGTTGTCATTTAGTGCAATATTTGTGGGGATGTGTTTCCTTTTTCTATAAGAAGGTGTTTTTTTCTTGCCTTTTTTCCCCCATTTCCCTTAACCATATTAGATGGCCATGGAAAGTATTGTTCTAATATTGATTTGCTACTGTGCTGGACCCTGTCTGCGCTTCCATCCATACTTCAGAGTGAGGTGACATTCTGGAATGACTTAAAAGACCGCACCGTGTTTTGTCTCTGTGAAGTTTGGTTGAAACAAGATAACACAATTGGATGCTACTCTGAGTAGCACAGGAACCTTGTTTTAAAGTTGAAATTAGAGTCACACCTTCCCACTACTTTAGCCCCCCTTGTATCATTGAGATAAGTACAGTCATCCCTGCACATTTGCTGAGGTTAGGAGCGCAGGACCCCAGTGAAAGTAGAAAAACCATGAATGCTGATAGCTCCTTCCCCCGGCCACATTTAAGACACACACACAAAAAGTACTGTATGATCCACAGATTCAACCCACCATGCATTCAAATGTACAATACACGGTACATTTGAATGTGCAGTGGGGAGCACATCAGCCACCCAATTCTGCCTTTGAGGTGGCAGGGTTACATCACAAGGCAGAAGCAGGTGGCTGGTGGGGCTTGCCACTGTTGCCCTACATCATTTTTGATAAGCACTTATAAACCTTGCTTCACATTTACAGTCGTTCCCAATCTCAGACTGCAAATGTGAAGCAAGACTTATAAGTCCCTAGTAAAAATGGCATAGCACAGTAGTGGAGGTAATGGCAAGTAATATGTAAATAAAGCAAATGTTAAACCCGCAGATGTGGAGGTCCTACTTAACATTTTCCACTCCATAGGCAAAGAACTATAATGGGCAATAAAGGTGTAACATTGGGTTTTGTTTTGTTTTACTTTGCTGGAAGGGTATAACAAATTCTTTTCAAAAAATAATATTCCAAGATCCACAGATGCTTCTACTCTGTGTTTTTGATTTAGACTGTCAGAAATGCCAACACTGACAATGTCAAATATATGATGTACACATGCCTGTCTGTATACATGGATTGTTCCATTAGATCCATGCTCAGTGTCCTGACAAATGGCTGGGTAAAATGTCCCAATGATATTTCAAACCTGGAAGCTGCTGTGTTTTATGTATCTCAAATAAGATGACTCCTTAGTTAGGAAAATAAACATGGAGAAGGGTTCTTTTGTTTCCTGTGTTACTTCCCTTGTTTCTTTTCATTCATGAAAAGAAAACAGTATTTTATTTATTTCTACAAATACCTAAAAGCCAAATAGGTAGGAAAACATTCTCTTTCATTACATGCTCATATAGAAGGCTTTTTCCCACATTGTTTAGGCACAGGATTTTCCGAGGTTTGGTGAAATAATGCATTTCTGGCTACACTAGGATATCAGAATCCTCTCTTCAGGTTTGCCAGTTCCTCTCCCCTCAACTGCTTGGCCATGGCTACAAAGAATGCAGAAGATTTCACATCCATTTTTGGCTATGCTTAATTTGTCATGTTAATCAGCTGAACTGTGGTTAATTTGAACTGTTGTTGTTGTTGCTGTTGTTGTGTATATTCAAGTTGTTTTTTAATTATAAGTGAACCTATCACAGGGTTATCTCAGCAAGACTTGTTCAGAGTGGGCTTGCCATTGCCTTTCTCTGAGGCTGAAAGAATGTGACCTGTCCAAGGTCACTCAGTGGGTTTCCTTAACTAAAGGGGGATTTTTCGCAGTCCAGTAGTTAAACTACTACACCATGCCGGCTTCCAGTTTGAACTGTAGCCAGCTTCAAACCATGGATTATGAAAATAGTTTATTTAATAACAGTTTGGTGTTTGGATAGCATACTAAACTCTGATTATTTTAAAATGGGAGTGAAACCTTCTGCTGTTCTCAAACTAGGAAGGAGAAGCCACACAAAGCATAATCTTGTTTTGTCACAATAAATCACAATATTTGATGGCATATTAATGCAGTCTGCATGTCAAATGCATATTATATAGAACTACATATTACTTAGGAAAATTTGTTTCCAGGCCTGTGTCTGTGAAGACATGGCAGATGCACAAATGGGGAGGAAGCGTTTGTAGAAAAGAACTGATAGGAAGTTGGAGATTCTTTATTTTCCCCACTGGTATTAATTCTGTGCTGCAGGTGCCATCCCAGGATGACTTTTTCATGGTCCTCCTTAACTTAAGTAGGGTTGGTGGGTATATCAGTCAAAATGACCCAGGGCAGCACTTACTAAAAAGAGTTAGAGGATGCTGGAAGCACTAAGTACTCTAGGCCTGCCACTCTGCACTTCCTCTTGCCATTTCTTCCCCTTGTTCACGTTAGCTTTATGAGATTTGACCATCACTATGTATGAGCAACTGGCTTCATGGATATGAAAATATATGTATTACTTTTGTTAAAAAGAATAGATTGCTCAGAAGGATGTCTCTTTCTGTAGCAAAACAGATTAGAGCAGAGATAGAACACTGATTGCTGTGCTGCCTATCAGAGCAGTACCCCATGCCCACAAATCAGCAAAACTGAACAAAACCCACATCTATGCCTTTTCCTCTTTCTAATCAGGTTTCTTTTTTTCTTACAAATCTACTTTCCCAATCTGAATTTGCCATGTCTTTGCAATTGCAGGCTAGGATACACATTTGTTAGGACATTGGTTCTCAAGCAGTGAGGTGAGACCTTAAGGGGGTGATATTTTTTCGAGGGGAGTGCAAGAAGAAGCTTGCAAGTACAGCAGATGTGGAAAAGGAAGGGCAACCCTCTATCTCTGTGTTGTGTGTCTACATCCTTGAGGATTGAATGGTCTCTGCAAAAGTGGGACACAAAGCATCTTCCCCCATTATGCCTTCCTCCATCCTCAGGCATAGCAAAAATCAGCTTCCCTTCTTTATGTTTTTCTCACTCATCTTCTCCGAATGTTCCATCATTGGTGCAGCAGGCACATGCCCCTTAGTGACCTTGAGGCAGTTGTTTGGTGGGGAGAGAAGAGAGGAGGAGGAGGAGAGCATGAGAACTTAGCATTAAGAGAGAGGGCATGTGCAGAGTAAGGGACCTGTGAGAAAGAGAGAGAGAGAAAGAGCGAGAGAGAAGCATAGGATAGGACATGGGAGCAATACGGAGCTGTGGGGCACAATGTTCACATGTAGAGGTAAAGGGGGTCATAGTGTAAAAAGTTTGAGAACCAGTGGCTTAGGTAATACGTACTCTGTGTGTGCTTGCTTGCTTGCTTGCTTGCTTTTTACTCTTTTCATTTACTGTTTGTAAGATATGGCCAGATCTCCCCCTTTCTCACCTCTCTTTGTGTTGTTTTGAATATATTTTTCTTTCCAGTATCAGGAACTGATAACACTAATTGGAGTCTAAAGAACATGCTTGTGTGTCAGTCTGACTGACAGAAGCTTTGCTCGTATGCTGATGAACTAAAAAAACCAACCTTTTCTCATATCATCAGTAAACATAAATGTGGAGAACTTACTTGTGTCTCTCTACATGGTAGAAGACTAAGATATTGTGTGAATCTCTAAAGAAATGAACTTTAGGACCAATTCTATTACCTTTGCACTAATGTCTTCACATTAGGGATGGGAAGAATATTTGAAAAAAATTATTTTAAAATGTGTCTCACAAGTTTTTGGAAACACTGACAAGGAAAATCATATTCTGTGCAAATTTTGCACTTTTTCTTTACACAGGAAACGGCATTTCTGCTTCTAATATTTTCTGTACAGAGAACAATGTTTTCTGCACCGAAAAACTCAGAATAAGTTTCAAGCTGCAAATAGTTTTTTTTTTAATGTAGAGGTGGAAAATGTTTTTTTCCACTGTGCCTTAGTGAAATGAGGTAATGTGTGTATCAAATTGAGCCATGGATTTTGGAGATTTGGGGTGTAGGGAAAATATTTCCTTGCTGTATTTTTTTTTTCACCTCTAAAAGGAAAAACAATATATGACTCCATCAGTTGGTTTATTTTATACAAAAGTTCAATAAACTCCAGATCCTGATCTTCGTAAGAGGTGACATAGGCCAAATTATGGAGAGAGCTGCATGTCAAATGTTGATACTTACATCAGTGGCTCTCAGAGTATATGGTGTTGGGGACCAGCAAGTACTTTTTCCCATTGCGCCGGGAACCAGCACCGTATTAGTACCAATTGGCTGCAATTGTTTTTTTTCCTTTCCTGGACACTCACTGGGGACCAGCAGCCAATGACTCAGGGTCCACTACGTTGAATAGCTCTGCAATACATAACTCCAAAGAGGATGGTTTTTCCTTGTTTCCTGTTGACTAAGTTTTCTGCTTTATTTACTTTTTTGGGGAGGAGTACACAAAATGTCTCTGATATTTTTACTAATAGAAATTATTACAATGATCTTAAGTGTGTGTAGCATCTCAGTAACAGAACCAGACAAGGGATCATACAGAGGTCTCCACTTTAAAGAAAATATATTGGAGGAATAAAGCTTGAAAGGAACTGAGATTTTTTCTTCCTATCTAATACAACATATCCCCTTCCTGTTCATGCTTGCATTCCTCACAGTTTTTCTGGAAACAAAGGAAAAGAAGCCTGAAGGAGAGCATCTTATTTTGAACATGTGTTTTTGTCTCATGTTTGTGCTCAAATGCAGGAAACAGTTTTTGCAAAGGATGTGAAAACACTAAATACAGGGAAAATGCTTTTTTGCTGACTTGCCCACTGTTGTCATACCCAGGGCCTGTACAAAACATGAATTTTAAATAAATGGGTATTATGTGTGACATATAACATAATTGGATGGTTCAGGTTAGCAGCAAAAGCATTTCACTGTTGCTAGTGTCTTCATCTGTGTAAATACTCTCATTATAGTACTTAAACAGCACAATCCTTTACAATCACTCAGAAGCAAACCTGACTGGATTCTGTGGTATTTACTCCTAGGTAAGTTTGTTTGTGTGGGATTGCTGTGTAAATCCAGTTTCATTTTTCAAATTAAGAGCAGAGACTACTGCTGATATTTATATTTTAATTATGCTGTAAGTTAGACAAGTTTTTAAAGTTAATTTTAAAACAAGCTAAATTTTAACCAAATATTAAATGAACTGCTAGTTCACTTGTAGAAATGAACTGAAAGAATAGTAAATTCTGAGAGATAAAGAATCTGTTGGAATTTTAATTTTTCTATATTCAGAGTTGTATAGCTCTTCCAAAAAAGTCTTACCACAAAGGCAATGATGTATTGCTTTTACTTTCATTATATGTTTTTAATCAGAGCGAGACTTCACCCTAGACAAAGCGATGCTTTCTGCATGGTCTCACTTGTTTTTGCTAAAATCTTTTGACATGATTAATTTTACTTTAATGCTTTTGTCTTGTTGTATTGGTTAAGATGATGAGGGTGAACCAGGACTAAAACACTTGTTTTTCCTATCACAATATTGATAAATATTTTTTTTAAAAGCTGTAATTGGAAAAAAGTTGAATCTGACTGGAATTAAATTTCCTGCTGCCCAAATGTAAGGGTGCATATTATTAAAAAGAAGATAACGCTACTGATTATTAGCTTTATCACAGATGTTCCTTTTGTAATATCATTGTGTGTCTAATGTTATTGGTGGCAACCAGGGAGTTTCCACTGATTTCAGTACAATTTCCAGATGTGTGTGTGCATGCGCGCATGCCTTTATGTTGCCTGTCAACCTATATTAACCCCGTGAATTTCATAGGGTTTTCTTAGGCAAGAAATACTCAGAGGTTGTTTTGCCAGTTCCTTCCTCTGACATGCCCAAGTATCTGTCCTCATTTTTTAGGATGCTATGTGTTCGCATATATGTGAGAGACATATATACATGTACTCATGGTACCATATCTTCCATTTTGTTATGGCCCTTCATTCCTAAAACATCAGTAGATAAAATATTTGAATGAGAATATGTATGTCTGTGTTAAGAATGAGAAAGCATATTGCATATTGAATTAAGCAGCCATACTGCATTAAACAAATGTTCAGACTCAGTTCTTTTAGTTTCATTTAATAGGAAATCATTGTACTATATAAATCCATAAAGAGTTTTGATGAGCATTATACAAAATGGCTACTTTTTATTTTTTTTTAAAGAAAAGGCGTTGACACCCCAATTTAATGCATGTTTAGTTAAAGGTAAGGCTCAGTAATAAGTGTGCCTAGATGTATAACCAGGAAGAGAGTAATCTTATGACACTGGTATGCCACATGGCTGCTATATAAGAACAAGGTGTGTCCTGTACCCAGTAGACCCTTTTACACTGATGGAATAGGGTAACGAGAACATCTGCCAGCTTCACAACACTCTTGGCAACATCACTGCCACCCAGTGAAGTGAACATCATCCCTGGGAGTTTCACCGCCACCCAGACCCTCTGTCTGCAGATATTCAAGGCACAGTTTATAAGGAGCCCAAATAATAACCAGTGGCTCCCTTCAGAGTTTATAATACACATTTTGGTTCCTTGTAAGCAAACAGATGCATTGTAATGTATTCTAACATCCCCGCTTCTGTGTATGTACCTTCAGTTTGCCTGTCAACTTATAGCAACCCCATGAATTTCATAGAGTTTTCTTAGGCAAGGAGTACTCAGAGGTGGCTTGCCATTTCCTTGCTCTGAAATATAGCCTACAGCACCTGAGATTCATTTGCAGTCTACCATCCAAATACTAACTAGGGCAGACCCTGCTTAGCTTCCTAGATCAGACAGAATCTGGTACCTGTAGGGTATATTAGAGATTATTGTTTTTTCTCTGCTTGCATTTTCTCTTTCATGAGGATACTTTCTTCCGTAACAGTAACAATTAAGACTTTATTTATTTTCTCTGAGTAGGAGATTGAGCCAGTGAATCCTTTAGGCATTTGCTTGGAGTTAGTTTGCGAAAAGATACAGTAAACTGCCTTGGTAAGTTATACACTAAAATGAAGAAACAGTTGTATTTTAAAAAATGGAGGTGAATTGACTCTCTTGATATGGCCTCATTGTAGTCTTAAAAGATTGAGAGTTTGCATATATTATATTTATGGTGCACCAACTGTATACATTTTGACACCCAGATTTAATTTGATGAACAATTCTCAGTGATCCTTGTGAATTCTTTGCATCTCACTTTATTCAGTCAGCAGTCACAAGCACCAGGGCTTCTGCTTTGGTGCTGTGTTGAGGCTGGTTTCAGCCCAGCACTGAAAAGCTTGAGCAAGCATTGGCACATTACTAAAGCAGCAGCCTCGACTCTATGTGCTAGACAGTTTTAATGAAGGCTTTGGATATCTGATTCCCTTAGAACATACGATGGTTGTACTAATAAATGCATTATTTAGACCAAACTTTTTTTTGTGTAAAAAGGTTGTTAACTTTTCAAAAAACATTTTCCTGCCATTTCTGCCTCAGAAGGTGTCCAAAGAAACTCACAGCATATTTTTTTAAAAAATGCACAGAAACCCAAAGAACAAATGGAAACTCGGAAAGCTGCTGTATATTGAATCAGGTAATGGGTCTGTCTAGTTCATTATTGTCTACACTGACTGGCAGCAACCAAAGTCTTTCCCAGCCAGGAATTGAACACAGGACCTCCCACCACCCGCATTTAAATGACATGCTCTAACATTGACCTGCTGTTGCTCATTGACATTTTTTTTAAAAATTAATTTTAAATTTTTTTAAAAAAAATAGTAAGAAGCAAAAAGTCAGTTCAGCCCCCACTGTACATTATGTTCCTTTTTATTTAGTCCAATAAAATACAAAATTAAAATTCGTCTAGAATCGAGATGAGAACAAACTACAATAGAAGTACTGATATATGAATTTTATTAATGATCAAGGCAATTTCTGTGGGATTACATTTCATGGCAAAGGATATTTTGGGAAGGTGGGAGTGTGTGTGTGTGAGAGAGAGAGAGATGGCTGACTTTAGCCAAGAGTGCCTGTGCCAAGCATGATGTATGGCTGCATTCCTATTAATGATGCATGGTTGCATATCTAACAGGGAGACAGAAAAGTTCTGAGAAACAATGGAAATCCAGTAGTTTATCACAAAATGTATTGTATCTGTGATTGAAATTTTATATTTGCCCATTTCAAATAACTTTCAATAACAGAGTTTCCTAAAATGTGTTTTCTAAGATTATAACATTATTAAAGGCTGCTTTAGCACTGCTCTTCAGCTGAACATATTTTAATAGCAGGAATGTTTCTGCTTCTGTTTATTCTGGTTATTCTAAACATCTAATTTGATTTTCTTCCACAAATAAAATATCCTCAAATATTTATATGTAGTGTATTAGTTTTCTGGGTCCATGCCATGCCATTTCTTCCCTCTGCACACACAGAACAGCACATGAATTACTTAGTGCTCTAAGATACTATGTCAAGTGGAAGGCTAGAAAGGTTAACTTATGAGCAGTTCCATCATGGTGGACTATAGCTGACCCAGCCTGCATAAGCCCATCTTTGTGGTGGACAAACGTGTGGTAAAGTGTTCCAGCTGCCATATGAATTGCCATGTAACTATGCTTGCTTGCAAGCAAATCTGTTGGAATAACCAACCTATACATTCATTTGCTGGCAAATTACCAACTCCCCCACTGAACGTCACTGAATAGGAGACAGGAAGCAGATGTCCTTACACCTAGAGGGTGTTGTAGGGTGGTTGCAGAAGCCTAGGGGTTGCTGTTCTAGAACCAGGCAGAAACACTCATTGAGTGTGTTAGTTAATGCTGTCGTCAGTAGAATCCCAGAGTTGCTGCACAATACTGATGTAGAAATTCCAGTTTCTTTGCCATTGCTTCATAGTATCTTCAAGTAAAGGCAAGAAGTTTGCCTGATCCGTGCAGTCATGCTCAACGGTGCTGATATTCACTAGTGAACCAGTGAAAGAGACAAGCCTCTTGGCAACTTGCCAGGCTGGTTAGTAAATTGATCCACTTGTAGATGAATCCTAGATATCTGCAGACTGTACCAGCTCTTCCATGGACATAACCTGAAGGGGGAAAGGATACTGTTCTGGTGCATTTTATGTCAATTCATCTTTCATCCTGGGTTCTATTGTTTGCTTTCTTTTGCGCGCTTAGTTTCAATATTTGTTAGCACTGTACGTTCCTGAGCCTTTGCCTTTTAATTATCTTCCAGTTTCATTTGTTCATGGTTTTCAGAACTACTTTCATTATTTGATCTAAGAGAATGTCTGCCTGCTTTCTAATGAATGTAAAGAAAATGCATCTTTACACCTATGAAATACAATAAAGATATTATAAAAATTTGTCTAGCCAGTGAAATAGACGAATACTGGTTTCGTCTGGTTTTCTGTAAAGCAGAGCCAAAATTTGTTTCCATCTGTCTGCCATTCTCAACAATAAATAGAGGTACAGGTCCAAGATTGCTATACTTCTCAAGGGGCCTCTAAGCTAGGATGCAACCCCATTACTCTGAGAAAAAATACTGAGACTAAAAACATCATATTGGAGGATACTTATACAAAAATATTTCTGTGTATCATTGTAGCTGTCATCCAGACCTTTTGTGAGATACTTTGATGCCAAACAAAACTGTTGTAAGACTGGAATAAGCAACATTGTAGACATTTATTTGCTGGTCCAAAAACTTATTTGGAATGGAGAGAAAAAGAAAATCTGTTCAGTTAAGTTAGGATTTGTTTGAGAGCCAGAGAAATTCCTTCTTCTCTATGTAGCATGCTCCTTCAAGAACTACTAGTCAGAAAATTCCTTTTGCATAGGCAGGAGGGAGGAACAGTTGATTGAAGAGAATAGGAATAGGAACTAACAAATAACAAAGTATTCTACCAAAAAGGGGAAACTTAATAAAATTTAGTGTTAACTTAATTGTTTGACTTAAGTTGGAATTCCAGCATTAACAGAATTCAGTTATTTAGTTACTGATTAATTAAACAAGAGATATGCTGAAGAGGTAACAAATTTTACATTTCTCAACAGGTTCTTTACCCAAAACCTAGCTTGCTTGGATTTTTACAAAGTTACATCTTGCTTTGTGTTAGCCCCTCAGGATTGAGAAGTTAGAATGTTTACATTACAGGATCCAAACCACTTATTTTAGTTCATCATTAGAGTATGATAGTTTACGTAGAACTGAGGGTTAAAGACTTTAAACTAACAAGTAGTAAGAGCAGCTTAGAAGTTGGTGATCTTCTTTATATCAATATAGTCCTCATGTGCTCCATAACTAATTCCAACATAGAGGCTCCCTATCTATCTGAGGAAATTGAACTTTAAAGCTTTTAACCCTGGGAATGTTACCGAGATCCACATGGGAATTAGAATCATAGAGCTGGAAGAGACCACAAAGGACAATGAGTCCAACCCCCTACCATGCAGAAATACACAATCAAAGCATAGCTGACAGATGGCTATCCAGCCTCTGTCTGAAATCTTCCAAAGAAGGAGACTCCACTATACTGAGGGATACCCAGTTAGCAAGTGAAAGAAAGGGCAGAGGAAAAATGATGAGATTATAAGGAAGGGAGAGGGGCACATCAAGAGAAAGGTTTCTGGGGGTGGAGGTAGATGAGAATTGGGTTTTTCAAAAATTCATGCAGCTGTTTCCTTGTTTTCCATGCTCAAAATAGGGAAAAGTAAGGTATGTTCATGTGTAAGATAATGGGCAGCATTTTTCTGGTAGTATGAGCATTTAACTTAAATTGAAGTTAAGCAATTTAACGTAACTATTTTAAAAGTTTAGATTTTTTTTTCTTTCCACTGTAAATACTGTTGAATGATTGATGATTACACCCATTGACCCTTTTCTACTAACATTTCTAACTGTGGCAATGGCAAAGTACCATAATAATTTGATTCACAGGGTAGTGTGATAGTTATTTACAGCAAAAATAACAAATTGTGTTGCATCTTAAAGACTGATAATTTTAATGTGACATACACTTTTGTGGACTAGAATCGAACAAGATATATGAGGTGTAATCATTAGTAGGCAGCTATTTCTTGGAACTGATGGATTTCTATTCCCTTCAGCTAAATCTAGTACTACCTATTACAGTAATTTCCAGGGGGCTAGCCATGGTAGTTCCCAGAGACAGTGGGAGCTGACAAAAGTGAAAGATTCCAAATGTATATAAGCAAATATCTAGACCACACATGCAAGAATACAAATGCAGGGTCATGGTAAATAAGCCTCACTGTGGACCTTGATGTAGTTTCAGAAATGTAGAAGATACAGTTCCAGAAAGAAACTATTTTTTCGTGACACATGAGATTTTATGTGTAAGGTGGGAATACGAGAAGTCTGGAGAAGCCATGCTAGAAGTTTATACTGCCCCCTTGCAACAGTGATGCCTGGGAAGGATGCCTGGGCCATGGTGGCACTACAGGGCCTTGCCATCTCTCATTAGTTAACACCACAGTTACAGCTCCAAAGGCTTACATTCTCTCTCTTCCACAGGACAAGAAGTACATAGGAGGGAGGCACTGAATGCCTCCAACTGGTATACCATCTCACAGATGTTTGGTCTAGGTTCTTCTATCCCCAATTCATTTCTAAATATTAGAAATGAGCCAAGAACCAAGAGAAATGCTTAGAGCAACAGAATGAGGGAAGAGGAAACAGAAGGAGAGGTTTCAGTCCTAATCACTTCATAGCCCTTTTGATATTAAAGTAAGCACGTTAACAATAATACCTATTACATGTTGACAAAACTGGCCTTGGCAAACCATGCATCCCTTAGTCATGCCACAGATAGCGATAAACTCAGGCCATTTCCGCACAACATTGCTGAACTGCTTCTGCCATGGGATGGCAGCAGTCGACTGGTCGTGCTTCTGCACAACTTCATCACCATCTTGCTGCCATCCCATTGCAAAGCGTCACACTTGCGCAGTATTTGAAAAACAGATAAAATCTGTTTAACACCTCCCGTCCCGTGGTGCGTCCGTACTTACCCTCATGCGGAAGCCACTGCCATGCATTTGCAATTCTTCCTGCCCCAGCACAGCACTGGCAAGTGCCTGGCTGCACTGCAGAAGAAAGGGGTGGGACTATCCTGCTCCCTTCCGCAGAGAGCAAGCAGGTGTGGAGGGGAGCATTGCTGGTGTACTCCCTTCCAACCAGGATTTGTGATGCCACAACACGGAAGAGTGTCATCATGCGGAAAGGGCCTCAGTCTCGATAAGTCTCAGTCTCCATTTTGACCTTTGACATACAGCATCATTTATATGAAGCAGAATCTTCACTGGTCCAGAATTCCCCTGTCTGGGGAAGAAGCCTACATGTGCACATCACTAAAAACATAGGGCATGTTTTCATTGAAGTCAGTTTAAGGCCACTCACAATATCACTTGTCTGCTCTTATTACTGACTAGTTTGACCCCAGAACAGTGCTTTTCCGTCTGTCTGATGGGGAGTAACACATTTTTTTCCTAATCTTAGACTACTTGTGATCATTTCTTTTCTGGAAACATGCCCTGGATCAGCAGCTAGTAGCTCACAGACAAGCACCAATCCACAGAACACCACTTTGAGTAGCACCGCTCTACCAGATTGTCTTTAGAGTTACTGGTGGGAAAAAAAATAAAGAGTAGGAGAAGTAGAGTGAACAATTCTGATTGAGTGTGTGACAAGTGGTTCACGAGTGGAGACAAACTGGTGGAAAGATTAAAAGAAGAAATGATACCCCATTTGCAAATAGGATGGCACGGTTGAAATTATGTGAAGCATAAGACCATTTTCCACAGTAACTTGTTACCATCTCATTTTAAAAACTCAAAAGTGAGTAATATAACACTATTTTTAAAACCACTGCTATTTAATATCAAAGTATCCCATAAGCAGTACCTTACTTTGTTTTGTAGTATATGGGGAAATTTCCCTTAAGGATTCCAAAAGTGGAGACTTGATCGATTGAAGCAACAGTTTATTTAGAAAGATCCATTATTGAGTAGTCTGGCATGCAAGCCATGAGTCTGACTGGCATGTGGGCAGTTAAATCAAGCTTGTGTAGTATTCTTCCAAAATGGTGCAGCAATAATAATTAACCAGTGAAAAGGCTTTAGTGCACACTATTTGATAATTAGCAAGCATTAATTGCAATCACCTATGTTACACTTGTTCCATGTAACTCATTGGTGTTCTGATTGGTATCCTTCTCAGCAGAATAGTCAAAATGTTTGAGGGCATGGGTAGGAGGCCCTGTACATATTTAGTTTGCTTTTCCTTGAAATTCTTAAGAGCTTACAAAATTTTACATGACTAAGCAGACTTTTCCTTCAGGAGACCTCTACCTTACTCTGACCTTATGGTCACTTTCTGATCTTTCCATCTTAATAGATGAAAAGCAGATTTTACAACTGTTAGTAAACTACACAGTGAAATCTATCCATCAGTCAGTTTGTGCTTAATTTTTAATAGCCGTTAAGAGATTCTGATCATACAGCAGACAAAGAATTCACTTGGAAGGTTCTAGGTGGCATATCAGCAGAAAAGAGGGAACAACAAATTCTACAAGCATGTTTTTGCATCCATCATCACAGAAGAGGTATTATTTCCTTTGTGAAAGAAGGAAGAATGCCTCTTTTAAGATGATGTCTGCCAAGTGCCAGTTTTTAGTTGGATCAAAGGTGGGTTTTTGGAAAAAAAAAACAACAGTTGATCTTATTGATTAAACAACACAGTCTTGCTATTCCCAGCCAGTTTAACTGTATGTTTTCATTTATAAGAAGATGACTTTTCAGTCATTACTGGAAAAAAAAATGTGGCCAATTCATTGAGGAACCCCAGAGAACTGTCTTTTAATGTAATGTGTGAAAACAGCCATAAGGCAGTGAGCAGAAGCAATTCTTTTCCAAGGACTGTTGCATGGAAAGGGAAACCAAATGTGTTTGGACTGCCAGAAGAATCACGGACTGATTCTTATTCAGTTTGGGCTCGGGGAACTGAGACAAGAAAAGACAAAGCAGATATTACAGATTTAGTGCCAAGTCTGTTACAATCGATGAGACTTGTAGGAACTCAGCATTTGACAGGATTGGCACCAAATACATTTGTTTTCTGTACACTGCATTTGATTTCTTGCCTTCAAACTGAACAGGGGGAACAAACAGAAGTTAACTGCTGGAGAAAAAACTAGCTAAGTAATTCATGTTGCATTTCACTTCTTTGTTTTTGGTTGGCTGCAAATTCTGATTACTACAATAACTCAAATCATCCTGAGATGGGGCATGGGAGGCCAGGCAGCTATGAACCATATCAAGACTCAGTCTAAAATTTCAATGGATGAGGGAAAGACTAGCTTTTAAAAAAAAAAAAAGAAGTTGAGGTAAAAGGACACTGCAACTACCATGATTAAATTGACAGACTTACAGTGTGATCCTACACATATCTACAGGGAAGCTCCCTTCACTTCCCTGGGATTTGTTCCCAAATGGATGTGCACCAAATTCTAGTTTAAGACTGCAATCTTGTGTTAACTAATCTGAGAATAAACTCCATTGTGAGCTGTTCTACATCTTCTAGATCAATGGCTCCCAACCTTTGATCCTGCAGATGTTGTGGACTTTTGCTGCCAGAATTCCTTAGTGTTGCCCAAGCTGGCTGGGGCCTCTGGGAGCTGAAGTCCAAAAAACCAGGAGGAGCAAAGGTTGGGAACCACTGTTTTAAATTATTTACCAGCTTAAAAAAAAACCAGCAAATATTTTGTCCTTTTTGTCACTGTGAATGCTACCATATGTGAGTGGCTGCACTAATTGATTATATTAAAAGTTATTCTGAAATTGGCATGCTGTTTCTTTGGCTTCATATGACTGGGAAAAAAGCTCCCTCTTGTATAATGATGAACAATTTTTGTAAAAAAATCCTTTTGTAGAATCGTCCAATGTCGTTTCTGTACATACCAGTGATTCCCAAACTCTAATCCTCCAGGTATTTTGGACTTCAACTCTCGTAAGTCCCAGCTGCCTTGGCCGATGATCGGTGATTCTGGGAGCTGAAGTCCGAAACACCTGGAAGAGGAAAGTTTGGGAAACACCGATATACACTGTTGTATAAAATTTATCAACAGGGTAGTATCAGAATACTTTGCAAATAGAGCAGTAACACACTTTTTTAAGTACGTAAGAAACCTTTTGGGAAAAGATCACTCATGTTTGTTTCAGTATTAGTTTAATGCTTCGGTTTATAAGTTACTCTATATTTAAGGGCCAAAGCGCATGACATATTTCAGATTGACGACTGGATCTCTTTGTATTTTCATTTTGGCTAAAGGAGCCTCCGGAGACTAACTCTAGTAGGAGAAGTGGCACTGGGGGAGAAGGGTTAATCCTTTGCCTCCATGCAATTTTCCTAATTGTCCTCAAAGCTGCCATCAGTCTAGCAGAGGGGAAAGGGGAAGGTGGAGGGGGGTGTCAGAAACACCAAAGGGAGTGGGAGTCTCCTCCTCCACCATGGTTGCATAGATAAGACAGAACCTCTGCAGCAGCAGTTAAACATGAAAATTTGGGAAGATCAGATATCCTGTCTCTCTTGAAGTTTAACCCTTAAAAGTAAATTGGGTATCAACACCTTCCAAATATAGTTGATTCTCAAAGTAACAGTGAACATTCTGATTCTTATTTCAGAAATGCCTATTCCCTATGCTTCTGTCTCAGCACTGAGCAAAATGCAGCCTCTGAAACTCCCTCCCCGAAGCTTCTACACTCCCATGTGTGTGTGTGTGTGTGTGTGTGTGTGTGTTCATGTTTGTGTCTCTATGTGTTGGGGTTTTTTTGTTTTGTTTTTTTGTGAAACCCTCCTCCATCTTTTCCTAAACAGCTCAAAACTGTTCCAAAACACAGCAGTTTACTTCCCCAGTCCTCCTCCCACATAACTTAAAAACCCGCCAGAACTCACTCCCCCCCCCCAAAAAAAATCAACTGAAAATTGACTAAAATAAAAACAAAGTAACATTGCTCATTTTCTGTTTCAATATCAGCAAATTTTCAGCAGATTGGGGGCAGGGTTATAGCATATTGGGAGATTGGGGGAGCAAAACTGCTGCATTTTGCAGGAGTTTGGGCTGCTTCGTGGGGGGCAAAGCACCGGGAAAATATAACTCAGCAATATCATGCTGACCAAGTGAAGGTTCCTAATGCTAATGCTGCTGCTGGTCATGCAGCAGGGGAAAGAAAGCTGAAGAGAGTAGCTTGGTGACAGACAGTGGGAGCGGGGTTCTTGCTCAAAAGGTATTCAGCTAGGGTTACCAGACTGAAAACTAGAGATGGCTCCTGTATCTTCAGTGGTTGCGTAGAAGAAAGAATTTCAACAGGTGCTGTTCATCATATAGCCAGGTAAAAATCAGCACCTGCTAAAGTTCCCTCTTCTATACAATCAATAAAAGTAGAGTAGCCCTCTCCAGTTTTCACTCTGGCAACTCTGTGCTCAGCTCTAAAAAGTTCCAAATGAGACTCCATAGAGCACGAAACCTATTTGTCTGAGTCACAGAGACCATTATTTTTCAGGGCCTAGGGACTTTGGTCCACCAATGCACCCTGCCCACTGCACAGTTACCCAGCCATTTTAGCTCACAAGGTCAAGGATATACCCCATATATGCACATGACATCGTACTTCACTAAATATTTTCTGAGGAGAAAATGAGTAACAAAATTGAGCCCAGGCCCAATTTCATCAGTTACGGAAGGAAAAAGGATAGGCCTGACCATGCCTTCTGGTTTGCAGAAGTGTGCACTTTGTCTTGTAGTCCAAGATTATTCTAGATTATTCTGTCTTCCTGAGTGTGCAGCCAGGATAATTGGAAAGTATTGTGTACATGAGTATGTGTGAGAGTCACTGCTGAACTTAGAGGTTGCTTCTGTGGTCTCACTGCTATCTCTGGTATCAGTAGTCTACTTAAAAGTAGCATAACCCTGTTTATGAATTCTCAAATGAAGAACCAGTATTCAAAGTCCTGTCATGCACTTCCAGGGTGGCTTTAAATAAGTCACTGACAGCATTCATATGAGCAGTACCTTGTCTTAATAAGTTGAGATGTGAGTATACCATCAAATATGCATGTAGCTGTTCCACTTCTCTGTCAGAGACACCTCTTAGAATTGTCAGAAGCTTTTTTCATGAAGAAATACTTCTGCTAACCAGTCAAAGTGTAAGACCACTTTGGGGACAGTAAAATATTTTTATACCTTCACAGGTTTAAGTATCTTGTATATGTCAAATGATAACAATGCCAAATAAATCTATTTCAATTCCAGGCTGTAACACAACAAAATGTGGAAAAATCAAAGGGTGTGTGTGAATACTTCTGCAAGTTACTGTGCTTTGGCAAATTAAGCCAAGATATCGAAATCTCTCTACAATAGTTCCTGTTTAGAAAATGATAGAAATAACAGGATGGCAGGGAAAAGGCATTAAAGAAACTTGTACAGTAAAAAAAAATATTCTCTTTTATGTACAAGAAGTTTATGCTTGCATGCAGTGTTACTGTTGAACAATCCTGTGTGATTTCTGTCTCCATCACTGTAACCTCCTGACATCCAGTGAATTCCCAAGCATTTTAAAATTAAGAATGGATTTTCATTTTGTCCAAAAACACAAATGTAATTTTTGCCCTCTGATTTTCATTTGGTCCTTTACCATAGGGAATACCCCATCCAGTCCTGAGATTTGTGAATTTTTTACCAGAAATCTAATATATTTGGTGTAGTTATTAATTTATTCCAAATAGTGAGTATTCTGCATTCAGAGGCCCTTTCCGCAACACCCTCCCATCCCACCATCATGACGGGAGAAGGATGGGAGCCCAATGACACTTCTGCATGACGTTGTCATGGTCCCGCTCCTCTCCCATCCCCAGGCAGTGCAGTTGCGGGTTAAATCATTGACAGGTTTTTCCCATCAATGACATGTGATCACGCCCTCATTCTGCACTTAACCTGTTCTGCAGAAGGATAGGAAGCACGATGGTGGTGCTTCCTGCCCCAGAGCAGCCTGGAAAAGTACCTGTCTGCGCTGCGGATGGAAGTGGTGTGTCCATTGTGCTCCCTTCCTCAGGGAACCAATCCCATGAGGAGGAGAGCACTCCTGTCGTGCTCCCTTCCCAGCAGAGCCGCTGCCAGGATCGCCACCAGAGCTGCCACAAGAAGGTAAGCTGCAGAAAAGGCCAGAGTGAATATTATGCTGAAATTTACTGGCAAGTGCTAATTTTTGAATTGTTGTTGTGTGTCAAGTCATTTCCAATGACTGGTGACCCTAAGGCAAACTTACCACAGGGTTTCCTTGGAAAGATTTGTTCAGAGGCGGTTTGCCTTTGCCTTTGCCTTCGTCTGAGTCTGAGAGAGTATAACCTCCCCAAAGTCACCCAGTGGGTTTCCATGGCTTAGCTGGAATTCATACCCCTGTCTCCAGATTCATACACTCCAATACCAAACCACTCTACCACCCTGGCTCTAATTTTTGAATACCTGTAGATAATTACAGTGGCAACCACCTGACTTTCATTGGAGGAACAGGAGGCCTGAGTTAGCAACAGCAACCCTTAGTCCTCAGCAGCTAGGACCTGCCTACTCACTGTCATTCTGTATCCTGTACTTTCACACCCCTTTCTCCATCTTTTCTCACCTTCTTTTCCTTTTTTTAAAACATGTCATTGGCTTAATCCATCTTAAGCTTCCTTCCTTCAGTAATAGATGGCCAGTGCTTTAGAATTACGCTAAGAACATGTTCTCTTACATAATAGTGCTTTGAAAAATTTACTCTTCTTCATCTCTACCGGGGATAATGTTGCTGAGCCACTTCACACTGTTGGGAGTTAGATTTGCCATAGGAATCACATATAATTTGAAAGAAAGATGGACATCCCTAAGCTCTGAAGGAACTGACTTTGTTTATGGCTTTGTGGTTTGTGTCCACTGCATTTGTAGGGACATACATCTGCCTTTCACACTTCACTATGACAGACTGATGGGACCTCTGTGTTTGCAAGCTATGCTGTCTTCATGTTTGGTTGAAATGCACATGTTATAACATATGGCAGAGTTTTACAAGACACAGTACCAGCCAGACAAAAGTAATTAATTAGGAAAATGCACTGGCATAGTAATATGTGTGGTAATACCATTATTGTCAGATGTGATATGGCACAAAGTTCAAGAATTGTAAGTGAAGTGGATGTAGGCAGTAAGAGAGCAGATACCACTGTTCCCTTTTTGTTTGTCTGCTTTGGCCAGGAAAAATTCTTCATAATTTATTGCAATTGGTTGATGCCTGTTAGGCAACCAAGAACCTACATTAAGCACAGTCTAAGCAAAGTAGTCAGTGGAAGGATTTCAAACAAAGTTACTGGAGGAAACCAACTCTGTCTTGACTGAGACAAGGCTCTTGGTCTGTTCGTTAAGGATTAAAAGGAGATGCTTCACTGAAATTCTGAGGCAGTGGTCTCCGCTCTACCTTTGGACTCCTATCTTGGAGCCTCACAGTTCGAGAAACAAAATGAGTTAAAAGTGAGAACCTAGTTATGTTTGTCCTTTCTAATATGCCTTCGTGTGTTTCCCTTTATTTCTAGGAGCAATATATTGGTCCTTGCCCTTTTTTTCCCTAAAGATATCAGAATTCTCCCTTTATTGATCTTTTCTCTATTAATTTGACTCCACTAGCTCATTTAATAAAGCAGAGAGTTCTTGCACAAAGCTTTATAAACACATGTTATTAGATTTTCAAACCTTTCTTGAAAGTGCCTCTATCCTACTTCTTCCTAGTAAAGTGACCTTTTTAAATGGAGGGAAGTGGGTTTAGATGACAGTCATGATAAATGCGGTCATGTTCACTCAATAAAATAAGGCCCAGTGCATTTGAGGATAAATCAGTGAAATGTACAGCCCCACCTGTCTGTCTCCATCATTCATTTCCACTGTCACTTTCACAGTGGCTGATGGATCACAGTTGCTGTAAAATTAGACAGCCTTTAATCTCATTTCATCCTGATTAGCTTCTCTTTACCCTTTCCCTCTAACTCACTGACTGACACGCTAAAAACTCACACTGGGCTGTGTTTGAGCGTAGCGTACAAACTTCTTTTCAAATACCTTTTTGAGGGGACAATAGGTACTCACCTGAGATGAAACAAAGTGGAAAGATTAAGGAGTCTGAAACTCGTATTGAAAACATTCAACAAAATAAAGAGCACTGTTCAATTAATGAGAGCACTGGTCTGCATGACTAAACTACACATTGACCCATACTTTGTATTATTTACATTCATGCATTCATAGTGAACATAGCAGACATAAGGAATACAGTGAAAAAAATGGGGAGCTAGAGTGTAGTGGTTTAAGCCTTGGACCACCCTGGAGACCACAGTTCAATTCCCACTGGGTGACCTTGGGTGCATCACATACTCTGTGCCCCAGAAAAAAGTTTGTAGGGCCACCTTAGAGTCACCATAAATACACAACAACATAGTAAAATTCCCTGAATGGCATCCCAGGGCAGGAGATTCACTAGGGCAAAATATATAGTTGTTTGAGGTTTGCAGAAGAACTTGCATACACCTACGGGGGGGGGGGGGGAGGCAACGATGACTTCTGCCACCTCCACCACCACTACTACTACTACTATTTTTTCTTCCTCCTCCTCCTCCTCTTCTTCTCCCCAACCCCCTGCCAGCTAGGCTTTTCTGGTGAAGCAGTTCCAAACAAACTATTGGGACCTTCAGACTTTTTTCTTTTATTTGTACAGTAAACTACCATTAAGGATCTAAATGCCTTGAAGGCATTTCACTCCCGTCTGATCTTGGAAGCTTAGCAGAGTCAGCCCTGATTAGTGCTTGGATGGGAGGCCAGCAACCACTACCAGGTACTGCAAAGTTCAGAGGAAGGAACGGGCAAAACCACCTTTGAGTATTCCTTGCCTAAGAAGCCCTATTAAATTCATTGGGTTGCCATAGGTTGACAGGTGACTTGAAGGCACAAAAAAACAGACAGACCACCATTAGATACACTAAGCTGTTTTTCAAATGCCCCAAACTAGTTTGCCATACCACTGATGGCAGCTGCTTATCTGAAAAATGCAAGTCCACAATAGCACCCCCACCTCACTCTAGGAAGCACAGTTAGTCCTGTGGGTCTTTGAACTGTGGCTGCAGTTGTAGATGTTAATTATACAAACAGAACATTTTTTTTCTTTTCCAAGAGATATTTTTAGAACTTTCTTTTCCTCTCCTTCTCTTGCAGTTCTCATTTGTGTCTATAGAAGAGAATTATGAGAAGTTTATAATACTCAATTTTTCCCCCCCAAATCTTCATTCTAATATTTTGCCATTTTCACACATTTGGCTTATCTGCAGATGTTTTGGCATTAAACAAATAGATTACTGTTGCCCAGATGTTGTTGCCACTTGGCTCTGAAAGCAGTATGCTTCCTATTGTGTTGAAATAGTTGATTGCAGTATCATTACATTGCTCCCCAGCAAACACTTAAGGAGCACAGTTATCACTTTATTAATATTTGATGCACCCTGCAACAAAACCAGAAGGTGCATTGTGTCACAATGCCATGCTCAGGGACTGCATTCATCTGGACAAATCACAGCTTGTTCAGGGACTGCATTTGACTGGGTAAATCACAACTGATCATATGGAGCAGTTTCAGTAAATGCATGAAACACTGGTATTTGATTTAACTTACAAAAGAAAAAAATACACTCTTCTGCTTTTGAAGTGTCTTCTCATCATAAAACAAATAAAATGCTTATCAGCTTCTCTGATAAAAACAAAAGAAGTATGGAGTATACTTCATGGTGATTTCTTTTAAGCAGAGGTGCTTGTTCAAGTTGTTTGGAAAGTGCAAAAAGAAAAGAGTACAAGATTGTCTGTGGGATCAAAGAGAGACTTAATCCTGAGTTTTAAATTAACGTGGTAACTGTTGTGGACTAATATGAATATAAATCTGCCTGTTAAATTAAACCATTCTGCCAGCTGGTAAGGCTTCCACTGTTATATCCCTTGAATGTTCAAACTTCGTGTCCTAAAAATATAGTGTTGACTTACGTGGAACTACCTGTGTAAGTATTTTGAAGATTAACAATGTGTAGACCTGGCTGCTTAATAGCTGTGTAAGATCTACTAGTAATAAGTAACATTAATTAATGCATTTCCCCAAAACCGATCTGGCTAACAATTGCTTTTGCTTAGACAGCTATACAGGCGCAGACTATGAAAATATTTGACCTTTACCGGAAAGTAAATATGCACCTTGCTTATTCATCATTGCTTTGCCAAAAGGAAAAAAAAACCCTACTAAGGTACTTAAATGAGACTACTTGATCTTTAAGAAACTGTGTCCTAAACAAGAAAGCTGCACATATTTCTTATTGTTATTTGCATATGCTATACGGCTCAAGTGCATTGAGAAAAATAAAAGATAATAAAACAAATGAAATGAGAGATATATCACCCAAAATAATCCAAGTGTGAGATAGGCTGCCTCTTTTTTTGGCACTGGCAAAAGCGCACAAAGTAAGAGCTGGCCCTGAGTCATATTGATTTCCCACTGCACTGGTTTCCTAAGTGCTCTGTTGATCCGTGTCAAGCAATAAGTTCCCTGCCTGTACATGCACATCACCTCCCCATTTGTCCTCTCCTAGATTTAAGGTGCCCATATGATGAGATGAACAAGGACATTATTTTTCCTATTGGAGACACTGGGCCAGAACTACCACATACGCTATGATAACTAAAACTGTGTAAGTGTACATTTCAACATACAGTTTTTGATAATGTCATATACTACAGAGCAATACAGTTTATGGCATTAAAATTGCAATTTGTACTACAGCTCTGGCCTGGAAAATGAGACAGGAAAAAAAATCCTTTTTCTCTACCGTCCACACAAGAAAAGAAAAATCAGAAGGATGTTGCAACTCTGATAAAACAGTTTTGATTTTTCAACAAAGGAATCCCTGATTAGATGCACTGAAAATGTCTGTGTAACTAATCACATTGCACAGGAAATTAAGTATCTACATTTAGAGAAGGCATTAAATCAGCAGGACCTCAGTTTAAAAACTTGAAACTGTATATGGAAATACAGTTTGCTCATTGCTGTGTAAGAGGAAGCTACTGAATACTCTGAGTTTTCTCATGAAAATGTTGCAAACTGAACAAAGCTTACTTGGGTGTTGTTTGCTTTGTTTTGGTTTTGTAATTTTTTTTTGTGCCACTGCTTTTTTTAAAAAAGCGAATCTTGCTATGTACAGTATATTTACAGTAGATTATTGCAGTTGTTACAGCATTTCCTCTTTTTTAAGAACACAGGTCACAAACCTACTGTGTGTGGGCTCCCCAGGCCATATCACAGTGGGGTGTGGAGACCACTAGGCCCACAGACTAGAAACTGCAAACCTGCAGAAAGTGTAAGGACAAGTCCAGTGTGTCACAAACAGTGCCAGCAACTGTTGTACAGTTTCTATGCTGTATGTTTCATCTCGGGTTCTCAGCTATGCCTGGACAATGTTACAGTTCAGTGCAGTTGCTGGTGCTGAAGATTATCATAGAGCATTGAAACAAACCAGCAAATACTTAAGTGGAATAAATTGTTGATAAACTAATCTAGCTTCTTATAGTAAATTCAAAACAGGATATTAGGACCGAATTTCAATTAAGACTGAAAAGCAGCTTTTGGTTTACTCAACATACATACCTGAACAGAAAGCTGATTTCATTATGTCTGACTGCTACGTTTAGGTCTGTCTAAAAGAAAATGCCTTGAAATAACCATGGTACTAAGGTGGAATATGACAAAGAATACTTGTTTTATTCACAGTTATGCCATATAATAGCGCCCATCATTGTGTTGTGGAAGTAGAAAATTTCTTGTTCGTATTGGGAGGAGAAGACCAGTGGAATCCCAATGGTATGTATGCAGTAATTAATAGAACATTGAACAAAGAACATATAAACAGTATACAAGCACAGAATGAAAGCTAGAGGAGTTGCTATTATTATTTGTCTTTGTTTTTATGGATGGTACCCATAAATCTCAACCTGTGCATACTAAGTTGCCCTTATGGTGATATAGCATGCAAAGGAAATCCCTGAATTTATTTTTTATATGTAATTTTTCCTCACATGTACAGAAAAATGATTTTAGTAACACATAGTATTGTAAAAGCAAGCATTTAGGGTGTGAAGCTAAATTAATTTGTGGCAATAGAATCTGAAGATTAAATTATAAATTGATTTTTCAGCCTCCTACAGTAGCTCTAGTCAGAACAGACAGTTCAATGGATCTGTGAGTTCTCATGAAATTTGTCTGGGTAGAAGTAAATCTGACAGAGTTCACTGGGTCCTGCCACCAGCTAAATAGTATGAGATTGAATCTTTATGCCTGAATCCTATTGGTAGTCTCTTTTCACACCTTACCTTTTCCCAGTGCTGGGCTGCTCAGCTCATGCATGAAGGCTTGAGAGGAACGCTGTTGCGTCCCTCCTGCTTCGGCTCCACAGCTGCTTCCTTGTCATGCGAGCACCCCGCTTCTTCCATTCGCAGTGCAGCCTGGGACCTGCCAGGCTGCACTGAGGAGAGGACACATGACCGGCCGGGCTCCCTAGGTACCACACGCCAGGTAAGTGCACGTGGGGCCCTGGAACGATGCGCGACCGCGCAGCATTTTCGGCTTTGAGCCAAAAATGAAAAAAATGCATGCATGGTCCGCGTCAGGCCCTTGAGCGTCGCGCAAATGTGAGTGCGTCGTATGGACTGCTCCTCACATTTACGTGATGCTCAAGGGGCCCTTTCGCTTCAGAAATGCTGTGCGAAAAGGGCCTGAGTAGGTCGTTTGAATCTGTTGTTGAATGGGGAGTAATACATATATAAAATCATTTGATCAGTGGGTCTGCCTTAGTTGGGATTATCAACAGAGTTTAAGGGCCTTTCCTCACTACATTGTTATAGTGCTATTCTGCTTTCAACGTCCTGTGGAATCATGGAGTTTGCAGTTTAGGGAGGGGCATTTAGAATTCTCGGCCAAAGAGCTCTTTGGCCTCACTAAACTACAAGCTGCAGAATTCCACACGATTTTGAAAGTGGAATAATAGCACTATAACAATGTAGTGAGGAAAGGCCCTTAAACTCTGTTGATAATCCCAACTAAGGCAGACCCACTGATCAAATGATTTGATGTATCTTAAGCCTTAAGTCTTTGGCTGCAGTTTTAGGAAGCTGTGTTTGTGCATACAAAAGGAGTCTCCCCCCACCTCTATCTCTCACACAAATACAAACACAGGGTCAAGTATATGCCACGATTGTATATCAGGAAATGTAGCTACAGTGGCATACCTAGCCACTTTTCCGAATGCTACCCGCCAAAAATCTACCTTTGAAGCCATGCAACCTTCCAGGCGGAATTTCTAAGGCACTGGAGAGCAGGGCAATGATTTGATTACATTTCAGGCCCTCTCCTGGTAGTAGAGTGTGCTACAACAAGCCGATGCAACAAGACCCCACTACCAAGAGATGGCTGGTCATATCATCACTGCATGATTTAAAATATAGGTTTTGGGGGTACTTTCAGTCATTGCAATGGTGCAATGACTGTGAAAGTGAATTAGTGTACTTATATCATCATTACTGAACAGGATGCCAGCCATATATTTTAAGGTCCACTTGTAACCAGTTGCACCCCTGGGTATATGCAGTATCTTAGTACATTTAAAACTGATTTTATATGTTTCAAGTTAATCTGAAAAGTGAAAAACTGAAACAGCTTTCTAGGATTGCAGCCTGAATCATTGGGTGCTTCCTGTCTCCTCAGCCATCTAACCCAATATTAGTGAATAGCATAAGGAATTAAGTGTTGATCTACCCAAGGCATTTTGCATCTCAGAAAGCTTGAAGGTTTTGTGCAGAGTACCGACATATACTGTGTACTTCACCTTCATAAAACTTGTTGACCTTACACTCTGGTGGCAAGGCCCAGTTCACCTGCCAACTTCTCATGGCCTACTACTGGAAGGGCCTTTGTGAGCAAATCCGCAATACTGTTTTTCAGATACCATACCCCAATGTAGTCCTACACTCAAAATTTCTGCCTCAGTCACACGGGACAGCAAAATACTCTCCTCCTGACCTTTTAGGGATAAGCATAACTTTACGTCCTGACTCAGCAAGTTGGGTACTTCCTGACCCACTTTCACTGGAACCACTGCTGGAACTAGTGCTGACCTCAGTGCGAGGCTCTCTCTTGACCGTAAATGCAGGTTCAGCACTAGGTGGCGGTGTTGAACTCTTTGGTGTGACGTTGAGTGAGATTTTTGGCTTCTCCTCCTCAGTACTTTCTTCTTCATCATCAGCCATCACCGCCCCTCCATCTTCAGAGCTTTCAAGTGTATCTGGGACACTGTCCTTTTCCTCATCAGACATCACTGCCCCTCCATTCTCAGGAACACTTTTGTCACTTTTACCCAGGGGAATCAAAACCTCTTGATTACAGTGCAGTCTTTTAACCCTTTTACCCAGGGGAATCAAAACCTCTTGGTTACAGTGCAGTCTATCCCATCCTGAATGGATTTTGAAGTTTGCACTCCTAGAATACACTATTTTGCCAGCATGGTGTAGAAATCTATATTTGTTATCTTCATATCCCACAAAGCGTAACCATCTAGATTTCTCCTCTCCAGACTTTCTGAAACTTGGGGGAACATACACACTAGCAAACTGACCCCAAACACGTAGATGCTGCAGGTTTGGCACTCTACCATACAATAGGTAATATGGAGTTTGCTTCACACTTGAACTCCACATCCTGTTTAAGTGGTAGTTTGCTGTCACTATTGCTTCTCCCCAAAGTCCTGCTGGGGCTTGGGCATCCTGCATCATACAGTCCTTCATTTGTTTTAACAGCCCAATTCTTCTCTCTGCAAGACCATCCTCCCCGGGAGATGCGGGGTTGGTGGTTTTATGCCTTATGCCTTTCTTACACATCCAGGCTTGCAGGCTATTAGACAGGAATTCTCCCCCTCGATCTGACACAAGACTGGCCACTTTATAAAGAAATTCCCTCTCAACAGCATTCACCCACTCTTGGAACTTTTCAGCTGCTTGACTTTTCTCTTTCAGCAGATAGACATAGGAGTACCTGGTGTGTCTGTCTACAATTACCAGGAAAAACCTATTTTGCCCTTCAGTTGGCTTGAATGGCCCAGCCAAATCTGCATGTACAACCTCAAAAGGCCGTTGGGTGACACACTTGCTTTTCTTGGCAATGGGGTAAGCCTTCACCTTAACCTTTTTGCACACAGAGCACTCTAGGAACTTAGGACAATTTCGGACCTGTAACCCAGGGCATACCTTTGCCAACTCTTGCAAACCTTTGTAGCTGGCATGACCCATCACTCTGTGGAGGTAATGCACACACTTTTCATGTAGAGGTTTGTTACACAAAGGGTTAACGTTTGCCACTTTTCCTTTGGGCAACATGTGGTACAACCCCTGTTTTTTCACCCCTTTTGCACAAAAAATACCATTTGCAGTAATTATACATTTCTCCCCTTCAAACACCACTTTGTAACCCTCACTGGCCAGTTGGGAGACACTCAAAATACAGTTCTGCAAATTTGTCATGCACAATACATTATTAAACGATTTCCCAAAACATGGCACATATGCAGTACCCATCTTCGGCACCTTGCTTGGTACCCATCTGCAAGGGAAATTGCTGTTATATTTGCATTTGTAACATCATTCAACAGCTTTAAATTGTTCACCATGTGGTGAGTCGCACCACTGTCTAGCAACCACACACCACTCTCAGACTGTTCTTTTGCCACAAACACATGGCCTTCAGCCTGTGATGACATGCCCCTCCGCTTCTGGGCTGTCTTCTTCCCTCTGCTCGGCGCTGGCATTCTGCAGTCCTTTTGGAGATGGCCAACTCTCTTACATCTGTAGCAGCGTCTGGCAAAGCTGCACACTGCTCCTTCTTCCAGGTCAGATGCCTCCTTGGGAGCTGCCTCTCCCTCCTGGCGACTGGCTTTTCTCCCCTCCGACTGCAGTCTGGAATCGAACTGCTTACGTTGGACTTCCTCCAAAATCCTCCCGGCTACCAAGTCTACAGTCAGCTCTTCCTCACCTACACCCTGGAGGGTGTACATCAGAAAGTCCCACTCCTTAGTGAGGCTTCCCAGCAGAATAAAACTTTTCTGCATTTCTGGGATATTTACCCGTCTGTTGGCTGCCTCTTGAAACAACTGTTTCATCAGCATGAGGTGCTCTCTTACACAGCTTCCGGGACATAACTTTGTGTTATACAGTCTTTTCGTCCATAGCATTTTGGACAAACACGAGGAAGATTGATGCACACGCTTCAGAGCCTCCCAGAGCTGATATGCTGTGTCTGCAGCAGCAGCGTGAATCAACTGGGAAGGACTTAAAGTAAGCAAAATAACTGCTTTGGCTTTTTCGTCCGCAACCCTGAACGCTGCTATTTGAGCAGCAGTTGCTCCTTCTGGGGGCTGTCCCTCATTTTCCAAAACATGCCACAAGTTTTCCTTCATCAAAGCGGCTCTCACATAAATTTGCCAGCTTTGATAATTAGCGTCAGTCAGCTTTTCAAAACGCAGATAACCTCCCTCAGCCATGCTGCTGCCTTTGTAAGGAAAATTCAACAAACAAAGCAGCTGGCCGCAGTGACCTTGATGAGCTCCGGACTGAAGATTAACTGTGTCTCTGCCAAAACACAGACTCCCGAAGCACCGGAGAGCCAGGCAAACAGTCCCAGTATCCAGGGGAAAAACAACTACAGGTGCACTGTGGATGCTGTGCATTCTGGGCCTGGGCCCATAACCACTGTTGGGGATGATAGGAGCTTCAGCCCCACGGAAACGCAGCGGAAAAGCCAGCGTTCAGCAAGCCAACAGCAGCAGCCTTGTTCCCCAGTAAGGATACTCACACACAGAGGAGTTTCTTCCAAAACAGGAGGCACTTTATCTTGCAGCAAAGTTCCGTTATATACAAAACATAGGACAGACGGACAAAAGCTTGCGCCAGGCACCAAGTTTGGTCAACAGACAAATACGTACTGGCGTTGCTTTGTTAAATACATATCTACAACCAATCAGGTAGAGGTTTGCACACCTCCTTCTACCATCTGCACACGACCCCAGTTTCTTATGTAACCTTGCAATTACCCACAGCTGGGGCATGATGCAACATCTTTGCAGTGGGCTGATCATTTTCCCAGGGTTCCCTGCCTGGAATCCCTGACAAAACTTACTCTAGATATGATAAGAGAAAATTCCATAAGAGTGGTGAGAGCTTGTATAGAAGGGAATGGAAGTTCACTTTATCTCTTGCATCTCTCCTGCATGTGAAACAGATATGTCATTTGACGTTTTGGTGTTTCTTTCATTCACCAGCTTCACATTATTTCAGATTTCTGGATAGACTTTTTGAAATTAAAACATTTGGTGATAACTACTTAAGAGTTTTAACCATTATCTAATACTCTACATTTCTGAACACAATAAAACAATGTTCAAAGTATATGCTATTTTTCCTTCACTTCTAAACAAGTTCCTTCCAGGTAAAATGGTTATGCTTCCATTCTCAAAAGTCTTCTGATTCTTCAACTACTCTTTTTTATTTCTACATTTGTGCAAGAAGTTTATGTAGAGATTTTCCATTGGTCTGCTTTTTTTTAAAAAAAACATGATTACTTCATAAATTTTCTACAGAGAGAAATCAAACAATTCAGCAAACCTCTGAACAGAGCAAAATGAGAATAGTATGCCTTGCAAAATTTAGAATATTGTCAAGACATTGTTGAAGAGCTTGCATATGAAGGCAGAGTTGCAGTTGTAGCAGTGTGTGTAAAAGAGATAATTATGACCGAGAAACTATAAAACAGCTTGCAGGTACACATTTTCACTTCAAAATGCCAGAAGATCCAGATGAAATTACATATACTGCATATATTTTATTGTGAAAGGCCCATTTCAGCATCTGCACAAAAGCAAATTATATAAAAGTGTTACATCTGTTCATTTCCTTTAAAACTGAGCTAAATAAACTAATCCAGTCTAAAACCCTGTTTCTAGTTTATTTATTTATTTACTAAAATAGTGTTCTGGAAGAATAGTTTTTCTTCTCTGTTCCTAAATTTCTAATTAGCAAATCATTTATCATTGAAACTGTAACCCACAGAAATAATACAAAAACTTCTGCAACCCTCAATCCCTTTCTCATATTTAAACACCACTGACCAACAATGTAGGAGAAGAAGAATCTTCTGAATCAGTGTTCCATCGGGTTTTCCTTAAGGCTGCACCAAATTCACAAGGATGATTTCTCAGTTATTTTTCCCAACTTGAAACCAGAGGCCTTTCATCTATACTTCAGGGCTGAGCCAAAATTGTTTGCCCAGCAGGGGGAAAAAAAATCAAATTAGCTCTCATTTTGCTTCTTTGTGAGAGACCTGTTCTGAGGTGTCTGTAGAATTTTGGAAAATTAAAAATGACTGCCAAGATGAAAACAGAAATATCCTCTTTTGCCACCCACTGGTCTGTCTCCACCTTTACTGAAAGGAGAGATTATTCCTCCAAAAGCTTGTCAAGAGATGAGGTGTTTAATACCCTTTAAAAGAAAGGGCAGAGATTGAAGTAGGCCTGGAAAATAATAAAACCACACTGTGCGTGATCCACTCTGTTCCATATAGTCACTTACTATATAAAAGTCAAAGTTTGTCTGGAGTTTTCTGTTTGTCCGCATCAGGCAGGCGAAGACCTCGTATGATTGGCTGTGTGAGGCAAGAAGACCTCATATGATTGGCTGGCTGTGAAGATTCTATGGAATCCTGGGGTTGGCAGTTTGGGGAGGGGCCTTTAGAATTCTCAGCCAAGAGCTTTTAGGCCTCAGGCCGGTTGCTATGGAGACGAGACCTACCATCAATAAGGATGCCAGAAAACTTTTGGGAGACATATGTGAGAAAAATTAAAGTGACATACACAACATAGGTACAAGGTCTTCTCGCCTCACACAGTAGATTGTATGGGTTCCATATGTGAGGAATCTTAAAGCTGAAATTCAAAACAAAAAATGCTTCCAGAAAAACATAAAGCTATTGCACAAATTCAACAGAAAGCAAAAAAATCAAAAGCCAGTACATCAATGTTGCCAGAGAACACAGATTGGATTGGAGACTATGGGGAAAAGTTACAAGTACTGGAATAGGCCAGTTGCTGTGGAGACGATGCCGAGCAGCAAGGAAGAGGACAGTGTATTCCCACAGGAAGCCAACTTCTGTATGTTAACAACTCTGAATAAAGATTGGATTGGGGAATATGGGGATAAATTGCAGGCACTGGAATAGGCTGGTTGCTATGAAGACGAGGCCTTGCAGTAAGGAGGAGAACAGTGTATTCCCTCAGGAATCCAAACTGTGTATGTAAATAACTCTGAATACAGATTGCATTGGGAAGTATGGGGAAAAGTTACAGGTACTGGAGAAGACAGTTGGGTGAGTTCTTAAGAGGAAAATAAAATCCCAGGGAATGCTGGGTAAATACGTTAGTATATATACAACTTGAATTCCTAGAATACATTATTTTTATATATGAGGAGAGGATAAGTAATTTCTCTTTTAAAAGCAGGAAAGACCAGTTTACAAAACCTTCTCCCCATATTACTGGGATGGTCGTGGTGATGATAATGATGATGATGCATGGCTGAAATTGTCTATCACAGTCTACTTTATGTACCTTTATATATACACAGCGATGTAGCAGAGGGGCTAAGAAACACTCAGTAAATTGTGAAGATGCATAACAAGATATCCAGCAATGTCCCAATTTGCAGTGGGCTCTACCAAATCTAGCATTCCTTAGCTGGTGTCTCAATGCACAGAGGAACAATGAGACCAGTGCACACTGGTCTCATTGTGAATTGGTCCCATTGCATATTGACCGCTTTGCTAGCTCCTCTCCATGGCAGTGTAACAGCAGCACCTTATTGGATATGGATGTTGTGCAACTGCCCATTCTAACACCCACAGACATAAGTCCATAACAGGATTTCAGCTGCCATCATCGTCGTCATCATCATCTTCATCGTCATCTTGTATTCATTTATATCCTAACTTTTCCCCAACATTGGGATTCAAGGCAGTTTACAAAATATTTAAACCAGAAAAATTTAAAACATATCAAGGAATCAGTAAAAACATATAAAAAATTATTTTACAAAAGCAATTAATCAGTAGAATTAAAAGTATTTAATTTCATTAGGCTTTGTTTGAATCCCTTTTCTCCCTAGACTAAGCACTCATCCTCCCCTTTTTTCATAATTAATGGAGTATTGCTGTGCGGAGCATTCTGAACCACAGCAGAGAAACTAGCATTATTGTGTGGAACACGTCCTTGCTAGTCACTTCCTTCTTCTTTATTCCCTTGCACTTTTCTCCTTTTAGGAGAGGCAATGAGGAATACGTAATAGTAAATATTTGGGTAGGAAAAAAAAATGTCTGCTTAGCATTGCCTCTGTAGATATATGCTATTTGAATGGGATACTTAGCTACCAACACTGCCTTGTACACTGTTCTCAGAGCACATAAAAAATGTTTTATCTTATTCTTTGTCTGATTTCCCTCTTAGAAATAGAACCATATATTAATCATTTATTTGTGTCCAAAATGTAAAGACCACTATTCCACAGGTTAGTGCTTAACTGGAGGAGGAGGTAGAATATGAAATATGGTTTTAGAAAGAAAGGAAAGAAGAAAAAGATTTTCAGAGGTCAGAGTAGATATTCCAAAAAGATGTAAGTACATAGGAACTGGAAGAAGGCTGTGGAGAAGGTGTAGATGAAAGAACAAGAAGAGGGGAGAAAGGAAGAGGAATTATTG
This sequence comes from Cyclura pinguis, assembly GCA_030412105.1. Taxonomy (NCBI): domain Eukaryota; kingdom Metazoa; phylum Chordata; class Lepidosauria; order Squamata; family Iguanidae; genus Cyclura; species Cyclura pinguis. Next base: position 208,311,114 of record CM059602.1, on the reverse strand, counting down.
TGGGCAGGTGGAAGAGACAGATGTACATGAAGGGCACAGGGATGTACTTGCTTTTTAAGAAAAGGCAGTTGTACTGTGAATGTAGGACACTACTGGACATGATAGATAGACGGAGCATCCCAGTAACCACTACTGATAAAAGATTTGTGTAATCACAAATTTATATTAATAAAAGAGCTGCTTAGTGTTACTAAAACATTATTCAAGAATCCAGTCTAAAATGATTCACAAAATTTGTTCTCCCTGAAGAACCTGAGCTTACTTGGAGCAAAATTTTGATGCCACATTATATGCCCTGCCTATGGTCTGCTGTCTGGATGGCATCCAAAAGTTCTGCACTTGTCAGCTCATGAGCTGTGCATCTTCAGTCCAGCAGATGGCATCCCTGTGTGCTGGAAAATACATTAGTTCCACCTCCCAATGGATAAATTGCAGCCTCCACATCTTGTTGTACTGCAACTCTCTTTAGTCCTAGCTGGCATAGGCAGTTGTGATGCATACTAGGAGTCACAATTCAAGACTATATGAAAGGGGTACACTTGGGTTTAATCTAATATTATCCCTACTTAATGTTGACCTATTGAAATGAATATGATTTCTTGGTTCCAGATAATTACAGTCTAATGAATTGCATGAAGTTCTGTGAAGTTTACTTAATGTAGGAATAATGCTGGATTCAGTCAAAGGCATGAGATATAATACATCATTCTATTTGCAGTAGGAGCTTGGACCAAGCCGTGAAGGCATGGTTGGAAGGTGGGTTAGTAAAGAGAGAAGGAGGAAAAAAAACTGTGATCTTGTATTTTAGGGATGAGAATCATTTGGCCCTCCAGAAGCCTTTGAACTGTTAACTCCCATAATTCCTCATCATCTCCTATGCAGGTGAGGGCTGATGCAAGCTGCAGTCAAACAGCACCTCGAAAACCACATAATTCCAGCCCTTTTCATATTACTTAGTGCACATTCAGTATATGAAGAAGCATCTAGGATTTTTTAGATATGGAAAACAAATATTTACCTGGTAGATGATCCACTATATATTTCACTTTGCGATACATGCTTTGGCTGTTGTGTAGCTGTGATTCAGTTTTTAGTCACATACACCAGAAACAAGAGGTATTTTAAAAAGCTTAGGTTTTGAAAGCTCAGGTGCTAAACAGACATTGTCCTGCACGTTCTTGCTCTAGTCTTCTTTTGTTGATGTTGTTGATGTACTGCAGCCTTAATATCTTGAAGGTATGCATTGCATAAGTTTAATAGTCAAGATTACAAAAGGCTTCCATGACCCATGTTTTTTTTTTTATAGCTGAAAGTCTTGGATTTAAATCAACAAGAATACAATCTGTTTTAGATAGCACTAAAAATAAATTCTCCCAAGAGACAGTATGAAATTGCTTTGATATTTTTGTCTGGAGAACGTGTAGTATTTCCCCTATACATTGTGGGAGATGTAAGAGTGCAGTATAAGCACATCTCTAATATATGAAAACCAATATACTTTACAAAAGTTCAGTTCCCCTTCATCCTATTTCTGATAAATTTTGTCATAATCTGTTCCCAGTCCAAATGGAAAAGTTTGATTCACAAATAACCATAAAATCCATGAGATATGATGAGAAGCCTTCTCTCATGATTGTTTCCTGCTATTCCATAATACTTGGATTCATGTTCATTAAAGAATTAATGGATTTTTATACTTAAAAGTGACTATAGAAAGCCTTATTATATAGGAAAGACACTTTTTTTTCTCTTGCCATAAGTACATGTCAAAAGCTTCTGTTATGGCTTTGCTTTGCGTTCCTTTGCTCTAAAGGAAAAGCTTTCATAGGTTATCAAGAAGTGGCAAAGACTATACAGTAGAATAAAATTGTGATGATTAAAAAAAACAAAGAGCTAAATACAGAATTAATCTTTTTTCAGGAAAGCACAGTACAAACTTTGTCAGCCGATATGATCCTAGGTTTAACAGCTGGATACAGCTTCCACCTATGCAAGAAAGGTAAATGTTCACTAAACATTTTGTGGGAATGGTACCATGGGGAGTGGTGGTGATGCTTTTCTGGTGGGCAGTGCTATGGTTTCTCTTAGTTACAGAAAGAAAAGATTTTTTGGATTTAGTGGACATACGTACATGTTGAGAGCCAGCATGGTGTAGTGGTTTTAATATTGGACTACAACTCTGTGAACCAGCGTTCACATCCCCACTCAGTCATGAAAACTTGCTGGATTACCCTGGGGCAAGTCATACTTTCTCAGCCTCAGAGGAAGACAGGCAGACTTCCTCTGAACAATTCTTGCCAAGAAAACTCCATGATAGGTTTGCCATAGGATTGCCATGTTGAAAATGGACTTGAAGGCACACAACAACAACAAATTAGCATGGAGAAAACAGGCTCCTGAAGTTCTTCCAGCCACTATGAGTATTCATTCATCGCTCTTGTTTTATTTAGATTAAAACATTTCTATAACAACTTGCTTCATTCATATATATAGATATAAATACAGATATAGGTATATAGATATATAAATGAGAGTGGCTAACAGAAGTTCACACTTCAAATCAGCAGTGATGTATTCAAAAATAACACTTAAACAAAAAAATTGGTCAGCAACAAAGAATATTTTTAAAAAGCCATGTGCTTGAATTTATAAAATGCCTTGCAGAACTTTCTGAAGGAAAACAAGGAACATCATCAGACAAAAATAGAAAAAGTATTCTGAAACTTTGGGACCATAACTGTAAGGGTCAGGAGTAACTAGTGGATCTTCCACCACAGGGGTAGCAAATCCACTTTTGATTTTACTGCTGCTTCTCCTGTAAGCTCTTCCAGGATGTAGTGGCAGGGACACAGACATTGCCCCTCTAAATCAGAATTATGTTCTCTCAAAAGAAATTTTGTTTCAGTCGCCAAACTTCCAGAATTGCAGTAACTTAGAACTTCAGTTTAGCATTTAGAAATACAGTTCAGGCATCCAAAGGAAAAGAGCAGGCAAAAAAAAAAAGAAAAGGCAAACACAGCACATATAAAAGTGCAAGGTATGAATGATTTCCAGTGTCTTACTCTCTGCAATGCTAGACGTTTGAGAACTGAAAGAAAATTTCATGGGCGAAGGGAACAGAAGTCTTATTGGGTGGGGTGCTGCTTCATTTTACACACTCCCCCAATTAGGGATGGCAGTAGATCCACTTCTCATTTTACTGCCCTTCTTCCTGCAACTGCTCTGAGTTGTACAGGAGTGTCACCATTGCCAAAGTGCTGATTGGGTAGAGTTCAGCATCAACAAAGCTCCTGTTCAACTCAGTATCTGTGTGAGGGGTGGTGAATCCACACGCACACCCAACACATATCTTGGGAGACATCCTGAACACCACTAAACATTTTGCGGGTGTAGGGATGTCATTGACAATGTTCTAATGAACAGTAGGGGTTGAAATGAGGCATGTTGGGAGTAGCCTCCGATCCAGGGAATATAAACACAGCAAAAGCAAGTGTTCCAGTTGTGAACTTTTTTTAGTATCTCACTCTCTGCAGTACTAGAAATGTGGGGAGAAAGAATTCTCCTTTGGATGGTCAATGCCCTCATTCCACCCTCCTGGCTACACCCCTGAGCTGCACTGAGTTGATCCAAGGGATTCATTGTTAGCTGAGAACCTGTTCAACTTGGTGCCACTATGTATGGGAGGAGCAGCAGTAAAATCAAGAGCAGATTTACATACCTTCCAACTTTTTGATTCGTCACGGTCAGTCCTGATTAATCCTATGTCATGCCACTTTTTCAGCTGCTTTTGGAATGTCCCAATTTCTTCTCCTCCCACTTTCTCCCTTGTCTTCTGGTTACTTCAGTTGTTGGAAATTAAGTTCAAAGTGCAAAGTAGTTTACTCTCAGTTAACTCAGTAAGGGAAAGAGAGAGGAGGAGGTAGAACGTTGCCTTTTCCAGTTGACCTGGGCAGAAACAAACTGTTGCAGCCTCTTGTAGCTTGTCTGTTCTTCCTCACTGATGACTTTTGTTATCTTGACCACATTGATGCTTTCTGGCCACACATGGCCCAGTTTTCATCCACAAAATGTGAAGAGGCTGTGGATTTACTGCCTTGAGACAGAGGATTCACTGTCACTGTTGGTAAAAGCTCCAGTTCACACATTTTTTTAACTGTACCCATAGAGAGAAACTTGATTAAGGAACCCCAAGATTGTAGCAAGAGGGGAGTTTGAAAAATTAGAAATGCACAATTATTATGCAAATCATTACCCTAGTCTTAAGACACAGATGAATAGTATATAAAGCATTTGGGGATACCCTTTAGCTAGGACATCCATAAAAATTGAAGATGTTCAGCTCATTATCCAGTTGAACAAATCTACTTGTTACAGCCTCACTGCCTCTAACTTAAAACAGTCAGATTTAGTGTCTGTAAAAATTGTACCATGAGTTACGCATTGGACATCCTCAGTATTTTCTTATGTGCCTGTCTCATATTTAAAATATAATTTAAAATGCAGAGAAGTCCAAAAATCTGTTTGAATATTGTATTCTGATTATCAAAATTCTTCTTTTGCTGGAGCTTTACATCAAGATAATTAACCTTAACCTGCTCAACTGAGCCTACACAACTCATAGAGTGATCAATTATTTCAATGTAGTAAGAGTCTCTCAGGATAGACAGCACTCCTGAAAACGTGATTACCCATTTTAAATATATGTGAATTGTTTACTGACTAGTCCCTTGTGGCTTCCTTGGAGACTTACAATTTATTAAGTCAAATGCCTTTCAAGTAGGATTTTAGCAGTTAATATTTTTAATAGAAAGCTTTTAATACACTCCTGCCATTTTTATGAAAAAATATCTATTAAGCACAATAAGAATTTTCCTACCTCCATTTCTAAATAGGATTTATTGATTGATTGATTTGCAGTATTCATAGTCTGACCAAAAGTTTTGAGGCTGGCCCATAGGAAATGTTTTAAATCAATAACAATAATAAAGAACATACAGTGGAATGCCATGATGCCAGTCAAGGGATTCCCATACCATGAATCATTCTGTAGGTGGGTAGAAACCAGATTAATTCCTTCCTAATAGGTGCTTAGCTGTCTATCTGTTGGTCATTTCCTCCAAAGGTTCTCAATCTTTTGGTCACATTTGGGCACTCTTACAAGATAGTGAGAGAAGCTTGCAATAGGTAGAGGTTGTCCTTTCCTTAAATGGCTGCCATAGTGCAAGTGGCCAGTAATATAACACATATTTCTCAGAGGGAAGGCCTGTGAATTTAAAAGTAACTTGCCCAAAAACTTAAGTGCAATATATGGTAAAGTCTGGTGTTCCAAAATTAAGCCACTTCTTAGTTTTTCTTTTCCAATACCTATTGTACAGAAGACAAACTGATGAGGTTCGTATACAAAAAACTTGGCTAAGAAAGTGAGTATGAGGAAAAGGTGAGCCCTGAACCGCAAATACAAAATCACGTATTTGCTCCCTGTAAAACACAACAAAATACCCATTTAAGAAAGCATTTGTGATGCTTAGAGAAACACATAACACACACACACACACACACACACACACACCCCCCAAAAGTCCTCCGACAAAGCATACAAACCAACCTTATGCACTTGGAAGAACAAATAAAATACAGTATAGCAAAATATACAAACAAGCCATCTGACATACACATACCCCACAGAAAAAAATAATCCTCGGTTCCACATCAACAGCTCCAGAAAACTACAGTCAGCCCTCCACATTTGTGAGTTTGACTTTCATGGATTTGATTATTGCGTCTTTCTCTAACCCCTGCCCTCTCCACTTCAAGCACTCCTTTTCCCAGGGAACCTGCACTGTTAGCAACTCCATCAGGGCACACAGTCCTTTAAAAATACCCTCTGGTCTTCTTTGTTCTCCACCAGCCACTGCCTGGCCAGCTAAAGATGACTTTTAGCCCAATCTCTCAGTACCACAAACCCTCTCCCAATGTCCCCACACACACCCAAGGAAGGAGATGGGTGAGACAGAGGAAAAATAGAGCCATTATGCTGACCACCTACCTTCCCTTTCCTTTCCCTGAGCTGGTTTGGACCTTATGTGCCCATTCTTCCCACCATAACTCAGCCCCTCCCCCCCACACACACACATTTTGATATTTGTGATTTTTCCACTTTTGTGAGGGTCCTGTGCCTGTAACCTTAGTGAATGTGGAAGGCCAACGGTACTGTTTTGTTGTGCAAGATTGCTGGGTTTTCTGTAGAAAACAGAAACTTTGCACAAAAGACACAAGTGGCTGTCTGAAATCATCAAACAAAGTCCTGTGGCAGGGTTTAGATATCAAAGTTCCACCGAGTTTCATTGCTATACTAGTTAGCCAGCAGAGATACAATCAACATGATTTTTGCTCACATCTCCCTCCTCATGTAGAAAATAATATTTCAATGTAAAATTATTACTTCCTGCCTGGAAAATTATGTTTTCTGCACAGAAAATGCTGCTTTCTTTGCAAATCAACCATGTGTAAATTTTATGCAGAACCAATCACCAATTACGTCTTTTTTCTGTGCATAAAACAATATTTTCTGCACTGGAATTGATATTTCTGCATTGAAACAGTAATTTCCATACAGAAAGTGCTGTTTCCTGCTCAGAAAATGTTTTTTTTTTCCCCCAAAACAACCATTTGCAACTTTTGTGCAGAATCAGTCCAGAACGGCAAAGATTCTTGTCAGTCCAGGATTCTTCTCATCAGGGTTTCTTGACACTCAAAAAAACATGTTTCCTTTGACCATGTTTCAAATATTTTCAAATATTTCTTCCATCCTTAGTAACAGAATAGTCACCAAAGAATTCCGGTTCTTCTCTTTGAAGGCTCTATACTCTTCATTGGTGGCACTGATAATGTTCTCCAAAGTGAGGAGAAAATTAGATACTTTAGTCTATCACGTCCTTCACAATTTAACCAGCATTCATCTCCTTTTCCTCTCTCCTTCTCCATTTCATTTTAACTGCTCACAATATTCCCGAATGACTTATCAACCAGATCAGTATTAACCCTGCCAGCAAGTTCTACTACCTGTTCATATTCTTCCCAAAATATCAATCAATTGCTAATCAGTAGTTCCTGTTCCTTAAACTACATAGATATGCCATCAAATATTGACCATCCAATTTATATGATGCTAAGACAGAGAGATCCTCAAAAGGCCTCACTACACGAGTAGATTCACTTTTTTAGAAGGATGTGATTGAACTTACTCCCCTGCCCTGCAACCCATACACTGATAAATAGTGGATACACTAGCAAAAACAGCTATGCTTGGAGCCAGAGACATAGGCCTTGGGGATTTATAATGCTCACTCAAAGAAAAGGCAAGCACAAACATTTGTTTTAAAATCTGAACCGGACAAGAATCAGCAAGTTATTTAGTTATTTGTAAAAATAAATAAATATACCACCATTCCTTAAAATAGTCTCAAAGTGGCTAACAACTTCAAGCAATAAAAACAAGAACAATAATAAAAATATAGTTACAACACTAGACACTATAAAACACCATTATGAAACAAAAACCATGACAACTATAGCTAAAAGTCATGAAAGCAACCAACATAATTACTGCCTCCAAACAGCAACATAAAGCAGTATCAATAAAACTAGAAAACTACAAGCATGTAAAAGCAAAAAAGAAACCCCTTAGTCAAAGGACTTTAGAAAAAGAAAGTTCTCCTAAAATAGCATTAAGTGAGAAGGTAAAGTGAGCTTCCCACAGAAGGGTGTTCCAGAGCCCAGGCAAAACAAGGCTTTCTCCCTGGCCCCAGCCAAATAGGCCTCAGGGATAGATAAGCAGCCTCAATAAGCAGCAGTAGTTAACAATATAATTGTTGTATTCTGAAAGAATGCAGGTTTCTAAACTCTTGAAAAGGAGTCGTGGAATAGGTTGCAGTAATGAAGACCAATGTAGTTACAACATATGATTTCTTATAGGTCTCTGTTTTCCAGGAATGTGGTTGGTGTAAAGGTCTAAGCTGGGCAAAACCTCAGGACAAGGACATTCTCCATATGACTGCATTGAAAGGTTGCCTGTGATGGTTCTTTGAATGGGTATTCTATTCAGGCATGCATCCATCCCTCTGTCTCTGTGGTAGTACCTTGTCTAAAACTTAATGGCCTGGGTTTTGCGCAAGTTCTCTGCAATAATCAATGAGGAGAACAGAGTGTAAAGATGCTGGTTTTATTCTTTCATCTAATATAATGCATGTATTAGGTATCTGTGTTCCTATCATTCCAGAGCTTGCTAAAATGTTTCTCCAAGTTTCTGCCCAGTGGCATCTCAGTATTCATAGAATACCCAAACAACAGCTGTTGGTGAACCACTCTTATCTGTTTAATAAGGATTTAACATTTCCTTCATACCCTTTCCTACACAGAAATGGAGTATTAATGATAAGAGACCGTGTGGTACATTTCTAAGCCCAGAGAATGTGAAAATTGGCGAGTGTGGACATATGTTAAGATACCAGTTAGTTTTATTGTTCATAGTAAATGAAAAAGAGAAAGTTATGTAATTGGTTTTTTTTTTTAAAAAAAGTATCACAACATGGTACTTGATTAAAATCACTTGAGCTGACAGTGTCCCTCTAAAAAGATCTTGGCATTGGTATGATCAGTAATAACTCTCATAGCTATTTCATCTAAGATTGGTAATCAAACATCAGTATTGAGGGCATAAATTCGTTGCCAGTGGGGATCAGGAAAGACTTTCTTTTTACCTTTCTTCTATAACTGCATTGTAAAATTTAGCTAAGTTCATTACAGAGACTTTTCATAAGCCGCTGCAAGACGTGTAGCTGGACCAATGTCCTGATCCACAAGAGTAATTTGATGTGATTTCTTTTAGTAGATATGGCAGTATATTTCTGAGGACCAGATGTATGTGAGAGGATGATATCTCTTCTAAACTGAATTTTAGTGCAATATTTTAGCATGGAGGACTTTTTATAGCAATTAAATTTTACATTAATTAACTAGAGCTCTATGGCTCAAGTGTAATTTATTTAGTGGAAAAGAAGGAGAAGGGAAACTTAAAATCTTTACCATTGGGAGTTTGCTCATAAAATACACATTTAATCTGAAGAATGAAGCAGACTGTTACATTTTTGCTCCAAACAGTGACACTGTGTGGATAAAATCAAGAATGCACATAGCCATTAAATTTGTTAGGAACTTGTGCCTAAATATAGCAAGAATGGGTAGAAAATGTAGACAAAAACCCTGGCAGATTAAATTTTCAACAATCGAATTCACTTTAGTTATATAAAATACTGGATTTTTAACTGTTTAAACATTTACCTTAAATACTCACATATTTCACACAACATATTGAAATGAGTTTTATTAATATTTTCAGTTCAGTTGATATTATATAAGGCTTTCATACTTAAGAAGCTATTTGGTGATTGCCTGCATGTGAGCCTCAGCTGATGCAAGCATCTGAAATTCATAGTTGCATCTAAACACGTAACTTGAAGAGAACATACACACTTCTGCTGCAGGTTCTTCATATAAAAACAGATCAGCAGCAGTCTTTTTCTAGAAGTAGACACTTGCCCATTCATTTGCAAGATTTAAATCAGCAACACCGATGTAATAAACAGGACGTATAACAAAACATTGCTATGTATCCTCCACCTTGAAAAGACTGTTTCTGTTCAGGATTCCAGCTGGCCACTATTTTTCCTATTCATGTGCCATTGTATGGAGCATGCTAATACTTCCCTATTGTTTATCAGTAGCTCCATTTGGCTATCATCCTGGCAGCACTCACTGTTTCAGTACCGTGTTAGAAGGAGTGATTTGCTATAACAGCTTTTTACAGCCTGATTCTCTCCAGAAGTTTTGGACTCCAACTCATAGCATAGCCGGGGTGGTCAAGGATAACAGGACTTGTCCCAAATGTTCAGGAGACAGCCACCAGATTGTGGAAGGATGGACCAGAATGCATATTTCTACTGAAACTAGGCTTTACTCAGCTTCTTTTTCTATCTTATCCATGTTATAAATGCACATAGAAGAGACAAAAGGATACTTGTAGTGTCATCTGTGAAGAGTTCACAAAGTATTGTATTCCCCCTCCTATTATGTCTTTTGAAATGAAAATGCCTTTTGTAAGCACTGAAAATGACCTGAATGTGCTGCATGGCAAGATGTTTTCTGTTAATTCTGATTCCTGACTGAAGTTATAAATTCCCTATATACAAAGAATCAAAGAGGTGGGTAAGACTGTTGAGAGTTAGCCAGATAAACCTGTTTTGGAGGGCAGTGTGATATTACAAGGAAAGTTGTTCTATTTGCAGTAGTGCAGAAAAAAGAAAAAATGATAATTGATGAAAAAAATCTGATGATGTGGTTCTCTTAGTAAATTGGGAACAATGACCCTTGAAGGACCATAAAGAAAGTGAATGTCAAGATAATTTATTATTGTTACATTATCTATCCAATTTTTTTTAAACTTTGTCTTACTGAGTTGTTATCTCCTTGCTTGGTACCATATGCCTTAAACATTAATGAGTTTGCTATTTAAGTCCAGCCCTGCCAATCCAATCAGCTTGTTCCTTTCAAGATAAAGTTCTGCCTTTCCCAGCATGTGTATGTTGATTGGTAACCTAGAAAAAAATTATTCTTCTGAAAGACCATACAAGCAGCACTCAAAAATATTCTGTATTTTACAGACCAATCACATGCCCTAATTTATCAGGTGATCTCATGGGTATACCTAACATACCTAGGCTGGAGGTTCTCCAGTTCACTGTGCCATCTGAGGAACATTTACATTAAAGAGAATGAAGCAGACACTACTCATAAGAACGTCCATATATAAACTCCCCTGCTTTAGGCCATTTCCGCACTAGACTGTTATAGCACTATCATTCCACTTTCAACATCCTATGGAATCCTGGGGTTTGCAGTTCATGGAGGGGCCAGCCAGCCCCTCCCTGAACTGCAAACCCCAGGATTCCATAGGATGTTGAAAGTGGAACGATAGCGCTATAACAGTCTAGTGCAGAAATGGCCTCAGGGTTTGCCTGACCTGACCAAACAAGTGTCCCAGGAAATTGCCTGAGGTAGCACCTTAACAGGAGCACTTTTGAGGGTTCAGTAGAGTCAGGAAAAAGCCAGTGTGGTGTAGTGGTTTGAGCATTGGGCTATGGCCATTTCCGCACCGGCTATTTAAAAACACTGCCCTCCAACGGAGGTCTTCTGTACCATAGAGTGGACTGGTGTGGACTGCTTTTTGTAGTTCCACACTTCAGTCCAGTTCTGCACGACCGGAACTGGTCGCGCAGCGTGCTTTTTAAAAACCTCTTTTTTGAGGTTTTTAAAAAGCACGGAGCAGGCAACCCCGTCTAGCTCTGTCGCTGCGCTCTGGAGCAGATTTACAGGCGCGCACAAGTGCGTGCCTGCAGATCTTCTGGGGGCGGGCTTTCGGCTGGCGAGCTTCTCCGGTTGGTGGAGAGCCTCCACCAACCGGAAGCCGCCATTTTGGATGCCGGAGAACTGCGGAGCGGCGAACTCGCGCTACTGCTCTTCGCGACAGACTCGCCCGGTCGCAGGAAAAATCCGGTGAGTCCCATTTTTGCCCATTTCTGCCCGATTCACACCCCACGTGCGGAAAGGGCCTATGATTCTGGAGACCAGGGTTCAGTTCCTCACTCAGCTATGGAAACCCACTGGGTGACCTTGGGTGCATCACACACTCTCAGTCCCAGAAAACCTCATGATAGGTTCACCTTAGGGTCATCATAAGTCAGGAACAACTTGAAAGTACACAGCAACAACAAAGCAAGAGACGAAGATATAATGCATGATTCAGAAAGTGTGCTCCAGAATCCTTGGAGTGATTGTAGATTGTGAGAGGGTGTCTAGGGAGTCATTGTAGAAGCTGATTGATTAATTAGAAAGGTGATTGCAAACAAGTATTTTTCTTCCCTAAGAGCCCTGATGTTTGGATCGAATGAAAGTCCTATCTAATCCACCATTCTCTCTCCACAGTGGCCAGCTAGATGCCTGTGGAAGCCAGAGCTCAGAAGTTAACTTTTAAATGAAATTAGTGTCAGTTAGAGTTCCAAAGCAATCCTAAGGTAGTCACTTACCTTTATAGTTCCATTTTTATAAAAGTAATTAGTAGTTTTCTGTTTCTCTAAAATTGCTTTAGTTACTTTTAAATAAATCGAATGTTATAAACATCTGACTAATTATGTAAAACAGACTTTTTTCCGTCCACCTCATCACCACTTCAACGGCCATAGCAGAGTATAAAGCAGCACCACTAGACACAGCTTGAACCAATATTTGATCCATGTGCTACTCCTTTTCTAATCCATTAATAAGGCTATGACTATATAAGCAGATAAAATGTTACAATTATGCCACAAACACAGTGAGATCGTCCTTCGTTAGTTACAAGGAGTAAGTAACAAAATGTAATTAAATTTTCATTATTGGGAATGTAATTAATTCCTAATAACTAGTTAGTTGGAACTAGTTATGTCCAAACTCTGTGAGAGGCCAACAAGCTGGATATGAGATCAATAGAGCATTCCTGTTTATATTTTTCAGAAACATATTGACTGATAGTGGAAATAACATACCCATCATGACTAGTAGCTATTCATAGCATTATCCTTCCCAGATTTGTTCTACCTGTTTGAAAGCTTTCTGCACAATACTCCATCTATCTAAACTTCTCTACAACAACAAATTCTGTAATTTAATTGTTGGTAGAGTGTAGAAGTACTTTCTTTTTCTGTCCTGAATCTTTTACCATATAGCTTCATTGGATGACCCCTAGATTCTAGTACTGTGAGAGAGAAATTATCTATAGTTATTTTTTCCACAAAGGGATCTTTCAGTCTCACTGAGGGAAGAAGTTCGTAGTGTAAACTTCGGTCGACTCAGTCTGCCTCATCAGATGCAACACTGTTTTCTCCACACTATAGCTCATTGCATAAACCCCTATTATGTTCCTCCTTGGTCATCTTTTCTCTCAGCTAAAAAGCCCCAGATGTCGGAGTTTTCCTCACAGGGGAGTTGCTGTTTTCCCCTGATCATTGTGGTTACTCTTTTCTGCATCTTTTCCAGCTCTGCAGTATGTTTTTTTTTTAGATGTGGCAACCAGAACTTTACACAGGAGTCCAAGTGTGGTTCCACCATAGCTTTATGTCACCTTATTCGTTACAATATTATTTTAATTTGGATTACCTTCTTAGCAGTTCTCTTCCTAATTAAGGTGTTGCAATGGAAGACTCAAAAATCATTACAAAGGAGCAATTTTTAATAACCGAGATGATAAGAACAGGGAGAGAATGGAAGTACAGTAGGTTTTTTGAGTGGTTGGGGGAATCATCTGGTTCCTAAAAAATAAATTAGTGAACAAATGTTATCAGAATAGCAGTTGATACACATTCTGTAAGACTGATCTAATTGTAGTCGTTATAAACTAACTGCTCTATTTGTTTTGTTTTGTTTTTTTCTCTAGGAGGGCTAGTTTTTATGCCTGTCGGCTGGACAAAAATTTGTATGTGATTGGTGGAAGAAATGAAACTGGCTATTTGTCAAGTGTGGAATGCTATAATTTAGAAACAAATGAATGGCGTTATGTATCTTCCCTACCACAGCCCTTGGCAGCACATGCAGGAGCAGTACATAATGGCAAAATCTATATTTCAGGTCAGTGGTTTCCTAAAATCTCTTTGATCTCAAAAGAAAATCCTGTGTAAGATTGTATTTTTAGAAGAAGTTGTATCATGTTAACTAATTAAGATACATTTGATCTGTAGGAGGTGTCCACAATGGTGAATATGTCCCCTGGCTGTACTGCTATGATCCTGTAATGGATGTCTGGGCTAGAAAACAAGACATGAACACAAAGAGAGCTATCCATACCTTGGCTGTAATGAATGATCGCCTGTACGCAATTGGAGGGAATCATTTGAAAGGTCACATTTTTATTAGCAAAACAATATATTATCCTGTATTTTGATAGAAACTATTTCTGTTGGGTTAGTTATAGTTAACAGAGCTAACAATCCACCACATAATATAACATGATGCTTGAACCAGTGTTTAGAAAAAATTATAGCTGTACATTAAATAAATGAATAATGAATGTTTTGGATAATAAAAACAGGAACTTCCATTATTCAGAAGCATAGACAATTTGTCATCACTATGAATTCACTGTAACAAACAGATTATTTTTGACCCAAATTGCCAGCAGTATTTGCCTTCGTAAATCATTTTCCAAGATGAGGAGCTGGAAAAGAAACTATGCATGAGCTCCATAGAGAAATGATTCCTAGATATCAGAAGGAAAATATTAGCAGCCCCACTACATGTTTACCTGGAAGTAAGCTGTTTTAGACACAGTGGTATTTGTTGCTGAATAGGCATGTATATGATTGTGCTGTTAAAATCCCTAGTGGCGTTAAAAATTACCCTCCTCTCTCCTTCTCTCTCTTTGTCTCTCGCTATATGTATGTGTGTGTGGTGTGTGTGTGTGTGTGTGTGTGTGTGTGTGTTAGGAACTGGCAAAACCACCTCTGACTGTTTCTTGCCTAAGAAAACCCTATGAAATTCATGGGGTCACCATATGTTGACAGGCAGCTTAAAGGCACATACACACTCATCTTATATGAGATTTTCCAACAGCAGTTAGAAGTGGTAGATGCGAAACAATTCTGCCAACTTCTGTGGCCATAAGAAACATAATGATCTCCCTGCGCTCGCTCCAGAGCTCTCTTTATAAAGTAGGAGTGAGCAAGCCTGTAGCCTCAATAAAGTGTTTTTTGTGTTCCTGATGAACTTCAAGTTTAGGCAAGCTACATTCATCTGAATCAATCATAAAGACAGCTGCCATTAGAAGACGTTTTCTTGGAATAACCTACACTACAAACACTCTGCTCTGGAAAGAATGCAATATTGAAAGATGGCTACTAAAGGTGGTAAAATAGTCTTAAAACTATTTGCTGTGTCCATAATTAAAAGGAGAGTTAACAGATTTGTCATTCTTGACTTTTGGCTTCTCCCAGTTTAATCCAATGCAGGCTGTCCCCCAGCACCAGTACGTCTCATGCACAAACGAAACTGATTTGATGGATTCTATTTTATGCTGCTCTTTGGGGGGAAAATGCTTTTTGTCATTTTCACT
Organism: Cyclura pinguis; assembly: GCA_030412105.1. Classification (NCBI taxonomy): domain Eukaryota; kingdom Metazoa; phylum Chordata; class Lepidosauria; order Squamata; family Iguanidae; genus Cyclura; species Cyclura pinguis. The sequence continues at coordinate 208,295,918 of CM059602.1, read as the reverse complement.
CCAGTTGTCTAAAATAAGCATGACAACTTTGGTTCGACCGAGTGTCAGTATTCTCCTGCTAGAACCCTTTGGGGCTGGGCAGGATCTCCAAAATTCAGAAAGCAGAAAGCAAAACAAAACAGGAAATGGCCACAACCAAACTTCTGGTTTTAAAAAATAGTTCATTTATGTTGTTGTTTTGTTTTCTTAGAAAATGTGAGGGGGGGCACTGTGACCCATCTAAAAGATGAATTGCTGTTCCTGAAGAGTTTCATTACTGGCAGTTCACTTTCTTTCACTAGAAGAAGAACAGTCTGGGAATGGGGTGAGGCCATCAATGCACACTTGGTTAGTTGGTTGGTTTTGGTGTGTTTGCTTTGTTTGGTTGCCAACCCCAATCTAAGAAAAGGCATTTCCTTTGCATCTAATGAGTTCACAGCAAATTGCTTACATTTACTGGTATTGAGAACGTCCAGCCCACAGACCTAATGCAGATGGTAGGAGATCCACCTTCCATCTGGCCAACTTCCTCCTGCTCTTGATCTCCAGTTAAATAAGGAATTTCAGCTCTTCCTCCTTGCTCTTTTTAAAACCATCGGTCAGTGACAGTGGAGGCTTTGGAAGCTTCACTGCACAGAAGTTGACATTTTCAGGTGAAATAGCTGCTGGGGAGGAAAGGGTAACACTCCCTGTATCTCCTGTTTTGTTTTTTGTTTTGTTTTGTTTTGTTTTGTTTTGTTTTGTTTTGTTTTTAAGACAATCCTCACTAACTTCAGTAAGGTTTTTGAAAATACTCCCATAAGGCCAATGGCCCAATTGTAGCTGGAGGTGGGCTGGAATTTTAAGAGCATGGATGCAGCTAGAGAAGGAAGAGTTAACTCTCCCCTCTTTAGGGTTGTTTCTCCCCTCCTCCCCCATCTTCCCCAATCCTGCTGCAATAAGGCTTTAAACAGTCTCAGTTTGTACCAAGGAACACCTTTAAAAAGAGGAAATGAATACACATATGAGTATACCTGTAAGTGAATGAAGTCTAGGCAAGCTTGTCAGGGCTGTTTCTCATCCACAGGATAACCTCGCCCTTTGCTGAATAGAGATTTAATCCTTGGCTTATTATATTCCCACATGCACGAACAAAGAGGTTCAATGATTTGTCCCCAGTGGGCTAGATTATAAAAAGATTATATGCATTGTTAGATTTTTATGTATTTATTTATTCATTAATTTGCATTAGAGGACTTTTTTGTGAAAATTTCATTTGCTCAAAATGTCCCAAAAATATGTTGATATAAAAACATTGTCTTTCGCACAAAATATTGTTTTCTGCACAAAACAATTTTTCTGAAAAACTGTGATCTTTAAACAAATATAATTTTCATTAAAATCTTGAAAGAGTTAAAAAAATCATAGTCATTGACTTTTTTTTTTTTGCAAGGTATCTAAATCTGTAATGACACCCTTTTTTTTATCAAAGATTAGAAAAATATTCCTTACACCTCTGATGTTAGCATGTGACCACCAGCTTATTTGCTGAGAACAAATTGATCCAACCCTAAGACCCCAAAAGCTTCCTTATCCCCGAACTATAGCATCTGTGTACAGTGTTTAGTTGTACAGAACTGGTATACAAGTTTTGTTTGTGAATCTGAATCTTTCTACCAGTGTTACTATGTTGTCTTTGCTTCATGTTAATGACTCTCTTACTACTTAATACAGGTATCTTTCTAGTTCATTGAAGTAGATACTGTGTTCCTTTTATCATTACTATATACACTATATATAGTCCATCAGTGGCACTATTTTTCTGCAGTGGTGGGATTGCATGCTCCTGTGAGGCAAGAGGCCAAGCCAACAGTAGCAATGCTGCAGGTAGGGTCTCCCATATCAGACAGACTTTTCCTAGGGAGCCAGACTGAGTGTGCCAAACAGATACTGGGCAGTAGCAATAAGGCGGGGTGACACTGGCAGAGAATCTCTCAGACAGTGGCAGTGGCACCATGGCTAACACTTCTCAGTACTGTGCAGAAGGAGACACAGTAAACCCCTTCTGAGAGAATCCAAAATGAAACAAGGCCAGAAGATGACATTCCCAGATCGGATGGAACTCAACAAGCTACTGGAGTAGTGCTGTGGTTAATGACCCAACTGGAGTCGTGCTGAAAGGATGTTCAGCAGTTGATATGCTGAGAGGTGAAAGGAAAGTCTGAAACTGCATAACACATATAATAGGAACATGGAATGTGGAAAAAAATGAAACAGGGGAAGCTAGACATAGGAAAATAAGGAATGGGACATTTTACTCAGGAAATGAAAATCTAAGAAATGGGGTGGCACTAACGATGGGGGAGGTGTAGCAAAAGAAGTCAAAGGATATAATGCAACATCAGACCAAAATCATATCAATAAGACATCAGGGAAAATCCATCGGTATAGTCATAATTCAAATTTATGTTCCAATTACAGAGGCAGAAGAAAAAGAAATTGAAAGATGCTGTGCTAGAGTCCAGGAGTAAATTGATCACACACCAAAACAGGACTTTTTGTTAATCATAGGTGATTGGAATGCCAAAAGCAGGACAAAGAGTACAATCAAAGATTGTAGGAAAATTTGGCCTATGATCAACAAATGAAACAGGAGAATGACTGACTGAATTTTGCAGAGCCAACAGTTTGTTCAATACAAACACATTCTTGAAGCAGCCCAAAGGCAACTGTATATGGTCAATATAGAAATCAAATGGACTACATAACTAGAAGCAGAAGATGGAAAAGCTGTATTGTCTCTGCAGAAACAAGACCAGGAGCAGAGTGTGACACAAACGATGAACTACTAATATCAAAATTTGGATTAAAGTTAGAGGAGAACACTAGACTAACCATTGTGCCAAAATACAACCTGAAGAATTTAAAGATAATGTAAAAAAGAGATGTGTATTATTGAGCCTAATTGACTGGATTCCAGAAGAAGTCAGAAACATTATCAGGGGAATGCAGAAAGACAATATCTGCAGCTAAAAAGAAAGAGAAGCCTGAATGGATGACAGATGAAATTCTTCAAGCTGTTAAGGACAGATGAGAAGCAAAAATAAAAGGGGACAGGAGTAGAGTAAAACCTGAATGTAACTGTTTGGCAACTTGTGCTTAGGGACAAGGAGAACTATTGTTATAATCAATGCCAAGATATAGAAGATGACAACAAAAAAGGAAGAACAAGAGAGCTCTTCCGCAAACTCTGAGAAATCAAATGGAAATTTAAACGAAGAGTGGGGATGCTCTACAGCCAGCAGCAGAACACGTTATATGGCCAAATAGAAATAAAAAAAAAACAATGAAAACAATACACTAAAGAACTATATAAAAGAAATAAAAGAATGACAGACTCACTGAAGGAAGAATGATATGAAGATGAACGTGAAATGAAGCTGCATTCAGGGCACTTCAGAGAAATAAATCAAGAACAGATGGTATACCAACAGAGCTACGCAGACAGAATATACTCTTGTTCTAGTTAAAATCTGTCAACAACAATGGCCCACAGATTGGCAATGCTGTGCATACACTCCAATCCCCGTGGAAGGGGACACCAGGGATTACAGTAACCATATAACCATTGCATTAATCTCTCATGCAAGCAAAGTAATGCTCAAAATTCTACAACCAATTAGCTTATATGAAGCAAGAAATGCGAGCTGTCCAAGCTGGGTTCAGGAAAGGAAGCAACACTAAGGGTCACATTACAAAAATACATTGGATAATGGAGCACACCAAAGAATTTCAGAAGAAAATGGGCATGTGCTTTGTAGATTATGGCAAAGCCTTTGATTGTGTAGATCACAAAAAGCTTTGGATCACTCTTAAAGAAATGGGTGTACAACAACATTTGACTGTCCTGATGTATAATCAGTACTCAGGATAAGACATCAGGACAGGAAACAGAGAAGCAGAATGGTTTCCAGTTTGCAAGGAAGTCAGGCAAGGCTTCATTTTATCACCCTATCTGTTTAACTTGTATGCTGAACATATATGTGAAACAAGATTAGACTTGGAGGAAAATTGGAGATACGAAAATTGGAGGAAGGAACATCAAGAATTTAAGATAACATCATACTATTAGCAGAAAATAGCAAAGATTTGGAATGATTACTGAAGAAAGTAAAGGAAGAAAGTGCAAAGGCAGGTTTACAGCTGAAGTTGAAGAAAATAAAAATAATGAACATAGATGATTTACATAATGATAATGAAATGGTTCAAAATTCCAAACTTTCCCATACCTTGGCTCAGTCATTAATCAGACTGAAGACTGCAATCAAGAAATCAGAAGAAGGAACTAGACAAAATCCTGAAGTGTCAAGATATAACAGTGAATGCTAAAGTTAAGATTGTCCATGCCATTGTATTTCCAATATCTATGTATGGTTGTGAAAGCTGGACAGTGAAGAAAACTGATTGAAAGGAAATCAACTCTATTTAAATGTGGTGCTGGAGAAAAGTTATGGATACTGTGGACTACTAAAAACATAAATAAATGGGTCCTAGAGCAAGTCAAGCCTGAACTCTCCCTAGAAGCACAGATGAGTAGACTGAGAATGTTGTACTCTGGATGTATCATGAAAAGACATGACTCAGTAGAAAATACTGTAATGCTTGGTAAAGTAGAAAGGTGTAGAAAAAGAGGAAGACCTCATTACACATGGATAGACTCAATCAAGGAAGCCGTGGTCCTGAGTCTGCAAGACCTGAGCAGGGTTGTTGATGATACAGTGACTTGGAGCTTCCTCATTCATAGGTTAGCCATCAGTTGAAGTCAAGTTGACAAGCAATTAATAACCGTATGCACTGCTTCTATACTGTGTTTGTTTCTTCATTCATAGTGTTCTTTTGTCTACAAACCACAAAAATGAAAACTAAAGATAGCTACTCATCTTGAACAAATAAAGTGTAAAATATGGTAAAATGATAATGTCTACCAAATTCTCTGGTGCCCCAGAGAGTAGAACCAAGTCTAATGGTTTTAAGTTACAGGAGGGTGGATTTTGATTGAATATTAGAAGGAACTTCTCGATAGCAAAAGCTATTTGGCAGTGGAACCAATTGCCTAGAGAGGTGGTGGGGTCTCCTTCTCTGAAAAGAGGCTAGGCTGCTAGGGGTGCTTTAACTGGAGATCCCGCACTGAGGTCCTTTGCAACTTTATAATTCTATGATTCCTCTGTTCAAGTCCTAACAAAATAAGTGGAAGCTCTGTGATATGTATGTGCTCCTCCCATTCTAGTGGTGCTTTTACAACATTATTTCCCAGTGGACTATGCCCTCAAATTTACTAGATTAAAATCCTTATTACCTGTTCCACGTAGGTGCACAATGTGTGCGGTAATATCAGTGTAATCTTATATGTCTGTACAATGCCAGTAGATCTCTTCTAGTAGTTGTTGAAAATCAGTGTTATGCTTTATCATCTTAGTAAAGCAAAGTTGTTTCAGTACAATAAGATGTGGTCATACTGATATGTTTAATCTAATTTAGCAAGACCAAAGTCCTCTTGTTAAGGTGTTTTTTTTTTTTTTTGAAATAATAACATTGTCATGGATACAGTAGCTTTTAATAATGGCCATAGGCATTCTGTTAAACTAAAGGGAGTCAAATTATTTTATTAATGTGTGATACAGGGTTTTCGCACCTTGATGTCATGCTTGTGGAATGCTATGACCCAAAAGGCGACCAATGGAATATTTTGCAGACTCCTATTTTAGAGGGTCGCAGTGGTCCTGGATGTGCAGTCCTTGATGACAGCATTTACCTTGTTGGAGGCTACAGCTGGAGTATGGTAAGAACTGGTTGGCTGCAAATAGTTCTTCTGTCTTTCTGTCATTGTAAGAGTGCACCATAACCACCGCTTCTCAGGAATCGTATATATTTGGATAAATTGTTACCAGAGTTTTGAAGATGGAAATATTATAACCAATTCTTAAAAAAGCATTAGTAGCAATTTCAATTTTTGTTCCAATGATTTTGAAATCCAGAACTGAAGCATAACATTTTAAACCATGATAAAGATTTCACCTATGTCACGATGGAGATAAGGAGTGCTCAGACAAACCTACTGTAGTTGGATCCCTGTGTTCATTCTTTCTTCCAAAGACTCTTTTCCACAAACATCCTTATCATGCAGCTAGATCCATGCCGCCTGCCATTTAGTAGTAACATCATGTCACTAAAGAATGGGTAGGGGGAGATGCCAGAGGATACTCTTACTACTCCCAGGCCAGTACTCGTCTGGTTTCATCAGGCTGTTCTGAGGGCCTCAGTACCTGGCATGGCTCACTGTGACCTTGTAGAACTCACACAAAGAGAAGATGTTGGCACTTTTTGCATGTTTTATCAACAATTACTTCCAGGATCCTGCTGAACACCCCCTCCGAACCATTTCTCCTTTTGTTCAGCTCCAGTTCTGCTGTCTCACACCCTCTGACATTCTGTTTTTACTTTTGTTGTTGTTGTTGTTTTTAAGATAGGAAGATGTGTCTGAACACAGTTAGCTTGTATGCATACTTGTTCTGAAGTACATTCATAAAGTATTTTTTCTATTTGAAGCTACACAAATTTTGCTCATATATTGTTTATCAGCTTAGTTCAACAAGATTTTCTTTTATTGCAGGGGGCCTACAAATCTTCCACAATTTGTTACAGTCCTGAGAAAGGAACTTGGACAGAGCTCGAAGGAGATGTAGCGGAGCCACTTGCAGGCCCTGCTTGCTCTACTGTCATACTACCTGCATGTGTGCCATACAATAAATAACATTCTGGATGTACTGAAAGGGGGAAAAGCACTGTTCCATTCCGGAAGGGCAAAACATAAATATTTTGCAGAGCAGAATTCCTGATATTGCATACAAGACCTTACTGCTACATCCACATTTATGATTTTAAAAGAGGACTAAATATAGTGCCTGCCTTCGGTAGACTGGTATCTTGTCAGACAGCTAACAAATACATGGAACATTGCCCACGTTGACAGACAGCCATTTCAGGTTGATCTTAACAACTCCTTGCTATAGACCCTTATATTGATTCTAAATTTAAAGGAGAGAAGATGCTAACCATCCAAATACTGCCTGGATGAACATGAGTATTGTTGTGCATTGTATTTTACCTGCATGGGATCTGTGTTGGTCATGATGACGCTGTTCACAAGTAATTCAGAACTGAAATACTGAAAAGCATTGAATTACAGAATAGTCTTCTCTGTTTTAATCTTAAGCTGTGACTGCTTCACATGCTCTGCAAGTAACACAGCCTCAGAAGGAAGGTCATCAGAGGTAATGGTATAATGATGAGTCTGTTTTGAACAAATTGGCCGCTTGTGCACTCTACCCTCAAATTCCCATGTGTAAGTATTGAAAAAAAAACATAGCTCATAGAAATCTGTCTTAGACTAAGTCAGACAGTAAGGCCCATCTGGCTCAGTTCTGTCTGCAATGACAAACAGGTGCCAGACAGGACTCTTTCCCAACTCTGTCTGGAGATTCCAAGGATTGAATCTGGGACTTCCTATATGCAAACCATCTGTTGTATCACCAGACTGACCCCTCATCCCTGAAGTTATGCTGAGCATCAAAGACCCTTTCAAAGCAGCAAGATCTAGCCACTTTCTGAATGTTTCCACCACACAACCAGACAGAAGGAATAGCAGATGTTTGGTGATGAGTACAAATTTTGACTAACTATGGAAGCTAATCAAACTCTGTGAGTCTAGTATAAAGATGGAATCTTTTTTTTAATACAGAATTGATTTGAGAGGATAGTGTATTGTGGTATCCTTATTCAACCACCACTAGCTCCCTTCTGCACACTCATATATCTATATAAAAGGTGGCACCTGCAATAAATGTTGCTGTATGAAATACTTTTGTCCAACCAGCCATATCCTCTTCCAGATGCCATTCCATTTCTACAATCTTTTTCTCTTCTTCATTAACATGCTGTGGCCATTGAGCATATGCAATTCTTAGTAGGCTTTTAAAAGGCTTGAAGAGATAGAAATGTTACTTTCTGGAAATTTTGGAGCCATGGGAGGAAATATGGAAGTTTTTCATTTTTTAAGGGAAACAATTTGGAAACATTGAAAAAAATGCAAAATTATTACTCACTACAGATTGAACGTCACTTTATTGCTTTAGGAACATGCAATGTGTTATATGTAACTTGGTTTGGCTTTAAATGATCATGTTTGGTATATTAAAAGTACAGTTTAATTCAGAAAATAGTTACAAATTGAAATTAGTTTTTTAAAATTTTATTTTTTCTTACTAGTCCTGGATAGTAAGGAACACCTGTAAAGAAACCTTTTTTGTTTTGATGCTATATAAGTATCAAGCAGTAGTCAGAACAGAAGAAACCATCAACATTAGTAAAACATTGTCTCCCCTAGCCCTCCATAATTATCAAGCAGACATAAAGCACCCTTTCTCATAGAACATTAAAAAAGGAACCCAGGGCCAGATCTGATACTGAACATCAATGCTTCTCAGGCTATCTGGTGTGGAAAAGTGGCACTATTTTCCTAATGTGCCAGGTACCAGAACCATATTTGTGTTCATTGGCTACTGTGGTTTATTTCCTGGAAACTTGCCACAGGCTGGCAGCCAGTAGATCATACATCAGCACCAGTCTATGGACTAGCACCTTGAGTTCTGTGGGGGGGATAGATATAGGAACACTTCTTTAGTCATCATTCCAAAAGAGAGTATTCCATACTCCATTTTTTTCTCTTTTGGTTTGTTTTTGGGTTTTTTTGAGGCCTTCAATTTGGGGGTGATGGTGAGGTTCCTCTCTCTCATCCCATCACTTGTTCCACCAGATGTAAGGTTCTGCCTAAATTGCTGCTGCCACCATACTGAAGATTCCCACATATCTCACTACTATGATGAAGAACAAGGGCGTTCTTTATCCCACCCCTGCTACCTTTGTAAAGACCTCTTCCTGTCCTATCAGTGTGGGGACTTACTAGAGGCCTTGAAGGCTCCTGCATGGGATATTATGCAAATTCTGTCCCCACTGGACACCGACTTTTATCCTCTGGTGTTACTACAGAAATCAGATCTGAACCCCATCTCTTGCTTGCTAGCTCTACCTCCCTCCCTCCCTCTTTCACATTCCCGGCGGCCAAAAGCATGTGATTCACAAAACCAGTATTAACAGAAAATGATAAAAACAAAAGAGATTAACAATTTAATATGTTTACAGCAAATATTTTCACTCTCAGTCACACACTTTCCTTCAAAAAACTTTATTACCTAAATCTCTAAAACTAAAACTATGACCTAGACCTAAACCTCTGACTTGACCTGAATCCTTACTCATTCACTCCACACCAGTCTATCAACTAAATGCCAGACCAGCTGTCAACCATCAGTGTTACAGAAGTCCATTCAAACATTCCTCCAGTCACCTCTCACTCTCGACATTCCATTTGCTCACCCCTTCCCACCAGCTCCTTATGTGATTACTGCTATTACACAATACGTACAAGACCCAATTGCCTAAATACATAAAACCATATTTTACAAAAAGTCCCTGACATCACAGGAGGAATAATTAAAACTTCTCTTTCTTTTTCCCTGCTTAGACAATTTTGTTTTGTTTTGTTCATGTTTGTTTGCATTTTTTTTTCTATTTCTGCAAACAGCAGGGTTCCTCAGAGCATGTAGATACATCCCCCCTTTACCCACATTGATTGCTTTTTGGCTACAGTTCTTCAGCGCTCTTCAGCTGAGTTCACTATTAGAGATAGTGATATCATATGGGCGTATGGAGGGCTTTCTCATTGCTCCAGAACTGTTGTCTCCACCATCAGATTCATTGGGTATGTACCAGACTTTACACTCAGCGTATTGACTTAGAAATAACCAATGGCACTTAGGCTCAACCAGCCTTATTTAGACTTTGAGTAATGCAGTATCTCCTGTCTGTTTCTACACAGGGACTTAAACTGAAACTTTGCAAGTTGACGTTGGCAGTGCTGGAGTCAAAATATGATTGTATTCTTAGAAGAGACTAAATTTCAAAATAATTTAAATGGCCATTTTATTAATGCTGCACTGAGGTTGTCCCTGTCTGTCCTGCCTCTTATGAAAGTCGGTTCAGACCCCTTGGATAACACATGGCAGAGGTGAGTTCTTTAGCAGGATAAGTGGGATAACACCTCAGTGCCAGTGCTAGAAATGATGGGTTCTTTTTTATCCCTCATAAGAGTCCTGTACGACATACTGGAAGTCTCTGCCTGACTTCAGCATTTCATAAAATCAAGCCGTGGATGTTGGTTTCAAACTACTTTGTGCTCCAAAACATATCCTAAATACAAATACTTGAGAATCATTCCTGTAAGATCAATAGTGATTTTCCAGTATATTCCATTCAAACTCTACCCTATATGCTATATGAAATAAGAATAATTGTACATTCAAAATATGAGGCAGTACAGAATCAAATCCAACTTTCCAAAAACTATAGGGGCATATGTCAACAACTATGATGTATAGGTGAGAAACAAAGGCACAAAATACAGGTAGGCAGAAGTCATAAATCATTGTGGGCCAAAAGAAAAGAAATCATTTTCTCGTTTGGGAACAAATTGCATCTTAAGACTTAGTCTACTGAGAAGGTGATAAAAAATTAAAGACTAATATATTGGGTGACGTTTTTACCATATTGCTACTCCATTGTTAGTAGTAAAAAGTACCACAACTGCTGTTTTTTTGCTAATGCTAACTCCATTGTTTTAACTTCAGCAAAACTAGCAGAGATTCAGTCGCCTCAACTGTAGCAGAGAAATTGTTGAGGGAACATAGTAAAATCCCTGTTTGAAGAGTTCCTGAAATTATAATGTTTGTCCTGGAAACACAACCCATTTTTCTGATCTTGTGCAATCTCTGTTAGTTTTGTGTTTATTTGTGTTGTTCAGATCAAATTAATTCCTTGTAAAATAATAGTTTGTGCAATCATAATGGAGGGAGGGAGGGTGTTTGGAAATATAGATGTATATAAAAATATATGAAGAGGAAGCCTGTTACAACACTAAATGAGACAACATGTTATGGCATTAAAAAAAAAAACCAGGATGCTCACCACTGAATATTGTCACATGCCACTGTTAAAATGCCACTTTAAGGGGAAGGGACTGAGGGGGTGTTTTCGTCCATTTAAAATTTCTTTTTTTAAAAAAAAAGATAATTAAAGAATTTATGAGGATTATATGTAAATCTTTCTAACTTTCTGGAAGGCATGATTGAGGAACCCATACAAGTCACTAGTAATGTAAATTTTGTACAGTATTAGAATGTGTAAATGAAGCTTGCTTGTAGGGTGGGGGAACTTTAAATAAAACTTTATGTCCTAATACGTGTCTGATAAATCTCTGTTTGTAATGTTTAAATAATTGAACATTAATTTTTTTGAAATTCTTTTCATAGCATACATACAAAGAATGATCAGTTATCCAAAAGGATCTTTCTGCTCTTTTGCTTAAATAGCTACCTTTCTGTGAAAAGAAGGAATGCCAAATCCTTTGAAGTATTAAATACGCCATATTTTCAAAGTAAATAAATATATAGACCAGCTATCTTTAAAGATGTTTCCTTGTAAGTGAGACTGCCAGGTCAGAAGAGAGACAGACCGAGCAAGTATTTTAAATCATTATTGTGTTAAAGATATGTATGCATGTCCATCTGTGAGAGAGGGGGAGCAATAGAATTGCCTTTTTATTTTCTGGTTTTCTTCCAGCCTTTGAAATTCATGGCAACCAAAGAAGCCTTAGTCGTACTGGGGGTCAGAGTAGTTAGTAGGAAGGGAAGTTACACTAATGAATTCTAGAGTGCTTGTAATGCCATAAAAGATTCAGTTAATCTTCAGCATAGATGTTGATCAGTGGAACTGAACCCAGCTCCTTGGACCTTGTCAGATTTATTCTGTGCATGTCAGTGTTCCACACCAATTACAGATTTTAGAAGAGGCTCTCATGCAAAACTTTTTGCCCTAATATATAAACCAACTCAGATGTAACTAAAATTAAAATCTGACTGTGGTAAATCTCTGTGATCCTGATATATGAAAATCCAAATAAATTATTTGTTCATAGAAATGAAAAATAACTTCAGCAGGAAATTTCAAAAATTACTTATGCAGGATTAATCCAGTTCAATGAATGCATCTTGCATTGATTAATAAAGCATCCATGAATTGCAAAATGAAACTGCAGAAGATGTGCAAGGACATTATCTTTGTGTCCCTTACTGAAGCTAAATTAGAATATATATTCTTACAGAAACCGTGGCAACTCAGTGTATTATTTTAATTGTAAGGAACTGAATTTAAACATAGTTCCAATTGCATTATTATTATTATATTGGCTTAGCTATGGCCAACTGTATTCTATTTTTATTAATTTTATTTTTGTGAAAAACAAAAGTTATACTTCTCTTTGCAGTCCAATATGGCCGCAAGCCACAGCTCAGCTGATTTTATTTTCCCCTCTCTTATACAGGTTCAAATCCGATATTGTTCTTCTAGTCCCTTCTATGTGTAATGTATTACTTTTAGTGTAAAGATTTCTGATAAATGACTTCATGCATCTCATGAAGGTTATTTCTCCAGTGCCATGTTCCCTTTATAGTTACATTTCAGTATAGTTTCAGGCCATAATGTGGCACTGAAACAGCCTTAGTTGCTCTGATGACCTACTCTCAAAGAAAGACAGGGGAAGTGCTACCCTGTTGATCTTCCCGTATATCTCAGTGGCTTGTGATACCATTGGTTCATAGTACCCTACTGGACCAGGTCTGTGGGATAGGAGCCAGAGGCGCTGTTCTGCAGTATTTCCATTCCTATCTAGAGGACTGGTTCCAGCGAGTGGCACTGGAGGATTCCTGTTCAGCCACATGGCTATTAAGCTGTGGGATGTCACAGAGTTCCTTCTTGTCCCCCATGCTGTTCAGTAGCTACATGAAGCTGCTGATGGAGGTCATAAGGGGGTTTGGAGTAGGGTGCCATCAGCATGCTGATGACACACAATTCTAATTCTCCTTGTCATCGGAGTGAGCTGGGGCTTTGCATGTGCTGGACCAGTGCCTGGATGCTGTAATGGGCTGGATGCAGGCCAATAAACTGAAACTGAATTCCAGTTAAGATGTAGGCTCTCTGGGTTGCTGGTTCTCTGGTTTGGGAACTGGATAAATAGCCTCTCCTGGGTGGGGTTGTACTCCCCCTGAAAGAGAAGTTAACTAGCTTGGGAGTGGTCCTAGATCCATCCTTGCCACTGGAGGCCCAAGTGGATTCTGTGGGACAGAGTGTTTGATGCCAGCTTTGACTGCTGCATGAGCTACAGCCTTTCCAGGACAGAGGTAAGTTGGCCACAGCAGTCTATGCACTGGGAACCTATCAGTTAGACTACAGTAAAGCGATCTACTTGGGGCTGCTCTCAAAGAAGACTCATAAGTTGAAGCTACAGCACATCATACTACTCTTCAAAAGAAATGCACTGGCTGCCAATATGTTTCCAGTCTGAATTCAAGGTGCTTGTGATGACCTTTAAAACCCTAAACAGCTTGGGACCTTGATACTTGAGGGAATGCTGCTCCCCAAGTGTGACTGCTCAAGGATTTAGATCTTCTGTGGAGCCCCTCCTGTGTGTCCCACCAGTGAGATCAATACACTGTGTTTGGACATAGGAGAGAGCCTTCTTAGCCATGGCACCCCATTTATGGAATGCCCTCCTCCTGGAGGCCTGACTGGCTACAACACTCATGTCATTTAGGCACCAAGTTAAAACTTGGCTATTCATCAAACTCTACAGGCCTCATTAATTCATCCCAAATATGATATTCTCAGTTTTTAAAAACTTTTTAAATCTTTTAAATCTTTTTTACACTGCAGTTTAATTAGTTTTTAGTTTATTTAATTATTTTATTGCTTTAAAATGTGTAGCTTATTTTAATGCTTTTTATGAGCCACCCTGAGAGCTTTGATATAAAGTAGTGTATAACTATTTTAATAAATAATAATTACTGCCCTTTTCACCTTTTTGATCCTGTTGTCATTGCCAATGTTAGGCCAGCATATTTAAACAGCCTAGTGAACCCACAGGATTCCAATGTATAACACCAGGGCTGGTCCTGTCCTCAGTACAGTTTCCTAGAGTTGTAGAAATGAACTGAACAATGCCTACAAGTCTCAGGGAATGTTACTATCCCAGACTTTGTGTTTTTTTTTTCAGTCAGTGCAGATTCCCTTGGAAGTGAAGCAACATCCTGGGCAATGAAGGAAGATCTCAAGAATGACTGAACATCCTTATCTAGAGCACCATTTCCAGAACTTCACCAAGTCATTGAGAAGTTTTTCACTGAGCGTGGTTTGGGTTGGACTCAGCTAAGTGCAAAAGCATGGGAGAGGGTAGTCCCTGAATAGACTTTTTCAGGACAGGGAATAGTCCCCAGCATTATTAGTCCATAGTCCAGGCCTTGAACTTTGCAGGAAGGTGGGCTGCAACCTTTGTTGTCTGGGAAAGCCACTATAGCCCCAACGTTTTGGTGCTGAGCTCCCATAATTAGCTTCTTGGATACATGAGGATGGGAGTATCCAATGTATTTATAATAGTTCTGCTCTAAAACTTACATAAATAATAGCCCTGGGTAAGGCAGCAATGCAGTAGGCTACACTGTGAAATAGAATGGAGGCCCTGGAGCAGAAAGACAAAGTGTGACCTGAGGCACCTGTAATCAGGGCACTGTATACAACAGTAACAGACTTTATTTTATTATTAGTCAATGAGACTGTCATTGCAGGATCAGATGCCATCACCGACATTCAGAACCTAGTAATGTAATTGCTGCAGCTGTAGAAGCTACTGGAGGTTGTTGAGAGCATGTAGCCTTAGGGAAGCAGGGTGAGAAGTAAGGAGGCATGAGTCCATAGAACCAGGTCTTAAAAACAGCAAGTGGATAACCAGGAATGCAAGCAATAATGCATGCATGCCTTTATGCTCATACACACATGCACCTAGCACTACTTCCAATCCAAATCACAGTCCTGATTTTTAACCTTTAAAATCTTTTGCAGCTTTGGAACAAGCTATCTGAATGACTGCTGTTCTCCACATGTCTCCACATGTCTCCACTTGTTCTTTTGTGTTCTTTTGTGGCTACTGCTGGTTCAGTGTGGTGCATGTGTACCTAGTGGAAAAGATGCCTTTCCAGTTTTAGTATCCCACTATTGAATGCCTTACCCACAAAGTCTAGTTTCATGTCTTGTCCTGCTTTTATATATTACATAGCTGGTACATGGTTTGTTGTGTGTATTTACAAACTACTCTGAGAACTTTGTTGTGGAGGCATATAAATATTTTAACTAAATGAAGGCAAATTGCAATTTGTGTTGTCCCATTTACAACATTTCAAATTTACGTTTTCCCAGAAATAAATACATAAAAGTTTCTCCCACAATATATAGCTTTTATACACTCCCAACATTTCATACATGAAAACCAGGACATGTGTGTCCAAGCATCATTGGAATGTCGTCAAGATGGCAAAAACTATTAACGAGGAAGAACATACAAGCTAGGAGAGACTGCAGTAGTTTGCTGTTGCCTGGGCTTACTGGGAAGGACATGATTCTGCTCCTAGCTATACTCTTCCCTTGCTGAGTTAATCAAATGCAAACTACCTTTGCACTTTGAACTCCTTTTGCAGCAATTGAAGTAAGCTGAAGACAAAGAAGGAAAGTGGGACGTTTTAAATGTAGCTGAAAAGGTAGGATTACAGAGATTATTGTTAGACAATTGACCAATCCTGTTATAGTTTATTGTCAACATAAACAAATACAATCATCCTTCTCCATTTGCGGATTTGATTATTTACGGATTATTTGCTGTCACCTGTGCTGCCTCCCTATGCCATTTTTAATAGGAACTGCAAGCCTTGTGAGACTGAGAAACTACAGACGAGGCCTGTAAGTCCCTCTTAAAATGGTGTGGGGCAGCAGTGGAGGTGGCAGAAAGCCCCCACCAGCCACCGACTTCTGCCTTGGGAAGGAACCCTGATGCCTCAGAGGAATCCACAGTGGGTTGAATATGGCGATCATACTTTTTTTTTTATGTGTTAAATGTGGTTTGGGAGGGGCTAGAGTTATTCATGGTTTTTTCACTTTCATGGGGATCGTGTGCCCCTAACCCTAGCAAATGTGGAGGGAAGACTGTATTCACCATAACAACTGTTGTTGCTATGTGACTTCAAGTCAAGTCCAATATGCAACATTGGCTTTCCTTGGCAAGGTTTATTCAGGGAAGGTTTGCCATTGCTTTTCTCTAAGGTTGAGAGAGTGATTTATTCTGGATCACTCAGTGTGTTTCTATGGCTGAGTGCAAATCTGAACACTGGTCTACAAGAGTCCTACTCCAGCATTCAAACCACTACAGTACCCAGTAAGAGAATTTCCCTGTTCTCTGTTATACTACAGTGGGTCCTCCATATCTTCTGGGGTTTGGTTCCAGGATCCCCTGTAGATACCAAAATCCATGGATGCTCATGTCTCATGTAATCAATGGACGCAACTTGTGCACATCTATGGCAATGCGTCTATGCACACATCACTGCCATTTTAGATATAGGGACACAACACTTCACACAACCTCAAATTCATACATGCGGACGTCATGCATGAGAAGGGTTCACTGTATAATAAAGATACTATGTATCAATATTCTCCATAGCAATAACTAACCAGGGTTCTGGAGGCTGTACACCACCAAAAAGCCTTTCTTTCCATACTCCCTTGTTCTCTCTTTGGTCTGACTAATTTCTGTTCCTTCCATGATTCTATTTATAAAACTCTGTAACTGCCTTGCCCAACTGCTATGGAATATTCTTGTCAATCAAAAGCAGTTTCTTAGCAATGTTTCTAAGGGGCTGACAACATACAAAGAAGGGGCAGCGGTCCGTCTCTAATGGATTGCTACATCTTAAGGTTTGTGGTGTGCCTTGTGTCCATAACATTGTTGTTGCTATTGTTGCTGTGTGGCTTCAAGTCATTTCTGACTTATGGGAACCCTAAGGTGAACCTATCACAAGGTTTTCTTAGCAGAATTTGTTCAGAGGGGGTTTGCCCTTGCCTTCCTCTGAGGCTGGCAGAATGTGACTTGCCTAAGGTCACCCAGTGTGACTATATCACACTGGCTCCCTAGCATCCATAAACAGCACATGAAATGCTTTAAAAGTGCATCCATCACTTTTCAGGAAAGAGAGTTTATTTCCTTGTTGAGTGGGTGATGTTCATGGATATCACAGTCTTTTCCAGTGTCAAATCTCAGCAGCAAAACTGTCAATGCAAGTGTTTAAAATAGCTACATGAGGCTGGTGAATCCTTCCATGATATGAAGAGCATGCAGATGGTGCTGCTGTAGGCACAATGTGGGCAAAAGGGGCACAGATTGGAAAACTCATTTCTGGCATTTGGCCAGCCCAGATATAATACTGCTACTGCCAGGATGAAAGCTTTACTCTTGTAGTCTGCTGAAGTACAATGCAATTGACAAGAGGATGGAGAGAATTTCCAAAAGCATTTAAAAGCCTCCAAGACTATCTTTACCCTAAAACAATTGCTGAGGGACAAACTAGTTTTGCCACATGGTTAGTCCACATGCATATGTTTTTCCAGTGGCAGCTGAAGAACAGGAGGAGTGGCTGGATCAGGGCCAAGGCATGCAGGAGGGCTTTAAACCTTTTGTCCCTGTCACTGTCTCAGATGTATTTGGGGCATTCACATGGTATATTCTGTTGGAAAGGGATTGCTGTGACCTTTGCTCCAATTAAAATACTTTTGATGTGCATGTGGGGAAAGCACCTGGGGAATGACTTTGCAAGTCATGAGGTAATCCCCAAGGGACAGTAAGGCTGAGTCATGGTGACATGAAATCCTGGAATAGGGTTGCATCAGCCGTGGTCCCTAACTGATGAGCTATCAGCCAATGTGTATATAAAGAGGTGAGCTCTGACAGGCTTTCTCTCAATCTCTCTGACTCTTGCTGACACCGGAGCTCTGTCTGAGCAAACTTCTGCCTGATGTGATGATGGAATGCTGAATCTTTGTTTGAGGATCTGTGAGTCCTGCTGTACAGATGTATATACTGGACCTGAAGAATAAAAGCCTCCAGGTATTTTTTGGATGACAACACTGTGTGCTCGTGTTCTTACCGGTGGGTAGTTTGGGGTCAGAGCTAGAGCTGCATGTTATACTCTGCTGTCCACGCTTCTTGTGGCTGTGTTTTCTAACTCTGCTGTATGTTTGTTTATGCTTGCCTCTGGGACATTTTGTTCAGAGCGCAGCAGTATGAGGGAGGATTTAATGCAGTGTGCTTAAATCCCATCATCCACCTCCCTTGACATATTCAACACAGGACCAGTCTCTGTAGATGTGTATAAACATTGTTGATCAGTACACAAATAGTTTTTCACATAAAATGTTCAGCACACAAACATCAAGATTGCTGATCTGTTGCTGCTGTTGTTATTAAATATTTTCAAGTTGACTCCAACTTAACAATGATCCTTTGTTGTTGTTATCTGCTGTCAAGTGGACTTCAACTTCTGGCAAGCCTATGAATGAGAGGCTTCCAAAAGCCTTGGTCATCCATTGTCCTCCTCATGTTCTCCAAACTCAGGACCATGGCTTCTTTCCACCTTAATCCACCTCAATCCAGGACTCAATCCACCTGTAATGAGGTCTTCCTCTTTTTCTTCTTCCTTCTATTTTGCCAAGCATTCTTGTCTTTTCTAGTGAGACAAATGGTCTCATAATTTGTCCAAAGTACAACTGCCACAGTTTAGATATCTTGGCTTCTAGTGAGAGTTTAGGCCTGATTAGGACCCATTTGTCTTTTTTAGTAGTCTATGGTAGCCATGAGAACCAATGTGATGTAGTAGTTTAAGTGTTGGACAGAAACTGTCTCTGGGAGATGAGGATTTCAATTCCTGCTCAGTCATGGAAACCCAGAGTCATAGAATCATAAAGCTGGAAAAGCATAAGAGCCATTGAGTCCAACCCCCTGCCATGCAGGAATACACAAAGTGCTCCCAACAGATGGCCATTCAGTAGCTTGAAACCATTGCTCCATGTTCTAATCTCTGGAGCAGCAGGAAACAAGTTTGCACCATCCTCAATATGACATGCCTTCAAATATTTAAATATGGTTATCATGTCACCTCTTAATCTTCTCTTCTCCAGGCTAAACAGACCCAGCTCCCTAAGCCTCCCCTTATAAGGCATGGTTTCAAGGCCTCTTACCATTTTGGTTGCCTTCCTCTGGACAGATTCCAGCTTGTCAATATCCTTCATGAACTGTGGTGCTCAGAACTGGACAGAATATTCCATTTGAGGTCTGACCAAAGCAGAATTTGTTGTTGTGTGTCTTTAAGTCATTCCTGATTTACAGTGGTCCTAAGGCAAACTTGAAAGGGATCTGAGAGTGTATGACATGCCCAAGGTCACCCAGTGGGTTTCCATGACTGAGCAGGGAATCAAACCCTAGTTTTCAGGGTTGTAGTCCAATGCTCAAAAGCAGAATAGAGTGGTACTATTACTTCCCTTGACCTAGACACTATACTCCCATTAATGCTGCCTAGAATTACATTAGCTTTTTTAGCTACTGCATCACACTGTTAACTCAAGTTTGCTTGTGGTTTACTAAGACTCTAAGATCCTTTTCACATGTACTCTTGTCAAGCAAGGTGTCATCATCCTATATCTGTACATTTCATTTTTTTTTTCCTGCCTTTCATCCTATTGAAATTCATTTTGTTAGTTTTGGCCCAGCTCTCTAATCTGTCAAGGTCATTTTGAATTCTAACCCTATCTGCTGAAGTATTAGCTCCCTCTCCAAATTTGATACCATCTGCAAATTTGATAAGCATCTCCTCTCTTCTATCATCCAGGTCATTTATAAAGATGTTGAATAGCACTGGGACCAGGACAGAACCCTGTGGCACCCCACTTGTCACTTCCCTCCAGGATGAAGAGGAGTCATTCATGATCCTGGGCAAGTCACACACTCATTCTCAAAGAAAGGCAATGGCGAACCTCCTCTGAAAAAATCTTTGCCAAGAAAACCCTAAGATAGGGTCGCCATAAGTTACAGTATCCTACAGATAATTTTAAAATGGCATGGAAAAGAAGAACGATAGGAAAAAATTGGATAACAATAGTTCAGGATAAAACAAAATGGACAGAATGGAGCCCAGTAAATCAGATACCCACTTCAGGTCTCAGGTCCATCCTCTGCGTCGCAGCTCTAGGCTTTATCCTGCCACACTCTAGCCTCCAAGATGCTGTTGGATGAAGTCCAAGTTGAGGGTATTAGCTGCAATTCTGTCATCCACACTTTTTATTCACACACTCTTCTTATGGTCTCCTCAGTCTCTTTCTTCTCTGAAATCTTCCCACTGTCTCTCTCTCTCTCTCTCTCTCACACACACACACACACACACACACAATTTTCTCCTCAGATTTCCCATGGCAGCTATTTTGGGACAACAAGGGCTGTACCCCTTGCAAGCTGTAGAAGACTGCATTGATAACTTATATAAAGTGAGCATCCATTCGTTCAGACACATATGTCTTCATTCTGCACAGGTGCAGATGTACACTTGATTTGTGCTCTGGATTTAAGAGTCTTATATTTAGGTACAAATCAGGAATGAATCCATGTGCAGAAACTTTCACAAACATTTGTTCATGTGTACAGATAGTCTGATGTTTTAGGGTTTCCAGAGTGAAAACTGGAGAATGCTCTTGTATTTTTAATGGTTGTGTAGAAGAGGGAATTTCAACAGGTGCTGCTTGTTATCTGGTTGCATGATAAGCAACACCTACTGTTTGAGCTTGGTCTGGGCTGGCAGCCAGGAGAAGCTGATAACAAACACAGGTCAGAAACTCAGCAGTAACTTAAGTGGTCAGTTTACCGAAGAAAGGAAACAGCTTTGCAAATGAGAAGCAATAAGGGTCCCAACAATGTCCATAAATCAGAGACAAGCAAAAACAAACAGAAGTCAGAGGCAAAAACACCAGCAAGGCAAGCAAACAGAAGCATGCACAGGAGAAATGGTCAGCTCATCACTGACAAAGGCTAGAGGGGAAAGGCTCAGTTCTTATAGGCTCCAGGGTCAATGCAGCTGGTACCTGATTAATTGGTGCTTGGCATACATTCACTGGGAGTGACGCAGGAGACCCTTTTGGTGTCTACACTAGGCAAAGGTAGGTACAGCTAGATCATTCTCTGTGTCAGAGTGAGCAGTGCTCCCTGCTGGGGCTAACACCTCTGTCCCTGGGGCAGGTGGTGGTAGTGTGTCTGCTCTGCTGGTTCTGCTACAGCAGTCTTTGTGTCAGGGCTCAGAGCAGGTTCTGCTGCCTCAGACTCTGAGTCTGAGTCTAGGTCCTGGAAGCCCATGACACCTACTGAAATTCCTTCTTAAAAGGTACAGGAGCCCACTCCAGCTTTCACTCTGGCAACTATATGTTACATTGTAACATGTAAATACCCATTTACACACATATACACATGTGTTATTCAGTAGCAGCTACCTCCACCCAGGAAGCTGCTGCTCAGGTGAGGATCACTGCACATCCCCTAATCCAAAACAAAATTAAATGTTAATACTTCATTAGTGAAATACTAATACTTCTTCGGTTCTATCCCCTAAAATGACAAATGCTCAAGTTTTCAGCAAGCATCAATTCTGCTTAAAGTCATTTGCCCTCTTACACATCTAGTAGGCTGTCTGAAGTATTAAAATTATGGCCTATATAAATGTTGAAATTCGTACCATTTCATATCTTTTCATATTATAAATTAATATGATGATATTTCAAAACTGCAGTGCAATGTGCGTTACAGCATGTGGCTTTTAGAATTCACAAATGTAATGTCATTTACTGCTGGGATGAGATTCTAGAATTCCATATGCCTATGTGTAATTACTTTACCTGAATACTAGTTTTTCCTTTTTGTTTATGTCTATTTTGTGAAGACATCATTTTCTGAAGTTTTCCCAGTTGTGGGTAATATTTAATTACCAGAACATGTAGTACTATAGTGGGAGAAAAGTGCTAATCTTTTTCTATACACTTTAGAGCCAATCTATAATTCTTGTTGTACAAGCCGTTAATGTTTAGGTTGACTAGCCTTAAAAGGATGAGGATTCTGTATCTTTTTCAAACGAAGATGAAGACGGCACTGTTACTTTTGCAATACAGGACAAAAAAGCACTTGTTGACTACAACCGCAGGTAGAACTGAAACAAAAGATCTACTCCTCTCAAGGTGTGGTAATCTGGTCAATAGAAAGATACAAACTTTGCAGCAAAAGCTGCATACTGGGATAATCAACTGTAAGAACAAAAGCAAAAAAATGAAGGTGAGATGTGCTGCTAAAGTGAACAGGACAATAAATTAAACTACATAAATAGGAAAGGTTGTGGTGGACTTCACACAGAAATAAGCAGAAAACAGAATGCATAGCTCATACCACTGTGTGTCATACTGGATGTGAGAAAGGATATTTATACTTGGATTATTTCGAAGGTCAGTCCCAAACACTGGTTACCATATCAGTCCATAAGCCACCCATTCCTTTGTATTCTCTACAAATTGCACCCTTTGAATTTTCCTCCCAGTCTCTCACCCATTGCCTGCCCTGGTGTGTCTTACTGATCGCTGTCTGTATTGCTATTGTTTTATTTGGTGGAGAATTTCATCCTTACTAAGGAGATTGTCTCTGCCAAAATTCAAGGCAAATAGAGGAGGGGGGCAGAGGGAGGATTGAGAAAGGATAGAGTGCAGTGACTTCAAGGAGACAGTGAGTGACTCAGTGCAAAAAGGGTAAATTTCGTCTGCATATTCTTAACAGCGAGGACATTCTGCACATCTCCAGAGTGCACTAAGTGGTGCAGTAAACCAATAAATTAGAAGAATGTAAATTCTTTAGTAGGAATTGCACACAGGGGAAAATGCTTCCTCATCCTCATATTTGTTTTCATGGAAATAATGTACACTCTTTCTAAAAATCATACTGGTACAAAGCTGAGTAAGACATCAAAACCAGTTACAGATATTACAGTGGAGTGCAAAATTGCAGTGGTATTCTTATCTGTTCTATCTATAAAAATCCTTAGGATAAAATATAAGAATGATCAGTCAACAAAAGCCAAGTCTGAAGAGAGGAATTCTATTTCTTCCACTATGCTCTGTCTATCTTATTTATCTCTCATTAGACGAAATTATATAGAAATGGATGAGTGACCTCTGATTTTATAGTATGTTTTTGCAAGTTTCACAGAACATCTGCCGGATTACAATGTGTGTAAATAGAGTTTTTCCTGTTTTCTACTTATACCTGTTGAACAGGGATAGGATCACAACAAATGCCCTTGTGGCAATGGAATACTGTGAAGTAATTAATTGTATGATGGTGTAGCAACGTCACTCTAGTAAAACTAGCTATTATCCGAAGAAGCACCACACCAGTGGGGCGTTGCCTGTGAAAGGGAGGATGACTGCAGTACAGGGCAGGAGCGGGGAGAGGGATCAGAGGAATGGGTTGGGATCTCAGGGTTCAGTCTGCCTTCCTCTCCCAGTGCAAAGTTGCATATACAAAATGGCCATCATAACTAGAGCACAGCCAAAGATTTTGCTGTTGTTGTTACATGCCTTCAAGTCAACTCAGTCGTATGATAACCCTGTCCTAAGGCCTTCTTCACAAAGTTTGTTCAGAGAAGGCTTTCTATGCCTTTCCTCATAGGCTGAGAGAAAGGTCATCCAGTGGGTTTCACGACTGACTGGGGATTTGAACTCTGGTATCCCAGAGATCTAGTCCAATACTCAAACCGCTGTACTACACTGGCATTCCTACAGCCAAAGTACTGACCACAAAACTAAACCAAATTAAAATAGGATGAAGTGGAAGCACCCAAAATACCTTTTATTTTATTTTTATGATCATTCATACTCATGTTGGTCCATTTTTCTTTTCCTTTATGCCATTTTGCCTGAACACAAGGACATTTGCCTGGCTTCTCATGCTGCCCAGGCAATATACAGACTTATGTGTTGCCTTGGCAGAGTGGTTGAACCTTGCATAGCTTCATAGCAATTCCTCAACCCTCCACCAATTCATAAAAGAAGGAGTTGAAATTTGCAGTCTACAAATAAGATTGTGAAGTTGGGGAAGAGGGTGGTACAAATCAACCCTAACTGTAATTAAAGCAGATCGATTGGAAGATGCCATTCTGGCTACTCCAGCTCCATGGGGATAGACTGGACCAATTTCTTTATGTTGACAGATACTGACATACTGAATCCGCAATGGCATAGCAAAACCATAATGCCAGTAAAACTAAGGCTAGCACCATTGTTACATAGGTTGGGCAATGACCATACAAGAAGGAAAGATAATTATAAGTGGACCAGAAGCATAATGGGGAAGGGCTGGGAGAAGCATCCAAGTGTTGTACTCCTCCAGAGGCTACCCTCAATGCTTCTATCAGTACAAAATTATACCTAGAAAATGGATGTCTCACACACACACACACACACACAACATCAGCTCCTTCAAGTGCCTTGGCAGGTAGCATTCAGACCAACCAAACAGACAATAATGTCACCACAGCAGAAGTAGAAGCTCCAATAAGAAGATAAGTCACAAGATAATTAACAATATGGATGTGGAACCACCTATAGCTGAGAGAGAGCTACTGCTAGTTTCTCCTTTGGCAGGGTGACTATTGTTCTGGCAACAAGCCTAACCCCAGCTAGTCCACAAACTGGGCATAGTAGACAAGTACACATTCACAACAGTGGGGAATTTGGCTTGAAGCACACAGAACGGAAAACCACATGTCAGGTGGCACCTGTTCTCAAATACTTTGTTAATGAGCACCAGTTTACACTGCTAGTTGTTCAGTGTGGCACTACTCAAAGTGGTGGTCCCTGAGTCAGTCCTGGTCCATGAGCCATCAACTGCTGGTCTCTGAAAAGTTCGCAGGAAAGAAACAGCTATAGCCAATGGGCACAAATATGGTACCAACCTCTGCTACACTGGGAGAAAAACTGTCAGTCTCCTACATCATATACCTTAAAAAGCACTGGTCTAGCACATCACCCACTATTCATCACTGTGGTTTTATTTCTCCTGCCACTCAAAACTTGTCCCATGTAGACTTTGTACTGTAAATTCTTCAAAAGCATCAGCAGAGACAAAGGCCCTTTCTGCACCCTACCTTATCCCAGCAGCGTCCTGTGAGGATACCAACAGTGGCTCTGCTGGGGGGAAGCATGATGGGAGCACTCCCCTCTGCATAGACTGCCTCCACAATCCAGGAAGCGCAATGTCCCCACCTCTTCCTGCTGCAGTGCAGCCAGGTACTTTCCCAGGCTGCACAGGCGCAAGAAGCACAGCCATTGAGCTTCCAGACCCTCCACATACCAGGTAAGTGCAGGATGGCAGTGTGATCACAAGTCATTGACAGGGAAAACCTGTCAATGAGTTACTCTATGATTGTGCCACCTGGGGATGGGAGAAGGACTGGACTGCAAAGATGTCATGTGTAACCATTGTCGTGGTCCCGTCCTTCTCATCATCATTGTGGGATGACAACATCCTGTGGAAAGGGCCATACTGAAAGCTAGGTCTTCCTAGATAGCACTTAGTCCTTTGTCCTCCTAGGGCTTCTGTGTCTTTCCAGAAAGTATGGCAAACAGAGGGTTGTAGGCTCAGATTTATTTGTCATGGAGGTGGTGTAATAGAGATATCTCTGTCTCTCTCACTTGCATCTACCAAATCTCATTCAGCAGAAGCTGAGCAGCTGAGTCCTACAACAAAAAGGCCTATAACACCTTTTCTGTATGCCTCTCAGCACTATTGATGCTGTTCAATAAAAGCTACTTTCTGTTATTATGACAGCAAACCAATGGCTGTCCTGCTCCACAATATTGTACTTCTGATACCTCAATTGTAGGACACAAAATCAGCAATGGATTCTCCATCAGAACTATCCTACCCATAGTCTTGCTGCTGGACCACATGGAATTATTGTTAGATGCTCTCACATCAACGTCACTTTCTGACATCAACATAGTTACTGCCAGCATGATAAGCCAAGCCAGGGAATTGACACAGAGGCTGATAATGAGATCCATGATGGTCTTTTCTCAGTATTGAAAATAATTAACATATATTGAAAGCCAAGCAAATGGATTGATAGGAGGCCAAAATAAGATGGAGAATTTTGCTGGAGGCCAAAATTAAACAATGAATTGCTGTTGGTGAGGCTGTTGGTCCACATGCCAGTTACCTTGAGTGGCTATCATACTTCTATGAAAGATTCTTCTCAGCCTCTGCTCTGGGAAGCTCTAAGTCCACAGAGCAATAGTACTGATGGCACTGTGTCCTGAAAGAGTCTGAGATCTTTTAAATAATGCAGAATATCTATAATCTAGGGCTGTAAGGACCCTTGTTCTATATAGGGTCCTTATAGCACTAGGTTATGCAGCTAGGAGACTTAGATGCAACACAGACAGTGGAGGGTACAAAAGAGTCACAAACTGGAGTCCTGGGAGACTATGAAATTCCACTTCTGTCAACTTGTGCTGTGTGTACAATATATAGTTTTGTCCTCTGGAGTAAGAAGCTTGGTTCTTCTTCTGCAGCCTAAATTGCCTCATTCTTTTTAATCCAAAATTATTGCTGCCAGCAATACACCCCAAAAGTTATTTACTTAGTTGTTATTAATGTATGTAAAGCATACATTTTTTTGGCTCTTCAGCAAAAAAAAAGCACCCAGAGTGGTGTACAAAGATCAGAGCTCCTGCTCACAAGCTTAGACACACAAGACACAACACAGAAGGAAACGAGACAGGAAGGAATGAGGAAAAAATAAACTTGGGCAATAGATTCTTAGCTACAGTGTTCAGGAGATAAAGGAGAAGTGGAATGGAAAGGCAGCTGCTAATGCTTCTCTTGTGGCCTCAACAATATCAACTGGCTGCTTGAGAGAAGGACGTTCTCCAGGCATGGTGGGGAATGCCTACCTGCTGCATCCTCTCTGTCCTTCTGTGTATCTCAGATAGAGGCAGTAGGTAGCTATAGTGGGGGGAACTCCCAACTGTAATTCCCAAGACATAGCTCTCACCCCAACATCTCTCATTAGTAGGAATCAAATTCACCTTACCAGATCCTACTTGCTGTCTTTTTCTCCCATTGATCTACTGAGACAGTTAAGAAAGCCGACGCAATTCTGGGCTCCATCAATAGGGGTATAGTGTCTAGATCAAGGGAAGTGATAGCACCATTCTATTCTGCTTTGGTCAGACCCCAGCTGGAATACTGTGTCTAGTTCTGGGCACCACAGTTCAGGAAGGATATTGACAAACTGGAATATGTCCAGAACGGGCTGACCAAAACGTTAGAAACCTAGAAACCATGCCATAAGAGAAGAGTCATATGGAGCTGGGTATGTTTAGCATGGAGAAGAGAAGGTTAAGAGGCAACATGATAGCTATGCTTAAATATTTGAAGAGATGTCATATGAAGGATGACACAAGCCTGTTTACTCCAGAGACAAAGAGCAATGGTTTCAAACTTCAGGAAAAGAGATTCCATCTAAACATTAGGAAGAACTCCCTGATGGTAAGAGCAGTTCAACAGTGGAATGAGCTGCCTCAGAGTGTGGTGGAGTCTCCTTCTTTGGAGGTTTTTAAACAGAGGCTGAATGGCCATCTGTTGGGAATGCTTTGATGGTATATTCCTGCATGGCAGGGGTTGGACTTGATGGCCCTTATGTTCTTGTTCAACTCTATGATTCTATGATTTTATGATTCTATACCCACCATATCCCGGTGCCTCAGGGCCCACTGGTCCTGGGAATTTGCTCTTATAGTACCTAGTCCTGTATGTCCACAGGGGCCCCGTCCTTCTCCACTGCAAAAAACTTATTCCAAACACAACATAATCTGTTACTGCTATTTAGTTCTTAATCGTTATCATGCTGATCAATATTTATGTGATTTATTTTTATGCTGCTACCTAAGGCCTACAAAATTACAACTTATTCTCCCCATATAAGGCCTGGCCCAGTGGCAGCCATCTTAGCTGGACCATGCGATTTGTCCATTCAGAAGTCCTTCCCCACCCTCTTTCACTGAGTTTCAAGTGAGCAACAGAGAAACATAGAATAATAGGGATATAATTCTACTGTGCTAGGTCATTACATCCATTTAGATTTGACAGAAATATACCTGTATTTCTCTGGATTTTGAACCTTACTCATATAAAATGATCACAGAATGTAAAAAATGAACCCCTTTCACCCCAAAAAATTAATTTCACTGACTACATTAACAAGCAGGTCTGCACACTTTCCATCTTTCAAGGCTTCTATGCCTGACTGCATTTATGTTCTCATTTAGCATCTCAAAATGGGCACTTTCTTTCAAGAAGGATTACTGCATGAATCACCTACTTAGTTAATCTGACTTATTAGCATACTGTCACCCATTAACTGCATTATAACAACTATAGTTTTTACTGTTCCCCCTACCAGTGCCACTTCAAAATAGACCCTTTTCCGTTTGCAAGGACATTTGTTGCATTCTGTCTCTTTGAGAGAGCTAATATTTATCAATTCAGCACAAGATCTGTGGAAAGCTGTGGGAAGGGTGTTATAATTATAAACCTCCAACACCCCCTGCCCCTTAAACCCATAATCTTTCCTAGTGATTTATTAGAAAGTATTCTAAAATTAAGTCCTTAACACTGCAGGAAACCTCTTTGGTACCCAAGCAGCTCTCAGGCATCTCTTCAGATGCCAAAATAAAGACACCGAGGAGTGCAATAACAGATTTCCTTTTCTTATGTATGGTAATTCATAACAGGTGGATTGAAGCTAACATCCCTGGTAGGAAAATTAACCATTCAGAACATGATCTTATTGCTCACAAATATTTTAGGTGTATATTGCTATTCACAAGGGCACACGCTTTAGAATTCATTTAAGATTTGTGGGTTCTTGGAAGCATGATTCCATTAGGTAAGCATGCATTGCAAACTAGGAATATTCTTTTTCATAGAGGTGATTCTGGAAACGGTAGGTGCATAAAAGATTAGGAGCGACGGGCCAAGCCAATGCTTGCAGTTCTGTCTGAAATTATTGTGGAGAGGGCCAAGTTCTCCAATGTTCTGGTTCAATAGCCTAAACATCAGGAACTAAATCAATATACTGACTTTTGGATAAGTCATTTGATTTTCTAAGGCTTCCAATGACAAATTTTTGTACTTGCATTTTAAAAAATGGGAAGTAGACAGCAGTCCTACATAAAGCCTACTATGAAGCTTTACTGTGCATGCATCCAGCAAAACACTGGAAAATTTTGGCAGACAACAGGCTTAGTGCTGCCACTCCCACTTTTAGGCACAACAGGCATGAAGGGTTCCATGCTCTCAAAAGGATGGTGGGGCCACACTGCTGGCCCTGACCTCCATCTCTGTATATTGAGTGGGGGTATCTGCAACACAAGACCTGTGCCTATAGACCTGTAGGCAAACCTTATGTGTGTAGATGTCACAGGGCTCCAGTTCCCATGGAAGCATATATATGCAGACCCCCACCCCCACCCCCGTGGTCAGCTACAAAGTGTGCATACTGAGACTGGAGCTGGAGAAGTGGTGCTAGAAGAGAACAGGGCCAGCAGTACAGCCCTGCCACACTGAAGAGGCCCCTCCCTAAACTGTAAACCCAGGATTCTGTAGGATGTTGAAAATGGAATAATACCACTATAACAGTCTAGTGCAGAAATGGCATAAATTGGCCATCACCAGGTTGAGAGCAAGTGAGAAAAAAAATGCAGTGTGTAACTACTAGAATTTTGCTCCTCACCACCCCAGTAAGTCTGGAAGCAGCTGTGGAGGATAATAATTATGAAAATGGCAGGGATACACTCTTTCCTCAAGCACTGCTGCTCCGAACAAAATCAGGCTTACTCACACTCCCATGGTGCGACTAAAGTAATTTTTTAAAAAGCATCAGGTGATCTAAATAATAGATCTTTTGCATGGTTTGTATGTAGGTCTTTAAGTGGTACTTTCATTCAGTCTTTTATTTTATTTTTTTAAGTAGTGCTTTTTCTCCCTATACATCATAACAAAGAATGGAAGGGGGAAATGGCATCCTTTCCAATCCTCTACAAAAGCCACAGCATTACAGAATATCCACCATCTTAAAAAACATGGAAGATCACAAAAATGAAATGCAGCTACAGGGACTCCTAATGAGATTAGAGTCCTTACTGCACCATACCTCAATAGCACATTTCCATTTCAATCGCAGCATTGCCATTTCTGTGATGGGATCGGATTCTGGATTCTCTTTACCATACCCTTTCAACTTCAGCAGATGAGTAGCATTATTGCCACCACTGTTCCCACCGTATTACAGAGTCATTGATGAGTCCCCACAGCTCATGATTGGTTGGAGCTTTTTGGGGGGGGGGGGTTTAAAGCCACACTATTGCAGCAACATTATAATATCATGATGCACCAGTACGCTATTGCATTGTGGTGCTATAATGCTATTTTAAAAAAATTTAAAAATTTAATTCAAAAAAGAAATTTAAAATAAACACAGAGAGGTGATAGACTTTGAACTTACCATGCCATGGGAGTAACTGAGGGAGGGACAACCTGGAAATGCCCACACCACGCAGACACCTGGATCAGCTGTGGCAGGAAGCACTATCAAGCACTATTAAGAAATTGCATTCCCATAGCTGACGGGATTGTTGCGGGAAAGGGGGCCATTACTGGATTATTTCCAGCATTGAAAAAGGTGGATTTTGAATGGATTGCAACGCGATAGCTGCTGCTTAGCAACAATGTCATGCGATAGCACAGATTCTGGACCAGGAACCACACATTGCCTGGCAATGTGACACCTTTGTGAGGTAAGGCCCTAGGATTGCAATGCTATTAAAAGGAGGTTTAACCCTCTTTAGTATCCCATCTCCTCAATCAGTGGCCCTTTGCGCAACCTACCTTTTCCTTAAGTCATCCAGTGGAGATCCTGCCAGCAGCTCTGCTAGGAGGGGAGCGCGATGGGAGTGCTCCCCTCCACACCAGCTGGGAGCATGATGACCACGCCTCTTCCTTTTGTAGTGCAGCCGTGTACTTTCCCAGGCTGCGCTGGGGCAGAAAGTGCAACCATTACGCTTTTGTGGCTTCCGCAGGACAGGTAAGTGTGAGATGGTGGCACGACTGCAATGATTTAATCCATGATTGCACCACCTGGGGACAGAGAAGGGTGAGACCATGATAACATCATGCGGAAGCATTGTCACGGTCCCATCCTTCTTCCGTCCCCATTGCAGGATGGGACGGTGCTGCGGAAAGGGCCGTTATCTCTATTCATCTGCTATACACCCTTTGGGAAGAGACATAAATAAGTACAGATAAGCTTTTTCCTGGAGGGCAAAGAAGTTCAACTGAAAAAGAAATGCTTCTGAAAAGGATTGACACTGGACAACATCCTTCAGTACTTTACTTTATATCCATACCATTCACCCATCCTGGCCTGTTTTTACTGTTTAGGAACTTCAAACAATCTAGTCAGAACAAGAGTCATAAATGCTGTTGCAGGCTGTCATACATTTCCACAGAATACATTAATAGATTGTCTAGTATGTAGAGGATTAAACACATTCATTGATAACAAAGTTCTATCAACATTTATTGGCCATGACAACTAACTATAATGTCCATGTTCATTCCAATTCTCTTTTGGTAATATGGATTGTTATTCCTTTTCAAACATCAGAGGAAAGCACCTACATTTATGTAGTCAATATGGTAGCATCCAAGCACAAAATGGAGGTCTTGGCCAATTCAGGGCAGAACAGCAATACCTTTCAGGAAAAAAGCAGATTCTCAAAAACCTAGCAAACATAAGAATTCCTCAGACAAACCCATAAGAACTCAGCGGTTCCACTCCCAACTGCAGGGCCAATTCCAGAGAGTGGCATTGCAGGACTTCTGTCCAGCCTCATTGTAATCAAGCTCTGAGGTGCCATGGGATTTCATCTGACCCCCTTGCTGTTTAATATGCATATGAAACTACAAGGTGAGGTCATTAGGAGTTTGGGAGCTGGGTGCCATCAGTGTGCTGATAACATCCAGCTCTACTTCTCTCTGTCATCAGACTCAACTGGTGCTGTGCAGGGGCCAGACCAGTGCCTGGATGCTGTAATGGGCTGAATGAGGACCAATAAACTAAAGGTGAATCTTGATATGACAGACACTGTGGAACAGTGGTTCTCAGGTCCAAGAACTGGGTAAACAGCCCCATCATGATGGAGTTGCACTCTCTCTCCCTGGGGAAACTGGTTAAGTATTTGGGAATACACCTGCATACATCCTTGTTGGTGGAGGGCCAACTGGGCCTCAATGGGTTAGAGTGCTTAGGGCCAGCATTGGATGGTATGCCATCTATGGCACTTTCTACAGAGCAATAATCTAGCCACAGTAATTCATGCACTAGTAATCTCCTGACTGGGCTACTGAAATGTGCTCTACATAGTGCTGCTCCCAAAGATGACTTGGAAGCTGCAGTTAGAGCAAAACACAGCAGCTTAATTGCTGACTGGAATATCATACAGACAGCATTTAATGCCAATCTTAACAAGAATTGCACTGGCTACCAATATGCTTCTCATCTGAATTCACAATGCTTGTGATAACAACTGAAGCACTAAACAGCTTGACTAGCACTATGCAAAGGAGTGCTTCTACCTCTACCTGCTGGAGTGGTCCTTCTTTTTGCCCCACTGTGTGAGGACATGGGCCTTCTCAGTGTGCCACCTCCCTTGTGGAATACTCTCCTCTTGGATGCCTGATTAGCACAACAATGGTTTCATTTAGGTGCCAAGTAAAAAATACGGCTGTTCACTAAAGATTTTGGAGCATAAATGATTTACTTCAAAATGTTTGTGTAAATAGTTTGAAATTTTTACACTTTATACCACATTGTAACTTCTTAATATGTTTTAGTTTATTTACATGATGTTTGCTTTCTTTTTCCCCGCTTTTACTTGTATGCCTCCCTGAGATCTAGTGATATACAGTAGAACAGCAATATTTTAAGAGAACAGGAAAAAGAAGGATTACTAAGGCCATTTCCACACGTGGCGGTGGAAACGCCCTGTGCCAGTACTTACTGGACTTCTTGGCTCGACACTGTAGTCCAGGCTGCTCTGGAGCAGTGCGTAGCCGCCGTTCCACACCGCTCCGGAGATGAAAATGGTGGCTTCCGGTTGGTGGAGGCTCTCCACCAACCGCTGAAGCTCGCCAGCCTAAAGCCCGCCCCCGGCAGATCTGCAGGCTCGCACTGGTGCGAGCCTGCAAATCTGCACCGGAGCGCCGGAACGGAGTGGCGTTCACCGTGCTTTTGAAAGACCTGTTTAAACAGGTCTTTAAAAAGCACACTGCGCAACCACTTCTGGACGTTCCGGAGCGGACTGAGGTACAGAACTACAAAAAGTAGCCCGACCCAGTCCACTCTACGGTGCAGATGTCCTCTTTGGAGGACGCTCTGCACCGTTTTTTTTAGCCCGTGTGGAAATGGCCTAAGTCAGCAAGCCACTGAGAGAAAACATAGCATGTAGCAGACTGAATAGGATGGAGTTGATACAAAGCCATCAAGATAAAAAGTCTACATGGAGAACAATTTCATTGCCTAGACTGATAATTGCCTGATCCTCATGAAAAGTTGTTCTAAAATGTCCCGAGATCCAGAAAGAAAGATACCCAAACAAAGCAATGGTAGATTCCAGCATTTCAGTATAAATGCCACAGAGCAGCCAATGTGTACATCCTCCCACCCCCGCCAATCTAAAAAAGTAGCAGCAAAGAGGATACTTCCTGTTCTTTCATATTCAGTTCCTCTTCTAAAAACAACCATGTTAATAAAAATTCCAAAGCAAATGCTGTTTATTTCTTATATTGCAAGTTAGAAGGGACTGTGGCTGGTAAAGAATGGCTTATGATAGCTCCGCTCTTAGTTCATGCTGAAAACTGCAGATCAGGATATCACAACAAATCTGCAATGGTATGAATCTCCAAGGGCAAGTTAGGGGCTGGGATGAACCTGAGAGTATACACCAACCTTGCAATGTTTCCCCTTTATCTCTAAATCATAGATCATGATGATAGAGTAGTCTACCACATTGCAGAAGTGTATTTCTTTGTTATACCTTTATTGCAGGTTGGAGGCCTGTACAGTAGCTTGCACCAGTTCTACAATGTAGTCTACTGTTAATATTGCAAGTCAGGGGTTGGCTGAGGCTTATTGAGATACTTGGTCAACAATGTTACTGACTTAATGCTATTGACTTAAAGTGTGTTCCCTTTAAAGTACTAGATTAAATTATATATTTTGGACAAATGAGGATTCAGTCAGTAAATGTTTAATTTGGGTACAAGGATTACTTAGTCAAATTCAACATCATGTTTTTTCTCTCTCTCTCTCTCGAATTCTTCTACTTCAAAACCTCTTTGCATCAAACAAATTTTTGTGCTTGGTTTTGCAGTGTTTCTAGCCTACCTGATTTATGTGTCACTGGATGTAATAAGTATGTAATGATTAAGTATAAATTTGAATGTGAATGCTGTCTGAAGCTTATTTCTAATCCTATTCTTAGAACTCTCTTAACAGGACTAAATATGCCTATCTGCACTTGAACACAAATCTTATAGTCATCATTTCTGTTTGGACATTTCTTTTCCAGGCACATGGACTGCTCATGTTAATCTATTTGATTAATTAACAATTGTTCAGTCCTCATTAATATCACTGTGAACGGGCTTACTCTCCTTTCCTTTTCCTCCTCTTCCTTCTGCTTTTTTTTTTTTTTTGGTGACATCATCAAAAAAGTATCTAACAAATGCTAACTGCAGTTTTACAAGTTATTTGGTCAAAAATATCTAGAATTTGAGTAAGCCAGCATGGTCCAGAGGTTTGAGTATTGGAATATGAGTCGTGGGCCATTTCTGGACTAGACTGTTATAGTGCTATTGTTCCATTTTCAACATCCTATGGAATCCTGTGGTTTACAGTTTAGGGAGAGGTCTTTGAGGCCCCTGCCTAAATCATAAACCCCAGGATTCCATAGGATGTTGAAAGTGAAATAATAGCATTATAACAGTCTAGTGTAGAAATGGCCTTGGTTTGAATCCCTGCTCAGCAATGGAAACCCATTGGGTAACTTTGGCCAAGTCACACTCTCTCAGACTTCGAAGAAAGCAAAAGCAAATCCTCTCTGAATAAACCTTCTCATGAAAACCCTGTGATAGATTTGTCTCACGGACACCATAAAGTTTGAAGTGACTTAAAGGTACACAACCACAACAATCTGGCAACAGATTTTTGGAGAATGTACCTCAGTGTTTGTTTCATTTCCCTATCTGTTCTGTAGTTCATACTAATGTTCAGACTCCATTCTTGAGGGGAAAGCTAATTGGTCCGAATTGAAGAAAAGCGCTTTTCTTGTGGCTTCTTTGAATATGGTGATCTTATTTGCAGTGGCAGTTTTGCCCAACAGCTTCCAGAGTTTGATCCAATTTTTATTTTGTCAGCAATGTTACAAGCTAAAACTCTTATTATAAATATTTTATTTTGTTGCATTAAACATTGTTCCATTTCTTTCTCTGTTTTCTATTGTGATTTTTGCTTGAAACAGTAAAGATTGAGTGATCAACCATGACAAGCTGTAATGGGACACTGGGATTGCATGGGTTCTTCCTCACAGGTTATAGGTACATGCAGTCACTTTAGTTCTAGACAAGAAGGCACTGATTATTGTCTAAAAACGTCACAAAAAAGCCTATGATGAAGTAGTAAACTTTGCTTTCTCATAGGCTCCAAATAGCATATAATTTAAGCAAAACCAAAATTTGGTGTGAATAAATGCTATTCTGAGCCAAAGTTTATATCAATATGCTGGGACAGTATAAAAAAGAATGTTATGAAAAACTGTTAGTTGCTGCAGAATCAACTGAATGAGTAGAAAAGCCTGGCAGTGGATTTCTGAAGCATAAACAGTTGCATTTTGGCAGCCTAACAAGGGTCAGCATAGTTGTTAATGTTGCCAAAGCATTGTCTATATGGCTTAGTAGGTTTATAGTTGGGTCCAGTTGCTTTTATGGTGACAGTAAAAGGAAAGGTTATGAAAGGTGCAATAGAGAACACTCTGTTTACCCTTGTTTGTTCTTAAGAATAGGTCAATGGATGGGTATTTGGCCATGTGCTAAAATGTTACTGATCAGAGGATTCTTGCTGAATGTTTAAAAAGTCAGACACAACATCATCAAGGGTCAGTTAGTAGCAATGATTATCATCATCTCTGGCAGAAGCAATAAAGATGTTCTCCTTGGAGACAGGGACTCCAGAAGCAGTTCCGTAAACAAGTGACTGGACAGATTGTCAACTGAAAACAAGTGGCCTCAAGAAGCAGTGAATCTTTGGGAAGATGCAGCTGCAAGATGTCTGTTGTGTTGTGACCATGCTAGCAGGTCTCTGTCCAGAAAGAAGACTTCAAACAAAGCTGACCCTGCCTTGTCAGGTAAAGAATATTTTGCATCAAATTTGCAAACCTAGACATAATTTAAATGAAAATGAACACATCTTTGTTGAAACGTTTGCTATCGAATGGCCTGTGTGCCTGCTCAGTCAGCAGTCCAGATGCTGTTTCAGGGGACTTTAAGTTCCTGTTGTCCCTTATGTTTCTTTATATTTAAACTGAATTTGGACTATAAGATACTTTCAATGAGAAGACTATCCTCTGATATCCATTCAAGCAAAGGAATGGATATAGACTCTGTAAATGAGTCTATATGGGCACTCCACCTAAGATCGAAGCAGAGCAGAAGGAATGTGAACAACACTGAAGGCATGGTTTTCCTGCCAGGGGTGTCTCGTGCCAAGGTGTGGAGGGCAAAAATGGGATTGTGTGCATAATCTTAAGGTAGACTGTTAATTATGATAAATAAGAATGAGTATGGTATGTTTACCAGTGGTTTTCTCAGGGCATTAGCATGATGGCTTCTGCCTCAGGGCTCTAGATTGTCAAGAAAGCAGTGTGTGTAGATGACTTCATTGTTTTTGGAACCTGGCAGAGAGAAAGGAATGTCACATACTGGATGTCCCAGGCCTGATGATCATAAGATAGGAGCTACTCTATCCTCAGCAGCTAATGGAGAGCAGCTGGTATACACTAGACTTTGTCCTTTTCCTTAAACCTCTGTTTAATATCCTCCCCCCCCCCACACACACACAAAAAGATTTTTGGTGTCAAAGTGTCTGTGTGTAGGGTAACTCAAATAGTAATGAAAGTCCATGTTTCTGGGGAACAACTTTCATATAGACCAGTTGTACTTCTTAAATGTTAAAAAAAACAAAAACAAAAAAACCCCTTAAAGCTCCTTTGCACATGAAGAAAGACTAATTTCAAGAAAGGATTCTATTGATAATGTCTGCTTCGTTTTGTTCGTTTGTTTTAGTCCCCTCAGGCACAGCAAACACACACACACACAGAAACGGGGGGGGGATGCAACACAAGCATTGAGTTGTGGGGTTTGATTTGTTCTTCCTATACCTGATGTTCAGGCATGGTTATACTAATGATTATACGTCTGAAATAGTGCTAGCCATGTGAGAGGAGGAAGCATCAGTAGACCTGGAAAACCCCATTTCTCAGAAATATAAAAAGGGAACTTTTGAAAAAATTGACATGATGGTAGGAACACTGAGGAGCATTTCAGTGAGGTTTGAGATGAGGTGTGGAAAATGAGTAAAAGGTTAGCAGGAAGTGTCTTGGAAGAGGGCATGGCTAAATGGAACAATAAACATGAACAGTCTGCAACATTTTTGTTTCAAGTCCCATTGTGCATACTTACTTGGACAGAAGAAAGGAATTAACACAACATTAAATTTTATTAGTTATCTAAAGTGAATTTATGGAAAACTGCTTGCAAAACCAAGAGCTGAAACAATATGATGGTGTTGGTAGATCTAATGTTTTGAGGGCTACTCTGTTTTTTGTATCTTGCATCATATACAAGCTTTCTTAATTTGTAAACAGTCATTGTCTTAGGTTTATTCTATTTATAGCCCTACCAGTTCTAGTGGTTGTAATCCTGTTCCTTAATCTCAGCTAGACTAGGCCTATTGAAGCAGTTGATTAACAGCTTTCCAACATGTAGGTAAAGTCAACTGATCAAGTGGGTCTACTCTAGTCATGAATAACAATAGGATTTAGGCTATTGTATGCGCCTGGGGGGCAGAATTTTCAGAGATGGCAAAATTCTTTGTGGCAAAAGGTGACTGTGTGGCAAAAGAATGAAAGTGGGTGGAGAACTTGCTTCAAGAAATCCCACAAAAAAAATGTTTATTGTGCTTCTGCCTCACTTCTCTCATTACTTCACAATATACTTAAACCACAAGTTTCACTTCCAACTGTTTTGTAACTAGAAGAAAAAAAACTTTTGAAAAGATTGCAGTTCACCCATTGACATGCACTGAACTACCTCCTTATATTTATATTAAGTAAAAAATAGCTGTACAACAAAGTTGGTGAACCTTTGGCCCTCCGTATTTTTAGACCATAATTCCCCAAATCTTTTACTTTTGGTGACAGGTTAGAGATTCTGGGAACTCAATCCCCAAAACATTCATAGGACCAAAGATGACTATACAACATATTCTGTCCTATGGATCTAGTTAGGTTCATTTCTTATACCTCCAAATTGTGTCTGGCTGAGTAATCCAAACCTCCTTCCCTCAATTCCATTTAAGCAAAGCTCTTCCTATTCACTCCCAGCTGTTCCAGAAGATCTAACAGATAACTCCAATAGATAACTTTAGCTGAACACCAGATTCTAGGATTACAAACCTACCAGGGAGGGCTGTTATTTTAGCAGCAAAAACCCCAGTAGCCTTTATTGTTGTTCTTGTATGCTTCCATTTCCAACTTATTCTGACACTAAGGCAAACCTATCACTTCTTTTTTTCTTTTTTTGCAAGATTTGTTCAGAGCGGGATTTGCCTTTGCTTTCTGCTGAAACTGAGAGAATATGCCTTGTCCAAGGTTACCCAATGGGTTTCAGTGGTCAAGCAGGGATTCAAACTCTGTTCTCCAGAGCCCTAGTCCAATGCTCAAAACACTACACCATGCCAGCACTCTACAACCAGAATACCTGTGTTTCTCCCCACGGGGTAAGAAGTGAGAATAAAGGCAACTTAAAATGGGCAACGTCTGCCCGCATTTATCCCTCTCTCCTATGCCATACTGCCTCCAGCATTCACTCTTCCTTCAGCACACGATACTGGAGGTTTCTTTGCAGTGCTCAGTGTTAATATATAGGGGAAGGCAGGAACTGAGTACATTTTGCACTGGCAGTGGTGCCAACTCCAGCTTAGGGCCTACAGCTCAGATTGGCTCCAAAAGCCCTGCTAACTGTTCCATCATCTATGTTAGTCAGATTGACAAGGATAAAGCAGGGACTTGTCCGTGGCAGCCCATCTTTGTGTAACTCCTTTGCATGAGATGTTTGCTGGACTCCATGTCAAGCTGAGTTTAAACAGGCCTTTTAACTCTGATCTTCTTTTAATTGATGCTACTGGTCTGGAGTTTTGAAATTTATTGCTCTGCGTTTTATCTTTGTTGAAGTGGGGAGTTTAAGTGTTACTGTCTTAATATGTTTTATATTGCATTCTTTAAAATATATATCTATTCATCTTAGTACCCGCAGGAACCAGTGTGGTGTAGTGGTTTGAGTGTTGAACTAGGGCTCTGGGAGACCACAGCTCAAATCCCAGCTCAAATCCTTGCTTGGCCATGGAAAGCCATTGGCTGGCCATGGACAAGTCACATTCTCTCAGCTTCAGAAGAAGACAATGATAAACCCCCACTGAACCAATCTCCCCATGATAGGTTCGCCTTAAAAGTCATTCTAAGACAGAAGCAACTTGAAGGCACACAACAATAAAGACCAAGCCAATTTGTGAGGGCTCCTGGAAAAACAGTATCTAAGTACTCACATAAAAATAAATGTTTTTAAAATCATGTTTGTATTCACACATTCATTGGGTTTGGGGAATTCACATTTTTTTCTTTTTGCCATTTTCCAACATTAAGTAATAAGTGATAGGTGAGAATTAACAGATTATTGTTCTTAAAGTACATAAGTACATACATGTTCATAAGTACTACTGTCTTGTGGCGAGCGGGATCAGGAAAGTGAAAATGTGACCATAGGTGGATAAACTAAAGGTGACATGCATTCCTGCCCACAACTCAGGAGTACTGAGATTGACAATACAAAAGTGCCAAGGTCAATATTGTCCCTATTGTGATGGCAAAAAAAGTCAAGGAATTGTCCTCCTTTTTCTTTTTCTTGGCAGGTCTTCTCTGAATATAATAATCACTCCACAGAAGTCAGCCTCACCCAGCTATTAGGGACTCCAGGAAGGGAGAGAACTCACCAGTTGAATTTCTGTATAACAGTGGTTCTTACCCTTTTCTTTAGCAGGAACTCCTATAAATAAAATTTATTGCCAGGGTCCCCTAAGATTTAAATATTCATTTCAAGTTCAAGTTCAAGTTTATTGCATTTTAGCAGCCAGCCATTGCACAAAAATGAAAAAATAAAATAAGATGAGAAAGAATAATCCAGCCAATTTACATGTAACACATAATCAACAATAAATGAATCACTTTCCATACCCCTCCTTGTTCTTTATAGCAATTTAAATATTTAAATTTAGATTGAAGTATTCAAATATTTATTTATTCATTAAAACTTCTGGAGATCAGTAGGGCCATTTCTGCACTACACTGTTATAGTGCTGTTATTCCACTTTCAACTTCCTGTGGAATTCTGGGGTTTGTAGTTTACTGAGGCCCAGGAGCTCTCTGGCTGAGAATTCTAAATGCCCCTCCCTAAACTGCAAAGCCCAGGATTCCATAGGATGTTGAAAGTGGACTAATAGCCCTATCACAGTGTACTGCGGAAATGGCCCTGGATTCAAATCCACTCTCGGACACTGGGAGACTCTGCACAAGTCACATTCTCTAAGCCTCAGAGGAAGGCAAAGGCAAACCCCCTCTTTCAAAAAAGAAAGGAATCCCTCCGACAGGTTCGCCTTAGGGTTGGCATAACTGGAAGTGACCCGAAGGCAAACCAGGGAGCATTTTGGACACACACATCCTACCACCACGTCTGTGTTTCGCAGCAGAGCTCCGCAGCCTCCGGGTTAAAAAGCGCTGCGGTCTCCCAGTACTGTCGAAGGCTTTGGGAACTCTGACGGGAAGGGGTGGGGAAACAATGGGGAAATGGGTTTGGCCTGACCCCGGAGGCCAGAACGCGAAATACTGCCTCAGACACCGCCCGGGACGGTAACGCGTTGGAGGTTAGGCGCGGGGGTAAAGCGGCCGCAGCTTCCGGGCGCGGAAGACGCCCAAGGCCGCCCTGCAGGGAGGAACCCAGCGGGGAAAGCAGGGCGGCCCGCCTTGAGCCGCGCCGAGGGAGGGGAAGCGACGACTCTGAGAGGGCGAGTTTCACTTTGGCCCTGACCCGGGATTGGACGCAGGGAGGTGCTGCGGCCCTCTGCCGCTTCCGGGCTATGGCTCAGCCTGGCGCCCGCGGGGCTCAAAAGGCGCTGCTGGCCAAAATTGTGATGGCCGGCGAGTCCTGCGTGGGGAAAACGTCCATCCTGAGGCGATACACAGAACGCTGCCCAAGCGCGCCGTCGCCGCCCTCCTCCTATATCGCCACCATCGGTGAGTAGCGCGCCCGCCCCGCCGTTGCCTCTTCGCTCGCTCGTTGCCCCGCCCCGCCGGCCCCGCCCCAAACGCGCGCGCCTGCGCTCGGCTGCGCTCCCCCGTTGGGTTGCTCTTTGCGTTTAGAGTGAGCCGCGCACATCTGAGCAGCAGCGTTTCGCTCTGGTGTCTGTGCTGCTGCCGGCCTTCCGAGCTACACAAGCGTCTGCGAAGGTCTTCCACCAAGTCCTTGTTGAGGCGTTCTGTGAAACGTGAAGGGCTGGCTTATTGAGAACTTAGTCGCCCAGCAATTAAAGTTATCTCTAGCCAGTGCGGAAATGGCATCCAAAATTGGTATCTCACGTGTTGAAGTATGCATCGGATCCCTTCTCTTTCTGTCACGCCTTTCGTGCAACCACCAAAGCCTTTTCTGCACTAGGCTGTTCTATTCTTTCCACATCCAATGGAATCCTGGAGTTTGCAGTTTAGGGTGGAGTGCAGACCCCAAGATTGCACTGGATGTTGAAAGTGGAATGATAGCGCTATAACAGCCTAGTTGTGAGAGAATGCACACCTCCCACCAAACATGCTTACAGGGCATTTCCAAGCGAAAAAAGAATGGACAAAAAAAAGTGTACATGCTTTAAAATGTGAAAATACAGAATAAACATAATTGAAAATAATGTTCAGAAGCATCAATTAGTCAACAGGGAAAAGTAGAATGAATTAGGCACACTGTATAAAAATGCACAAGTTAGGAAAACTGCGTATATATTTGTGCAAATTTCAGTGAGGAAGAAAACAGGAAGTCTCACCCCTTGAAAGGAAACGAGGATGGCAAAGAAATGAAAATGGAACTGAGAGAAATTCAGGACAGAGAGGGGCCATTTCCACAGTAGACCGTTATAGTGCTATTATTCCACTTTCAACATCCTGTGGAATCTGAGGATTTGCAGTTTAGGGAGGGGCCTTTGAGGCTCCGCCCTAAACTGCAAACCCTAGCATTCCATTGGATGTTGAAAGTGGAATAATAGCGCTATAACAGCCTAGTGCGGAAATTACCAGAGATTTTCAGGATGGAGACTAGCGTTCGAATCCCTCTCAGCCATGGAAACCCACCGGGTGATTGTTGGGCAAGTCACACTCTCTTAGCCTCACGGTGAGTGGGCAACCTCCACTGAACAAATCTTCCAAGAATACCCAGTGATAAGTTCACCTTAGGGTTGCCAAAAGTGCGAAACTCCTTGCAGGCGCACAACAAAAACATTCAACCGACGACAGAGACTGTAGTTTGAGGAAGCCGGTGCCCACTGGTTAAGCTTTTGTAAAAGGCTAGCTAATTATGAAAACGTCCGAGAAAATCAAGAGTGCGCAAGTCAACATTTCTGAATACAGACTGAGGAGAAAATAAGGCTGGTACTACTGGAAAAACAGAAGGGAACTATGGGGATATGGAGGCAAAGAAAAATGTGGGCAGTAAAGTTTAGGTGAAATTTAGAACATTAGGAAGGTGGGGTTTTGCTAGACATGCACTTGGCCCTCCACATTTGCTGGGGTTAGGGGCACAGGACCCTCAGAAAAGTGGAAAAATCACAAATATCATAATGTTTGTGTGTGCATCTGTGGAAGGGGGCTGGGGCGTGGTGGGGAGAATGGGCACCCAGGGTCTAAACCAGGCCGAGGAAAGAAGAGGGAAGGTGGGGGGTGGCATGGTGGCCCTGTGCTTTCTCACACCCGTCTCCATCATTGGGTGTGGGGGGCATCAGACGAGGGCTTGCGGTGCTCAGAAATGGGGCTGCAAGACATCCTCAGCTTGCCAGACAGCGGCTGGTGGCGGAGGAAGAGGACTAGGGGTGGGTTTTTAAAGGAACCCCAGAAGAGAAGTACCTGCGGTAGCGGGGCGGGGGTTGGAGAAACGCACAAATAATCAAACCTGGGAAAGTGAAACCTGCAAATGTGGAGGATCGATTGTATATAAAAGCAATGTTTTTAATATAAATTTTAGTATGCTGACCCCACCCCCTTTACCTCTCCTTTCCCTGAACTGGTTTGGACCCTAGGTGTCCATTCCACCCACCAGGCCTTTGAGGCCCCTCCCTAAACTGCAAACCCCAGAATTCCATAGGATGTTGAAAGTGGAATAACAGCACTATAACAGTCTAGTGCGGAAATGGCCTTAGTGCCTGTGCTCTACTCCGTATATGAAACTGAAGCAACTGTACTACATAGACTTATCTAGGAGCAAGCTCATTGAATGCAGTGAGCTTTACAGCTGAGCAATCATAGGGTTGCGTCCTGAAGCTCCAGCATGGCTTTCCCTGTTTTTTCTACCGTCTCCCCCTTTTTTATCTTCCTCTGCTTCCTGCATTGAATTTAGACGGCAAACTTTTTATGTGATCAGCTCCGGATCCTGTCAAC
Organism: Cyclura pinguis; assembly: GCA_030412105.1. Lineage (NCBI taxonomy): Eukaryota > Metazoa > Chordata > Lepidosauria > Squamata > Iguanidae > Cyclura > Cyclura pinguis. The sequence continues at coordinate 208,251,635 of CM059602.1, read as the reverse complement.
ATGTTTTGTAAAACCTGTTAGGGACCAGAACTGGGCATTCTATGGAGTGGTTAAGAAATGCTTTCTGAGAAAGGATCTCCTAAAGCCCAGCTATACAGATATTTAGAAGGCTGTTCACGTCTTTCTGTATGCAAAGCCATTTCGTTGTTTATAAACTAATAATACGCTGTTGTCTTTGTATGTAAAAACAGCAAAGTTCTGTGTCACCTTAAAAGACAAGTTTATTATGCCATAAACTTGCAAGGACTAGACTCTTTCAGATTACCCATTTATAGGGCTGTGATTCTGCTTTACCTGCCATGATTCAATCTTATGGAATCCTGGGATTTGCAGTTTAGGGAGTGCCATTTAGAATTCTGAGCCAGAGAGGTCTAGTGCCGCACCAGGATTCCATACGATGTTGCCATGACAGTTGAACCAGAATCAGAAACCACAATTGTGTAGTATGAAAGATCATCTGTTCTCATGAAGAGGAACATTGAGGGGCAAGAAAGCATCTTTGAGACTAAACTGGTTTATTTTAGCCTGAGCTTTCAAGGATTTTGAAACCAGTTCTTTAGTTGCATTGATTTTATCCTCAGTTACAAGTGTATGTGTTACAAGGTTGGGGATAGGGGATGTAAACAGTGAAGTCAGAGGGAATTGAAGTTCAGACAATAATGATTTTATTACTGACTGTTACCATTATTACTGACTGTTGCCCTTCATGAATCATTTATTGGATGATACTGCAGACATCCTTCCACTGTAAGTTGACTAACACATGTAAGCCTGGATTCTGTTGCTAGTTTCAAGTAGAGTAGACCCATTCAGTCAGTGGGATTTACCAGTGTATTAACTCATCATTCAACAGTTGATTGAATGGGTCTACTCTGTTTTGGATTAGCTAACAGGATTTTAAGCCATAGTGTGATTACAGAAACAAAACACTGTTGTTCCCATTCATACCATAGGGAACAGAATTAAACTTCTTAATGAATTGTAGCTTAGCTGTTTCAAGTTGCAATCTGTTTTTGAAATGCCTTTTCTTTAGAACAGTCATATTAAGAGTTTTGGAAGGCTGGAATATTCCCCCTCTGATTTTTGGGCATTGCCATTTCTGACGTCAGATTTGTCTCCATTTATTCTTTTTCATAGAAACTGGCATGACTGCTTTATGTACAATGAAATAGGACGTTGTTCACAAGGGATGGTATATATCACATTGGAAGATGAAGTATTGACTCAATATGTTGTTGAATGACATGATTGGGGCCTGTAATAATGTTGTCAGAGCAGACATGGAATTTGAGTCTTCTCCAGGGTCTGTTTTCTGTTGGTCTCCCTGTTGTTTCGGGTGAATTCATGACGTTCAATAGAGCTTTTGTAAGCAAAAAAAAGACATGGTCTTTAATGAGCTTATAGTCTGAACATTCATAAAGATAACTAAGGAAGGGAATGATAAAGTTAGCAATTGATGCATATGAAGAAATGCAGGTAAGCCTGGTTACAGTTAGGGTTACAATTGAGTATAGTTATTTACGGTTGCAAACATAATGTTTATTGTAATAGTAAGGTAATAACAATCCTTTACTGATATGGCTGTGCCTATTAATTTCATCTGGCAAAATTTGCTTAGTTCTGTAATGGATTATGGCTGTCACTTTCCTTTTCTAATTATTTGTACTATTGGCTGTTTTTTAAAAAAATATTAAAAATAATTCTGGTCTATTTTTTTAAGTGATGTGTAATGTAGTATAAATAAGTACCAGAAACTTCTGCTAAAGTAATACTGAAAAAGTAACTTGCATACTGCGTATAGTAGTACTTTGGGCATCCTTCAGACCTACTGATTTCCATTTGATTCATCAAACTGAATAAAAGCGTCAGAATCTTTATGAGAGGTAGATGAGTTAAGGCTAAGACTCTGTCAATCTAATGTAAATATGCAAACGAAGCTCTGCTCTTTATAGTCAACCCCATCTGGAAGTTTACCGTTTAAAACAGCTGCCATCAGACCATTGATTCTGAGAAGGAAAGTGGTCTCTCCCTCTGGGAGCAAGAGAAGAGGAAAGAGACCCATCCGCTGTGAAAAAAGATAATCGGAAAGAATTGGCAGTCAGTTCTGTGATGGGAGAAAGAGCAAGAGAAATATTGAAAACCGGTCTGTGCCTTTGTAAAGATAATAAATAACTTGGTGTAAAAGTTAGAGTGAAAGAAAGCAGTGAAAGAAAGCAGAAACAAAAGGCATTGTAACTAATTGTGAAGAATAATGTTGATTGGTACGGTGTGGACTGAGATTGTCTGATAGTCTTCTCAGATGCATTTCCGTATTGGGTTCAGAATATGGGTATTGCATCTCAACTGGATAAGAAGTAATACACAGCCAAACTAGTCATTTTGGGTCTGATCAGCCAGTTTTTTTGCTCACCTACTGGACTCTTTTTGTGTCATTTGTCACAAGCACAGATCACACTTCTACATGCCGCTGTTTGACCTCCTTACGGAGCTTGCACCAACACATAAAACTGTAGGTGTATGCAAGACAGACTGTACAGAGAGCATCCTTTCCCCAGGGCAGGACACAATCATCTTAGGAGAATAAATCAAAACAAAAAACCCTGGCTGTATATAAAATGTTCATGCAGTTTGATTTTGTATATTTCTTTTCAGTGTGTGCCATTTTCTCACATCACATACACAGGTCCTGACTTACTATCTCAGCCATTTTTGATTAATATTTTATTATTTGTTATCAGTGGAAATTTCAGTATTACAGCTGGAGGCAAGAAAAAGTAGCAGTTTTGACAAGTCAGAGTTAGCAAACCACCAGGTTCCATTACATGGTCAGTGCTCCCCAGGTATAAAGTTTTGAGAGAGAAAATGAGGCTTTTTACATGGTGGGAGAACAACAAATTAAAGGGGAAGGGGAAGGAAGATTTTTATGTATATGGAAGATTCCAGTAGAAGATCAGCAACCAGTTAAACAACCTCTAGAAAAGTTTGCCAAATTCATTCATTTTCTCTCTTTTATCCTTCCTGTTGCCTTTTTAACACAGACAGCTTTATCCTTCAGTATCTCTGCTGCTATCCCTCAGCACCTACTGCTTGAGATAACTTTTTTCAGGCCATTTTTAGACCTTACCTGATCCAGTTGTTCTCCTGTTGTGATCCCAGCAGCACCTTTGTCAGGAAGGGAGCATGATGGGAACGCCCCACCAGACCAGCTTCCTGCGGAAGGGAGTGTGAGTGATGTGTGGCTGCCTTCTGCAGCCCAGCTGGGCTCTTTTCCCTGCTGCACTGGGGAAGAAAGTGCCTCCATCATGCTTCCTGCCCTTCCACATGGCCAGGAAGGACAAGAGTATAGCACAATCAGGGGTCATTCACAGAGTTTCTCCGTCAATGATATACCCCGCAATCACACTGATTGGCGATGCGAAGATGGGACCACAACATGTGGAAGTGTCATCATCGTCCCGCTCCTCTCGCATTCCCATACCACGACACCATCATCGTGTGGAAAGGGCCACAGTCTACCTTGTGGTCTGGCTCATCATAGGCAGCATACTGTGAGCAAATAGAGGTTCCAGCAATATGTAAGTGCAGAATCTGTGTGCTAGGACCCAAAGTGGAGGAAGGATCCAGAGAACAGGGACAACGAAGGGAGCTGTTTCACAGTAGGGGGTTGTAATGGAAGAATGGAGAGGATGCATGAAGCTGAGCAAGGAGGGCTAACAAGAATAAGATTTGGACTGTTTCACACAGGATCCAGCCTATAGACAGAAGTGTGTGCATGTATACAGATAATGGCACTATGAACAACAGAAATAGGGAGAATAGTAATAAAGAATGGAGAGAAAACACTGAATGCAATGGTTTGGTATGTTTCCCAAATCTTTGACTCCAGATTGATGGCGAAAATTAATTGTAGGCTATCAAATATGCCAAGATCTGGAGTGTATCAGTAAGGTAAACACTGAACAAGTGGAAAATGAATATTTCACATGTTAAAGTTCTGTTTAAAATTGTTGTAAGTGATTATAATTAAGCATTTTTTAATTCCACCTAAACCCCTTTGTGAATTGACTAAGAGATGCAGACTGTTCTCTACTTATACTGAGTATCTTACAGCCAATTTACACATTACTTGTATCTATTTATATGAGCAGCTTAGCATGTGAGTAGGGCACGGATCTTAGCCATAGCGACTCCCATGATCTCATGAGGAAATTTTGCAGCTCCAAAGAGCACGAAAGTTCCTGTGGCTGAAATCCATGAATTTCTGGCACTTACAGTACACTACTCACCCAGGTAGACAATGTGAGGAGGCAAAGAGAATAATGTGACCTGGCGCTTATTTTGCTTCTGTTTCAAATCAACATTTTTAAAAATTGGTACACTTTTATAATCACAAACCAAGGTTCCTGTGCTAAAATACCCTTTTTAAAGCATATTTCTTTAACTAATAATTAGTCAGTCTAGTAGAAATAAATATTTTCCACATTTCAGCTGAATTTCATGTGGACACCAAAGTGACTACAAATAATGTAATTTAACGTCATGCTGGTACTAGACAAGTGGATGAGAAAACGTGCATTACCATTTGTTGCTCTTCAGTTGACGTGTATAAGCAGCCAGCTGACTTCACATAGCTGACTGCAACTCAAAGAGAAATGGAAGAGGGAGCCAGCACAAGGGCCTTATGCTTGCCTTGGGCAAAGACCTCTTTCTTTGCCCTAGATAAATGCCCTAAGTTGCTTCTGCTAGACTCTGCTGTGAGCAGATGAATGGCTCAAGTTGTTGGTACTAAAGCCTGCTGTGAGCTAGAGCCTGCCATGAGGTAATGCTACAGTGAAGACCAAGCTTGTATTACATGGTGAAAGAAAGAAGAATACCTCTACTTGTACAAAATTCAAGGAGGTTCAGTCTTACCTGGGCTATTCAGAATGGAGAAGGATGAGTACTTCTCTTAGCACACTTACAATCTTACTGGAAAAACAGCTGGGGAGGGAGGTTTGGAACTGACCAAGAGGTGAGAGCAGTCTTGGGGCCCTTTCACACTGCACAGTTACAGCACTGTGATGCCACCTTAACTTCCATGGCTGGATCCTGGGGTTTGTAATCTGATAAGCTAGTAGAGCTCTCTGCTGAGAATTCTGTATACGCCTCCCTGAACTGCAAATCCCAGTAATCCATATGATGGAACTATGGAACCAGGTAAAAGTGAAATCAGCTCTGTAATTGTGCAGTGTGAAAGGATCTCTGAAGTGTTTCGTTTTTCCACCCAGTAGTACAGATATTCTGCTGATGATGATTTTGCCATTACTATTTGGGTACTGTTTTAAATGATGGGTTGGATCCAGATTTATGTGCAGCTGGGCTTGTGGAAGCAGATTTTCCTGCCCCCTCCTCCACAGGACAGTTCCTCCAGTGCCCTAAAAATGCCATACAGAGAGTTGTAGACTATAATGATACAGTGGGTTGCGGAGTCAGGGTGGAAAGGATTCCTTCCCCTCCCAAAAATGGCAAAGGAACCCTTCTGCAGTTGGGAGTCAGATCCTGAATCCAGCATGATATATATTACTTCAAAATGTGGTAAACCAGCCCTGCTGTGTTTGGAGTCTCCTGCTCATTTTGCTAACTGAGGTCTTTGCCCGAAAGTCCTGCCTTGATGGCACCACTGATTCCACCCCTACTCAGTTCTTTGTCTTTCATTTGCATAGCACCGCCTTTTATTTTGGTTATGCCAGAGCATGACCATACGATTGTTTTTGAAATATATAAAATATAATAAAAATGAGTTCATTTAGATTTGAAGTGAAGGGACACAAACAAGCAGCATTTTCATTAAATGCGACTGAAATGGTTATAACTGAGCAAGCATTTCAATGTTAAAATAGATAAAATCAGTCTGTTTCATACTCTAAAGTAATCATATTGGCAATATCATCCAAAGCTAATTCTTTAAGGTTTTAGACACAGCAGCTTTGTGCATGCTTTGGACTGAGCTAGGCTTTTCAGCTAGGCTTCATGTTTAAAAGCCCTATTATGTGACTAGCTTTAAAATCCTCTTTTGCAAATTGTTTTCCAGCTAAGGCATAGCTAAGACTGGGTGTGCGCGGGTGAAAATCTGCAGATTGGTTGTGCATTGCCGTGCAGCCACTGTAAAAGTAATCTGCATCATGTACATCTGTTGTATGGCAGCTACAGAGCAGTGCCCAACCAAGTTGCAGAATCTACACTATGGACTGGAACAGCTGCTGGTATGATTGCTGTGCTCACATCAGCATGATGTCAGGATCAGTGTCTGTGTTGTCCTATGTAATGATGTTCCTAATTTTAAAAGTATAATGCACTTGGTGCTTCCTTCTTTTCATTACTCTTTTTGTCATAATGAAGAGAGCAATGGGAGAGTCTGTTGAAACTGGTAGCAGTAGCAGCCCAAGCTGTGATTCCTTTGTTGGGGAAACATAATCTATAGCTGTGTCAGCTTCATTTACCATTTTCCTCCATTTACCATTGGCCCCTCCCTAAACTGCAAACCCCAGGATTCCATAGGATATGAAAGTGGAATAATAGTGCTATAACAGTCTAGTGCGGAAATGGCCCAGGTAATAGTATGGGTCAAAATATGTCATAACTATAGACTGCCATTACATTTTCCTAACTGGGAAATAGTGTCTGAAATCCTGTTGTAGTGTAAATACACATTTTCTCATTTATGTTGGTGTAAATGTTGGTTATACAAGCAAGTGCACTTTCTTAGAGATTATGCAAGATCCTGTCTTATTTAGGTTTATACAATCCTAGCTACAACAGAGTAAACTCTTATGCAAGCTGTTGTGCTTTTTAAAAGATTTTGTAAATGTGGCCCGTAGCACTGGCTGGGGAGCTGGACTGATTGATTGATTGATGTGCACTGGGAGAAAATATGGGTGTACTGTCTAGTGCAGGATCAGTCATACAATTATGTGATCCACTAACTGCACTATAGTACATAGTTAGATTGATGAAATCTGCTTCGGAATCTCAGTCACTGTTTTGGACTACAGTCCTTCCTCTGGAACAGTTGCACATTTATGCCTACAGGATATCAGATCAGATGGATAGTTTTGTAACTCTTACCTGGCAAATGGTTAGAAACACAGAGGCAGCTACACATTGCCTATGGCGTACATGTTGATCTCAGCGTTACCTGAAAATTACAAATAAATGTGCAATCATTGAAAAGTTGTAGACAGTAAATCCAATTTAAGAATAGCTATCAATTTTGCTACAAAGTCAATTGAAAAAAATCCTCTTAACCCCAACAGAAAATACATGATGCACCAAGCATGCTAACTAATGCTAAGCAGATCGACATAGGGTCAGTGCATGGATAATGCTACCTTGGAACTCTTGTTTGCACAGTCTTGAATCCTAGGACAGAAGGAAGTGTAGGATATAAATGAAAGGAACTACAAAATAACTACTTAACTTTCAAAATATTTCAACAAGGAGTATTTATTTTCATAAGGATGTAAGCAATTCTCTTGTAGACCAGTTCCCCACTATACAAAATGTTACCCTTTGCTTCTAAAGAATTCTGAGGTCTCTGTACATGTTTTGTACACAATATCCATAACGTTACTGTGAAATTCACTGTAAAAAATAAGTCATGGAACTATTTCAAAATTTATTTGGTGAGGCACCTCCATGTTCACTTGGACATGCAAATCTTTTCCCCCAATAAACTTTTCCCCTGGTGTTCAATGAGGTGCCATTGTTTAAACAAAAACAGTTATTCTTTATAGTCTGCTATTCTCAATGTGATGAGTCTGCCTTATGATCCGTATAAGTTTAATTAGAAAACTATAGCTGCTTATAATTCACAAAAACTGCATAATTGAAGAGGAAGAAGGGCAACCATCCCTGAGAGCTTAAATGCTGAATAAAGTGCTTTCAATGAAAATTTACTGTGAATGCATTTTTTTTTTATTTTTTAAGAAAAGCAAATCTTGAACAACTAAATGCTACTACTGTCTACAGTTGTAACCCTCCGAGTATTTCTAGCAAGCCAGCAACATGCAACTATTATTCTGGTGTTTTAAGCAGGATCTAAACTTTAGATTCTAAAGAGGCCAAATTGTGGGAGACAAACATGTAAGCCATGAAAAATTACATTTTGCCATATGATTGCTTTGAAGTTCCTTGTCTAGGAGCACAAGAGAGGGGATTCCTATTTAAATAAGAGTGACAGCTCCTCTTTACTCTCTGGAGGATAGGATGGAACTGGGAAAGGGAAGAATTGGTTTACAAGAGATTTCTCATGAACATTCACTTCAGTCTCAGGTCTTGCTATAAATATTTCTTCATTCTCAGAGGATGAACAACTCAAAGATACCCCTTTGGCTGCAATACCATATAGGTTTATTTCTAGAGGAAAATAGGGAGTTCATTAGTTAGGTACACATTCGTAGCCCATCTTTAATGTTTCTCCATCTACAGATCAAACCATAATGAAGATAAAACTAGCCGTATAACCTAATATATGGGACAGATAGGAATTCGCCTTCCGCAGGGAAACATCAAAGTGTTAAATGAAGTTGGCTGACAATCTCACTGGCTACCTACTCATTCTTGGCCAAGATCCCAGCCAGGGTCTAGTAATATGGTCTTACCCCTGTCTAGTATCCCTTTACCACCCAATGGACTGCACCAGCAAATTTTCAGGAAACTGGAAATGACCCAAAGTCACTACTGGTTTTAGTATTGTTTTATTTTTAATCAATTTTTCCCCCAATTTTATAAAGAGGTTGAGGATCATGGGATGTAACGAGGCTACATTGCTACATTTAGTCAGTAGCTTGAGTAATTTGGGGATTTTTTTTAATGGAGATCTAGGGATTTTACTATGTACTGGAGGGCTTGAAAGGTACAAAAAACCTGGGGCCAGTATGGCCCATGGGCTGTATTTTGCCTACCACTGACCTAACAGTGTATTCACACTACACAGTTACAGCATTTCCATCCCGCTTTAACTGCCTGGGATCCATCCTATGAAATCCTAGGATTTGTAGTGTAGAGGAGTGCACTAGCACTCTCTAACAAGAGATTCTAGGCACCTGATCAAACTAAAAATCCCACAGTTCCATAGGATGAAACCTTGACACTTAAAGTGCTATCAAATTGCTATGATTGTGCATTGCGGATATACCCTAAGGGCATATCTGCATGGCTGTAACTAAAAGGATCAGATGCCCAGAGTCTTTCCAGTGTATGCATAGATTACTTTTGCTCACAATGGAAAAGCACCGTTTTAAAGCCAACAGAGTGTTCTGCAATTTGCACAATTGCCTTTTGTTTTTGAAAGTGGGGAAAGTAGATGGGAGATGTTTTTGCCTTTTTCCAAGAAGGGTTTTGTGTGGCAGCACATCAGAGTCAGGGTAGTGTGATTGTGTACCAAGCCAAGCCTTGGCTTTAAAGAGTTCACTAAAAGAGGTTGATTGATTGTGTAGTCCCTTATCTGACTTGTGGCAACCATAAGGTAAACCTATTATGGGCATTTTTTGAGGGACAGGATTTGTTCAGAAGGGGACTGCCATTGCCTTCTTTTAAGATTAAGAGAGTGTGATTTGTGCATCCACTGGGTTTCCTTGGCCAAGCAGGGACTTAAACTCTGGTCTCTGAAAGTCCTAGTCCAACACTCAAGCACTGCCTAGTCCAACACAGCACGGCCTTTCCCCCAGTTTGGAAATGAAGGTGGCGTACAAAGGTTAAATACAGTGAAGAATTCACTTTACACAAAAGTTTAAAATATAATTAAACTATCAGAAAATTAAAACTCATTTAAAACATCCCTTAAAAAGAAAACAACTGATAGGTAATACAGTACATTACGTAAAGTCTTTAGGAATAGAGTTTACAAGCTTCTGAGCAGCCAATGAGAAGACCTTATCCCACATTTCCACTTCATGTAACTGTAAATGTGATGGGATAGAGATAGGGGCTTTCCCAGAACTTGTCGAAACACAGGCAGGCTCATACAGGAAAATACAATCCTTTAGGTAACCTGGATCTGAGACATATCGGGCTTTATCAGTCATCAGCAGAACTTTGAATACTGTCCAGAAACAGTCCAACAGCCAATGGAAGTATTGCAACAAAGGAGTTGTGTGCTGTCTATAGGTAGTCCCAGTAACAATCTAGCTGCATCTCTTTGGATCAGCTGACGTTTCTGAACATTCTACAAAGGCCAGCTCATGTAGAGTGTGTTATAGTAATGTAAACAACATGCAACTGAGGCATGTGTAACCATGGCCAGATCCAACATTTCTAGGAGCAAATGCAGCTGGCTGGTTACGTCTTTCCTGTCCGAATGCAGATCTGGCTACCACTGAAATGCAAGCTTTAGTCTTAGGGTTGAATCCAAGAGCACACAAACTGCAGACCTATATCTTCAGCAGAAACTGAATTCCTGTTACTTGATGTGCCTTCCAACTGACCAGGAGCACTTCTGTCTTGTCTGGATTAAGTTTCAGTTTGTTCACTCTCATCCAGGCCATAACTAATGACAGGCACAAGTTTAGAACTGAAACAGCTTCCTTGGATTTGAGGGGAAAGTAGTAGTGGAATTCAGTGTCATCTATATGCGCTGAACCTCGTGAGATGGAACCAGGAGATACAAAGCAGGCTCTGTGGCCTTGCTGTTACTCTTACCTACTTAAGGGAGATGATCATCATGGTTTTTCCTTCTGTTGTCTCCTCAGGGTTAAATCCAATGTAGTGTAGACAGCAGTGTTGGAATTTGGGGGCTTTCTCCTTCTGAGCCTGAACATTTGCTGAAAATTTTGAGTTTCCCAGCTCTCTGTAGAACAGATTTTTATAGCATGAGGGGCTTGCAGAAGGGATTGTGGATTGTATCTTTCCTACTTCTTCTTGCAAAAATTGCTTCTGGGGGTACAGTGGCATACCGGATATTATTGCCTTTGATACCTTTTGGTATTGTGTGCTGAGTGTCTTTATCATGAGCATGCTCTTGTGGCACAGAAAACACTGAAGTGGTCATTCATTAACTTTGCTCACATGTACAGCACAAGTATGCAGGCACATGTGAATTCATCCCGAAACACAGGGCATTTCCAGTAAAAAAAAAGTTAAAAATGAACCACTTACATGCAGACACTGTAGATCCACAATTTCATTGGTATTCATTATGTAGTTGTGAGCCAGCCTTTAGTTTATGCCAGTAAAATGGTAGAAACTGATGGGACCTCCACCTCTGTAAGACCAGCCACCAGCTACTTCTGCCTCCCCTTTCATCATTCCTAGATGTATCCTACCCATTCCTAACCGTCATAAGATTGGCTTCTTTATTTCTAAAGGGGAGTGGAATAGAAAGTCATCCAAACCCATACAGGACTTTTATACAGGTATGCCTCAGTTAACAAAGCATCTGACAGTGAAGTTCCTCTTTACAAGGTCTTTTTGTGCTTCCCAGCACCCTTTTCCTCCATGTCCTCTGTCTAGCTGGAAGTTTTTAGGCAGCACTGACATTGGGACTGTGCTGAAGGAAAGATGGAGAAACACAGGCTTTCAGTGTCAGATTGCAGCTGTATGTCTGAAGGAAGCAATGCAATAACGTTTGAGCTGGTCCTACTGTAGTGGTGTATGCCTGCCTACAACAAGCAGGGTAAACAGCAGTACCCCCAGAATCTATTAATGAGCATGTGTGAATCATAAAACAGAGAGGAAAGACAAGAGCAGTTAAGTTTGCATCATCAGCTATCCCCAGCATGTTAAAGATGCATGAACCTCTATGTTGGGGCATTAAAACGGTGTCTGTGGTACCAAATTTTCTGTAAAGACAAGAAACCATCTACAGTCTCCCATTAACTAAGATATACCTATAGTTTTAAGTGTTCCATGACAGAGAGGAACCCTACCATAGAAGAGTTTTGTTTCTAGTTATCATAACAACACCTTTCACATTTCTTCCCAACTGTGATATATTGGAGTGAAAACTTCAAAGGAGCCATTTCACACTGATGTTGGAAAAGATGATGAGTGGGCCCTAGCAAGCTTGCTTGCTTGTTTTCTAGCCCACCTTTCGCCCCAAAAGGTGGATCATATAGATTTAAAAAAAAAGATTTTTAGGGGAAAAAAATTCTAATAAGAAAACAATTCAAAAACAACTAAGCTGTACTATTTGATCTGCACTTACAGGACACAAGGCAATTATCACTCCTTCATAAATAAACTTGAGATGGCTAGTGAGAACAAGATTGGAATGAAAGTTTGACCATTGAGAAGGAAGAGGCAAACATTTGTTGCCCCCTTGGTAAACCCTGTCCTGGGGTCTACAACTTTGATATAAAATTATTCTAACCCACCAGAGAGGTCACCCAGATGCGCATGTAGGCAATAACGGTCGTACAGTTGAACAAACCAGGTCAGGCCACTGAAATCCCCAGTCACGTAGCCAGAGGAGACCTCATGTTGTGATAACCCATGGTGGACAAAAGGTCCTTAACCTTTAAGGAGTCCACTTGAAGGGAGTAAAAGTGTTCCCGGAAAGTTGGGCACTGGAGGCAATAAAACCTTATCAAATCAATCTCCAGAAACTCATACCACAGCCCCAAAGCGGAGGAAGATCCTGTTACTGGGATGACAACTTGTTATCTTCCGAGAAATGCCAGGTGCGGAGTTGTTTTTCTTTTCTGTCCCTGTTTGTTTTCCCTGGGAGAGGATTTGCCTTCAAAGTAAATTTCTCCTACAAATAGTCCCCATTTTTTGGGCTAGTTAGGCAAAAGGCGAGGCAAGGAGAAGAAGTATGATGCCTCCCGGTCATACCAACTGACCGGTTCCCCCTCCCGACAGCTGCATGATCTCCTCAGCATCCCTTCACTGAGCTGCTGTTCGATCACTGCTTCCCAGACCAAGGACTTCAGGAAGAGGTGCAGTATCACCCAAGCTGCGAATCCCTCAACAGTCCCTCTGTCTTATTTCCACTCTTTATTTCTTTTAGCCCTTGAATGCGTGCGTGCGTGTTTGCGTTAGCGCGTATGATTACTATTCAGTAAAGTCATTCGTTGGGCCTTTTTGTGTGATTTCTGACTGAGCCTGACCCGGTAAACATTGGGTAAAAGATAATTACCCTGCCTTCTTTGCATTGCTAAAGTGGTGTTCATTGCTAATTTTCCCCACAAGTGATAATTTTGACAGGCGTTGGGAATCCCCCTAAGGGGTCCCCAGCAAGCAGGGTAACACATGAACATATTTGAGAGAAGCCGAAGATTTGCAAGAAATAAAGAAAATTCTTGGGGGGGGCGGCGGCAAGAATTTATGACAGTCTTAATTCCATTCAGCCCTAGCATGCTTAGTAATTATGGAATATTGATAGTTGGCACTGAAGAACTGAAAACCTGGGTTGGTAGTGAAAGAATGGAAGGGCATGCTTGAACACCTTAGAACTTGTGTGATGTAGCTGCAGGGCATAAGTTGCTGTGTCTGAGATGCTGTCCAGGAGCACTCCATTTAAAATGTGAAGAGACACTGCAATATTTGTTGCAAGTCCCACTACTAAATAGTAGATAGCACAGCCTGTGGTGGGAACCAGCCAGAGGGCAGTGTGTTCATAACAAAAAGAACATGAAATGATTGCAGATGTCTGAAAATGTTTCTTAGAATTGAATTTGGATTGTTGCATACCATGCTCATAATTATGTTAAGAAACCAGATGAAATTGCAAGCAAATGCAATATGATGAATTGATCTTGCTACTAATCAATGTTACCTTTCTTATTAAGATCATGTAATACTATGCCTTAATAACAGCAGTAGTGCAGTGGGCTTTAGGCCTGCATCTCTCTTCTCTCCTCCCACCCTTGCCTTGTCCACTTGCAAAATTCGAAATTTTATATAAAGCTATGAACAACTCATGCATGTAGTGCCTATTGACTTCTGTTTTTCACTAACATTCATTGACCTTTTAGGTCAATAAATGTAAAGTTGATTTAAGAAGTCAATATGCCTTATTTTAATTTAGATTAAATTTTTGCCTGATTCAGCACTCTTTCTTTGTCTTTTTTATAAATCAAAATGCTCATGTCAATTTATTATTAAAATTTATGTCAAATATAAAATGTTTTCCTATAGGACTGGAAATCCCCAACTGTGCCATTATTTTTTAAGTTTTTCCAGTTCAGTGTTTTGAAAGTGACCTGTATCCTACTACATATCACATCCTTTTCAGGTGCTGTTCCAGTTACTATAGGAAAGGGGCATAGATATTGAATTATATAATTGTTTCTATGTCACAAGTGGGATTTTTCTGCTCGGAGTGAGCATATCAATGTGTTTGGCTTAAGGAATAACCACAATAAATTCTAGTTTTTCATTTTATAAGCTTTTTTTTTTTTTTTGTGGTCAATGAGTAATGACTAATAGCAACAGAACATTTTTAGAAAAAATAAAGCTAATGTGTTAGTTTTACAAATACTATTTCCTAGCTATGATATTTCTGTCTGTGTATATCTGCAGATCAGAAGGGTTCTGGATCCAGGAGAGTTCTGAATCATTGTCCAGCTATGATGTGCCCCCACTGTGGCTGTGGCCTCTTGTGAGAGCCAAGATGATGTGGTGCTTTGAGTGAAGGAGCAGGCTGGTTTTCCGCTGCTCCATAGACTAGGACAAGGAGCAGCAGATTCAAACTACAGGAAAAGAGATTCCACCTAAACCTCAGGAGGAACTTCCTGGAAGACAGAGCTGTTCAGCAGTGGAATATGCTGCCTCAGAGTGTGGTGGAGTCTCCTTCTTTGGGAGTTTTTAAGCAGAGGCTGGATGGCCATCTGTCAGGAGTAGTTTGATATGGGTTCCTGCATGGCAGGGGGTTGGACTGGATGGCCCCTGTTGTCTCTTCCAATTCTATGATTCTATGAGTGTTGGACTGCAACCCTGGAGATCAGGGTTCAGTTCTCTGCATGGCCGTGGATACCATCACGTGCACGTCACACACTCTCAGCCCCAGAAACCCCATGATAGGTTTGCCTTAGAGTCAATGTAAATCAGAAACAACTTGAAGACACACACTTCAAGATACTTCAAGACACACTTGAAGACACTTGAAGACAATCCTCTCCTTTGTCTACTAATGCTTGTGTTCTAACATGGGCTAGGAGGAAGTAATTAATATTGCTTCTCCCTGCCACTACTCTCTCAACCACTGGAGCAAGGAAGTCCAAAGTACCCTAGGGCTCTTCCAGTTTCCTCCAAAAAACATTATTAAAGTCTTAGTTTTTCAATATTTGCTTCACAGAGTTTGAAAGTCCCTTCCATGTGGAGAATGGAAAGAATTGCCAGTAGACATTAACATAATGGAGAAATATGGGGAGTGGTGGTCTTATATAAAATTTTCCCTTTTACTGAAGATTCTGCTTCATAAAATCCAAATAGTAGTATAATTTTACAAGTTTCACAATTCTTTTATCATTTGACTTGTTTTAATTACTAAGAGTATTTTCTTTTATTTTTAGGCATTGATTTCAAAGTGAAAACTATTTCATTGAATGATACAACTATGCAACTTCAAATATGGTAAGCTATACTCTTTGCCTTTTGCCCTTTGTTTATTTGATTTATCTGGTCTTGATTTAATTTTTCTGGGGTGGCTAACTATATGTTGTAAAGCAAATACTAAGTCATCATAAGTAAACTTACTGGCCACTTCCGCACTAGACTGTTATAGCACTATTATTCCACTTTCAACATCCTATGGAATCCTGGGGTTTACAAACCCCAGGATTCCATAGGATGTTGACAGTGGAATAATAGCACTATAACAATCTAGTGTGGAAATGGCCACTGTTGAACTGGGCAATAAGTAATTCCATGGAGATGTGGTTGCTTGGGGATGCTGATAGGTGTTATTTCACTGGATTTAAAAACTCAAGATTACTAAGATATGCCATAGTGTGTCTTCAAGTTGTCTCTGATTTATGGCAGTCCTAAAGTGAATCTATCCCAGTTGTCTCTGACTTATGGCAATCCTAAAGTGAATCTAATCCTAAATTGAATATGTTTGTTTGGCAAGATTTCTTGAGAAGAGATTGACACCTTCTTATGCTAAAAAAGTGTGACTTGCCCAAGGTCACCCAGTAGGGTTCCATAGCTAAGTGGAGATTCAAACCCCAGTCTCTCAGACTCCTAGTCCAACACTGAAACCACCACATTACACTAGCTCCCATAGTAAGATTACACTTACTCCAGTGTGGCTTTAACCGGCTTTTGTTTATATGCACTGGTGGTGCAGTGCTTAAATGCCGGTGCTGCAGCCACAATGTTGTGAGTTCGATCCTGCAGGGCTCCAGGTTGACTCAGCCTTCCATGCTTCTATAGGTTGGTAAAATGAGTACCCAGCTTGTTGGGGGCAGTTAGCTAAAATACATTGTAAACTACTTAGGGAGTGCTTAGCACTGATAAATGGTATAGAAATGTAACTGCTATGGATATAACTGCTATTGTGTTTTGGGAGTTGTGACCAAAATAAAGCATTTTCCTGTTTCCTGGTTTCTAAATATATACTGTGCCTTAGTATTAAGAAATAAAATCCTCTCAAACCCACTGAATTGTTATTTGAAATGTTTATTTTGATGCATTAAATATTATTGTATGAATTATTTAAATTTTCAAGTAAATCATTATAGAATAAAATTGATTCATTATAAGATAACTTTAATTTTTTAATCTATTTGGAAAGCAATAAACCTTAAATTAATTTACTATTGTTGAGTAGCACTGATAAGAAGCTGCAGCAGCAGTGCCAGCAGCGCCAACACCAGCTTGTTTCTAAATTTTGCAAAACCAAAATTCCTACTGCAAATAACAATCTTCTTATTTGAATTAAGGTAATTGATTGTGTTAGTCAGTTGCACTCTGTTGAAAATCCAAAGTTTCAGCTGAAAACAGAAGCTTACCTGTTGAACTAAGGAAATTGACTATGTGCTGTGTCTCCCTTGTTTCCTTGCAAATAAACAGTTTCCTCTTTGAATTACGACACTTCACTGTGTTAGTCATTTATACTGTTAGTACCTTTCATGCAGCTATTCTTCAGACAATTGGGAGAGCAGTTTAACTTTTATGGGGTTTGGAGAGGCAGAGAAAAGGCTGCACATAGGCTATGAATTGCCCTTTATCCACCTCTAATCTAAGTCTGAAGTACACATTCTGAATAAAATACACTATTCATGCAGACATGCTGAGATATACTTCTTGTTGGCTTGGGCCATTTCTGCGCTAGACTGTTATAGGGCTATTGTTCCCCTTTCAACATCCTATGGAATCCTGGGCCAGCCCCTCCCGAAACTGCAAACCTCAGGACTCCATAGGATGTTGAAAGTGGAATAATAGCACTATAACAGTCTAGTGCGGAAATGGCTTAGATCATCTGGGCTTTCTACTAGAATATATAGCTGCTTCTTTTGTAGTCCATGGAGAATGTATTTGTTGTATTTGTCCACAATTTTGCAGTGTAAAAAGCACCAGGTGACTCATTGCCATATATTTTAGGGACACTGCTGGCCAGGAACGATTCCATACTTTTACTACTAGCTTTTTCCGTGGAGCTCATGGATTTGTTCTTGTCTATGACATCACTAGCATAGAGAGTTTTCAAGGAATTGCACATTGGATGAAAGATATATATGAGGTAAGTTCATCCCATTCTATCTCTGTATTAAATATGTAATACTCTTAATATATTCATAGAAGGGTGTTGTGGACCAGCAGATCACTGCTTTTGCCACTCAAATGAGCTCAGAAGAAAATCACAATTTTTTTTATTTTTCTTCTTCTAATATTTGGATGAAGAATCTGCAGCTCTTTTCATGATCTATCATTCTTTCCTTTTCTTGTTTATTTGTGTGAAGTGTTAATACTTTAGTAAAGAGTGAAAAACATTGGCATGATTTGTCTGGACAAGTATCCTTTATCTCTCTGCTCTTGGTCATTGCTGAAGTAAGTTGTTGGCAAGCCTGCGTATGTTTCTTTCTCTTCCAGTTTCATCTCCATCCCAGATGCTTCACAGTAATGCCTATGACTTTACCATGCATGCCACACTCTTGTGGCTAAATCATGGTAGGTGGAGATCCCTATACCTCATCCTGTTTTGACACTTCTTCAGGTTCCATCTCTGAAAATATGAACTGAAGCTTGTTAGGCTCAGGAGAATAGCCCCTCCATTCCTTTGCCCTTCAGCTTTTACAGAATCATAAAGTTGAAAAGGACTGCAAATGCCTTCTAGTCCAATGCCCTGCAATGCAGGAATAAACAACTAAAATGCAATCCTGAAAGACAGCCATCCAACTTCCCTTTGAAGGCCTCCAAAGAATGAGAGTCCACCACTCTGCAAGGCAGTCTATTCCACTGTCAAACAGCTCTTACAGACAAGAAGTTCCTCCTAGTATTTAGGTAAAATCTCTTTTCTTTATATGTATAATTTGCAAGACTATGAATTGTGAGATCAAATTTGCAAGATTAAGAATTGCTCTTAGGGCCCATCAGTGGGTTAGGTGTGGCCATCAGGTTCCTTGAGATTGTTGATAAAGGGTAGTAGAAGATGACAGGTGTGAATGGTGTATCTCACCAGGATGCTGCTTGGCAGGGCCTATCTAGCAATACAGGTGGAGGTGTCTTGATCATATAAGCTAATATGGGAATGGGGTGGATCGAAAGGACTGGGAGGTTCAGGTAGCATTTGTTCAGCTTGACTCAGATTTGTTTGAACGGGTAGGGAAGTCCTTTACATAAGGTTGTCTAGCAAAATACCTTGGGACTACTCTTGCGTACCTTTCTGCTTCTGAATGAGGAGAGAGGAATGCCTCACAATGTATGTGCTGTCTGCTGCTCTGACAGAGTGGTTAGAACAGCCTTCCCCAAACTGGTCTCCTTCAGATGTTTTCAACCACCACTGTGGGGGCCTGTGCAATCTGCATAGCTGCCTTTGTATTTTCCAAGGTGAGAGAGCTAGACAGAAAATGTTTCTGCCCTTGTCCAGGACCACTTAATAGTTATGTCCTGCAGCAGCATCACAGTGGAGGCAGTGTGCCACTGCACCAGGTCTGTGTGCCATGGCTTTAAAAGGCCACTTTAAAAGTGGAGGAAGCAGCTCATTTTGGGAAATGGCGTCTTAACCTAGAAGGGTGATAGCCTGGCTGCTGTTCTTACCCACCTGTGACAGGAAAAATACCATCCTCCCGCCCCCGCCCTTATGTCTTTCAGTATTTTGTGCAGAATGTCATGCACACATTGTCTTGGGCTGGCACACATACCTACAATGACTCATTTATTCTCTTTGCTCAGATAAAGAAGTTAGGTATGCAAACACTTATGAATTCATTTCTACACCCAGAGGGCTTTGGGTTACAGCTGTCATCATGTACAGCCAGAGTGGTCCTCCCATACATAGCCATCTGAGCCAGCTAGTTTTCATGAGATTTTGTGGTTGTGAATTAGATAAATTAATTATGTATTTCCTCTTATCAGTGCTGAATTTACAGCCAGTCATTTTTTTCAAGGTCACCTTGAGTTCTAGTTGTGGGTATTTGACAATTCCAGTTTTAAGAATGCGTTCTACCAGTTTGCCTGGACTTCACTTCTTGCCATAGGACTATGTCTGTAACTAGCCTAATTACACGCTAACCTAGCTGAAACAAATAATTATATACTCATGAAATTATAATCCACATGTGGCAACAGATGGTGTACTTTATGCATCCTAGGGAGTCCTCTTAAGGGCATTTTAAATGTTACATTTTTGCATGCAGGGATTAGTCTTCATGCCAAGCAGCTGGCTGCAGTTTGTTGGCAAAAGCATGTATGTATAGTCCTATCACATGGGTATGAACAGATGTAGCAATAGAAAGCAGTGTGGTATACTGGTGTGAGCATCGGACTAGCACTCTGGAGACCAGAGTTTGAATCAATGCATAGCCATGGAAACCCATTGGGTGACCTCGGCGAGTCATACTCTCTCAGCCTCAGAGGAGGACAAAGACAAACCTCTGAACAAATCCCACCAAGAAACACCATGATAGGTTTGCCTTAAGGTTTCAGTAAGTCAGAAGTGACTTGAAGGCACAAAGCAACAAAGCAAAAGAGATCCCATAGATAGTGGTATCTAAAACGCATGGATTGAAATGTGCTGTTGTGTCCTGTTCTTATATTGTGTATGTTTCAGAGTATAACATGAGTATTTTTTTGTGATGTGGTGTAGTGGTTTGAGCATTGGGCTACAACGGTGGAGAGCAGGGTTCGATTCTTTGCTCAGCCAAGGAAACCCACTGGGTGAGCTGGGATACATCACAAACTCTTAGCTTCAGAAAACCCAGTGATAGGTTGACCTTAGGTCACCATAAGTTGGAAATTACTTGAAGGCACACAACAACAACAATTTTTCTTGTGATCCATCGTAAAAGAAGCGTTCTTACACAAATAACTCTTGCTGCACAGGCTATTTGGTGGGGTTACTTCCAAAGCAGAATAAGAAGCTTCTGCCTAAGCCAGTGATGGGCATCCGTGCCTGTCCAGATGTTTTCAAACTGCAACTCCCATGATCCATCACCATTAGCCATGCTGGCCAAGGCTTTTGGGAGCTCTAGTTCGACAACATCGAGAAGGCCATAGCTATCCACCCCATCCTAAACTCTCAGCTGTTAAGATGAACTAGTCTGGAGTACACATGTATATGTCATTTTTGATTTACCATATGACTCCACAGTATGGAATCTACAAGCCACAAGTGTGGTTTATATTTTATGACATATATTGCACTGAGAAAAAGATAAAAATAAGATTGAAGAAATAAGCAAATAATGAGAAAATATCTGAAATAAAATACTGGTTACACTTACCTAGGAATAATGGAGCTTACTTCTGAGTTGACAGGGATAGGATTGAACTCTAAAATGTCAACAAGTTTTAGATTGTAAGCATGTTTAAAGCAGTGTCCCATGCACCCTATTGGCATTGGATGAATAAACAAATAACGGTATTAAAAGGTGTCCATTGATCATCTAAAAATGTAAGAGAGGTGGCCAGACAAGCTTTTATCATCCAGGAGTTCTTTAGTTAGGGTGTTTCTAGTGCAAAGACCCTACCATTTCATTCCTTGTGTAGTCTGTATGTGTATATGCTTTCAAGTCTGTTGTTGACTTACGATGACCCCATGAAATTGATAGGGTTGTCTTAGGCAAGGAATACTCAGAGCTGGTTTTGCCAGTTCCTTCCTCTGAAATACAGCACCTGGTATTAATTGATGGTCTGCCGTCCAAGTATACCCAACAATGTATTCCCAGAAGTTGGAAGTAATGCATTAAAATTAATGTCACTTGTTACTTTTTGTTACTTTTTTTGTAACAAGGGGCAACATGGTTACTTGTAAGAATTTTAGCAAATAACATAAATGAGTAACATTTACTTTTTCCTTCTAGATGTTATTGTTGAGGCATTCTCTGGAGTTTGCAGCTTTTGAATTTTTAAAATGATTTTAACTTGGAAAAAATCAGTTTAAAAGCAATACATTTGTAAGATGTTGCTAATGAGTACCATTACTCATTACTCACAAGTAGTCATTACTCATCAGTAACAGATGACATTTAAAAAAATTATGCTAGCATATTGGCTTTCTCAGTAATGTTTCCAGATTTTGCATGTTCCCCAGGAGCTAATATTCATAGGCATACAGCCTCTGGTAGCAGATGTAATCTATAGCTGTATTGACTAGTAACCACTGATAGGTTTATCTTCCATGATTTCTTTTTTTAAAGAAATCCCTTTCAAAGCTGTACAAATTGGCAATCTTTACTGGTTAGCTTATTAGCTGTCCATTCCTCTGTAGCGCAATGGGATCTCATAAATCTCTGCTGGACTATCTTCAGTCACAATTAGCCAGCAAGTACAATATTAAATAATAATGTAAACATTATTGTATTTGTATGCCAATTATGCTAATAATGTGCTAGGTTTGCAAATTCCATCTTAGGGAAAACATTACTTCTCAAAGCAGGTCGAGGACTTTACTGCTGAAATAATTCTTCCCTCTCAAACAAAGGACAGTTTAATACTCTGCTCATGATGCTGAACACAGCAAGTTTCAAGATAAACAGTATGTTTACTATAGGAAAAATCACTTCAAAATAAAAGTTTATTTTATGGATTTTTCATACTAGAAAATACATTTTTATTTACTGGTTTAAAACTTTTGTGTATCACTCTTCATCCAATAAATTCCCAAGATGGTGAAAAACAAATATATCATAAAATATTAAAATGCATGGTGAAAATAATACATCAGTGGTAAAATCTACTGGCATCTAAAGTATTTTTTCCAGTTAAAATGCCTTAGCCCAATGCTGAAAAAGGAAATGAAGGCATCAGACACTTCTCATTAAGGTCAGCATCCCACAACTTGGGCAACCCCCTTCCAACTTTTCACAGATGAAAACTGGGACACATTGGAATGTGGTCAAGATGGAACAAATTATTAATGAGGAAGAACACACAACCTAGGAGAAGCTGCAGCAGTGTGCTTTCACCTGAGCCTACAGGGAAAGATATGATTCCAGCCATTCTCTCTCTCCCACTGCTGAATTAATAGAGTACAAACTACTTTTGCACTTTGAACTCAAGTTTGCAGCAACGAAAGTAAGCCAAGGACAAAAAGGGGGGACTGGGTGGAAGAGAGAGGAATTGGGACATTTTAGAAACAGCCAAAAGAGTGGGATGACAGAGGATTAATCAAGGCTGTCCCTACCAAATCAGGACAGTTGGAGTGTATGTGCTGCATAGTACACTTATCATAGGAAAGGCATAGGCCTTTCTTCCATCCATTCATTCATTCATTCATTCATTCATTCATTCATTCATTCATTCATATTCATCCTTTCCTCCCAGAACCAAGATTCAAATCATGCTAACATTTAAAATAAAGACAATATAAAATATTATCATTAAATGTTATTAATCTAGGGTAACATAAAAAAATTAAACCATGCATTAAAAATAAAAGAAAAACAGCAAAAGTATTGTGCCTTATTAAAGTCTTTCTTTAAAGCAGTCTTGGAGTACAAAATCTTAGCCTGCTGGCACATGGAAAACAAAGATGTGGCCATTCTAGGCTCCCTTGGAAGGAAGCTCCTGAGTGTAGGAGTAGCCACTGAGAAGGCCTTCTCCCAGTTCTTCAGCACATGTCCCTGTAAGGGTGGCAGGATTGAGAGAAGGACCTCTCCTTAAGATCTCAGAGTTGGAAAGACTTGTATGGGAGAATATAGTTTGTCAGATATCCTGGACCTATGGGGTACAGTGTTTTATAGGTGATATCCAGCACTTTGAATACTGTTAGAAACAGATTGGCAGCCAGTGGTGCTGTTTTGAGAAGGGAATTGTGTGCTCCCTGCAACTAGTCTCAGTTAACAGGCTGACTGCTGCTCTTTGGCAAAGTTGTAATTTCTATACACCCTTAGTCACATGTACAGGAAGCCCCCAGCTTTTGACTTTGTGTTTTATGATAACTCACTCTTTTGATGCTTCCAAATTAAAGACAAGTTCCATTCATTCAGTGGGGGTTCTGCTGTTTCATCAGTTCTTATCTACAAAGGCTCTGCTGGTACTGCTTGCACACACACAGTTTGCAAAGAGATGGAGAGGGGCAAAAAAGGCACTAAGCTGTCTGAGAGATTTTGCAAGCAGCGTGCATGTAGTTGGTCCTGCGTGAGCCTCCTTAAATCCTTCATGCCCCCTATAGTTCAGTACATGGGTTTTGCTTTTCAACCAATTCCATTTTCTGACAGTGCTCCAGTCCTTAACTTGTCAGATAAGCGGGGGAAGCCTCTAGAGCGTATTACAGTACAGTACAGTGGCCCCTCCACTTTTGTGAAGGTTCAGGGCACAGCACCATCACGAAAGTGGAAAAATCGCAATTAACTCCTCCTCTCATTCCCTTGCCTTTTGCATGCTGAGGTCAGAATCAAGGGAATGGAATGGAGGAGTTCTAGAGAGGAGAAGGAAGGCTCACACGAGTCTTCCCCCCACCATTCCCTGGCCTATTGCCTTGGTGCAAGTTCTCAACACCAGGGCCTGAGGCAAGGGAATAGGAAGGGGAGCTTCAGAGGTCAGAAGGAAGGCTTGGGTGAATGCCCCTCCCATTTCCTTGCCATTTATCTGAGTACTTGCCTGCCTTTTCAGTGCCCATGAAAATGCAAAGCAATGGGAAGAGGATGAGAATGGTGGGGAGGCATGCACAGGCCTTGCAAATAATCAAATTTGCGAAGATCAAACCCACAAATGTGGAGAGAGGACTGTATACAAATTGAGTGTCATTATGGCATATGTCACTGAGGCTAGATCTGACATCTCCAGAAATGTATGTGGTAGGTACACTAGCTTTAACTGTGCAAATGCACTCTGGGACACCACAGAAACCTGAGCTTCCAGGCTGAGGACTTAATCCAGAAATATCCCCGAGATGTCTGTCTTTGGAGGACTGTAACTTCGTCTGGCCCATGTACCTGAATCCCTATTCACTGATTTGTATTTTGACTATCTTCCTGATTCCAAATACTGATATAGAACCAAAACCACTTCGTTGGATTTAGGCAGAAAGAAGTAGAATTGGGTGTTACCAGCAAACTGCTGGCACTGAACCCCAAGCCTACAAGACAAGCTTTTCTACAGGACAGTCTCCTGGATGACAAAATGGAATCCTGAGATACTCCACAGGTCAAAAGCTAAGGTGCCAACTAGGAATAATCCATCAACACTTTCTAAGTTCTGAGTTCCTTCTCTAAGAGGGAAACAATCAATTTTAAAATGGTGCCTGCAACTCCCATCCCTGTGAGGTGGCCCAGGAAGATATAGTCAATGGCAATAAAAGCCTATGAGAGGTCCAGCAGAACCAGTAGTGATGCAGATACCCTATCTTGCTCTCAATAAGCATCATCCACTAAAGTGAGCAAGCCATCTTTGTCCCATAACCGGTTTGAAACAAGACAGAATCAATTAAGATAGTCTGGGTCTCGGATACCACCACAGGCTCCAGTACCTTGTCCCTTAAGACCAGTTACTGACTGATAATTTTCCAGCAGGTGATTCCATCTGATCTTGGAAGCTAAGCATGCTCAGGCCTACTTCATATTTGGATGTGACATTGAAAAGGAATACCAAGTATTGTAGGCTATATTTCAGAGGAAGGCAATGGAAAACCACCTCTGAAGCCATTTCCACACGAGAGGAGAGGAGCGGTTCACTGCGTGTCAAGAGCGGTATTTTTATACTCTGATTTGGAAACTGAATTCAGAAATTCAGAAAGTGTGCTGTGTGCACCGCCCCATTTACATCGTACTACTGCATAGAACAGTGGTTGCTGCGTCCACAACAGCAAGTTTCTGGGCACTCCTATTCCCGTCCCTCATCTTGCTCTGCCATTGCTGATTATTCTGTTTTTTTAAAAACACACACACACACACACACACATTTTTAACACATTTCTGTGTTGCTGCGTTTGTGCGTAGGAATGTATGTTCGTTGATACATGGAAAAAAACACGTTTTAACAGTCCATTACCAGATCCACTCTCTTCCTGCTGTCCGTTTAACACAGGAAGACAATAATGGCGGCAGCCTGTCCATTGATGGGCAGAGAGAGATAGGGACGGAAATGACGGAAGGGAGAGCCTGGGAACACCCATAGCTGGCCACTTCTGCAATGTGAATGGATGATGTGCTCTGCATGTAGGTGAAAACCGAAGCAGAGCCGGTTTGGGAAATTTACATTGGAGTTTTTCCAGTTTTCACATACAGCGGTTTCGCATCGCAATGAACCATTCTAGGAGCTGAAAATGTACAGAACCACGAGGAAAACTACGATGCTAAAACAGTACATTGTGCAGACCAGAGGGTAAGAATTCGATGCTGCTGCAGTGTATCAACCTCGTGCGGAAATGGCCTGAGTGTTCTTTGTCTTTAAAAATTTTGAAATTCATGTGGTTGCCAGAAGTTCATAGGCAATTTGAAGGTACACACACAGGGCAGAATTCTGGAACAGCTTTTGTAAACAGTTGTATTACAACTTTTGGGCATGTGGAAATTCTGCTGTGTTGTAAAGTGGCATTGAGCACTCCCTTTACACACTCAGCCAGTTCCCACTGGCTTTTCAGCTGCATCAGTATAGAGAATGAGATTTATAGGTTACATTTTAAACTGTTCATGGTGTAAAGCCATTTTGAAATCTAATACTAATCTATAAGGCTTATTTTAGTACGGCTGATCACTTTGACACACAAAGTATACTTCCCAGTCTCTGTTACATCTGCAAAGTATCATCCAGCAGAACTGCCTTGAGTGGTTAGGGCCTTTTGCACAGCCCACTGTGAAGAATTTGCAGGACACTTTACAGACAAGATTGCTCAGATCCACTCTGACTTGGATGCAGTAGTTGAGACAGGTCCAGTGGGTATAATCTTGGCATCTGGTTGTCCTGTATCATTGCATATGTTTCAATTTGTGCAGCCTGAGGCTATGCATAGGATCCTTGGAGAAGTGAAAGATAGCACATGTGTACTGGATCCTTGCCTCTCCTGGCTCCTGAAAGATGTGGTGAGGCTGTTACTAAAAACAAAAACAAACAAACAAAAAACCCAAAACCTTCCTGAATCCCACCATGCTTGAGATTTGTAGGCCAGTTTTAAATATTCTCTTCTTGAGTAAGATCCCCTTGATCCAGGGGTTCAAGAATGAAACGGATTATCTAAATGCATTTCAGTCTGGCTTCAGGCCTGGTTATGGGATGGAGACAGCTTTAGTTGCCCTAAGCAAGGAACTAGACGTGGGAAGTATGTCCCTGTTGGTTCTGCCAGACCTTTCAGAAGCTTTTGATACTGTTGACCATACTATCCTTCTGGATTGCTTCTCTGGGATGCAGCTTGGGGGGCACTGTTCAGAAGGCGGACTGGGGACTCCTGTTTGATACTTTGGTCTTTGGATCCCTCAGGGCTCAGTTTTGTCACCCATGCTGTTTAACATCTACATAAAACGACTGGGACAGGTCACCCAGAGTTCTGGAGTTTAGTGTCACCAATCTGCTGACAATACCCAACTCCATTTCTCCATCTGATTCCAAGGAGGCTGTCTCTGCGCTGAACTAATGATTGTTGTCAGTAATGGACTAGTGAAAGGCAAACAAATTGACCTTAATCCAGGCATGACAGAGGTGCTTCTGATCAGTTGAAAGGCAGATCAGAGAATAGGGACTCTACCTGTGTGGATGAGATTACCTTCAGTTGAAGGTGTTGTGATGACCAAAAAGCCCTATGCAGCGTAGGTCCAGGCTAACTGAAAGACTGTGTCTTCCTACATGAGGCTGCTAGAACGTTAGATCTAGAGGGGAGGGCTGTCTCTTGATCCCACCGTTGTCACAGGCTCACTGAGTGAAGAATGAGGAGGAGCCTTCTCAGTGGCTACTCCCGCTCTTTGGAATTCCCTTCCGTGGGAGGATAAGCTGGACACCTCCCTTTTGGCAGCCGGCCAAGACCTTTTTGTTGAAGCAGGCTTTTAATGTGTAACTTCTGGCAGGGAGGCTTCCTATTGTGAGTGGATATGCCTTTTAAATAGTTTTATACTGTTTTGGTATGGTATATTAATTGTTTTAAAATGTAATTGCTGGGTTTTTATTGATTCCCTTTGTGAGATGCCTTGGTACCCATTCTGTGAGCATAGCAGCATATAGGGAGGAGGAGGAGGAAGAAGAGGAGGAGGAGGAGGAGGAGTTTGGATACACACAGATTCTCAGAAATGCCTTTACACTTTTAATTATCTCATACATTAGAAAGCGGAGCTTGAATATTTGACAAGGGGCCTTCCAGGAAGTACAGTGTTTCATCAGCGAGAACTAAACTAGATGCAATATTTAATGTGTTCAAGAGTTTAACGTGGCAGGGATTTAAAGGTAAGAATATTAATGCACCCAGCATCCCAAGCTGATGCTAATTATTCAGAGCTCAACAGGGAGGAGGAATGTAACTTCTTTCCTGTTGTAGATCAGTCCCTCCTCCGAAGATCTGATTTGCATTTGGCACAGTGGTGGATGACTGCCTAATGCAAACAACACTTTCATATCCCTTTATAATAGGGATTTTCCTCTGGTCACAGAAGAGGAAGAAAGGGTTAAACTCTGCTTGCCTTTTTTCTGCAACTGCTGATTAAATTATCCCTTGTGAATACTTGATGCATTAATACCCTCCAAATCTTAAATGCAAAAATGCGTAAAACATCATGCACAGTTTAGACCTTAGTATCAGCTTTTGGGCTGGCCCTGTCAGTGCAAGGCTTCTCTTGCATTGAGCCTCTATACATAATCAGTTATTCCTGTATACTGATGTTCAGGTTATTAAACTACGCCACCCTGTGGCCAAAGATTGAAAAGAATCCAAATTATGAGCTGACTGTAGTTAATTTTCAGAGCTATAAAATCAGTCTCAGTTTTTCCTGCAATAAAGGAACTACATGTCTTGAATTAAGGAATGGGCAGAGCATAAATAACTGGCCTGGGTTTCTCAAACTAATGTCAGCTAGTTGAGTGTTGCAGATAACACACGACAGTGAGATCATCTGATTAATGTTTTAAAATTTCAGTTGAAGTGATACATAAATTCATTTTTACAGGGAAAATACCCTGATTTGTTAACTGTAGTCTTTTATGCTTGTGACTTTTTCAGAAGAACAGCTTTTATAATGAAGGAAAATCACTCCTTGTTTTTTTCAGGCATGCAATCCACTTATTCAACTTAAGTCAAATGTTATTTCAAAAACATCTAAGTAGGTAGTATTTTCTCATTAAACAAACATGATTAAATGATATAGTTGTCAATTTACTGCACTGTTTTAGGAACTTGTGAATATAATTTTATGTAGGAGAACCACTGACCTTAATGAGTAAAGCTCCAGTGCCTACTGAAACAACCAACATTTTGGTCTATTAATCCAGGTTAGATTGATTCATTATTTTAGGCCTGTACTTTGTACTCTTATAATGAGCTTACTTCATTTTAGAGACTGCATTATCCTGAACATCAACTGCAGTTGTGAAATGAGATTAGTTGAGTGGATTAAAAAGATGAAACAGCAGCTCTTAATAATAAATCTTGCCTGCTGCTGTACTGCTAAAGTGAAGCAGCTTTACTGTGAGTGGGCATGCAGATGAATAGCAATAACAAAAGCCAGTAGAATTTTAATGAATAAAGATACTGCTCCTTTGTGTCTCCCCAAAAGGTATGTAGTGGTATAAGACTTTATTCGAGAGCTTTGATGAGTTACTTGTTTAGACTGCAACATCCAGAATCCTATGGGCAACATGGCCAAGTTCTCCTTTATTCTTAAATTCGTAGGGATGAGACTGAAGTTTTTTTTAGGTTAAGCTACTTTTGTAGTTGAACTGATGCAAAATAAACCATACTAACTTGACTTGCACTTGGTTTTTTGGGGGGGGGGGGGACAAATCCCAATCTCTGCCAAGAATGAGAAGTTTTGACGTTCCGTCTATGAGTATTTGTTGTCTTGAAATTAGGCACGATCATTCATTCCATTCAAGTTATTCAGTGGATTGGCTCTAGAGATTAGGGAAGGGCCAACCAAATCCTCGAATCCTTGAATCCTTGGCAGGGATTTGAGATTCGGGAATCCAAATCCCTGTGCCAAAATAGGCAAACTTTTTAATCTTTCGAATCTGCCACCTGGAGACCAGGACACCTGAAAATCTGGGCGACTGGGACGCCTGAAAACCTGGGAGACCGGGATGCCTGAAAATTTGGGAGAGTAGACACACAAGGGGAGATGGGAAGTAGGTGAATTTTTCCCTTGGAGTAATAATGGCCTTTGCTAACAATTTCACAAATTACATCTAGGGTTGTATTTTAAGATATTTAAATTGAACATTTCATATCTAAGTTCAGCACTTGACTGGAAGCTACAGGCTTGAGATTTCAAGGACAGCTGAAACATTCCTTTGCATAGCTCCCTTGCAAAGCTCTTTCAGACACAATTTTGGGGTTTCTAGTTTTACAAGGTGTCACAGCCTTCTCTGCCAAAGTCTGCTGGTGCATCATCAAACTACAAACCCCAGAGTGCCAGAAGGAGCTATGCATAGAAAAGCCAGTTTTGACCTGGATTATCTCTCTACTGTAGTATGTGGCCCTGTTTACACAGGCAGGAAAATGTGGGATTAATCCACATTTTCCTGCCTGTGTACAAAGGGCCTTCATGACATTTTCAGTCTGGGGAGATCCTGGGGCAAAAATATGACAATTGTCCTGGTCACATTTCTTCAGAGGGAGGTTTCCCTTGCCTAGGCTTTTGCTAAGGCTGAGAGAGTGTGTCTTGCCCAAGATTATCCTTCTTTCCCATGTTGTATAGTTGTCAATCCTTTTAAAAAAAGGATTCAAAAGATTCGAGATTCCTGAGATTCGTGGATTCCCAGAACCTTCCAGGGATTCGGATCCAGATTCACATTCAGAAAATTCTGAATTCGTCCCGTCCCTACTAGAGATGCTTCTTGCAGAAAAATAAGGGGCTTGGCACAAGCAGAAATCCTTCCTCCTGTGTAGTGGGTGTTCAGTTTCTAGCAACTGCACACTCCGGTCATAGCAAACTGCTATAAATCACCTTATATTTGGGAGGTCATCTTGACCCTCAGGATTATTTTGAAAGTCAGGAAAGCCCCGTTCCCTAGGTAAAAAGATTAATTGTTCTCTGGATTCTGCCCAGCAAGTGTCACTAATGTTACAGTGTGCACAAACTTACAGATATGTTCTGTCTCAGAACACATTTCATATGACATAAGTATTATCAGTTGCCTCAGATGTCAAGGCCTAAAGTAAGAAAGATATCTTCTATATGTCCCATGTTGTATGTTGTTATTGTAGGGTATTATTTTATCCTCACTTTTTGTATGACGTTGTAGGACCTCTGCACTGAAAGAAGTCAGAAAAAATCTACCTCAAGTAGAAATCTTATTCTCTGCAAATCTTCATGATAGCCTTGGGAAGAGTTTGTTAAAAGTTACGTGGTTTGCACCAATATGAGCTATAGAGTCTTCTGTTATGACTACATATCAAAAGAGGAAGCTTAAAGACCTTATAACTAGGCCTGTACACCCTTCCAGAAGAGCTGAGACAGATTTGGTGGACATATGGCATAGTATATATGCATACAATTCTTGTTTACTTTGTCTTAATTTGGGTAGAAGCAGTGGCATCTCTTGGAACATTGTTTTTCTTCACACATTGCTTCAGCAAAGGCTTTTTGGATTAGATTCTCGGGCAACAAGAAGTATATATCCACCATAATATACCCTGCTCTTGGAAGATTAATCACCTGAAGGGATGAACATTACAAGGTTGGATGAGTGCTTTTTAATTGATTTAGTAGCCTAGGAGCACAATGAGTTTGTATGGTTCCTTTCTGAAGTCATAACCTTGCAATATGCACTTTGTTGTGGGCCATTCTGATATGGTACATGATTGCCTCTTCTTTTTCTTGAAATTCACTGGGGAGAAAAATGTTCTACCACTCAAATGAAAAGAGTTAGGTTTGGGAGGGTTTGAAGGATGTAAGGTAAGATGCAGACTTATGTTTAGAGTTCTTTTCGTTGAGTGTCTCCAAGATGTTTCTGACTCATGGCAGCCCTAAGGTGACCCTGTCATGGAGTTTTCTGGGGGCTGAGAATGTGTGATGCACACAAGGTCACCCAGTGGGTTTCCACAGCCTAGCATGAAATTGAACCCAATCTCCAGGATCATCGTCCACTGCTCAAAGAACTACACCATGCTAGATCATGATTAAATTGTCTTGTTGATGTCAGTGACCTAGTCAAAGTATGAACTATGAGCCTTCCATTAGGAACAAGCTGTGTGAAGCGTCTAGAGTTGGTATGAATGTATTTAGGAACATGTTTTGTGCAAGTGTTATCAATATACCGGCACAAATGTTGGTTGTGCAATGCCTTAGTGCACAGGATTGGGGTTAGTAGCTTGTTCCAGCCTCAGTGATTGTGTTATAAGTGGCATTATCCCCAGGCACAGCGTCTCTTCTTTCCTTTCTGTCTATTTAAGCTGTAGATGATATTGTCACCATTTCAATATTGAAAGGTTTAATTTCTTCAGTGAGAGTGAAGCCAGAAGGCCTTCGTTATCTAGAAGGAGAAAAGTACAGAGTTTTACTGTGTTTTGTATTTCATTTTGTAATACTTACTAATGTGACTTTTTTTCCTACAGAAAACAGATGAAACTGTAGAAGTAATATTGTTGGGTAACAAGTGTGATAAAGAGATGGAGCGTGTAATCCCCAAAAACAGAGGGGAGAAGGTAGGCACTGATCATAAGTATTCTTTAAAACATTTGGGAATAAACTATAAAAACGGATACTGTAGTATTATCATGATTTGCAATTTTTCATTATTGCAGAAAAGTAGTTTCAGGATAAAGTATAATTACAACATTAGTTTTATGTTTGGCTGACAGTAACAACAAACACAGAACACATTCTGCCTTACAACATGACTCTTCTCCATTTTAATATTTTAAAAACATGATTCAAAATGTGCATTTAAAATATGTTTTATTAGTAGAGACAGACACATAGATGTTAGCTAAAAAAATATCTTCATTCCCTTGCAGTCTTTGAGGCTTCTTAAACCAATTATCTTTCACAAGAATTGACACTATTATTAGTTCACATTGATTTAAGTCGGGTATGGCGAACCTCTAGACCAAAGGTTAAGTTTGATTTGCCAGGCTGACCCATCTCACATACAGTGATTTGGGATAAGATCCTCCCCAGAGTCCATTTCTCACCAGGAAGTAAGACTAGGAAAGAAAATGAAAATCACTCGTATCCCAGTTGGTCAGCAACTTCCTTGTTTTTGCCGCATGGATGTACTTTGAGTGTTAGCTCAATTTCAAGGTTGGGCCCAGGGACAGCAAGCCCTCTAATGTATGGCTAGAGGAGTGTTCCTTCAATCAGCATCTTTGTTCAGGGAGCCCGACTTGGGAAAGCCCTCACGCTGCAAAACCAGCTCCCAATGAAAGCATTGACTGAAAGACTATCATCCAGTTGTTGACCTTTGTTGCATCTGGGACAGGAAACTGAGGATGTCAGAGGCATGGCCCATGACACTATCCAGCCTGCAGGAATGTTGTTATTGTTGTTTTTATTACATTCATTCATACCCTGCCATTTTCCCAGTGAAAAAATTAAATGAATATAATTCAATACAGTTACAAAAAAGAAGTAAAAACATAAAAATTTATTAACAAAATACAATTACACAATATCTGGAATTAAAACCCTTCAAAACAGATTCATTAAAGGACAAAAGTAAAAGTCAACAGAACAGACCATGAACAGCCCTCACAGTAAATTCCTAGAAAGCCTCTTGGAACATTTTCACTTGCTGATGAAATTACAAGAAGGGAGCTATCCGAGACTCCCTAAGGAGGGGATTCCAAAGCCACCAAGAAGGCTCTTCCACCATATTCCCACCTAATGAACCTGAGAAGGGGCAGAACTGAGAAAAGGGCCTCTGCACAAGGCTCATATGGGGAGATACAGTCCTTCAGATATCTGATGAGCAGAATCCAGCCCCCACCACACCCCTTAATAGCAATAGCAATTACATTTCTATACTGCTTGTCAGTGCTAAGCACTCCCTAAGCAGTTTACAATGTGTTTAGCTAATTGCCCCCAGCAAGCTGGGTACTCATTTTACTGACCTACTGAAGGATGGAAGGCCGAGTCAACCTGGAGCCCTGCAGGATTGAACTCACAACATTGTGGCTGCAGTACCAGCATTTAACCACAGCGCCACCAGATTCTTTAAATTCCTCTTTTAAATGATGAAAGCAGGTATAAATCATACAGTAGCAATTAACTGAGAATATCTTCAGGAGGATAAGACTAATATTTTAATTTTTCTAATGAAACTTGTGGCTGCAAACTTCATAGCTTACATAAACATTGGATCTCTGTAGATCTCATTCATGTAGTTCCCCAAATAAGTTCACAGATCATCTTAAAGGATAAAAAAAATGAGATGTTCTTTATGTCTATGCTTACTAAACAGGATACAAAGTTATACCATTTACAACATTATTAAGTATTTGCCCACAAATTTCTGAATCCAGTTGTTCATTTCAAAAATAGATCTATTTAATCAATGAAAAGATGGTAAAACTCAGTACTTACATAAAGTTCCACTGGTTCAGTGGGTCTCCTCCGCTTGGGACTAACAAAGCAAAAGGCTCCTACTGTCCAGTAGTACAACTGACAACGCAATTCTATATATGTCTGCCTGGTATTAAAAGCCATTGAGTTCAGTGGGACTCACACAAGCTATAGAATTGCAGCTAAATGTGTGATACATGACATCTGTGTATTTTTAAAGAAATAGGAATATTCATTAGTAAGAGTTGTCTTTGATATTTATGGGCAAGATAGGAGATGTGACATCAATAAATAGCAAAGGCTTTCCTCTTCAAATGGAGAAGATTTCACCAAACTTCAGACGTAGTAAACATCGACTGACACTGTTCCTTATTTTCATATTCAGGAGACAAGGTGTTGACAATATAGAGCAATGTGCAGGGCCCTTGATCATTTTACTGAGTTTATTTTATTTATTTAATCAATCAGTATATACAGATATACCATAGCTAAAGTAATGTAACTGATTATATGAATGCTAGGTATTAAAATGTAACAGAGAAATATATACGTTTGCATCTAAAGATGCTAGATGCAATTTTCAGCAATCCCATCTTTCCTGCGGTAGCTCTCAGCACTGCATCTTTTGTAGTCCTCTTGAGTGAATTTTTGCAGGGCTACAGAAGGAACAGAAAACCCTCTTGTGTAAAAGTAATCCTGTCTAATCTTCATATACTAGCTGGAATAATGCACAAATAGCAGAATTAGATTGAGATATTGAGATGTGACAAGAAAGGAAGGAGGGAGGATAAGTTGTTGTAAGGCAGGAATTTCAGATATTTTACTTTTATTTTCCCTGTAGTTCCACAATTTTTTTTCGCAAATTTTTTATCATTTGTGTTATGTATTACTAAGGTGAATAGACAAATCAATTTTTTTTGTCATTAAACAAAAACTTCCAATAAGGCATGCTCCATTGTGCAACAAGTGTTATGCACTGCGCTGTGAGCAGAATCCCCTTCCACTGATGGAATGGAAGCTAAATTCTCTCCTGTCTTAATCTTGGGACAAGGCCTAGGAAGCAAGACAAGCCAGTAGTTCCAGCACCATGGAACGCTCCAAGTAAACAACTTACTCCTACAGAGTTTACCACTTCAGTAAAGCCTTTTATGCTTCCGTTATACATCATAGGCTCTGCATCTTCCTTGAGGTATGGAAAGCCTTACACAGTGGCAGTCCTAGAAACCTAGAATTCTTTCTTTCTTCACAGTTTTATCCAGGCTTCTTGTGTGTACTGACATCACAGCCTTTGAATATATGGAGTCTAGAGATCTCAGTTGAGGGGTCCTCTTCCAAGTTTTTTACTCCAGCAGACTGTGTCTCTGGTCCAGTAATGCCGTGGCTTCTGGGTCAGTGCATAGCAGCTCTGCACCCAGTACCACTTTGCCAATGGGTCTGGCTGGGCCTCCTTTTTGGATTTAAAACACATCTGCTGCTTAGGGTGAGTGTCCTATCAGGATCCAAGCTATGGACTGTTTTCATAACTGGCTCAGTCATCTAAATACATTAAAGAGTGACAATGAGTTCATCTTGTTGGTACTATAAAATACATAAAATATAGAGTATTATTTAAAGAATGCTGAAAGTTCCTTTCCTCCTACCGTTACCAGGCTGTAAACCCCCAACTCCATGATATAATTGGCAAATATCATTCCATGGGCATGAAATCTAAATTATACACTGACATGGCTGTAAAGGAATGCTGGCAAAGAGGACTTGCTGAAGATGTGTGATACAAAAATAGGTCAGATGGGACTGCAAGGCATGGCCAGGTCGTAGTCAAGGAAACTCCAGTGATAATGGACTTGAAAATGTCCCTCAATGACTTGACCTTTGGAAACAATAGCACCCAAAACTGCCTCCGATTGTCTTCAACCCACTCCCTCTTTCTGCCAGATTTCTCCTTTGTTTCCTTCCCTGCCCAGCCATTTAAGGAGCTATCACAGTTCCCATCAGTCTTTTGTCACCTAGTGCTAAATCCATTAGCTCAATCCAGATCCCATTGTCTACTCTGCCAGAGAGCCATTATCACCCCCCTTGATGCAGCTCTGAGCCAGATAACTTGTAGTACTCTGAACATAGGCAGTCACTCTTCTGCTCCAATTCCCATTGTTATACTGCCCTCGGACCATTAGTCTGAGCCACATCTCTTCGTTTCTTCTCTGCAAGATATGTAAATATCACCCACTTTTCCCTAACTTCTCGCTATCCAATTCTTCCTCCATTTTCCTGCAGTTAGCCTGGCATGATTGTGAGACTGTTTGGATCTTGTGTATGTGTGATTGTTAATTCCACCAATAAAACAAAACATTATTTGAATCTCCAGCTGGTGTCCCTGCGTTAGTACCGGTATACACAGTTGCAAAAGATTCTGCTAGGTTACCCCCCTCTCGCAGGCCTCCCCTTTCAGCTAATATTCCCTACTGTTTCAAGGAGGCATTGGCATTGGTGGGAGAATTTTCTGTTCCCTCCTCCACTCAAAGTAATCCTTTCTAGTTTTCATAGACCAGCTGGAATAATATACCAATACCAGAAGTAGATTTAGATGTTGATACGTGTCAAGAAAGGAAAGGGGGAGCAATAAATTGTTATTAAGGCAGGAACCTCAGTTATTTTGCTTTTATTTTCCCTGTGGCTCCACAGTTTTTTTCCATATAACTTTGTTCACTTGTGTTATATATTTCTAACGGGAATAGACAAATCAAGGGTTTTTGTTAAAACAAAAAATTGTGGGAAATAAAAGTAAAATAATCATGGTTCCAGTAAGGCATGCTGCATTATGCAACATATAATATGTACAATGCTGCACATACCATTAAAATGGGTGGAGAATGTGCAGTTCTCCAGATGTTGTTGGCAATACTGGTTAAGGCTATATGAGTTGCCATTTAATATTTGGTCCATATATATTCCTCAGTTATTGTAAAGAAAGGGGGGGATGCACAAAAAACTCCAGTTTCTTCATTATTCACGTCTTCATGTAGGTGTGCAGCAATATGCCCCCTTTTCCTTTCGTTATACAGAATCCAACTTTTTCAAGGGAATTATTCCTCATGCTGATTGCAGTAATGTAACCCTCTGTGGGTTTTGTGACTGAGCATAAGGAAAAGTGCATTGTGAACTTTTTAAAAAGTTCAGTATTTCAGTACTTGTGAATTGGTGCTAGTTATAAGATAAGGATTTAGTGGGGTAAGATAGATACTGCTCCTGGGATTCTTGAAGCGGTATATCTTAATAAAGAGCCCCCTGTTTTTTGTTTTTAGAATAATGCATTTTGTTTGTATCATCGCTTATACATCTAGTATGTAGAAAAAAAAATGTTTATTTGGTCCATACAAGTAATACAGGCTTCCTACAAGGGACAGGGAAACTTGTACTTTTCTTGAAAACAGTTTGTGAT
Source organism: Cyclura pinguis (assembly GCA_030412105.1). NCBI lineage: Eukaryota > Metazoa > Chordata > Lepidosauria > Squamata > Iguanidae > Cyclura > Cyclura pinguis. The sequence continues at coordinate 208,213,976 of CM059602.1, read as the reverse complement.
TAGACAACTAACAGCTATCATGATGAATATTCACAAGGGGGCAGTGTTGAGATGTCACACTATCTGGCTTCTGAATATTTCAGTTCTTTTTTTCAATTATACAGTTAACAGAGTAATTTTTGATTAGTAGAATAAATCCATTGCTGCCTCCTCATTGATCAGACAGACTCCTTTCTCATTTTCCTTTAGTTTCCAAATTGTCCTTTTATTCTTTTGCCACAATATGAGAAAATTTGGTTCCTGCCTATTGATAAAATTCTAGAAAGTACAGTAAAGCAATTTGATACTATCCACTTGCTCCAATTTTAAAGAGAATCAATTCATAATCTTGTAATGTTAGCAGTACTAATGACCAACATTTTGTTGTTCACAGCACATTATTAAGTGCTAGTACTAAGTAAAAGCCCTGTATTCTTGCAGGATAGAATTTGAAGTCTGAGGAATCCTCATTCCTTCACTAGGCTCTGAAGTAAAGATAAACATTAGTACCACCTGAGCCTGGCAGCCACTAGTCCTACCTGAGGCTGGCCTGCTCTTGCTTCATGACAGCTGTCACTATCAGAACTGCTTATGGATGGCATGGGCAGGATGAACTACTCCAGAATAAACTGCTAAGAAGGCTGTTGTAAGTCCAACAGAACACCAGTCTTACTCAGACTAGTATAATTTTAAATTGTATTTGAAATGACTTAACAGTACAGCTGAGATCTCATGGCACAGGGCTTGTTGTAAATGAGTGATAGGCTATTGAATGCAGGTTGATTGCTCCCAGTAGCAGCCTAAGCAGTTACACAAACTCAGTTTTGCTTTGTGTTAGGTTCATCTTGTCGTCTGGCAATGGGCAGCATCTCTTTTCCCTACCAACTAGAGAAAGAAGAATAAACCCTGGATTCTTTTCACTAGTTTGTTAGAAAGAAGCAAAATAGAAAATAGAAGCTGTCCATTGCGAGACGTGATAAACCATCTGTGGAGCAGAGTTCCTTAGTTTGTTTAGGTACTGTGAACTACTGAGCACTATGTACCAGCACACTGTTGTTCATTATTAGTTATATATAGATCAAACATAGTCCACCTCACATACATTTCAGCAGGTCAGATGCTGTCATCAGCTTGATCATCTACACAGTACTCCTTCTAAATACCCCCACACACACTAGCTGATTTGAGGTGGCGCACAAAACAATATATATTCTACTATTGTGTACTAATAGGAAGTCACTTCATATGCATTCATATATGCAAAAGTGTGCTTCTCTCTTTTGTTTCATTTGCATCTCTCTATCATCATCCATCACTTTCAAAAGTCATGCACTGTTTTCCACAGGAATATATGTAAATATCTCCATAAATTTCAGGAGCCTTGAATCTTTCCCACCCAGCTTAGATTCCATTGAGACAAGGCAATCAGAGGACGTTGCCCTAAATGGAAGAGGGAAAATCTAGTAGCAGTGGATTCCAGGAGAGATTTCTTCGGCATCCCAATTCATGATATAACCCTGGCTTGTTGTGTCATGGAGACATCCTCGTTCTGCCAGTCATTGTGAGAAATAGAATTTGCTATTAAATAAATGGTTGTGGTCTACAGACAGCTTCTCCACATGCATACTCAGTCTTCTTCATGTGAACTTCCTCGAGAGAGAGAGGTAGGTAGGTAGGTAGGTAGGTAGGTAGATGGAGACTGTTACTCAGTTGAAGTTTCTGCAAACACAACTTCCATCTCTTTTCTCTGTTTTCTGATGGCACCTGTCCTAGCATGCTGCTCAAGTTGGACAGACATAGGCCTCACTAAAACCATATGGTGTCAGAGTGATCCTTGGAGTCATATGCTCTCCCTCCCTTCTCTTCCTTTTTCGGCCTCACACAGAAGAGACAATTTCACTTGTAAGCCCAGCAACTACCATAGTTCTGCTTGGTGTCTCTGTTTCAAGGATTTTGTTCTTAACTGCTGTCAAGTCGACTTCAGCTTCTGGCACCCCTTTGAATGAGAGATCTCCAAGTCACCCTCTCATCAACAGCCCCCCTGAGGTCTTGCAAACTCAGGGCTGTGGCTTCCTTGACCAAGCCTATCCATCTGCAGTGCAGTCTTCCTCTTTTGCTTTGGCTTACTGCCAAGGATTATTGTCTTTTCTAGCATGTCATTACTTCTCCTGATATGCCCAAACTATGACAGTCTCAGTTCAGTCATCTTGGCTTCTAGAGGGAGCTCAGACCTGATTTGCTTTAGAATCCATCTGGTGGTGGTGGTGGTTGTTGTGGTTGTTGTTGTTTGGGATGTGTGTATTTTTTGTTTGTTTTTGGCAGTACAGGGTATCCACAGAAATCTTCTCCTCAAACTCACCTCAAATGAATCTCTTCCTACCAGCCTTCTTCACTTTCCGGTTTTCACAACCATACATAGAAACTCAAAATACAATGGCATGGACAGTCTTGACTTTGGTATTCAATGATATTTCTTTATACTTGAGGATTTTGTCTAGTTCCTTCATAGCTGCCCTTCCAAGTCCTAGTCTTCTTCTGATTCCTTGACTGCAGTCTCCATTTTGATTAATGACTGAGCCAAGGTATAAGGAGTCTTTGATCATTCCTGTGTCTTAACTGTCTACTTTAAAGTTATGTAAATCATCTGTGGTCATTATTTTTCTTTTCTTAATGTTCAGCTGTAAACTTGCCTTTGTACTTTCTTTCTTGGTTTTCTTCAATAGTTGTTCCAAATCTTTGTTGTTTTCTGCTAGTAGTCTGGTGTCTTCTGCATATCTGTAATTGTTGATGTTCCTTCCTCTAATTTTCATGCCTCCTTCCTCAGACTCTAATCCAGCTTTGTGTATAATAAATTCAGCATACCAGTTAAACAGATAGGTTGATAAAATGCATTCTTGTCTCACCCCGTTACCAGTCAGAAACCATTCTGTTTCTCCATTCTGTCTTTACAGTGGTGTCTTCTCCTGAGTATAGGTTATGTATTAGAATAATCAAATTTAGTAGGGCAACCAATTTTTTAAGAGTGATCCTTAGGTTTTCATGATCTACACAAAGACTTTGCAAGAATCTATAAAGCACAGGCTGATTTTCTTTTGAAATTCTTTGGTGCACTCAATTATCCAACTAGGTTTGCAGTATGATCTCTTGTGCCTATTCATCTTTGGAATCAAGCTCTGTTCAGGGTTCTGACTTTATTTCTGTTCCTTTTTACTTTTGCTTCTTGTCTGTCAGTTTAAATTCTCATCTTCAGGATGTATTTTTGCACCGTGATTGATTTGGTGTTCTTCTTTAGCTTTACTCTGATTCTGATATTAACAATTCATAGTTTGTGCCACATTTTGCTCCTGGTCTTGTTTTTACAGAGAGAATGGAGTTTCTCCATCTTCTGCTTCCAATTATGTAGTCTATCTGATTTTTATCTTGGCCATCAGGTGATGTCCATGTATACTGTCACCCCTGTGGTTACCTGAGGAATGTGTTTGTGATGAACAAACTGTTGGCTTCACAAAATTCAATCAGTCACTCTCCTGCTTCATTTCTTGATCCTATAATATGCGTTGTGCATCTTTGGAATTTCCTTTCATCTCTGAGCACGTCAACAGCTGAACATCCTTTCAGGTTGAGTCCAGTTGCGTCATTAGCAGCAGCACTACTCAATGGTTGTCCTCTGCTTTTTCTCCATAGCTCATTGAGTGCCTTCTGACCTGTGAGTCTCATCCTCTGGCACTATCTCTTGTTTCATTTTGGAATGTCTGTATTAAGAGTTTTTAAGGTAGAAGCCTTCAGGTATAGTGTACCATTGCTGCCTTCTGTGCAGTGTAACAAGCATTAGCTATAGTGCCAATGCCATTGTATCTGAGAGATCCTCCACCATTGTCATCTTCCATTACTGCTTCTGCCCCGTAGCTGTCTAGCACATTTAGTCTGACTCCTCAGCAAAAGCTTGTCTGACATAGGAGAACTATAAGCAGCATTGCTACCATTAACATATACGTTTGCCTTAGTTACTTTAAGCTATAATCTGAGAGTAAGCCATTATCCAAAATCAGCTTGAGCCTGGCTTGTTCTCACTAACTATAGTTTAAACAAATTACTTCCATTTCCCCCCATACTACTGCTACCATAGTTTGCCCTCTTCATTCTGATTGGTCGGAGGTGTGCAGGATAGGCTTTCTATTGGTCTGTGCTACCTAATACCATGGCCCCAGTAGTAAGGCTGCTTCTGGAGGCCTCTGACCAATCAGAATGAAAGAAACATAAATCTCTGCAAGGATAGCCACCAGTGGAAATGCTGGGGCTTGCTTGCTGCCCAGTTACCACCTCCTTGTTGCAATGGGAAAGTTCCTTTCTGGGAAAAGTGAAAAAGAAAAGGAATAAGGCAAATAGGCATCCTGAAATAACTTGGGTTGCGACCTTATAGACTAAAACAGTGGGAATGCCTATCAAGTGCCATGTTCTTGTAATAGTGTGCTTCACTTTTCAAAGGGTTCAAGAACAATGTATATGTGCATTCAAGTGGCCTGTTGACTTATGGCAACTCTACAAATTTCTTAGGCAAAGAATACTCAGAGTTGGTTTGCTAGTGCCTTCCTCTGAAACAGAGCTTACAACAACTAGTATTCCTTGGTGGTCTCCCATACAAGTATTAATCAGGACTGACTATGCTTAGGTTCCAAGATTAGACAGATTTAGTGCCTTCAGGGTTCTTGCTGTGTGCCTTCAAGTCATTTCCCACTTAGGTAAACCTTAAGGTGAACCTATCATGGGGTTTTCTGGGCAGGATTTCTTCGGGGGCGGGGGAGTGCCTTTGCCATCCTCTGAGGCTGAGAAAGTGTGAGTTGTCCAAGATCACCCAGTGGGTTTCCAAGGTTGAGCAGAGATTCAGACCCTGGTCTCCAAAGTCATAGTGCAACACCACTCCACCATGCTGCCTCGCCTTCAGTTGTATTTAGGCCTTTTAGAGAGGAAAAGGTACAGCCTGCATTTGATGGAGAATGCCTTTTAGCAGTTCAATCAGAAAAATGCTGTGCGTGCGTGCGTGCGTGTGTGTACGTACACACATTGGAGACACCAGGAGCAGTATCCCTTGAAACAAGATTTTGGGCTTCATTTGCTTTTAACATGCCTCTCACCTCTGTCTCTTTGAACAACTATTTTATTGCAAGGAAAGAGAAGTTCTGCAGTCCAGCAGACAGAAATTGAGATGAGCATTATTCTCAGTATGCTTCTTGCAACCTGTACAAGTGGAATTGAGATGGAAGGAATAGCAACTTTAGAAGATAAGAATTAGGACAGTTATGATGTTGAATGGGGACTTTGTTTTTACTGGCTTAAACATTCATTACTAACTTCATTTCTGTTCTGTCAATATATCATTTAGGTCTGATCTGCAAGCAGTGGTTCAAAGAGAAGCAGTGTGGTTCTTTTCTTCTCTTTGTCAATCGTACTTTTGAGACATAGTAAATGCATGGGGGGAAACCTTTTTGCAAAAGGAAGGAAGGAAGGGGGAGAGAGAGAGAGAGAGAGAGAGAGGGGCCCTTTCTGCACCATACCTAATGGTGGGGGAGAGAGCTGTACTAGTGCAGTAATGTTGTAACGGCATGACACACCTGTTCACTATTGCACTTTTGTGTTGCAATGCTTAAAAATGTATTTAAAATAAATTTTAACTCAAAGGAGAAATTTAAAATAAAAATGGAGAGGTGATAGATTTCAAAGTTATTACCCCATGGAAGTAGCTAAGGCAGGGACAAGCTGGGCATGTCCGCACCCTGCCCGCTCCTGGATCTGGGACAACAGGAAACACTATCAAGTGATATTACGCTGAGCCAGCTGATCGGATTGAAATACTAAAGGAGGCTCTTAACTGATTTTTTCTCAAAAGGGTATAAAACAGTTTTGCAATGCTTGGGGACAGGGTTGCAGCTGGATAGCAACAACATTGTGCAGTAGCAGAGCTCTTAGGCTGGAAACAACTCGCTGCTATTTCAGGATAGTGACATCATGCAGAAATAGCCAAAGAAAAAAAGAAAGAAAGGCTGACAGCTACTCAACGTAAATTCCACCTCATGGGAACCATATGTTTTCTGATTGTGTATGTTTAGCCACTCCCATAGAAATGGAACATTTTTATACTCTGAAAGAGAATAGAAGTCATTTTGGTTGAGAAAATACTCCAGAAATCACTCTTTTAAAGGTCTTTTTTTTCTTTTAATGTGCCTGGTTGAAGCTTAATTAAAAATACAAAATGTTCTGACATATGATGTGTGGGTGGTAGAAATATAAAAGACTACACAAAAATGTTATTTTTTCAGCCAGAACACCAAGGCAACATTTTCTAGATTTAAAAATATTGTTAGTTACTCATTTCCTCTCCTTATCCTCGTACATGCCTCATATGTTTTCTCTTTATATTTTTTTTATATTTGTTATTAATTATATCTTTATTAACCTTTGTTTGGTACTTTATATTTGGCAATATTTATTTCAATTTGGTCATTTATTTCGGGTTCAAGAATTGTTTTTGGTTAGTTAAGAGACTAATCCTTTGGATGTAGCTCACATATTTCAAAAACATAAAATTCATTGTAACATTAAAAACACAACCTGTAAAATACTTTTAAAAAGGTATTAGCAGTAGAACAACAGAAAAACAGTCTACTTAAAAAAAAAAACAGATCAGAAAGCCAGTAGCAGTGAAAATATCAAAAGCACTTCAGAATAAAATAATCTTCAGTGTTTGTTTTAAAACACCAGTGTAGTGTATAGCTGCCTAGAGATTTCCATATATGTGAAGTTGCCACTGAAAAGGCTCTGTATCTAGTACCCACTAATAATCTTGCTCTTCAGCTCCAGATCATTTCCAGAGTACTGTCAGCCCTCCACATTCACTAAGGTTTAGGGGTGCAAGACCACTGCGAAAGTGGAAAAATCACAAATAACAAAATATATGTGTGTATCTTTGGAAGGAGGCTGAGGCCTGGTGGGGCGAATGGACACCTAAGGTCCAAACCAGTTCAGGGAAAGGAGAGGTAAAGGGGGTGGGGTCAGCATACTAAAATTTATTTTAAAAACATTGCTTTTATATACAATCGATCCTCCACATTTGCAGGTTTCACTTTCCCAGGTTTGATTATTTGTGCGTTTCTCCAACCCCCGCCCCGCTACCGCAGGTGCTTCACTTCTGGGGTTCCGATCAGGCTGCGCAGTCCTTTAAAAACCCACCCCTAGTCCTCTTCCTCCTCCACCAGCCGCTGTCTGGCAAGCTGAGGATGTCTTGCAGCCCCATTTCTGAGCACCGCAAGCCCTCGTCTGATGCCCCCCACACCCAATGATGGAGACGGGTGCGAGAAAGCACAGGGCCACCATGCCACCCCCCACCTTCCCTCTTCTTTCCTCGGCCTGGTTTAGACCCTGGGTGCCCATTCTCCCCACCACGCCCCAGCCCCCTTCCACAGACGCACACACAAACATTGTGATATTTGTGATTTTTCCACTTTTCTGAGGGTCCTGTGCCCCTAACCCTAGCAAATGTGGAGGGCCAAGTGCATGTCTAGCAAAACCCCACCTTCCTAATGTTCTAAATTTCACCTAAACTTTACTGCCCACATTTTTCTTTGCCTCCATATCCCCATAGTTCCCTTCTGTTTTTCCAGTAGTGCCAGCCTTATTTTCTCCTCAGTCTGTATTCAGAAATGTTGACTTGCGCACTCTTGATTTTCTCGGACATTTTTCATAATTAGCTAGCCTTTTACAAAAGCTTAACCAGTGGGCACCGGCTTCCTCAAACTACAGTCTCTGTCGTCGGTTGAATGTTGTTGTTGTGCGCCTGCAAGGAGTTTCGAACTTTTGGAAACCCTAAGGTGAACTTATCACCGGGTATTCTTGGAAGATTTGTTCAGTGGAGGTTGCCCACTCACCGTGAGGCTAAGAGAGTGTGACTTGCCCAACAATCACCCAGTGGGTTTCCATGGCTGAGAGGGATTCAAAAGCTAGTCTCCATTGTAAAAATCTCTCGTAATTTCCGCACTAGGCTGTTATAGAGCTATTATTCCACTTTCAACATCCAATGGAATGCTAGGGTTTGCAGTTTAGGGTGGAGCCTCAAAGGCCCCTCCCTAAACTGCAAATCCTCAGATTCCACAGGATGTTGAAAGTGGAATAATAGCACTATAACGGTCTACTGTGGAAATGGCCCCTCTCTGTCCTGAATCTCTCTCAGTTCCATTTTCATTTCTTTGCCATCCTCGTTTCCTTTCAAGGGGTGAGACTTCCTGTTTTCTTCCTCACTGAAATTTGCACAAATATATATGCAGTTTTCCTAACTTGTACATTTTTATACAGTGTGCCTAATTCATTCTACTTTTCCCTGTTGACTAATTGATGCTTCTGAACATTATTTTCAATTATGTTTATTCTGTATTTTCACATTTTAAAGCATGTACACTTTTTTTTGTCCATTCTTTTTTCACTTGGAAATGCCCTGTAAGCATGTTTGGTGGGAGGTGTGCATTCTCTCACACCAAGTCTCAGGAGGTGTAAAAATGTGGCTTTTGGCAGAACTAAGGGCATTTCTTTCCATTCCTAGTTGAATGGATTGCTCACTCTGGTTACATTTTGGTATAAGTTCTTTCTTCTCTCCAAGCCTCGTATATATCAACACAGAGTGGAAAGCAATTCATTTAATACAGCTCCCTCCCCACTAACCAAGTTTCATATTCTCAGGCCAGGGTACAGTCTTTATCTGCCATTATTTGTCCTCAGATTCTTCTAATTGCTTGTGTACAGCACAATTCATGCCCACCACACACACACACACACACACACACACACTTTGTGTTTACTGCATACCAAGTTAACACAGACCCACTGCTGTCCTTCTCTCTGGGACTTTTTTGAAGCCCAGGGCTTTAAAAAGACTTTCTGCACTGTTCAGACTTCAGTTCTTGTCTTCGCTGATTTCCGCCACTGGCCCATGGTGTTTCCTGAAGTAGATCACTTCCATCTGCAATGAGGCAATGCTAGTCCTGCAGGGAGGCAGAGAAGTTCATGGAGCAGGAATTAGCACTGAAGCCTCTATTTGGCTGGGATTCTAGAAATCTGCCTAATGTGATTCATTAAAAATTTGTTTCTCCCTGGCTTACTCCTACTGGCATGAAGAATTCAGCTCTTTTCATTTGTTCCATGTAATCAGCTATAGAAACCAGAGAAAGCCAATAATTACAGGTGCTGAAAATAGCTATAAATTCTATGCCTTCTTCCCAACGCTAACCTGGAGGAAAGATATGTACTAGGGAACCATGCTGAATTCAATGGAAATAATGAACATTGCTATTCAAAAAGCTATACGGTGTGTGGGTTTTTTTGTTCTGTATTAGTTTTCTTTTGTCCTTCTTGCTGCTGCTTCTTGCCATACATTTGAATTTATGTCTGAGAAATCTCAATTCAGACTCAATACCCCACAAGTGTTTTTAAAGCTTTGTATAGTTCATAATTTGGTAACAGTTTACCTATTAAATATTCATTGTGCTCATTACAGATGATGACTGGATTGAAACTCTTGCGCTTACACTCAGTTTTAAGTGTCTGACATTTTTTAATGGAGGTTACAATGGTGTACTCAAATAGGAAATTTTCTTGAAATTGCCACGACACGGGCAAGTGAAACATCAGCTTTATTGCACCCTGTTAGGAGTCATAAATACCAACAAATACCCCAACAAATACCCTATTATACCAGTTGCTGATGCCAGGTTTATATGTGATTGTAACAACCCTGGAAACTCACTGTTGAAACAATGGCAGCCATTTTCATTTTTGTCTAACAGATGAAAATATTTTAAGACTCTTTCATAGAAATAAAGAACAAATTAAGAATATTGGTTTTACTATATCACTAAGAAACATCGGAAGCTGCTGTATTCCAAACTGCATACTTGCCCACCAACCCTATATTGTCTATGCAGTCTGGCAGCAGTTCTCCAGAATGGCACTGGGCCGTTACAACACATCTGCAGTCCATTCACTCTACACGGTAATAGTGTTATGATGTAACTTTAAACTGTTATGGCAGCATCCTGTAGAATGCATCCTTTAGGGTTTGTAGTTTGGTGATGCGCTACAGCTCTCTCAGTGAGAATTCTAAATAGTTTTTCCTAAACTGCAAAGCCCAGAATTCCATAGGATAGAACCACAACAGGTGACGTGGAATCATAGCACTATAACTGTACGGTGTGAAAGGGTTTCTGATAATGTTAATGGGATAGGACAGGGATTGAGCCAAAATCTTTCCACATGCAAAGCATGTGTTCTACCCAGAGCTTGGAAATGTTCTTTTTTTTTTTTTACTAGAACTCCCAAAATCCCCAATCAGGATAGTACTGCCGCTGGTTCTGCCGCTGAGCTTAGTCCCTTCTCAGATACGTTGCTTTTTTTAACAAGTTTAAATGCAGAGTACTTACTAGCAGTATCTCATAAAGAAGTTGGTTTTGAGAGAGACAACTTGTTTGTAGTGTTGGCTGGACATGAACTAGATAACGAGGAAACGAGTTAGATGTTAAAGAAATTAACTGGAATTCTCAGGAAATTGAAAATGAAGGTTAAAGCCAGTCATCTACACGTACGATTTCATCTATTGGTTAGATGTTTTCATCCATAAACTCAGGAGGAGCAAGATATTTATAGTTTAGAAATGTTGTGGAGAGAGAGTTTCATCACAGCTGTTAAACAATATATTTTGGTCTATGGATTTCACTTTGCAAATTTGTCTATAATCAGGAGTGTTTAAGCCTCTTTTAAAATTCTATTTTGGTATGAAATTCACTTTATTATTAATACAGGTAGTGTCAGAATATATAAGTTCATATACCTTCTTTTTGTTGTTGTTTTCCAGCTTGCTTGGGAGTATGGGATACCCTTTTTTGAGACCAGTGCAAAGGACAATATAAACATTGACAATGCCTTTTCAGTGCTAGCTGAAGAAATATTGAACAAGGTAGGCTCCCTGAAAGAAGCTCCATTTTCCCCTTACATCAAATCACGTGAATTGAGAGCAATGATCAAGAAACCACAATGGCAGGAGTAGGGAAAACCTGCCCTCCAGATGTTTGGGACTTCAGCTTCCAAAAGCCATCAGTCAGCATAATTGAGGAGCATATGTGGGAGGCATAGTTGTAGGCTCTGGAGCGCCTGTTTACCAACCTGCAAAAGTAGAAGAAATACTGACCCCAGTGCCATCACTCTCCTTGCCGGAGTTGTCTGGCACTGTGATCCATGCACTGGTAGCCTGAAGATAGGAGTACTGCAGCACACTCAGTATGGGGCTTCTCTCGGAATGGGTCTGGCATCGGCAGCTGATGCAGAACTTGATTCAGAATCTGGTGGGTCAGATTGCTCAGTGGGGTTGCCTACCATAATCATGTTACATCATTGCTTATTAAATAAAAAACCTGTATTGGTTTTCATTATGTTAATGTATAAGGCCTTTTGCCACCAGATTACCCAAGGAAATGCCTTCTCCCATATTACCTTGAACCTCAACAACCAGGCAGGTAGTAAAACTCAAGTATCATAAAACAATAGCAAATCCTTAAATATTCAGACGGTTTGGCATTTGTCTGATGCTGAAATAAAGCGAGGCAAGTCTCTCGTGTAGAGAGAATTACATAATTGGGGTGTGATTACTTGGAAGGCCTCTCCCTTACTTCAAATGGCAGAGGCATCCATAGCAGCAGCATCTGCTGAAGTTTGTAAGGTATAAAAAGATATATATGGGAATGCGTATTCCTTCAGATATTCTTGCCCTAAGCCACAGATGGTTTTAAAGATAAAAGCAGCACTCTGAACTAGTCCTGCAAACAATGGAGAAGCCAGAGCAACTGACTCAGCACAAACAGAATGAGATCATAGCACCCATTCCAGTTCTGGACAGAAATGCAGCTCCCATAGAGAGTACGTTAGAGTAGTCTAACCTGGAATTTATCAGAGCATGAATTGGAGTCTGTATTATTATTTTATCCATATTATCTCTGTCCAAGAAGGTTTGCCAGCCTGAGGTGACAAAAGTCACTCATGCTAACCATGGTGGTTGAAGAAATCTAGAAACTGTATTCAAAAAGTAATCTACAAGCTCTGTTTTTAGTGACAGAATCAAGTAGAACCTCCAGAAAGTTAACCAGTGCATGTTTGGAGAAGTACAGCTTTGTTCAATTGCATTCCCATTGGCAGTGCCTCCATCTTGTCTGAAGTTCTAACTTACATTGCACTGATTGCAATCTATGGATCCTCTTTCCTAAAATATGGTATCTTATGTTCTAATTCTTCTGAAAAAATGAGATTTGATAATGTTACAAATGTACTTATGTTTAATCTGATCTAAACACTTAGATGTGTACTCATATAGGTCTTAGCCCAAGTAGGAAAAGAAAGAAAGATGTGTGTTCATCTCCAGACTTGTAGTATTAACAAAACTAAATTTACATTCATGTTTCAACAGGCTATATGTGTCATCTCCACTCCAAAATGATGATTAATAATTACTTCATTTGCCATATGTTCTCAAACAGGAAGCAATTGCTTGCTTTACTTTGTTTATTTATAATTTGCTTTCCATTTTATATGATGTACAATAAACCATATGTGTGCTTTACTTTTTTAGAAAATACCTGAGACATACAAATTTATTTCAGGAATCTATAAGCCTATAAACAATTGTAAAACAATATTTATTTAGAACCTTTGTTTACTGCCCTTTATTACATGAAATTGCAGGATGATGTACAATGTAAATAATAATTTATTTTCAAACCTCGTATTGTTCGATGAACTAGCGACCATGATAGAAGACAATAATTTAAGAAGAATCAGTTCAATTACAAAAGCAGACTAAGAAATTATGTACATTTTAAAAATATTTTCTTCAAATATTTTGCTTTCTTATGCCTTTCTACCTGATTTTTTCTAGATTGTTAAATGTTAGGAAAACCTTGTCTTTGTTTGGCCTCAGTTATACTTCTGATAACTTAGAGATGCTTGTTGTGATCCATCAAATGCATAGCCACAATGCCATAGCTATGCTTTAACTCCCCATCTAACCTCTGAAACCCAGTTTAGGAGCCAGTCAGCCATCCAGAGCGATGGAGGTCTATGCTGCGGCCAAGAAGGCACAGCAAGATGAGCTGACCACCTTCTCCCTCCAGCAAGTGACACTGCAGTGAAGAATTGTATGTAGACCTGCAGGGGTCTCTGCTTTTGTTTCCCATGGTGTTACTTGCTGGTAGGAGGGAGCTGGTCACATTGTCCTGTAGTCCCCCACTGGGCAGCAGCACAGACTTTGGTCATTCCAAATGGCTGTCTGGCTTCTAAGGTGGGCTTCTGGGTCATTTGTCCTTGTGGCAATAGTGCCATGATGTGAAATGAGAATATGAAGCAGTTATGCTGCCCTAAGTCTAACTGACAGCATCAAATCTGATTAAGCGGATGCTAGCCATTGACCACAACTGACATGCAGACAACTGAATTACACTGATAATTACACAATAAGTAACATAAATCCACTTTACACTACCATTGTTTCCAGACCGTTATTTTCTGAGCTCATATATGCTAAGAGCATAACGATCAGGCGTCGGGTGAGAATGGTTGTAACAGACAAAAACAGAGGGTTACAGGCAAAAATGAGTTCTGACTTCTACAAAAATTAAGAAGATACCAACAAGTAAGGAGGCTTGAGGGGGGTGATTCAAAGCGTACTATGATCCAAGCAGCATTCTGGAGCCTCTTATGGGTGATTTTTCACTTGAAAAAAAATGGCAGGGCCTGGGGACTTTGAAGGGCTCAGGGGGAATTGCAAGTTGCAAAAGGGTGTCTGGAGGGTGTGCTTTCTCCACCCATGGCATTGCATAAAAGCAGCTATAATGTGCAATACGTGGTTTCTAATGTTTTGATATAGCTTAATTCTGCCTTTATGTGCCTTTTATTTCAGGAACACTTCTTCATTAACTATGCTTTAAGTGACAGTTTGTGTCAATAAACATGTTAAGCTCATTTTCTTGGATAATATGTGTTTTGACAAGTTCCAGAATACTGAATTAGCATCAGCATCTGGAAGAAGCTGCGAGCTGTCTGACTCATCCTACTTGCTTTCACATTGTTCTGAAACTGATTTGCATTTACTTTGTGCTGTCATTGAATTATACTTCTTAACTATAGTGTAATAGATTTTTGCTGGTTCCCTTTTTTTATGCCAAAATAATAGTGATGAAATATCTATGAACACTAGTTTGTAGTAGGTTAGAAATTTACTTCACACAGAACGCTTTTTATGGAACTTGGTTTCACAAGATGTGATGGCAGTAACTAGTTTAGTAGGGGGAGTCAGGCTAATCCATGAGGAATAGGTCTATCAGCTGCTAGCCATGCTTGTTATTTGAAATGCTTCATTTTTCAGAGAAAGCAGCTGAATGTGACTTTCTGGGAAACAACACTAAGAAATTGCTGTCGCCCTCATATCCTGCCCATGAGATTCCCAGAGACATCTTGTTGGACAGACTGGGAAACAGGATGATGGATCAGAGTGGACTCTTAGTCTGTTAGAACAGATTTCTTCTTCTTAGGTTAATAGTCCTGAAGATAGTATATAGGGCTAGATCTGAAAGAGGTGTTCTTAATTTATGCTTGATCAAGATTTTGATGGCTTTGAGCAGGCTTTTTACTTTGACTAGTTTCAAGATAGGATACAGTGGAGATCTAGTTCAGCTACAGGCAGGCAAGGAGCAGAAGGCCAAGAGACACAGTCACAAATGAGCAGGAAACCAACAGCAGATCAGGTAAACATGAATCAAAGTGCCTGAACCAAATTTCAGGACATTATGTAAGATATCAAGCAGGAAGGGGAAAAAAAAACCAGGAGAGAAACACAAATCTAAGTTGTTCAGACTGGTGATCCGACTTGGCTACAAGGGCTTTATAGGCCCTGATGTGTCACCTGACAATATTCAAATTGGAAGGTTCATTGACTTTCAGAGTATAGCCTAAGGCAATATTCTTAACCTCGGGTTTGGGGACCCTGGGGTTCTATGGACCTCTCATAGGGAGTCCATGAAGCCCTGCTGTTGGGGACTGACAGCAACAGGGATATGGCAGCAGAGTGTGTGTGTGTATGTGTGCAGATGCCAAAACTGCTCCCTTGTTTGCAAACAAGTGAGCAGTTTGGGCACATGAACATTCCTGTCACCTTGTCCCTTTTCTCAGTGACACAGCGGCAGGGGCTGCAGGTACCCAAACTGCTCCCTCATTTGCAAATGAGGGGGCAGTTTTGACAACAGCAACCCCACTGCTGTGTGCCTGACAAAAGGAACAAGGTGGAAGTCATGCACACATGCCCAAACAATGACTCTGGAGACCAGGGTTTGAATCCCCACTTGGCCATGGAAACCCACTGGGTGACTGCAAGCAAGTCACATTCTCTAAACATCAGAGAAAGGCAGAGACAACAAATCTGGCTAAGAAAACCCCCATGATAAGTTCACTTTAAGGTCATAAGTCAGTTTTCAAAGGGGAGGGACATGATGGCTAGAAAGAGCCTGCCTCTGTCAGTGGCACCTTGTTGTTGTGTGTCTTCAAGTCACTTCTGACTTACAGCAATCCTATAGACTTACAGCCTATCACAGGGGTTGTTTTGTTTTGTTTTGGCAAGTTTGCCTTTGCCTTCCTGTGAGGCTGAGAGAATGTGACTTTCCTAGGTTTACCCAGTGTATGAGCAGCAATTTGAATCCTAGTGTCCAGTGTCTTGACTTGAGTCTTAGGAGTCCCTGGCAACAAGTTATATTTACAAGGGGTCCCTCTTAAAGAAAAGGCTAAGAACTACTGGTCTAAAGGATTCCTGTTTCTTTGTGATCTAATCATCTTAACCTCATAAGCACAGCTGGAAGCACTAGTTCAGTACCTTCTTTGGCACCGTAGACTTTCATAGTCTGTAAAATGAGGAAGAACTGTGTTTGGAAAGGGCTGCTATGTGAATATATTGATTTTATTTTACTGTCGTATGTCTGTATTGTCAGGAAGAATAGCTGAGTGGTGATAAATTCCAAGTATATGTGGAAAGCAAGACATTCCATGGTCCATAATGATGATGGGGTCCTAGCAGAACCACCTGTTTTTTACAATTGGAGTGGGAACCATGAGGCCCTCCAGATGTGCTTGCATTGTAAGTTTCAGTAGCCCTGAAACTTAGCATAGCCAGTGGGGAGGAATTCTAGAAGTTAGGTACCAATAACATCTGGAAGACTGCTTGTTCTTGTTCCTTACATAAAGAGGATTTAATGCTCTGCTTTGTTTTCTTTTCAGAGTTCCTGTGTACTGCTTGACTTAGATGTGGTGGACCTTACTGAGAAAGCACAGAAGAGAGCCTGCTGCAAATTGTGACTGGCAGCTGTGTTTGTGTCATCTGTTTTGCACTTAGCAAGTCTGAACTAGATAGATAGGCAGACATATATAAGGTCCTGAATGGGACAGGCAGATTGCAGCTCTCTAGGCTGTAACTCCCAGCATTCCTTGCCATTGACTATGCTTTGTAGGACTTCTGGGAGTTGCAGTCCTACAACATCAGGAGAGCTACACTTTGCCTACCCATGCCCCAAATCCAGTTGTTGGTCGTAACTAAAGTAGGCTCATTGGAACCTGTGTTAAGTATTGACTTAACAAGTTCTTGTTGATTCAGCAGATTTACTCTAGTTGGAACTAACAGTTGGATTTAGATCAGTGCATCCACTTGTTTGATATTAACCAAGCAACTGGAATTTTATCTAATTGCCTGTTACAAATGTTTAAAATACACAAACTCATGATTTGCCCTTAAGGTCATAACTATAACTTCTATTCAGCTGCAAGTGAAAAAAGTATGTACAACTCTCTGTGAAACTATTGGCCACCACTGGGTTGCTTATACCATAAAGTCATAGGAGGAAAATGTGAATTTAGTGGTGCAACATGCATCTGAAAATAGTTCATGTAATAGTGTACTGGGCAATTTATGACATTACAAGCAGCAAATGTAGCCTCTGCTGAAATAGCTCATAATCCAAGAACAATGCAAATACGGGTAAATATGGGTAGAAGAGAAGTCAAGGAAACTGCCCTTTCAACACTCAATGGCTGTTAACAGAGAACATTTTAAAAAGGGGTTGTTTGCCGATGTAATCAAAAGTAGTTTTACAGAGTCACACATGATGTAATTTGGTCTCATGGCAGAAGGGGCCAGCTTGCAATACTCTTCCTGTTCTTCCTCTTCTACTCTTTCCAAATGCAAGTGGGTAATATTGTTTTTAAATGCATCCCTGTTAAGGAAACTAGCAGATCAGGAAGACATCTAGGACAGCAACAGCCCTTTCACCTGACATGTTAGGGCTAAATTCATTTCCCGAGTAGAATACATATGATAGCCATCTCTGAATATCCAAAGGGTTGTCATGTGGAAAAATGGAACATGTTTTTTGCTGTTCCAGAAGATAAGTCCTGGATTCAAATTATAAGAAGGGAGATTCTGATTAAACGTCTGGAAGAACTGATTTCACAGTTGTGGGGAAGTGGTGGACTCTCTCTCATTGGAGGTTTTTAAAGAAAGAATTGAAGACTGAAAGGCTCCTCTTAAGAATGCTTTAGCTGTGGGTTCCTGCACTGGTAGGGGATTGGACTATATGGACCTGAGGGCTGACTTACTCTAAATGCTGACTTACTAAATTCCCATAGATTCTCTGGGTCAACTTTAGAGAGGAATAATTTAAATTTAGGTCATTGATTCCCATATGCAGGGAACTTTTTAAGTCAGTGATACACCTAGAAAAGACTATCCAGCATGTAATTCCAATGAGTGCAGAGCTTATTTGCAGGTCAATTTATTTGCAAGTCATTTGGTGATCTTTTGATATATTTCTAGATGCCTTGTTCTGATACTTTCACGTCTGTATATATTTATACGCACATGCTATTGGTTAATTCTCTCATCAGTTCCAATGTTAAGAAAATACTGGCTTGGACCCAGACTTAGTCATGCCTGCATTGATTTCAGCAGACGTTAACTTGGCTTTAAGACTTCATCTGGCTCAAACCCATTTTTTGTACACAAAAGCTCAGTATTCAGAGCAACAGAATTAAGACTGCAATTCTGTACGTGTTTACCTCGGAATGAGTCCCATGGTACTCAGTGTGATTTCTGAGTATACCAATAGGATGGCATTGTAAACATTTAGGGTTCTTTGAAGACGCTTTACTAATTTTGCAAAATGTAGCAAAGGTATCACTTTTGTGTTTTGTCACAGTTGATTTGACTATTAAAATATTTTGATTGCATTTATATACTACTTTAAGAAGATTCTCATTTTATAAATTATTACAATCTTTAGTACAGATAATGGCCGGTGGAGGGAAGGATGGAGACATCTGTAACTTTCAGCTTGGGAAGTCCTATTGGTATGTCTAGTGGGCTTGGCAGGCCATAGCCAAGTGTGTCTGAAATCCAACCTGGGAGTTTAGACCATAGTTTGGGTGATATTATTTTAACCATTAATTAAACTGTTCACCTTCTCCTGGGTTTCTGATGCACGTTAGCCAGTATGGGGGAAAGTAGCATATTCCTTTACTTGCTAATAGCATGCTACCTTAGTTGTCTGCCCTATATATAAAGTGGCTCTACAGCAGTATTTTCCCCTCTATTTTTAAACATTTAAAGAAGATTGTATTCTGTAAAACAGCCTAAAGGCTATTGCTGCCTCCAGTGCCACAGTGTTGTGTTCTCTAACATAATCCAGCACTGGAGTAGAGATGTCAAATTTCTTGCTGTTTTGGAGCCATGGAAAATAACCATTCCCTCCTCAACCCCCTGATTTTTCAGGGGAAAAAATGAAACTGTTCTCAAAAATTGAAAAAAAATGTAATATTAGTACTACAAATAAATTAGTACTACAAATCCTGAGCACCTAGGAAACGAATACACTCAATGAAAGGAATTTCAGTAATATAACAACCTACAAACTATTCTCTTCTATGTGATCTTTTTGTAAGTTATGTTTTGCTGAACAAAACTGGAAGCAAAATAGAAGTTGTTAAAGGACAGATACTTCTTCAAGACTGTGCTACCATTTTTTCAAGTATGAAATTTCAGTTGGAACAATGCACTAAACCTATTCTAAGTTTCACTTAAAACTAGTTTTTAAAGAGCAAAAATGCCCTTTGGTAAGTTAAGTGTTTCACAAATGTAATAGGGTACTATGGGGATTTTCTAAATTAGGATTCTTATTGTAGGTTATGGTTGAAATAAAAGATAAAACTCAAGCTTTCCAACTCTGTATGTTGGTCAGCACTGAAAAGCAAAATGTTAGTCCTGCTGCTTCAATTAAAGTGAACTCTCCTACCACAAGTAGCCAATCCAATCTAGTATAAGATTGTGAACAGCCACCAGACCAACAAATAAATTTAAAGAGTTCCAGGAAAAATAAAATGTAGCTCTTTAGATCAAAGGTGTTACCATAATCTTGCACCTTCAAAACATACTTTTGGCACTTTTATAGTATTCAGTTCCCTATAACCTGCTCAGATACCACTGGATCTTTAAAAAAAACCCCTAATGCATTAGAAAATAAATTGATGAGTATAAAACATGTTCCCCTATTTCTCTTCCTTTTTATCAAGGTAGCAAAAAGGCTCCAGGCTTTTGCATGAGTCATTGCTAAGCTCAGGTGATCAGGCAGCATTTATGATGCAAGTCACTTTCTTTCAACTACATTTTGCTTGGGGGTAATCACACAACTTCCATGGATGACGAAGAAAATTGTTGTCATTGGTACAAAAAAAGTTGTTTTGCAACCAAGAAGACAGCTTTACCAATACGTAAATGACAGATATTGTGAAACATTTTACGTTATTCATGGAAGTTGAGGGGCAGAGTGTCTATAGACAGCTTCAACTGATTCAAGAAGTACTTGCTTCCAGTCCTGCACTATCAAGAGCTGAGCTGAAACCAATTTTCACCATTAGAGGCAATTCTACTTTCACATTATCCTTTACAGAGAAAATGGTACTGAAAAATATTACTAAGTGGATGCCAAACCAATGTGGGTTTTTAAGGAAATTGCTGTGAGCACAGGCAGAAAGAAATATTGTAAGATTCATATTGGAAAGGTAATTGAAGTTGTGATTCTTGACTAAAGTATCCCTTTAGCATTAATTCCCCTAGCCAGATTGACACATTGGCAAGCCTTGTGGAGCCTTTTGAAGAAACAAAATGCACAAAACTATGCTATGAATGTGTTTTAAAAATGTAAATAGCTAAAATTCATATAACTTTAAAAATAATTGTACTCTTTAATGAGTGAGAAAATGCACACATTAAAAATGTATACAGTTATTTTAGATGCAAGGAAAAAAGCATAATTCCTTCAACAAGAAAAAAATGTACAACTTGATGGGCTGAGAATCCAGGTGGAGTTTGGATAAATGTAACAGAGTTGAGACTGAAAAAGTATTGTTCAGCCTTCTCCTGTCACAGCCATAACTAAGGCAAATGCGTGCATACATGCACACAAAGATTTTCTTGCTATTTTTTTTAAAGAGAGGAAACAAACAGAGGGTCTCCTTGGCTTCTTGAGTGTCCCAAACAACTGCTTGTGCTGCATTATGGTGCAGTTAACCATGAATGCCAGAGAAGAGTACCAAAAAGCTATAATTCCCACCGAATTGTGTGGCCAGATCCTGCACACATTGGTAGTAGACAAGATGAATCAATGATATGAGCCAGATGAAGGCAGTTCTCTGTGTTATGAATAAAAAGGCTGGGCTGTCATATAAGAGAGGGACCCTAGCTTAATTAGCAGAACATTTGCTTTACACACAGAAGATCCTAAGATCTGTTCCTAGCATCTCCAAGTAGACCTGGGAGAAGCGTTCCCCTGAAACCGTTTCCACACTAGACTCTTATAATGCTATTACTCCACTTTCAACATTCCATGGAATCATAGGGTTTGCAGTTTAGGGAGGGGCCTCAAAGGTCTGGTGGTCTGACTAAGACCATTTCCAAAGAAACAGCAGTGGCAACCTGTTACAGGACCTTAGAGACAAGCACATTTATTGTACCATGAACTTTGACGACTATAGTCTGCTTCAACAGATGCATCACCTGTTACCCAAAACTGCAGGTTTCCTTCGGAGTACACATGATTTACGATGGGCATTGCTATGGGCATTGAAGTCAGAAGTATGGCCAGTGACAATTACATTATCAGAACTGGCCATTCACAAAAAAACAAAAAAAAAACCACCCTGGCACTACTAAGCTAGTTCATGCACAGAGTGTGAAATGAATCCCTTGTCCCACTTCAAGCCTTTGGCAGCAGACTGCAACTTCTAAATGCTTGATTGCTTGCTCAGCTAAACTCTCTTTGAAGGGTCTTTGCTCCAGAGCACCTGCTTTTAAAAGATTAAAGCCAATTCTGCACTGGACTCTTACAATGCTGTTATTCCACTTTCAACATCGGATGCAATCCTGGCGTTTGCAGTTTAGGGAGGGGTGCTGAAAGTGGAATAAAAGTGGGTCCTGGCAGGCTGAGACGTTCTCCACACAACTCCTCCGGAAGGCTGCAAGACGACGACTGGCCGGCAGAGGGAGCGAGCGGGACAGAGTTTGCAAAAGGCGCCCAACAGCCTGGGAGCTCCCGCCCTCCTCCCCCTGGGAAGAAGGAGGGAGCGCCTAAGCCGCACTTCTTTCCCTGGGAGTGGAGGAGAGGAGGAGCGCGCACTGCGCAGGCGCAGGCGCCCCGGGCACCTTGTTGATTAGTCAGTGCGCGCTGGGATGGCGTTTACTGGGTCAGCTGGGGCTGGGAGCAGAGCAGCCAGCAGGCGCAGCCTCCGCCGCCTGTGCAGCCCACGTTGCTGCCGGGGGGCTGGGGGAGAAGCAGCAGCCGCCGCCACCGGGGGTTCCCCTTCCCTTTAAGCAAAGCCCACCATGGCCCGGGAAGGGGGAGGGGGAGGAGCAGGGGGAGGCGGCGGCGGCGGAGGGGGGGGAGGAGGAGGAGACAGCCGAGGCTGAGAAAGGCGCGCTGCCTTCGGGAGGGCTGCGGCTCTCTCCGCAAGGCACTGGCAAGACCACCACCACCGCCCCCCGCCCGACTCCCACTCCCCAGAGGCCGAAGAAGGGCGGGAAGATGGATGCGGGCCCCTCCCCGGGCTTCTCCAGTCTGAAGGATGTGAAGTGGAGCTCCGTGTCCGTCCCGCTGGACCTGCTGGTCAGCACTTACCGTCTGCCTCAGGTCGTGAAGCCCGACGGCGGTGAGTACGGGCGCAGAGCGGGGGCCGCGGCGGCGGCGGCGGCGGGAGGAGGAGGAGGAGGAGGAGGAGGGGGGACCTGGAGGGCTACCAGGCTGCAAACCTGGCCGGACTTAGGCGAGGGTGGGAAGAACGGGGTGACGCCGAGCCGTCAGGCGGCTGCTGCGGCCGCGGGTGCCGCCAGGGAGCGAGCGGCCGCCGGGGCTGCCTGGTCGCCTGCCTTGAACGCCGGCCAGACTCCGGCCCCGCGCCGCCGCCGCCGCTGCCGGGGAGAGGAGGCGGCAGCCCATTGGGGAAACGGCCCACGTGACCGAGATGTGACTGGTCCAGAAAGAGGGCGAATGCCAAGGCTTTGATCCGGAGGAGGACGGCAGGGCGGCGGGCGGGCGGCGGGCTCCAGCCGCTGGAAATAGTGGCCCCCGTGGGGGTTGCCGGGAGGCTGGTGCGGCCGGCGCGAGGTATATTGGAGGGGGCTGTAAAAGTGACACCCCGGGCCGGCTGTCCGTCCGTCCACATGGCTTGTCTGAAACAGCTACGCGGTGATTAAAAGCCCCCTGTTGTCGTCGTCGTCGTGTGCCTTCAAGTAGTTTCTGGCGCTGGGCACTGGGTTTTCTTGGCAAGATTTGTCGGGGGGGGGTGTGTGTGCCTGCGCCTTCTGCGGCTGAGAGAGTGTGACTCGTCCGAGGTCGCCCAGTGAGTTCCCATGCCCTCGCGAGGGTTGGAACTCTGTTCTTCTAGTCCAGCTCTCAAACCTCTACGCCGCGCTCGTTCGCCCTGTTTGCTTAGACATGGCCTCAAATCAGTGTACCTGCCGCTGTGGCTTTATAATCCCAAGCCATTCAGTTAGAAGGAGGGTTCCTTGAAAGCAACTAGGTTGGCTTGTGAAATGTGTTAGGGCTACAGTGTTAAAGCCCGTGGTGGTCACATCCAACCCTGAGCTTTATGACATTTTAAAGCTGGTTGGAAGAAACCGACGAGGCTTGGGGTTTGGATGGTTGACGTGTAAACTGCTGGGCTCTCGGCACATTTTCATTTCTGCAGCAATCTTTGCTAGGATGGCCCTTGCCTTCAGCATCTTGGAAATTCAGCTCCTTCTTAATGACGTTAGTGAGATGAGATTCATACTGCCAAGGCAGGATAAACTTTCAAAGGTCTCATACAATAAGTTACTACTGTCCTTTGATATATTGTGAGCCACTATGGGGACAGTTTTCCGGAAAAAAGCAACACAGAGACAAACTGATAGTGTAGTATGGATATATATTAAGAAATACATTATAGTAATAATTATTGCATGTTAGTTCTGTAGTCTTCTGGGCTTGTTAACATAGCAAGAGACTTTTAATATGTTGTTGCTTGTGATGCCGGTCTGTTGGATTGTTTTGCCTTTTTTTAAAGAAAATGATGTGTTTCTTGTTTTAAGATTATATATCCATCTTGTGTGTCATGTGCAAATTGAACTTCTGATTGAGTGAAGATTCACTCTGTTTTTAAATCTTTTGCATAAGATAGATGTTTAAAGTTATCAAATACTTTGTACTAAAATAGCAAGGGACTAATTGTTTTCTTTCTGAAAAAATGTGTCTGCTTGTTTTGCACCTGCAGTGCAAAAGAACAACAGTTATGATGTAATATTTATGCCTCTTGAAATATTAAATGGATAATACTGTGACCTCTGTATCAGGTATTTCCCCAGTCTATCAAGGTTTTACCAAAGTGATTCAACAAAAAGAAAACAAAGACTGTACACACACACACACACACACACACACACAATTAAGTCAAGGATTGTGCACTTCCTATGAACATTCTGTCTAGATTCCTCTGTTGTATTCTATTAATTATAGTTTAACACATTTGAATGAGAAGATGTCATCACATGAATTAAAGCTAATAGTCGTAAAAGGGCATAAGAGAATCATTGATGCTTGCAGTTTTGTGATTAGGGACTATCAACCTGATGAATCTTCATTTACTTTCCCCCTTCTCCCCTCCCCACCATGTAGCAATCCAAAAAAACAGATGAATCTGTTGGTTCAGTTTTTCAGCTCACACTTGTTCCAGCCTGTTTTTGAATCAGTGCACCAGTGTTTTTAAAAGCCTTCATGGAAAATTCAAGTGTGCTTTTATGCACAGTTTTCCCTAATATGCAATTTTTGCAAATGTTTCTCCCTGATAACTGCCCTTTTGTATACAGTCTCCCCTAATGCTCTGTAAAGTGGAAAGCAATAGGAAAAGAGGAAAAACCTGTTACAGGTGGATAGACTCCATTAAGGAAGCCACAGCCCTCAGTTTGCAAGATCTGAGCAGAGCAGTTGATGGCTGAGACACTTGGAGATCTCTCAGTCATAGGGCCTCTATAAGTCAAAATCAACTTGGTGGCAAACAACTTTTTTCTTGAATGCAGTTTCCCCCAATGTGTTCATTTTTGTACACATTTTTTGATTAGCCAGCTGGATTGCATAATTAGCATAAATGCAAAAACAGAGGATAATTGCATTCATGTATTAGTCTAGTGAGTGTGAATTAGCTTCCTTTGGATTAAAATGTGCACCAAACAAATTTTGCTGCTCATCTGCCAGTACATACTAATGTGTTAGCAACCAGCCACAGTAATGACTAGGCATTTGAGGTGTGGTGATACTCCCCTACAACTCTTGCCTCTCTGTATAATTTTCTTCAGTGCATTTTCTTGTAAGCATAATAAGACCAACTTTTGAACATATTTGTTGCCTTTACAATCATGTGCTTCACATTACTGTAGTGCAGCTGTTAGAATTCTCTTTCCATCTTATCTGTTGGCATTCAGATGTTTCCATTTTCTTTCAATGTTTGCTACTAACAGCAGAATCTGTACATCTCTACTCCAAAGTAAGCCTTAATCACATAAGTAAGGAAGGAGGTGCAGCCTTTACCCTAGATAAAAAGTTGTAGGGATGCAGCCTTTGCCCAAGGATCAGACACTTTTTTTCATATTGCCCATTTTACAGCATCAGTTGAAAAGGATATTTAATAGCATTGTCCCATTTCATTGATGGGAGAAGTGAGACACTCAGGGCACTCAAAGCTTGACTAGTGGGGGAAGGAAGTTGTTATATTTGTTAGCTGGTGTTGAAACCCACTGGGCAACCTTGGCAAGGCACACAAAAATAATTTATTATCACTTTATGATTTGGAATTTCATTACTCCCCTGATTGTTTTAAAAATGCAAGATTTAAATTTGTCTTTACAGTCTGAATTTAGGTGAATTTTTGTATATCTAGCAGCATGTGTTTTCTGAAAAATTCTTAACTGAATTAATTTTGGGTGCCCTAAATTGATTGGGATCTGAAACCACTTATAAAGATACTCTATATTAATTTTATGAGCTGTATGAATATCTCAAATATTTTTTTTCCAGCTGTTTAGTTGAAATGCCTGAAGGGGAAGAAATCAAGCACGTGTACCACACAATTGTATGCATGTCTACTCAGTAGTAAATCCCACTGTAGTCAATGGGGTTTACTCCCAGTAATGGTGTATAGCAGGGATGGGCGGCTGGGGTTCTACAGATGTTTTTGGACTTCAGCTCTCTTAATCTTTTTTTAAAATTTATTTTCAAACAGTAAAATACAAAAAAGAAAAACAATAATACATAAACACATCAATTAATCATACATTCAGTTCATCCAACTTCAAACTCTACAGACTTAAGTTATCTTCTATAACAGGTTTCCACTTTATTATAATTTGGTCTGTAGACTAACCAGATCTTTATCTTGTGTATAAATACTTTTCTTGATTTCATTCCCAATTGTCTGAACACTGAACTTACATTCTGTTTGTTACATCTATACTCAATATTTCGAAAAGAATAACATCAACAAATGTAGTAGTTTAGAACCTATTCTAGATTATCAACTCCAGCTTCATGCTCAGGTCTAAAGCTGGCTACCGCTAGGTCTCCCCATCTGCCTCTTAAGTATGTGATAAGTGGGTTGGAAGTTTTAACATAAGTTTTAACATAATTACCTCCCTAAACTGCAAAGCCCAGGATTCCATAGGATGTTGACAGTGAAATAATAGCACTATAACAGTCTAGTGCGGAAATGCCCTGTAAGTCTTGGCTGTTCTGATTTTTCTGAACTCCAATTTAGCATTTCCTGAACTCTCAATTTTGTATGGTTGAGAGAATGAGAACGTTATGGTCCTCTAGATATTGTTGCTCCCATCATTACCTTCCTATTTAGGGATTCTGGCTGGAACAGATGGGAATTGAAGTCCTGATAACATCTGGAGGACTACAGAATCCCCAGTCATGGTATAAGTTAATTTTCTGATGCCATGAAAAGTCTTAGGCTTCAGTTTCAGTGAGACTGCTGGAGAAATCTTCTGTCGAGATCTTCCTTCCTTTTTCCGTAGGTAATCATAAAAATGCATGAGTGAATGTGAAAACTGTTGTGAGCAGATGCATGTGTTAATAATTAGACTCAAGAATTTCTAAGGACATTGAAGTAGTAGGGGCATCTACCAGAATGTAGCCTGTAGTTGGTACTATGGTATATTCTGGGGGCCAAGTTCATATTTTTTCCTTTCTCTCAGTATCGCAGGATTATTTTCCACTTCTGTGTCTTGGCTTTTATTGACAACTGGTATAATTATTTTATGTGTGGTTGCTTCTTCTAGGAGCATACTGCGTTTAATGTGTTTGGGTGACTCTGAAAATTCAGGAAATACATGATTAAAATTCATGAGGGTCGTTCTTGTGAGGGAATGTTGTGGACTCAAAAACCAAAATGTACATTCAACTAGCAAATTACAGCAGGTTGATTTGAAGGAATGGTAAGTTGAGAAGCTATGGGTGGAGAATGTTTCAGTGGGTACCTTATACTGTACAGAAAGATAACTAAGTATTCAGAGATCCTTCACTGTGCAGTCATAATATACAGTCCCTATGAAGCAGCAGGTGTCACAACTTCCTGATGCATACATATGCAATAAAGCAGATAAGTGGAGGACTGTTGTATGCATCTTCTGCTGCCAGTGCAGTTTATAGACTCCCCCCACCATATGGAAGTGCTGTGAAGAAAATACTGACTGTGTTTGGGTAATTAAAAGCCAAGATATGTGGTTGTCTTTCATTTGGTGTAACTCTTGAATAGAAACAGGCATTATTGGCATATGTCTTCTTATCTTCGTTAAATACAGGTTGAGCCTCCCTTATCCAAAATGTTTGGGACCAGGAATGTTCTGTATTTCATTTTTTTTTCAAGTTTGGGAATGCAGTACTTCTTTTGGAATAGCCTCACATCTTATTCACTTGCTGCTTGCATTGTGTATATGCAACACAAGCTAGAGGGAGACCGAAGATCTGCAAAATGGCAGGTATCCAAGTGTAGTGCTTGGCATGAATACACACCTCCCACCAGTCCACAGATCCTCGGTTTCTCTCTTTTTGCTACCAGTTGTCAACTTCTACCTTCAAAGTGGCATCTGCAGCACTCTTATTCATTTGTCTCTCAGATCCTCAGTCTCTCCATTTTGCCCCCGGTCATCCACTTCCACCTTCGAGGTGGCGGCTGCGGCACTCCTCAGATCTGAGAGACGAACAAATAGGAGCATCACAGCTACTGCCTTGGAGGTGGAAGCAAGTGGCTGGCAGCAAGAAGTTCCAAATTTGGAGGTTTTCAGATTTTGGATTTCTGGATAAGGGAGGATCAATATGTATAGATCTGTTTGCCCAAAGGAAAAGATTGGTTTGAGCCAAACAGATGACAGCAAATATACCAATGTCTTGGATAAGTACAAAAGAAGTGCTAGTATTACCAACACCTTGAAAGGCTGTGATGGTTTGCTGTCTGAAAAGTATCACTTTATAAGGAATACATTGTTTTCCTGATGCAGATGTTGCTGCCTGCAAATTTGGGGGGAAAAAAGATTTTTCTACATACTTAATAACTTGGGTATAAGAGAGGGGTTTTTTGGTTTTTTCCTTTTCTCTTCTTTGCTGGCAAAACATTGCTTGAAGTCTCTGAAGATGTCTTTGTCATACCAGGTGACTCTCATAGCAATTAAGTTTGAAGAAGAGCTTCCGTTTTCTCAGCAAGATAATTTTTGTGGACAACACTGTACTTTGCACCAGCCTGCAAAAGAAATAAAGTGTCAGAAAGCACACAGTGTCAAAAGAAAATTTTCTAAAAAGGCTGAGATATGAAATGTGGTTTGTTATGCTTGAACGTGCACTTATTTTCCTCTTGCCACTCATCAGGATAATGAGCTACTTCCTCATGCTTCCATACAATCCTTTACAGATTTAGTTATTTCTAATGCTGTAATCCCATGTTAGCTTTCTGATCTGCCTTCTAATGAGAAGTGTAATTTTTATTTTATTTGGCACAATAAATTTGTTTTTACTGATTAACAAAACTTCAGCATCTCTAAAATGGCAGCTCTATCCTTTGCTGCTACAGAATAGTTGTTGTGGCTTCTTCCTAGTCTCTCCAAACTTTTGGGTTACAGCTAATCTTAGCATGTTTGAAATGACTGTGATAGATGTTAAATCATCTCATTTTGGTAGCCTCACTCTTCCATGACAGTTGCTACTCTTAGCAGCTGCTAGTTCCATCTTCCTTTTCTTAAAAACTGCAATCGTATACATATGTGCACAAAATGACAGTCAAGACAAGAAGGCTAGCAGCAATAAGACAGATTTCCCAAATGAATACTCTCTAGATATTTTAGACATGAATTGCAATCAGTCCCAACCAATATGGCCATGAGTCACAAATGCTTCAAGTTGTAGTCCAGAACATCTGAAAATACCAGGTTGAGAAGACTACTTTAGGGAACTCAAAGATGGAGAAGCAAAGATTTAGCAAACCAGTGACATACATTTGGTAGGTCTGATCTGGACAACAGACCAAGTGTGCTTTCTTCTTTCATGGAAGAAGGCAACAGCTAGATCTCTGAACACATCCATTTTTTTGTTTGCTCGTTTTTGAAAGATTGGGTTCATTCCAGGTGATCAGTAGATACTTGGGCTTTGATGAATAATTAGAAAACCTGCATGAGGAGGCTTGACTAGGAGAAACCTGACTTAAAGGACTGGGACCTAGTATAATAAATTGGAAAAAAAAAGGTTAGTGAAGCCCTTAGGATTGTCACTTTTATCTCTAGCCAAAAACATGTTATTAAATCTTAAATGTGGCATCATAAATTTGAACAAAGAACAAAAGCTAACTGATTAAAGACGTTACTCACATATATGAGGTGATTTCAACATTTATTTATCTATAACTGATTCAGCTGCATCTGTTGAAATTACAAAGTTGTCAGAAGAGGGTATGAGCGAACCCATAGGGAATTTTGTGATCTTTTTCCTTCTTCCTTTTTCCTTTTCGTTTTTCTTTCCTTCATGAAATCCCACCCACCCATGCAAAGCTGCTGTTAGGCATGAGCAGGTAGATCTCATCAATTTGAGCTGTCTTTGAAAATTTCACTCAGCTTACAGTGTTGCAAAGAATCTTTCCTTATTTTGCCCAGCGGAAGCTTCATTTGTTCACGAATTAAAGGATGTACTTGCGTTGTGCAACTGATTGGTGAGGAGAGGATATCATCTGGCCAGTTCCTTGTTACCCATTCTCTGGAGTTTATTTGGAAAGTTTAGGCTAAGACTAATATTTGTTTTGAAGGGTTAGGCTGTTAGTAAACCTCAGTCTGTGTTCTCAGAGAGTCAAACACAGGCACTTGGTTTGCAACTTAGGCTCCTTGTAAAACTTTGCAAGTTTTCAAACTACAAGAAATTGTATCTTGAGATATGTCCATATTGCATGTTGTTATGCTCCTGTGAAACCTGTGTTCTCCATACTGTTAACTACATGCTTCACTAATGGATGAATTAGTAAGACGTGGTAACAGTACAAAAATTTCTTATGTGCAAACCGAAGGCAGTATAATTGTGCATACACAAGGCCTTCTTCCAGACAGAAGATTCTTGAATTCCTTTAGTCTTAGCAAGTCATGTTAATTGTTTCTAACAGATGCCATTGAACCATTCCCCACACTGAACTATTAATACTGATTTCTGCAACAGTCCTCTGAACTACTAGATATTACACTGCCTCTGTTCTTCTGTGTTCTGTTGATTTTATCACAAAATCAAGAGCAAAAAAGTGTTGAAGATCTGCTGTGAACCACAACCTGACTCCTCTTTCAAGAGTGAGGTTTGTAATCCAGAAATAACTTAGTGGGAAAAGATCTTCATTTATTGAAAAACTGACACTTCTTTATTAAGACTGGAAATGTCGGTAACCGAACTGGTACTTTCTTGAAGCTGGTTTCTAAATAATAGTTGCTGTCCCCTCAATGTCAATAGTAACAGAATAGTTATAGTTACAGAAACATGTCTTTTGTGCTCTGATATAATTTATAGCCCCATCCTAAATATCCTAAATCCCTGTGATCTTAGTAGAATCTATCAGATGCTTAAGTCAAAACTGTTGACCTTTCAACTGGGAAGAAACACTGCTTCGCAGAGTCAGTAATAAAAAGAAGAACTATTTAGCCACCAGCCTGTTAAATTATTTTTAACTTTTCTCAAAATACCATATTTTTGTTAAAGCACAGAGTTACATTTCAATTCAGGAGTAAGGAGATTCCATTGAGCTTCCATTTCTGCATTTAAGTTTTCTGAGCTCTTCAAGCTGCAGTTCCTTTTTGTATTTTGTACACCTTGGAGCTGAGTTGGTAATAAGCTTGTGAATAGGCCAAAAGAAATCACTGTTTCCATCTGTGCTTTTTACAGCACAAGTCAGCAGGTACAGTTTTGGGGTTTTTTAGCCAAATGGAAATGAATATTATCACCTAAATATTTACTCATCAAGTGCTGTTAAAGACACAGTTGTTTTGTTTAAAAAGGATCCTTTCTTGAAGAACCAACCAAAGTCTTTTTCAGCCTGGTAATGTAAATGGGTTTAAGTCTGCTTGCACTAGCTGTGCCTTCATTACTTTCTATAGAGATATCAGTGACTCGTAGTAATTAGGAGGTGGCATACATTTTTTAATTTGACTG
This sequence comes from Cyclura pinguis, assembly GCA_030412105.1. NCBI lineage: Eukaryota > Metazoa > Chordata > Lepidosauria > Squamata > Iguanidae > Cyclura > Cyclura pinguis. The sequence goes on along the minus strand of CM059602.1, from coordinate 208,182,636 downwards.
CTTCCATATAATCCGTTAATTTCCATCAAGACCACATGGAACATTCATAACTGTCTGCTTGTTTACACTCTGGGTTTTTGTGTTTTGTAATGGTGACCTACAGGAAAGCTAGAGACATCATATTAAGGTGGTTTATCACTAGGGTGTGAATAAACCTAGTATTTTCTGGGGGGAAAAGACACAGCTGCAATGGGCAGTTGAAAACTTCATAAGTTGTACTTGGTGAAAAGAAACCTTGTTCTCTACAATAGCAAGTTGGGTTCTGGTTTTGCTAGCAAGGGTCTCTATTTTTTGTCTGGCTTTGCTACCTATGCCAAAAATTCCTCTTTTTGGTTGGACCATTGTCTCATCAAGGTATACTGGGTGCCACTGTTGTGCTTCCTGCTTATAATTTCCCCAGTAAGAGGAAATATAGAGATTGCCTAGGCTGGACAGTGGCCAAAGAGGTACTCTGAGGGGCTTGGAAAGAGATTCTCAGAGCACACAAGTGTTTCGCTATGTCGAGATAGAAAGGGTGGAGAGGTCTTGCTAATTAGGCCCTGCATTTCCAGAGTGTACTGGGCACCTCAACAAAAGCAACTGAGCAGCTATAGCTTTCCTCCTACCTTGGAAATGGGGATATAGTGAGGATTGCTACATATCTTACTAGCACGAAATGTGACACGATCTGTAGTTCTAAAGTTGGGAGAAAGGCTGTGGTTTGACATGCACTCTTAAGTAGTAGAGGCATATTTGCCATAGTAAGCTAAAATATGAAAAACTGTATGTATGCAGTGCTGCTGTGCTATAGACTGCAAAAACCCTGCTTTTCAGATACAGTAGATGTTTCTCTACTGGAACAAAAGGTGAACTTACGTGAGAGTTCTTTACACACTTTTTTGTTAAGCAAAACTCCTTTGTTTTACCTTTCTTGTGGACCCTTCCACTCCATGTTAAGAACAGTTTAGAATTTCCCCAGAAGACTGTGGACTAATATACTCAGGTAATGTAATACTTGGGCTTTTAACATTAATCCAGCATTCTTTCCTCTGTAACAGTATAAGGAGAAACATACCTAGAGACAATGCATCAGGTAAATACGAAGCATCCCCTAATGGAAATAATTGTCAGTGTGCTCTAAACCATTTCCCAACAAGTATACACTTTTCAGGGGAAGCCTAAGTGAATAAATGACCGAGCTGGGCTACTGTGGCCCTGTGGCACATGGAAGATTGTGATAAAAAAGGTAACTCCTAAATAGTGAATCAGAATTCCCAGAGAGGAGTACTGTATCTGGAAATGTACTTGATCTTGAGTTCAAGCCATTATTTAGGCTTGTTGGAGAATCAGTTTCACATGAATTATAGGACTTCTGGGGTAGAGGAAAGGAGGGGAGAGAGAGAGGAAGAGACTGAGGTCATTTCTGCACTATACTGTTATAGTGCTATTATTCCACCTTCAACATCCTATGGAATCCTGGGGTTTGCAGTTTAGGGAGGGGCCTTTGAGGAATGATAGCACTGTAACAGTATAGTGCTGAAATGGCCTGACTTCCTCTTCAGTACATCTCAAGACAAGAAGACACGATGACTTAAACGTCAAATATTTCCCCTGCTTTTTCCTCCGCACCTGGTTTTTTGTACCATCTTACCTGCTGAAGAGATCTGAAGATCATGAAAACTTGCACACTTTTTTTTTTTTGCCTTTTTTGGTTAGCCTGGAAGATATGATACCACATACAGCTTTTTATTTTCCCCTTATGTGCAGCACAACCACCTTTTCTATTTGTGTGACTTGTGGCACTTGTATTTTTTCCCAGGTTTTAAACTGGTAGGGAAAAGACTTTGGTTTTTTGTTATGTTTGTCCTGCTGTTACAAGTAGCCATAATATTCAGTCTGATGTAACACAAGACAAATCTATCACATTTGAAGTGGCTGAAATAAACATTGCTTCTCACAACCCAGTACAAGACAAAAAGACCACAGGAAAAAACCTTGCTGATGGGTATCTGGGTTGTGCCTATCATGGGTATTTGCCAGCACAAATCTGGCTTTTGACATGTTACTGCATGTGTTCAAAGAGTGGCCTTGGGAGTGATGTGTTAAAATGTGACTCCAATGTGTGCAAACTAGTGCTTTGCTAACAGGGCTCAAAATTATCACGACCAAGCTATATTTCTTAATGACATTCACGATGAATTTGGCAGTCATGAAATTAGACCTGTGTTCATGCAGTAAAAAGGACGGAGGACAGGAGTCTTAACTGTATTCTTTACCAGTGTTGTGTCCTGAAAGTGGGTAGGCTTTACTAGTTGCTGAATAGAGAAGATACTGACAGTGTTTCCGTTTTTTCATACAGTCTGAGCTATTGACACTTTAGATTGTTGTACAATATTGGGACATTTAAATGAACAGAACACACTTCACTGTAGATTGAAAATTTACCACAGGTTGTCTATATGAAAGACACTGTTATAATCCACTGAGTATGAGACAGTTGTTTAAGCATTACTTGCTGTGGATTGGTAAGATACACTCTGTGGCTGTGGGTGTCCAGTTATTGTGCACACTTGCATCCCTTCTAGTGTGTCTTAGGAGAAGGAATAGCTGAGCTGCAAGTGTCATACTTTAAGGCATATCTTTCCCTCTGTCTTTTGGCCCTCATTCCTGACACAGGTGAATGGGGTGTTTTGCCTTTATAATCCTATTTTTTACAAGAGAAGTTATGGTTTCTGATACATATATGTAGAAACTTCTACCAGGTCACTGTGAACAGTTTATCTGCTCTTCATTTTTGCATGTTTCATTTTTGCATTTATATATATGTATATGTATATGTATATATATATATATGTATGTATATGTATATATGTATATATATGCCTTTGTTTGCAGATGTTGCTCATTGAATATTCTGTTGCCTTTGTTGTTTCACATTTAATGTGAATTTGATTTTTTTTAATGTGGATTTCTCAGAAATAAGTCATGCCAGACTAATCTTATCTCTTTTTATGATAGGGTTACAAGCTTGATAGATGAAGGGAATGCTGTAGACGTAGCATATCTTTACTTCAGTAAGGCCTTTGACAAAGTTCCCCATGGCATTCTTACAAAGAAACTAGTAAAATGTGGGCTGGACAGGGCTACTGTTAGGTGGATTTGGAATTGGTTGACCGACTGAACCCAACGGGTGATCATGAATTGCAACTTTTCATCCTGGAGAGAAGTGACTAGTGGGGTGCCACAGGGTTCTTTCCTGGGCCCGGTGCTATTCAACATCTTCATCAGTGAGTTGGATGAAGGAGTGGAGGGCATGCTGATCAAATTTGCAGATGATACCAAATTAGGAGGGGTTGCTAATACCCCAGAAGACAGGATCAGATTTCAAAATGACCTTGACAGATTGGAGAGCTGGGCCAAAGCTAACAAAATCAAATTCAACAGAGAGAAATGTGAGGTCCTACACTTAGGCAGAAAAAATGGAATGCAGAAATATACGATGGGGGATGCGTGGCTGGATAGCAGTACGTGTGAAAGGGATCTAGGAGTCTTGGTAGATCACAAGCTGAACATGAGTCAGCAGTGTGATGCGGCAGCCAAGAAAACCAACGCGATTCTTGGTTGCATCAATAGGAGTATGGTGTCTAGATCGAGGGAGGTGATGGTACCACTCTATTCTACATTGGTTAGGCCTCATTTGAAATACTGTGTCCAGTTCTGGGCACCTCAATTCAAGAAGGATATTGACAAATTGGAAGGTGTCCAGAGGAGGGCAACCAAAATGGTGAAGAATCTGGAAGCCATGCCCTGTGAAGAACGGCTTGGGGAGCTGGGTGTGTTTAGTCTGCAGAAGAGAAGGTTAAGAGGGGACATGATAGCCATGTTTAAATATTTGAAGGGATGTCATGTTGAGGAGGGAGCGGGCTTGTTCTCTGCCATTCCAGAGACTAGGACAAGGAGCTATGGATTGAAGCTGCAGGAAAGGAGATTCCACTTGAACCTCAGGAAGAACTTTCTGATGGTCAGAGCTGTCCTGCAGTGGAATATGCTGCCTCGGAGTGTGGTGGAGTCTCCTTCTTTGAGGTTTTTAAGGAGAGGCTGGGTGGCCATCTGTTGGGAATGCTTTGAGTGTGTTCCTGCATAGCAGGGGGTTGGACTCGATGGCCCCTGGGGTGTCTTCCAGCTCTATGATTCTATGATTCTATGATAACTTACAGCAACCCTAAGGCGAACCTATCATGGGGTGTTCTTGAAGGGGGGGTACTTTTGCCTTCCTCTGGGGCGTGACTTGGCCAAGATCTAAGATTTCCAGGTACAAAACAGGGGAGCAAAAAGATGATAAACGCTTACACCAGTGGAGGAAGGCATATCTGAACTCGTGCTCCACTCAGGGACTTGTTTTCCATTCTAAATCTAATGTTGGAATCTTTTCACATTCCTGCTTCCATAAAGAGAGTGGAAGTAGAGGAAGGAACTTTGCATTGCCAAGCTAGGAGCCAGAATCATAGCTTGGAAAAGTTAGTTTTGGAGACTACAGTTCCCGGAATTCTCCTGACAGCATAGTTCACAGAAGAGTAGTGAATGACATAAAAATTGTAATGCTGTCTGATAACAAAGACCAATGGAAATCACTTTCCCAAGATAATGAGAGCAAATGTTTCTAATCTATGGTAGACAGAATAGTAGCTGTTTCATATTCTTAAGTAGGAACATACTGTTACTCAACTGTGAAACGACAACTTAGAGACTTGAACAGTGGTTGAAAGCTCAGGGTAATTTTTAGGCTGGTTCTCATCTGCCTTTGAACCTTCTTTGAACTCCTTTTCAAGAGGTCATTTCACCCTGTAGTGCAAAGAAAGAAAAAAATAGTGTTCAATCTTACTGTCAAATTCTCCCCCACCCTCTTTTTTCTTTTTTCTGGGCTCTTGCCAAATCAAATGACCTCTCTGTCAGGCTCTCCAGATTAGTTCAGCAAAATAAATGGAGGGAGTTTCTTTCCCTGTATTATATAATTAATTTCATTAGAAATGTTTCCCATTGCTCAACCAAATGGTAGGCTTTTGAAAAAAGGCGTGTGTTCTGATTAGAAACAAGACTTGTACATCTCTGTCCAAAGTGACTTCGTCGAATAGTAAGTTCCCATTGCCTGTTAGTGGTGGTATGGTTTTACAGTTAGGGGAGCCAGAAAATCTACATTCCATTTCAGCGAGAAAAATGGAGCTTGTCTCTACTGCTTAGCCAACCCATCTCTTCCAAAGCAACAAATGTGCCTTTTCAGAAAAGAATAGTGTTTAAACAGTAACAGAGGGTACCAGTCCCTCCTTAGCTGGACGTGATGCTCAAGGGAATCATTCTATTATGTTTAACCATGCAATTTTCATGCTGATCTCATGTAACAGACACAACCAACATTTCAGACTTAGGGCTCCTGTACTTTTAAATGGGTGTGTAGGAGCAGAGAATTTCATAATTTTAAAGAATATGGAGATATATCCTGGTAGGTACAGATTTTTCTATCCTGTGACAAATTGCATTTGCTAATCTCATATATCTGTTGAAGGTATAGGAGTCACAGTTACAAAAATTAGCCATTTCTGAACAAATCACTTTCCTTTGCCTCCAGGACTGCGTAACTTGATGTCAAATTCATTGTTTGCTTGTTTACTCCAGCATTTACTTGATCCAAAGGACGATAAGTTACCAGCACAACTGAAGTGACCAGCACAACATGAGAAGCTTGTTCCATCCTCCATATGACATCCCTTCAAATATTTAAACATAGCTGTCTTGTCATTTCTTAACCTTCTGTTCTCTTAGGCTAAACATGCCCAGCTCCCTAAGTAATTTCCAGGCGTTCTGCCATTTTGATTGCCTCTCTTCTGGACACGTTCCAGTTTGTCAATATCATTCCTGAACTGTGCCCAGAACTGGGCACAGTGTTCCAGGTGGGGTCTGCCCAAGGCACAATAGAGTGGCACAATCATGTCTCTTCGCCTAGACCCTATATTCCTGGGGACCTTGCCAGAGGCCTTACTGAAGTCAAGATATGCTATATCCACAACATTCCCTTCATCTGCCAAGCTGGTAATTCTATCAAAAAAAAAAAAAGAGAGAGAGAGATTAGTCTGGTATGACTTGTTTTTGAGAAGTGCATATTGACTTTTAGTGATCATGGCATTCCTTTCCAAGTACTTACAGACTGTCTGTTTAGGGAAGTTAGAGACAACCAATAGCATTCTAGTTAGCAAAGTAGATGATGTGGCAACACAGGCAGCAACCACAGTTATGTAACTGTATTCACTGAACTGAGACTTCTTAAAGATGCAAAAGTCCAATATTACTGCATCTCCCCACCCACCAGGCTTATGGAGATCTCTGTGACCTTTGTGCATTATTTGCCTAGTCAAATAATAAGGAAGAGCATAGGTCCAAATGGGGCTTACTGTGACTTGAAGGGCCATACAAAAGCCTAATGTGTATTTGATATGGGATAAAGTCAATCGTGGGTCAGATTGTGTTGTCTTTTTCTCCCACTTCCTGCCCTACTGACCTCTTCCTTTGTTTCTTTATCCAATCCTTTTGCCTCTGTTTCTGCTTTATGTTACCTATTTGGTGAATTATTCTCTTTTTTTTAAGAGGTCTTCTCCCAGACTGCTTTAAGCATGCTATCTTTTGTCCTGCATTAAAGAAACCTTTTCAGGAATCTTCCCTTTCTGCTGATCATCGTCACATGCCTCTTCTCCTATTTCTTTCCAAGACTTTGGAAAGAGCTGCGCTTTCCCAATTGATGCCTTATTTGACTACTCATGATCTCGTCAAGCCATTTTAGTCAAGGTTTCATGCAGTTCTACTGACTCATGGAAATAAATGGTATTCTAGAGGCTAAGGCTCAGCATCAAATATATGTGTTTATCCTGTTGGATCTTTCTGCAGCTTTTGATGCTTTGGATCATCAGATTTTGCCACTATGGTTGACATCGTTGGGAGTAATGGGGAATGCTTTGTCCTAGTTTAAATCTTTTTTGTTTGACCAAACGTTTCCAGTAACTGTAGTGGTGCCACAGGGATCAATTTTGGATCATTTTCTTTTCTCATATAGCCTCCCTCTTTGATTTTCTGACACGTAGTTTTTCTGCGTGTTTCAAATCAATTGATACCTCTTTGTGGAAATCCTTGGTGGACTGCTTGTTGTGAATTTCTTTGTGATCACTCACCATCTTAAGCTGAATAGGGGAAAAACAGATCTTGGTGTTTCAACCTGCATGTCCAGTTCCCCCTCTTTCATGTCCTTCACTTTGTTTGTAGGGTTGCACAGTGGTTTCTTTTTCCAGGAATCTCAGAGTCCTGCTAGTTGACTGTTCCTCTGTCCCTTTATTGGGGTGACAGCAAAGGCATGTAATTTCCATCTGTTGAACGTCCGTAGAATCTTTAGGTTCTTGACTGCTGAGACTGTGCATCTGCTTATCCAGGCTTTGGTTGTGTAATGCCTGGGTTATTGTAATAGTCTAGTGATGCCTTTGTCTTCTTTCTCTCTTCTTCCTCTGTCCTTAATTCAGAACAGTGCTGTTCAGGTTGTTTTTAAATCTTTCTAAATATTCACAGGTTTCTAACCCCTCACAGATCTTTCCACTGGCTACCAGTTTGGGCCAGGGCCCATTTCGGACTTTTGGTTCTTCAGTTGAGGGCTCTGTACTCTAGTCTCCCCCAATATCTGGCAGCTCAGGGAGCGTGGTACAGACCTTCTAGGAATTTAAGATCTACACGCAAGTAATTATTGTCTATTCAGCTAATGCACACAGCTCTGTCAAGGCTACAAGCCTTTCAAGATCTGGCTCCACATCTGTGGAATGGTCTTCCTTTCGACCTCTGGCCAGAGGAGAATCTTACTTGTTTTGATAAGGGGTTGAAGACGTTCCTGTTTGATTTGGCAGATTAAGACTGCTGAGGTGGGTAGAGCTGGTGGGATGTTGAGGGTTTTATATGTTTGTAGTATTATGATTTGTTTTCTTTGTCTTTGATTGTATATGTTTGATGTTTGACCTTTTGGTGGAAGGGGCGTTATAAATAAACACCATGATAATGATGTAGGGGTATGCCATGTGGAGATGTTGTGATCATTGATTCCACCAAGTCTTAAGTTTGCTTCCTTGGAAGCAAGTCACACTGCAGATCAGTAGTATTTATTTCTCAGTAAATATAGTTTACTAAGCATCCAGCTATTAAATTGCACACAGGTAGTCATGGTAGCATGTTACAACAAGCACAATAGATTTTGTGGCATCTTGAATACTAAGAGACTGTGACTTGTAACACATCCCTTTTTTGTCTCTGAGATGCCACAAAAGAGTCTTATACAAGTGTCTAGTGTTTCAATTTTATATTCTGCTTCCCTTGGGAGAAGTCTTATAAAAAGTCTAATGTGGTCTGGGTACAATAATGCCTTTTTTGCCTACAAATATGTGTGTATGCTCAATATTGAACTATTTCATAGTCAATGTAAATAATGTATTCTCCAGTATTACTGCATTTATTTTCTTTCTGTAAACTCAAAAGCAAAAATGATGGGAAACTGAAGGAGAAATTGCTTTTCAATTTTCAGCTGACTGAAGAAGTAAAGAACCTTTGAAGCAAGTCCCCTGCTATGCAGAAAAGATGTCTATAGTAGCCATGCACTAGAGATAAAACAAGATATCTGTGGCGCAGTTTCTTTGGAGGCTGTGAGCTGGTTGGAAAATTAACATTGATTGGCCCTTAGGTAGAGGGGACTGGTGTCATGCTGTTTTCATTTGTACGTGTACTCCAGCTGTTAGTAAAAGGCTTCTGCTTGTGTTTGCTTCTGAAGCACAGCAGACATCAGGATTATAAACTAAAATGAATGTTTAGATTAAAAAGTCTCTTGTGACATCTAATAAACTGAATATAAATGGTAATGTGCTACTGTGTTGCTATAATGCAAAGATTCAGTTCTGCAGTAAAATTGTCATTGAAGTGACAATTTTTTTAGTCCAGTAAACATGTGGATTGAAAGAATCTGGGACTATGATCAAAAAGAGTAATATTGGGGGTCACTTTTATTTTGTTTTATTATTATTTTGCCCAAATTAGCCTTACAAATAGCAGCTAATTCTATAAATATACTCGAAGTGCTTCCAGGCAAGTTGTTGTCCACTTGTCTTTCTCATTCATGGAATTTTACAGGGGAGTCTAAATGACAGTGTCTTTGTATGTAATCATCTCATGTTTTGCTATTTCGGCTTCAGTCTACTTTTCCTTCCCATAAATAAATGAATGTGTGTGAGTGAAAGGGGAAAAGACAGAATATCCTTTGACTGGTAGCTCTAAATGGTTTCATTCTGGATAACCCTTTAAAATTTTGTAGAAATTAGTTCTGCTTCTCAATGTACTGTGGTATTTTTTTAAAGGAATATATGTTTCCTCCAGCCTTATTTGGTTGTGCTGCTTTGCTTCTCACTAGATCACAGCTCATATACCGTAAGCATGTAAATTATTGCCTGTTCTCTTCCTGCTCTCTGTTTCTGAATGCTGTTAAGTGACCCCTTTGTCAAAAGAGCTCAGCTTGATAGAACTTGATTTCAGACATGGTTGAAAGGAACAAAGAGCGTAGCAGGTTGGTGTAACACTAGCTGAGGTCTAACTTCAATTAGATTATTGGACTAAATTCAATTATTAGTCCCAACTAGAGTAGACTCTTTGTGTCAGTGGGGCTTACATAATGATGACTTAAGTTCTATTCATTCAGTAGGTCTAATTCTAGTTGAAACTAACAATTGGCCCATTATTTTTCACAAATCAGCTTACAAATTTATAGGAACAATAAAACAATTAAAATAAAGCAAACACAATTGTCCTAAATAACAGAACAATTAGTGCAGGATATATAAAACAAAATCAAACAACAGATTAAAAATGAGGCAGACCAGAAAGGCAGGAAAGCTTTGTGAAACAAAGAAGCTTTTAATACAGCTTTGTTGTTGTTGTTGTGTGCCTTCAAGTCATTTCCAGTTTATGGGGACCCTAAGGTGAACCCTATCATGGGGTTTTCTGGTTCTAAGAGTGTGTGATGTACCCAAGGTCACCCAGTGGGTTTCCATAGCTGAGTGAGGAACTGAACCCTGGTCTCCAGGATTGTAATTCAATGATTAAACCTCTACACCATGCTGGCTCTCAGTAAGGCTTAGAAACTGTAAATTTGAGATTTTGAGATTTAGGGGAATATTTCTAGCATCATTTTAAAGAACATCAATACTAAATGGAGGGATCCTCTGGTTTTTATAATGCGTCAGCCTTCAGAAAATGGTCTGTGAATTATTTTGCCCTCTGAAGGACAAATCTCTATGGCTGTTCTTTTCTTGGAAAGAAGACCAGTAGGTAATGTGTCCTGTGAATGAAGGAAGTAACTGGCTTAATTTTATGCTACATAGAAGTGTTTTGCAGGAGCCATTGTATAAGAAATACATTTTAAATATCTCATGAACTTCAAAACTATTTAAATAAAAATATATGTACTCATCATAGTGAACATTTTTATGAGACATTTTTTTAAAAAATAGCTTTTGAAAATGAACATACTGCAGCATAATTTGGTATATGAATGAGTCACTTCCATGGATAACTTTGTAAGTAATTGTAATGTCAGTTTATTACTTATGATGTAATGCTGGGGTATGGTAATGTTAATTTTATCTGTATTTGACACCCTGTACATTAAAATAAATGGGTTCAAGTTTTGTCCAGCTCACAGTAATTAGAAAGTGCCTTATAGCTATGATACAAAACATTTTAAGATGGTACTAGTGTTTCTATGTAAGATACTAATTCACTCAGCATTTTGAGATTGGACTTAAATTTTCCTCTGAGAGGAAAGACTAGCTGAATAGGTTTGGAGAGTATAGCAGATATTTATGGACAGTTACACTTCTTTTAGACAACCCACTGTGTTTGCAGAGCTTGACATATGGCCTTTCTGAATCCAAGTCGTAATCGTGCCTAGCTGCCTCCTCCCTCACCCCCAATACACTGTGGCAACCTGACTGTAGGTTAATCCACGGTTTTGTGTTTATGTCAGTTACTAGTTTGACTCTTTTATGAGTATTGCAGAACAAGCCACCGCAGATACCTTAGTTTCGTCATGTGTATACTGTACTGTGGTAAATTTTCGTCTCACTAAGAATACGGCCTGAATGACTGTTTTGTTTCACCTGTTTGACGAATAGATGTGTCTATCCATAATGTTGTGAAGCTTTGAAACTTGAAGCTTTGGGTGTATAAGAGAGATACAGAAGCAGTATGAATGTGTACATGCATGCGCACACACGTGCGCTCATGCACACACACACTCACACAGGTACACATTAGTGCCTACAAAGGTATTATAGGCTGAAGTAGAAACTTCATTTTTTGATGACAGAAATCTTTTAAATGCACCAATAATCCAACATTCCCCTCTTTAAAGTGGAGCTGTGATGTTGTTTCAGATTCTGAACTAGTTCTGTCTGACAGTAACTTTTGTTTGGCAAAAGATGGTCCTGTTCTATCTAGTGTGATAAGCTAGGAATGCAAATATTCTTTTTTGCCTCATTCTTTGTGCATAAATTAGAAGCCTCATAATTTTTGGCCCTTGTCTGCAAGATAATAAGATATTTTGTACCCATTTTGGCAACAGTTCTCACAGTCAATATGCTAATAACACCCAAATATATTACTCCTTTCTGCCTCATTCTAAGGAAGCTGTTTCTGTACTAAGCTGGTGTCTGTGATTAGTAGCGGATTGGATGACAGCAAACAAAATGAAACTCAATACAGTCTTCCTTTCACATTCCCAGGTTTGGCCGTCACAAATTTGATCATTCATGAGGTATGTGTGTGCCTTTCCCCCTTATCCTTCTCCCATTTGCTTTCATTTTGCTGGGCATGAAGAAGGAAGGCAAGCATACCCAGGCAAAAGGCAAGGGAAGTGGGGGAAGCTCACACAAGCTGCCTTTCTCCCCTCCAGGGCTCTCCCCTCCCATTCCTATGCATTTGGCTCTGGCAGGAGAATGTGTGCCAATGGAAAATGCAAGGGAATGGAGGTCGGGGAAGGCACATGTGCACCTTCCTTCCACTGAGCTTCCCCCTCCCATTCCTGTGCATTTTGCCCTGGCAGAGAGAACACACACCAAGGCAAAAAGCAAAAGTGGGGTGCCCCAGAAGGGAATGGGAGGGGGAGTGAAGGATTATTCACATCTTTTTCCAATTTTGCAAGAGTTCTGCACCCCAAACCCTCCTGAAAGTGGAGGGACCACTTTACAAATAAGACAGAAGTGCTTCTGGTAAATAGAAAGACTGATCAGGGAGAAGGGATTAAACACATGGGGTTACACAAGTCTGCAGCTTGGATGTACTCCTGAATTCAACTCTGGGAATACAAGTACATATTTTGTCGGTAACCCAGGAGTGCATTTGCACCATTATGGTTGTGCACCAACTGTGTCTATTCCTAGAGTGTTTGATCTGAATATGGTAAGAAATGCGTTAAATTACATCATAGTTGGATTCCTGTAGCACCCTCTACATGGAGTGGCCTTTGAAGAATGCTCGAAAACTTCAGTTGGTCAAAAGAGCTGTAGCCAGGCTGCTGATGGGGCTAGTTGTAGGGTGAATAAAACTATGTTACAACAGCTCTTTTGCCTTCAGTCTGTTTCTGGACACAGTTCAAAGTGCTGATTATAACCTATAGAGCTCTATACAGCTGAGTTCCAGGAGATCTATATTCTCCCATATAAGTCTGCCAAGATTCTGAGATATTCAGGAGAAACCATTCTTTCTGTCAGACCACTTTCACAGGTACATCTGATAGGAAGGCAGGAGAGGGCCTTCTCAGCAGTTGCTCCCGGACACGAACTCACTTTCTAGAAAGGCTAGGCTGGAACCTTCCATGGTATATTTTTGGCATCAGACATACAGTTTTGTTCTAACAGGCCTTTGGGAACTAAATTCTCATGGGGAAAGGACTTTTAGTAGGGTGTACTGTCTTGTCTGTACTTGCTGGTTTTTAATGAGTGTGCTTTCAAATTGCTTTCAGTTGTATTGATAGTTCAAATATATTTTAACTTTTTAATATTCTTAGTGATGGGAATTTTTATCTCTATCAGTTTTAACTTCTGTAAGCCGTTGTCAGAGCCAGTGTGGCATAACGGTTTGAGCATTGCACTATGACTCTGGAGATCAGGGCTCAAACCCTTGCTCAGCCACGCAAGCCCACTGGGTGACCTGGGTAAGTCACATTCTCTCAGCCTCAAATCCCTCTGAACAAATCTTGCCAAGAAAACCCCATGATTGGTTCGCTTCAGGGTAGCCATGTCAGAAATGCCTTGAAGTCACACAACAACAACAAAAGCCATCTTGAGTCCCAGGGCTGGGACAACAGTGACACATTAAAAAGTAAAATCAGGATAATTTGCAGGGAAGGGTTTTTTTGTATGCCATCTCTGTAATTGGACAAAACTATGGTGGTCATTCCAAATAAGCAGCTCATTGCTTGTTTTGTATCTTTTTTATTAATCAGTCATTCCTTCAGTGCTTGTTGCATTTATGTGTATGTACATACGAACAGATAAAAATAGGAAAAATACTATAATATTCCAAAGGGGCATTCTTGCACAAATTTCAGAAAGCTCAATGGAGAAAAACAGTTTCCTTGTCTTGTTGTGATACTGGCAGTCAGGACTCCCATGGAGTGTCAAGACAGCAGCTCCTACTTATGACCAGCCTATATTTGTTGGTTTTTCTAAAACTTTACTGGTTTGAATAGACATACAATGTTCCTGTAAAATATACTACCTCTAAAGACCAGACGCAGGCAGCTTTCTTACATCTGAACAAAGCACTTCAGGTAAATTGCAATTTCAGCTCCATGTGTTGAATGTTTTCTGTCTTTTTCATCCATAGTGCAGATATTTGGGTTTCTTTATAATATACAGTCCAATTATGGTAATTAAACTGAGTCCACCATTTCTTTGACATATAAAAAACCATGATTTGTTGGGAAAGACAAAAGTGGTAGGAAAAGTTGTAGGCAGTAGGAAAAGAGGAAATCAGTGGATTGACTCAGTAAGCGAAGGCAAGGACCTGGGTTTTCAAGTCCTGAACAGAGCTATTAGTAACAGGATCTTTTGGAGGCTTGTCGTTTATGGAGTTGGCAAAAGTCAAAGTCTGCTTGATTGCAAACAACAGCAGTAATCACAACAACAACGCACCAGTGCTTGTAATGGAACTCAGAAGCAAATGTGCATAGGATTGTAGGATTTGACCCACTGGAAGGTCTGCTGGCACCTTATATTGCAGAGTAGTAGATGGTAAACAAGTACAGACCTGATGAATGACTTGGATGACAGGGGAAACTCTTGTAAAAATAGCATATGTTTTGAAAGAGGGATTTAAGGTAGTGTTTGAAATTGTCGGGCAGAATAGGTTCAGCCCCTGAAAAATTGTGAAATATTAAAAACACATGGAACAATAAGCCAAGATTCTGGAGAGAGCAAGCCACTAGGAATTTTTTTTAGCATGGCATTTAAATCAAGGTTGCTGACTTGTTACTCTCTTTACATCTAGGAGTGCAAACAGAGATCTATTCTTTGTTTACCAGAACAGTTAGAGATCTTGTTTCAACAATATGCCTTTTAAAAAAAAACAACAACTTTCTGCAGTTGTGGAGGAACAAAGCAGGAGCTTACAGGTTGAACTGACACAAGTTCATTCTCAATAAACCAGAAGTCTCACAGACTGATTTCTCATTCTGCTCAAGTGCAGTCTGTGAAAGAAAGCTAGTAACTTTGAACTTGCATTCCTTAAAAGAAATTTGTTCTAATTACATGAGAATCTCTGCATTTTATACTGTGCACACTGAGCTTCTTAGGGGTCCGGGTGTAATTCTGGGAGAGTGCACCATTCAGATCTTTTATGTTGTCATCTTTTGTCTACACACTGAGCTTACTGTAAGGTACAAACCACACTGTGGGTGACTTGAGATGTCAGCTCATGTTAGATGGTGACTCCCATGGAATTCTATGTGCTTGGCTAGAAACTCCACCGGAGATGTGTAATGATCTGTTAGTTATTGCTTTACATGCTGCCAGATAAACCTGCTTATCTTTTTTTTTGGGGGGGGGGGCAAGGAATGCGTGTGTGTGTTTGCATACATGTGCAAGTTATAAATCATAAAAATTAAAAATTAAAAGCACATGCCTTAACTTCATCTCAGTTATGCTTTTAATTATGCTTGTAGATATATGGGTTGAGGAATAATGTTGATGTGGATATGCACACATGTGTGTGCATGCACATATGCAAAGTTCTAATTAGCTATTAAAGTTTCTCCTTTTGAAGTAACCAGATTGTATTCTTCCTTCCTTTTGGCTTGGCTGAAAGATCATGTGCCAAATGTTGTGGGAGTACAATTAAATGAGTGAAAGTGGGTAGATTACATATTTCACATCTGCTGATTTCACTCCCACATAGACACAGAAAGTGCTATAGATTGGGAAATGGAATTATTGCTTGCTCCCATACTGGGGCTAGGAGGCAGAAAGCTCACTTACAGAACTGTTAAGGCAGCATCTTCCTTTATAAAAAGTCTTGACATTTGTTGCACTGAGAACTAGAGTGATTATTTTGTGCTGCTTTTTAAATCTCTGGAGTCTATTATGAGTATTAAATGACAGAGTTCATACTTTAGACCACCACGGGTAGTCTCTTGCAGCTTACTAGGGGAGTATCTATTCCAGGTAGTTTATATCTTCTTAATTTTGGTGAGAACTCCTTCTCTTTCCCAATTCTGAACTGATGGCATGCTTGTGATTTTAAAGGACAAGAACATAGACTAAGATATATGATCATAAGAGTGCCAGAAAATATAAGATCATAAGAGTGCCAGAAAATATCACCTAGTCTCCACAACAGTAAATGCAGAAATAGAGAAAATAGTTGCTCTCAAATGTTATTTCTGTGGCTTCTTAACAAATGCATTAGTACAGACGTACATCAGTTAAAGTAAAACTCCTGCCTGCCCAGACCTATCTATTCCTCCTTGTTCTCTGTCTAGGTGGAAGGTTTTTTTTTACCAACATCAGCATTTGAAGAATGATGAAGGAAGGCTTTCTGTGGCAGGTGGCAGCAGTTTGCCTGTAGTAAATGATGCAAAAAAGCTTGAGTTGGGAAAGAATGGGACCTTATGTGTTTGCTTACAAGAGGCAAAGTAAACAGCAGCAGAATCTCTTAACTGAACAAGTGTGAACTGCAAAACAAGTGAGCCTGCCACACCAGCCGTCTCCAGCATGTTGTTTTTTTTAAAAAAATATAGATTATAAGTTTGGTTACCAAAATTAAAATCACAAGAAAAAACTAAATCTGCTGGGAAAAAAAGCTATCCACAAATAAATTTTGAATCTCTATAAGATTGAAAATGTTTTTTGCTTGTGCAAGGCTTAGCAGACTTGGTTGTTTTATTTCACACATGCATATTATTAATGGAGGGGGGTGCTGAAACATGCTGAACTGCTCTTCTTTTTTGTGGTGTGGGAACATATTCCTGTTGCTTCCATGTTCTTTCTGCCTCTGGTGCCAAATTTTGTGTTAAAGGAGTAATACCCAGGGACACATCTGCTTTCAGTGTGTTATACATTGTATTCTTTTTTTTTAATGTTAGTACATTGGCAACCGCTCTATTCCTCTCTGTGCAGCAATCAAGCTTTCCAGTATCATTATATTTATACCCATAAGCTATTTGTTTAGGGGTGAGGTTCTTCTTCAAAAGCTTTATAGCTTTTCTAAAGCAAGCAAGCCATATTTTTGTTATCTCTTAACTTCTGATTGGACCTTGTTTAAGTTTCATATGAAAGAATGAAGTTGTCAAAAAGATACAGGACAGCAATAAATTCTTAGTACTTAATGCATGAGTATGGAAACTGTTGTTTTAAAATAAGACAATTAAATATATTTTGATAAATTCTCTTTTATGTAAAGTTTTTTTTTCTTAAAAAAAGACCCACCATGTATGAAAAAATATTGGCAATTTACTGTGCGTGCAAATTAAGTCAAACTTTTGCATTAATAGGGTTGGGCTGTTTTAAATCCAAATGTTTTGTGTGGCTTGTTCTTGTTTTGGAGAGAAGGTAACTAACAGTTGAAAATATAGGGAATGCTGTCTTAAACTCATGGGTTTACACACCTGACTTTAGCTTCAAATGACCTTCTGCACACTAGTGGAAACTCTGACAAGAAGCCTGCTGGATGTGAAGGAGTATTTCAGCAGGAATTATTTGTGGTTTCTGCTTTTGTGTTTGTGTCTCACTTTTCCTTTTGGAATATCATATCAGAATACATAGTTCCCTATGCAGTCTCACCTCCATATGTTAGCCACACCCAAACCTTCACTTAAAATGTTCTGAAATACATTTTCACACTGTTTCCGAGTTTGAAGGTGAACTCTTGGAAGTAGAATTATATGTAAAAATATGTAATTTTGATGAATGAAAGAAACACTCACCTTAAGTAAGACCGTTTATGGTGATTCTTATTGATTTTCTTGCTATCTTTATAAGATTATGAGTCAGGGCTGAGCTACGGTACTTTGCTTTTCAAGGCAAAGAACAAGATAATACTCCTCCCATTCCCCATGCAAATAGCTCTTGGACTGGCTATTGAATCTGTCTTCAGCAGTGGTAATGAGACTCTGAACCCCATGGCCACTGAGGCAGCAGGCTAACTTAGGAAGGTGATGTAGGACAGCCTATGTAGTACACAACTTTTTTCCTCTATACCTTGCTGCTGCTTCTTCAGCATGTGCTTCACTCTGTCTGATTCCAGGTCTGGCCCTTTTACCAGGTCTGGCCCCCAAGGAGGAATGGTTCTAGCTGTTGGCTTGGGGAACTGTGGTTTGTGGGAAAGAATGCTCCCAGAACATCTAATTGATAACCAGAAAACTGAAAACCTTTCTATTCTGGTTGCAGAAAATATTTTGAGTGTTGTAAGTGAACCTCACTGAATACTTAAAAGTCCCTCTCTTGCTACTAAAGAAAGAGACATCATATAACAAACTGAAGCTTCAGTCATTGTCTGGATTTCCCACTGCCATGAGTACTGAAAGCATGTATTTAGGCAGATAGGCATCTTGGAGGCAAGTACACTTTAAAAGTTTGCCACCCAAGGAGGGAGAGTACAAAGGAGGTACAATTACACAGAGTCATCACAAACACGGTATTCAGTGACCTGGTTCCCAGAAAGGAAGGATTATGAAGCACGTAGAAAAACATCCAAGTTAGATTAGAATACATTTCATTTGTAGGCATTGCACAACAAAAATCTGCTTGAATCACAGAACAGGAATTTGGGAACAGTAGTTATTGAACTGGGAGACTCTAGTAAATTTCTCCCAAAGCAATAAAATTTTTCTAGAGAGAACTAGTAATAGATTTGAAATCATCTTAATTATGAGTGAATGGTATGTTCTTCTCTCTTTAGGAATCTTACAGTTGCATCAATACATTTCTGGTGGTGGCTTTAGTTATTTCTGGTGCATGTCTGTTTTGTCTTATTCAGGAAAAAAAACCCTAATCATAAAAAAGTTTTTTTTAAAAAATTAAACAAGCGGGTTCATTAGAAACACTAACTGGAAACAATTTAAAGCACAGTAAAGTTGATAAAAGTACAGCACACCTCTTTAAATGATCCTTCTGCCCCAACCAGTTCACAGCTAAAGGCCTGCTTAAATGCAAAGGTCTTTGCCTGTTGGCAAAAGCACAGCAGAGTGGAGGCCAACTGAGCCTTCTGTGAAAGGGAATTCCGTGGGCTGTGCGCAACCACTGAGAAGGCTTTCTCCCACGTTCTCCCCACATGTGTCTGTAACAGTGGTGGGACCAAAAGAATGCTCTGCCCCAAAGGTCTCAAAACTCAGGCAAGGCCATAGAGGGAGATACGGTCTTTCACATATACTAAGCCAAAGCTATACAGTCAGCACTTTTAAGTCATAGTGGGCACATTCTGCCCATTTTGGCCCTGTTGAAGCTTTTGAACAGTTTCTGAAGGCAGACTCACACAGAGTGCATTGCAGTAATCCAAACGGGATATTATGAAGGTATGCTTCACCACAGCCAGATCTGACATCTCCAGGAATGGGTGTAGCTGGCATACTAGTTTTATCTGTGCAAATGAACACTGCTGAAGTCTGGGCATCTGGGCTCAGATCTAAGTCCAGGAGCACATCCAAAATGTGAATATGAAATCTCAGGGAGGTGTAACCTCATCCAGCACAAAGTGAACCCCTAGTCCCTGCACTGCCTTTTGATTTACCAGGAGCATCCCTGTCTTGTCTGGATTAAGCTTCACTTTGTTCATCCTTATGTAGTCCATTATTGACAGCAACACCAGTTTAGCACTGAAACAGCTTCCTTCAAATTAGATTGAAAGGGGAAATAGACCCCTCAAGAATCATCAACATACTGGTGATGCCTAATCCCAAAACACCAGATAACCTCTCCCATTGGTTTCATGTATATATTAAACAGCATGTGGAAACTGAGCCCCAAGGAACCCCCCAAGTCAGTGGATCAAATAGGAATCCCTCAACATCACCTTCTGAATTCACCCCTCTAAAAGGACCAGAATCCCTATAAAACAATGTGCAAAGTCCTGTCCCAGAGAGGAGAATCAGAAAGATACCAATCTTTGTACTATCAGCAGCCACCAAGAAGTCCAGCAGAACCAACATGGGCATACTCCTTCTCTAATTTCCAATGTAAGTCACCCAACAAGATGATCAAAACCATGTCCATCCCATAAAAAGGTTTGTAATCAGATGAAATGGAAATAGATAATCCATCTCAACCAGAAACCCTAGAGCTGGAAGGCTACCACACGCTCTAGAGCCTTGCCCAAGAAAACCTAGGAGATGGGCTTGGAATTCTCTAGTATGGTGAGGTTCAGAGGGAGTGCTTTCAATAATTACCTCACCACAGCCTACCATGCTGTGGTGAGGCATTCACTATTCCCTTTACTCATTCTGCCTGTCCTCTTCTAGTTGTTTTTATGACCCAAGAGGGGACAGGTCCAATATGCACATGGGAATACTCACTTCTGTAAAGATGTTATCCATATTGAGTCTGTACAATTTAAAATATATCTAATAGCACAGGACAAGCAGGAACCAAAGTTACATTCACTGGACCTGGACCTGCTACAGCATCCAAGTCAGACTATATCTGAGCAATATTGTCTGCATTGTCATAGAAATTCTTCACAGCAAGCTGTCTAGTGTTCTTCATTCTCTTCTTGTGGAATGGAGAGGAGAAGGTCCCTGATCATTTGAGACAATCTCACTGGATAGCAATGTGCAGATGTAAAGGTGGCAGAGGAGTATGATTTCTTTGCCACGACTGCCATGGCATAGGCTTTCCAATAGGCTCTAGTCCATTTTTAGCAGATATGATCTGACTTATCTTCCATCAGCTCTAATCTCTGCCCCATTTGCTTCATTGCCTCCAGCTCACTAGTTAATGATGGGCTCACATGGTTCTGCTCTATGAGAGAGGACAGTTAGAAGAATTGTGTCTGCCGCACTGGCATTTCTCCATTAGAGAGAGCGGCCAGGGCATCAACATGATCACCTGCCAAGGAAGCAGGATACGCTTCAAGAGCCATCAGGAAATCATTCAGATTTGTCCTACTCTTGAGTTGGACCATTTTGATTGCTACCTTCTGTTTCTGCAAAGGCAGTGAGTCCTGGTGAGTCTAAACCCCACCAAATGTGACAGTGGAACTGTGGAAAATTCCTCCGTATCCTATCCAGATCACCATCATCCTGCTCAGTGCAGAAAGCTAGGTGTAAAGTGTGCTCTGAAGCATAAGTGCCACCGGTGACTTAGAAGAGACCCAATGCCCTCATGAAGGACAAGAAGTCCTGAGTTGCTTCTGACAGAGCTGGCTCAGCATGTATGTTGAGGTCCCCTAGCACTACAGGCCAGGGGGACTGCTCAGAAAGGGGCACTGTTGAGCATCAAGGGGGTAGTACACTGACAGAATCCCCTTATTTGTCCTGGCCACCTTCAGATGGACTCATCAAACCCAGCAAACCGATAGACCGTTGCAACTCCACCTCTCTGCCCCTCTTCTCTACTATTGCACAGAGAATCCAGGTGAGTAGATGTGGGAGAGTTTGATCTCCCTCCCTGAGCTTCCTCCAGCCAGGTCTCTGTAATTAGGCTGGTATTCATATCCAGGATCAAGTCCTGGATTATTGCTGTTTTCCCATTTGCTGACCTGGCACTGAGCAGTAGCATTTTTATCTCAGTAGACCTGTTGCCTAAGTTATTCTGGTGATTTGAAATAGGATACAATTTGGGAATTACTACTTCTCCCATGGGGTCTCCCATTGTCTTTCTGTCCATCAGTTTAATAACTCTTTCCTGGTTTACTTCCCTTCCCATTCTTTTCATATATAACTTTAACCGTAACTATTATAACTATATAACCTCCATATATAGCTAACTAGTGCTGGTAGGGCAGGCTGATTAAAAGACCTTCAGCTTGGAACAGAGAGCAATCACCTCCATGGTCCCAAGCAGAGAAACTGGCCCTCACACAACCCTAGAAGCAGCTTCTCCAAAGGTTTGAGTCCCTTTGGTGTCGTCACTGACAGCAGACATCCCACTTCCTCAGGCAACCAAGTCATGTTTCCTCTTAAGAGGAGACCATATGATAACCTGAGAGGACATGGTCTGAAAGAGACTCTCAGGCAGCAGTCCATAGAGGAGAGAGAGCATCGAGCAGGCAGTAGTACTGCTCTCTTCTCTGAATGATGGTGGGGTTCTTGCACCCTTGGTGTACTGACCTTAGTATGCTGACAGTTTATCTGTGTAAGTACTCATTTGGCCTGAGTTGTCTACAATGATAAGTAATTCTACCATAAAATTATTAGGTGGTTCTAAATAAATATTGAAAACCCTCACTCTTTTATGCAAGATGGTGTTACCAGGGTGGGGGCAGAGCTGTGTGGTAAAGACAGGATGCCTTATCATATTGAGAACTGGCGATCAATCTAGGAGAAATAAGGATCTGTCACAGTGGCATATGCAGTGATGTCCTGAACGCTGAACTTTTTCCTGATGGTGAAATAAACCTGGGACACCGAACACTGAAATGGTGATAGTGAACAACCATGAATAGAGAAGTGGCACACAATTAAGATGATATCTAGCATTTATTTAGTACTTGAAACTTCAGTACTTGAATCAAACTTCGTTCAAGGCATTTCTGTAAATTCACAATCCCCTACCACAATCCTGAAATGATTAAGTATTGCTCCTCTAGTCTAGATGCGTAGCAGAAAGTTGCTCTTATGCCACATAATGAATTTGTTGCAGATATTAATTTTGAACCTGGAGCTTCCTAGTTCATAGATTACCCTCTTAGTCACAAAATTTCACTTGCTCAAACTTTGTACTTGGAAATTGAAATTATTGTTTCCACTGATTGTGACCAAATTTTGATCTCTTTTTGTAGGGGAACCTATAGAAGGTCTTAGAGAGAGCGATTACCTTTTGATTCATTCTTGCCGACAGTGGACAACCATTACAGCTCACAGTCTGGAGGAGGGTCATTACGTTATAGGGCCAAAGATAGAAATCCCTGTGCATTATGCTGGTAAGTATGGCTTTAATTCTGAACTAAAAATAACTAAACTAATAAATAAAGCAACTGAGTTGCTCACTAGCAGCAGGTTGTTGGGAGTTTTTTTTGTGTGTGTGTGGGGAGCTTGGTGAAGGAATCAGCACTGGTACTAAAAGACACGGTAAGTCTTATTTGGCAAAAGGAAAAAGCAGGAGAGGAATTGCAGTTTGTTCATACTTCATACAGTATATGCTTCTATTATGATTTAACTAGTAAAGCCTGATTTACAGCTAGAAGGAAATGGCATGTCTCATGTGAAAAGATCGACCACATTGTTTTTGACATATGATCAGATGCCAGCAATGTAATTGCCTCAGAACTTTATTCAGCCACATGACAACCTGCTTATGTCAGTTCTTGGCAATAGCCTTGTGTGCATCTGAATAAACATGTGAACTTGACATAAGATGCCAACTGAGGGCTCATTCTATTTTTCTGTTGTAAACAGCAATTGTTGTCTACCCTATCACATTGTTGAAAGTTAAAGTTCATACATGCTTCCCTAGTCTGTTAAATTCTAAACATTCTTTGCGGTTGTAGGCTGGAACAAGCAACCGTGGCCCTTCCCATTCAATTGCTTTATCTGCCTGGAGTCACCCGTTGCCTCTTTCTCTCTCTAGGTCCAGGACTCAGCAGTCACCTTTTGAAAGCAGACTTTTTTTTTTGAAGATGCAAATTGTGAATTTAGTTTTTTTCAAATCCTATTAAATTTCCTCCCTATGTAGTCTTTTTACTGGGTTAAGGCTTTGGTTCAGATATTAGCTGTCACAAAATCCCCTTGCTTTAATATATTCAGATTCTTCTAATTGAACCAATATATTCAGTCTTAAAATGACATGGGGATCTATCTGGTGAAGCCCTGTTTTTCAGTGAAATGTATTTCTCTGTTGTCACCCCCACCACTGTCCTATAAAGGAGCGAGAGGGAGGAGGAGAGAGAGAGAGAGAGAGACCAAGAGACCAGACCACGAGCTGAAGGGGAAGAGACTTAGAGAGAGATTGAGGTTCAACCCTGAGACTTGATGCGTCTTGCTGTTATCCTGTACTACCAGGAGTGTAGTTGGGGAGCAGCAAAATGAGAGTATTGCCCCCCTTAAATCAAAATTCTGGCCTTCATATGAAATTTTCCTTTAGTCTCCAAATTTCTAGTACTACAAGAATTTAAAACCTCAGTTATTATTTATGAATACAGTTTAGACATTCAGTGAAAAGAGGCAAAGGAAATGAAAGAAAATGTCAGTGGGGGGAGCAGAATTCTGATTTGGGGGGGGCAGTGCCCTCATTTTGACCTTTCTCCCTATATCTAAAACCCAGTAAACTATTTGAACCAGATACAGTTCAATCTAATGTAAAGAAACTAATAGCCCCTTTTTTTACCAACTATCAGAAGCTATGTGGATAAGTTGGCAGGCATTTTTAAAAATATGCTCTTTGAAACATCATTGCTATTTAAAGGATACTTCCAAGGGCCTTTATAATTTGATGGCTGCATGATCAAATTACTTGCATTCATGGTCTTAATTGCATTCATGGCAGTGTCAGCTCTGACCCCAACAACACAAGACTAATTTTTTAGTGTTTCCTCAAATAAATTCTTAAAACCAAAGCTTGAAAATGTTACTTTTTGGAATTAGAATGGCTCTGCTGTTCAGGGATTCTGGGAGGAATCTGAAAAACATCTCCTAGCTCAAAATATTATGAACATTAATTCTGTATCAAAATTATTTTATTATTTGACTCTTTAATTATAAACAGAATTTATTTTAGAATAGGTACAATGAGGTATATTCCAAAGACTTTCCATATATGTATGTGGTTTCTGTGGATGTTGAATGTTCTTTGTGTAACATTCTGGTTCTAGTATCATAGAATTTTAGCAGTGGAAACAAGTTTGAAGGACACTGTAAGCATTCCCCTGCTAGGATCTACAATGCGGGAAGTAATTACAGGATTCAGCATCTGCTTAATGACTTCCAGTGGGATCCTTTCACCCCCCAAGGCATTCTTTTACTTTATCAAACACTGCTACCATTAGGAAACTTCCGTTTTCCCCCTGTAAGCCTCATCTGCACAGCAAGCTAAAAACAGTATTATATCATTCATTACATTGGTTTTTTTCAAAGTACTCTGGTTCTTATTGCTTTGTGGGTACTGATTTTCTTGTAGAGATTATTTGCTATGTGGGATACTTGTATGATTCCTTGGGAACACCATTATAACTTTGTTATGTAGTGAGAACGCAATCCAAGAATAGCAACTGAAAATTAAGACTCCATATACGAAAGTACTGCATAATTAAAAGATGACTGGATGTTATTAGTTCTGTTAACAGATGAAAGGCTTGTGTGCACATTTTGAAAGGAAATCCAAAGTATTTTGCATCTGCTTATTAAAATATTTTCAAATGAGGAAGACAACAGGATTGATGTTGTTTGACTGTACACTATGTTTTTTCCCATGATAAGTGATGCCAAGTCTGTCTTCTTGGAAGAGTGAAATTTTGTGTTCATACCTTGTTATGAAATAATTTAGGGAGAGCTTCCTGCCAGATATACTTTCTGAACAAAATGATATTTGTCTCCTTAATGATCTGGCTGAATTGGGTGGATTGACTTTGCTTGCTTTTCAGTTCAAATGTATTAGCTTTAAAATGTTTTCATAAGATTTCTGTATCCGTATTGGGGATTTAAGAGTGTGATTGATCTTCTTATTTAAAAAAAGCCTCCGAACTTTTTTTCCTGTTTGCTTATGCAGCAAAGAGTTGAGTGCTATGGTGACTAGAGGCTAGGTAGAGAAAAGAAAAGCCAAGTCTCATTCGAATCTGTCTTAGCACTACCCTGTTAAAAACATGAATGGATACTGGCTCTTTATTGGATTGGGCAGCAATATATTAAAAGAACAGAGACGGCATGGTGTAGCAGTTTGAGTGTCAGAATATGACTGTGGGAAACCAGGGTTTGAATCCCCACATAGCTGTGAAAACTCGTTGGGTGACCTTTGGCAAGGCACATGCACTCAGCCTCGGAGGTAAGCAATAGAAAACCTCCTCTAAATAAATCTTGCCAAGAAAACCCTAAAGCTTGGTCTTCATAAGTAAGAATTGACTTGAAGGCACACAACAACAACATATTAAAGAACAGCATTATTCTGGCTCTGTGTGCCACCCAGTGTTTCATGTTCTAGTGCTTTGTTTCTGAGGAACCTTGTAATCTTAAGGGTCTGATAGCTGGAAGAGGAGCAGGATATAAGTAACTGGCTCCTTAGCTTCAGCTCTCAAGGCTGTTATAGAAAAAGGGACTAAAGTTTTTCTGTTGGACCTTCTTCCAACTTTGTGGATATTCGGGCCTTCTAATGGAATGTATAAATTAAAAGGAATTTGTGGAGCTGCTTCTTCGGGCACCTATATTTGGACCGCATTGTAAAGCACAATAAATAGGTACCAACAAGCTAAAGCCATCCCAAGGCATCTGGACTTTCTGCCAGATGAGAGCATACTCTGTTACAAGGCACCTCTCTGTCCCCCCCCTTCTCTTCCCCCTCTTCCTATTTCTCTCTCTTTTTGTCTTTTTCTAGTGAACAGTGCTAATATTGCATCTTAAATGTTGGATGGTGGAGGAGGAACTATGCTGGCTGCTTTAGACAGAAGTGATTTTCTGCAGTGTTATCATTTAGTGAATGTAGCCATGATTAAAATCATCAAGCAGTTTTGCAGATCTTCTTGGATTCCCCTAATTTTGTATAGGTCTTGGAGTTGATGAGGAAAATAGGCTACTCTTTGCAAAGTGTATTACCTATTCTTTGTTAAGTGAACATTAAAAACCTGCTCCCTTCACCTGTATGACAGTATCTGGTGGTAGGTGTTGCCTCAGGGTAAAATGAAAGACACACAATCAGTGCATGCCATAGCATGTTCTTTATCTGAAATTTTTCCCTATGTGTCTTCGTAATTTGACTTGGCTAAACTTGAAATTCACATCACAGTCAGAATTGATGGGTGAATCAGCTGAGAGGGTATGAATCATCAAATGTCTGTACTGGTTTGGGTGGGTGGGTGAGTTACTGAAGCATAACACTACAATTAAAATCTCTTAATTTTAACCTGATTTGCATCTATCAGTTTCTAATAGGTTTGTACTATTTGTTAGCATTGGTTTTTAGGGGTATAGCTTATAAATTGTCTGGTGAATGAAGGCTTTTTGCCCAGACATACTAACTTCTGTTTAGGATCTGTTAAGAATTATGTCTACCAGTCATGTCATCCAGTTACCTTTCAGTTGGAGGCAAACTGAGTCTAAATATGCTTGTCATTTTCTGTCTCCTGGGTTGACTGCAAATTTATCTATAGAACCTACCTCAGAATTCAGTAGTTTACAGAGTGGCACATAATGCTATTACCCTGAAATCTGAGGTCAGTTGCTCTGGAACAGCTCTTGGATTTGCAATCACCTTTCTGAACACTACAGTACTAAGTGTTTCTTTTATTGTTCATTTGCCATATTTAATTATGTACTTGGCATTCTCTATGAATTCCAAATCCATTTGCCTAAATCCATTTGTTAGTCCCAACTATAATAGATCCATAGAGCCAATTGCTGAAGAGTAGGTAAATCAACCCTCATGTGTGTCCCATTGATTCATTTGGTATTACTCTAGTTGGGGCTGGTAAGTCTAATTACTGAAGCAGGGCTGAGGAAAGCCTGTTGTCAGAGGGAAAGATGCACTTGTAGCAGAGAATACACATTTTCCTAACCAACTTTTCTGACCTTTCTCAGTCTGTCTCTAGAGATGTTGGGGACTGAATTTTGAACATTTTGCATGCCAAGCATATACTCAGGCACTCAGCTAAAGCTACTCACTATATCACTTTCTTTTCACTGTAACTAGAGGAAAATACCATTCAAAATGCATAGGGAAGAGGAATTACATGTTGGAGTGAGAATACAGCTCTGCTTCACCTCTTTTATCACTAGGTTAATATTAACTAGAAGACCTGCTTAGAAAGATTTAATCTTCAAGCAGGAAATGGAAGGTTTTCAATTAACAACAAGCAGTAGTTTATCTTTGAGTTACTTTCTCAGAAAGTGTCAGAAAGTCCAGAAAGGCAACAGACAAGGAAAATTTCCGTACAGATATCCAGTATCTGTAGATCCACCCAACTGATAGGTAAGGCAACACAAAACTGTGATTCTAGTGGCATACCCTGCTCTAAAACTTTTGTACTCATCTGCAGTAAAGTTATTGGCAGAAAGCCATTTCTTGAGCTTGGGACATTAAGTATCGTAAGACATGACTATTACAGTCTGGTTTTAATACTGATAAGGGTAATAGAAATATATTTTTCTTATTATAGAATTTCATCTCCTACCTCCCATAAATGGACATTACTGTAGCCGATTGTGACAGGTTGTGAAGCTGCTGTGAGTGCTATCATTTGAATCACAGAATCTTCAAGTTGGAAAAGACCGCTGAGGCCATCTAGTTCAAGCTCCTGCCATGCAGGAATATACAACTAAAGCACTCCTGAAAGATGCCAATCCAACCTCTGTTTAACAACCTCTCAAAAAAAGGAGAATCCTCCACCCTCCAAAGCAATTCCACTATCAAACAGCTCTTTAGAATTAAAAAAAAGTTTGTGATGTTAAGTGGAATCTCTTTTCTTGTGATTTGAATCCATTGGTTCCTGTTCTAGTCTCTGGAGCAGCAGAAAACGAGCTTGCACCATCTTCTACATGACATCCTTTCAAGTATTTAAACATAGCTATAATGAAAGGAAGGCAGGATGTGCCAAAAAAAAAAAGATAGACAGACAGAGACAGGCAGACAGGCAGATGATTTTCAAGCAGATTGAGGCCCTTGCAGTTTTTCTGCTTACAAATACTGTTATTGGGAAAATGTCATAGCGGTCAAATCTTCCCTCTTGAAACAAATTGTTGGCTATGGATACAGCACATGAGGGCTTTTTATTTCAGCATCACTAGGCTTCCAGAAGCAGGCCAAATTGCCATGTAAACCATGTGCATAGATATTCTTGTTGGTCTTGGGTTTCCAGGCGAGAAGAGGAGGATAATTTCTGTGCCAAATGAATAATATTTGGGTCGGGGCAAAAACTTGGCAGGGAATGAACTGTGTGAGCCAAGGTTGCTTCCTGCAAGGATCGCTTAACAGCCAAGCATGAAAGAACAAGGAGGGGAGGAGGATCAGTGCCTGTGTGGGAGGGAGAGGGAGACTGAACAGCTGTGCTCCAGCTGGCTAGGGTTGTCTTAGTCCTGGAGAGGGAGAGAAAGCAGGCCATCTTGCGTTTTACTTTTTTCTGTTTCCCTGTTGTGTTTTTGTACAGCTATTAAAAGTAATCCCCTATTATTTCATCTGTAGACCATGTCATCCCCACCATTACATCTTCTTCCTTAGTCATTCCTATCCATGGGCATCAATTTGTAGAAATAAAAGTTGCCCCTTGAGGCATGATATTCTCCTCCTCCTCCTCCTACCACCCACACTTACTGTTTCAAGGGATTGACTGATCAGAAATGCATGCAGGCTTAACATATTCCCCATTCTGTTTTTGAGTGTTTTGAGGGTGGATGCGTCAGAGAACAGAGTGGACTCATCCATTTCCTTCTCCCACCACCCACCTCTGCTCCTGTTTCTGGACAAATGCAAAGTGCTCTTCTGCCTGTCTGTTTCTGGGGGAAATTCAGAGTGCTGGTTGTGACCTATAAAGCCCTCTAAAGCTCAGATCCATGTTACCTGGTACATGGTGTTCTCCTACAAGAGCCTGCTCAGGTTTTGAGATCTTCTTTGAGATCATTCAGCGGTGGGGGTTGCTACTTTATGTCCCATCATGCTCACATTATATCTGGTAGGAACACAGAAGATGGCCTTCTTGGTGGCTGCTCCCACACTCTGGAACTCTCTCTCATAAAGGAGCTAAATTGACTCCCTGTATGGTACCTTACCAGCAGGAATTGAAGACACTGGTGTTTCAACAAGCATTAAAGAACTGACTATTTATGGGGATAGGGCTTTTAATAATGTGCTGTATTGTCTGTGTTTGTTTTTTCCCATGGGTATGCTTTTAAATTGCTATTAATTCTGTTGATAATTCAAATATTTTTCAATTTTTGTATGTCTTTAGTGATTTGGGCTTTTATTCCAGTCCTGGGCTTGGGGAAAAAACCAAGATATAAATAAAATCATCACCACCATTTTCATCATCATCTATAGTTTCCCTACAAATTGATGCCCATGGATAGGAATCTGTAGTTTCTTCTCTTCAGAACCCAATGGTGTCTCTATTGTTGTTGTTGTGTGTGTTCAAGTCATTTCCAGCTTATGGTGATACTAAGATGAACCTGTCATGGAGTTTTCTTAACAAGATTTGTTGAGAGAGGCCTTGCCTTTGTCTTCGTCTGAGGCTGAGAAAGTGTAACTTATCCAAGGTCGTCCAGTGGGTTCCCATGGCTGAGCAGGGATTTAAACCATGGTCTCAAGAGTTGTAGTCCAGTCCTCAAACCACTACTCCATGCTGGCTCTGGGCATCTGTATGCCTCACCTGTCTGGACATGGTCAGGAACCAAGTGCCCTCTCCAAACTTTGCCTGAGTCCTTTCCGTTTTGTAATATGTTCTTTCAGTTCCCCTGATTACTGTTCGTGCTTGCAATCTTGTATACTCTTTCTGTGTCTCGCTGGTTTAACTCTGTAGACCAGTGGATACAAAATATAAGAAAAGAAATCCTGACTAAACATTAGGAGGACATTACTTATGATGAGAATTGTTCAGCAGTAGGACATTCTATCACAGTAGGTGTTGATCTCACAATCAGTGGAGCCTTTTAAAAAGACTTCGGTTGGCCATCCCTCAGAGATACTTCAGTTGAGGATTGTTTCATTGTCAGAGGATGTCTTTGGGATCCTTTCCAATGCTATGATTCTGTGATTTTTTTCCCCCTGCAGTTACTTGCAGTTGTGTCTTTATTATACCGACCTCCCTCCTTCTGAATACATTCTAAGCAATAGCAAGAACACTTCCCATATGGCACTTCTAATTTTAGGGTAAACCAAAAGTAAGTACTCTTGTCCTCATTATGCCCCCCCTTCTTTTGGAATTTTGCCTACTCTGGGGTTGTTTCCAGTTTGAAAATTAGTGTAGCAACTGAATTTTCCATCCATGCACCCGTCCTTCAAAATCATTGATAAATGAAACTCCGTGCAGCTCTTGGCTCCCATACCATTAAGTATGACAGTTTTTTTAAAAAAAGGTTGTTAAATGCATGATGGATGCTTTAAAAGGAAGGCATTGAAAAGCACACCTATGGTTCTGGATTAAGTCATCCTGTTTAATGTTTGCTCAGATGTCCAAAAGTGTGTACCAAGGTCTAGGGAATGCTGGTCGGAAGTGTGGTTGGAATACCTCTGTCAGCATCCTCTCCATGGAAACCAGAAACGCTTCATGTCTGGGAACTGATGCCAGTCACGTCAGCCTTGCCTGTTAAAGCAAATGACATCATAGATTTCTCAGACTGTGATTGAATTGTGGTACCAAGCTGTGTCTGTTGCTGAACTGTGGCTCAGTGCTTAGCAGTTTGTGAACAAATGCTTATTGTGTAGATGATACATAATACACAATCACTGAAAACTAATGTAACACTGTGTACGTATGTGTTATGTGTATATATAGAAGGGGTAGGAATTATTCCATCTCCTTCTCAGAAGCAGGAAAAAATAGTACAAAAACAGACCTGCATAGATGTGCTCTGTATTCTCAATTAACCTGGATTAATTTAAAGTGTGTCTGAGCACAACTAATCTTCTTGTCATTATCGTAAAAACATTACCTGCATTATACTCTATATAGCATGAAAGCTTGGGGAAAATGTATCATTCCGTGTATATAAACAGTTGCATGTAACAGATGGCAACATAATGAGATTCAGTATGATTCCTGAATACTTTGGCCTTTATCAATTAGGATTTTAAAAGTCTGAGCTTTACTGACGAGTGCTTCTATCAGCCTGTTGACCCAGTGGTCATAAAGGTTCACCATGCAACTCTGTACCTTTTTCTTCATTATTGGACTAAAATGGACTTTTAACAGAAAAAGGAATAGTACACAATGTTAATATGGAAGTCCTTTTGAAAACTTGTTAACAAAGTTCTCTAGTTCTACTGAACTTGCAGTTTAAAACAAAACAGTCAGAACTAGTTTGCTGCTGGGAAGAGACAGACATATGGCAAGCAGTGGACTTGTGATGCAGTCTCTCACTCAGTCGTTGGCTGCTCATTCAGTATATGTGTGGTCTACTGCCAGAGACAAGGGGGGAAAATCCTTCTGTTTTAAGGGGGAAAAATTGTGATCCGGTTGTGAACCACAGAGGCTGACTGCAATACATTTACAGTGCATTCCTGTGCATGACAACTCAGAAGTAAGTCTCTTTGAGTTTAGTGACACTTGCTCATAGAATCACAGCCTTAGTTTCAGTAGGTAACATACCTAGTCTCTTTCGTTAAAGAATCTTCAGGAATATATAGAGAGCTTTAAAAGAAGACTTTTTAGTTGGGTTCAAGATATATTTAAATAATTATAGCTTCCAGAATTCTCTGAGTGGCCTAAAACTGTTCTTTTCACATGGGAATAAAAAGGAAAAACATAATTTGTACTATGGTTACCATAATAATTTAGAGACAGTTAATATTTGATGAGCTGTGACATGTGCCTGTGTGCTCACCTTGGGTTCTCAGCAACAGAGCGCTCATGCGGAGGCACTGACTATATGAAACAGCTTGGGTCCAACCACCTGGGCAGTGGTCAGAAAAGTTCTTTCTATAGACTCTCAATTCCCAGAATCTCCCAGCAGTGGCAGTTGGCTGATGGAATTTGGGAGTTATAATGAAAAAGTAACTTTTCCAAGCTCTTTACTCTTGCATTTCCATGTCATCATTAACTCCTCTTTCTTCTGTACCATCTAGGGATTCTTTTGAACCAGTGCCTGCCAAGGATCAGCTGCTGAACTGTGAAATTCACTGTTACTTATTTAAAATATTTTAGGCTGCTTTTTAGGGTAGAAGACCACATCAAAGCTGTTCACAAGATGTAAAAACAAAGCAGTATCAGTCCTAGAATCTCCTTTAAGTGTTGAAGAACTCAGACCTGGGCTGTTCATGTAGAACCAGCAGAGCATCTTGTGGTATCTTAAGGGCTATCAGGTTTAATTTGGTATAAGTGAGGGTGGAAATTGTGTAGGGCTCCAGATGTCGACAAACTGCTGCTTCCAGCAGTGCTAGCCAGCATAGCTGATAACAAGGAGTGCTAGGAGTAGCTATTCAACAACATCTGGAGGGCTGCACAATTCCCACCACTTGTATAAGCTTTTGTTGACTCTAGCCAAATTTACCGTCAACACGCATCTGATGAAGTGAGCTTGAATCCATAAAAGTTTATGCCAAATGAAACTTTTTAGTCTTTTAAGGTGCCACTAAATTTTGGTGGTGGTGGTGGTGGTGGTGGTTTTGCTGCAAACAACTAGTGTGACCAGTCTCCTTCCAGACAGTAACAATGTGCATAATACAGTTTGTTCATCCCTAATGTCCACATTCTCCTATAGCTCCTGGATTAGGAGGCCAAGTTCAGAGGCTGTGACTTTCTTGACCCCAGTACCATTTCTATGCTGTTGGTCCCCTAATATTATAAAATGAAACAAAACAACCTCAAAACCAGTGAGACATTTTTCCCTTGCCACTCTTAAGCCAGTTCATTTCCTGAACTTATTTGTTTCGTCTATTTAGAAAAGTTGCAAATATTTTACAGTAGAACACAAATAAAATATTAGCTCTTTCCCCTAAAATTGCTCCTTCTATGGTATCATCTGGTCTTGTTGCTCTAGCTCCCTTCAGTTTTATGTGTTATGACAAGTTAAAATTGTATCCCAAAATGATGCACAGAGATTACTTTCAGGAATGGATACATTCTTCCCAGTTGAAGTGAATGATGCCAGGAAGTGAGGATTTTAAATAAAAGAAGAATCCAGGCACATCATCAACAGTGTTCTAAATAGTTATAGTTTATTCAGATTACACAATATAAACAATGAAATACCCTTGAACCATGATGGGTGACTTGTGTGTGTGCTTGCGCATGTGTGCATGCATGGGGCCATGCACCTTCCAGTTGCCTGTCAACTTACGATGACTCCATGAATTTCACACAGTTTTCTTGGACAAGGAATACTGAAGTGTAGTTTGCCATTGCCTTCCTCTGAAATGTAACCTACAGAACCTGGTCTTTCTTGGTGGTAGCCCATCCAAATACCAAGGAGGCCTGATCTTGCTTAGCTTCCAAGATTTGATGGGATCTAGCTTTCAGGGTATTTAGGCAGCTGGGTAACTTGCGATCTTCCCTATATCGTTGGACTCCAACTTGATTTCACCACAGTCAGCAATACAAGATCATGGGAGTTGCAACCCAGTAACATCTGGAGGGCCACGAGTTGCCCATGTATGGTTAAAAAGCTGCTTTAGACTCTGAAAATGTTTAAAGCAAGAAAACCAGAATATACCAGAGAAAGAAAACCTTTAGCGAAAAAGAGCAAATATTTTGGATATACACTTTCTGAAAAGACCTAGCAAACACATCCAGAAGAACCAAAGTTATGATATTTGTAATTGTCTTTGTTATTTCAGCTCAGACTCTTGAATCTCTTTCAAATATTATAGAAAGGACACTACAGCCCTGTTAAATAAACATGAAAAGAGGGCAGTTTCCCCTTTGTCCCTAGATTTGTTGCTCTCGTCAAATGGAATTAGAATAGGAAAGATTCCCTTACCCATTGGAATTGGAGAATAAAACAGGGCCCTCAGACACTTAGAAACCATCTGAGAGGTTAGCACACTCCTATCATTACATGTGGATTCAACACACTTTACATCGTGAATGGATAGGACTTCCATGTGTGCAATGAAAATGGAAGGAAATCATGTTTCTTGCAGTAATGTGTGAAATTCTGAGAAACAGTATGATGTAGTTGTAGGACTCCAGAGACCAAGTTTCAAATCCTTGCTAGCCATGGAAACCAACTGGATGATCTTGAGCAAGTCACATTCTCTCAGCCATAGAGGGAGGCAAAGGCAAACTCCCTCTGAACAAATCTTGCCAAAGAAAACCTTGTGATAGGCCTTAGGGTTGCCATAAGTCAGAAATGAGTTGAAGGTACACAACAACAGCAACAACATGTGAAATGATCCTAACATGTAGAATTTTGGTGAAGCAAACTTTAGCTGTACATAAATGTGTTGCACTGAATCAGTAACCGCTCCTTCAGGGAAGTTTGGTTACTGTATATTCACACGTATAAGTCTAAAAATTTAAGTCAAAAAATTGACCCCCAAAACCTGGGTTGACTTACCCAAGTGTCAATGTAGGTACTGTACATTAACTCTTATCAAAAAAAGAACCATCCCCTTCTCTGAGTAGAATGGGGAAAGGCAATTGCTCAGTCTATCCCAGGGAACCTGAAAGAAGCACCAACCTCCTGTACTTTTTCTGCTGTGGTACTGTTTCTGGCCTTTTTGAACGTGGGTGGGGAAATGACACTTCCCTTCAAAGGAGCTCTGAGAGACTAGAGAGGGTTGATCCTTCTTTTAGGTTCTGCTGGGATGGACCAAGCTCTCTCCTTTTACCACTCTATTCAAAGAAGAAAGTGGTTCCTTTTTTTATGTTAATTAATACTGTACCTTAATTGTTATCTAAAGAGGAACCCATCCCCTTCTCTGAGAATAGTGTAGAAAGGCCTTTTGGGAATCTTTGGATGGGAAAATGGTGACAGTGGTAGCCAAGGGTGGCTGGCCCCCGAGATAGTGCTGGCGCTTCCCCCTCCATGGAATGACCTTTGTCTTGTCTGTGGGCTATATCACAATCCATAATTTTGGCCCCCAAAACTGCCCTCAACTTATCCATGAGGTTGACTTACACATAAGTATATACAGTAT
Organism: Cyclura pinguis; assembly: GCA_030412105.1. NCBI lineage: Eukaryota > Metazoa > Chordata > Lepidosauria > Squamata > Iguanidae > Cyclura > Cyclura pinguis. Next base: position 208,146,958 of record CM059602.1, on the reverse strand, counting down.
TGGTGGTACTTGGTGCAGTGGTTTGAGTGAAGTGTGTGACTTATTTTTCATGGTTTCATTAAATTCTCCCATGTTAGGCATTGTTTTCAAACAAGTCTTTGATTCCAGTGCTTGTCTCCTAGATGTTGGGTTGCAACTTCTGTAATCTATCAACATTGGCTATGTTGGTTAGATGGGAACTGAAACCCAACAACATTTAGAAGAGCATTAAATTTTTTTATTCTTAGTGCAACTATTTTGAATATTTATGTTCATCAGTAACACTAATGAAATGACATTATACCATCTTGTGATGTGCAAGCCTGTAATGAAATGCCATGTACTAGCCAAGTTCATACAAATATACCTTCCTAGAATGAAAGATATTTCTAGGACCTTGCAAAACTGATAGACAGTAACCTGAATTACTAAGTCACTTTTTATCTTCTCATGTATTTTTTCTGAATAATGATGAATCTGTAATGATTATCTAAATAGTAACTATTTAGTGCCAGGAAGGTTCCTTTCCTAATTTTAACAAAGAGAAGCCTAATGCAATTGAGAAACTAAAGCATTACTCATATCAGTGCTAGTAAGGTAAAAGACAGACTGTATCTTTTCTTTCTCTTCACAGTAAATATTAAATTAATTCTCCTTCAGAGTATATATCTATTATGCCTCAGTTTACAATAACCTTACAGCTAGTTTGCTGTGACATTTTACATAGACAACATTTAGCAGCTAACATTTTACTGAAAGATTTTAATTTATGTTAATTCCACATCTCTATCTCTCTCAGCCAAAAGGAGTCTTTGATAGACAAAATTCAGAAACTGTCTTTTCTTTCGGATTTAAAGGATCAGTAAAACAAAGTTGGGTATATTTTGCAGTGAAATTGCATGTGATACTGTTCACTCTAATATTCTCTTAATTTACTACCCTGTCCTTTCTCAGAGTAAGGTGAAACTCTTTGTTTATCTTACAGTTAGACTAAACAATATTGCTCTTTAAATCATTACAGGAAGCAAAGGAACTACTGATGTATTCTACTACAGCGAGAGTGTCCCTTACCCAGAAATCTGAAATTTGAAAACTGAAACTTTTTGCTGCCTGCCCCCACTTCGACCTTTGCAGTAGTGGCAGTGCTCCTGCTCATTCATCTCTCAGATTCTCAGTCTCTCTCCAGCCTCATGTCTCATACACAGCACAAGTAGTGAACAAATGAGACACAAGGCTGGAAAGAGATGCAAGAACTTGTGAAATGGTGGGAATCCAAGCATAGTGCTCAATGCAAAGCGATTTCTGCAGTACCCCTGCTTGTTTGTTTGCAGGCTCCTTGGAGATCTCCTGTACAGTACTGTATTTTATGTATGTAAAAATACAGGTATTCGAAATCCAAAAAAATTGCAAAACGCTACTGGTCCCAAGCAATCCAGGTAAGAGGTACTCAATCTGTGTTGTGTTGTTGTGTGCCTTCAGGTTGTTTCCAACTTATGGCAACCCTAAGTCAAACCTGTTATGGGGGTTCCTGGGGCTGATAGTGTACAACATGCCCAAAATCACCCAGTGGGTTTCCATGGCCAAGTGGAGAAATGAACCGTGCTCTCTAGGGCTGTATTCCAACACTCAGATCACTATACCATGCTGGCTCTCACTCTACCTGTACTGTGTTTAACTGGGACACCTTAGAAAGGGATTAGAGTGTTACTCGATTTTCATGAATTGTAGCAGAACTTGGAAGTAACTTATTACAGATAATTAACTATTTGTAATTAATTCCTGATGATCTTGTAGAGGCCCAACTAGAGTTAACCCATTGAATTAATACAGTTTATGAAAGTGTTAATTTGCCGTTCAAGGAAAACCAGCATAGTATAGTGGTTTGCATGTCAGACTAGGACACTGGGTGACTACAGTTCAAATCCCTGCTTGGCCATGAAAACCCACTGGGTGACCTTGGGCAAGTCATGCTCTCTCAGCCTCAGAGGAAGCAAAGGCAAACTGCCTCTGAACAAATCTTGCCAAGAAGGCCCCATTATAGATTTGCCTTTGGGTCTCCGTAAATCAAAAGTGACTGGAAGATACACAGAGACAACCATTGAGCAGGTGGTTCAGTCGACCTACTCTTGCTGAGCTAGCAGTTTAGATGGCATTGTACTTAGTTATGGGACTGCAGAAGCAAATATCCATTGGCTATAACTAGGTTCAAGGAACAGGACAGATAGACAACCAGCATTGCTCCAAGGCACCTTGGTCAGACAAATTCCAACTGGAATTTCACGGAGGAATCCATCTGCTGTTTCTGTGGAGTTTCAGTTGTCCTTAAAGATGGAATGAATCACAATCTTACGTGGGAGCAGCCATTTGAGATAATAGAAATACCAGCTAAGTAGGACATGCTTGAGGGCATATCTAGAGAATAGGCTATACAGTGAGCCCTCCTTTACCATGATCCTCTCATGTGTGATTTCCAGCTCATGTGAAGTGATACATCCCTATACCACCTTGCTGCAACTGAATATAATGGGACGTGAAAATTCACATTTTACCTTATTCGCAGGAATTCCTGGAATGGAACCCCTGCATATACAAAGGGTCCACTATGTAACCTATGTGTTAGAATGTGTTGGCTATCACATTCCTTCTCTGCTTGTAGCTTTGAACGCATCTGGCCAACCACTGAGGGAAACAGGGTGCTGGAACATGGGAAGTTGTTTTTTACTGAACCAGTATACAGTTGGTCTTTTTACTCTTGTGTTGTCATCTCTGACTGGCAACCATGGCCCTCCACAGGTTCAGAAAGGATTGTCTCCTAGTCTCATCTGGAGGTCCTTGTGAGTCCTCTGGTGGTCTTCCATTTAAGTATGAGTCTAGACTGACTCTGCTTAGCTTAGAAAACCAGACGAGATTGGTGGTTTTTAGGGTAGCATGGTGATCTGATCCAGTAAGGTGCTTTTTAGGGCTTAAGGGCTGTTGCCCAGCAACTGAATTAACATTTCAGATGCTGTGGAAGGGGAAGGAACACACAGTCTGAATCTATAGTATTTACCTACCTTTCCTTTTAACGAGGCCTAACTTAAAAGCTCCTGCTATTTGTGAAATACAAAAGCACACAAGGAAATAAAATGTACCAGCAAATAGATTGTTCAGAAGGGATAAAAAATTAAGTTGTCTGAGGCTGCAGTCCTGTATTACCTGAGAGCAAGACAGTTGAAATAATAGCACTTACTTCTGAGTAGCCATGCATAGGATTGTCCTGTAAGTATCAGTCTACTTATAACTGTTGCAATATTGAGGAAGCAAATGGGAAAGTCCAGATGTATCATGTAGAACTGAGAATGCCTTATGCCTATAATTTAGTAAGGAATTCTTTGCATTGTAGTATATGTTGATCAAATAGAGTAGTGTCTTGCTTTTTTAAAATAAAACTCCCTATATCTTGACCTCGTAAAGTTCTGCTTATCCTTCCCTTCTTTGCTGAAAGTCTCTAGCAATTGTTAGAAGTCAGTTCTGTCAATTTTCAGGTGTTTTGACAGATCAGTAAGTGACTTTGGCAGTGGTGAGGAATTAGCATTTGTTTACATAGTTAGCCATTAATTTCATGACCTTTGGTGTCTCTACTATTAAGGTGCCTTACAAACAGCGTTAAAGCAATGAAAATATTATAACCACAGAAAAGTCAAATATTTAAATAAGTAGAAACTGTAAAATTTCTAAAAGTAGATCACAGTAGGATAAGAAACAATCTAGAAATGATGGTTTCCAAATGTCTGTTTAAAACAAACAAACAAACCTCCAGCTAATGTCAAAAAGACAGTAGAAGAGGGATCAAGGAGCTTCCTTGGGGAAAATATTCCAGAGGAGGCGCACCACCACTGAAAAGCTACCCACCTAACCTCAGAAGGCAGGAACAGCCAGAGAAGGATCCCAGAAGATTCTCTTAATTAGTTAAAAAGGTTTGCTTCAGAGTATTAAAGAAAATCTGTGCACAGTCTGGAGGATTTAATAGCAACTTGAAAACTTCTTTGATGAAATTCTATATAACAAGATTACCTTTTTAAATAAGCTTCTGTATTTTGACCTTTCACATTCCACTGTCTGACACAATTATAAGAAGGGATTTGTTTATATACCATCACATTAATATGACTATGCCGTTAACTATAGTTGTTAGAGTTGGGTCCATTTTGGTAAAAGCATTTGTGTAACTCTAAGCTCAAAGGAAAACACTGGCATTACTTCTGGAAGAGAAAGGGTACACTGTTCTTTTTGAATTTTACTACCTAATCAAGGAATTAGGTAGTCAGATTCAAAAAGAACACTGTACACTACCCAAATAAAGTAGTTCCTGTTCAGTTGGTTTTTTGTTGTTGTTGTTGTTGCTGGTAAATGGCAGAGTAGTTGCTTAAAAAGGTGCTTTCCTACAAAGTTCTTTTTAAAATCACCTCAAAACAGGAAGCATGTTTTCAGGAATTGTTTCCTGGGACTTGCAAAGAAAAGGGATTGTGCTTCAGACAAAGTGGTGCACTTGATAAGGAAGAGAAATCCTTTATTAAACCATAATTATAGGGCGCTCTTTATGTTAATGCTTCATAAATCATCTGATGAGTGGCACCAGCTTCATAAACCATCTGATGCTTCATAAACCACCAGTGAGCCAGGAACAGTACATATACTTGGGATTTTTCGGATTTTTAAAGCCTTTTCTTCGATGGTCAGACATTCCTATAAATACTTTTTTGAGGCAGGGAGAGGGACCAAAGAGATCTTCCTCTTTTTTCAATCTGAATACCCATATGCAAACAAAATGCAACATTCGTCACTTACGCTCTACAAGATCATTATAGATTGCTGTATGTAGCACACATAAACAGGCAGTATTTGTTCAATATAATTTGCATCGGATTGCTGACAACAGCTGTCTCTTATGGCGGTGGTTCTCAGGCTATCTGATGTGGAGGACCAGCAGTTATTTTTCCCAATATGTCAGGGACTGAGTCCATATTTGTGCCCATTGGCTACAGTTGTTTCTTTCTTCCTGGAAACTCTCCAGGAATTGGCAGCTGATGCTTTATGGCAGCTGATGGTGCCAGTTCATATACTATGGCTTTGAGTATAAGGGCACTCAGAGTACCTCCAAGCAGAGGACTCCGCACTCTCAAATAGTTGCTTTATGTAACATTCAGAGCTGGTGCACCTCACAAATACAGCAGAAGAGAAGGGGCATTACTTCTTTTTACTTATCATAGGATCCAAGCCTGCTTTTGCAGCAGCCTGCTTTTGTGTTCAGACTAATAAAAACTTCTTGTGGGTGAAATACTTTTTCCAGTTCATTGAGAAGGCTGTATTTACTGCTTTGATATTTTAAGAAAATATGGTGTAGTACTTAACACAGAATTATTTGGAGACATTTTAGGACATTTTGCTTGAACTGGATTGAGTTTAAAGAGTAAAGGCAAAATCCATTGAAATTGTTTGTTGCCCCAAAAAAAAAAAAAAACCCTATGTAGACTTTCCTGTTCTCCATGGGAAGCAAAATCTGTGTTGTGACAATCAGCCATTATTTAATGTTAAGCCTAATATGCTATGAATTGAAGGGAGCATCAGTAGATTGTATAGCTGAATTTTTTGAACCCTGTTTTTCTTTCCATGAAAATAGAGGTATAGGTGATTGAGTGGAAGGATCGTCTCTATAAATTTCTCAGTTCTGTTTTGTGTAAGAAAAAGAGATTCATCTGACACTTTTCAAATGAAATATGCCCAAGAAAATGTCATTGTTGTCAATTTCTGAAATTGAGCTTTAAAGAAAATAGAGTCCTGTAACACACAATTGAGCAAAATCTTTGGAAGTGATGGGATGAAACTATGTGTCGCCTTTTATGAAGAAAATACTTCATTGGCCAAGCATCCTGTCTGTTGGGATTTGGGGAGACTTTTCATCTTGGGCTTCTTGTTTTCTGCGTTAAGAAAGAACCAGTGGGGCTGAAGGAGATTTGCAGTTTTTCACATCTGGTATATTTGCTTTCAAAAATCAAACAAGCCCTGAAGCTATTTTCCAAGTTCCCCAAAGCAAGATTCTTAGTCTGAAAATGGTGTTTAAATTTACTGGGATAAAATATAACAGTATGAACAATGTGGCTGTAATGTACTCAGGTTCTCCCTTTTTTTGAATACGCATATTCAGTCAGTCAGAACCTGAGACAAAGGCAATATTGAAGCACCTGCAGGCAACCACTGGCCAAGCACCTATTATAAGGAGAAGAGTTGCCAAGGAATGTTTGGCTTTCATACAGGCTCTCTCAGTTCAAAAAATATCAGTGAGATATTTCCACTCTGTATCTCAAATCTTGTGGTCTGATTAAATGTTTAATTACTATTCAAAGAAAAGAGGTCTTTCTTAAAGGAGAAATATGTATTACAAGGATTTTATTCTGAAAGCTATGCTATAGGACTTTTGCCAAACAACACTGGAAAAGCAAGTTATGCTGCCTGTTTATCCCTCCTGCAAACATCTGTTCGCAGACATTGTTGCTAGCTGACTGTGGTAACTGTTATTGTGCTGCTGTGGTACATTTCCTCAGCCAGGAGAAGAGCATTACAGATGCTATGTAGATAAGCATTTGTGTTCTGAACACATGCAGGTTATATCTCCTGCCAGTGAAACACAAAAGGGAATTTAAGGGAGGAATAAGTGAATTCATCGATTTCACTTTGCTCAGTTTCTTGTTTTCTCAGTCAGAGTTTTCTGTGGGGTCATTCCCATATCAGTTTGCAAATTCAACCCACCAAAAAATCCACATAAAAATTTTCATGAACATTTTTTATATATACATTTCCTGGTGTACATACTTTTTTTTTGTGGGTGTGTGTAAACTATTGTTGGTAGCTACATCACTCTTCTTTATTTATAACCAGCAAAGCTGCCTAGCACTTCTTATCATTTTCCTTTTCTCCGAAGAATTCAACCCTAGCATACTAAAAACCCAACTAAATCATATGATTTATTTCGGAGTAAATATGATTAGGAGTGATTTGCATTTCTGTACATACTTGAGTAGTGGTCATTACCAGCAACACGACTGGGAAGGCAAGTGATAATACAGAAATTATTTTTCAACTTATCTTACATGCATTTCAGATAACTGAGACCAGGACTACCACTTAGCCACAGTATTACACACACAAACTCATTTTTGAAAATATCATGTTACAATACTCATAATGCTATCAGACAAGTATAGGCTCAAATCCCAGTTGCTGGTCCCAGTTAGAACACACTCATTGAATCAGTGACATTTATATGGTATTGCTTTACCATTTGGCATAGGTTAAATGGGTCTGATCTAGCTGAGACTGGCAGGTGATTTAGGTCATAGCTGGTAAAATGCTTGAATACAGTCTTTTTGCAGCACGTTTCATTAGCCCCAGTTCATAATTCATAAAGTAAGATGGCTACTCTGTCTTGGTTAAATGTGTGTTCATTCAAGAAGAAATATCTCAGGAATTGGCATGGATACATGAGCATGCTAAAAGCCTGAAGCATAAAGTTTACAGGTGACAGATCTTTGGGAAATGAAATTCTGGTTGTCATGATACCTTCACAGTGCATGACTTCTAGCATGCTTGAATAATTCTTGACTGTGGCACATCTGCTTCATAGTGCACCGGAATATGTCATTCTAAACTCTTGTGTCAAGTAATTTCCACTCCATTTGGCAATGAATGAATACTCCACAATTCTGTTTGAACTGTGAAGGGTTGAAATTTGTGTATATAATATACGCACTCCCAGATTTGGAGTACAGCAGGTATAATCGGGGGCAAAAAAAGTGTAACTGCCCTTACATGTACTTGGGGACAAATTCACTTGCAACAAAGTATTTTTATGTAAACATGCATAGGCTCGGTCTAGGTTTGCTTGAAATCAAAGGTCTTTCTTCCACTTAAGATTATTGTACTTTTAAAGTCTTCCATTTTTTTTTCAGCATTTCTGACCTGCATTATTTATATGTGTACGCGAAGAGTATTTTGCTGCTCACATACAAATCATAATAATGGGACCAATGGAAGGGAACATTGTAAAATATATATTTAGAACTATTTACTAAAGCAGCTAAAGTGTTTAGGGGCTGTGCAAAATTTAAAAACACACCCTGAGCTTATAGTTGAACTAACTAGGTGTAAAGATAGAATATGTTATTGGGAAAGGACAGAAGGGTAGAAAAATCAATTAGGGTCAGCCAGGGTGAACGAATGTCTTGAAGGAAGCACTTGAATTATATTGTTGCTGTTTGCTAGTTAGTTAGTTTTTAAGCAACGAGTAATAAGGAGCTGCAAAGGAAAAGAAATCCTCTGTATCTAGAAACTAGAATGGTACTAGTTAATGATTTCTGTTTCCGTGAATTCATTCTAATTAATGTGGCATCATTCCTGTCATTTTCTTGGTTCTATAAAGAATACTGGAATCAAAGTGTTTACTTGAATAAAAGCCTTCATCCACAATCATATCATTTAAGTTGCATGTAATTTAAGTAGAGGCTCTGAGTTTCTTAAAGGAAGGCCAGTGAGCTCTGAATGTGGAACAGAACATCCTGTGAAACTGAACATAGTATAGGGAAAGCTGTTATGCAGAATCTCGGCAAGTGTGAGCCCATCAAACAAACTGAAATTTGCACAATCTGTAGATTTAGTGATACTAATTTTTCGTACATTTAAATGCCAAAAAAATCAACCAGTTTTAGTGTCACTAGATTTTTACTTCATTAAGAGAGAGAGAGAGAGAGAGATGCGCCTAGAGAAGGAGTGAGAAAATAAAGCTGAATATTTGAGGACAAATTCGCACACATTCTGTATTGATTATGGTCCTCCTAGAGGAAAGGAATTGCTTGTGCAGAGAAATGTTGGCTAAAGTTCAATAGTTATTTCTAAGAGTACAGCTAGTAGAAAAATAGGTTATCTGTGTCTTTCCTACAGCATGCTTAGTGGTTTGGTTAAACCTAGTAGCCAGTTTGTAATTGCACACTGAGAGAGTGGTTTGAACGTTGGACCATGACTCTGGTTTGAATTCCCACTCAACCATGGAAACCTCCTGGGTGACCTTGAGCAAGTCACACTATCTCAGCCTCAGAGGAAGGCAAAGGCAAACCCCCCCTCTGGACCAGTCTTGCCAAGAAAACCTTGTGATAGGTTTGTCTTATGGTCAGCATAAATTGGAAGTGACTTGAAGGTGCACAACCACAAATTCCAAATAGAGTTGATCCACTGAATGAATGGTTGAACAATAAGGATTAGCAGTTAGGTTCAGAGCTTTGTTTGTCATATTAGGAAGCATGGTTAAGCATAGCATCCAAGTTCAGAACACCTGAGCTGCCTTCTCTCTGTGTTTCTCTATAGTACAAAAGGACTTGTGGGAGCAGCGAAAAGGAAAAACAACAACTGAACAAATCCAAGAAGCAGTTCATTGACTTAACTGTTTGATTACTCATAATGTAGGAACTGATATCCTTTTGTTCCTAGGGCAGTGCATGCAAGCAAGCGGGGGTTCTCAGTGATTCTTAGATGAGGTAGTGCTGACTTTAAGGAGAAGGGAGAGGAAAGGACCCATCACTGTTCTTGTTCCTTTGCTTCTGGAAACAAATACCCAGCCACAGTAATAATATTTGGAGGCAGTGGGAACCACAGCCAAACTCCTCCATCTCTTTTGGTCCTTTCAATGGTGGGGGACAGCACTGTGAACCTCAAGAATAGTGTGCAACAGATATTCCTTTACAGGTTGGATTGATTTGTTTTTCAGTTTACAGCTAGCTGGGCTGCCATTTTGAGTTGGTATTGTTATAAAGGAAACATTGGTAGAGAGCAAGGTAGAAAATGAATTAGGGCTAATGTGGCACTTTGAGAGAGAATTTTAAACTCTTACAGAAAATAAAATATTCCCATATAAAAGAAAATAAGTTTCAGGTTCTGACAAGAACATTAGCCAAAATAATTTTACATTTATGATTTATGAAATGTCAGATGTGAAATATGAAAAATGGCTCATGCTAAAGACATTTGCCCAGTGCAGACATGACCTTTAACAGATTGGGGCAGGAAGGAGCAGGATTTAACTTACATTAACTATGCAGGGAAAGATGTTTTCAAATCCAAAAAAATACCTCAGGCCAGTTAATGGACATTCAAGTCCAACATCACGTGAATTTGATTGGAAAACACTGAATCTTTGTTTTGTTATTTTATGGTGATCAGAAGGATGATCAAAAGAATGCTCAAGTCAGAAACAGTCACATGTGAATTAACCTAGAGAAGATTATCAGAAACAGTTATTCTTTGATAATGCCAAACTTGAAGCATAGTTGAAATCCCTGCTTACCTATTCTAGCCAAGTACATGCCTAGGTATACCCCCTGTTTCAGGTAAATTTGGCTAATAAGAGTGTTTATGGTTAAATAATGACATCCCTTGTGTAGTCACATTTTTTCCTTGTGATTGTTCGTTTATAATTGTCATTTAAGGTTACATTGCTATGAATGGCAATCTTTCCATTCTTTTCATTACTACCAAGGATGAGCTGTTGTAACTTTCTTTATAGAAATAGTAATGCATTGAAATGTATCTACTTGATTTGATTAATGGCTCTTGAGTATTAGGAACAGTTGACTTTGAGGGATGGACATTATTCTGGGAGAAAGGAGCTCAAATGCCACCCCATGGGAGTATTTACCCTCTTCCTATCATCTTAGTTTTGAGACACCGTGATATTACCACTCCTACAAAATCAGGAACTCTGGGATTTTTCCTTCTAAAGTGTAATGCGAAATTATGGTGAAAAATTTCAGTTCTTTTCTTGTCAATTTTAATAATTGTTGCCTTAGAATTGTTGCCTGAGGGATCAAACCCTGGTGGACCCAGCCAAATGAACAGGTGGAAGGGAAAAATACATGGCTCATTCCTTGCTCAAGCAGAGACACTGCATCCTTGTGCCAGCACAGTATGCATAATCTTTGGGAGAATGCAGGAGGAAACAAAGGAACTTGTCTGCCATCAGAGTAGCTCTAGGCCATTCTGCTTTCCAGTGATTAGCTGGTTAAGTGGTTTGTGGGCAGTGATTTGTAGCAACCCAGGTGTTAACTACATCTCAGATTACATTCTTCTGATCATGTTTTAAGTCTATACATGTGTTTGTTGTCTGGAATACCTCAATTATTTCTGATTTCTTTCATTCAGATAGCCCCTGCAGTGATGCAGATTGCAACTGTTCCAGCCTAATAGCTATGGACAGTTTGGATGCAAAGTCTCTTTCTATGTAGCTAGGCTGGTTTTCATGTGACAGAGACACAGTTTGCCTCCCAGGCTATATTTGAAATCTTACCAGCTTGGTACAATCCTGTGCTGGCATAGCCTTCAAGAATACAGGGATAGTTCTGCATCTCAATGATATGACTGACAGGACTTTATGGAGGCATATATTTTGTATTTATCATTTATTTATAGTGTTTATATGCCACCCTCGAACAGAAAGGGCTTTGAAATGAGAATGTCAGACAATACAATGGGTTTTAAACTTTTATAAGTATAAATAATGCAATAAAAATTAAGGGGCTATGTTGTAATGCACAGATAGGCAGGAGGTAGATCTGCATCCAGTAATAGATCTCTGGGTGACTTGCGGTGGATCGACCAGAGCTTCTGATTCTTGGTGCTTTAAAAAACAGAGAAAATAACAAAGCTCTACATCCCCTTACTTTATAAATTAGGTATATTTCTGAATGAAAGGATTTGTCTGTGAGCAGCATTTCTGGAACTGAAAATAAATTCCAGTAGAAGAATCTGCTCAGAAGAAATAACCTGCTTCACAATTTCAGGTCTTTCTGAGTCATTATTTGGTATTTGACCATTCACCCTGGTCAGTAGACCTCAAGATTCCAATGTGGAACAAAATATAGATCACACCCCTGTTCGAATGTTTTAAAGAATTATACAGTAACACTACTTTGAACCCTTGAGTATTTAGAAAAATGTGAACTAATCTTTGATCTTTTAATGAGACATACCTTAAAACAAGGGGCCAGTGTCTGTTTGTATTTTTTCTTCCGGTGGGTACAACTCAGCTTTTCCCTACCTTTGTACTGTAAAGAAATATTCTTGCTTACTTCTTATCACAGTACTGATTTAATCTTTAATTTTCCCCTCCCCTACTATGCTTCAGATAGGCTGTTACCTCCCATGCAGTTGTTCAAAGGACTTTTGTTCTTTTGATGTATTTATAAGCTAATTTGACACCTTTAAAAAGTATTCCAAGTTGGCAAATGTGAATGAAAATTCTAATGAATGGAGAAGTGCACAAAGTTTGCAAGTGCTAACTGATTTCAGATGAGTGAAGAGCTGCAGAAGCTTAGAAGAAACCAGTCAGGACTGGAAGAGGCTTGAAAAGGTGAGAGCAGAGGGACACTTAAAAGGATATAGAGAGAGAGTGAGATAGAGTGAAAGTTGGAAGGTTGTTGGGGTGGATGGAAAGGCCAGATGCAATAGTTTGAAAGAAGCAGTGGGAAGAGGTGAGAGTAAAAGTGGAGGAGGCTAGAAGAAATTAAGGAAATTGATGTACAGGGAGAAAGAGTTGACTTCTAGTCCTGAACATGGAAGAGGAGAGGTTGATAATGCATTATGGCAGTTGTTCTTCCTTGCTGATGTAGGAATAACATTACATGAACCAGAGTGGAGAAGGTGGAGACCTGAGAAGAATTTCTATGGTTAATAACTGTCATGTTGTCAACTTGTAGTACTCTATGAATAAGAGGTTTCCAAGACACCCTGCCATCAGCAGCGCTGGTCGGGTCCTGCAAGCTCACAAGTGGGCTTCTTTAATTTAGTCTATCTACCTTTAATGCAGTCTTCTTCTTTTCCTATGGCCTCTCACTTTATCAAACATTATTGTCTTTTCTGGCAAGTCATGTTGTGTCGTGATATGTCCAAAGTGCGAAAGCTTCAGTTTGGTCACTATAGTTGTCTAGGGAGAGTTCAGGCTTGATCTGTTCTGGGACTCATTTATTTGTCTCTTTGGCAGTTAGAAGTATCCATTGAGCTCTCCTCTCCTCAAATGAGTTATTTCTGTCATTTCAAATGAATTGATGATGAAAGGAATCACTGTCCAACTTTCATAGCTATATACAGAAATCAGAAATATGGTAGCGTGGGCAGTCTTGACTTGAGTATCTTATTTACTTCCATCATGGCTTTCCTTCTGAATCCTAGTCTTCTGACATTTATTTATTTATTTATTCATGCATTCATTCATGCATTCATTCATTCATACATACATACATACATACATACTATAGTCTCCATTTTTATTTATTGCTGGGCGAAGATATAAGTCTTTGACTATTTCAATAGGCCTGTCAAATATTCTGCCAAGAGCCTTTGTTCATCTCGCAATCACTTCTATAGCTTCCTCTTGTCTAAATTTGCCGTTTTTTAAGTATAAATGATCTTGCTTGGATCTTGATTAGAGATCTGTGAATGGAAGGAGCACCTGTATATTTAATTCTCTGTCTATTAATAGGAAAATGTCCTTATATAAATGGAGGAAATCATTAGGAATAAATTAATAACAGCTTTTTCTTTTAGGTGTAGCAATCTGAATACTGCTAAAGAAAGAAAGATTAATCTGGGTTAATGTGCAAACATCTAATTTATGTAATGTTGCAAATATCAACTGGCAGTGTTTTAAGTCTGATAAATATCAAGGAGTCTTGGGATCAAAATGATTTGGACTGCAATAATCTTTTTAGAAGAATAAAGTGGCCTTATTCCTTCATGATTTAGAATATACCTCATGGAAACGGATCTTGAGTGATGTTTAAAAATGCTTGACTTTTTTTCTTTAAAATGCCCTGTTAATTCATCTACATAGATGTGAAAGGTCTAAAAGTATAGTCCTGTGCTTGCTTACTTGGGAATTAATTGCAATTGATTTACCTCTCTAGAGGTATGTATGAAATTTAGAAATGAATGAAAAATAAGCAGTAACATTTCTGAGAAGGAACAGTAGAGGTCTGACCACTAATAAGATCTTGATTAGATTAAAAATAACCTAAACCATATATTAAGACAGAATAGTACAGTAGCAGGGAAATAAGACCCAGATACTTTTGTAATTATTTTCCCTTCTGAATTCCCATGACAGTTTTCCATTGCTTCACATGTAAAAATGAGGAATAAACCTATTTTATGGAAAGTCGTAACTTTTTCTGCAGACTAGCAATATGCAGAGTAAGCAAAATTTGAGGAAGTCAGCCCCTACCTGATGAGAGACACAGACGGAATGTTCTGATCCACCAAATAAAATAAAAACAGCTGTCCCTCTTTGGCCTGTGTATCAGATTCAACTGCTTACATATTGGTGACCTGAGGCATGGATTTTAGCTTTGTACTCTTTGGGCAACGTTTATGGTCACTGAACAAGACATTGGCGTTTACTTCATAATAATGGCTAGCAATTCAACACAGAGCACACAAAATTGCACAAAAGATGGATTGCGGGGTTGCAGGCGTTGTGTTCCTCTTTCATATAACTGAATCATCCTTGGGGAAATTTCTGCTGGGAGTCAATAATATGTGTTTTTTTCATGTAGAATGCCATCTGAATTAATTCATATTCTTACAACAATGTTCTTTATAATCTCTCTCTGTCTCTTACACTGAAATGAGAATGCATTTTGTTTGTTCTGGAATAATACAGTTAACACTACCATAACTGTCCACAGTTGGTGGCGTCTCAATTCAGCCCTTGAAAAAAGTTGGTATCAACTTAGGAACAAACTGGAGAGTAAGCTTTGTGCTTGATCATGTGCATATAATATAAATCCCATCTTCCTGGTGGAAATTCGCATATGCAGCTATGCATTCTAGCACAAATTGATACACATACCCTGCTAAAATATAAATAACTGCAGTTTTGGGGGACACTTTACATTGGAGAAATGGCTTTGAGCTATGACCCACCAGCACTGCCATCTCTGTGGTCTCAGTTTGAACTGGATCCTACTGCACCTGCTATTTTCGCACTCAAATAAAAAGACAAATATACACCTTCATTTAATTTACCATCTATTTTGGTCCATAGAAATTACCGTACTTCACAGGAAGTGTAGGATTCATGTGGCCAGATATACAGTTTTTGTACCATATGAAAACTTCCTGATAGATTAGTCTAATGTTGTGGTACTTTGCATATGCTTTACGATTTACTTAAGGAGTTAACATTCATACATGCAGTGCTCCTGAGCTTCTAAAGAAATGGTTCTTAATCTTTCTTTTTCCAGATATTTTGGACTTCATCTCCCACAGGCCATAGCCATCATGGCCAATGGTCAGGGATTCAGGGAGGTGAAGTCCAAGACAAAAGTTTGAGAAATGTGTATCTAAAGGGTTAAGAAGCAAGGCCCAACAGAGAATTTTCCAAACACATTTTCAAGTTTACCAAGATTTATGGCAAGCCTGTCTTGTAAGTACAACTGAGCCCTAAACCAACAACTGTGCTTACCTTTCCCCAAAAGCCCAGACTGTGTTTCTAGGTCTGCAACATCCTTCTTCCCTTGCAAGAAGGATTGGTCCAGAACAAGTCAGATGGGCACCAGCATGGTCAGCTCCAAACTTCTTCATTCCAGTTTGTTAGAAGCTGTCTCTATTGCCTCTGCTTACGCTTTTTTGTACAATTTGTAATGAAGAGATTGAGGCTCTCAAATACTGTCTTCTTTGTAATTATGACATTGGCTCCTTGTGGGCAGGAAAACTGATATGATGCCCACTGAAGGAGCTTTTCTCTATTAGTGTCCATGAGTTTGAACATGTTTTTTACTGATGCTTTGTTCCGTTATTGTGATTTCTTATCTCCTAGCCAGAGAAATCTGGGAAAACTGAGTTGATGCTTGTTGTAATTTCTTGTTTTTCAGTGCCAGATTGCATGCCCTTTTCCCCAAACCAGGCAACTTGATGCTTGCATTCTAGGAAAAGATCATTAGGGAGAGTATTCTGTTTTGGTCTACCATAAAGACTCAGAGTAAGGGCCTGAACCAGCCGGGAATAGTTTTGTGTTATCACGGTCAGATGAGAAGTTGAATTGGTATGCCGGTTTAGGTTATTTTTCCTGCCCAGCCCGTGGTTTCTTGTATTGTCTGCCGACAGCTGAACACTGATAGGGAAGTATCCTGCTTGTATCAAATTCATATAGATTGTCACCAGTAAAGTTGTGCTTTATTTTTAACCCAGCTTGGTGTCCATGTTTCCTATAATTTTTGACATTGTTGCAAATACATGGCAGTATTAAAACATTTGGTCACTTATTAGTAGTATCTCTTTCTGTTTCCTTCTGTCTTTCCCACAAAGAAGGCCCTTTCACACTACGCAATTATAGCAGTATGATTCCATGGCAACGTCCTGTGGGCACCTGGGTTTTCAGATTGGGAAGTGGCATTCAGAATTCTCAGCCAGAGAGCTCTAGTGCTTCATCAAACTGCAAACTCCAAGGTTCCTTAGGATGTTGCCATGGCAGTTAGTGGAATTCTATTTCTATATGCTATAATTATGTAGTGGGAAAGGGTCCAGAAACAAATGTTTGTTTCTTTTTTCTGAAATACTGTAGTCATTGGTTGGTTCATGATTATTCTTATAGTGGGCTTTCCACCCCAAACTTTGATGGGGGAAGCTTGAGCTGATTAATTGAGGGGTTCATAATGGGCTACACCCATTGGCTTGCTACTCACAACTGCACCCTGAACTAATGAGAATTACGTAAGTCTTGACTTAAGAAGTTCCCACTGGTTTAATTGGTCTACCCTACTTGCGACTAATATTGTATTGAACCTGTTGGAATGTTTTTTTTCCCAGTGGCATACAAAAGCACATCTTTATGTAAAGAATACATGTCTTAATTAACCAGAAGAACAGTATTATAAACAAAGACCAGCTTCTTTTCTAAAGTTCTGCTGTGCCAGATAGAGTTGGCTGCACCCCAGCACCTGTTTCTCTGACTTTGTGAAAAGTGAACACCCACACACATGGGTTTGTTGTATTGAAAGCTTTACTTGCATGCAAAACAGGGTTGCGTAATGTCAGAGCATTTTTAGAATAGTTGCTCAAATGTTGAGAGCAACTAACAAACTATTGGTATCCTGATTTCCAGAGAATACTTGGCAAAATTTGGTTGGTATCAATGCTGGTTTCGTTTTATTAACATGAAAAATTGCAGCTTGTCATCCAGATCAGTAACTGAAGACCTTGTTAAGAAAAGTAAGGGGGTAATTATCTTTGTAGTACTTAATTCTATGGGAACTAATTTAACTTACGATTAACTTGTTCCAATTATTTCAGTGGATCCTAAATCTAACTAAGTTGGTCTGATAACAATTCATAGTATTTAAATCTGGTATATCCTATCTATTTGGACTGCTGCCCTGTATGTAGTGCAGAATGCCCTACTTCTTTGCCAGGGTACATATAGAAGGCTCAAGTAATTGTGCTGGTTAATCCATTACTGCTGAAGATCTTATTAGCAGGTCCAGCCACCATAAGGTCCATATGGGAAAAGGGATATTGATTCATTCTGCAATCACAAAATCATTCCTAACATAGTCAGCCTTTGTCATAGTTAGAGCACTTGGGCAGATTAAGTTTTTTGGCTTGATTCATTTATTCGACTAGGGAAAGGCAACAACCCTTGTCACACATCCTGCATTAACTCAGCTGCCATGCATGTGCATATTTTTGTTTTGATTGGTCCACACCTATTGAAACAGCTGCTTAGGAAAGTGAGCAGGAAAGGTCCCACACAAATCAGTTTTCATTTCACTCAGTTTTTAAGATCAAGTCATTCAGTTTAATAATTTACCAGAACTATACAGCAAGCTAGCAGTAATTACTCAAAGGACAACACATTGCAAAACCAATTACTATGCATTTTGGTCCTAACACTAAGCACATTTATAATAGAAACTAGCCATTTGAGCTGATAATTCCTGCGCACCCACCCATGATAGCAGTGGAGAGAGGGCAGTGGCAGGAGTTAACTCAAAGATAGGTATGGTAGCCCTGTGAATGTGGTAGAAGACAGTAGCGCTGCCTCCCTTTGACCCTCGGTTCTTGGAAAGTCAGATTACAGCACAAAGCTGTTTCTTTGAATATTTATTTTTCTGCTTTTGCTTTTCACCAAGAGGTATATGATCGAGCACATGGGAGGAAACTGGATGATGACTCACACTTGCCAAATACTGGTAATTTCAGATCTTTGACAGCGAGCTTCCCTCCTTTTCCCTTCTCTCTCTAGGGTCAGCACCATTTAACTTGCCTTGTTAACCAATCAAATATGCAGTGCTCCAAGAAGAGTGTGCTGTTTATCTAATGATATCCTGATCCCTACAGTGCAGAGCCCCTGAAATTGACAGCAAAGTCAACAATGATCTCTTTCTTTAGTGCCAAGCTTGAGAAGATAATTTTGTAATACATGTAACCCTGAGACATCTATTTTTCCCAAAGGAGAACATGAGCTTCTGTTGCCCCTCCCCAAGTGTATCCCTGCTTCTCCTAGCCCAAAGTAATTGTAGAGGGGAGTAATGTAGGTTCAGGTTCTGAATGACTGGATGAGGGCCAACAAATTGAAGCTTAATCCAGACAAGACAACAGTGCTCCTGGTCAGTCAAAAAAGCAGATCTGTAAATAGGAATTCAGCCTATGTTAGGGAGTTATGCTTTACCTGATAATGCTGGTCTGCAGTTTAGGGGTACTCCTAGCTTCAACCCTGATCCTGGAGGCCCAGGTCTCAGCAGCAACCAGGAGCGTATTTGTACATTTAAAACTGGTGCACCAACTGTGCCCGTTCCTGGAGAAGCTGGATCTGGCCATGGTAGCATATGCTTTGGTTACATCTTCGCTGGATTACTGTAATGCACTCTATGTGGGGCTGCCTTAGAAGAGTGCTCAGAAACTTCAATTGGTGCAAAGAACAGTAGCCGGATTGTTAACTAGGACTGACTATAGGAAGCACAGAACCCTCTTGTTGCAACAGCTCCACTGGCTGCCAGTCTGTTTCTGGGCACAATTCAAAGTGCTGGTGATGACCTAGGAATCCCTACATGGTTTGGCTCTATATTTGATGGACCTTATCTTCCTTTATGAGCCCATCAGAGTTCTAAGATCCTCTAGAGAAGCCCTTCTCTCTGTCCTACTATCTTCTCAGTTTTGTTTGGTGGGAATAAGAGAGAACCTTCTCTGTGGCTGCTCCCATACTTTGGAACTCGCTTCCTAGGGAGGACAGGATGGCCCCATCCTTGCTTTCCTTCTGTGAACAAGCTGAAACATTTTCATGGCATGAGGCTTTTAGAAACTGGAATGGAGTAGACTTTTAAAGCTGCATAGTTTGTTTTTAAAGTTTGTATATCATCTTTTAATGAGTTTTAATATTTTTAATGTTTAGTTTGTTTTTAAATAACTTCTATATTTATACTTTTATTGTTTTGCATAGTTTTCCCCTGTATGGTTTTAAATGTGCTGTTAGTCACTTTGAGTCTGATAATTGAGAGAAAGGTGAGATATAGATGATAGTAGTAGTAGTAGTACTGATAGTAGTAATGATAATAGAGAGCTTTCTCATCTAGATATCCCAAGCAGTTAAGAAGATAACTTACATAGAGCCGTGAATTGTGTTCTCACTGAACTCATGCTCTTGGTTTAGCTTAACTCATTAGCATTCAGCCAGCCATTTATCTCTGATCCCTACCATATCAACAACTTCATGTTTTGAAACAGTTGGCTAATGAATTTGTTTGGCCCACCTTCTGTTTGACTGTATAAACTGATTATATGAAAGTGAGAGTTAAGAAAAAAAAGTTATAAAAACCTTATACCACAGGATGTTTCCTCTTCGCATTTATAGGTTTTGAGTGCTAAACTGAGAATGTCTGCTGGGAAAATTTGTTATCATGTACTATGACAATATATATTATTGTTATAATGCATATTATTTAAAAAAACAAACTCCCATATGTATTTCTCAATTAGCTTGCAGTCATGCTCAAACTGGTTTCTCAAGGGAAGATTACCTCCTGTCCAGCATTCCCCACCCTTATTAGGAGGAGACAGGAGGCCTGAAGCCAAAGAACTGGTTAGGTAACTTGGTTTTATGTTGAAATGAGTCTACCTCTCCTCTGCTTCTGAACCTTCAGTGCCATTCTGCACTCCTTGCCCTGTTGCCTCCTTACAACTCTGGAACTCTTCCTGGTCCTCAGGCTCCCAGCCCACCCCATAAAACTTCAGTGAGGTTTTACTCTGGCAAGCTGAATAGCTTTCCCTTCCCTTCTGAAAACTAGACAGCTTTTGACAACTTTACTCTCTAAGTATTTGGATTGTTTGTGAACATTTTGTGATCTCATATCAGCTCAGCCAGTCTGTTACAGGTTTTACTACCATAAGCACTTCAAAATATGGAACAAGGGAGTTCCATATTTTGGCTGGTAATCATCCTCCCCATTTATACTTCCCTGTCTTTAATGATAAAATTATTAATGTTCAGAGTACACGGGAAAGAGTGAAGCACAAACACAGGTTGAAACTTGTTACTTAAGAGATATCTAAAGATTCTGTGATGTAATCCCGGACACAGACATGTAGCTATGAAAGATGGAAGCTGGTAAGAACTTCTAGTGAAGATTATCAAGTGTCTTCTGGTTTGTTTCTTTGTTTGTATTATCTTGCAGTATACATCAAGTGTTTTTCTCTTTCATTTATTTTTAATTATGATACCTATAAACAGCAGGTGTGTTCTGTTTTCCAGTGAACACTATGAGCCAACTGTCTTCCTTGGAGTTTATGCCACATAAAGCTGTCAGTTAACAGCAGGGCTCACAACTCTGAAATGAAGTTTTCTTCATCGTCCTGAAGCATTTTTGGTGGCCAAGGCTTTTAAAGCTCTTCCTGATGGGAGTTCACCTAAACTAATGGTAGTAAGAGCATCCATGATATATTGGATCTGCTTCAGGCAGTACACCACTACAAAGAGCTTTGTAAGTTTGTTGGTGATGTGTATATATAAGATCTGTGTGAAGTCACAGCAAACCCATTCAAAATCATAAAGCAGAAAAGGGTTACAACAGTGGCTTTTTTGATGCCCCAGGAACACGAGTCACAGCTGCAGGCAAATAAAGGGTGTGTGCCGTGTTCTTGAGCCAGACTGGTGTAGTCGTTTTGACTACAGCTCTGGAGATCAGACTTCAAATCCCCACTCAGCCAGGGAAACCCAATGGGTGACCTTGGGCAAGTCACACTCTCTCAGAGGAAGGTATTGGCCCCCCTCTGAACAAATCTTGCCAAGAAAACTGTGCGGTAGTTTTGTCCTAGGATGACCATAAATCAGAACAACTTGAACACACACAACAACAACAGCAGCAACAAAGAGCCATATTCTAGGTGCCAGAGGTGTTTCTTTTTTTCCAGAAGCCCACACAGTTCTCCCAGGCTCTTAATATGGAGCAGGAAGTACAGCCAATCAGAGGTAGCCTCATTGGCTGGCAGGGGATAGGGTTCAGGACCAAGTGAAGGCATCACTGAGGTCCATTCCCAGCCCACATAAGCTGGTTTCTCCATTACACCAACAGTGAGTTGGCTTCAACCATCATCCTTTGCCTCAGTGTTGTTTGTGTTTTTGTACAGAGCAAACTTTCATTGGTAGTGCCAAACTGCTAATATTGATTGTCACAACTTCGGTTGGTTTTGGCGTGAAGGCTAGAACCAGATTGGGGGTAGTGTGCAACCATCATGCGTGGTATGAGGAGTCCACTTAAGAGAACTTGGGGATATAAGGAAACAGGTCACGCTGAGTTAGGAGGCAGATTAGTCTGCTTCACTTTCAGATGACAGGGGGACCACACAATGGCTTCAACCCTGATTCCTCCGTCTGTCATTCCAGTGCTACCCAGCAGGCAGGCTAGGCGTCAGGGTTGCCATTGAGCAGCAGACAGATGGATCAGTGAATGGATTGCCATCAGCTAGCAGGCAAGTAGACCAATACCTGAATCCAGACCCATACTATAGGCCAAGCCTGTTCATCTGTAGCCAATAAAGTTGTAGCCTTTTTCATTGCAACAGAATGTGGCTTGTTTTCATTCTTGATAAATGCAAAGTCCCTCAGTTGCTACTGGATCCACAAGTTGCATTCTGTCCAAGTTGTCATTTTGCACTGATATGGCAGCAGTTAAGCTCTTATTTAGGGACTGTTCTTAAGTAAAGTTCAGTCTATCAAGCTGCTGAATGAGAGATTTAACAGCTAGTTGGAACATTCAGGAAGAATGACTTTCCTGTGAATGCATTGTCCATTTCTAGTCATAAAAATTTTTATAAGAACTAGCAGTATTATCTGTTTTATAAGCTCTGGCAATATGAGGGTGGTTCTGTTGTAGCTTGTCTTTATTAGCAGCGCTGTCATGGTAGAGTGTTACCTGATGCAGTTTTAAGGTGGCTCAGAATAACTTCTAAACAGATCATTTCAGAAACTAGCTAAATTGATGCCTTGCTGGGCATTCTAGTTTTCATCTAAAAACATTAATCTGTATGTCACTATGTATAGTGATAATAGACAAAATTGGCATTTTTACACAAGGGTGATTTGAATGTTTTTTGGAATGTATCAAGAGTGTTAACCACTCTTGTAAAAAAAAAAAGTATAAAGAAGATGGATAGTAGGGAAACTTATTTGTTGATGGGAAAATATAATCATATTTTTAGTGTGGGTGTTCTATAATGCTACAGAATTTGAATGATACATTGAAGAAAATGGCTGTATTCAGGAATCCAAAGAAGTACATTTTGTTTTTTAAATGTTCTCTTCAGTGTTTATATGTACTTCATGCGTGTTAGATCTTGACATGCTAAACTTTGAATAAACTAAAATTAATTTCATCCCACATTATAAAGTGCTGTGAATATAAATTACCAAGTCTATAGATTGTCTCTCTTGGCTTTCAGTCTTCTCCCATTCACTATATTTAAAAGTTTCCTGCTCATGAGACAAAAGCAGTCTTTTACATGGAATTGATCTATGTACATTTTCAAAAATGCTGCTTTCCGAAAGCAGTTTTTCTTTCAAGGCTTGTTTGTTCTGTCCAAAGTTCCAGGCAGAAGCAGAAATGTTTACATAACTGTCCCTGTCAAATGGAATTTTTTACTATACAACATCCTACACTTCCACCACAGTCTGTTTAACATGGACCAGGGTCAAAACCTAAAGGGTAGAGAAGAATGCTCAATAAGCAAGTTTGCAATGAATGAAACAAGTTCTTCTATTAAAAAGGAGACCCTGACGTAGGAGTAGCAAATTCAGCAAGCCTTTTCAGCTGAAGAATAAAAAGTAATGGGAGTGGGAGGTCTCAGCCCCTTTCTTCACCACTACCACCTTGGTCTCTGTAGCATGGCATTTACAGTAATGAACAAGGGTACCAATCAATTTTAATCTTTTTTAATACATCCAATGTCACACAATTACAAAAAGCTATAATAAACTACAGATGACATAACCATGACTGTACAATGCCACATGTGATAGTTTTCATACAAGCCAACTTGAAAAATAGTAGTGAAGCAGAATTTGTGGCAAAATACATTCACTCACCCAGACTTTGGAGCCTTGTGAGGTTAGCATAGCCATGCAGTACTTCTGAAGCAGTTCACACACGGTAAATATATAGTCTAGTTATCTTCAACTTGGTGGCTTCCAGAAGTCAATGCTGCTGCTGTTGTTGTGCCTTCAGATAGTTTCTGACCTATGACAATCATATCACAAATTTTTTTTGACAACATTTATTCAAAGAGGGTTTGCCATTGCCTTCCTCAAAGGCTGAGAGAGTGTAACTTGCCCAAGGTCACCTAGTAGGTTTTTGTGGCTGAGTAGGGATTCAAACCCTGGTTTCCTGGAGCCCTAGTCCAACACTCAACTCCACACTGATTCTCAAGTCACAGCTGTCTTGTACCATTACCTGCATGGGGTGGAAATGAGGGAATTTGTAGTCCAAGAAATCTGAAGTATACCAGACTGAGGAAAACCAAGTCAAATTTATTGCATTTTAGACTGAGGAAAACTGTTGTACACTGTTTTCGTGGAAGGTAAAACAGGACACCATATTTGCTACAGTTTACCTGGAAGAGTTTCCAAAAATTAAAATTTGCCTTTCAAATCATTTCCATTCAGTCTAGATTGCATAGCACTTCTCTGCATTTTTTGCAATTTAAACTTCCATTTTCCTGTATAAATGAAAATATATAGTTGTAACTATTGGATACCAACAAGAGGTACATGAGAGGTAAACCAGGTTTCTTCCAACCCATGCAGATTCTTAAGATTTTCCAGACCCATTTTACTATACCCTAAGATGGGAATTGGGAACATTTTGTCATCAAGATGTTTTTTATTTCAACTCCTAGAAGTGCCAACCAGCAAAACAAATGGTAGAGCTTGTGGGAATTGTAGTCCAAAATGTTTGGAGGGCCAAACCATTTCTACTCCTGCCCTGCAACATACAGTAGTGAATGTGGCAGATGTTACCAGAAGAGATTATTGGTACCTGTATAGTTTACAGAATGTTATTTATACCAACTGAAATGGGATGGAGTTATTTTGTACATAAAACAGTCAACACTGAATCTAGGCCTCACTGAACTAGTCCCCCTTGTATGGCAATCCAGTAGATAAGAAAATAAGATAGCTTTTTGTGAAGAAATTGTAGTCTCAAATCTCGTGTTTCTCAGCCTACCATTGTGTGCAGGGGGGGATTTTGCTACAGTTGGCCTGCTGCTGCCTTATTTGAGGTTCTCAAGTTGCTCGGGGTTTGCTGCTAGCTACCTCTGGACATAAGAGGCCTTTTGTCTTGTCTTTGGATATCCTGTATAAATCTCTGCTTTCAGCTTCACCTTCAACTTCATTTATAGTGCAGAGGTACAAATGCATGTGTGGGAAACATGGAGGTCTCAGAGCATACTTCCTGTAGACTTGGGATCTTCTACAGTGAACAGAGTGATGATGGGCTTTCTTCGCTGTAAAGAACCTGCTGTATCCACTGATTTCTCATGTATCTTGTTTTACACAAATGGCTTTTCCTCATTTTGATCACCCTTGAATTTCTTTGATCTGGTGGCCTTGACAAAGCCTGCGGAATTAACACATACGTAAAGCCTCTCTCATTCTGAAGGGCAATGTAGTGTTTCCCAGATTTCCAGTGTTTTGTCAGTTGAACCATTTTGTGAACTCTTGGCCAATTCGATATCCTGTTCATGAAGGTGACTTCGAGAAAGGGCATAACTTGACGTACATACATATATATTTTGAAAAATTCTCAAAATAAAGGATGAGTAAAGAAGTAGGGTAAAGAACTGTGTCCTGAAGAGAGAAAGAGAGGAATTCTGCAGTATATATCTATAAGCTTTCTGTCCTCAAGAGTGTGTTAGAGGGGAGAGGGAAGAACCTTTTTTGTGACTTGGAAAACTGACATTTTGTTCAGTTCTTAAACATCTGTATTTTTGGTTTGGTTTGTTTACTTGTTTCCTTGAAATCTATTTTCCTGTAAAAATAAGTTTGTGCTTTTAAACCTTAAAGTATTGTAACATGTTGGAAAAGTTCTCAGTGTACAGAAACTTTTGCTTGTTTCCATTCTGAGAACGTATTCGTACTTTCCGTCAACTTCCAGAGGGCCTGCCTGTAAATTCTATTAAATTTCATGTCAGCCCCCACACATTCTTCTAATTCCGGTTTAGCCAAGCTTGGGAGCTCTTTCCTTTTCAGGTTCGTGAAGACTGCCTCAGTCCATTCTTCCATTGCCTAACTGTTAATAATTGGAGGAAACTAACCAAGTAAAATACTGTAAGGGAGTGCGTTAGCAGTTGCCACAGAAACAGCCATCTAATATAAATATCTTATTGCTCTTCTATTTATCATCTGTTTTCAGGGCAGTTTAAGCTGCTGGAACAAGACCGTGATATTAAGGAGCCAGTGCAGTATTTTAACAGTGTGGAGGAGGTGGCTAAAGCATTTCCTGAACGAGTTTACGTCATGGAGGAAATAACGTTCAACGTTAAGGTAGCCCCTAAACAAATATTTATCCCTTCTTTAAATGCTGGTGATTATAGCCTTTTTTAAAAAATACATAGCAATTGAGCAACTATGTGGGGAAAATAATTTGAGTTCATCATGTTGTCTTAATCTGATGGTTTTTGAACTGCAACTTACTGTGTCCCCTTCCTTTTCCAAACTACGTTCAGGCCTTTGCTAATCTGTGCAAAATATGAAAACCTACTCTAGAAGGGAATCACCTCCAATAAAGCAATTTCCTTTTTCAGTCTGTCCAGCTGGAATACTGCCTCTTTTGTTGTGCATCCCCCTCCCTCTTCCTCCTCTGCGACCACTTACATTTTATTTGGTAAGATAGCAGCTGTTTCACTCACTCTACATATCTTAGGTTGCATAGAGATTGTATGAACTACAGTGACGTTACTGGTTTCTGGTCTTAAATTGCCAAAGATTATCAGGGCTACATGGGTCAAATAATGCCTTGTTTTTATATCTCTACGGTATCCAAGAGAAAGGAAATGATTGATACGGAAGCAAAACAAACTCACATACAACTGCACATAACGAGACTGTAAGGTCTATTAAATGGAGTAGCATCAGAAGCTGCTCACAAGTTTCTGGCTGCAGTATCTGTAAAACACATGACTTTCCTTTCCCAGTTTTGTATCTGGGAGTGACATTGGTACAACAGATGACCTTGAGCAATTTCCATTATCATCTTGCCTTTGCGTACAGAAATGTCTGGTTTCAAGAACAGCGGGAACTTGGTTGGTTGGTTGAATTTATGCCCCACCTTTCTTCTGACATAGGACTGGAAAATAAATTTACAAAATAGATTAAAACAAAAGGCTGCTAAAAAAAAAACACCCATAGAATCTGTAGAATCATAGAGTTGGAGGAGACCACAGGGGCCATCCAGTCCAACCCCCTACCATGCAGGAACCCACATCAAAGCACTTCTGACAGATAACCATCCAGCCTCTGCTTAAAAACTCCCAAAGAAGGAGACTCTACCACACTCTGAGGCAGCATATTCCACTGCTGGACAGCTCTGATTGTCAGGAAGTTCTTCCTGAGGTTTAGGTGGAATCTCTTTTCCTGTAGTTTGAATCTGTTGCTCCTTGTCCTAATCTCTGGAGCAGTGGAAAACAAGCCTGCTCCCTCCGCAACATGATACCTCTTCAAATACTTAAACATGGCTATCATGTCCCCTCTTAACCTCCTCTTCTGCAAACTAAACATACCCAGCTCCCTAAGCCATTTCTCATAGGGCATGGCTTTGAGACCCTTCACCATTTTGTTCACGCGCCTCTGGACATGCTCCAGCTTGTCAATACCCTTCTTGAAATGAGGTGCCCAGAACTGGACACAGTTTTCCAGATGAGATCTAAAACATGTTTTTTAAAAAGACCAATTAATTAAGGCATCCTATTAAAACACTACAAATTAGGATAGTATAAAAGCTTTTTAAAATAACAGCAATAATAAAAGTACAGCACCCTTCTCCCAACCAGCTAATTGTTAGATGCCTATTTAAATAAAAAGATCTTTACATGCTGCCAAAAGAGAGAGACCATCTTGCCACCTGTGAAAAAATTCCACAGCTAGAAGTAGCCACTAAAAAGTCCCTCTCACATGTCCTCATCAGATAGGTCTGTGACAATCATGTGATCCACTTTGAACAGTCTGTAGCAAAAAGTGCAGATTATGTTGCTACCACTACCCTGTTGTAGTTACTTCTGCTTAACATGTCATGTGGATAAGTTTAGCTGTATTGAACATTGGTAGAATTATTAGTCTTCAGGAAGGAGGGACTAGACAATGACATAATTTGAGTTAAAAAAAAAAGAATCTTTTTATAATTTGCCTTATCCCTGTATTTCTCTGTTGTTTGGTATCAGTACCTATACACACAGTTCAAGATAAAGGCCAAGTTCATGTTCTTTCACATCATACTTAATTTGGCTTGGTGCTCTTCTGAATTTGACCATCTGGGTATCTCCTGTTGGTCCTCAACATAGACTGGGATCTCTTTGGCTTGTCTTTAGTAACGTAACTTGTGTACATTTTACATAAGATGTAAAACAGTGCTACATGGAATTTGAAGGTTGTAAGCACTAGTAAAATTGATGTGTATTGGTGTTCATAGAATGTTATAAAAATGATACTGTCATAAAGAGAGACTTTGCCATATTATTCCCTGGTTATAAAAAGTCTACAGCAACAACACCTTGTGCTCTGCACAGAGGAACATCTCATCCCAATGTGGGGGAATAGGTTCCCCTCTGTTGACCAGTGATAGTACAAAATACTGATGGTACAGAATATTCATCTGTTCTCTTCTTGCCACATCAGACCTGAAGCTCCCAGTGAGGCAGGTATTGCCACTTGCAAACAAAGGGTACTTGTTTGGTTTTTTTTTTAAATCATTCTTTTCTTTGGTTTCAGGCTGAAGGATCAAAGTGTTATGTAGAAACATCCACACAATAGTTAAAGAGCCCACACCAGTTGCCCAGGGTTACAGGTTTATGAGGCTATCTAAGCTCCAGTAAATGGCCTACTCAGGGAGTAAAACAGGTGCCAAGTTCACGAAAGTTCAACTTCTACGTAAATTAGCAGGGAAGGACCATGGATTGGAGCACTCTTTGGTTGTTCTGTCACCACCACCACCACCACCACCACCACCACATTGAGAAGAACCTGAGGGCATGAATGGTTCATACTTAGACGTTTTAACCATAGACAAGACATTTGCATGAGTGGAAATTTTGAGCTACTTAATAGTTGAGGGTACAACTGGCCAAATGGAAAAGATAGATAATCTCAAGAAGGAAGACCCTTGTTACTTAAGGAGGCAGGACTAATCAGCAGTAATGGATTTAGCAGTAATGCTAAAATTATTTAGATTTTAGCGTAGTGAAGTGGGATCATAGGCAGTGCAGCTGGAGGGTGTTTTCCCTGATAGACTAGGAAGTCTTAATGTGTCATCTTCAGTTCTGGGGGCAACTTGTGTGACTCAGAACTAAAGATCACCTATGGTTAACAGTGTACTATCAACTCAGTCCTAAAAGTCTGGGTCAGAATGTTGAATTTATGTTCATTGTTTAGCTTTCTGTTGATACCAGCATTTTAAATAAAACTACCTCATCCTGATTAGAATCTTGTTTGTTCCTTGGAGATTTCAAGAGAGCAGACTGACAATCCAGGTTTTATAAATGAGATTAATACCATTGAGTCCCCTCTCAGTATGCCAGGTTAAAGACCACTGACAGCAGCCAATCCCAGCACAGAAAGCTCTAGGAGGGGAGGGAAGTACTTTGGGGTTTTTTAAAAAAGAAAGAACAGTTAGAAAAGAATCAGTGGAAGACAGACAGTCAAGACTGAGGGTTTGAAACAAATTGTTGGAGGAATCACTTGAGAGTCTGAGGAGAGTTACTGAATATTGGGTGCCTGAGTGATTTAAGGCATAGATCTGGCATAATTCAACTGGAGTAGCGTTAATGGTTTGGAACTAAGATCTGGAATATAAGAAAGAAGCTATTCTATATGTGTTAAAATAAAGTTATCCTATTGGTTATTTTGTGTAACTGACTCTGAATAGCATTGTTAATGCAGAACCAAAGGTGGGTCACACTTACCAAAAAGAACACAAAGCTAATAGTCCACAGTGAAGTCACCTGAGGGCCTAGGACTCCAGATGCAAGGAGAGATTTTTAAAGGAGAACCACAGGGCAGGGTGGCAGTGACGGGTTGATCAGCTTTGGAACTGTGAGGCCAGCTTGAGAAGGAAATCTGACACAGTCAGTAATTCCAATGAGCTGCAAAACTGTTTTAGATCTGGTTTTAAAATCTTCCTTAAAAATCTCCTAAAATGACACCAGATATTGGTAGACTACAAATATATTTTTTCTGTAAATTAGTTATGTCTCAGTTATAATATGTTGCAGTTCCTAGTCCTTTGAACCAGTTACTTCTAAGTAGTGCTTATCTGGATACAGCCTTAGAAGTTTGTTTTTGTTTTCAGTAAGGCCATTTCCACACTACACTGATATAATGCTATTATTCTACTTTCAACATCCTATGGAATCGTGGGGTTTGCAGTTTAGGGGCATTTAGAATTCTCAGTAAACTACAAACCCCAGAATTCCATAGGATGTTGAAAGTGGAATAATAGCACTATAACAGTATAGTGCAGAAATGATCTTAGTGTTGTTTTCAGTAAGTGAGTGCTGGACTGTGACCCTGGAGACCAGAATTTGATTCCCCACTCAGCCATGGAAACTCACTGGATGACCTTGGGCGCATCACATTCTCAGGAACAGAAAACCCTGTGATAGATTCGCTTTAGGATTGCCATAAGTTGGAAACAACTTGAAGGGATACAACAGCAACAACAACAACAACGTTTCTGGGAGTGACTAGAGTCCAAAGCTATCTCTTTACAGTGTTCTGCTGTGGGTCTTAAGAATCGCCATTATCTGCAGACTTAAATTCAGCAGCTGTGTATGAGGGGAGCAGGCGAATGCTCAACTTCCTTCCCTCATTGCCTGACCTGCTGCCGTGCATTTTACTTGAACTCTTCATCTTTGTTGCTTCTTAAGGAAAAGCCGTGGAATTAGCAACAACCTCAGGAATCAGAGCAAAGGCTGCAACTTGTGGTGAAATCAGACACAAGCTGGCAGTGTCTCAGCTATGCAAATCTGTACTCCCTCTAGATGTGTTTGCTCCCCATGCTTATTTCCCTTCCCCCACCTTTAAAAAAAATCAAATTGCATATGAAGGACTGTGGGTCTAAAAGATTTGCCTTATCAAGAAATTTCTGCATCAGAAGGGGACAACTTATACCCAGCCAGATATTACTGAAGTCCGTCTCCCATCAACCCCAGTCTGTTTGGACAATTCTCAGTTTTCCAGGGATTTATTTTCCAAATCATTTGGAGGGTCACAGGTCCCCTTGACTGCTCTATTTTGTGTGAAGAGAATTTGTAGCGACAAATCCTCATCATCTAGGTGCGGCAGTGGGTGTGGAGAGGGATGAGCAGTAATGTATTAATCCAGGTTTGGAGGATAGGATTCCATAGTAAATATGCTTTCAAGCGGTTACATCATCTACATTGTTCCCAGCAGTCAGGCAAGCAAGAATGGTGATTGCTCCCTATTCATGTAGAAGCTGGGACAATTGCTTGGTATGCTTGTAGTTCCTTTCCTTGTGGCAAGGGCTATCCCGTTTTGGATATAGAATCTCCCAGATCCACTCAAGAAGCAGTGGTTAGGCTCTATTGCAATAGTAACTTTAAACTTCTAGCCTACTATCTTTATTCAGTATAGGCAACACCTAACATTTCTCAAGATGGTTCTGTGTATCTGTCATGGGCCATTACTATAAAAGTTCATATGCAATAAGTGAGTAATCGCTCTCAAAACTAGGAAATGTTCTCATTGTTAGGATTAGATCAAGCTTGTGCTAAATAAGTTTCCTTTTAAAGGAAAAACTCAAGAAACTATCTGTATAACTTAAAATTCAAACAAACTCTTTACAGTAAAGATAAACTCACTGCAGTAAAGCAAAAGATGGTTGCAAATCATATGCCTGGTGAGAGTGAAGGTCATAAATTCAGCAGTGTTGTTTATTCCTGGAAAATGGAGTTAGAGATGAAAAGCAGATGATAAGGTGCTTCTCAAGGAACTGTCCATAAAAACAGTATGAGGATGTGTGTGTGTTCTGCTCTTGTCCAGTGTAGAAACAGGAAATTTGCTTGTACCGGTTATATAGTTCAGTGCTTCTGAGACACTCTGTTTTCATATATCTTTTTAAACCAACTTTGTAACTGTTAGAGCTCCAAAGGTCAGTTTTGAGAATGTGGAGCAGAGGTTGATGAAATATCAGAAACTGTAAGAAAGGCTCAACAGAATTCTGTGGTAGCCTTAGTGAAGTGGGCAGTCATTGATGCTTCTGTATTTTCTTACATAGGGATTTACCTTTTTTCATTGACGTGCAGAACCAAAATCAAATGATCAGAATTTGCAAAAGTTATGCCAGTTTGCCTAGTTTGCTATAATTTGTTCAAATTGTAAGATTCAGCACTTTAGCACAGATTTGTATTTTTTTAACCAGCTGGGAATATATATGTTTTGGAGAGCCCCAGTGCTCTCCAGTAGACCAGAAGGAGGGAGATCTTATGCTGTGGATCATATATCATTTAACCAAGAGCCTAAACGGCTTGAGCCAAACCTTGCTGCTGCTCCATTTGTTTAATTAAAGCAGCAGGAGATCAACAGTTATAAAAATTTGTATTTCAAGTCAGTAGATAGTCTGTTTCTGTTTATGTCATTGTCCCATGTGTACAGTCATAAATCCATTCCAATCAGTGCTCTGCGAATTAAATTAAAGCAACACAGAGAAAGTCATAATTAAATTGTACTTATTTCCATAATACAGGTTTTTTTACACATTTTCCTTAAACTACGTACTTTGAATGCTCTTTTTTGAGCAGAGAACCGCATCATACAGTTCAAAGATGATATATGATGAATGACTCAGTTCTGGAGAGTGCAAATTAAAATGTAATTCAGATGGAAATCTGCAAGGTAGCTTGCTGGTCCATTGATGAAGCCTCAGACCCCAGAAAACAATATACATACATCTTTTTGGAGAGTTCAGATGGCCACAACTTTATTGATTACAGCCTATAGAGCCTTAGCTCAGTGCAGGGCAATGGGTCCGGGCATCAGCCAATCTACCTGCCAGCTGATGAACCCCTCATCCAGCCTGCTGGCAGGGGGAAACTCTTGGGATGGCAGAAATGGGTTCCACAGTGTGTTTCCCCAGGCCATCTTGGACTGAGACAAGGATTGAGCTAGGAGAGTCCCTGATTGCCCTCCATCTCCAAGATCCTTTCAGGAGACTTATCAGATGGATCCAGCTCAGTTCGAAACCACCAACCCCAAAATTGTGATTAAAAAAAAAATCCTAATTACCATGTGCCAATCAGATTAATCATAAATGTCAATACTAGAGCTAAGGGAGGGAGAGGAAACCTGCCTCCAAAAAGACTGGCCAGGACACAACCAAGTAGTCTATATATGGTCGTCATGTGGACTATGAATCCTTCCTCTCTGAGGTCCGTGTGAGGAGGACCTTCCTACCAGCCAGACAATACACCCCTGATTGGCCAGCAGCTGAGACAGATGCTCCAGGAGGCTATGAGAACTTTCCTAATAAGATAATTTCTAATGATAGAAACCTTCAGGTGTACAAGAGTTATTGTAAATCAGGTGCAGTTAAATTATGGCCCATGGGCCGCATAAGGCTGTTTTTGCATTATCTTCCTAGATTCTCCTAAATTCTTGCTTTTTTCAGCAGAAATGTGAATTGCACTCCTGAAAACCTTAATAGATCACTGGGCTCCCCCAGTAGTGTTTTGATACCATAAAATACCTGCTTTTTCAAAATCAGAAGTAAACTTCAGCTGCTTTCGTTTGTTTGCTTTTCAACATTTTTTGGCAGTCTGTGAAGTCTGGGGAGGGTTCCAGGCATATGATTAGACCCCAGAATTGCCAACACCTCTGTTGACTTGCGTAGTACCACCAAGGTACATGAAATGTGGGCAGTTCTTCTGTTAGATGAGACACTATTTTTGTGTTAATGCAGAGATTCTAGCAATGCTTGCTTGCCTCCAAGAGAAAAGGTGCTGAAGGGTAGAAAGTATATAATTTCATGAAGAAACATGGACAGGCAAAAGCTGCTGCATTCAATAGTAAAAGCTGTAATTCTGAGAGAAAATGCATTATTGTTGATATTGATCTTTAGATTGAGTCAACCTTTTTACTGAAGTAGGCATCCCTGACAGTTACCTCAGAACGGAATATACTTCTAAA
Source organism: Cyclura pinguis (assembly GCA_030412105.1). NCBI lineage: Eukaryota > Metazoa > Chordata > Lepidosauria > Squamata > Iguanidae > Cyclura > Cyclura pinguis. The sequence goes on along the minus strand of CM059602.1, from coordinate 208,113,003 downwards.
AATATCAGATGTTAATGGAGAGGAGAAAGAAAAAGACTATTTCAGCACATGACTGGGATCAAAGGCTGTCTCATTTCAGATTGTAGTGTCAATAATCTGCTAGGCAACTTCGAGAACATTATTATTCCTGTCTGTATTCTGTGCTCAGGAAGACTGCTGTTCCCCATTGAAAACTTACCATCAGTTTTCAATGGGGAACAGCAGTCTTCCTGAGCACAGAATACAGACAGGAATAATAACGTTCTTGAAGTTGCCTAGCAGATTATTGACACTACAATCTGAAATGAGACAGCCAGTTTTTTTCCATGGGGACCTAATGTGTTCACTGGTTTGAACTTTGTCTCATTTGCTTAATCCCATTTAATTGGAATTCGAGCATGTGTAATTGAGTTCAAGATTCCAGCCACTTTCATGGCCAGCTGTAAAGAGCTGAGGAGGGGGAGAGAGACCTGGCAATGTGTCTCCTCTTGAAACAGGGCTACTCATGTCATTGGGTCTTGGTAGGTTTTCTTTGCTAGTGGCAACTCTTCATTCAGTGTTAGGGGGCTGGTCTAGTCACTCTTTTGGTTTCTCATCATTTCCCAAAGCAGTGGTATGTCTAGTGCAGAGCTTAGAAAGGTTTCAGACAACAACTTCTAGAATTGCTGCTTGGGTCCAGAATGTATCTAACTACACAAGACTGTCAGTGTTTTGAAATCTGCAGGAGAACATTTTCTTTCAGTCCTACTACCATCCCACGTAAGGGATGGTAGTAGGCATTATCTCGACATATACAGTATCTATATCTAATGTTATACTTTGAAACAAGTGAATGCATAGCTCATGATTAGTGATATAACTGCGTACCATTTGCGTATGCTGCCACTGTTTTTTTCCTGGCAGTACTACATCCTACATAATCTAATTTTTAACCATAAGAATATAAACAGCAAAAGAACTCGAATAGGAGTCCACTTTTCAAGGATTTGATCACAAGAATTTGGAACATGTATGTGGTAAATCAGAACAAATCAAGTTTGCATTCTCCATAGAAAAGTGAGATTGTCATATTTTGTACATATCATGAGAAGACATGACTCATTAGAAAAGGCAGTAATGTTTGCTAAGATAGAAGGTAGTAGGAAAAAAAAGAAGAACTCATTACAGGTGGATAAGCTCAATCAAGGAAACCATGGTCCTGAATTTGCTAGACCTGAGCAGGGCTGTTAATAATAGGGTGACTTGGATGTCTTTCATTGATGGGATCACGATGGGTCAAGGTCAACTTGATGGTAATTAACAATAGCAACAATGTAGTAAAACTGACCTGTGGTAAGTATAGTTATTGATCTGTTATCTAGTTATGCATTTTGTGTGTTTCACATTGCAGTGTTCCCTTTTTTTTTTTTTTTTTTTTTGGTGATCTCAGCAAAATTTCATATGAGTGATTTGCAAGAGGATTCAGATGTAATGTGTCTGATAAGACAATGGATTTTTTAACAAATTCTATATCAAATTGTAACAGATCAGAGTTGCAAGGACCCAGTGTATTGTGTCAGCTCTTGGCAGAGTTTGATTTTGTATAATTTGCTTTTGACAGGCAGTTTGCGTAATCTAGCTCTGACGCATCGTTTTGGTAAGGGGATCAGCTTTTATCTGCCAGACATGTCTTCTTTCACACCTCACCAAGGTCAGGCAAAATAGTCACTGAAATTCAAGACGTAGATTATAATATCAGGTCATTTTGTAACTTGCAGTGCATTTGATGAAATGCCTTACAGGAATCTATCAAGTGAGGTCAAATTGTTGACATGAGTATTTTTGAAGTGGGCTGCTGTCAACTAAAAGGGGAATTGGAACAAGTAAATATTGTGGGCAATTGGTTGGCTTTGCTAAAAGAATTTTAAACACTTGTACCTTATCACAAAGATTCAAAGCAGAATGTAAATGCTAAAAATATTGTCATATTTAAGGCTTCAATATTTAGAGGATCTCTGTGTGGCCTGAAGTAACATTACCGTACTCAACAGAAATTGCCAGAACCTGGAAAATTACTCTTAAAAAAAAAAAACGTACAAACTGCCAGGATCTCTGAGCCTGTACAGCCAATGGACATGTGCTGGGGGCTTCTGGAGTCTGTAGTCAGAAAAGTAAAATTTCTAAACTCTGGAAATTATACAGCACTTTCAGAGGTAGGCAGAAAGTCTGATGCCCTTTGAAGAGTGAAGATGCTAACTTGCCCATGGGTTAGCCCCTTGCCATCCCTTTTAAGTTTGGAAGTGGATTTCAGAGATTACAGCGAATGAAGTCTAGTGCAGTGGAGCACAGAGTTTCTGGTCAGAATGGGATATAGTTTGGCCCAGATACAAGCTGGATAGATGATTTAAAATGAAAGGAATAATATCCTATCAGGAATGTTGGGATAGGCTGAAAAGATGGTTATTTGGTGACATTGTTGTGTGCCTTCAACTCATTTCTGACTTATGGTGACCCCAAGGCAAACCTATCACGGGGTTTTCTTGGCAAGACTTATTCAGAAGAGGTGTGCTTTTGCTATCGTCTGAGGCTGAGAGAGTGTGACTGGCCCAAGGTCACCCAGTGGATTACCATGGCTGAACAGGGATTTGAGGTCTGGTCTCCAGAGTCATAGTTCAACACTGAAACCACTGTACCACACTGGCTCATTTAGTCATATGGAGATTGTAAAATATGTCAAGACAAAGCTGTGAGAAAGAGACTGGAAATTGGTAAAAATGAGGCAAAGTGTGGAATGAGTTTGGGATTAAAAAGTATCTGCAGCTGTTACATGAATGGGTGATCCTTTGCAGGGCATGCAGAGGGCACATTGGAGGAGTGAGGTAGGGAGTTGGGATTAGATGAAAGGAGCATCAGACATCTGTGAAATGGTACTGATGAAAGACTTTTGATCTGCAAAAAAGGGTAACACTTCAAGAAAGGGCTTGAATTAGTGATGGTAAATCTTGGTTTCTCCAAGTCTAACTGATGTCAAGAACAATGATTAAGTTTTTCATCATGTAGCTTCAAGATACTCAGGAACTGACAGAAATCTGTGCATCTTTTCTGTGAAAGCTGTGCAGCTTTACCAGAAAACTGCAGAGTTTTTCAGAAGTTATGCAGCTCTTCTTGAGAACTGTGCAACCTACTCTGAAAATTGCAGAGGTATAGACAGACTGCTTTCCAGCAACCGTGGCTGTGTGTAGTACAGATTGCTTTTTTACATAATAAACAGCAGTGTTGCACTACAAAAAAGTTGCACAAAAACAGCAGTGTTTTACAACAAAACCACATGGCTATTTGTTGTGCATCATTTCTGATTTTACACATTTGCTTATGAAAACAACAAGGTTGCAAACAAAATTGCTGTGCAAAATCAGCAATGTAGCACAACAAATAGTGTCAGCTACCATAACCGGTAGATAGGGATCATGACAATTATAGTCCAACAACATTGAGAAAGTCCCACTCTTGCTTTAGTCTAGAGTAATACCTAGATCAGAAGCTGGCCTGCAAGAACCAGAGACATGAATAGTACTCAAGTATATTCAAGCTGCACATCAGTCCTTCTCTTCCAGTATATTAGCCTAAAAAGATGAACTGACGCTTCTTTCCGTGAAGAAAAAACATGCTATGGTAGAGTCATTACTAGTAAACTACAGGCTCGTTCAGCTTCTTGGCTTAAACTTTTGAGTTCCTAAAAGCAAATATTTTCAGTATGCTGAAGCATTATTTTGTTTATGCATAAGTAAATCCTAACTCTCCTTTTTGTGGTGTTGTGTCTTCCAGTTTTACCTCCAAACCAGCCAAAGGCCTTAAGTCCAATTCAGCACTAAAAATTTTACCAACCATATTGGAAAAAGAGGGGGCAGGAAATTGTACAGTAAAGCAACAAAAGGAGTTATTCTGTGTCCGAGACTCTAGCGTGGGAGGGAGGAAGCAGAGGAGTCAGACCAAGTACACTGGGACCTTGATCTGCAGTTATGACCAGTCTGCAAACACTTTCAAACTGCTGAAAGGTATTAATAGAGGTCTTTGACTATTGCCATATAATGTGGAGGTGGTGCATTGAATGCCTACTATTTCTTTAGAAGTCTCTTGTGTGCACCGTGACAAAAGATTCAGATGGAGAGGTGATGGAGCTAAGATAATGAACAAGATGTGTTCATTAAAGCTTTTAGAAATCAAAAAATTAAAAAAATATAAAACCCAAATGTTAGAGAATGTAATACCCCTTAGCATTTTCAAACCAACTTCACTACAGTTGTCTCACAACTGCAGGTATACTGTATCTTACTAACCTAAGAAGGTTAGTTGCATGGTTCTGGGATGCATCCTTTGGAAGAAAACTTGAAAATGCTTGATTTCTCTACCTAAATTAATATATTACAGTAAGAAGCTTATAAATGAAGTTTAAGAAACTGGGCTTCTTTGACAAATAGCATTTTGTTGCAGCATACCCCTAAATTGGACTCACCACTGAGGAGCTACAACATTAACCAGCTCACTTGCTTAATAGCAAGCTAAGTCTGATTGCTATAGAATTGCTAATCAGTTGCAATTCAGAAATTATTGATAATAATGCCTTCTCTGCCTCTTGCTTTGCCTTTGCTTCTGCCACTAATGAACAAGATAGGAAGCTAGCAAAATTTCTGATGTTTAGCTTCATTTCAAAGTGACAAAACTATCACAGGATGGCACTTTATTTTGAAATCAATTGTAGGCTTACCCATTGAGTTAAATATGCCAGGGCGGAGTTTGTGTGTCCTAACACTCAAATGAATTTTGTGTAGAATTTGAGTAGCATCACAGATTGGATGTGCAAAATCTCAGTTCATATATGACACAGGACACAGCTGGAAGAGAAAGTAAGGCACATTCTTTTGCTTCATGTTCCTAATGTGAGATATCACTCTAGTTATATAATATAGCTGCACAATGCTAAATATTTCAGGGCTTGCTTATTTTGTTTTTTTGTCCTCCTCCCCCTCCTCCTCCTTCTTTTTACAAAGTTCTGGATGCACTTATTTCTCATTGCCATTGAAATTAAAATTAAAACTACATCCCATCACTGAAGTCATCTCCATAGAAAATAATCGTCCTCTTCATGGTCTTTCTGACTCATAGTGGCAGATTCCTGTGGTTGCCACTCTTGCTTCCTCAATAGAAATGTCAGCATCCTTGGTCTTAGTACCCCAAGAAACCTCTAAGCCCTTCTGCAGGGCACAAAACCCTAGAGATGTACCTCTCACTCCTGAGAAGACTCTAGAGGAACAACTGTAGAAAGAAAAATGTCCTCCTTCCTCTGCTGTGATGAAGCCTAAGAAGAAGGATAAGGACCAGCTGCTGAGCCTCACCTCCCAAGTTTCAGTTACATCAGAACAGTCAGCCCCCAGCCAAGAGCCACCTCCATCTTCATCTTGGATCCCAACAGCTCCAGTATCTGAGCCTCACTCCCTTAGCCTAGAGAGAACTCTGGAGAGAATTGCTAGGGATCTCATTCTTCTGATAAGGTCCAAATTGTTGGATACTACTGGGAAGGAGAGATTCTAGACAAATTTTCTCTATCCTGGAATCCTGCCTTAAGCCATCACCAGAATGCCCCAGACTTGACTCCAAGATCACCAAGAATCTCAGCTTTCTATTCCCTTTTGATGCAGGAGTAGGTCTCAGCCCCAAGAATACTTTCAGTCTCAATTCCAGTGTTCCCCTTCTTCACTCTGCGCTTACAGAAATTTGACACATCACCATTACTGCAGAGACTGTTCGCATTAACCACCTGATTATACCCAGCATATTTGTGAATCCTCCCCTGCTTATGTATGGGACCTGTATTATGACTGTTATGCTGCTCATGAGGATCACTACAGACAGCACCTTCATTCAGTTATTTGTTTCTGTACCTCTGAGGCCAGGCATCTTACAGCTGCAGGCTCCCTCTGCTTCCTCCATGAGTGCCTGTACCTTTTCTTCATCCAGCAGTTGGACCTCCTGCTTAACCCCCAATACAGCTGATCCCTATTGTTCTAGCTGCAGCACAGCCTTCCTTGCAACACCAGTGTGACCCTGCCTCTACTCAGTGCTTCATTACACTTCCACTTCAGCCTCTTAAACGAATCAATAGGGACAGCTTGGTAAAATCATAATCAGAGAAGGAGTCAACAGTAGAGGACTCTTCCACTTTCTCTCTTGACCTTCTCGTTAGGGATCAAAACCCAGTCTCCAAGTTGGATGACCTGGGTACCTTTTCAGGATATATCTCCAGAATAGCTAAATCCCTGGACCTTCGAAGTAAGGAATCTGAGCCACTTCTTGCAGATTTGGTCTTCAGAAGGGTCAGACCTCAAGCATTTCTCCAACTGTTATTCCTGTACTTCTCATGTTGTAGAAAGTAGCATGTCATTCCTGGCAGACCCCAGCATCAGTTCCACTTCAGGGAGGATTGAAAATCATTACTGTGTACAAGAAGAAGACTGTGCTGTATTCTTTAAACATCCATAGCCAAATTTGATTATCATCAGAGCAGCACGGTCCCAATCCTCCAAAAATGAAGGGCATACGATTGATGCCATGGCCTGTAAGATGTACTATATAACAACTGTTTTGCTTAGAATAACCTATTACCAAGTGTGCATGGCTGCCTACCAGCAATTCATCTCAGAACAGGTTGGCCCCCTTATTGAGATCCCTAGCGATTGTCTCTAGAATTCTCTCCAGGCTAGGAGAGTGAGGCTCAAATACTGGGGCTGGTAGGATCCAAGATGAAGATGGGCATGGCTCCTGGTTGGAGGTCAACTGTTCTGGTATAACTGAAACTTGGGAGATGAGGATCAGCAGTTGTACTGTAGCTGGAACGATAGAGATCAGCTGTGTTGAGGGATAAGAAAGTAGTTTGGGTCTTCTAATCTGAAGCACACAATTCAACAGCTCAGCAGATTACCATGGTGAAACAAACAGCACCATAGTGTGAAGGGCATGATTAATGCCATTGCTCTCTGTAGACATGCATGGCTTTGTTCTGCCAATTTGAACCAAGAAGCAAGATCCACAGTCTTAGTCCCACTCCAGTGCAGTTTTTGGTAGGCCAGTACTATCATTGGTCCTGGTATGACCCACCATCTTCAGTAAGTTAGCTTCGTGTTCTTCCATATGTGTGAGTAACAGAGACTACAGAGAAGAAGAACCGGTTGCCTAACTATAACTGCCCTTCTTTGAATGGTCATCTGTGCACTCGCACAACCTGCCCTCTCCTCTTCATGCCGTCTCTACTCTACTCCAGGCATTCCATTGGTGGACTTGGAACTGGGTTTCAGACAGAATGTACAGCTTTCATTTGTGTGAGTGAAGGGGTGGCTTATCACCAAAATGCAGCTCTAGAAGCTTCTGAATATCTCCATGTGGGTACAAATGACCCGTATGTTTGAATGCACAAATGACTACTCAGAGAACCACAGTTACAGCTACGCAACCTATTCTTTCTTTTCATGGATATTACTGTTTTGGTGGGAAAGTGGTCACAAAATGTACGTGCCTGTTCTATCCTATGGTGAAATAGCTTGGTGTGCACAAAGTATAGTGTGCGTCTTCTCTTCCCAGGAGTGAATTTCATGGAGGAAGAACGTTTTGTATAAAGCAGCCTTTGAAGCTCTGTGTGTGTGTGTGTGTGAGAGAGAGAGAGAGAGAGAGAGAGAGAGAGAGAGCGCGCAGTCATGGAAACTTTAGTATTAATGCTTATTAATACTGCCTTACCACTGGTCTGAATTGTGAATTGCTGTCACATACAATAAGGTCTTGATTGTTTCCTGGATTAGCTCTGTTAAAGATATGCACATAACATAGCACTTGAATAACTTCCTCTCAGGAAACTCTGAAACAGAGATGTTAGGCAGGCACATTGTGCAAAGTATTTCTCTTGAAATATAGTTCTGCTTTTCTGCCCTGGATTTTACTGATGGTGCATTTTCTCCACTTTTGCCAACCTGTTGTTAGTGTTCCATTGTTTTAAAAATCAATAGAATGACAGGTTTAGTAAATTAAGTTTATATGGTGGGCTGTTGCTTTCAGTGGCCAATGTTAAGTTGCAGAAATTGAGGGCCACTTTGGAACAAGGCCTGCTTTTGCAGTGGTGAGGAAGGAATGCTTAATAGTGCTGGAACAGATTTGAATTCTTGATTGTTTATTGCATTTATATTCTCTCCTTCCTTACGTATTTATTTATTTATTTATTACATTTCTATACTACCTTTCTCCCAATGTGGCTCAAAAACAATAAAAGAAAATGAGCTAAAACAGAGTAATAAATTTAAAACACAATTAAAATATTACCATTTTTAAAATGATAGTAAAACAGTATAAAATCATTAAAAGGCATACGAAAGTTTAAACTACAGTACTCTGCACTCCTCTAAGAAGGCTCCCCGCAAACCATTAATCATTGCAAGCCTGCTTAAACAGGAAGGCCTTTGCCTGCTGTTTAAAAGAGAACATGGATGGGGGCAGCCTACCTTCCTACGGAAGAGAATTCGACAGGGTGGGAGCCAACACTGAGGTGGCTTTCTCCCATGTCTTCGCCAAATGAACCTGTGATGCTGGCAGGACTGAGAGAAAGCCTTCTCTGGGTGGTCTTAAGACTCTGGCAGGTTCATATAAGGAGATGCAATCTTTCAAGTAATCTAGATCTTTAAGAAGCTAGGAGAAGTGTACATGGTTTTTCTCACCCACTGTCCATTTTATCTTCCCCAGAATCCTGTCAGGTAAATTAGACTGAGAGATGGTAATTACCTGAAGGTCCTTTAGTAAGAACTTTGTGACTGAATGAGATTTAAACCTGGGTCTCCCAAGACCTAATCTGACCCTCTGTTTATACAAAATAGAACAAGCTACTCAGATGTGCTTCTACCCCTAAAAGATCCCAAATTCATTCACTGCAGCACTTGAGATGTACCCTCAAAAGAATTAAACAATGACAGAGCAGAGCTGAACAACTACCATGTAACACAGGAAGCTGCCTTGTACTGAGATCTGTAGTCCCTCTGACCAGTATTGTTGGTACAGAATGGCAGCAGGTTTCGAGACTTCCCAGATGAATTTTTCTAGCTCTGCCGGTGAAAAATGCCAAGTATTGAAACCGGGACCTTCTACATGCAAAGCATGTGCTCTTAACGTTGAGCTGTAGCCACTCGCTAAAGAAATGTTGGATACTGAATATCACTCTGAACAAAATCTCTTATCTGGGAAAGCAGTAAAGAAATGTACCAGCTTTAGCTTTATTTTGCTTTGCTTTGTTTTGCTTAATTTGATCTTGCTTGGTTAAGGTAGAAGAAAATTATACATTGTAACTGGGTAGATATGCTGCAGCCCTCCAGGTGCTGTTGGACTGCATCTCCCGGCGTCCTTCACCATCGGCTGTGCTGTTCTCTGCTTCTGTGTGGTGGGCAGAATGTTGTCCTGGTCTGTTATTTTCCTCAACTCTCCGCCAAGCTGAAAAAGAGAGAAATCAGAGCCATCAACAATCAACCTTCCTGAAAACCCAGCTCCCTCCGGCTTCAGCTCTCCTTTGATTTTTCAGGGAAGAGGAAACATTTTTATCACATTTTGTCCCCCAAATTAATTTACATCACTTTTTATAAGGTCGCCATAATGAAAACTAGAGACAGATCCTATACTAATAGAAGAGGGAATTTCAGCAGGTATTGTTTGTTACCTGGTTGTGTGACAAGCAACACCAGCTGAAATTCTCTCTTCTACACAACCATTCCTCTGAGGAAGGCAAGGGCAAACCCCCTCTGAACACAAGAAGCCCCCTAATAGCTTCTCCTTAGGGTCACAGTAAGTCAGGAAAGACTTGAAGGCACACAACAACAAACATAACCGCTGAAGGTACAGGAGTCCTCTCCAGTTTTTACTCTGGGAACACTACTTTTAGAGTGAGTGAGAGAGAGAAGGTGGAGAGAGGTTCTTCTACTCTTGATTGGGTTAGGAGTGCTGCAACTTGACCAAACAGCTTGACCAAACTTAAAATACAAAGAGATCACAAGGTTGCTGCTGTCATGGGCCAAAGGAGTTCAATCAGCTTAGCTGCACAGTCTGGGTTTTGGCTGGAGTTGTTACCTCTACCCGGTAGAGGCTGCCTGCAGTGGTTGTGGCCTGCTTTCCAGACCCAAATCGAAGTACTGGTTTTTACTTTTAAAGACCTAAATGATGTGGGGCCTTATCTAAGAGGCTGCCTCTCTCATTATGACCCTGTGTGGGCATTAAGACCCTAAGGAAAGGCCCTCATGGAAGCCTGCTTGATGGGTACTCAGGAGAAGCCTTTGTTGTAGTTACCTCATTGTGATGTGATCAGTTACTGCTCTCCTTTTCAGGAAGAGTGTGAGGACACATAACTTCTGACTAGCATTATAAGCTCTTTTGATATTTATGGAATGTTGCAATTATTTTAATGTTTTTATTGTTCAATTTGCTTTTAGTCATACCAGTTAGTGATCTTGAGCGCTGTTAGTGAAAAGGTTGGATTTTAGTGAAAAGACAAAATTAAAATGCAGTACAGTCATCCCTCGACATTCCCTAGGGTTAGGGGCACAGGACTCCCATGAAAGTGGAAAAACCACTCTACACCGTCCCAAAGCATATTTAACGCACAAAAAAAATATGATCATCATATTCAACCCACCATGGATTCCTTTGAGACATCAGGGTTCCTTCACAAGGCAGAAATGTGTGGCTGGTGGGGCTTACTGCCACCTCCACTGCTATCCCACACCATTTTTAATGGGGACTTACAGACCTCATTCACAGTTCCTCGATTTCACGCGGCTTACAGTCCCTATTAGAAATAGCATATGGAGGCAGCAAAGGTGACGGCAAATTATCCGCGAATAATCAAACCCGCAAAAGTGAAACCCGCAAATGTGGAGGGCTGACTGTATTTAAGTAAATAGATAAAATATGGGTAGGAGATGGCTGCTGCAATAATTTTTACTTCCGTGCAAATCCCGCATAATCTAAATCCCTATACAATTTTGTAGTATGATTTCATTTTAAGAACCCTTTTTAAGCTAATTTGATATTCTTGAGGTGCTGTAAGTAGGATATAGGTATTTTAATTAAATAAAGTCTTGCAATGTATTGATAGAAGATAATGTAAATTGTTAATTTTTGCTAGTTAAAGAAGGATGAAGACATTAAGGATATCATCAGAGGTGTTGATGTACAGATTTCTGTCAGTATTCCACTCTTTTGAAGTCCTTGTTTTAAAAAGAAGTTAGGTTTGTTGCAGAAGCACTGTTCATCCTTATCCCAAAATTCCAAGAACATTAACTTTTACTTCATTGTTTTTCGTTATTCCCTTTATATAGCACCATTTCAGTGTTCAAAATGGCTTCTTAACGTTGAGCTCTTTTGTGTTACAGGTGGCTTCAGGTGAATGCAACGAAGATACAGAGGTTTACAACATCACTCTCTGCACTGGAGATGAGCTAACATTAATGGGACAAGCAGAAATCCTTTATGCAAAATCTTCGAAGGAGAAGTCTCGGCTCAATACCATCTTCAAGAAGATTGGGAAGCTTAATTCCATCAGCAAACTGGGCAAAGGCAAAATGCCTTGCCTGATTTGCATGAACCACAGGACTAATGAGAGCATTAGCCTTCCTTTCCAGTGCAAGGGCAGATTCAGTACACGCAGTCCCTTAGAGCTGCAGATGCAGGAAGGGGAGCACACAATTCGCAATATAGTAGAAAAAACACGTCTCCCCGTCAATGTGACCGTGCCAAGCCCTCCACCGCGAAATCCTTATGACTTGCATTTTGTCCGCGAAGGGCATCGCTACAAGTTTGTGAACATTCAAACCAAGACTGTTGTGGTTTGCTGTGCACTGCATAGTAACAAAATTATTCCAATGCACTTCCCTTTGCATTTGGCTCTTCCAAAGTTCACCCTCCCAGAAAGCCTTGTGAAAGGGGAAATATGGCATGAATCCTTTGTCAAACACTGGTTCAGCCTCTGTCAAGAGCAGTTTGACATAGACGAGTATTCGCGTGCTGTGAGAGACGTCAAAGCTGACTGGAATGACGACTGCAAAAGCCCGCAGAAAAGTCGACCTGCTAGCCACAATCATGTGCCAAATTCTCTTAGTTATGCTCGAGATGAATTGACCCAATCCTTCCATCGCCTCTCTGTGTGTGTTTATGGAAACAACCTCCATGGGAACAGCGAGGTGAACCTTCATGGATGCAGAGACTTGTGTAACGAGTGGGCTTTGTTCTCCCATGATGCTCTGCAGTACCAGGATGCTGGTGATGGCAGCAGTGACTACCTTTTCCCTGAAGTTGGTGAAGAATCATTATGTTTACCTACCAAAACAGAACTTCCTTATGAAGAACTGTGGCTGGATCAAGGGAGTGGGAAAATGAATGATCAGCCGCTTACTCGTTCACAGAGTGAAAAGAACAAATGTGACAACTATAAGAGTTTGTTCCGGTCCAAGTGTGGCACTCCTTGTCTTCCAGCACCCGGACCTTTAACAGCAACATCAAAATCTTCAGATGTTTCCCTACCTCCACCACCTGTGCCTCCTAAGTCTGAAGCAGTAAGTCATGTTCATTATTCTTCCTACTTCAGATGAATGAAGAAGTTATTGCCATAAACATGAACATGCCATTCTTCTGAGGAAGATGAACTTTAACCTCAGCACAGAATTGCCAGGCCTACTGCCATAATTAATTTGAAACTGAGATTTATTGCAGATCAGCTAGAGTTTTCACTTCCCATCTTCTGCAAAAATATTTCCTCATCTGTCTGATACCCATTACACACTTCTTGAAGGCTCACTGTTCTAACACATTTTGACTTTTTCTACATCAGTTTGGAAGGAAGCCACAGAATTTGAGGATAGAATTTTATTGCTTGTGCACAGTAAAATTACTTTTCGCTTGGGAACACATGTTTTTCTGTGCATTGTGAAAGTTCAGTCTACAAAATTGGTTATATTTTAGAACAGTGATAGAACAAAGATCCTTTCTTTTCTATGTGAAGTTTTTTCTGTACTCCTCAAAAGTAAGGTAAAAGAGGGTGTTGAGTGAAGATGTACTCACAGGAAGAAAAGATTGTCAAGTTGGAATCTACCTAATGTTCCTGAGACAGGAGAGAGATAGAAGAACTTGAGTGAGAAAAATTTACTTGGCAAATGGAACAAGCAGGGTGTTGTGTTTGTTTTAATGGATTGCAGACCTTAAGTATTCAGTATAATACTTTCCTTCAAAGAACAGTATGATTAAAATTGTATCAGCGAGGAAAAATGGGTGTAGATTTTAGTTTTTAAAACCAGAAAGAACAGCAGACACTAGATAGAAAAAAATCAGTCATGGGATTCAATCAAATGGTGGAATTAAATCAAAGAGAGGATGGAGATAAGCCTAATTTGTAAGAGATAAAAGTGGTTTGAGATGTGCTTAGGGAGATGGTGTATGTGCAACACATTTGTTTATTACTTCTGGTCAAGCAAGGTTTTTATATAGATATAGAATGAACCCATAATAAAACAGGATAGACATAACATCCTTCAGCTGATTCTTCCATCTGTCAACATTTCCTCCTGCAAGGCCCCCAAATTATTCCATTGCAACTATTCAGTGAGAGCTGATTATGGAGCTCAGTGTTTCATGGTATGCCTCTTCTTTGGAGAGGGGCAATTTGTTTCCTTTTATCTCTTTCACGGATTTTTTTTTCATTGTTGCCATGTTCTGTATTAGTGTTTTCCACTTCTTGGTCTTGTACTACCAGCCCAGACCCAACAGTGTTATGTGAGAAGTTAGGAGTTTTGCCCTCATTGTTCATCATGTTAGATTTTCATTGAATGGTGTCTGCCACTTCGTTGCCCATTCCTCTAGTTTCAAGAAATCATTTTGAAACTCTTCACGATCTTTTTTTTTAAATTAACCTGAGTAAGTTGGAGTCGTCTTCAAATTCTGCCACTGTACTATTTCCCCCTAATGTTAAACAATTTATTACCAAATTAAAAAGCTTCAGTCCCACTACAGATCTTTCAAGGTTGCTACTTCTTGCTTCACTACATAGCAGAAAAACAAACAAAAAAACCCAAACACCTGTTGTTTTATTTCTTCTCAAATACTTTTCATTAATTTGTTCTTTAACCCAGTACAAATTTGTTCTTTAACCCAGTACAAATCCATCCTCTTCTCCCAAGACTGTTAAGTTTACTTAGGAGCTTATGGTAGGCAATTTTCTTAAAAGATAATGAAAGTCCAACTAAACAGTGGCTGGCATCTTATTCAGTATTTATGATGTTGTAAGAATGACTTAGGGCATTTTAATTAAACTAATTCACTTTTAAGATCATTGCAGCATCACACAGTCTGACATGCAGCCCCTCCAACAGAGGAATTTTCTAGACACTGGAGAGGAGGGTGGTGAGTGATAACATGTTCAGCTCTCTTTTGGTGGTGGGTGCAACAGGAAGGTTTGACAAATCCCACTGCTGAGAGAGGGCTGAAAGGTTGTTTGGTGGAGGGAGGGGGAAAACTATGTCTTTCAATGTAGGATCGAGGCCATTGTCTTATCAGATCCTTCATTATCCACTAACTTCCTTTTAGACACACTCAAAGAACTGTAAAACATTAGCGGGACAGGATTGTCTTGTCAGAAACCATATTGATTCTTATTCAGAAAGATTTGTTGTCAGACTGTAATTTCTTGGGTCTGCCTTGATCCCTTTTTAAAAATTGACATTATATTGGCCATTTGCTATAGGAGTTGATCTTATAGACAAATGATTTATTTTTGTCAGAAGATTCGTGTTATCACATATGAATTCCTTAAGAACTCATGGGTGGATAGCATCTAGATCTGTTAATTTGTTCATTTTTCATGAAGAAATGTCCTGTTTCCCCATGATTTCTAAGCAGCAGTCATATGACAGTCTCTAGAATAAATATGAATTGCAAAAGCCCGATCCCATTTTTAGACCGTCTTTAATTCACTAAGTGTGGGAGGAGCAGTAATCATCTGTCCCTCCCACATTGGAGACATCTGAACTCTTTGTTTGCACTAATAGTGTCTTCCATGTGAAAGGATCTTAATGAATTCTTTCTCAGCCTGGAAAACTACAGTGTTCCTTCACTCCAACAGATAGTATTAGTGCCACACATTTTGTTTAAATGCTTGTGTCAGTGAATGCCAGATGTTTATGTGTCTAATGTGTGGTACAGGTATCTGATTGCCACGTAAAGGACCTGACAGACTGAAGCAAATCTAAAGGATAGCAGTAGACTGTCTTCAGGCCCTTCCAACTCGTGGAGGAAGAGTTGTTTTCCTATCCCATGGAGAGGAGCCAAACCTAGAGACTAACAAGGAAGTGTTATAAATTCGTATCTGGTTTAACTTCCCAGTGGGTGTAATGAAGCTGATGGGAATGTAAATCCCTCATCTAATGCTTTTGCACAACAACTAATGTTTTTGAACAGCAGTTTTATGACAAGTTTGCCTTTGGCACTTGTTCATATATGCTGAATTTATTTCAGTAGAGAGGCTGAAACAATGAGATAAAGTAGAAATTTTCTAAAATAAAATATGTTCAGTAGAAAAATGCCAAAACTCCATTAAACATAGGGGAGCTGCTGGACACATTGAAAATGGCTGTCTATATTATGGCAATTGAATTGAAGTATATGCATTAGAGAGATGCAAGCTAAAAAAAGTGCACATTTCTGAAAGTTGTGGAGAATTGCTTCAAATGGTATCTTTCTCATTATTAGTGTAATCTGTGAGAGGACCTGTGGCTTTTCCTTGTACAATTTAGAGAGCATGTGAGATTTTTTAGTTACTTAGATTGAGCATAAGAGCTTGTTTTTGATATGTTTAGCTTTGCCGTGCTTTGCTTTAATTTTTGATTATGCCTTAAAAATCATACCTCCATAGTGCATTTCTTGGTATGAATAGTCATTCTGCTCTTTTGGAAAAGCAAGAGACGTACTAATTTTCAAGTGCTGTTTTACCATAGATACATGCAGAACAGCTTCCGTTATTGTGTTCAGAATATAATGACTATTTATAGTTTTATCCAATTAGCTTGTGTATTTATAGTGTGCATGTGAATAAGAGGCTGATTTCACTGACAAAGGAAAAAGCCAGGATTTCCTAGTCAATTCTAACATTATTTTAGTAATGGCAGATACTTTCATGTTAGTCTCTTGAAGATTGCAGTATCAAATGAGTGTATGAATAAGCCATCATAAATGCCAGTGTCACTTCAGACTCCATACTGTTCAAAGAAGTCACCAGTGAGTGTATCATGTTTTAAGAACTTACTGGGATGCACCTGCATGTCTCAACCACTTCTCAAGGTAGGGCTCCAAAGACATTGCTGGAAAAATGAAGGAAGCCTGGTTTTGTTCATAGATACAGAAATGTTTAAATATTTATTAACTAAAGAATGTGGCTGCAAATTATCCTTAACTGGATGTTTTCCAATACATTTGGACAAATGGCAACATTCTGTGTCTGTGACCTTCTTCTGCCAGTGTTGCTATACATGTGTGTAATGACAAAGCTCATTTCAGGGGCCTATAATGTGGGCATATATTACCTGGTATGGCATGCTGATGTTTGACTCTGAGTTAAATCAATTCACCACATTCCTAAGGTATAAAACTAAAACAGTTGAAGCAGTAAGCACGAAATGCAACTTATTTTGACTTTTGTTAGGGAAATGATGTGTGCTTTTCAAATTAAAGCCTCAGATGGAGATCATCCAGACACTGTCTGCTGGGAACAGTCTTCTGCTCAGTTGACACAACATTTAAAAACTTTCTAAGCCCTGTACATCAACCATTTCTCATGCACTATCTCCACACCAAGTGGGACTTTATATCTCTATGAGATGCTACAAGCTTTTTGGTTGATGCACAAGGGTTTTAACTTTTCTGATGACCACGTGAAGCACTACCACAAAGAAATGTATTTTTGCCCTAAATTAGGGCCCTAGGGATTATAATATTTTAGTTCCAAGTTGCTGAGCTGATCCTAATATTCTGCTGTGTTTGTGAGTTCTTAAATAGTTCTATTCAGGCTGCTGTCATTGTCTATGTATCTTCTCAGATCATTATCCTACAGCAACAACTTCTTTTTCATAGTTTTTCATAGCTACAGATCCTGACATGGGGATAACATTTTATTCATTTACTTGCACAGTTTGCCCCATAAAACAAAAACAATTTAGATACAAAATAAGACATAAAGTAATTAAATCCAAAGCAGCTTAAAGTATAATAGGAAGCAAAGCTCATGGCCACCACAAATAAAAAATACAGAGTTTAAAACTGAAAGAATATATACATTATTTTTAATGGGCTGGATGAACAAAAAAGGGTCCTCATCTGGTGCTTAAAAAACACAAGGATGGTCCTCAGCAAGTGTCTGTGGGAAGGCTGTTCCATAAGCCGATGCCCAAAAAGTTCTTTGTCCAGTAATAGTCTCCTTTTCAATTCATTCAGTGTCAGTCATTCAGCCTTTTTTTAACCAATATATCAAAGATTGGCATCATATTTATACCTATTGATAGCAACTGTTTCTTTCTTTCCTGGAAATTTGCAGCAGTTTGCAGACCAGTGCTGGTACATAGACCCCCACTTTGAGTAGCGTTGGTCTAAACTGTGGCCAATCTATTTCCATCCAGGTAAAGTCATAATTGACAATTTAGCCAAACGTGGTAAAAAAGACTTTCAAACCGTTGAGGTCATTTGTGCCTATGATGAGAGTAAGTAAGCAACCCAGACTGAGAACATGATCCTTTAGGAAGAGTGTCACTCCATCTACAATTCTGAATGCCCTTCACTCATGTGGATGAACCATCAGTCAGTGATGCTACCATCTTGTCAGGATTGGGTTTGTGCTTAGCAAGTCCACAACCTGTCCCAGGAAGTAGTATAGGATCACCATAGCCTTACTTAAGTCCAATGAAAAGTATGCTGTCAGTTGTAATGCTGGGAGTTGTCAGTGCAGCAGAAACTCCTCAGACCAAACATCCAGATGATCTCCCCAGTAAGTTTAATTTAGATGTTAGAAAAAACAGACCTTTGTGGAACCTCAGAGACTCAAGCAGTACCACCTTCTAGGAGCAGCTGCCTAGTTAGACGTGGGCAACTACTGAATCTTCTGTCCTACATCCAAGCCAGAGAGTTTGTCAAAAAGGCTGCTGTGTGTGTCTGTGTAAAACTCTGAATCTGTTATATTTTTATGTTTTTTTCTTTTAATTATTTCCTGAGATACTGTATTTTAAAGTACTTCAAAATGTCTCCAGAGCTATTCTGCAGTTGTGGGCAAGGTTTGGATAAGATTGTTTTTCAGTGGCTACAATGTGCCCTCTGCTGGTAGCATATCAGTAAGATATTAGCTGGTTTTCCTATACTATAAATCTATACTGCTGTTACTAAGACAGAAGGGAAAGGTAATGGATTTGCAGTACTTTCCTGTGTGTGAGAGAGAGGATGTGTCTTAGCAGGTACTGGTCTGCCAAGGAAGAGTTTTGTTCCTGTTCCACCTTCCTTTATGTCCAAAGGGATGAGCATGAAAAGAGCTTCTGTTTCTGCTCCTGTAATATCATCTAGCAGGCTTCTCAAATGACTTTTTAAATATTCATAGAAATAGTGTGACCAGGAATGAACAGAATGATGTGACCCTGAAAACTCACATCTTCCTTCTATAGTGTTCCTGCTGGGTGACTTCAGGCAAGACATTCTCACTCAGCCTCTGCAATACAAAGTTAACGGAGGGGTAATAACTCTAACTTAACTTTTATAGCAGGAGTTGGAATCATGTGACCCTCCAGATGCTGTGAAGGATGCTGGGTGGGAATTGCCTGCAGGGAAGAGTGCTGGGGGAATTATCTAGAGGGTATATAGACAAAATCTAGAAGACTATAGGATTCCCGCTGCAGCTTTATAGGGTAGTAAGCATTAATTACTTACATGGTGCAGTCTCAACCAGAATAAAGAAAATTACTTTTTAAAAGTAACCAGTACAATTATAGATCAAAGCACTTCAGTAGTTACCATCATAATTCCAGTTAAAAAGTAAAGCTTGGCTTTCACATTACTAAACTTGCTACCTTTTCCTTACTTTTACTCCCCCCCCCCCCAAAACAAAAATCCAAATGTAACAGCATGAGGCACAGGGTAATCCAATACGTGAGCCATGTGGCACTCTGCTACCACTAATGAAGCCATGTGTAATTATAAAAGTAACTAAAAGGTTGCAGTCATACTGCAAAAAGGGTAATGTTATTTTCTGCTAAATTACAAATATAATGTTACCTTGTTATTGAAAAAAGGAACTAATTATGAGTGTATACTTATTTGAAGTGAATTACTAGCAATCTCTGCTGTCAGTGTGCTGAACTGTGTCATATAATGATGATGCCTTTTCCCTGTCTAGGTCAGAGAAGAATGCAGGCTCCTGAATGCTCCACCTGTTCCACCACGCAATTCAAAGCCAACGTCCACGAGTCCTTCTATTCCTCCACGGACAAGCAAACCAGCCCGGCAGCAGACACGTTCTCCTAGTCCAACTCTCTCATACTATTCTTCAGGGTTGCACAACATGTGAGTACTGACTCCTTGCTTCTGGAATTCAGACCTGTTTCAGTAATGTAAGGTTGAAGGTAACTGTGAAGACTGTCATCCCAGGTTTATTTCTTCAAAGTGTTAAGTTCTCAGACTTCTATAAATAGATAGCAGAAATATAACAATATGATTTTGCCTCCTGTTTAAACCCAAAAATTTGAATTTTCTTTAACTCTTCACTCATAAAGTACAGATTACTACAACTAACTGTTATACTTAGAAGTGGGCAGGAGGTGGATTGGAATCTAATGGTAAATTTTTTTGGGTCAGCAAGGTTTTCTGGTCCCCAACTGTATAACAAGTGACAACAAAAGCAATGTCCTCCACACACCTTAAATTCGACTTCTGAAATGAGTAAAGGTGGGAGCAAGGGACACACAGATTGAATTTTTATAAGCTCAGAACTGCAGGCAATTTCTGATATCTAAGTATGTGCACAGAGGCACTTGATTCTTTTAATCTATGTACATCTGCCACCCCAATACTATTTTACACCTGATTGTCAGTGTTATAATAAAAAATGAGATGAGATCCTGCCACATCCACCACAGTTTTAATTCATTAAGAAAAACCAAAAAGGGAAACCATTTGGATTCTGCACTTTCCTTCACTAAGAGGTTTACACTTAGAAGGAGCGTAGAGCAATAGATTTATCAAGTCCTGAGGATGTCTCTGAACTTCCAGTTAAAAAGATTTTGGGTAACAAAGCTTGAAATACAGATCACTGATTGATACCTAGAGAGCTACTATCAATTATCAATCAGAACAGACAATATTTAGTTAGATGGGGCAGTAGTTTGATAGTATAATATGACTTCTTCAGTTCATGAGACTAACATACAACTTGAACTTTATTTTAATCATGTCAATATGGAATTTGCATAGAAATCTAGATGACAAAAATTTCCGAATGAATTTGAGATTTATATAAACTGAGACCTTTAACTTAAGGGCAGAGACTATTAACTTGGGGGCAGAGCTCGGAAAAAACGACTACGACTCCCAGAATCCTATGGGCAGCATGGACAGTGCTGCTCACTTTCCAAGCTCTGGAAGGAGGATCTAACATCTGTTGCTTGTTAAACAAAGTGAGTCTAGATTTGATTCTTCCTATTCAAGATACATAATTTACCATCTTGGTCTATTTTGCCTTATACGTTCAGACTAATACGCGATGTCATACAGTTCATCAGCATGATGAAATGTGATGAAACCATCCTGTTAGTCTAAAGAGTTTGAACATCTAAAAATAGATCTCATTATGTCCTCAAAGAGAGTAATTACTAGATTGCAGCAAATGACAGGTGCTGGTGCGTTGGTATATAGATGAGATTTATACTTTTTATATGCAGAAATAAAGCCATTCAGTATACATGTATTTTTGTCTGTCACTTGTAGGCTAAAATCAAGAAGGGGGAAACAGTTTAGCCAACATTAACACATTTTATGGGAAGAATCACTGCAGGGCTGATGAATTAGTATGCTATCTTCCCACCTAAAATCCTGCCTGTATTTCAGTTTGTGGGGTGCAAGAGTTCTGCATAAGGAAAGTTGCTTAAAGATTCCTCTTTACAGTATGTCAGGGTAGCATCCAGAATTACAATTCTAACATGACTGTTAATAACCAGCCTATTAATTTTCTTCTTGGTTGTTTTTCCTTTAATTCCAAAAAAATAAAAAAGCAATACTGCTGAAGGAGAAGCTGAAATTCCCACTGAGAGCACTCCGGTTGTGTGTTTTCCATGCAGCACTGCAAAAGCTGACCTGCAAGATCTTGGCAGCAAATTGCCTGTGGGGAGTCCCTCTGCTGACCCTCTCTCCTCTAGACTGTCATGGCCAAATCATTTTTCTGGAGTTTCTGAAGGCCTTAATAGGAGTGATTTTCTATTGGATTCAAACCGGAGCTACAGTTATCCAAGGCAGAAGACTCCCAGCACACCAAAGAAAAACTCTCCAGCACCTTTTACATTTGACTTCAACCGAAGCGAACTCCCAACGGGGGATGCACTGCCAGCTACAGCAGCAGAGCTTGGCTGCGCTGGGTCCAGTTGTCCAAAGTCAGCAAGTTACTCTCTTGAGTGCACTGATGAGAAAACCCTGGCAGTAAGTAGCACACTGCAGTCTCTCTCATGTCCTGCCTTACCTCCTCGAGCCCCCAAAATGGCAGATGAGAAGCCAGGTCTTGATTTGTGCCCACTGCCTCTCAGAATAGATGGTGCTGAGGAAGACCCTCAGCCAGGCTCTCCAGACCTTTCTGAAGATCAATACCTAGGTAAAAAGGGTGTGCCGGACATCTTTTCTATCTCGTATCCTTTCTCATCCCCACTTCATCTCCAGCTAGTGCCAAGGTCTTGTGGAGATGGCTCTCCTTGGCAACCTCCTGTAGATCTCTCTGGACTCTCAGTAGAGGAAGTGTCCAAATCCTTGAGATTCATAGGTTTATCAGAGGATGTTGTAACATTTTTTGTTACTGAGAAGATTGATGGCAATTTGCTTGTTCAGCTTAATGAAGAGATCCTTTCTGAGGACTTCAAGCTAAGCAAACTACAGGTTAAGAAAATACTGCAGTTCATTAATGGCTGGAGACCTAAAATGTAGTGCTCAACTTGTTCAACAAAACTCAGAAAGGTATACTAGAAGCATTGGGACTAACACAAAGTCTCACACTCTTTTTAGCTTTTCAGGGGTAGGGGGTTGCACTAAGATCCTCCTCCTCCTCCTCTCTTGTCTAAATAGTAGGAGAAGAAAAATCTTACTATGCAGATAGTTTGGAGTGGTGAGCAGACTCGTTTGTACATAGTGGAAAAATAAAGGAGTGCCTTGTGCATCCCAGAACGTAAAGCAGCTGCTAAACCATGGACTTTAAAGGGAATTTAATTTGTACTCATGCAGTCTGTTAAAGACCTATATTTATTATTATGGATTTAGTCATGCCTGAGTAGCACATAAATCATTTTGGTTTTGTTTGTTTCCCAATGAACCTACTTCCTTTTGTTGATGGTTTTATTATTTCTTTGTTCCAATGGCCACATAACTTGCCTTCACTTTTGATTTATCTGATAGAAAGTGTGAACTTCCCCTTCTCACTCTTATTCTACATGTGGAAATAAGGTTCCTTTTTATAAGATTCCTGGGTTGTGAAGAAAACCCATCCTGAATGAATCCTTATTTCAACAATACATTCAACAAATCAGAACAAAACAAAACAATTAATTTTACATCTTCTCAGTGTACTGCAGGTCACTATTTATTTCACTGCCTGTGTAGAAAATAAGGTTGAAGAGCTACTGAGGAGAGCGGTAAGAGACATTATGCTTTTGCACTCTTGTAAGGTGCTACTGCCTTGCACGCAGGCCTATTCTTTTTCTCTACCATTGTTAGCCTTCTCGCCTTTGTTGCATTCTTCTCCTGACTCATTACTTTTCCAGTTTACCATGAATCAAGGCAACTGGGTCCACCTACAAGCAAGACTTCTTGCTTTCCCTCTGCAAAGATTCATAGGAAGAGATATGAGGAGGCAATTATCAGTACCCCACAAATATTATATGAGGGAAAAGAAGCCATTCTTTTTCATAATATGGAGAAAGGGGTATAAATAGTGAGAGGCAGGATTTCCTGCTAATCTTTATCCCTTTCTCGCTCTCGCTCTCTCTCTCTCTCTCTCTCACACACACACATACACACACACACACTCTCCTGGGTTTGATTTACCATGGTATTTCCTTACAGCTTCGAAATGGCACTATAAGGCAGATAACCTCTTGTGCAGAAACAGATTTTTCTTGCTTGGCAGAAAACATATAAAAAGGAGACAGTGCAAATGGAAAAGCTCTTTGCAGTGCTGGAGAGGAGGGCTCTAAAATGTAGACATGAAATTAAATATCCAGTTTTATCCAGTTTATTTTTGAAAAGGTACTCAGCATTAGGGGAGAAGAGGGAATGATTTTAATTTCAGTTTTTTTGCAAAGCTGTATTCACTCAAAATTAGCTTTCCTGTATTGTGAGAAAATCGTGAGGCCCTGGTTTAATGTAAAAAGAAATGGTAAGGATTAAAAACCAGCCATCTTAGCTGTAAAATGCACAGAAGGTAAGTATGATCTGACATGGAGCATTGCTGAAGTAGGGAAGACACTGGTACCTCCATTCAGTGATTCACCCTTGGAGCTTTGCATTGTTTGTGTTTCTTTAAAATACTTAAAAACAAACAATTAGAGAAGAGCAACAGGTAAACTAATAGCCTAAATTAAAAGAATTCACACCACAAAAACTAAAGTTAATCTAATCAAAATAAAGTTGAATAAATAGTCTTTTTGTTTTTTTAAAATAACTAATGTTTTTATTTGGAATAAGGTTGTTCTTGAAATAATACGTAGATTATTAAGAAATGGGGGTAAGGAGAGATGGAGAGGAGGGTCAGGTTGGACCCCCTCTTGTGTGGTGAATTTTTGCCATTGGCCTTACATAATTCCTTCTCAACAAGAGGTTCCAGGCACATCATGTACAAATTCCACTGTTATCCCTCAAAGGGTTAAAGAGGTCAGAGATTTCATACATTTATGCAAAGCAAGATGAACCATACCTCCTCTTTCTCTCTGTGGCCTTGATGAAATGTTCCTTAATGTGATCTTTTCATTTGTTTAGTTTCAACAATCCTTGTACATGGAAAACAAGAGATTTATTTGGAGTTTTCATGAAACACTGTATTCGCTGGAGAACCAGAGAAAGTTCTGATAATTTAGCAGGCAGTTTTAAGCTTCATTATTTTTTTTCTTTTCATCTCTATTTTTAACAACATTAGAAAAGCCATGTTGGATCAGACCAAGTCCTCTCTAAACTAACATTCTATTCATACAATGGCCAATCTGCTGCCTATGGGAATTCTGCCACTCAAGCCCAACTGTCTTCTTTATTTTCTTTATTTATTGTGTCTTCTCTTACCCCCACTCCCATTCAACTAAAAAGTATTTACTTGTGCCATCATCCCTCAAAATAGAAAGCCTCATGCACGCTCGCCAGACCTTTCCGAAAATTAGCGCCTTGCTCCCCAAAACAGCATGTGGATCACCTTTTCAGAGTATTAGCCTTTTTCATCTTCTCATTTCCAGTCAGTCCTCATTATACCTTGATTTATGTAGACAGTGACTGGGAAGTAAGCTTCATTTTTTAAAAAATGGAATTTTAAACCCATTAACCCACTACATTCTCTTTGCATATTGAATAGATTTGGTCTGCCATTAGCTAGGGTCTCTGGTGAGGAGAGCAGAAAAAGGCTGAAGCATATACAGTTAGTTCTAAAAATTCCTGTGATGGCCAGGCATTGTGTGATTCTTCAGCAGAGGAATTTCTGGTTTGCTAATTGCTGGATATTTACTTTTCTTCAAAGTCCATCTTGTAAGACTGTGTATGTGCACATGTGCACGCCTTCAAGTCACCTGTCAATTTATAGCAACCTCATTAATTTCATAAGGTTTTCCTAGACAAGGAATACTCAGAGGTGGTTTCACCAGTTCCTTCCTCCAAAATATAGTCTGAAGCACCTGGGATTCATTGGTGCTCTCCCATCCAAGTACTAACCAGGACTGACCCTCCTTAGCTTCCAAGATTAGACAGGATTTGGTGCCTTGAGGATATTTAGGTCCCATAAGATCAAGGACAGTTCTCTTGAGTGCCTGTCTAGCAGTGGAGGCATATGAGGGTGTTCCTGCATGGCAGGGGGTTGGACTGGATGGCCCATGTGGTCTCTTCCAACTCTACATTTCTATGATTCTATGAAAACCGGTCTGTATTTTCAGCCGATTGGTTTGGATTGTAACATTAGTTAATTTAACATCAAAGAAAAGTTTCTTTTTTCTGCTACAGGCACCTACACTCGCTGAAAAATCTGCTCTAGGGGAATTTGAAGCCCCTCCTGAACCCTGTAGGGCATGGGGTGAAGGACTGCGAGGGTGGATTTCTCCAAATACTAGTCCTAGAAATACAACCTATCTCACAATCCAAGCCAACATACTTTCAGCTGTATTTGGACGTCACATTGAACCACTACTGAGGAAGCCGAAGTCTGATTTGACATCAATTCTTTTAGCACTCTTGGACGACTCAGTACCTCTAGCAGTCTAGAAATGAAACCACAGTTGTCTACATCTGTGCTTCAGCTTCAGAGATAAGCTTATGCCTTGAAGCTGGAGGTTCCTAGGCCGTTTTCCCTCGGTTCGTAATCCTTTGTGATTTGACAAGCACCCCCCACCAAAGTTAACACCTCAGTTTGGGAGAGCTGAGGATAAAAGGGCTCAGGAGGATTCCTCACTCACCACACCACCCAGTTGCTGTTAGAGGACCTGTTACGTGTTGCCACTTCCATAAGTTTCTTATCACTTCATCCTTTATTTCCTTCAGACTGAATGTTCTTTCTACCCATAGTGCCATCAGAGCTATGACTATGGCAGCTGCTTCACCCCTCCCCACTCATTTGGACATGAGGTGAACAAGCAGAGCTGGGAATATTAAATTTGAAAATTAATTCAGTAATATCAGCCAGTTACAACTGTCAAATTAATTCACTGGTGGACTGAAGTGTAAGGCTAGACCAGAGAACTGCATGGAGGTTGTCACTGTTGACCTTAGGGAAGCAGATTTTGTTATTAGCTCTTTCAAAAGGGCTCTTTTTGGCCCTATAAAATTGCCTTTCTCCAACCTGGATTTTTTCCCCACATGGACTACAAAGTCCATAATACGATTATTGCCTGGGAATACATCTGAAAACTGTTAGGGGAAAGCGGTGCCAAAACGTGGGATCTCATCTTGCAGCCTCTTCCGTTTGTCAAATTGTCTGCATCTCTTTTCTCTCCATCTCTACCAACACATTTCATTCCCTCTTCAAATTCTCTTTTTGTAAAAGTTAATAAGGAGTGGTTTAGTTCAGGTGGAGATGCTTAGAGGGTGCTAATCCATTACAAGTACTGCAATAAGTGAATAGCTTCAAAGATTAGTCACTGATTTAAGAGTGCAGAGTCCTTGATCAGAAGCTTTTGAGAGTGTCTGAGCAGCTGCAGAATATTTTTTTTCACTGCACAATTGAAGCACTACATCTTTCCTGCCTCCTCACTCCCAGTCAGGAAGTGTGTCTGCAAAGATCAATGGTGGAGGACAGTTTTGCATGCAGGAGTCAGGGGTCCCAAATACAATCTGCAACATGTGTAGTTTGTTTAATTATGAAATATCTTGTATGTCCACTCTTTTCGGCACCCATCTTACCTTAAGTGTGTAATTAAAAGGGAGGGGTGGTAAGAAGGAAAAGGGGACTGAGTAAAAAGCAAAATGGCAAGAGCGAGGAGATGGAAAAAGAGGGAGAATGGAAAAGGAAATTGGAGATAGATTTGAGGATAACATTCACTTAATTATCCAGGACACTAGCACCGTTTGAGTGATACACTAAGAATTGCAAATTGTAGGTCAGCCCAAATGTTACAATGTACCTTACATAATAATATACAATAGAAATCAGCCACTTCCATTCCCCACACAGACTCCAAACACTTTCTTTTCATATGGATCTGTGGGGAGGGAACCTGTCTTTTGACCTAAAAGGCCTTAAGATTAAGGGCCTTTTCTCAAAAGGTGTTTGTGTGTATTGTGCCACAATATAAAACCAGTCCAGAAAATAATTAGTAGAGAAGGAGAAGTTAGTGAACAGAATCACAATGCATCTGTACCCCTTCCCCTTGAAAGACTCAAAGGCCTTTCCTTCCATGCAGGCCAATGGGGGTCATTTTTAAAAGAGCCCTCAATGCTTGGTTGTCTTTGTTTCCTGCAAAGAAAAAGAAAATAAAAACATTTCTTCCCACTTCAAATTCCTTTCCAAGACTCACTTTTTTCTTCTTTCCCAAAATTAGCTATTCTGCTCCGTAAGCTGAACTGACACCAGCTTTGAAAAGTTGTCCTTGTCTCTGCTGTCTTCTCAAAGTAATTGCACAGATTATTCTGCCGATCACAGCCATGTGACACCTTTCCTCAAATCCTAATATTGCTTCTACTGAGTCAGCAGACTTTCTGTTTCACTGATTGTGACAAAGGAAGAGGGACACATTATAATAAATTCTAATGATCTGATTCACTAAAGCCTGTTTATCATTTCAGCACTGCTTGGCAAACCTAAAAAGTTAGGTGAAATAACTAGAAAAAAATAGTGAATTAATCAGTGAGTTGATCCAAGCTCTGTAAACAAGTTACTTTTGGTCTACAGTTCCCTGAAGAGCTCAGCCATCATGGCCATTGGACATTCTTAGTTGTAATCTATAAAATAAAATAATAGTCCATGCCCTGGTTTACCCCTGCTCTGGCATTGGTAAAGAGCTACGGCTTAGCTCTGCTGCAACCAGGAGGTCACCATGTTAGATTTCATGCCTTTGACAAGCATTGCAGCTGAAGCAAATGCCTCCAGGGGGAGCAGGCATAGGAAGTAAAAGGAGACTGCTGCACCACCACGTGCAGGGCCATGACAGCAATGAGAACAAGGGAAGAAGGGGAAAAACCTGGTATCTAGCGGGGCAAAACAAGTGCACAAACCAGAAAGCTCACTGCTTTCACTTATTTTTCCACAGAGAAATTGCCTTTTTGCAAGCAAAATGCAGCTGCTATTCTTACCTCTAGCAACTTCTCTGAAAAGAAAATAATTCTTTAGGATGAGCAACTTTAAAAGAATTGGAGGTCAACCCATATTTGCTCAGAAGTAAGTCCAGTTATGTTCAAGGGGGTTTACTTCGAGGAATACCAACACAGGATTATAGCTTTTCCTATGTAATTGTGCTCCAGTCCTGCTGTGGGTTGTAAAGTATCTAAAGAATTCCGCATCTAGAGTGTTCATAGTTCTAAATCTATAAGTGAACTGAACTGACACCTCATCTGCATTTCGTTCAGAACTTCTGAATTTATTCTGCATCAGGAGTAGCTGGCTGTCAGTGAGTTTGCATTGCGTTTTGAATTACTTTCTTTTGGTTATCATATTTTAGAAAACCAGGTGCAAAAGACAATGCACAGGGGTTCTTAGCACTTAAAAAGCAGCAAGAAAAAGAATGTCTCACCCTAAATGTACCAAATCTATGTGGGAGCATATGATATATGCCACCATCTCAGCACGTCCAGTTGTCCCAGAGGACATAGTGAATGTAATTGAAAGGGCATGCCAGGGGCATATGTGAACTAGCTCCACCTGCACACTACAACCAGTGTGCATATCTGAGTGTAGGCAAGCGCAGAGCATAGGGTGTTGTCAGGGAATGGGAGGTGCTAGCTAGAGCAGCAGTCAAAAGGAAAAAAACCTTCTATTTATTAATTAAATGAGCAGGGGGATTTGTGTGAACAACCCTTTTTATTTCCATAGTTGAATATCTGTCTTGCTCTTTTCTTCTTGTTCAGCTGGAGTTACAAAATTCAGCTGTCCTTTTCCTTTTGAAAAAGTTAAATATTTCTGATACTGTCAGTCTATCCGAGGATAATTGTTGGAAAGAAGCATTCATAAGCACCTCTGCATCATGTAAGGAGCAGCATTAATGCTTCAAGCCATGTCCACTTACACAAAGACTCTAATGTCTCCTCACCTCTTAAAATCCAACAGGGTAGCTGTGTCAGTCTGTTGGAGCAGAGAGAATAGAATCCAGCTCATTATAGTATGAGCTCATGGTATAATAAATTTGTTAATTTACAATGTTACAGGACTCATTCTTGACTTTACCTCTTAATAGATCCAGATACCTGACTTCTTGCAGGATAACAACTTAAAGTTGGACACAGATTGCATAATGTTTTTCCATGGTTCTATGCAAATAAGATTCATCATAAAGGTAAACATTGCTAGGCAGCATTCTTGCTGCTCATTTTCTTCTGCGAGGGAGCATTGAAATTCTTGATTGTAGAGTGGAGTCAGGGCTGTGGCAAGAGCCTTCCACATACACTAGGGTATCAGCATTAAGTGCGCTGGCTCTTGGATGCATCCAGATTACCAAGTGTCGCATCTTAAGTCTGCTGCCCTATACATATTGCATAACTAATCAAGATCACAGTGCTAGCTGAAGGCTGAGTTTGGAACATTTTGTCAGTAGTCACAAGTAGATGAAAATATGTCTGTTTTAAGTCATTTCGTTCCTGAACTTCTTTGTATGCACTACAGTAGTCCTTTATATATATCCCACACACTCTCACTCATCAACATTTCATGCAGATTTCTTTTGAAGAAGAGGGAGCAAAGCAGAACAAAGGCCATACAGAGTGTATCTGTAACAACTGGTCTTATACTGCCTGTGATCAGTCAAAGCACTATATTGTGATATATTGTGTTAATTTTCTTTTAGACACTTAACAGTGTAGTCCTAAATACCCCTGAGTTCAGTACAACTCCTGTGCAGTCTTGGAACTGAGTAGTCAAATGGAATTCAGTGGAACATTTTGCCAAGTAAGCAGGCATAAGGCCTAAAGGCAGCATCGGATGACTATTGGTAAAAGCAAAATCCTTAAGAGAATGCTTGCTTAATTACATAAGAAAGCACTTTTAAAAGTAGGTTAAACTAGTACTATTTTACTCCATCATAGACACCTTTTCATTATTCTATATATTTTGATTTCATAATGGCAACCATTTTTCATAAGTAAGTAGGATAAATCAATTCAATAGCTTGGGCCCTAAGATAAAGTTACATACGGGAAGTTCACAGAAGAAACAGTCCCATATCCCTCCTTCCCCTTGTATAGTAAGGCAGACAGTTTGTTTTAGATAGGAAGCAGAGATGCATCAGCCCAACAGGCTTGGACACTTGACAAAATTCCTGAAAGGATGTGGGTTCATGTCCCACATGAAGTGCATTGTCAGCGTGTCCAACTTTAAGTGAGTCCTTGTCAGCTGGACTGACAAGTTGAGCCATGAAAACTTGCACCTTAACAACCAGCTCAAAAGCTTGTTAAGAGACCTGAGAGGAATAATTTTTGACAAATAATCCTAAACTTGCTTTATTATCTGCATAGTCTCTGGGAATGTAGAAATGGGAAGACTATCATTTAAAATGAGGAGCAGGCTGAATCCCGGTGCTAGAGAAAATGTAAGTGGGACCAGTTCAGCTTTGTGCCTTGTGAAGTACTGGCACCAATGTTCAGAAACTGTGTAATAGTGAGAGATCTCCTTTCAATGTGCATGGAAGTTTTTGAATGCTAATTTTGAAATTGA
Organism: Cyclura pinguis; assembly: GCA_030412105.1. Taxonomy (NCBI): domain Eukaryota; kingdom Metazoa; phylum Chordata; class Lepidosauria; order Squamata; family Iguanidae; genus Cyclura; species Cyclura pinguis. Next base: position 208,082,162 of record CM059602.1, on the reverse strand, counting down.
ATTTTCATGATTATTTTTTTCATTTAAATAGTCCATTCAGAAGGTGAGACTGTATAGAATATGACAGTAACAGGACAGTGGGGTTTTTTTTCCATGTGTAGATCCATCTTTACATTATGAAAGCTAGGTTGGATATAAAAGCCTCACTAATATTTAGGACAAAAGAGCTTTTTGAAAACATGATCTGGTTTTAATTCTTAGATAAAGAAGCTCATTGGGACTTATATAAAACAATAATGACAGAATTTCAGGCATACTGTTTTCTGGACTATATTAAAGCAGCTTACTGATAGTTTCCATGTATGTCAAAAAGATAGATTTTGGGGAGGGGGGCTATTATTGGCTCAATGAATATATTCCATTGTTGAAATAAAGTGTGCTTTTGTGAAAGTCTGTGCTGGTTTGAACATCTCTGTTAAAAGTTTAGGAGTGAGGAACATTTATTTAAACCAGAAGCAAATAAATAACAAAATAATGTATATGAACAAATGTCAATGGTGTATTGTAAGTAAACAACTGTATATTAAAGATATTATTTTCATGATACTTTAAAAGTATAGTGTTTCTTTTTTTTTTTTTTCATCAGATGTTAGCTGGATAACTTTGTATAATTTTGCAAGCTTAAATAGTCAGATGTTTTCCCTAAAATAATTGAACTGAAATGTGTGTATTTTTTAAGTTGTGTTGAATATTGCTAAAGTGCAAAGTCTACATTGTTAAAGAGAAGTGTTTTCTTAATACAGAGGAGGTAAGTCTGACCATCCAGATATTATTGGCCTGCAGCTTCCATCAGGCTAGCAAGAATTTTCAGTTTGGAAACATCAGGAAACACATCTTCTCACATTTCTTAAAATCTGCTAGCTTTATCTGGAGAACAGAAGTTATTCTTCAGATGATTACACATGTTAACTTAATCCTTTTTTTTATTTTTCATTTCTACTTCTTGGAATCCTTTTCAAATACAGAATGAGCCTTAGACCTACATTCAGTTGCTAGTCTAACATGAGTAGATTCATTGAAATAATGGCATTTACAGAAGTGTTGACTTATCCAGTTTCCATTGATTCAGTAGGTCTACTCTAGTTCGGACATACCATTGGATTTAGGCCTTTAAATTTGCACTAGGATCTCATATATAGTACTTTTATGCCCTGGTTCAGATGTGAAAAGAAAACATGGTCTGATCCTGCTTTGTTTTCACTAACCATAATTTAAACAAACTGCAAGCACTTGGATTTAAATATTCTGGTTAGTTTAAAATCAGAACTGGAAGCTCCAAATTTTATCTGGCGTATGGGAAAGAGTAGAGTGGACTCAAGGCCCGTAACAACGTGTTTGTGTGGTGGGGAACTTCATTTTCACATTATGTGGAAACCAAACCTATCTATCTATTATGATCAGACATCTTTTGGAATTTCAGAATGGTTTGAACTTACAAAAATGGACATTAACAAACAGGACCTGCATCAAAAAATGTTAGTACATTTTCATCTTGTAAATAGAAGGGGTTTTTTTTGTTCATACTGCCAACCAGGCAGGCATTTTCCAAGCATCTTTCGTTTCCAAGTGACAACCAACAGTCTATTGCTACTAAACGCACTTATATTTTCACTGAGCTGGTGTCCATGTGTGTGTAGGTGTGTGTGTGTCCCTCCCCACACACTTTAAAACAAAACAATGCCAAAACTGAGCATGGTTGCACGTCCTTTTTCTTCGTCCACAATCCCTTTAGCATTCATCATCTGCATTTGTTATTAGAGGGAGTGATATTAAATGCTGGACAGATGCAATAATAGACCTTCTTTATGATCAAAAGATTGGACATTCCTTCATCCTGACAGTCTTTTTCCTAGCATCAGTGTGACAGGCCCTTTTTCCTACCAGACTGGTGTGGCAGTTCCCAATCTGATAAGACGCCCTGTCTTTACCCTACAGGTCTGCCTTCCACTTTGTGTAAAAGAGTGAGGTTTCAAGGTTTCTTTAGAACCCTTTAATAGTTTTATGGTAGTGTGTTTTCTGTGTTACTTTAAATAGTGTGTACAACTGAGCCAAGTCAACATTTAGAAAAATAAACTGTAACTTTCATTTAGATGACAATAAGAATAAAGTATTAACATTTATATGCAGGTCAAAGTTAACTCCAGCATCTTTCATTTCGAAGTGACAGCCAACAGTCTATTGCTACTAAATATACCTATGTTTTCACTGAGCTGGTGTCCATGGTCCCTCTCTCCGTCTCTATCTCTCACATACACACACACACACACACACACACACAACTTTTTAAAAAAGCAAGTTACAGCTCCTTTTGTTTTGCCTACAATTCCTTTAGCACTTATCATCTGAGTTTATTAGAGGGAGTGATATTAAGTGCTGAACAGGTGCAATAATAATAATGATGATGATGATGATGTAGATTTCATTTGAATGCATAGCATGCCACTATTACATATTGCAGAGAACTTCTCATATCAAGAATTTGGCTTTTCATGGGGCACCATATTCTTCATGTAAGATAGAGATGAGAATCATACAGCCCTCCAGATGTTGCTGAATGGCAAGCTCCAGCACGCCCGCCACAGCACAATATTAAAAAGTTCAATTAAGAACTATTAAACTGGCATTCAATATGCAAGTGTTCATCTGCACATCTCCCTCTCGATACTTAGTTTCACTAAAATGAATACAAGTACTGATTGTATTCCTTGTTTACCTTCATTGTGATAGTATATGACATGTAACTGTGTTCTTATAAGAAGCAACTCATCCATTTCTCTTGTACCTGGGTGCTTTAAAAAATTCCCAACAACATTTAATAATATTGTAATTGAGTTCTTTACTTCGGGTAGAGAAGTACAGAAGAGGTACAGCTTCCATTCCAGAATTTGTCAAATAAGTTCCTTACACCACTGTCACCCAACCAGCTTCTCCAGGTGTGTTTGTCTACAACTGTTATCATAGTCAGCAAGCATGAGTATTAACTGTGCTGGTTGAGGATGATGGAAACAGGAGCAAAGCACGTGTCAAAGGTGATAGGTTGAGGAAATTTGGATCACATTGTAATTCATTGCACTTCTTCACATTTATGGGGCAGGAGGGTTTTAGAAGATATCCAGAACAACCATTTTGGATAAGGAATTACTTCTATTTCTGAAGCAACTTATTAATTTAATTATTTTGTATAACAGATAATGTGTTTTCCATTATTGCTGTCAAGATGCAACACACATGCTTTTCTTCAATAGGCTATATAAAGCACATCTTTAACACTACATGCATGGTTACAAGTATATTAAAAAGCTGTTAATTGTTTGGTCTTTGAAGGTAGTAAAAGATCTTCACAATGGGACGTTCAATAAAGGAGGATGTCCATATCATAATGTATAAGAGCATATGAATGTTGTAATGCCTTGATGTTTTTTATTGTCCCTCACTCATCACACTTGCACAACTTCGTTATGCAGTGTTAGTAAGATAATGAAGGAAGGTCTCAGGAATACTATTGTCTTCTAGCAGGGAAGCTATGATGTAATCTAGAAATAGCTTACTTTTATTTTTAGGAAGGGTTTAGCAACCAACTTGTTAAAAAAAAAAAGAGGGGGGAAACTTCATCATTCAGCTAACTGGATGAAAGGAGACAGATTCTGTTCTCCCCAAAGAAATTCTGCTAGTGCTTTGCACAGCTGAGATCACCACCCTAGTCCTCAAATTGACAATTTCCTTACTACTTCCTTTAAATTCATTTCCTCCCCGGAAGGAAAGTTAATAACTTATTACACCTCTGAGTTCTCAAACCAGTTGGGCAATTGATTTTTTTTCCCCAAAGGAAAATATCACTGTAACACATGTGATTTTCCATCCATTTTCTCAGCTTAAGAGCTGTTCCTCTAAATCACCAACAATTTTCCCTCACAGATATGAGGGTTTAAAGACCAGTGTAGGAATTTAAGGGGGAACCATCTAGATATTGGGATGCCCTCCAGCCACCGTCCTGGATCAGTGTTTTGTTATATGACAGGAGAACTCTAGTTTTATCAGATCCGTCTTTGAAATTTTGTAGTGGTTATACAAAAACCTGTCCATTTGGTTTATCCATTTCACCTTCTGTGCTGGATAAATTACTGTGTCACGTACTTCCATCTGCCCACATTTCCCATGTCCATATTGTACATTTTTAAAGGTTGATTAGGAAGGAGAAGGGATCCATAATGGCAACTGTAAATGAAATATTTGTTGGCCAATTGGAAAAGAATCATACTGAACATAACATTTTCAAGGAGCTATCCAAATTGCACAACTGATCATTCTGTAGGTTTTGCTTTCCAGAGTTTCAGTGTCTTCAGAAAGATGTTTTCTGTCAAATGAGGAAAAAAAACCTTATGAATCATTGTAATTGAAGTCAAAGTAATTTAATAATGGTGTATGTCATGTCCATAATGTAATCACAGTGAAGATGTTAAATGAATCTACTGCAGGTTAATATACGGTCAACATTTAAATTTGTGAAATGAGTCAATATTTAGATCTAATCAGAATTTCTTAATAAGAACTCCTCACTTGCCAAACTACTAAATCTTGTTCAGCTTGTATGTGTTATTTCTTAGAAATTTATCTTGGTTTGGTTTTCAGACCTTTGGTCATGTAGGTCATTCTTCTCCGGACACAATATTCCAGCTAAGGACTGACCAAAGTGGACCAGAATGGGGCTACTGCTTCCTTAAATCTTAAATACTCCTGTTGATGTAGCTCTGGATTGCATTGGCCTTTTTGGCTGCTGCATCACACTGTTGACCCATGTTTCGCTTGTGGCCCCCTAGATCCTTTTCACGTGTACATGTAATAATAAAGTTCCAGCAAGGTAGAATTAAGCCACATTTCCTCCTTACCCACACATAGAATTAATTGTCCTTCTACCCAGGGCTGTCCCATAAGGCCATGCCTGCACTGCAGGCAAGGGCAGCCATGAAGCGCCTGGCTGTGATTCAATAGCTGGACACATGCTGATGAAGGCATCCTCCAGGACTTCATAGGTGGCCAGAAGGAGGTGATGGGGCAGTCAAAAAGCATCTGGCTATTGGAACATAGGCCATTTCCACACTACACTGTTATAGTGCTATTATTCTACCTTCAACATCCTATGGAATTCTGGGGTTTGTAGTTTACTGAGGCCAAAGAGCTCTGTGGCTGAGAATTCTAAAGGCCCCTCCTTAAACTGCAAACCCCAAGATTCCATTGGATGTTGAAAGTGACGTAATAGCACTATAACAATGTAGTGCGGAAATGGCCGTAGCCAGGTGCTTTTTGAGTGCCCCATCACGTGGCCCTGTCGGAGCGACACTAAGCAGGAGGACAGTGAGTCCAGTGGTTGGGAGAGTCATTATGCAAGGGACTCACTATCCTCCTTCTGCAGCAACTATAAAAAGACATATGCAGGCATAAATTGCACTTATGAAAAGATGAATTTCTTTGGGAGAAGTTACAAATTACAAATCCAGAAAATGATGAGATGCAAAAGCTTTTCACAAGGCTGAAATGCCAAAAGCAGTGTATCCAAGTCCAGATGCTCCTCATCCATTTGTTGTATCTTTTGGCATGTAAGTTGTACTTTTAGAAAACAGTGTGCATCGAGATAAACATGAAAAAGCAACAAGAGAAAGCTGATTGTTGCAGACGGGGATTAAAGATTAAATGCCCAAATACATGCATGAGCTAATATACGCTAGTTCGGGTCGGTCTGGAAAACCTAGGCTGAACTTTCAAAACCACAGAATCTGCCAGCACCAGCTTCCTCATGTGTTAGAGATCAGGTGGATGGTTGAACACAAGTGAGGAATCTCTGTCACATTTACCAAGGAGAGAGACAAGAAACTACTGCAAAGTTTATACTGGTACAAGCTGACTACTTACATTTTGTGAATCTATTTTGGCTTGTATTTGTTTCCGATATTTCTTTTTAATGCAGCATGTAGTTATAATAGTGATGATCAACATGACACCAAATATACTAAGAGATGAGGCAACTGCTATTACAACAGTGTCCTGCGTTGTTCCTTTATTTTCACATTTTTCTCCCATGTACCACCAGTCCACCCCAGCAGGGCACCTGCGAAGCATCACAACAGTTTTAGCAAGTCAGTTCAAATATCAGATGAAATAAAATGTTAGAAGTTTGCTTTCTGTTCATATACACCACTCTCGTTTTTTACTCTTCCATCTTTCTTTCCTCTTTAAGCATGGTAAAACTGTAAAAGCTAATCACTTCCAGATAATACTGTCTTCTAATCATTTAGGGTGTATTCCAAGATATTTTCAGAATGATCTTTGGGTCATTTTTGAAAAACAACTCCATTTAGGAGTAACCTGAGCCTAGGGTGCTTCAAGATGTTGAGCTTCCACCAATGTATCTTAAATATGTTGGACTATGTGGTTAAAATGGAAAAAGATAATGATATATTACTGTGTTATTTGATTACTGCTGCAAAGTTGATTTATGCAAAAAATATGTAAAAGTAGAAACAGCCCTATGATGGATGAGTGGTTAGAAAAATTATTGGAATTATCTGAATTAGATAAATTGACATTTTTGTTAAGGAGTAAAACTTCAGAATCATATCTGGTTATCTGGAAATCTTTCATAGATTTCATAAAGAAAGAGGAGAAATGACCAATATAGATTTTGATTGGATTATTGAATTCTTTTCAGGTGTTAAATATTAAAGTTAGAAATATAATTTTACACTGGGAAGAAAATTGGAAAAGGTGATTATGGTGTGAGAAATAATAACAATTGTATTGACAGATTTACTATATTCTTTTGTAAGCAAATAGAGTGGCATGGGAAGCCATATTTTAACTTTTTGTAAGTAAAACTTTAATATAGTTTAAAAAATAGTTGCCCCTTCAACTAATTTCACTGCTGAGCTGAACCTGCCATGAAACTTTGAAGCAAGTGCTTGCCTGAGAGAGTTCATCAGTTTTGTTCATATTTCATGGAATTGTTTTCTAACTGAATGACTCAATAGCTTGCCTAGAGCTCAGAAACTACCATTTCCCAGGGTCTCACTTCCAGCATAGCTATGCTACTTGGGACATTATGGAAAATACAGTCCAAAACCTTACAAATCCTGTGGCTCCCTAATTTTATATCAACTAGATTACCCTCCTGGATCTCTTAAGAAGCAGAAAGAAACCTAGACCAATCTAGCATCCTGGCTGACAATGAGCCATCCAAATTATTCTAGAGTGGATAATGGAAGCAAGAGGGTTATCTAGCTGATTTTCTCTGAGCAACCAGTATTCAAAGATATGGAAATTTCATTTAGCTGTCACAGTAAACACCCAACAGTAGATCTGTTCTCAATTAATAAATCCTTCTAAGCCAAAGTCTATCATCCTGGGGCAGCAAATCACACCTTGATGATGAATAAAAGATGTGTATTTAATTGTCTCAGTTTGTATGGGGAACCTGAGTTTTAGCATATCAGAGAAAAAATATTTTTATCGACACCTCCCATCATGCCTGCTCTTCAAATGTCTGTCATGTTCCTTCTCAGTGATTTTTAACCCCCTGCCCCAAAAGGTTAACTAGCCCCACGTGCTTTGTTGTTATGTGTCTTCAAGTCACTTCTGGCTTATAACCCTATCACCGGGTTTTCTTGGTAAGATTTGTTCAAAATGGGATTGGCTTTTGCCTTCTTCTGAGGCTGAGAGAGTGTTTTTATTGCCTAAAGTAACCCAGAGAGTTCCATGGCTGAGCGGGCATTTGAACCCTGGTCTCTGGAACGGTAGTCCCCTGCTCAAATCACTGCACCATGCTGGGTCTCCCCACATGCTTTTGTTGCTGTATGCCTTCAAGTCATTTCCAACTTATGGTGACCCTAAGGTGAAGCTATCACAGGGGTTTCTGGGGCTGAGAGTGTGTGACACATCCAGTATCATCCAGTGGGTTTCCATGGCCAAGTGGGGAATCAAACCCTAGTTTCCAAGGTTGCAGTCCAACTCTCAGATCACTACACCACTATTATAGAGTTGTCACTCAATATGTTGAGACACAACAGGAGCTTTTCTAACCTGTCATTCTTTTAACAAGGAATGATGGGAACCTGCAACCTTCTGTATGCAAAAGATGCACAATGAGCTACAGCTCCTCCCACTTTATCATCAACAGGATTACTTAAGCTGTGTCAACATCTTTGCCTACTCACTGGCCATTTCCGCACTAGCCTGTTATAGGCCCCTCCCTAAACTGCAAAGCCCAGGATTCCATGGGATGTTGAAAGTGGAATAATAGTGCTATAACAGGCTAGTATGGAAATGGCCACTGTCAAATTGAGGGAAAAGGAATTAAGGCTTAAGGATGGTGGCTGGAATCCTGTTGGAGACTTCAGTCTTCATAACTAGACTTAGATCTATGGGAATTCATCTTTGAAGAGCAACATGAATCAGTTACCTGCAGACAGGCTTTCCCTCAACAATAATGCAAGTTCCATTATTCTTACAGCCATAAGCTATACACGCATCAACCGTGAATATATGGGTGCTTGCCACTTGATTTGTAGTTGGAGCACTGGTAGCTGTCAGATTTGGTTCTGTTGATCTTAAATGTGATATATCTAAAGTGAATAAAAAAAGGAAAGATTTCTTACATTATAATCAATACATAATTATACATTCAATACACTGGGACAACATTGTAGGAAAGCTGATAGGAGAGACAGAGAGTGTTACAATCAGAGCTTGGAATTTATTTTTTTTAAGGGAATTTGTTACCTTACTCACTATTCTGGTCACACAACAGGTTGTTCCTGCAGCCTAGAACGCTATTGACCTGAATCCTATTGCTTATAGACCTGTAAGATCAACTGTTGAAAGGTGAGTTAACATGTAAGTAAATTCCTAAAAGGATCTACTCTAGTTGGGACTAACTGTAGGATAAAGGTCTTGTGTAGCCATTGCTGTTAATATTGTGCCACTGAAGAATATAGGAAACGCCCTCTGGTTCCTGTTTTGGGCAGCCAGCTTGGCAAGGCAGCCCCCCTCCTGCTCCACACTCTCCCACACGAAGTGGCACCAATCCAGACACCTCTCCCACCCTACCCCTCAAAATCTCTTCTCTCCCCCTCCTTCAATCTCTCTCATTAAGGACTGGGCAGAACAGAGTAAGGCAGGAAAGACAGACTACTTTTTTTTTAAAAAAAAATCCAACTAACTCTAGTCTTTGTGTACTTTATGATGTCAGTGTTTCTCCTCGCTCCCTCCCCAGCTCTCTTGTCCATGTCACTGGCTGCAGCATGAGGCAGACATCCGTGTGGGCCTTCCTCATTCCTATCACGTTGAAACTGAGGGCCTTTCCACACTACACTTCTATAGTGCTATTATTCCACTTTCAACATCCTATGGAATCCTGGAGTTTGCAGTTTAGTGAGGGGCCTTTAAAATTCTCAGCCAGGGAGCCCTTTGGCCTCAGTAAGCTGCAAACCCCAGAATTCCACAGGATGTTGAAAGCGGAATAATAGGACTACAACAGTGTAGCACAGAAAGGCCCTGGGTCAGCATATACACCCAGCAATAGATAACAAGCCTATTCTAATTTCTCTAAAAAGTAGTGAATTACAGCCATGGCTGTTACAACAGGGGATGAGTTGCTGCAAAAGTGACTAATTTATTAAATTAACATGTTAGAAAAATGAATTTCTTGGTTTGGCTTCAGACTAGGAAACTGAATCATTGACAGCAGATGCTTCGGCACAGAATATCCAACTCATAATAAAATCCACCTACCATCTGCACTTGCGAGAATGAAAATACTATCATCCTTAATAAAATCACGACTTTTAAGCCTCTGATGCGTTAGAAAGGCACTTGTTCCATATCCAGGACCTCTCCAGAACATAGTGCCATTCGGAAAGGTGACTTCTGTTCCTACTTTATCTGGTCTGTCCCATAAGTAAAGGTCTGAGGATACTGTGAATCAAAAGATTGAAAAAAATATATTTAGAAAGAAAGAAGTTTATTAAATACATTCCTTTTGGGTGGGGGAGGGGGGGTTCAGAAAATTGTAAAGTCACCTGCTTCCCTTTTTGTCAACAAGTTAAAATTGTTGGAATCAATCATAAAGCGTGATACCTTGAGGAAATAACACCACATTATGGGCTTTTAGCAATATTTAGGGATCTCAGGCCCTTTCCACATGTGGGGGGGGAACGCCCGAAAACAGAGCTTACCGGCTTTGTTTTCCAGCCGGCCGAGTCCGTCGCCACGAGGAGCAGCGCGAGTTCGCTGCTCCGCAGTCCTCCTGCGTCCCAAATGGCGGCTTCCGGTTGGTGGAGGCTCTCTACCAACCGGAGAAGCTCACCAGCCGAAAGCCCGCCCCCGGAAGATCTGCAGGAACGCACTTGCGCGCGCCTGCAAATCTGCTCCGGGGCCAGGCGACGGAGCTACACGGCTTCGCTCGCTCCGTGCTTTTTAAAAACCTCAAAAAAGAGGTTTTTAAAAACCACGCTGCGCGACCACTTCTGGTCGCGCAGAACCGGACTGAGGTGTGGATCTACAGAAAGTAGTCCACCCCAGTCCACTCGACAGTGCAGAAGACCTCCGTTGGAGGTCGCTCTGCACCATTTTAAATTCCCAGTGCGGAAATGGCCTCAGATAATCACCAAACCCAGGACCTGTTGGCCTAATAGCTGCCCCAGGTGACTTGCTATGCCTGGTGGGGAGAACAGAAAAAATCTGGACGGAGTGAGAAATACTAAGCTGAGCCATGAATCTGGCCAGGGACTTTTCTGTGAGAACTTCTGCTGACTCCATTGCAGCACACTAAGTCCCTCTTAGACAGAGGCAAAGTGCAGCTGCTTTTGTACCGTTGGATCTTCCCTACAGCCCCTTTGCTTTTAAAGTGAAAGGTGGATTGCCTCACCCGGAAGCTTCCACAGTGGCAATTCACCTTTTAAACAGCTGCAGGGGTGGGCTGGTCACTGTTCTAACTCTTTTTTTTCCCCAAGACCAGAAGTGGATGTCCATCCACTTCCAATTTTCTTGACATTTTTGGCAGTTCGTGAGGTCTCCAGGGAGAAAATCCACCCACCAAAACCTTTGCAGGGACAAAACAGGATAATTCTCTAGACGTATGCAACAGATCTATATTGGCCCCAACCCAGTAAATTCACTGCCTAGGCACCAACTTGAGCTGACTTGTTTTGGCAAAAAAGGTGGGGTATAAATTTCAGAGGAGGAGGGGGGGAGGCAGCAGTAGGCATATGGAGTATATGTGGCCCTCCAGATATTACAGGGCTCAAATCTCCATTATCTGTCAGTGCTGGCTGTGGTGGTTAAGGGCTGATGGGAATTTCAGTCCAACAATGTCTGGATGATCACATATTGTCCATCCTTGGCCTAAGGCCCGCAAAATCCTGATCTTACCCATTGGATAAAGATGGAGAAGACAATACATTTGGCCACTGAGTAACTGACTGTTTCCTCTTTCTCTTCCAAAAGTTTGTTTTCTGCTCAACTAATTGATAAAACAGTGGGCCTAAGAGTATGTTTTCTCACAGAGTAGCGCTAAGTAGTAACTGTAGTAACAGATGGAAAGTTTTCATACTACCCAGTGTTGATTCTTTATATCAACGACTTTGAACACAACAAAAAAGAAACCTGGAGAACAACATCCTGATTTATTTCTTTTCTGAATTAAATTTTTTTTACTATCAATTTACAGAGACTTCAATCCTCCACTGAATGCACCTCTACAGATAGGATATATGTGAAAGCAAACTTAACACATAGGATATTATCACTTAGAAAAGCTGGATTTATATCCTCTCCATGTACTCTGCCCTCCTTTATCATAGTTTAGTACCACCCTCGTCTCATAACTTTATTATATATACTTATGCAATTTATCTCTATTATAAGAAAGTAAATCATTAGTTGAACATACCTGTGGTAAGAGGTGCCTTTTAACAGAGAAAGAATCAGTATACACATCTTTGCTACCTTAAAAAATATAAAGGGATTTCACCCCTCAGAAATAAAACTGAACGGGGATAACAAATTACCACAGAGAAAGGAAATTAGAATATCTAGCTAAAATTTGAATGCAGGATTACAGAACACAGATATTTAAAATAAATACTGGCTAGTTCTGAGAGCCACTTTATATGCAATTGTCAACTCAAGAACTTTTTTTTAAAATTGCTTACGTTCTCTGGTCATAAAGATAGTATCTTTTCGTGCAGAGAAGTAAAATACTGTGGAAAATTCTAATGAACAGTTATTGCACAGAGAGAGAGAGAGAAATTTTGTGATATCAGTTAAGGAAATCTGATTGCAGTATTAACCTACCTAGTTCATTTGGATCTGTTGTTATGCTCCTTAGATTTGACATACGTTGAGTGATATCCGGATGTTGATCAAGAAGAACCATTGTGAATTGTTTCCATGCACAAGGCCACTGAAGATGGTTGTCATTTGCCCCAGAGATCAGGTGCAAATATATTGCTAAATTAAGTGGACTGGTGCTACCATTCACATACAAGGAAATCTGAAATGCATATCCTTCAGGAGAGTAAAATGGTGGGCTATATAAGCGTCCCGCCACCCCTAAAGGGCTTGAGGCAAGAAGCTCAGTGAAATTTCTTATATGCCAAACATGGTGAGGGCACTGAGTTTCAGACAGGTTGATGTCATCAATGGAAAGGCCTCCATTTGGTGCCATGGATCCTTTTATGCCTTCAAATACCACTCTGAATTTACTTGATATATTTAAAGGAATGTGATATAACTCCCAGTAGTTCACTGGTGAACCTGGAAAAGAATTATAAGGTGTATTATATTTAGAGCCTAATGATATGCCAGAGGACAGGATCAAAATTCAAAATGACCTTGACAGATTGGAGAGCTGGGCCAAAGCTAACAAAATGAAATTCAACAGAGAGAAATATAAGGTTCTCCACTTAAGCAGGAAAAATGGAATGCACAAATATAGGATGGGGGACACGTGGCTGGATAACAGTATGTGTGAAAGGGATCTAGGAGTCTTGGTAGATCACAAGCTGAACATGAGTCAGCAGTGTGATGCGGCAGCCAAGAAAGCCGATGTGATTCTTGGTTGCGTCAATAGGAGTATGGTATCTAGATCAAGGGAGATAATGGTACCACTCTATTCTGCATTGGATAGATATCATTTGGAATACTGTGTCCAGTTCTGGGCATCTCAGTTCAAGAAGGATATCAACAAGCTGGATCGTGTCCAGAAGAGGGCGACCAAAATGGTGAAGGGTCTGGAAGCCATGCCCTATGAGGAGTGGCTTAGGGAGCTGGGTATGTTTAGTTTGCAGAAGAGAAGGTTAAGAGGGGACATGATAGCCATGTTTAAATATTTGAAGGGATGTCATGTTGAGGAGGGAGCGGGCTTGTTCTCTGCTGCTCCAGAGACTAGGACAAGGAGCAATGGATTCAAGCTGCAGGAAAGGAAATTCCACCTGAACCTCAGGAAGAACGTCTTGACAGTCAGAGCTGTCCTGCAGTGGAATATGCTGCCTCGGAGTGTGATGGAGTCTCCTTCTTTGCAGGTTTTTAAGCAGAGGGCTGTATGGCCATCTATTGGGAGTGCTTTGATGGGTGTTCCTGCATAGCAAGGGTTTGGATTCGATGGCCCCTGTCGTCTCTTCCAGCTCTATGATTCTATACCCAAATAAAAGGGATACACTCTCAATTTTATGGCCACTCCTCCCACAGAAGCTCCAGGCTGTAGAGGAACTCTCTTGCTGCCAAACTTCAGTTGGGAATAGTGTCCAGCAACTAAATGGCTCCCATAAAACCTGGAGCAGCTGTGGGAGAAATGGTCATAAAACTGATAGTGAGTTCACCACCTCCATGGCAATATATTCCCTGGCTATTCCTGATAAAAAGAAGGGAGCTAAAAAGCAAACTCAGGCACTGGTGAGTTCTTAGTGTGAACTTCTTACAGGTATTATGCCTGACAGAAAAGGGCAAAGCAATTACAGTAATAAAAGCAAAAGTTTTGCCAATGCTTTTATTTTATTTTCAAATGATCTCCATAATAAGAAATGGAATATAAACCTGCAATGGCAGAAAGATATTTCCAGGTTTGTTTGGTAGGCAAAGAAATCTAGGCTAAAACTCAAAAAACCGTATAATGCTAAAGAAAAGGGTGGTTTGGGATTTCCTAATATTAAATTGTATTATGAGGCCTTTTGCTTATTGTGGCTGAAAGAATGGATTTTGCTTAGAAACAAGAGACTATTGGAACTTGAAGGTAATAATTTAAGATTTGTTTGGCATGGTTATCTTTTCTCTGATAAAGTCAAGGCATGCGCTGGATTTAAAAATCATTGTATCACAAGTTTGGTATAAATACAAGCAAAGGTTTTCCCTTAAGATACTACTAGTTACCTCGCCACAGGAAGCTTTTTTTAAGAGAAAGAATGGTTATATTATAATAGTCTTTTATGTTTGGAACAAGATATTTAGGAGCTCAAGTCAAGAGAGATACTTTTTAAGGAGCATATAGATCTTATTGGTTTGCTTGTTTACAACTTAAAGAGAGATTTAAGCCAGCTACAAGAAATCTAGTGAAAGAGGCCAGAGAAAATGTTTTTTATTTAGAATTGTGTAAGGATGAAGAACATGAAATCAAAAAAATATACAAATGCCTTTTGAAATCAGAGACAGAAGATGAGGCTGTAGAAAAGTATGTGATAAAGTAGGCCCAAAATTGGGGGCATAGTGTTCAAACATGGGTAGGCGGGAAATGTGGACTAAAGATATAAAATGTACTTTGTGCAGTAATTTAAAAGAAAATACGTACAAGATGATTATAGATCTAATGCCAAACAACTTGTCAAAGATGTCTAATGTTTCAAATCATTATTGGGCTGTCAAGATAAGGAAAGATTGTTTTCTTACAGGTGGTAGACTTGTAAGAAGTTGAAAAGTTACTGGTCTAAGATTTATACCCTATTTGCCGGCATATAAGATTCACTTTTTTTCCTGAAAAATACTGTTTGAAAATGAGGTGCATCTTATACACCAGCGTGTCTTATATACCAGCAAATAGTATTTGCTGATGTATAAATGGGGTGTATCTTATATGCCGGTGCGTCTTATATGCCAGCAAATACAGGTAACTTAATTTAAAAAAAATTAAAGGCAGATTTTGCAATGACATCAGAAATGTTCTTATTAGGAGTTGTTGATAAAGTATTGGATAGTAAATACAGACTACTTCTTCCATATATGATAACAGCTGCAAGAATGTTGTTTGCCCAAAATTGGAACTGGAGTAAATCACTGACAACAGAAGAATGGCTTGTTAAGGTTGTGGACTTTGCCCAAGTCACCAAACTGATGTGGATTTTGAAAAATAAACTAATTGAAGACTTCCTGAAATAGTGGAAACCATTTATGGTTTTTTTTCTTTTTTGAGCTATAATAAACCTACCGATGTAATAATCCATAGTTATGGTTACTAGCAATTCTAGTAAGTTGAATTTACTTAGATCTGCAATGGTACAATAATACATTTTCTATTAAAAAGCTTTTATTTTCATTACAGTTTGTGGGGGGCAAGGTCAGAGTTCTTTTGTGTCTTAGTTAATTAGTGATTAGTTAGATTGTGTTTATAGTAATTCGTAATTTGTTTTCATTTTAGTTAGCTTAGCTTAGTTTTAGCTTTAGCTAAAACATATGTATTGTCTATGTATAGTTTTTTTTTCTCTAAATGTTGATCATCCGGTTGTGAATTAGTTTGTCTGTATCAAAATTAATAAATATGCATTTTAAAAAAAAGAGATAAGAGCTTAGAAAAGCCACTTTTTTGGCTCCAACTCTAGGAAGTTTTCAAGCAGTATGGCAATGATGGCTGGCATATTCTTCCAGTTATAATCTGAAAAAGGAACTTTTCCAATATCTGAAAAGCTTCTCTCAGAATGAACTAGGTAACAACAAATGGATGCTGAGAACATTTTCATACCTTGTATTGTTTCTATAAGTCTGTAGGTACCATTGGGATTTGCATCCGTGTACTCCTTGACTGCAATATTCAGCTGGTCCATTTCGCTTCCACTGTTATAATAAAAGAACTGCAGGCACTGGAATCCTCTCTTTGGGTAGAGAAACCGGCTCTCTAAAACAGCTCGGTCCCCCTGGTTTCCAGCACTAGTGTTAAAGTGCATAAAGTAACCAGTTTCTGTTGAGGACAGAAGGGGAGAAAAAAATACAGATAAGACTATTAGAACTTTAAAAATACAGGCTAAAAGATGATAGCCAAGATGACTCATGTAAGACAATTTCATGGACTAAAAGGTACTTGGTCTTCAGGTGTAGATTCTGGAGGTGACCAATTTGTTCTTTGTTGCCCTCTGTTTGATTGCCTTTATCTTGTACTCCAGTTCCAAAACATTAATCCTTCTAGTTCTTTCACAGAGAACAATTATCCAATACCAAATCTGACTTGCACTAATCAAAGAAATTGGCATACATCCATATTTAGCATGTCTGACACGAAATGCATATTTGTAGCGTTTGGGGACTAGTTGGTAAGATCACATTCTAATGGCTGGGGTTTTTTTCCCACCCAAACTGTAAGTTCCATTTTTCCACCGGCCCAAAAATTGCCCCCCACATCTGCCAGAGTGTCCCAACACTACTCTAAAACCAGGGATCAAAACAGCTGACAGGACAAGCTGCATCTTTGTAGCAGTAGACCAGATACTGTTGAATATATTTCCAGAATAGTGGCATATCAATGTATCTTCTGAAAATGTTTCCAGTGATGAATTACCCCATACATGGGGTAAGCTAATTATAGATTAGAAACTTATCAGTTTGATTAAGATATGATTGAGTCTAAAATTATATGACTTTTTCAGGAAAGCTATTTGAATATGTACACATATGTAAATCAATAGTATTTATAGGTGGAGTACTAATAGGATGAAATAGAATAAGTTGTGCAGAGCAAACAAAATTTAATGAAAGAGGATAATAAATGAAAAGGAAGTGTAAAATACAGATAGCAGAATGGTCTCCCAGAAGAGCAAGAAGGAAGTAGAAACACAATTTATGTTCTGTTTTATTTTAACTTTACTTACAAACATCAATGAATGTGGTTGTCATGAGTTTAACGGCAGATTGTTATAAGAAAATTGTACATGATGTTATGGAAGAATCTCTTATGTTTTCTCTTTTTTTAATTTATTATTTGTAATAAAAATAAAGTATATAAAAAAAGAAAATGTCCACACAAAGTTATGCTATACATCTTGTTAAGCCTTCTTTTTAGAACTTCAGTTCTGATTTTAGGATATTTATACTTGCTGTCATTGTGGGATTAGAATGGATTTTTCTACTGTTCAGTTAACTTTCATTTACTGCATTAAACACAAAATATACAGACACTTTGATGACTCATGCATCTTATAAATATTAGGCAAAATAAGGAGTAAGGCTGCATGTGCTGCACTCTAAATGTGCAGTCATGTGCATGAACCTCTATGAACAGATACAGCTTCCAAAAATAGAGAAGCTTCAGCATTTCAAACATTCACACTACGAATATGAGGTGGTGCCCTTTGTTGCCAGAGGTCACTATCAGCTCCGTTCTCCAACACGATCTGGGTTCAAAATGTTTCTGTTTTGTCTGGAAAGGAGTGAACCAGAAGGGCAGGCTAAAATATGCTTTCACTCTGTGTCTCCTCCCAAACTCTGTGTTGAAACGGAACTGGAGCATCACCACCTCCTAGGTACCAGTGTGGGATCTTCTGAATTTAGTAATGCTTAACGTCCCTCTGTTTCCTAATTCAGCTGAAGCATCACAAAACACTGAATTATTTATAATTTGGCTATAGAGAGTCCCTTGACTCTGAATATTTTTTCAAAAAAGTGTTGTATTGTTAAAAAAAGTAAAAGCATTATAAAGAAGTTCCGCAACGTACCAGTAAATCTGGATTTCTCTCACCCTTCAGCTTACATTCCTTGCTCTTTGTCCTTTGCTCTTTTTTTCTTGCCAGTTTCCAACTTCTTCTTCTATCCCCCATGTACCATGTTCAATACCATCTCCGTGGCTCACCTTAGACTCTTTTCTCACCCCTCCATCCTCCAGAACAATCTTCACGATTAACTATTAAACTACTGTACTGTAATACAGTCCCAATAAAACCGGTTTTCTGGAAAAGGCCCTATCTTAGCTTTATTGTTCCTCCAAGTGCCTTAGAAGAGCACTCTGTCATCCAAACTTCAATACAAAATTGCATAATTTGCTCATGTGTAGTTTGATGCACATTTGCTAAAATAAGCGAAAACCTTCTATGGAAGCTATGAATACATAACCTAGAGTTATGTCTTGTGATTGTTACATATTCATGATCCCTACATAGCCCCTAGTTTGGGAGCTAGTTTAGACCCCCCAATCCCCACTTACCAGGAAGCAGCTGCTGCAATTGATGAGTCCCTGTTCCCTGTTGCCTGGGGAGCAGCTAACTGATGTCCCACCCCGCACTCAGGCGAGCAGGCCTTTGGCATAAGGGGAAATTGCAACAGGGATGCTGCTTCTTGCCTGTCACACCAGAGATCACTCACAGGAGGAAATGGAAATGGAAATCAGCTGCATCCACAATGACAGAGGAGCAGGTGCCTCCCAATAAGTGGAGATAATAGGATGGCCTGGGATTCATGCAACTATGGTGCATATGCATATGTAAATCCCATACTGATTCCAGCCTTTGTTTGTAGGCCAGGCTTCACCAAAGAAACAGGTTCCTGTCTTCCCACTGCATGGGTCACGGTAGGCAACTGTGCCAAATTTGAACCTAAATTCCCACATTGTTCAGTTTCCAGAAAGGCTTATTCTCTGAATATGGAGGAACAGATTTGAAATGTGAACCTACATTCACAGAAAACAAGTTAATGCAGTGGCAATGTATCAGCAAATTAATTTAATGAAGTCAAAGATAACAAATGAACCCACAGAAAATACTTCTCTAAGAGATAAGTACAGTTGCCTTATATTACCTTGGCAGGCTCCTGCATAGGTATGATCAGTTTGTGGTCCACTTGAAACCTGAGTTGTGCGCTGCCAGTCAGCATTATCATCTGAACTTTGAATCATTCCACACACATTGGCAAGTTCAAAACTGCATGTATCCATAAAGCTTAAAGAGGAAGCTACAATGACAAAGGGAAAAAAAACTTACATACAAGGTAAATTAAACGCTTTTTAAGCTTAGTAGAAACATTCACTCAAAAGAATTAGTGCTTTGATCCAAATTAGGTGTAACATCAGGAGATCTGTATGCTTGTTGGTTTGTTAAAAAGCAGTCGTGGAGGGTTGTGAATCAACTGACACCAAAGTGCCAAAAGCTTTAACACTTTTTCTCTGAAGTTGGAGATACAATTATAGTTCTCTACATATCTCATCTGGTTTTTAGAAACCAACAATTTCAAGGAGCAAAACTTCTACAAACTTTGACATCTTACAATCATTGAGTGCTGCCAGCTGATTCTATTACTACTTTAAAGAACATATTAACTAAGTGTGAATTACTTTTATTTTAAAATCAGTAAAATCTGCATCTAAATAATCTGTTTTAGTTTTTGTTTATGGATGGATCTGCATCTTTCCTCCATGACTAGTAAAATCAAATGATCTCAGAAATACAGATATGTTCAGCAATGTACAATATGAAAAAACAAGAAAGAATGCTGTGGTTTCTTAAACAGTCACAAATCTGTTAGAGCATATTCTTTTATCAACAATATTCCTAATAGAACTGGCATTAAGAAAGACCAGCTACCTATAAAAATAAGTAATTACTATGACTTCTCTACAAATCCTGCTTAAAGTGGTGGTCCCTGGACCAGTACCAGTCACTGAGTCATTGTTTGCCAGTCCCTGGCAAGTTTCCAGAATAGAAAGAACAAATTGTACCCAATGGGCACAAATTTAGTGCCACTCCCTGGCATACTAATAATAATCGCCAGTCCCCTACATCAGCCAGCCTGAGAAGCACTGATCCATTTGTTTATTCAGTACCTCTCTCCATAAAAAAAAGGATAAAGTATACAAGAACAAAAGAATGAAAGAAAAAAGTGAAACTACTCGTGGAAGGAAAAGAAATATATAAAGAGAGAGTAATTCCATTTCATTCAATTGCTTGATGTATTTCATGCATACACACCTTTTCAAAGGCAAAAACATTTGCTTGTTTCTAGTTGCAGGTTACAATATTCTTTTTTCAAATATCACACAAACATCTGCTAGATTACAAAATAATATACATGTTATCAAGAGTCCTGTTATTTGGGTTAATGAATGTTAATCTCAACTGGTTCAGTTCTAGAAATCTAACAGTGAACTTTGAGCCAAGACCCTGGCAGAATTCTTTTGACAAGTTTCAACCTCTGTTCATAGCTGCTGCTCCTCTACTAAGATGAATCTTGGCTTTTCTTTCTAAATCAAATGGGAAAGACTTCCAGTGCAGATTGATGGCAAGTAGGGTGTAGTTGCCCAAAAATATGTACTCAAGGCAATTGATCTTTTGCAAGCCTAAGATTAAAGTACAGGTTTCCACTTTTCAGTGGTCAACTTTTTGACAATCTGCTCTTCATTCCTTTTTAATTACAACCAGAACCTGTATATTTGATGCATAGCCCACTCTTTCAGTCACATGTCAAATACTGTATATGGGTTATAGTCATAATTTAAAAAGGCTGAAAGAGCAGATCTTCAAAAAGCAAACACATGTTGTTTTTTCTCTCAATCAACTTGGCACCATCTTCAACAAATTAGGGACCAGAGCACTGACAAAAAACAGAAATTGTGGAAAACTAGAACCCAGACTGAACAAAAAGATAGTGCTGAGTTGATTGAGAAAAAAAGCTGCATAAGATCACAATTACTCTGTAAGAGATGGACTTAGAAATTGTGCACTGTGTGTCTCTCATGATCATACACTGCTTTTTCTCACAATCAACTTTTGTTCAATCTGAGTTCCACTTTTTAACAATTTCTGCTTCTTTACAGTAATCTGGTCGCTAACCTATTAAATGAGCAGTGGACTGATGTATGAAAGATTTTGAGATAGACAATGGTGTTCATAGAGAACAAAGCAGCTTTTCTTTGAGTTACCAACAACAACAACAACAAAACAGGCAAGAAAACAAAGCCAAAAAATGAAGCAACTCATACAGGAAAAAAGAAAGTTTGCAGTTGGAGCCCAAAATACTTACAGCAGTTGTACAGTCGACTCAGCTTCTGGATATCATATTCACTAAAATCAATTCGCTGTCCAATCACATCAATGAACTCTGGGATGTTTGTGACTATAGTTGGTTCTGTCCCATTCATGAAGGCTGTTTTACTGTAGTGCATTACTGAGTTATAGTCATAAGGGACACCAAGAAAGTCTGATGTTTTATCATCATATTTGTTGAAGTTACTTTCTTTGCCTGACAAATGGAATAGAAAGAATGAGAAAAATTCCCTACAACAGTGATCTAACCAGCGCTGGGTACTTTTCAGTCCTGTTATTGTTGTTGGATTCCAGTATGTTGGCCTGTAAGTATCATCAGCCCTAGCCAGCATACACAATTGTGAGGAATGTTGGGAGTTGCAATCCAGTAGCATGATTCCTACCCCTGATTTAAGCTAAAACTGTAGCCACATTCTTGAAACTTTCTATTGCTGGAAACTTACACTACCTAACCTGAACTAGACACTACTGTGTCATTTCTTCTTTTAATTCTTGAAGTATAACATAAATTGAGCTAGCCTAAAATAAGTATTAGCATAAATGGATTTTGGAATACAACAGAGATATTACTGTAGAACCTTTATTCCAAAATATACAGTGACCCCTCCACTTTCATTAGGGTTTAGGGCGCAAAACTCTCGGAAAAGAAAAACTGCAAATAACTTTTCTCCCACAACCCTGCTCCCATTCCTTTCTGGGGCTTCTCCCTCCGACTCCCTTGCCTTTTGTGTGCTGGGACCAAAGGCAAAGGAATGGGAGGGGTGAGAGCTGGAAAGGAGAAGGAAGTCTCGCATAAGCCTTTTCTCCTCCTTCCCCTCCCTTTTGCCTCAGTTCTCAGCACTGGGACCAGAAGCCAGCGAATGGAGGGGGGAGCTCTGGAGGGGAGACAGAAGGCATGCACGTGTCTCCCCCATTTCCTTGGCTTTTGTCCGGGTGCTGGCCTTCCTTCTACATGCCCAGGAAAATACGAGAGAATGAGAGGAGGAAAATGTGGGGGAAAGCACACACAGACCTTACAAATAATCAAATTTGCAAAGGTCAGACCCACGAATGTGGAGGGAGGACTGTACTGTATAGCATTTTATAAAATATTTGACAGAAGTCACTGCTATACTTAAACATTTTCTTTTCTCTTAAAAAATTATAGAAAACACAATTTAGCAATATCAAGCATTCTTAACTCTTATTGATAAATGAGAAGGAAAAACAGATGCTATACTGTCACCAAGAAGCAGGATTGCTTATTATTCAACTGTCCCAACTTGGCAAGGACAATCCTGATTAGTCTTCTGTCATCCCATTTTTTATGATGCTTTCACAATATCCCAGTTTCTCTTGTTCCTCCTCGCACTTTCACCTCTTTGTCCTCATTTTACTTCAGTTGATCCAAACTGAGTTCAAATTCAAAAGCAGTTTGCTCTCACTGTCATGAAGTGCCAGTGAGTAAGGTACGCCCGCCTCTGTTTCAATCGTTTTAATTGAAGCAGGGATATTTGATTTAGAGGCACCCTGGTTTAAAACATTTAGCCCATCTCTACCTAGTTATACCTTTGGGACACAATTAGACAATATGAAGATGAGATAAAGGCCCAGTAAATATTCATAAATGAGTTCATTTTATTGCATTTGTGGAACTTTGCTGCAGGTAACTGTTTGATTGCATTTATACCCCACTTTTTTCCCAGGATGGGATCCAAGTCAACCATTATTGAATTGTGCCCTTTGTAATAAATATGGTTAACTGCCAAACATTTATGTGTTAGGCAAGATCCTGGTTGGTCATTAGCTCAGTGTTAATTTTCAGGAAACAATTTCTTGACGCCTGAAGATTCTCTTTGATTGAGATGCCCATCCACTTCTCTGGCTGAGGAGAAGGACAAATGTTAGTAATAAGTATGTCTGTGTGTGTGCACGTGCACACACACATGCATGTGTGCATCTGTATGTTTGAAAAAGCTGTTTCCAGTTTTGAAGAGAGAACTAAGAGATTGCTGAAAAGAATTTGCAGAAATAGGGGGTGCAGATTTCATAGTGGCTCTCGAGGCATCTTTCTAGGTGGAATACTTGTTTGCCTTCACACATGCCCTGCTTATATATTTACAAATAAGGCAAACATTATTTATATATTGCAACAGTAACCACGTTGACTGTTAAACATAATACATAATGGAAAATAAATACTGATGATACATTTATTGGGCCAACCAGAAAGTAACAGAAGTATTACTTTAGCTTGATAAATTCATCAGGCAGACATGGATTATTATTTTTTTTAAAAAAAATAATTCCAGGGAAACAAAACCAATGCTATTGGAGTCACAAAAGCCTGTTGGTCTGCATCTTTGGCTTCTGTTGCTACAGCAAGAGTGTTTTTATGTAAGCAGAAAGCTGAATCTTCCACCTCTCCCCCACCAAAAAGAGGTCAAGGACAAAGATGATAAAAGGACCATAAAATTTCAGTTCTCCATTGTATCCATAAGATTTCTTCCCTTAGATCTCTTCTTGACCAGCACAGGGAAGCCAAGAAGTCCTTATTTTGGCAGGGTTAAGTGAGCTTCCCTGGAAAATCCTTTGTTGCTAGATGTGGAGATAAATTTAGGTGTGACAGGCAAGTGTGCCAATAAAAGCCAGCTTAGATTGCATAACCTTGTAAGGAACCTCAGGTTAGCAATACTACACCCTTGACTTCTTGATGCTTGGAAAAGCTGGTAGTGTGAAACAAGACACATCATTTTAGGTACCATCACTGAAAGGCAGAAAATGGGAACCAGCTGTTGAAAGATAAATGGGAGTAGTTGAAATGTATAAGCAATTTGACGTTAAGGGAAAGTTAGATTTGTTACCAGCTTCAATTCTGTCTCGCATAATCGTGACATAATCATCTCGATCAGATCGTGATTGTTCATGCCAGAATCCCAGCGCATGAAGGAATTCATGCTCAATTGTTGCAATCCTATCACAGTTGGCTCCTATGGAGATTTCTTGCCTCCCCCATCGGCGGTTTCCTACATAGGACCAGCAGCTAAGAAAGAACACAAAAAATGATCTAGATCTGTGCTGTATATGATTTTGTCCTACCCTGAACATACACTCAGTCCTCCACACTTGCGGGCTTCACTTTTGCAGATTTGATTATTCAGTGATTATTTGCTGTCTCCTCTGCTTCCTCCCTGTGCCATTTTTAATAGGAAACTTGTGAAACTGAGAAACTGCGAACAAGGCTAATAAGTCCCTATTAAAAATGGTGTGGGGAAGCAATCAGTGGAAGTGGCAGCCCCGCCAGCCAGCCACTTCTGCCTTGTGAAGGAGCCCTGATGCCTCAAAGGAATCCACAGTGGTTTGAATATGGTGATCATATTTTTTGTGTGTGTTAAATATCATTTCGGAGAGCCTAGAGTTATTCACAGTTTTTCCACTTTCATGGGGGTCCTGTGCCCCTCATCCTAGCTAATGTGGAGGGATGACTGCAAAATGAAAGGAAGGCCAAGATCTTGAATCAGCTACTCAGTTAAGTACAATTAACTATGTAACATCCCCTGACCTGACTCCCCTGCCCAAAACCTAACAGAAACACAATTTACCCATGGTCCAGTTATCAGCAGAATGGATCTCCTTTTCCCCTTGATAGGCTTGGTAGGAAGTTGCAGTCGCTACCTGATCACTATTTAGTCATGATGCTATTAGCACAATTGTAACTGTTCCCCCAACCTACTTTACCAAGAATCAGCCACAAAGGGAGAATGAGATCCATTCTGCTGGTGATTGCAGCATGGGTAAATGATGTTTCTGTTAGGCTTGGGGGATTGGGCCAGGAAGGGTTACTTAGTTAATATACTTGGTATACTTAACTAAGTAGCTGATACAGGATTCCAGCTGAAATTTCTTAATTTAGTCATCCTAATCCTACTAAGGGAGAACTAGTGTAGTATAGTGAATTGAGTGCTGGATTACAACCCTGGAGACCAGGATTCAATTCATTGCTGGGCCACGGAAACCCACTGGTTGACATCACACACTCTCAGCCCCAGAAAACCCTGTGATAGCTTCACCTTAGGGTCACCATAAATTGGAAATGACGTGACGGCACACAACAACAACAATCTTGCTAAGAAAAGCATACACAGATATTTGTTTCTATACAGATTCCCTGGCTGAATTGAATATTCTGCGAGTCCACAGATGCGAAGATACACATTGTTATTTGGATAAGAGATACACAGTGCAGCCCCCACTTGCTTTATGAGCTATGAATGGTGGCATAAATTTGCATTCACATTTCAAGTCCGATAGGACTTACAGTTATAATATATTCCTCAAATTTT
This sequence comes from Cyclura pinguis, assembly GCA_030412105.1. Lineage (NCBI taxonomy): Eukaryota > Metazoa > Chordata > Lepidosauria > Squamata > Iguanidae > Cyclura > Cyclura pinguis. Next base: position 208,056,568 of record CM059602.1, on the reverse strand, counting down.
CTTTTATTCAATGGAGTGCTTGCTAAAAAAATTGAGGAAGAACTCGGGCAAGACGCCCTTGCTTCTTCCTCTGTGTCAATGAGTCCATCTATTCTTTGCCACTAATGTCACTGCTCTCGGTACAAGTCATCTGGAGACCCAGAGAGAGAGCTTTTCTTGCATCTGTCAGTGTATGTTCATTGAACTGACAGGACAGAGGAAAGCAAGCACAGGTCAGGCTTCATGGACTTGCTGTAGGCCCATTTCAAAGCTACGGGCTTCAGCTGGTGCCCTACCATGCTAACTCCAGCACCTGGTTGGAACTTAGAAAGGTTACTGGGAATATAACTCCTAGAAGTCAGTGGGATTTTCTGGGGTCTGTCATCCAAAAAAAGGTAGCTTTTCCAAGTTCTGCAAAATACATGATTCAATAACTGCAGCATGCTGTATTGGAGGTACTCTTTAAATTATACACAGAAAGGCTCTGCTAAAAGTTGCCAGCTGGTAACTTTCATGCCCAGTTCATCTGGCAAGTGTCTGCACAGTAACTGCTAAGAAATGCAACTACAGGCATAGGGAGTTATTAATATGTGGCTGCTTATTCTGCAGATTCAACTATTTTACCATGCTATTGCAAATGGAATATGCATAGATTAATTGTCACAGGGCTCAACCACCACACAGATACGGCATCTTGCAGAAGCATTTACATACTCCTTTTGACTTTTCCATAGTTTGTTGTGTTAAAACCTGGAACTGAAATGGATTCAATTGGCATCATAACCAGTTGAGTACAAAGGATACTCAATCCTGTGAATGCACAAAATATTTGAACTGTGGCACAAACATTAAGTAAACATAAATAAATTGACACTTTGTCTCCCTAGCAGCAGTTGGATCCATTTGGGAGCATAAATTTTTTGAAAAGCTAAACACAGCAGTGGTGTGCAAACCTCCAATGGGGACCCTAATGCCCCTAATAGTTGCCCACCCCTGCTATGTCCTGTAACAAGTGTCCTGTATGAACAGCTGTTTTCCACACTATAGCTGTAGGTTGCAAAAATATTGATAGGAAATTTATAATCTCTTCACCTCAGTTGATTTGTTTTGAAGAATCTGAGACTATGAATTTTGGATCAAAACCCAGCCTGAATTTCTTTCACCAAGATCTATTACTGTATCTGTTAAAAAGAAGTTGATTAAAATATTCAAAACCTATGAAGTACAGCTGAAAACCAGCCAGTTTCTGAACTCCAATGTTTCCACATCCCTATAATGAATGGAAAGGGTAAATCGAGACTTTGCAGACCAGTGAACATGGAATCAGGTTTTCATGCACTCATTCTTCCGGAAGACAGTAAATTCATATTGAAAGGCTAAATAATGTTATCACCTTTTATGACTTCTAGTAATAAGCCACCATAAAAAAGCAGGAACAAACTGCACTAGGCAGAGAACAGAATTCTCTGCAAATAGCATTTATACATCTATAAAAATAGCCTACTCTATTTCAGCATTCTGAGCAATGACAGATAACTTATGGTAGAAAGGAAGACAAATTCCAGGCCCAGACTAGATAAATCAGCAGGTTCTCCTATGCTGTGGTAAATTCATTCCTAGTAGAAGAGAGAAGCAAGACCTAGGGATTCAATTGTTCTGATTCCAACAAGCTTCTTCTTCTCCTGATGATATATTCATGTTTGCCATGCAGCAAAACACACCAAAATCCAAAATACACATCACATCATTATCATAGCCAAAAGGTGTAAAATTCATTACGAAAATATTTAAATCTCACTGGGGTCATCATCAGTCAATGTTAAAAATCTGAAGAGGAGAAGAAAAGTGATGGTGTCAGTCATAGGCCTCCATCTTTGTTTGAGAGGTTTGCCTTAAGTTGGTCTTTAAAGTGGTCTTGAAGGAGGATTGATGCAGGCAAAGGCTCCAGCCCTTTTTTGGCCATTTGGGAAGACAAAGACAGTCTAAACTAGGTAATAAAATTTTCTCCGTTATTAGTAACACGGTAACTTCCTTTGTGATCTAGGTCTTCCCTGCCCTGTTTGAGGCTGCAAGCTATTTTGCTGTAGCACAAATCAACTGATATTTTGTAAGCATGTGAGCTCTTATATGCTCCTGAACTCCCCCTCTCCTGAGGGGTGATGACAGCTACACAGGGCTGGTCCTGAATGAGGTAAACAAGGCAGCATATTATGTTGAAGGGGAATATGCGCCAACTGGAGAAAAATTATTTGTAGGGTATTGAATAGGTGAAGTAGTAGTCCGCCTTTGAGTTAAAGTTGGAGCCCATTTCCTCAAAGGTCCCTCCCTAAAGTGCAAACCCCAGGATTCCATAGGATGTTGAAAGTGGAATAATAGCGCTATAGTGAGGAAATGGCCACAGTTTAAAAGGCAGAGATCCTGTTGAGAGCTGGCACAGCATAACCATCCACTGGCATAACTCCATAGGACTGCAGAGGGAACTAAGACTGGGGACGGAAATACAGAGCCATAGATCACTGTGCAACCTGGGGAATGTCTACACAATGAGGTCACAGAGATTTCTTAAATGCAAGCCGATGAAAAGTCCCAACTGCTTGCACAACCAACCGGTTACACATCCATAAAGTCCCAACAGGATCCCAAGACTTAGTATTTATACCCTAAACCAATTTCAGAAGTATAATATTCTTACTCCTAACATATGTTAAAAGCTCCTTTTTTATATATTAAATATTTTGTGTCCTGCAGCTATACACATATCTCTTGGAAACACCCAAATAGCCCAGTGTAATCCTCTTTCTCTGAGCCAATATGGTATATTATTATGAGTATGGGACTAGGACACTGGGAGATCAGGGCATTAATCCCTGCCTGGCCATGGAAATCCACTGGGTGACCTTGTGCAAGTCACATTCTCTCAGCCTTAGAGGAAGGCAAGGACAAAACCCTCTCTGAACAAACACTGCCAAGAAAACCCCTTAGGGTTGCCATAAATCAGTAGTAATATGAAGGCATAAAGCCACAACAATCGTCTTTTCCTTCCTGATTTCTTACCTGTATTGATTCACACAGAGTAAGAATAGGAAGCTGTGGAAGGTCCGTGACTACATCTGCCCTATTTCTCAGCAGGTCTCACCCATCCTTTTTACACAACTGGGAATGATCTTTCAGTCACTTGTGTTTCCCAAAATGGCTTTTAAAAATAAAACCAAGCAAGAGGGCTTGTTTTATTGGAGAATCGTGCCTCCTGATGGCTTCCAGAGGCTCAATTCTTGGTTTTGGTCCACAAAATATTTTAAAACTAGGCGGGAGGGTGTTCCAGGATGCACCTGGGGTAACTTAGAAGGCTTTCAAGGGTCACATGCAACCTATAGGCTCATAGTTCTCACCCCTGGCATAGAGGAAACCCCTTGTTCAAAAGACTGATCATGATAATAAACAAAAAAGATGAAAAAAAGAACGAGGAGATGCCCACCCACTTTCAATGACACGCATAAAGTGGGCCTTCACCTTTCAACAAGCAAGTGTTGAGCACTAATTCCCTAAGTGAAGCTCTAGAATGTTCTTAATCTACCATTCTCCAGAGAGAGGCTATATGTCGGAGTAGTCAGAGAATATGAAAAAGAAGAGAAGATTACTTAAATTATAATTCCTCTTACCCACTCCCTTTGAACACTGATATGTAATTTGCTTCACCTTCCCAAGGTTTGAAATCAATGCAGGTTTTTAATCGATACCGTTCAAATGCTTCCAAGATAAGCCCCTTAGCATTCATATCTGGAAGAAAAACAATGAATTCCTTACTCTTGGACTAAAATAATCAACTTCTAATGGATCAATTAACAATCTCCTCTTGCAGTTGAGAACTATAATAACTTTATTTATTTATCTGTTTGTTTGTTTGTTTGATTGATTGATTGGCTGATATGCCTCCTTTTTCCCATGGCTGTTTAATTTAACACAATAAAAACAACAAAAAAGTATACATATTAAAAAGTGGACTAAATTATACCATTGATACACTATACGGGAAAAATAGTTTCTTTTTGGCCGGGGGGGTCTCACAAGTGTGCATTTTATACCCTATAATTTCAGTTTATATGCAGAATGTATCATATGGCAAATGCAATTACAGTGGGAGGAAGGTATAGAAAAGGACCATCAACAATTTAAGATATGCCAATGACATCATATTACTAGCACAAAATAGCAAAGGCCTGGAATGACTTCTGATGAAATTTTAGGAAGTATATGCAAAACCAGGCTGAATATTAAGGGAACAAAAATAATGACCACAAATGATCAACATAACTTTGAAACTGGATGACTAAGACACTAAAATTGTTAAGGATCTTCTATATCTTGACTCTATCATTCATCAAAATGAAGACATTAATGAAAAAACCAGAAAATTAAGACTTGAATAGCAGCTATGTAGGAACTAGATAGGATCCTCAAATGTAAAGACATCATTAAATGCTAAAGTCGGGATTGTCCATGTCACAGAATTTCTGATTTCTGTGTATGTGTGTGAAACCTGGACAGTGAACAAACTTGACAGGAAAAGATCAACTCATTCGAAATCTGGTCCTGGATGACAGTGCTATCGACACCATGCCCTGCCAAAAAGAAAGCTCAAATAAATAGCCCTAAAGCAAATCAAACCTGAACTTTCACTAGAAGCCAAAATGGCTAAACGGGGTTATTTTACTTTGGGCAGATAAGGAAATGACATGATTTACTGGAAAAAGATGATAAAGTTCAGTGATGTGGAAGGCAGTGGGAAAAGAGGAAAATTATGTTAAAGATGGATTGACTCAGAGGCCATTTCTGCATAGACTGTTATAGCGCTATTATTCTACTTTCAACATCCTATGGAATCCTGGGGTTTGTAGTTTAGGGAGAGGCCAGCCGGCCCCTCCCTAAACTGTAAACCCCAGGATTTCATAGGATGTTGAAAGTGGAATAATAGCGCTATAATAGTCTAGTGAGGAAATGGCAAGAGAGTTTGCAAGACCCGAGCAGGGATGTTGATGACCAGGGCTCTTGGACTTGTCGGTTGCCATAAACTGAAGCCAACTTGACAGCAAACAATAACAATAATACCAACAGAATTATCAGAATAATAATTAACCTCTCAACAAAAGCTGTTTCTCAGTTTCAAGCATTCAGCTTAAGCGACTAGCTCTATTCATAGCTTCAGCTATTGGGTGCTATAGATATGTACAAAGTATAGAATTACCATTACAGATGGCATTTTATAAGAAGAGCAAATATAAAATAAAATCCAAGTCTCTGCCTCAAGCTGAATTTTAACAATGAGGAGAAAACTAAAGTAGTAGTGATAAGGTATGAAGGTAAGCAAATATAATTAAATATACATCAGCTGAAGAAATATCAAAATTGCTCTTAATCCCAGATTGGAAGTTATTGGTTGTTTGTTTTTTTTTGGAATGATCTTTTGAGTTTTCCTTATAAAGGGCTTCATTCTTTGACTAGCAGATACAACATGAATGGAGTTAACACAGAGAGAGAGAGTGAGCAATCTTTTCCCTAGTTTTCCCCAGAAAGTTATTGTACCTGCCCACTTCTCTGAGAGATGAGAAAGCCCCTTGGCCACAGCATATTCCTCACTTTGATTTCTTTTGGAAAGATCTCAGTCAGGGTTTTAGCAAGGTAATTTTCACCTGGGAGTGACAAATATTGATGGGTGTTAAAGTTTGGGGCATCAGTCACTATAAAGTTTCTCTAGAAAAAAATTTTTCACAGGAAAAGACAAAAATAATCCCTAATTAATTCCTTTTTTTATTAGAAAATATACTGGAAGGCTTCCAGAAAATCAAATTAGTTTAAAACAATCCTTGCCCCAGGCACAATCGCTGTGTAAACTAAGTAACAGTGACTAGAAAGTAAATATATATTGTGCAAGTCGTCTTACGATCATGATAAGTACTGGTAATAAAATTGAATGTGGCATGATTTCTCTCAATACCTGCAGAGAAATTGTCCACTTTAAATTCCTTCCAATATGTTATTTTCAGAAGCCAAGATTACTAAATCTGTATTCTCTGATGAAGCACTGGGTGCCTGTGTCATGTCAGTTCATGTGTCAAGGTTGAGAATGAATGTTCGGGATGAAGGAAAATTTCATTGGGGGGCCAATGCCCTCATTCCTTCCCCCAGTTGGTATACCCCTGCTATCGCTGGAAGCTTATTAGCATTTTGTAAGACTCTGGCTTTTTTACAATTTCACAAATTGAGGATAGGTGAAAGCACAGGTCAACAAACAATCAAAGTCCATCCTATATCAGATCTCCAAGTAAACAGCCAACAGCCTGAAATTCTTTCAGAACAAATAATCATGGAGTAGATAGAGAGAAGAAGAAACAGAAAGGCTGGTCATAAGCCTAAATTGACTTGCTATATAGATATATACAGTAGACAGGAGAGCCAGCATGGAGTGGTGGTTTAAGCATTGGACTACAAATCTGGAAACCAGGCTTGGATTCCCTGCTCGGCCATGGAAACCCACTAGGTGACCTTGGGCATGTCACACACTCTTAGCCCTGGAAAACCCCGTGATAGGTTCACCTTAGGGCTGCCATAATTTGGAAACAACTTGAAGGCACATAACAAAAACAATAACAACAATAACAGTAGATAGACATGTATATATATAATTTTGTTCACATCCTGATATCAGTTACCTCAGAGTGACCAAACTGACCGTTTCATTAATGGAAACTGGAAACAAAACTCATAACAAGATTATATATTCATGGGATTTTTTTTATGATGAAAACGTTAACAAATCCAATTACATCAATACTGGACTCTCACTAGAAGTCAAGATGACTAAACTGAGGCTGTCATACCTTGGACATATCATGAGATGACATGGCTCATTGGAAAAGACAATAATGCTTGAAAAAGTGGATGGTAGTTGGAAAAGAGGGAAACCACAAGCAAGGAAGCCATAGCCCTCAGGTTTCAAGATCTAAGCCCAGGACCTTGGAATCTTAGAGGTCTCTCATTCATAGACTGGCCATAAGTCTAAGTTAATTTGATGGTAAATAACAACAATCGCACCACCAACAACAATAATGTTTAAACTAAATCAGATACCTTTTATAATAAGTGGGGTTACTCTGCCACATTTCGGAAAGGGTTCTTGGATAGCACTGCCATCCTCCACAAACTGGTCAATCTAGTTTTGTTAACATGCCACTCCAAAACCTATTGATTAGGCCCAGCTAGAGTAGTCCCACTGAATCAGTTGTTGAATACTAAGACCATTTCTGCCCTACACTGTTATAGTGCTATTATTCTACTTTCAACATCCTGTGGAATTCTGGGCTTTGTAGTTTACTGAGGCCCAAGAGCTCTCTGGCTGGGAATTCTAAATACCCCTCCCTAAGCTGCAAACCCCAGGATTCCCCATGATGTTGAAAGTGGAATAATAGCACTATAACAGTGTAGTGTGGAAATGGCCTAAGTCAACATGTAGATAAGTTTCATTGATTCAATAGTTTTACTCTAGTTGGGACCAGCAGGAGGATTCAGGCCGCTTTCTGTGATATTTCTTTTTTCTTTTTTTAAGGTTATCCTTGGTACTTACAGACTTGGGCCATTTCCGCACAGGGTAATAAAAACGGTGCAGCGTGTCCTCCACGGAGGACGTCTGCACCTTGGAGCGGACTGGGTCCGGACTACTTACTGTAGATCCGCACCTCAGTCCGCTCCGGAACGACCCCAAGTGGTCCTCCAGTGTGCTTTTGAAAGACCTGATTTTTCCGGTCTTTCAAAAGCCCGGAGCGCGCCACTGCGTGCCTGCTCTCTGGTGCAGATTCGCAGGCTCGCACCAATGCGAGCCTGCGATCTGCGGAGGGCGGGCTTTAGGCTGGCGAGCTTCAGCAGTTGGTTGGGACCCACGACCAACCAGAAGCCACCATTTTGGACACCAGAGCAGTGCGGATCTACGACCACGCACTGCTCCGGAGCAGCCTGGACCAGACCGGGGAGCCAGAAGATCCGGTAAGTAGAGGCACAGGGCGATTCCCTCGCCCCGTGCGGAAATGGCCTTAGTGTTTGCTTTTATCCTGGCAGACACATTTCAGAAAATGGATACTAAATAAATGAAAAAGTGCCCACTTTGAAAGCTACTTTCGCAACAGATAACTTTAAGGAAATCATACCTAGGCTATCTTCAAGGACATATGGAATGGTATGGGGCCATCGATACTGATCGCCAATGATGGAGTTTCGTTCAAGTCTCTGGAAACAAAGGCAAATTCAAGGAATTAAGGGAAAGAAGGCTAACAGTTGGAACCACTAAACCATTCAGTGCAATCTTTTGCACTTCACACACTTGTAATATGATGAACCTCAGTTTCTCATCATTCATGGTTATAGTATGAGAAATTGCAATTAGGCTAGAAGATATACATAGATTTTATATATAGGACTAGGCTACAACAACAGTATTGTTTGTGCACTCTTGGGATTTATGAAGTAAAATTGAGTATAGGATTTCAACAATCTGAGCAATTCTCTGGTGTTTACATTTGAGGAGAGGGGAAGGTTGCCTTTTAGTGGCTTTCAGTTGGTGAATTTCACTAGAGACGTACTACAAATGGCTTGATTCAGAACACACAAGGCAGCGCCTATGTACATGCGTATCAGAGAAAATTTATGAGCATTGCATAGATGATGATTTCTGCAGTTCTCAGGTGAAAGACAGATATTATATGGAATGTATATTCCTTGCAAATAACCAATTTTCTCTCACACAAAGAGATACAGGGATATGTTCCTAAACAATCACAACTGCAAATTAACTTGGGTTTACCTTCCAAAGACCAATTGCAAAGTAAAGCATGCTAAGTGCAAGATATGCAGGTGTGGACAATCACATGATATGAGAAACAGACATATTTCACAAACTAAGAAACACTTCTAAAAAGACACCATTCTCAAAAGGTTCTAAGTGTATTGTCTATTTTGACCCTAGCTCAAGTACTTTAGAGTAAAATTCTTCCTAATTTTTGAATGGAGATCCTTAAAACAGAACACTTTATAATCACTAAATAAATTTTTAGTTGTTCAGCCTGCAGATCTCTGGGGAGTCCTTATTCGTCTCCTTGACTTCACACAAAACTCATCACGCTCCTTAATCTCTTGTGTGAGTCTATTAAATATAGCGCTTTGCCTGTAATTCATGGAGCCTTTCTGCCCTACACTGTTATAATGCTATTATTCCACTTTCAACATCCTACAGAATCCTGGGGTTTGCAGTTTAGGGAGGGGCATTTAGAATTCCCAGCCAGAAAGCTCATTCGCCTCAGTAAACTACAAAGACCAGAATTCCACAGGATTTTGAAAGTGGAACAATAGCACTATAACAGTGTAGGACAGAAAGGCCCATGGAATGACTTGCGTGAGTTTAGGTAAAAAGGTTCAACCTGTACATGGCATACTTTGCAGAGAAATACTGTAGATAAACAAGAATTTCCCACCTGGTGCTTATCCTTACATCTACTTGAATATGTGAGGAACCGAATACAGTCCTAATGGTAACCAAATGCCTGAGCTGGTTATTCAGTATCATGCATGTCTACAGTATTGTTCTCTCTGTTATTATCTCAGACAATCTATATGAATCCAGACATGTTCAATTACAACTTCAGAAAGAAAACATACTAAGCTAATAAGCAGGGTTATTATCTTTCCACTCTGATGGTGCTCTTGTGTTCTTAGGAGTTCCATACACGGGGAAGATCATAGTCCATCCTCCACATTCAGATCTCCCGTGATTTAATTGATACAGCCTTTTGACCCATTTGTTCCACACATTTCCTTCTGTGCCAAAACTGTGCGGTGCCAAAACTAACAGGATTCATTTCCAAGACACAGAAGACAGAAGGAGGATGAGAACTACTATTTCACTCAGCACATAGTTAAGCTACAGAATTTGTTACCAGCTAGTGTGGCTTTAAAAAGGGATTAAATATATGGAGCACAAGGCTACCAATGGCTATTAGTCAAGATGAATATATATTACTCCTAATATCAGAATAATATCAGAAAGAGCATACTTCTGAAAATCAGCTGCTGGGAAACACAAGCAGGAAGGTGTTATGTACTCTGGTCTTACTTATGGGCTTCTGTTAAGAGTCTGGTTGGACACTGGAAAAACAGCATGCTGGAACAAGTAGACACGTGATGGGGACCACAAAATGTGTCCTATTAGGCACATGTTCCTAACCCCAGAAGTAGGTGTTTAGCCTGACCGAGCACAGCTCTTTTTAAGTGCCCAAGTAGAAGGGTAGACATGCCACAATAATGCTGTAATGAAAATACAAACAGACCAGATGGTTCTCCATCATGGAGCTCTTAGGCAAGGAAATATCTTAGATTTGTAATCTATTTATAAGACAGACACATACTCTTATCATCCCCCAACTGGTGGTGATTTATATTGATGCCCATCATTTGAACTCACCCCATTATCAAGTTTGATATCACCCTCAAACAGGTTGAGACCTAAAGCTGAAGAAAGAAACACCAGTACAGGTTAGTACATTTCAGTGACCACCACCATGCCCATTATTATAAGTTAAAGGGTAAAAGTATTTTTTAAAAAATTAAACTGGGCAACCTTCATTGATATCAAAAATATCTTGATCTGTTTCATCCTCTTCATTTATTTCTGAAAAAAGGAAACAAAAGTGAGATTATTTATAGCTACTTTATTTATGAATTTTTAAAAACCAGGCTGGAATCTCAAACATACTTGTTTGGAAGTACAAAACTATGAATTCAGGTTTTTTTTCCAAGTAGTTATGCCTAGGATCAGAATTTCAGTACATTAATGGAAATAATATTGATAGCTATAGTAATTACTACTAGTAATAAGAGTGACAGTAATCTGTGCTTATCTCTGCTGTGTTCATAAACAGCTAGTTTTCTTGTCCATGTTTTATACCATTGACTAAGATATGAAATGGAACTCACCAAGTAATGGTTGAACAGGCTAAAAGAAAAGGAAAGAAAACAGTCAGTGAGTTGTGCAAAAGTGTTGTTCTGAGGATTCAGGAGAAGTCTAATGGCAAATATGACTATTGTCCAACTACAATCAGCAAGTTTTTTCCCCCAGTAAAATTAAAGTCAAATTCATGGTAAAACTTTACGCCCACAGGATAATTCTTATGGCTTCCATGAAAGCACACGTAGAAATATGTTTTAGCTAAACTTTGCTTGTTTTTTAAAATTATACTTTGTTAATTATAGCTTTTTCTCGCTGGTATGCTACATGTTAAAAACTACAGCAATAAATAAGACTGAGGTTTGGGGTAACAGCAGCATAACAATTAAAATTATTGAACATAGCTCACTGACATACGTGTTCCTATGAACTCCGTCTCCACATCACTTTAAGTCTTGAATCCTGCCTTACTAAACTGTGTTATTTATTGGATGCATGTTATTGCACTTCCAATACTATTCAATCCTGCTTTTCTATTCCTTTTTGTGAGAGCCAGTAGACAAAGCTGGGAAGGGATATTTTAAGCTTAGAGCAGGAGGAAGGAGAAATTTAATTTTTTATACCTAGCTGCAGCTACTGACCAAAGTTGGAACCAACAGGAAATTTCCTTCCCATGCAAACAGGAAGTTCTGTGCAACAATTTTTATTAAGACCACAGTGGGAGAGCAAACGGTGAAGCTCTCCTACTTACCTGCACTGAGTCTGATTTCTCTCTCCTGCATACACATACCGCCCACAGCTATTAAATATGAAGTTACTCATACCAGTGCAAAGTAATCCATAGCATGGCTGCTTATACACACCACCCAGATTAAATGCAATGTTACATTTAACAGCCTGTCTAGTTTTCTCCTTAGAGCTATCAGGTTACTTTAATTTATCCTAATGCTTAAATATGAAAATATGCCCTTTGTTGCCTTACCAGAGAGCAAGCTATCTTTAGAATTCCACTCAGAAACACAGAAACTAGCCACAAATCCATCATGTATCACTCCTGTAAGAGCCGTGAATTTCGCTCTTCTGAGCATTTTATATCATCAGTGCCATCATAAATTAGAACTTTGTCCCTTGTATTAATAAATTGGCATGAACCGTGTTCACAGAACAATTTTTTTTAAAGCTCAGAGACCTTGAGCTTGGTCTTGTCTTGGACATAAGCAATCCTATGTGGTAGGGGTGGGGAATCTTAGACCCTCAAGATGTTTTGGTGTCCAACTTCCACAATCCCTTACCATTGTCTATGCTGGCTGGGACTTCTGGAAGTTCAAAACATTGTGAAGCTCAGCATTTCCCCAGCTATACTGGAAGCCACTTACTAAAACCCAGGGCCACTATGATATTAGACTTTGTATACTGTCCCTCCCCACCACCTAAAATTATCTCAGATTCCATCAGGGAGAATAAATTTGTCATGTAAATGCAGGAATAAAATAAAGAGTGGGCCCCTGCACTGTTTCCCAGGCATTTTAGCTCAGTGCTAAACTATGGGTTAAATTAGTTGGAATCTCAAAATTTCCTTGAATTCATAAATTAAGTAAGTTATGCATTTGTCATTTTAGCCAAGCAACTGGTCTGTTGAACATCCAACTTCTTAGTGTGAGGCTGATTCACACCAAAAGTTTTGTTGTTCCTCCACATAAGGGAGCCTGAGAAACACTGGTCCAACACCAGTAAAATGACATAGAATTAACTGTGAAAACTGCTTCACTGAATTTTTAGCATTAGCCATTCACATGTAACAAGGGCCTAAATACCTTAAAGGCACCAGATCCCATCTGACCTTGGAAGCTAAGCAGAGTCAGCCTTTATTAATACTCGGATGGGAGACTGCCAGTGGATTCCAGGTGCTGTAGGCTTTATTTCAGAGGAAGGAATTGGCAAAACCACCTCTGGGTCTTCCTTGCCTAAGAAAGTCCTATGGAACTCATGGGGTCACCAAAAGTCAACAGGCAACTTGAAGGCACAAACCTGCACATATTTACGTATATAGCAAACCTATTGCTTATATACCTATTGCTTCAGACACAACCTACTTTGGAGGATGTGCTTGAGCTACAAGTGAAGTTCTGGCAATTTACTTCCTCTCCTCCAAAACAGTTGGCAATTCTTCTCACAGCTCCCTGACACTGTACAAGTCTAAGCACAGTTTTACATTGTGATCATACAGATACTGATGTGTCAGGTATAAATACAGGAATGTACCTGGCAATGTGAACATTTCTGTTGCTCTTGCTGCAGTTTCAAGTAGCAGAGGAATAACAATCTGCCAACACAGGAAGCTCTATGATATTCATAATAGTTTTAGAACACTGGATTGGAGACTTACCCGTATTAGAAAAGTATCTTCCTAGTTCTGGCCCATAGAATGATTTTCTTCAAGACTGTTAAATCGTTTCCAGCAACAGTGATTGTTCCCAATATATTTCTACAACACCTAGCATCCTACCAAAAGTTACTAGAAGATTGAAAAGGTCTTATGAAAGAAGACAACGAAAGGTGAATGTAACTAAGCTTGGGTTAAAAAGTTTAAAACACATGCTTTAAGATGTACTTGCTCTATGCACAGAGTGTTTGTGAAGAGGAAATGTATTTGTTGCATTCTCTTGCAGTGTTGACCATATACTTAGCTAGGCCTACCTGAAAGTGTCAAGCATGAATCATGACAGGACACACTTTTGACTGAAGTATGGCCATTTTAAAAAAATGAGCAGAAAGAGGCACTTGTTAAAGGGACTCTTGTACAACAGAAACAGCAGGTAAAACTATTTCCACTTTTTAAAACAAATATCTTACAGCCACATGGTGCCCTCTAGTGGTAGAATCATATTATAGCCATTAGATTATTTTTACAAAAGTGTGGAGGTTTATGTTCCTTCAAGTCACCCGTTTACTTACAGCAACTTCATGTGGTTCTCTGAGGCAAGGACTACTGAGAGGTGGTTTGCCAATTCCTTCCCTTGAAATATAGTCTACAGCACCTGGTATTTCTTGACTATCTCCCATCTAAGTGCTAACCAAGGCTGACCCTGCTTAACTTCCCAGATCAGACAGGATCTGGTGCTTTTAGAGTATTTATGAAAGCAGAGGCACTAAAAACTGTTTGGAACAAACTTTTACATTTGATGTTTGGCATATCAGAATTAAACAGTGCTGGATTATTAAACGTGAAACATCTTTATAAAGTAACCAAACCTGAAGTAAAGCTGGGCCCTACAACAGATTATGCAATCAAGAAGCAATGGAGAAAATTGTGGGATTTTTCTGGAGAACCAGAAACTGGAGAATGAGTTTAAATTCTCTGTCTATGCACTGGAAGATTTTGGTGTGGAAATATTCATCTATATCGAGATATTCCCCTAAACCGTGTTCACTACACATAGCCAATTATGAATGGCCAGTTAACAGTTTATGTTCAGAACTCCTCGTAACAAAAAATTCCATCTTATGAAGGACGTTAATTCTTCCAAATTCTGATCTGAGCATAAAAACAGATGTATTTATTTAAGAACCAAACTGAGATCATGCTTGCCTTTCTTCCCCTGTTGCTGTAAAAATATATAATTACAAAGATGAGTATCTCATTGAAGATTTTTCTAAGGATAGATACAACCTTGTAATATATTCACTAGCAATGCTTAATGTAGTACAATGAAATACAGTTTATTAATCTTGCTACTTTCAATCAGGCAGTTTTTCCAGTATTTATCCTAAAATGTTCATTTATACATCTGGACAATTGAAAAATGTCCTACTTTTTTTCCTTACCTTTTGCCTAATCTCCAGTCAATGTCTGTACCAGACCGCTTCTGGCATTCAACTGAGTTCAGAAAATATAGCACACTTAATAATATCTATGGCTATCAAAATATAATTATAGTATGATTTCTAACTCTCAAGACTTATTACAGTTACGATCATGAATGAAGAATTATTATTCTTAAAATGTGTTTGAGAATATTCAAACATACAAACATCATAAGTTAAGATGGTTTTTTCCCCTATTTATTCATGATGTGGGACCCTTCAAATCGTATTCCTTAGATTTATGGCCCTTCTGTCCGTGAAGCATCTAAGGTTGTTTTGATTTACAACCTTTTGCTCTGGTATTTTTCTCCATCAAATAAGAGCACTAACTTGGTGTTATTTATTTCCTACATACTGAAACAGCTATCTCTAAATTAAAACATCAAATAAACACAGGCTTTCATTTTCTGTGCAACAAGGAAGTCTGGGTACAGTTGTCTCTTGGAATGACCTGATTATAGTTTGAATTTTCTTAGGAACAGTTTATTATTGAGTTCCCTAATTACATCACTGCATCCAGATGACCAAGGTGTAGTAAACACCCAGAGGCAGTATTAACAGGACAATCCTGCACTTGCAAGAAGAATGGTTACCCTAGATATTAATTATTTGGAGGGAAAACTTCCATTCACAAATTTGTTGGAGGACCTGTAACAATTGAGCATGGGGTATATAAGAATTTAATATCCAGCAGTTCATCTCATCTCCAAATAGATGACAGTATAAAGATCACATCTTTTTATATTTACTAATCGCAGAAAGTAGCCACGGGGGTACTCTGCAACCACTTACTTCATGTAATGAGATGGGAGATCCTTTTACAAATTTCCACCATCTTGCCTTGCAACTTATATACGTTCCTTTTCAGGACAGAATATAAGACAAATTTCAGCTTGATAGCAAGATGCTATGTATCTTAATCAGCATCACTCAACCATTCTCCTTCTCTTGCCATTCTGCTCAGACCTCCTAGTCAAAGGAGTTGACATGTGAATGTTCTTAAGCCTTCTCTTGAATCTATTAAGACATTCTTCCAATGATTTTATTTCACTAGATGAATATATATCCGTTATTTCAAATAAATTCCTACAGCAGCTAGGGAACCAAGGAAATTACCATACACTGTCCTGTTATTTGTCTCTTCATCATCACATTCACTTCACAGACTCAGGGGGAGAAGGCAGGTTCCTCTCCTCTCCTTCAGAAGCATAGCTACCCTCTGCTGTAGGAACGAGTATGGTGGCCTAGCTGGGCAGAGAAAAAGCCTGTGTGTGGACTCTAGTGATGGGGTAGGAGGAAGCATCAAACGGCTATGCCTTTACACACAGTGCAGATATGCAGGTGGTCCCGTGATCTGAACTGTAGATCGTAATTTGCATCTAGATGTACAGCTTCAGCTGTCTCTAGCATCAAACACTTCCCAAAAACACTGTTTCTTTGGACCCCAGACCCAACTTCCTAGTTTTGTCTTCATCGCAGAAAACAAACACAGTTGGCTAGAGAAATGGAAACAAAGGAAACTGTTATCATCAATTTTTGTTTCTTGCGTAACCAATTGGCACTATTAATTTGAGGAGCAATTCTGTTCGTTGCTGGTTCCAAATATGTTTTGGAAAGCAGACTTCAAGAATGAAGGAGGGAAATTGAACAAGAGAAAGGAACAGGAAAGGATACATAATACATAAAGGCCCTGAATGACTATTTAGTGCTCTGCACCCTGTGGTCATCCCTAGAATGATTACGCCATAGTAGGCTTCTTCTTTCATCCATTACACTGCTAGTGCTTTCCTTTTCATTGCATTTGTTAATTAACTCGGGTTCACCTAAACTTACTTGATTCTTAGTGTAATTTCAACAAAAACTATTCAGATTCTTTGCTTTCAATGATCGTTACTGTTGTTGTGCCTCTCTATGGAAGGAATAAAATTCTTCTTCCAGAAAAACACAGCCGGATACTACTAGATTCAGAAAAATCTGCCTTGTTTGTTTATTTTGCAGTGCAGTAAAGTGCTGCAGGACTCCCAAAGAAATTTTGGTTTCTTTGGTCCAAAAGGAGAGGATGGATTTGAGTCACTTTTTAAAAATATGTGACTTATTTTTGATATGTTCAGAAAGAAAGGGATACCGGTATTAATACCACATGTAATAATACTACAAACAAACAGTATTAGAAATACAGTCATCCCTCCACATTTTCAGGTTTCACTTTTGCAGATTTGATTATTCATGGATTATTTGCTGTCACCTCTGCTGCCTCTCTATGCCATTTTTAATAGGGACTGCAAGCCCCTCGTGAGACTGAGAAACTGTGAACGAAGTTTGTATGTCCCTATTAAAAATTCTGTGGGGCAGCAGTGGAGGTGGCAGTACGGCCCACCAGCCCCCCACTTCTGCCCTATGAAGGAACCCTAATGCCTCAAAGGAATCCACAGTGGGTTGAATATGGTGATGATATTTTTGTGTGTGTTAAATATGGTTTGGGAGGGCCTAGTCATGTTTTTTTCACATTCATGGGGTTCCTGTGCCCCTAGTTGTAGCAAATGTGGAGAGATGACTGTACTACAAACAGCATTAATACAAAGAGGAAGAGGAAGAAGAAAAGCAATGAGCAAAAATGGAGCATGACTAGTGAGATGGATGACTCTGCCACTGTAAGAGAAGAAGGGATGTAGCAAGGAGATTCTACATAATACGTTGAGAAAATGGCTTCAGTGTTTCTAATATACATCCATGTAGGAGAGGTAGGTTTTAGAAAGGGTTGTATATATATTCTGAGTAAAGGTGGTATTAATTTTTGAGTAATTTTAATGGGGTTTCCTTTTAGAAAAAAGATATTTTACTCAAAGCAATTATAAGTTTGTTCTGCTACTGTCAGCGTCCCAGGTTGGGGGATGATACTTGAGAACATGTGGTGCGTTGAGCAGTGGCCTGAGCCTTGACTGGACTTTGGAATTATTCATGATTTACCCTCTCTTCAATTCTTGCCAACTCTGGTAGCAGTTCACCCGCTGTCTGGCTTGTTGCCAATTCTGCTACCCAGTTTTGGTATGACAGAGAAGTCAACTGCTCAGGTTATCAGTTGTCTTCACAAAAAACAAACAAACCAACAAACCCACCTCAGGGCCATGGAGTGAGTTAAACCATTTGCACTCCAATCTCTGATACGTTTTGTTCCTGGCATACCATAGCCCTGGTCTGTGCAGTGGTGTTACTAATGTTTTATCACATTGTAAGTTTTCCAACCTTTTCTCTGGGGCAGGGAGCAGCTGTTGGGAATGCCAGTGGAACTGCTGAAGACTATCAATTAGAGGCTGAGGATGCCATCTTCCAGTATTTTACCACAAACACTCAGGCTGCCTACATGAGTTCCGGTAGAACTTTTCGGCAGTACAGAGCCACATCGTGGCTCTTCACCACATTTGGCACATCCTTATTGAATTTCTGATGCAATGCAAGGTAGATTTGTGGTGCCAAGGACTTTCTTTTAATTCCATTTGAGATGAGCTGGCAGGAGTTGTCTTTTCATCAGAGGTTAAGGACCTCAAGACTCCTTCATCTAACTTCTGGCTTCAAGGAATGCTACAAAAGGTTGCTCTAATGTTTTTCCTGAGATATGTTGCCTTATCTAATAAGTGAGGCTCCAAAACTAGTTTCTATTTCTTCGTCTCCTCCTCTGAGGACATTTGCTCGGTTGTTGCCATTAAAATCTTCATCTGTTTGTGGTTCTGGTACTCGAAATGGAAGGATACTAACAAAGATGTACTTCCATTGACAATGTTTTGATTGATTATCAAGTTAACTTGACAAGATTGGTTTTGAGGATATTTTGTTTCTGAATCCATTCAATTTTTTTTTTTGTTGGGGCAGTAGTACTGCAGGTTTCACTGACAAACCAGGGGGGTATTGGTGGTCTTCTGCATGCATTTTATTTTATTTCATTTATGATAAGAAATGCTGATTAGCGCAGTTTTCATCTGTGGGCACAGCTATGTCTTCTGGCCTACCAGGCTATCCGGAAGCTTGTCTGCGAAGGCTTAGTTGGTTTGCTTCCATGGAGTGGCTTGGCAGATGCAGCATTTAATCCGGTACATGGTGCCTATTCTTTTCCAATGGTTTTGTCTTCTTCACTGCACAAATGTTGGTGATTGGCCCAGGATGAAATGGTCTTAGATTATAAAGGGGAAGGGCCAAATTTTGCAAGTTTCCCTACTCTGACATTGACATGGGCCTGACAAGGGGAGCTATAGACACCCCCTCTTTTTGATGTAAGTGGCTTACCCTTGGGGATGGTCCATCAAAAACTCTATTAGCAAAAAACTTTCAGTTTAACATGTGATGTCAAGGCCTTATGTTTTCTGAAGCTTCAAAATGCTGGAAATGTAGTTTTTAAGAGCAACATCCTTAACAGACATGCTGTTTAGGCAAAAAGTTTACCATGTTTTAGTTTCAGATTCACCACTACCTTTAGAGATGGATTGCTGTCTTCGGCAGAGTATGAGATCTAAGTTCTTTCATGTATAATGTTGTGCTAGCATTAGCACAATGCTAAAGCTTCATCTGGTACAATCTCTCATTTCACTGTCTAAAGAGAAAGATATTTTTAGGGATGGGCCAACCGAATCCTCAAATCTTTGGCTAGGATTCGAGATTCGGGAATCTGAATCCCTGTGCCAAAAGAGGCAAACGGAATCTTTCAAATCCGCCACTCAAGCAGTTTGTTGGAGACTGGGACTCCTGAAAACCTGGGAGACCGGGACGCTTGAAAACTCGGGAGACCAGGACGACTGAAAACTGGGGACCAGGACGAGATCCCACTCCTCACGTTTCCCCACCCAATGTTGGCATGGGTGACTGGCCGGCAGACCGGCATAAAGCCTCACACACATTGGAGGCCACCATTTCTTCCTCCTGCTGCCTGTGCCCATAGTGCTGCCTCTCCCTGCTGCTGCCTCCCTCTTTAAGGTAATTTTGGGATAGGGATTGGGAGGTAAGGGACAGAGGAGCAAAACTCAGTTTGTGTGGGGGTCTAGGAGCTTGTGGAAATGTCCCAGGGGGTTCCAAAGACTGCAAAAAGGGGTTCAGGGGTTCCATGCAAGCCATGCCAGCTATATTTTCCCCTTCACCAGCTTTCTTTGGTCAATTCTGGGACTAAGACTGTCATGATGCCACTTCCTCTCTTAGTTTCTGTGTCTTGAATACATGAATACTTCAGTTAACCCATTTTGAAGCTCCCTTTTAGAAAGTATTTTTATTTTCCTCTTTTATTTTCCCTTTTCCTCTTTTTCCTCTGTCTAGCTGCAAGTTTATAAGCAGCATTGCCATTGGAATGGTTGCAAAGGAGAGCTGGAGAAACACAGACTTTTGGTCTTGTGTTGCAGCAGCATATCTGTGGTAAACAATGAATGCCAAAAAACCTGAGCTGGGAAAGAATGGCATACAACTCTAGCTGATTCTATAGGAGGAGTGTGTGTTGCTTACAACAAACAAGGTGAACACTAGCTGCCTCCAGAATCTTTTATTGAGCATGCATTAATCTGTATAATTTTTTGATTTGAGACTGGAGGGTAGGGATTGGGAATTGTTGAGACAGGCCTAGAGATTTGACTTGAGTGTCCCTTGCAGGACTTGAGGGTAGAGAATTGACTGGACTAGAGGCTTGTTTGTGTGTGTGTGTTTTTTTTTAACTACTTTCTTTGTTGCAGGACTTGAAACTTAGTTCTTGAGACTACAGGGTGCAGAATTGAGACTGGACTAGAGGCTGTTTGTGTGTGTGTTTTAAGTGCCTTCCTTGTTGCAGGACTTGAGACTTGACTGGAAGGTACAGTCTTCTTGAGATTTCAAGGACAGCTGTAAGACTCCTTTGCATAGCTCCCTTGCAAACCTCTTTCATACACAATTCTGGGGTCTGTAGTTTTACAAGGTGTCACAGCCTTCTCTGCCAAAGTGTGCTGGTGCATCATCAAACTACAAACCCCAGGATGCCAGAAGGAGCTATGCAAAGAAAAGCTAGTTTTGACCTGGATTACCTCTGTATTGTAATATGCGGCCCTGTTTACGCAGGCAGGAAAATGTGGGATTAATCCACATTTTCCTGCCTGTGTAGAAAGGGCCTTCATGTCATTTTCAATCTGGTGAGATCCTGAGGCAAAACTAGGACATTTGTCATGGCCAGATTTCTTCAGAGGGAGGTTTGCCTTTGCCTAGGCTTTTGCTAAGGCTGAGAGACTGTGTCTTGCCCAAGATTATCCTTCTTTCTCTTGCTTTTTAAATCCTTTTCTAAAAAAGGATTCGAAAGATTCGAGATTCGTGGATTCCTAGAACCTTCCAGGGATGCTGATCCAGATTCGGAAAATTCTGGATTCCCCCCATCCCTAGATATTTTAAAATACTTTGCATGTGCCAGGGGCCTGGACTTCTAAAATACTATTATGATTATACTGGCTCCCAGCTGAGAACTTGCAGTGTGGAACAACAGCGTCTGTTTCATACTCCATGTGCCATTTTCAATGAATAAACAAAGCAGGGACTTAAGTCAACCATTTTGCTACTGTTAGATATCCAGTTCTATCAGATACTATATAATATTGCCTAAATAATGTTTTTAATGCAATAATACCATACTGTCTAAATAATAGTGGTAAATTCCTGGCAGTATGAACAACAGAAAACTACAAAACACACGTCTTTAATACAACATGTTAAAAATTGTTAAGTGTGAAAGGTTAGGGCTCAACTGAATATTTTTTATTTCCTTAAAATACCAACAGCAAAATCTAAGGCATAATCAAAACACAGAAAAACTGTTAGGTGATACTGAAGAAATCCAGTTATCTGTAATTATAATTATCACTATAACACTTGAGTGATTTTAATCTTAAGAGCCAGTCTTTTAAACAGGTGACATTCACTTGGTTTCAGGATATGTTCTATCACTGTTATATATAAGGTCAGAACAACTTGGTATCAACCTAAGACATTTACTGATCCCCTAAACAGAACTTTTAATAAACTCCCTCTTATTTGTTACTATAAGAACATTCCTGACAGATAATATTGTAAAAATATCAGCAGCCCCTATTTGACATTTCTTTTTCATGTTTTGTTAAAGAATTGGGAAAAGTTTGCATAAATCTTATCAGATGAATTATCATGTAATCCTAAATGTTATAAGCAACAGCTCTGAAATAAACTAATGTGAATTATTCAAACAATTTACAAAAATGTTTTGTAACAAAACAGAAATAACTGGTTGAAAGAATGCAAACTGGCTGAGGTCCTTGTATCACTAAAAGAAAATTGACTGAGCAAACCACAGTACCTGAGACCTGGAAACCCTCTGGTTATTTTGCTGTATTGCTTTAGTAAGTACAAGTCTTAGTTAATTATTGACAACAATTAAGCAAATCTCTGTATTTCTTATACACTGACAATAGCTGGTATTAAGCCATGGTCTGGAATAAAACCATTTAGTTTTTAACACACACTAGAAAGTAGACATTCAGTATGCAAAAGAAAAAAAACTATTCAAAGACACTTGGCATCATTATTTGCATTCCAATATAATCTTTCACCTATTGTTCCAGTGCAACAAAAAACAGGGTTTAAACACCACCACCCCCAAAGCAAATGAAATAGAAAGACTGTAAACAACTTTCTCTCAAAGACAGTGATATTTTCCCCAGCTATCTGAAAATTTCTATTATCACTTAAAGTAAAAGAAAATTTCACAATGAAATGTCATAATATGGCATGCTTTTTCATTGGTTTCAATAAAAAACATTTAAACGTAACTTTATCTAGCGGAAAACAACAACCAATTGCAATTCAAATGGATACAAAGTTCCCTTTTATTAACATTGAGACCACAGATACAGTTTCTTCCTTGCCGATAGCAGTGATGTGAGCAAATTAGAGGTTTCAAAGGTTCACTTGACAAGATTCCTCAACTGCATTTTGAAACAGAGTTTCCTCATCCAGCTGAAGGTTCTAAACACAAGCAAAGCAACAATGGGTTAGAAACAAATTTTCCAAGCTGAGCTATTCTATTCCATCTGAGTTCAATGTCTTTTAAACATTATTAACTACAACAAGAACTAAAGGGAAAACTCACCTACAAAAATAGACATCTTTCAAATGGCTTTCTAGACTTGCCTCAAAGACTCCCTAACAAAGACACTCCTGAACTTGCCAAGGAAATTGTAGAACTTCCAAGGAATGTAGACAATGTACAACTTGTAGACAACTGAGTTTTCTTTATCAAAGCTAATCAGAGATAAATGGAAGTCCAAGTTCATCTTCCAGGAACAGAAAAATGTTAACATTTTAAATTCAAAATGCATAATTCTTACCATAACATCTACATAGTCAAGCTGATGTCTTTGATTTAGATGGCCAACAAAATCTCTGGTGACCTGGCTAGGGTCTCCCCATGGAAGAGATGCACAAATAGGACAGATCTTTAAAAAGAAAGACAGTGTGTGTTTGTGTAAATAAGCAATAGATACAGGCTACATGAAATACTGATTTTATTCACAATTTAGAGGAAATACAGATAATTGCTCACATAAATTACATAACTGAATTATCACTATTGTTTATCTAAAATCATGCTAAACAGAAATGCTTTAAAATGAGAGCACTGTTCTTACAACAAAAGAACAGTAGTGTAAGAAAAATGAATACAAAAGAAAATTTACAGAAGTAAACTTTCTGCTCGCTTACTTTACAGAAAATAGCACCTCATACTTCCATTTTTATATTACTTGCCTGTCTCTGCCTGTATGGGTATGAGATTTAAAAAAAAAAAACTGGAAAAATGA
This sequence comes from Cyclura pinguis, assembly GCA_030412105.1. Classification (NCBI taxonomy): domain Eukaryota; kingdom Metazoa; phylum Chordata; class Lepidosauria; order Squamata; family Iguanidae; genus Cyclura; species Cyclura pinguis. Next base: position 208,032,922 of record CM059602.1, on the reverse strand, counting down.
GATTTCAGTCAAACTCAAATTTAAAAATACATTTATGTCTCTAATCTTTCCTATTTTAGCAATACTGAATAACACTTATAAAATAGAACAATGCACCATCCAGTGAAAGTTTAGCATTATTAAGTGTTTAGCCTCAACATTTCTATTGAATTCAATGAGATTCAAATGTGTTTAACTAGGTCTGATTTGTGCCACACCTGAGGAGAAATGGAATGAAAATAATATATTATGAACGTTCCTATAAGATGGCAGTTAGTTAATTATAACAAGGTACCTCAAGCTCAAAGGGTGGGAGGAAGGTGAGAAATTTCATAAATAGAACGCCATTAGGTAAAACAGAAGCAGCAGAGTGGCAAAGAGGAAGCATGCTTGGCTCATAACCCAGAGGTCGGATGAATCGAAACCATCCTCTGCTAGCTCAATTTGAGAGCCAGCATGATGAGGTGGTTTGAGCATTGGACTATGATTCTAGAGATCAGGGTTCAATTCTCCACTTGGCCATGAAAACCCACTGGGCAATCTTGGATGTGTCACATACTCTCAGCCCCCAAAAACACCATGATAGGTTCACCTTAGGGTTGATGTAAGTTGGAAATTATTTGAAGGCATGCAGCAACAAAAACATGGGGGAGGGAATCTCTGAGCAGCTGGAAGCTGTTCCATCTGGAATATCACCGCAGGAAGAAAACTGCACCTCATTCTTTTTCCGTATTTTTGTTTTAGAATTAACACAATTTCAAAATGCATGAAAACTCTAGTCACATATACTCACTACTGGATCTATTTGATAAAGATGCCTGTCATTACAATGATCCAATAAGCTCTGCCTTGTGAAGTTACCTTCTTGGCAGAGAGGGCATTTGAATGTAGGCTGTCCACTGAAAAACAGACCAGTATTAGATAAGGTCACATCATAGATGTCAAACCCAGAAGCAGCATCCAAAACGTGCAAAGACTTTCTGTACTCACAATGATTTATCCAGAACCTCACTAGTCTAGAGCCTTTTATCCAAAGATAATATTTTGGTGCTGAACAGACAGATATAACCATCAAGAGAAGAACCTGCATTTTTGCATCTTAATTATAAGCAGCATTTCTCGGAGCATAGCCCTTTTATGAACCCCACCCCCACCCTCAAATGATACTTTGGCAGTCAGAATTTTGTGTCATTTAATCAGGTTCAGACCCCAGGTTTAGAGCAGATGTCGGAACTGTGTGACCCTCCAGAGGTTGCTAAACTATACAACTCCCAGAAGTCCTACTCAGCAAAGCAATGATATGGAATGCTGGAAGTTGCAGTTCAACATTTGTAGGCCAAACCGTTTCCACTGTGACTTTTGTTTGTTTTTTGTTTGTTTGTTTTGTTTTTTGAAGAATCTGGAACAATCTAATGGTAAAATTACCTTTGAAACAATCTTTCCCTAGGTATTTTATTCAAAACCAAAAGCAAATAGGTCAGAAAAATAATTAAAATAATAATTTATCAGAACAAGGTGTTCTGTGACAGTCACTACTTGTATCAGTCAGCTGCATGCTACTAAAAGATAGGTAAGTGGGATTTGACTTTGAAGGGATAAAGGTTAATGAAAGATCCCCTGGAGCTCATTTGCTGTTTCTTGGAATTGGCTAAGTCAAGGTATATATTTCCTTGATAGCTGTGTAGTCTAACTGAATCCAAACAACAAAAGCAGCAACAAAAAATGTGGGGATCTCCAGCACAGTTTGTTCCTTCAGTGAGTCATAACAGGTGGAGGCAGGATGAGGCTCCATGCCAGCAAAGGTAAAGCAGTAAGGCTCACACTCCCAGCACTCTTCATTGTCACAGTCCTCCACCTGGAGCCTGATCCTTCTACATTCACTTCAAAACTCCATCAGCAATCTACCATTATAAAAGCTGAACATTCCACTCATTATAAAATCAAAACAATTTGTTTCAACATTATAAAAACAATCTAGCGAGTGGGCACACTTCATTGTTGACATTTCAGCCAAAAAAAAAAAAAAAAAAATTAAAACATTGACTTAAACACAGCAGGTTAAACATTTGGATTTTTAAAGCTCTTTGCATGTTTGAAACATATTACTGTTCCTCCCTTTTGCCAATTTACAGTTGGTCAAAATTTCAAGGCAAAATCAATATTGCCTTTCCTTCTGCATCAAGCCATCCCATTTGAAAATTTTTTTTTTCTGGAAAAATTTGAAATTAAAAATGTTTCCAGATTGGCAGGGTGGTGGTATCATTTTTACCACCTTTTTGGGGTCATAGGTTTTTTCAGCCACAGGAAATAAACAAACAAATAAATTACAAGATCTCTCTTTGGCACAGGACAGCTCAGGGAGGGGAAAAATATGGTTATAAGTGCCTGTCATGCCTCCTAGAAATAATGTAGGGAGGAGCAGGCTGAGAGATTTTTTAAAAATAATAAAATGGTGGGGACAAGGAATGCAGCACAGGAATACAATCTTCAAAGTTACTGCAATGCATCAGCCATTCCCTTGCAGCTTCCCATCCCTGTGTTAAAGTAACTACAGTCTGCCCTCGACATCTGCGGGTTTCTCCTTCACAGATTTGATTATTTACGTGTTTGTAGCTGCTGCTTGACTAGTTCATCCTCCTTGCCCCATCTCCTCCTCTCTATCTCCTGTCCTTCCAAGAGCACCAGCCAATAACTCCCTTTGCCACCACCGCACCTCAGCCAGATTTTAAACCTCTGTCCATCAACCTCCTCACCTCACTGTTCATCTCCTGCTCTCAACCTCCTGTCCTTGCAAGATTGCCACTCTGTCACCCTCTTTCCCACCTCAACCAGATTTTCAACCTCTTTTCACCAACCTAATCACCCCATTGGTCTTCCTCCCAATCCTCCTGCTCTCATTCTCCTGTCCTTCCAAGATCTCACAGAGCATTGGGAGGAAGAGGAGTAGCTGCGGTCACCAGGGACTGAGATGAGGACTGAGAGGAAAAACGATGGGGTGATGACATTAATGGGAATGGGTTTAAAATCTGGCCAAGGTATCATGGTGGCAAGGTGGAAAAGGGAGCGAGGGCTCACACTCCTGGAAGGACAGGAGACAGGAGAGTAGCAGGGAAGCAGAAGGAGTCAGACAAGGAGGTGGATCAGCCAAGATCATTCCAGGCTGAAGTGTGGTGGTGGCAAGGTGAGAAACAGAGTGAGGGGCTGAGGCTGCTGCCAAAAATGGAGTTTATACCATTCGTGTTAGGACAGCTTACGATATTTGTGTTTTTTTCCATTTCTGCAAGGGTCCTGTATCCCTAATCCCTGAGAATGTGGAGGGCTGACTGTACTGCAATCACAACCTGTTCTGTACTGGCTTTTCCCAAATGGAGTCTCCTCAAATAAGAAAGATGGTTACCATCATTCCGATACCATACACGCTGAATGAGAAAGAATGCCCACTGTACCTTGCTCATGCCTATAGGCATACAGGATACACTTGCAATATTTTAATGTATTTTTATTCACATTTCAATATAACTATAAATATTTCTATGGCAACAACATCATTCTTTGCCTCTCTCTCAGAGACTGCTGAAAGGAGGGGTCAGCCACTGCAAGTAGCAATGCAAGCCAAGGCAGCACAAAGAACAAGCTGCAGCACAAGAGAGACTAGCTGGATAGTGGCAGAGCTATAGCAAATCACCTCCAAGGCAGTGTGGGGTTCAATTCTTCTGGTGGAAAATGGAAGCCAAAGGAAGCCAGGTGAAGAAAAAGTGGTCAGGTAGGTAGAAAATTAAGCACATTTGACTGAAATATCCCTTTCTCCCTCCTGCCATTCATTTTTACATTGGAGGACGGAAACACAACAGCTGTTCGCATAGTAAAAAGCTTCACCACCCATCATTCTCAGACAATTTTTTAATAATATTGTAACAGGATTTGTTCAGGGGTACAGTAGGGACAGAGGACACAGCTGGGTCAGCTCCTCCACCTCCAAATTTATTTCATCAACTGTTAATCACATCTGAAGATATGCAGTTCATCCTTTGTCTACTTGGAAACAAACTTCATAGATTTTACTGGAACTTACTTCAAAGTAAATGTGCCTGGAAATATTGCCTAAAAAGCCCAATTCCTAGCAAAGTGCTTGTTGAGAAAGGTGGAAAGACCACACTGAGTAATTTTCAACTTGCAAAGCACAATATAATTTGGCAAGAGGTGGGTTAGTCATTTGGAAGAAGCTTTCTCCTACCACCAGGCACTTCTGTACTGAAAGTAGAATCCTGTGAAAGTAGCTCAGCTTTACTTTGCATTGTTTCAAAGATAAAATGTTATCTTTTCTTTGAAGTGTTATCTTCAAAGAAACCAACCAAATTTAATCTCCCTGGTTTCTCTGTCCTAATATGTTTTAGGTTATCATTAATATTTATTTTAAAGATTTAAACCATGTCTTTCAACCAACTAATCACCATGGCAACCTAATAAACCTCTCCTCCCCTCCAGACACCACACATCACCTTTGTTCATCTGGCTGGTGACAGAAGCTAAAACAACCTTTCCTTTAACTCTGCAGTTAACTGGTACCTTAGGATAAAATTATTTCTGATGACAGCTTCCTGAAACTTTTTCTCTGACTAGTGATTAAAGCCAGGATGGTTTTCCCCTCTGCAGTGTCCAGAAGAAAAAGTGCAGCTATTCAGTATTAATTGTTTCTCTGGTCAATGGCAGAGTATAGAGTGTCCTACTACTCAACAATATATACAGCGCTATTACTCTTTAATTTGGCACAAACTGCACACAACGACTGGCATCCTCTTCATGGCATAAACAGACATAAGTTTCTATTACGTTCTTTTCTGGGCACTGTGGAGGTTGGTGTTCCCTTTCTCCCTCTGCTGTGCCCAAAGTACACCATCCTCTGGACTTACAGTACAGCCTCTGAAGTCCCTACCCCCATATGGTGATTCCATGCCTTATGGGGAGCAAGCAGATCAGACAAATGTCTGGCTATGTGCCTGTAGCCAGACAAAAATTGATTACAGCAGCAACAAGACCTTCAGAAAACCCCAGCAGATGTTAGTGCTGATGTAATAATTTTCGGTCTGGCTACAGAGATTCTGTCTGTTCCCCATAAGACATAGAATGGCTGTGCAGGAAGACTTCACAGACCATATAGTAAGTCTGGGGTGGTATTTGGCTCAGCCTAATGTAGGTCTGAATGCACTCTGCACAAAGCAGATTTGCATCCACAATTTGTTTAATACTTCAGGATTGACTGTTAAGATTTTGACAAAATTCAAAATAAAGACCAAGCTACACAAATATAAATGTGTTTTGAATTTCGTATAATTTTGGTGTGTACTTGAGGAAAGTAACTAGTCACAGAACCAACAGAAAACCCAAATGGGTACTGACTTCAAAGATGATCCTTACCTTGCAGCTTCTTCAAGAACATGTAGATTAGAATGTTCTCCAATTTCTGAAGTAGAGGAATCACTCCTAAAACTTCATACAGAGGGTAAGAATTTATTTTATAGTAAATACAAAAAGGGCTGTAGCCCTAAGCAGAACTGTTAATTAAATAAACCCCACTGATATTAGTAAGACTTACTTTCAAATAAATATATTTAAAATTGAGATACAGCACTTATTTAAATTCAGTAAACACAAATCATTTTAGAAACACACTGAAACAAAGGTTTAGATAACTGCTTCTTGGTTCAGAGGTGATTTAAGATCAGTCCATGTAGTTACTTCCAGCCAGTTTGCGGCCATGCATGTTCTTCCAGTTTTCAGCCATGCATGTTCTTGCAACTGGGTGGAGGAACAGAAGGCAGGTACCTTCAATAAGATCAACAGGCAGCAATTTCTGCAATTGTGTTAACACTTTTTCCATGTTTTTGGGATCAGTACAACTTCAGAAACATTATTTCCTCCAACTGAATGTATTTTACATTTTGTTATTATGTAAACCACCTAGTGAAAGCTATGCATTCAATACTGAATATAAATGTGTATATTTGCTACTGCCTGCTAAAGTAGAAGGTAGTAGGAAAAGAAGACAACCACTTTAAGGAAGGATTGATTCAACAAAGGAAGCCATGAACACTGCAAGACTTGAGCAGGTCACTGATGACCTGCTCTTGGAGATCTCAAATTCACAGGTTCATCCTAAGCTGAAGCTGACTTCACAACAAATGACAACAAAGAACTATGTGGATCAAATATGTGGATCAAATAAACAAATAAATATATAAAATAATGGCAAATATGAATGATATTTCATAATTAAAGTTCCAAAGCCTAAAAGATAGATTGAACATTTATTATAGCTCACTTAATATCTCACTTTGAAAACTCAGTATGAAAAATATCTAAATTAACACTTTACAATTAAGGAACTACTAAAATATTTTATTACTAAATAATAAACTAAATATTATTTATTTATATTATATATAATATAATATATATATTATATATAATATACTAAATATTATAAAAATACTAAATAATATACTAAATAAATACTAAAATACAACTACCCACATGGGTCTCCCCTCAAGAAGCCTTCTTTGGAAGATGGTCTGATTCAGATAAGTGGCTGTGTTATGATGACATATTAGAAATGACAAATCTGAATCTTTTTAAGATGAAATCAAAAGAAAAATTGGAATCAGAAGGAATAAAGTTAAACTAGTTCCCTTACAGACAGTTAACTGAGAGATTCCAGATGGATGTGAAAACTTATGGAATAGAATAAAAAGAGCAAGGAAGAATGTTGAAGTTACTGTGGGAAAACCCGCCTCATTACTATCACATGTATACCAGGAGATTTTAAATCAAGAAAGAGAAGATGAGACAGTCAAATCGGCAATTATATTGTGGGCTCAAAATCTCGGACATCCAATTCAATTAGAGCACTGGGAACAGAGCTGGCAACGGACACAAAAATTTACTGCAGCTCAGAACCTAAAAGAGAACTATTATAAGCTTTTTCATAGATTGTACATGACACCAGAAAAATTAAAGAAGACATATAATATGGGAACAGGTCAGTGTTGGAAGTGTCAGGAGAATGTTGGAACACTATTTCATACGTGGTGGTCATGTCCTAAGGCTAAAAAATATTGGAATGATATACATAATATGATATGTAAAATATTGAGGGTTCAAACTGATAAGAAACCTGAACTGTACTTATTAAATATGACACATGAGTTAGATGGAACTGTTGCAAAGAAATATTGGCGAATAATGCTGTATATGATTACGACAGCCCGTATTGAATATGCAAGGCTATGGAAAACTGAGCAGATACCTACAATAGAGCAATGGTGGGCAACTTTTATTGAAAATCGGAATGCAGATATAGTCTCTCAGAGATTAAAAGGAAAATCAGCTGATGACATTAACAAAGAATGGCAAATTGTTCTGGAAATGGGTTGGGTGTTGACAGGTAATAATTTTTAATTCATGGTAGCATGAGTAGTTAGAAGTAAAAATCAGTGGAATATCATGGAACATGTAAAGTAGGGTCGAAGAGCAGGATCTATCTTGTATGTTAACAAATGCAATGTGATGCATAATGTTGATATGTCAATGAAATAACTCTATTGAAATCCAGAGAGCAGTGGAAGATAGCGGTAATAGTTTGGTAAAATGTACAATGAGAAATGTTGTTTTATACGATGTAATCACAATAAAATGAATTAAAATAAATAAATAAATACTAAAATACTAAAAAACTTTATTAACATTTCATCCCATGGCAAATCTAAAGCAGGCAGTATATATTAGCTTGAGACATATTTAAAGTGCATATTACCATTAATAAAATTGCAAATATGAATTACCTGTTTCCTGTTGAGTCCTGAGATATTTCTAAGTTTGGAATTACAGAAGGAACACCATATTCATCCTGATACTTCTTACATGATTTATAATGCTGTCTCATACGAGATAATCTTATCTGAAAATGAAGTTATATCTCTTTTAAAAGCAACATTATATGTGAAAAATATACTTTTATGAACACTATGTCATTCATTTATGCAAAATTCTACAAAATCCCCTTGGTCTCTTTGTGAAACTATATTATAACCAAGCAGTAGCATAGGAATTACTCTTAAATAGTCGATTTTTTGATTAAACTGATCTAGTGATACTTAACAAATGTCTACAGCTTGATCTTCACTAAGCTTGACAGGATGGATAAATAGCTAAAGTGAACAAGGTTAGTTTCTTATTTCTGTATGTGGCTTGGAACCAAAGTTAGTTACGCTTTAATTCACCTAATAGGACTTGAAATATTCATGACTAACTTGTCCTAACGATTTCAGTGGATCTACTCTAAACATAACAAAATCTGTATCTAACCTTTTTTGTCATATTAGTTTCAGTGAAATAATTCAAATGTATACTGGAGAAACAATTGTGTAACTATTTTTCTATTGATTTGTGAGAATGCTGTCACATACAATTTTCATGACAAAACAAAATGCACCATTCCAGGAGAAAGGCAAGATATAACAAAGCAAAATAAAAAAGACATTTTGCATATTAACTGATTTATTTACTACTCAGAAGTCAGAGCCTTCCTAACACAAAACTCTGATAGCAAACAGTGATACACCATCACCTACCACACAGCAAGAACAATCAAATCAAACTTTATTTTACAGCCCACAGACCCAACATAGCGAACCATCCAATTGTACAATATAGAGAAAATAGGATATAAATATATAAACAGGATAGACTACCAGGATATAAAAGCAAAAATAAGATATAAATGCATAATATAGTATAGAAATACATGAAGCAAATTAAAATCATAGACAATATGGATTATTAGATAAAATATAAATAGATGTTCATTAATTCCATTTCATCAAAATAATACAATTGAGTTGATCTTAAAGTACATTGCCAGTATCCCGACATAGCATTGATATTTCTCTCTCTCTGATCTTGATGGCTGATGACAGAAATTTAGCAACTGATAGGGTTACATACAGAGAAATGTCCTCCAACGGGATTTTTACATAGAATTAAAAAAACAAAACAGAAAGAACAATGCTTTTCCAGTGCAATTCTATGGTGTTTCCCATAGGATAAACCCCAGATGGATACATGTACCTAGGACCATACCTTTTCATTATTTTTTAACATAAACTGTTTAAAAATCTACTATACCTGTTTGTCACAGCATCTACAGCTTCCCACTAACTTTTTCATGCTGTTTTCAATATCTAAGGCTCTGCTGGGACGTGCTTTTTCTTTTCTGGTTACAATGCCTCTGCACAATGGGCAATGTGTTCCTCCTTCTTTCATAGCCATTAGGAAACATTTCCTGCAAAACCTGGAACCAAATATAAATTGGCATACAAAAATAATGTTCACTTTATCAACAACTATTCTGCTTTACTGACAGGTAATCCTGTTCTTATTACAAGGGTTCCATTTACACCACTCTGTCAAAATCTCTGTATACCTTACTTCGCAGTAATCGCATTTTCCTCTAACATCATATTATTTTAGATGGTAAATACACTTCAAAAGGAAATCGCAGAATTGGGAGAGCTGGTGAAAAATGGCAAATGTGGCTCAAAATAAGTGATGTACTTTGGCACAATTTTTTTCCAGATTTCACATATCTAAATCAGACGTGACTAACCAAGGAAGAAATGTTGGGCGTTTAATTCAATATGAAATATCAATCCAACAAATACCAGCTATGCAAAGGGAACTTGGACAATAGTAATAATTAGGAAAGAACTTTGAAATAAATCTGCTTTCATATTACCTTTACATAAATCTAGCCAAATTTGGAATACTATGCACATTTCTTGATAGCCCATCCAAAAAAAACATACTGGAGCACAGAAAAAGGGATAGAAAGTATCAGCACAAGATTTGCAAGCTAGAGTACCTACCAAATGGAGGAACAAGATATATTTAGTAACAGGATTTTTAAATGATGCATCTTCAAAGGTGTATTTAATCAGTTAAATTACGTCCATTGATAGAACTGAACTTGTTGATTGCACAATTAATGGTTATGTTATTAGGATGTTTTAATATATGCACTATATTGTTTTAATGTTTGTCTTTATGTAACATCTACATTTATAGATTTAATAAAATAAAAATGATTATACATTTTTTAAAAGATACATGTGATTGAAAGCCAACAAAATTAACGGTTTAAACACACTGTTAGTGGCTTACTAGCCATAATGAATATACACTGCCTCCAGGATTAGAGAAAGAATGCATCTAAATTCTTAGTTCTTAGTACTGTATTCATGTGGGCTTTGTGTTGGGAACTACTCTGCCTTTGTGGACAAACTAAGTGGGATTAAATGGGCCTTTGGTCTGATCCAGCAGCACTCTTCGTAGGTGAACAACCAGTATTTTTACCTGTAAATGTAGGCTCCAAAATTTTTGCAAAGAGTTACTTTGTTGTAACACTATACAGTAATTTTAAAACAAAGTACAATATGTCTGCCCTCTCACTGGGCTGCCCTCTGGTGCTTTCCACTAAAAGAAATTTTAGAAGGGAAAGGAACCAAGAAACCACACTTCACATTTTCCTTCTTCAATGTGCTTGTCCTCCCACTTGCCCTCCTCCCAAATTATAATAATGTTAAAACATTCAGTGTCACAGAAGATGCTTACTTCATCTTTAAATGTCTAAATATTTGTTGTGTGGTAACATGTAGAACTCAAAAGAATTCAGTACATGCATTCTAAGAAGCAACTATACATTTTCAAAAGCACAATGGAAGTCTTCTGTTGTTGTTACCATGCCTGTATTATTCATATATACAAAAACACATGCTCTTAATAAAATACATGAACTTTCATTTGTTTACCAAACCTTGAATTATTTTCATTCTTAGCAAAAGGGGAGTTAAAATGAAAACAGGCTTCCCAAAAGATAAAAGCAGAAACCCATGCTGCAGAATATTTAACAGTAGGCTGGAAAAGGATTGGGGAAAAGAGAAAATATAATCAGAAAAGGAAAAAACACCTCTGACCATTGGGCCTGAAATAGATACTTACACATGCTGACAAATGGAAATCCTCACAGGTGTTTTGAACACATCTTGGCAGACAGGACAGTAATAATCATCTTCATTGAAACAAACTGTGGCAGGTTCTTCATTCAAGATAGCGAACTGTGGTATTTCTGAAAGAGTAATGGAAATATATTGGTGCTGTACACAACAGCACTGTTTTGCGCATATCTTTTCCATTTCTTGTAACTCAGTGCTTGACTTTTGGGAGCACGGTATGAAAACTTGCATCTACAAAAGACAGAAAAAGTGTTTCCCTTTCAAGTTATGTGATACCGTAATGAGTAGAACTAAGTTGATGGGGGTATTCAACACATTACTGCTGTGTTTCAGACTGCCTGTACACACTTACATACACTTGTGAGTATCTCTGCACCTGTGTTCAATCCTGATTTGTGCTCAGGTGCAAGAATCCTTTTAAATCCAAAATACAGATGTATTCTGAATGAACACATGAATATTTGTATAAACAGAAAAACACAAGTTCACTTTTTAAAAAAATGTAAATATAGCCATCTACAGCCTGCATGCAGCACAAATTCTTTTGTCTTTAAGCAGGTGTCACAGGAAATTCTGAGGATATTTTGTATGAGAAATGAAATTCTGAGGAAGACTAGAAGACTTGAGAGGAAAGAGAATGAAGCACATACAGGGAGAGTACCTGAATAAAAAGCACAATGGGAAGAAGACAGTGGATGGCAGAACTGTAGCAGCTTTGAGGCATAAGTGTGGCAGAATGAGGCCTAATGTTACATTGCAGCCCATAGCACAGCAGTAGGAAACAGGACTGAATTTTGAAATGAAAACTGTATGTTTTATTAGACACCAGCCTATTCTATTTTGCTCTGTTTTCACACTGTACAGTTATCTGAATTGTTCCTAATTCCTTCTTCACCTCCCTTTCACTCTTCTTAATTAATGAATTCTTAACACCAAATATTTTGATCTGTACTAATATTTTATTCTATTAAAATTTCGTAACAGTGTTTTAGTGGGTAGATAAATTTTTTAATGTACTCTGCTGAATAAAACTAGTTATATTGACAATTTTCTAGGCACAACTAGTAACTTTTCTAGAGAGTGCAATCCTATGCAAGTTCCACTAAACTCGGTAGGACTTGTATCTGTGTTGGGGTCCTCCATTACTTCTATAAATAATTGCTTATATTTTAAAAAGTCAATTTACAGAAAGCCTACAACATTCCTTAACTCTACTTTTTAAGCAAGAAGCTAGAATACTGGAATTACTGTGTAAAACCTTTTTATTAAGACAGGTGCATTCCATTACATGTGAATACGTGCGCCCATATATAGGTCAGTATTTTGGGCACAGTGTTGACTGTTATGTGTGAAATTTTGACCGTTACATGTGAAAACTGCCTGTGCACAGATCAACAATCTGTGCACACATGCACACAGACTGTACTTGTGGCTGAATGTAACATGTGAGCACCCCTAGGGTCATAGCAGGAAGGATGGAAATGCACACCTGAGCTTGGTTCCACTATGTGACAAATTATAACTTTATCCAGATTCCTATTCCAGTACCAAGCACGATGATCCAAGGAAGTGAAACGGTTATTTAAATCATTTTTATGACGGCAGTTATAAATCTCTTACACTAAAATAATGGGCACACTGAATCTTTTTGCTTTCACTCTAATTTGAGGAATGAATAGAAACCCATGATGATCTGGGTCATGACCATCTCTGAAAGATATTCTCCAGCAAGTCTCCATTTTCCTTGATACCTACAAGCTTGCTGGTAACCTGCTCGTTCTGAACAATAGTTCTACCATCCTGAGGCCATTTCTGCCCTATACTGTTACAGTGCAATTATTCCACTTTCAACGTCCTGTGGAATTCTGGGGTTTGTAGTTTACTGAGACCAAAGAGCTCCCTGACCGAGAATTCTAAATGCCCCTCCCTAAACTGCAAACCCCAGGATTCCATAGGATGCTGAAAGTGGAATAATAGCACTATGGCCATTTCCGCAGTAGACTTGTTACAGCGCTATCATACTACTTTCAACATCCTATGGAATCCTGGGGTTTGCAGTTTAGGGAGGGTCCAGCTGCCCCCCCCCCCGGAAACTGCAAAGCCCAAGATTCCACAGGATGTTAAAAGTGGTATAATAGCGCTATAACTGTCTACTGCAGAAATAGCCTCTAAGAGTGTAGTGCGGAAATGGACACAGAGTCTTTTCAGTGACGGCACCTTACTCTCAAATTCCTCCTGCTTTGTGAAATCCTCCTGTCCCGTCCCCCCCCTTGCCATCTTTAGAAGCGGTCTTTGTTTTCTACCCTCTGGGAGCTAGGAATTTGGGGCAGCCATCCTATTCTCGTCCACATGAGCCACGAAGACTCCCTTTTGTGTAAAATGGGGCTGTATTGCTAAGGGAGAACCTCCAGATACCTGCCTCTCTCCCTTTTTAAATTCATTTTTTGAATCCGTTTCCGCTTTCGTCCCTTTACGAAGGGACCTCTACTACTGTTAAACGTTGCCTTTGTTGAGGCGTCTTTTCAAACGCGGCTCGCAAGCCAACGAGCCCCAAGCCTCTTCGCAAGAGACAGGAAGGAAATTAACGGCTTGGGTCGCGCAACATGGGAGGAAAGGCAGCCGGGGAAGTGGGGGAAGAGCGAGGAGAGAACGACGCCTCTGCGAGGCTCCGGCCAGACGAATCCCGCCCTGAAAATATGCCCTCCCTTCACCTCGAGGCGCTGCCCTGAAGCGCAACGGCTACCTGTCGGGAGAACGGGAGGGTCAATCGCAGGCCGCGGGACCGGGCCGGGATCTTCGGGGCTCCCCGGAGCCACACCGGTCAAGCCACCACCGCTCTCCATGGCTCTTAGGCCGCCGCGACGGCGGCCCCTTCCCAACAGGGCCCGGGTTGCCATGGTAATAAGCCTCCCTCCCGTCCGGTGGGAATTGTTATTGAACAACAGTAGCAGGAGTAGTAGTTGGCGGCGGAGGCAGCGCCGCCTCTCTCCCTCCCTCAGGCCGCCGGGGGGCGACTTTAAAGCCGCCTCGTCTCGCTCGTTTCCCTCGCGGGGAGGCGAGCTCGTTAAAGATTTATGCGGAAGTCAGGTTTATTTAGGTGTACGCTCCAGTAATTTTCAGGGCGACCGCGCTTGAGAGAAACTATCAAGGAGTGGGGCTTTCAGGAATTCCGCAAAGGCCGGATTTTTCAAGGGGCGAGTAGGTGGGAGGCCCTTTGCAGTTCCGATACAACTTGGCGCCTCCAGTACATGCTCTGGATTTTTGTTAGTGTTCCACGTACGGCGACCATAAGGTGACTCCGTTTTCTTAGCAAGATTTGTTTAGAGGGGGGTGCTTTGGCCTTGCTGTGAGGCTGAGAGGGTGTGACTCGCTCAGGGTTACCCGGTAGGTTTCCATTATTGACCGGGGATTCGAACCCTCGTCTCCAGAATCGTAGTCCAGCGTTCAAACCACTAGCATACTCCTGAGTACATACATCCTAAAAAGCTGAAACCCTACCTAGGCTTAGACCATGGCCTCACTACGCTATTATAGTGCTATCGTTCCACTTTCAACCTCCTGTGGAATTCTGGGGTTTGTAGTTCACTGAGGCCAAAGAGCTCTCTGGCTGAGAATTCTAAATGCCCCTCCCTAAACTGCAAACCCCAGGATTCCGTAGGATGTTGGAAGTGGAATAACAGCGCTATAACAGAAATGCAGAAATGGCCTTAATTTGGGATGAAACTCAATTGGGGACCAAGGCAGCGTGCTGAGGAGGCGTGCATAGGTTTGCCCTGCAAAGTATTGTCTTCTAGGTTTTTGTGTACGTGCCTTCAAGTTGTTTTGTCAGCTTATGGCGACACCATGAATTTCATAGGGTTTTCTTAGTCAAGGAACCCTCGGAGGATGATTTTGCCAATCCTTTCCTCTGAAATATAGCCTCCAGCACCAAGGATTTGTTGGCAGTGCCCCATCCAAATACTAACCTGGGTTGACCCTGCTTAACTTTCAAGGTCCGACAGGATCTGGTACCTGTATGATATTATTGAGCCCCCCCCCCCCGTTACTTCAGTACTTGTCTGCAGGCCAGCAAGAATAAGTTACAAAATTTCCACTTAAGCATCTGGACATAGGTGAAATTTCTTTCTTCCAACCTTGTTTTCTTATTTTCGATGCAATTTGTAGCAAACTATGGTATTTGCTTAGTCTAATTATTAATCCCAATTAAGAATAGGTAAAGTGAACCACTGGAGCTTAAGTAAGTGTTGATTAACAAGTCATGTTTGATAGATCTAGGATTGGATATCAACAATTGGATTTGGCCCAATGTCTCTCGGGCAGCTCAGAGGGCAAAAGGCAATGGACAACAATATTGCCTCATCGTTGCTAATGCTGTATTTTGAATGCTTAATTAATATTTTGATGTAGGGCACTTTTCAGAGCTGAATCTCTTCCTATATTTATGCATTATTTTAATGAGCCCTACCCCTCTCCAAAAGGGCTTCCGGAACAACCCAGTCCTTTACATCAACACATTGTTTCCTCAGGGGTCCGTACTCTGATGATCAGCATGAGTGTCAGCAAGAGTGTCCAAAATGGGCCTGTGCTTAATAGCGGTCAGAGTAGTATTCTGGAAAGCAAGGGACAACTGCTAACTGTTGAAGAAAAACTACATTTGCCACCCATTCCATCTCTGGTGCTTCTTTAAAGAAATGTGCCTCTCATGGACACTTACACAATGAAAAAACAAAACAAAACACAAACTAACCAGACAGCATCGACCAGTTTGGGGTAAGAATATCTGATAACGGGAAAACAATGGATAGCGTGGTGATCAAAGCAAATCAGCTTAATCAAGCTTGGGAGATTGCCTTCGGTGACAGATAACACAGGCACACCAAAGACAACAAAAGGCAGGGTACGGGGCAAGATGATAAACAGAATTTAATTGATTTAATTGTAAATCTCATAATTTACTTGGGAGTTTTGAAATGTAGGTTGTGCACTGGGGGATTACCAGTGGGATACCTGCCTTCCCTCCAGGAGTCCTTTTTCTTCATTGTCCCTATCAGCCTTAGTTTTTTGCGCATTATGCAAAGTTCGCAACAGGAGACACTAGGCAGATTAAATTACATAGTTGCCAAAGAGTTAAGTGTGTCACTGTGTTGCAACAAAATGCTTTGTAATCTGTGTCATCAGATGTTGATTTTAGGTGGTAGTCTGAATAAAGAATCCATAGAAACCAATTTTGTTAGTATCACCCAACTCTAAGTCCCATCTTTAGTTGGCAGATTAACAGCCCTGTCTTGGATGGCTAAATCTGGTATCAAATTCTCAAGAATTCGTATTGGTCTAGTAGAGATCCCTCCATTTTGTCAGACGTGGCTGAGTTTTGACCTAGTTATTACAGCCTTAAACTCCTGGCTGGCATTTTAAATCCGTTCAAATCCAGCATCGGTACAAGTGAACAAAAGGGCAACTTCTAGTTCCAGGATTGTTTCATTTTGCAAGTCTGCTGAACACTATTTTGAATTAAATATGGTATCATAGTTAAGATCCAACACAATTTAGTATCCAGTGAAATCAGGACTTTCTCCCACTGCAGCCTTCCAGTATGCCAAATGTTTCCCAGCTTCCTGGGACAGGTTTTTAAGGTGTGTGAGATGGGGAGTTTGCAGGATGCAGGGGGAACCCTCATTCTGAGAGAGGTAGTGGGATCCAGCCAAAGTGCAGATTTGGTTCCAGGCCTTACATGTTTTGCCTTACAAGTGTTAAGCTGACTAAAATGCATACCAAGCAAGCTTGACAAGGCTCAATCCAAACAATATTTAAGACGCATATTTGGATAGTAGCTTAACTTTCATTTTTTGGGGGGTGAGAAAGTTCGGCACAGGACAAAATGCAAATCCCAAATAGCTTATCCCACATACTTATTTATAGATTGTGGTCCACATCTTTACAGAGGTATATAAAAATTTACATAATAAAATGTCAAAGCTGATCATGTGGAAATACCATAATTTATTCTAGAGTTAATGTGGTGCAGCTGAAATAGTAATTCTTACATGGTTTTTATCCTTTGAAATGGAAAAGACTCAATTCATGGAAAACAAGCCCAGGCAGCAAAAACGTATGAAACATTTATTTGACAGAAAACATTGTGATCAGTCCCTTAGTTAAACTAAAATGTTCCTGGATTTTTACTAGGTATGATTTTCAACAAAATCTTAATAACATAACACAGAATTTGTGTAGATTGAGTTGGTGTTGCTTATTCTGAAATTACCCCATTATCTTTATGATAAAGATTTATTTGAATATTACTGCCTTTCATATTATTTTGTAGTACTGAAATGCCACCAGTCCACTGCAGGATATGAAAGTATGTTTATATTCAGTGGATATAAAGAAACTTATTTTGAACTAATTCATATTACTTTCAATAGAATAAGTTTCTATAGACTTGTGTCTATAATCTCAACTGTTTCAGCTCTCCACATATTAGCCTCATTTTGTGTGCCAGCCAGTAGATTTCTCACACTGGTAAGGTCTCTTTGCTTGCACTGGGACCTGACATGATTAATAGTAGATGCTCCTGGCTCAACATCACTTTCTTCCTAAGGTTATGCACAGTTGGGCTGCCAAGAAATTTATATGGGGCAAGACTGGATTGAGTGGAGTGATCCCATATTTTCCACATCAGCACAACATTTAATTGGGGGTATTCCAACTGTCTCCCTTCTAATAGCTTATCTACTTTATTCTTTTACCATTTTCGCTCTTGTCATCTCCAAAGCCATTGGCTAAGCTGCTCTCATGCCACAGTGGCTCCAGGTTATATTTGCAAGTATCAAGACAGTAGTAGGCTTGCAAACTTCTCTGTCATGCCAAAAGTACTTGAGCAAGAGACCTGTAGCCTAAATACCTTAAAGGCATCAGATCCTGTCTGATCTTGTGAAGCTAAACAAGGTCAGCTCTGGTTAATACTTGGATGGGAGACTACCAATGAATACCAGGGACTGTAAACTATTTCAGAGGAAAGAATAGGCAAAACCACATCTGAATATTCCTTGCCTAATAACACCTTATTAGTCAAGAGGCTACTTGAGAGCACATACACAGCAAGAGACCTGAGGTATTATGATATTCCAGGCTACCATTGGCTTGGTTGTTCTGATTTAACAACCAGAACCATTTTGATGCCAGAGAAGGAGCCACTATGTTTGGGGCACAGATCTGTTTGTGAAGTAAAGGAAAAGTGAATATGAGCAACTATTGTAAACTGACCAGCACAAGCACTGGATTGTTTCAGATAAGTTTGAATAAAGAATTAGCCATCAAATGATACTTCTTGAGTGAATAGTTCTCCACTTTCATACCCTGTCATCAAAAAGAGGAAAGTTATGACTCATGCAAAGATAACTGCATCCAGGGTTTTGTTTTAGATGCAACACATTAGAACTGTATTGCAAGATATATTTGGAAGTAACATATATGCTATATATGGACTCTAGCTTTATACCATCCTGAGGGCTGTTGGCTGTCAAGGATACATATTTTAAACCAGTAAGTTTTTTAGACCTGTATAATTTACCTATTTTCAGAAGGAAATGCAATAGGGGAATAATGTGCTTGCAGAATGGTTTGCTTAGCTCGAAACAGACCTACTATTCATTTATTTGTAATCAGTCATTTCAGACTTTTTATTCATATATTGTGATGTATTCCTCTACTGTTATATATGTAGTAGTGATACTGTAACTTGTGAGCTAGTGTGAATTAGGCTTATGTCCCTCACCCATTTCTAACAAACCTCCCCATGAATTACCAGTTATTATAGAGTTATGATTACTGTACTTTAAGTATGTGTGCGCTGGTGTGGTGAATGTTTTCTTGTGACCTACTTCTAGACTGAGGTGGAGAACTATCAGTGGTTAGGGGGGCTCTGTTAGCCCCAAGAGCCCTTAGAGAGCTGCATCCCCCACCCCCCACCCCCACCAAAGGAGAGGGGCAAAGTCAACTTCTGGTTCATTTCTTGTTAGAAAAAAAGGCTTCTGCTGGACTTAAAAACATGCCAGAGGGGACCCCTTAAACATGGCAAAAATTCTCCCATCCCTCTAGAGAGCATTTGCAGATAAAAAGATTGACATGTAACTGGAGTGTTATGGACCATTCATGTGTCCGGTGTCATTCTTCTGTGGGGGATATATTGTTTGGGGATATATTGTTGAGGAAAAATGACAAAGCGTGGGCTACTTGCATTGGCCAGTGCAGCTCCTCAATTTTGTGGGACCAAAAATGGCAAACTGTATCCTCAGAAGGCTCTTTGAAGTTTGCCCTTTTCAATGCAGTTCCAACCACTGTGTTTATTTAGGTGGAAAAGGGCCTTTAAAAAAACCCTAGAACTGACTGGCTGGTTTATTTATAAAAAGGTCTTTTCTGGTCTAATAAAGGATGAGATATGCAGAGAAGTGGTAAATTGTATCCTTCCCCCAAAACTCTCAAAGGTTAACCACCCCTACTTTAGGGATGATAGCTGTTCAGATTTGCCTAGTAACTTGGCTAGCCCAGAAACCTTTAAACATTTCCATAGCTGTACAAGTATGTATATAGCTGTTTTCCTGTCCATATGTCATATACTACTAGAACAATGTTTAATAACAAACTGGGGGTCTTCTCCACACAATCAGCATTCTCTGTACTCTGAATCCATGTGTTCAGTCATTATCAATATACCTGGGTAACTTAAAAACACTATTCCCAGCCATGTAGGAGCTCTCAGTAGAAAATCTGCTCCCCTACAACAAGGTGAATGTTAATTGAGCAGCTTAGACAGTGCTTCAGATTTCTGGCATTGTCAGTTATGTGGCAGTCAATGACAATTTTGATACTTCCATGAGGTGAGTAAATAAACCAGTCAGATGTGAATACTTTATACAGTTTAAAAACGTATTTCCTACAAAGTTTTTTTGCTATTTCAGGTATGTGTTTATAAATGCACATTTTAATTTTTATAAAAGATATTTACAGCCAACTGCATTATGAAAAATGCTGTGTTAAATATTTACAATATAAAAGTCATATTAGTCTTACTGTCCTGCTACAAAAATTGGAGATATTAAGCACAGCATAAAACAAAATGACAAAAAAAATTAAATTACTCAGTAGTATCTTGACATTATTTTACATATTTCAGTGACATATTACTGACAAAATTACTGATAAAATGCAGCTAGTATTTCAGCTGCTATCACTGGAAAATGCACTAAGAACGCTACTGAATTCAGTTGAACTATACAGTAATGCAATACTCTGCAAAATGTAACAAATTTTTCTTTCTTGATTTCTGCTCAGTGATGAAAGATTTTCAAAAGCAAACAGATTTTTTTTCCTTTGCCACAGGCCTTGCAATATCTTCATAATCATGAAAGCTCTGGTCTGCTCTAAGAAATGTAACCACAAGATGCTCTGAGGTTGGTCATTTTTCAAAAACTTTAGGCAAGAAATATGTTGGTAATTCTTGGTGTGGAAGAAAAGCGGAGTTAACGATTCTTATTTTAAAGTATAATTTTGTCACATTATTTTCCATAGTGGAGTCAAGGAACAAAGTTTTTAAAATAAAATAGTGATGCAAGGTAGCACTCACTTAATTTAATTTCGAAGGGCAATTTGAAGTTTCTTTGCAGATAAATCTTTTTCATTACAAGTTTAGAAGACACCTCTTTCTTGCCTTTTTCAATCTTCAAGATCTGGGACTGAATTGGAATTAGGTAATTGTAATGGAAGTTATTTGTACAGTGTAACCTGTGTCTTAACCCACTAAAACACAACTTATTTAAAGTAAACATAAAACTGGTTGCAGAACCACAAACGTCAATACTCTCATGCTGCATTAATTACTTCGCCTATGTTTATCCTGAACTGATGGTGCATGTATTTGTGTAATGAGTCTTCAGGAGACTTGTTTAGTTGGATTAGTCTTTGGAATGTTGGCTGGAATGAAATTAAAATTCTGCAAGAACACTTTAGCCACAATTTTCTCCACAAATTCAATGAGTCATTGCTGGCAGAAATCAAATGCTGTCTCCCATGGCTGTGTGCACCTGGGAATTCTTGATGCAGTGACGTCCTAATTGGAAGGAGTTCAGAAGCTATGCCATTTGCCATCTCTTTGGAAAGGGAGCCGCTGCTAATTTTTTCAGTGCACGATCCTTGAGGGTGTTTCAGCCTCAGTAAATCATAATCTGTCCAAATTCCCTCCACAGCATAAGAAAATGTGAATTTTTACAGGCCTAAATATAATTTGTTGTTGGGAAGGTTGAACTATAGTTGTAAAGAAGCTGACAGTAGTATTTACCAGCCAACATTTTAATTTGCAGTGTCATACATATAGCATCCTTTTGATGGGATCATATGATATTCGAGCTATTCACATGCACATATTCTAGAAATGATTGGTCTAGAACTCTTTCAATGAGAACTTCTTCTACTACATCTATATCCTGGGGGGGGGGAAGAAAAGAAATATATTTAAGCATGTATATAAAAATAAGAATCCCACAAAGCATTATAACACTATTATTTGGCAGCAATCATAATTGCATTCTTTAGCAGTAACCAGGCCGTAACTACAATCACCAGCCCCAGCTATATAAGATTGGGTTATATGATCTTTAATTAACACCCAGATTTTTGTTGCTCTGAAATGGAATTTACAAGGAAAGTCAGGCCACAGCTGGATGCAATTCCTATTCACAAGGAGTATATGTTTGCAAAAAGAGCAGTGAGAAGGTAGAGGAACACACATACTTAGAATGAGTGTCTTGGCTACTTCTGCCCCTTAAACGAGCCCTCTGAGGGACTAGAGATCGTGCATAAAGATGACAAACCTACTCTAGCTATTTGAGAGCACGAACCATCAGGACAAATTCTACTAGCACAGCAGCCCAGTTTCCTATATTCAGTCTTTGTATGTGGTATTGGCAGTGATCCTATCATGACAGGAGTTTAAAAAGTGCTCCCTCTTTCTTTCTCTGTTTGTACGCATGTTTGTGCCCTCAAGTTACCTGTCAACTTATGGTGACCCCATGCATTTTATATGATTTGCTTAAGCAAAGAATATAGGTGATTTCCCATTTCATTCCTCTGAAATTTAACCTACTGTACCTGTTGTTTCTTGGGATCTACTGCCTCCATGGTATGGGGTATAAATGTTTCTGTGTTCTTAACTACAACAAATTCACTGCTCGTTGGCTATTCCAATCACCTTCCAAATCCAGTAAGTTTATATTTAAATCTGACAACATTCTGTGCCACTTAGTTGTTGTGCTATTTGAGCAATAGGGTCCTTTTTTCCTTAATTTCTTTATTTCTTTACGATTTTTGTACCCCTCCAAGTCTCAGTGTTTGCTGATACTTGCCTGTTTTGTTGTGGGCAGTTTTGGTTACGTTCACTTGAGAACGGGAAAACTTGAATTGTATTAGAAAACATGGTAGACGTTTTATTTCTGTGATAGCCCACTTCCTTTCTTAATTTAGTCACTACCTTTGCAGAGATTGCAATGCTACATATAATATGTTCTTATTATGCAACAAACATGCATTCTTTTATGGAAAAGTTTATCTGAACCAACAGAGAAGAAATCTATTAGTTTATTTATTAGCAGTGACTACATTACAATATATATAAGAAGTGGTTCACTGGCATGCTACTCTAATCTTAAAATAAATTTAAATAGACCATTGATAATAGAAAGGCAGAAATATGGTATATTCACACAGTAATTTTAGCATATTAGCACTGTGATAGCACTTCAACTATCTTGGGTCCAACCTGGAATTTATAGTATCTTCAAGTAGTCAGAATTCTCTATTAGAATGCTCTAGTCCAGTTCTCTGAACTACAGCATTATTATTCTCTGACACAAAAATTCGAAGTACTTCATCAAACTACAACTACAAATTTCATAGGATGGAGCCATTGCAGTTAAATCGATACCCATGCACTATGGCTGTGCAGTATGGGTATGCTCCTGATCTAGAACCAAATAATAATACTTCTTCTGAAATTTGTGAGTGCATCTGAAAACATGGATAATTGAATGAATAGGGCAAATAAATCTGGAGCCCTTGCACACTATACAATTATACCACTACATTCTACTTAAATTGCCATGGGTGCATCCTGTGGAGTCCTGGTTTTTGTTTTCTGCTTAGGCACCAGAGGAATTCTCTGGTTGAGAATTCCGAATACCCTTCCCTAAGTGCCAAACTCCAAGATTCCATAGAAAGTTGCTGTGGCAGTTAGGAAGTGGATTCATAGTGCTAATATGTGAAACGAAACACATGATGATGATCAATGTATTTTACCTGGATTTTACCTGAACTGAGTTGTAATTGTTGGAAATTTGCAGAATGTCTTCTATTTTCTTTCAGTAATTTTATAGCAAAAAGGCTTAAGACTATGGCCATTTTCACACTAGAGTGTTATAGCGCCATTATTCCACCTTCAACATCCTATGGAATCCTAGGGTTTGCAGTTTAGGGAGAGGCCTTTGAGGAACCCCAGGATTCCCCAGGATGTTGAAAATGGAATAATAGTGCTGTAACAGTCTAGTGTGGAAATGGCCTAGATGTAGGCAAATGTATGTGTATGGTTTTTTTAAGGCATTTCTTTTATTGTATTGATATAAATAAGCCCTGCAGTGTAATATTGCATTGTATCTCCATCCACAAGAGATTAGCTGCATCCCTTCACACAGGTGGGCAAAGGGTGGTCCTGGAGCCACACACAACCCCTTAGGCTATGTTTGCATTCCTGACCCTTGTCAGCCCTTTTTCTGGCAAAAATAGTGAATTCTCTCTCTTGGAAACCTCTAGGAGAGATGATTTCACCATTTAAATTGGCTGCAGGGCCACCATGCACTGTTTAATATGTCAAAAACCTTGTTTTTCATAATTAGAAGCGGACTTTCCTCCATTTCTGGATATTTTGGCATTTTAGGGAGCCTGTGCAGACCCTTAACTGTCCCAGGGCAGAAAACTGGCCCCAGAGAGCCTGAGATAGGAGCTTTCTCCTGTAGTTTGGTTCTCTGGGATGGGGAGAAATTTATAGGTGCAGAACAAGCAGCAAAAACAAAACCTTGACATTTCCAGCCCAACAACCATGTGTCAAGACATCACATTTTTAGTAATACAGTGCAGGGTTCACATAAGGACAAGGTTTGTAACATCAGGTACTGCTGCTGCTCTGCTCTAGAGTAGCTGAAGCACTTACCTGACTCAGCAAACCCAAAGTTTCATCTGTTTGTCAAATGAAAGGTGAAAAACTAATGTGTTTCCCCTTCCCAAGGCAAAGCCAGAAATATGAGTAATTACTTTTCTCCTCAAATATTCAGTCTGCAGACCGAATATCTGGAACTTGTAGTACCTCTTTCCTGCCACAGGTTTGGAATATGTAAAAGAGGCCCCAAAGACCAGAATGGTTTTCTGAAAGGCTGCCTTCTCCCCCATGAGGATGTCCAGAATTTGATATCTTCAAGGAAAACCTGATTCTGTGGGTCACTTTGCCCTACCTTCTGAGAGGCTAGTTGGTAACAAAAGAAAACAAGACTTTCTCTATAACTGAAACTCACCATTAATATAATTCCATATTGCTTTTTATTTTAAAAAATTCTTACTAAAATTTTGTATAATGTTTTACTCTATGCCACTCTACATCACTTTTCTGGTGAGCAGAAAAAATACTAAATTCTTATAAAAAATAATAAATTTGGAGCCAGTGAAATTTCTGAAGCTGTGAGGTTGACTTCCATTTATTTGCATAGCCTTTTTCATCTCTACATTATAGCAGGAAAAGACTAAAAGATGCAAACTAAGCAATAATGGTCTTGAAATGCTGTTGTGTTTTTGTTTTTTTTAAAAAACCATACAAGATTATTACTAACATTTCTTTCTTGCATAAATAGGTAACAGAGGAAACAGGATTTAACCAAGCACCATAGTTGATTAATACATTCTTCAACTTTTTGGTAATGTGTTATTTTTGTATTTCATGTTTTGATGCTCTTGTGTATGGTCTATAGGGAAATATATGTATGTATGTATATGTATGAATGAAAACACATCAAAAGAAGAGATTATAAAAAGGACTTGAAACTGTTAGTTTCTAATGATTTTTTTACTCATGCATATGTCCACCCAAAGCTTTTGTTGGCAGTACTAATGGCCTAGTGTAGGGTATGGATAATTGCATGAGCTCTATTGTCTCTTTCCTGGATACTCATTAGCATATACTCTCAAGATATATTTGGGGGAAGGTTACCACAACAGTAGGCTGTCTTTTTAAATGAGAAAGAAGGTAAAGCTAATGTTTCCTTTAAATATTCTGAGTTCTGCCTCCCTCTTGCTTTCCCTTCTTTGCCTATTAATACTAGGAATCCTGCTGCAGGGATTTCAAAACATACAGGAAGAAGACCAGCATAAGAGACTGGAATAGCCACTATACTAATTCTTGGACTGGTATCCAAGCAGTGCCAGGAGTCCCTGCTCCAGTGTAGTACTTGGAGGCTTTAGACTATTTCTCTATTGAGGTCTTATATCTATGTAACCTTTCTGCTTCTCTAAGCATGACAGTCTTGCAATCTACAAATGACCTCATTTGACTTATCAATGATATGAGATATGGATGGAGTTGTAGATTAAAGAGACAGGAAGTGGCTTAGCAGTGGCTTAGGAAAAACAACCATATAATTTACTCACTATATAGTCTTCGTAATAGAATGAATGTCTGAGCTGAAGATGCCTTATAAAATTCCTGCTGTAATAACTTGGACCATCACCAGGGAGTAAACGACAAATAGGACAGTACTGTAAGTAGGTCCAAGAGGAGAAAAATGAAAAGAAACTAGATAAGGAAGCATTTTCACCATTAAGATGTAACAGAAGAAGGAATTTTCTTGAGAAAGAAATGTGACATATCTGAGACAATTGCAACTAACGGGCTTTGTGGGGGTAACCTAAACACATTAGCTGTCAGACACAATACACTTTCTGCTGCTGCGTCTTTTACTAGAGGGAAGGGAGTGGAATGTGGGGAGGACCATGAAGATCTGGCTGCTCAGAGCTCCTGTGGCAAGCAAAGGTAGGCGCATCCTCATTTCTTCCACCTTCAGACTGAACTGAGACCAGCTGGTTCTTTGTGATCTGAATTGCCCCTGTACCTCCTTCATAACCAGTAAGCAACAACAGCAGTTGGTGGGATGGCAGATGTAGAATCTTGGTCATTCTCTGTTTTGGGGGTACAGGAGAGAGCTACCAGTAAGTGAATGCATATTCATCATCTGTCCATATTATGCTTACAAACGGAATGTGAAACACTGGACTACCTCTCCACCCTATGTTTTTTTCTCCTCTTGTTTGAAGTGATGTATTCAGAGAATTGAGGTTGCTCTTAGATTACTTCTGTGTTCGTAGAAAAGTAGAATAACCTGTAATTAGTGAAGTCAGAATGTTTCTTCCTGAAATACTAGTTTTCCACATAGAGTGCCTTTTTTAAAAAAATAGGGAACACTAAATATGCAAACTGCAGTTCAGATAAACTGTACCACACATTGAACATAGTATATCATTTACAGTGACTGCTTATTTTATGTAAATATGTCCTTATTTAACTAAAATATATCCACATATTACTGTATTGTGGAAGACATTATACTGAAACTGGTGTTTCTGAAGTTCTTGATACCTGAAAACATTCCCTACTCATCCTCAAGTTAAAACTGGTGACTTACTTCACTTGTATTTGCACAAACAGTTTGGGTTTAATCCTGTTATATAAGGACTCCTTCTGTTCATGAAAGAGGGTGAGAAGTGGAGGTGATTTTTATCAGGTCCCCCCTTCCCCCTGCAGCCCCCTGGAAGGCTCACCACATCTTTCTGGTACTTTCCAAAGCAGTTCCTTGGGGGCCAGGGGGAGAAAAAAGAAGTTGGAAAAAATCATCTGTCCTTCCCATTTTCCTTCAGGAGAATCTAGTAAGTGGATTTCTGTTTACATGAACTCTGAATCCAAGGTCATTTCCCACACTACACTGTTACAGTGCTATTATTCCACTTTCAACATCCTGTGGAATCCTGGAGTTTGCAGTTTAGAGAGAGGCATTTAGAATTCTCAGCCAAAGAGCTTTTTGGCCTCAGCAAACTACAAACTCCAGAATTCCATAGGATATTGAAAGTGGAATAGTAACATTATAACAGTGTAGTGAGGAAACGGTCTAAGTGTTTAGTACTTTTAGAATGTGGAAAAATATGTACTTTCTATCTACAGAAGACTCCTCCATGCCATTTTTCTGTTTAAGTTGTTGCACTGATTGTTATAAAAGCAGTCAGTAATATAGAAGTTCAACACATAGTCCCTTTGATTAGGCAGTGCTACTGTCTTACTGTGTTATATAAGATCTTCCCTACAGTAGTGGGTTACTCGAAAGGGGCAAAGACATAGACAACTAGCCATAGAGAGACACTGGGCAGCTTCTTCCACAGTCAGGTACTTTTTTTCTCATGGTTGCCTTTAGTTACTTGACCAAGTTATTTCCCAAGGCACACTAGCAGTTCTCTCTAGTATTGCTTAACAGATGTTCAAAATTTCTGCTTTGAACCTTTATCTTTTAGTCTTAAGAAGTACACTTATTTAAAACTGAGTATTGCTGTGTCTGTATTCACACAACTAAAAACAAAGATTGTTGTTTTGGCACTCCAAAAACATCCTGGGTATCTTGGAAGAAAACATTAGTCCTCCACAAGCAGAAGTAAAACTATTTCACACTTGTGGAGTTTGTCTGGACTTGGCAAACAAAACAGTTAAGCTTGTTTATATAGACAAAAACAGCTAAAGGGGCAAAAGGATTTGCAAAATACTTCCCTGTTACAACAGAATGAAGATTTCTGACTGGAGTTATCCATATCTCTTTTTGCTAGCACAACTTCCTAAGGCAAAACCTTGCCAAAATGACTTTTCAACACATGAGCTGCACGTGTGAAAATTACTACATCTGTACTCATAACCTAACCGAATAACATACTATGGATGGTCCAGTTTATACAACAAATATATCAGACATCTTATTACAAGAGAAACAACACAAGGACATAGACTTAAATATGAGGTATTTACCACTGGTCTCCTTTCAGATCTGTGATAAGTAAGGAAATGGTCCAGGAGATCATTTTCACCCAGTTCATACTGACACAAAGGACAAGGATATCTGAAAACAACAGACCAATATTATTTCATGGAGACTTGTAGCATCCTTCAATGTTAGATATTCAGCATATCCTACAGAAGATGAAGTTATACTGGATGGTGAATAGATTTGCCTCTGATAAACAGGATTCTGTATGGTCTCTAAGGAGTGAGCACGACAGTAGAACAGTTCATCTTCATTCACTTTCCCCAGAGTCCTGTTTTGTTGTAGAATTCATACAGAACTTAATACGTATGATAAGCATTTTATAACATTGTCGTGTGATGAGCTACAAAGAATGTCTACAAGTTGCAGCCACTATGTACAGATTGTGTGAAAAAAAACTGTGCAAAAAATGTTGCTTCTTGCCATTGTGGTTTTTTTTTTTTTTTTGTGCCAGCCAATCTAATGTATTGGGACAAAAATGTCTTATGATATTTGGTTTTCATTAGACTGGTCAGAGTGTAGTGGGAGTGGGCACTGGAATTCTTTGTAGGTTCAAGGAATACAAGACATGGAAGGTTGACCCTTCACTACCTCTTAACACTCAATACACTGGAATTCTGATAGTGTCAGAAAAACCTCCACACTCAATGCTAGGGTTTTTGTTTTTTCTAAATCCACCTGGGTTAAATATTGTGAACATGGACTGTGCTGTGCAGAAAGCCCTTTTCTTATTTATATTTAACAGAAACGAATACTTTGAGCTGTTTTCCAAAGCTTTTGTTTACACAATCAAAGTACTCGAGTGGCTTCTTTGTAGCTGGATGATGTTGGGAACTCATCACCAGAATCAGACCCAGATGTCAACCATGCTCCCCATCTAATGTGGCAACACTAATGCAGGACCTAATAATGTCACCTACAACTTTGCTATGCAAAAATGGTGGTCCCTCAACCAGTGATGGTCCATGTGGCACCAGTTGCTGGTCCTCAGTGAATTTCCAGGAAGAATGAAACAGTTTGTAGCCAATGGGCACATGTAGGAGGTACCATCCCTGGCATATTTTTCAAAAAAATTATCAGTGCAACAGTGATAGCCTGAGAAGCATTGATCTACAACATAAGGTGTTCATACACATGTTCTTTTTCCAATGTGGAATATGCCTGAAGTTGCCAGCAACATCCTTTGCATTTTACATAAATGGACCAGTCTCTATGCCAGTGATGGCAATTATGTTGTCCTTCAGATGTTGTTGAACTGCAGCTCCTGCCATTTCTCATCACTGGCTTTGCTAGCTAGGGTTAATGAATGTTGCAATACAACATCTGGAAAGCCACACTCTTTCCATTACTGCCTTTGCAAAAGCAAAGACATAAATCTGACATGAGAAATGGCAGTATTCCAAAGCTCCCACAACACTGTGTCTGACCTCAGGCCATTATCAAACAAAGGATCTTCAAAAACAAAAGCCAGTGTGAAACAACTGAACAAGAATGCAACAAAAGATTCAAGTCTACCTCCCTGGGGCTTGAATTAAAGACAGAAGATTTCTTTCAAAAAATCATACTAGGTGTCTTAAACAGATAATCAATCCAAGCACCCAGATAGTATTTGTTAATGGACACTGTTAAGATAAGGATTGCTGTTTTTACATGTCAATTTCCACCCATTACAAACCTCTACCAAACTATTTGCATATTAATCAGTCAACTGAGACAACACTCCATTCATCTGCAGTCCACAAAAGCATATGCCAAATAATATCTGTAGGTATTGAAGGTGCCAGGAAACTTTTCAGTGTTTCACACCAGCACAATAACACTACTACTTTCCTGAGTAACATTACAATAACAAACTTGCCTCTACACTGAATTTCTAATATTCTGAGCACAATTCAAGGTGCTTTTTAACTGTAAAATCTGGGCCCAACATAGGGTGCCACTTGAGATTATAGACTGGGGAAACACATGTTGCCTTGGAAATTTGCCTAAAGTTCAAAGTCTGAGAATGTTAATAGAAGTTCTGTGAAACCCTTTGTTTGTCCTTCCTTCAGTTACTAAAATTAAGTTGGATTAATATTCACTCAGGCTGCAATTCTACACACATTTACCAGGGAGGAATCCCATTGAAGTCGTGGAAGTTACTTCTGAGTACAGCTTCCAAGAATTGTACTATTAAAGGTTTTTCAATCTGGCTAAGTTATGTGGTGTTGGTGTCCTTATGCACTTCATGCCACTGGAACACAGAAGACTTACATGGTGAATGAGCAAACAAATCAGGTGGACTGTGCATTTCTTCTATCTTAATTTTATTGAGAAGTACTTTACCTTGTTTCTGGATATGCAACCTCCTGGAGGGGACCATATTTCTCTATATATTGGTCACAAGTCCTCAAATGAGCTCTCATTTCACTGAGACACACCTAAATCACATGAAGAAACATCTTAGGTTTTAATTTAGGCTGTGATCATATAAAACAGCCTTTCTCAATTGTTTTACCCTGGAGGAGCCCCTGAATAATTTTGAAGCCTCAAGGAATCCCCACATAAAAATTATCTCTATAGCTCAAAAAAGCTTTTTTTAAAAAAAAATATTAAAAAATCATGCTCTCTTGTGAAACCTCTAGTGACCTCTTGCTGAACTCTAGCATTCCAGGGATCCCTGGTTGAGAAACCTTGCCATAAACAATTGCCTGCAGAAATACCCTAAAGGTACCTTATCCTATCTCATCATGGAAGCTAAGCAAGATCAGCCCTAGTTAGTACTTGGATGGGAGGCCACCAATAAATACCAGGTGTTATAGGCTATATTTGAGAGGAAGGAACTGGCAAAACCACCTCTGAGTGTTCCTTGCCTAAGAAAACCCTATGAAATTCATAGGGTTGCCATAAGTAAACAACTGACTTGAAGGTTCATGTGTGTGCGTGTGCACGTGTGCACACACACACACACACACAAGTTCCACTGAACTCACTGGTGCACACTTCTGAGTGTGTGTGCATGTGTGTACAGTGCATTATGCTATTAACTATGTTCTGTAAAAAAATTATATTTACTAACAGACTGATCCCAAAATATGTTTACTTAATACTCAGAAGTAAGTTACATTTACTTGAATAACGCCACAGAAAGTAAAAGAAGCCAAACTTGCTATGAGAAAAAATTCAGTTAAGTGTAATAAATTTACTGGAACAACCAAAAGGGCACAAAAATGGATGCAAGCTTTTGAAAATGTCTTCTGTTGGCATTGAGCATAGTTCCAGACCTCCCCAAGAGTTCTTTCAGTGCCAAACACTGACACATATAATAATCTTGATGGGTGGTAAACAACGCAGCAGATGGAACCCAACAAAGAAAGCATTCCAGTCCTTTTGCTGATGGGTTCCAGCATTCCCTCACAGTGAATGGTAGAATTAGGTCCCCAGACAAATTCTAGCCAGATTATCCCAGCATGTTGAACAAATTCAGTCTCCCATCACTAGATATATGGGGCCATGGACCTGGGATACATCCCCTCTAGGGTGAAGCTAATGGAAGATTGTCTCTGAAAACTTATATAGTGCAGACGCCACAAGCATGACTCCTCTTCCCCTCAACAACTATGACAACTAAGCAAGCAAGTTAGCAATAGAGGAAAATTCAGTCCCATAATCTGTTCTTAGACTTTATATCTTTTCCTAGCTTCAAAGTGCCAAGGTAATGCAAAAAGTATCAAATAAACTTGCTAATATATTTCAGTTTCACTTTACTGGATACATTTGGCCATGATGCTAACAAGGACTCTAAAAACCATCTGCCTAGTGACAAAGGCCCAATTCACTACAGCATGAGGTTGCAAAGGACAAGGGTAGGTGGGAAAAAGGAACAACATCTCAGTTTTCCCCCCTTCCTGGCCCCAAATGCCTCATGTAAGATCTTGTCTGATGAAGAAACCTGGAGATCTCAAAAGCTTGCATACCTTTTGGTGCTCTCCCATTAAGTCTGGTAAAGGTATTACACTGATAGTTTTCAGAGCTGGTCTGAATGCAGTTCTGCTCCTTAGTATGCTTAGTACTGCGGTTAAATAGCCCATTTTTTCCATGCTTACTCAGAAATAAATCCCATGGAGTTACAATAGGGGTAAAACCCAAGTAATCATGCATAATATTTTCTGCAAAGAAGTCTCTTTTGACTGGCCATAGAAGTTAGGTTGCTGCAATGGACTGGAGTGCAACTGGCCTATGTAGCCCATTCCCATGCTTAAGTTTAAACACACTGAGGATGATTTAGCATTTCTAAGTCCAATAGTTCAGCACTTCAAAGTTCAGTGGTCTATCATCCTTTCATCTCTTTCATATAGTTCTTCTGTGTATTGTTTTCATCAGCTTTTTATTTCTCTTGGTCATATAATGTGTTCCCTTGCTTGTCATATAGCATCCCCATTCTTGGTTTAAATTTCCCTTTGATTTGTCAGATCTTGTGGTAAAGGTCTCTTGTTCTTCCTTTTTTGTTCTCATCTACTGTTTACCTGCATTGATTACTATAATAATCTCCTTGTCCTTGAGCACAAGTTGTTGAACAGTTGCATTCAGTGTTCTGATCTTGTTTATTTCACCTTTTACTGTTGCTTTTCATCTCTCCTTTACTGTTTGAAGAGTTTAATCTACCATCCATTCATGCTTCTATTTCTTTTTGGCTGCATTTGCATTGCTCCCTGACAATGTCCCTGGCTTCAGTCCAGAGTTCAGTTAGGCTTAATAGTGCAAATCTGTTTTTTACATTACCTTTAAATTCCACAGGGATATTCTTCAGCTTGCATTTTGGCATGATGGTTGGTTTAGTGTTCTTTTTTAGCTTTACTATAATTTTTGATATTAGCAGTTCATGGTCTGTACCACAAGCTGTTCCTAGTACTGTTTTTGCAGAGAGAAGGGAGATTCTTCATCTTCTGCTTCCAATTATGGAGTCTGATTTCTGTATTAGCCATCACAGTTCAGGAAGGATATTGACCAGCTGGAACATGTCTAGGAGAGGGCGACCAAAATGGCAGAAGGCCTGAAGACCATGCCCTATGGGGAGTGACTCAGGGAGCTGAGTATGGAAAAGAGAAGGTTAAGAGGTGACATGATAGCTGTCTCTAAATATTTGAAGGGCTATAGAACAATGACATCAAATTTCAGGAAAAAAGATTCCATCTAAACATTAGGAAGAATTTCCTGACAGTAAGAGCAATCCAACAGTAGAATACACTGCCTCAGAGTGGTGGCATCTCCTTCTTTGGAGGTTTTTAAACAGAGGTGGAATGGCCATTTGTTGGGAATATTTTGATGGTATATTCCTACATGGCAGAGGGCTGGACTCAGTGGCCCTTATGGTCTCTTCAAGCTCTATGATTCTATGTCCATGTAGTCATCTCTTTGGTGAAGAGTGTGTTTGTGATGAACAAACTGTTTGCCTCACAAAATCCAGTCACTTGCCCTTCTGCTTCATTTCCTGATCCTAGGCCAAATTTTCCTACAATCTTTGATTCCGCTCTGTTTCCAACTTTTGCATTCCAATCACCTATGATTAACAAGAAGTCCAGTTCTGCTGTGTGGTCAAGTTCCTCCTGTATAGAATCCTTCAATTTCTTCTTCTTCCTCTTCCTCTTCCTCTTCTTCTGTAGTTGGAGCATAAACTTGGATTGTGATTATATTGATGGGTTTTTCCATGAAGTATAATTGATATATTCAGTCACACTTTGCATATCATTTGACTGTTTTTGCTACATCTCTCCTTGATATTAGTGTCACCTCATTTCTTCTTAGATTTTCATTTCCTAAGTAAAGCACTGGGTAATTATCTGACTCAAAATGTCCCATTCACTTTAGCTTGCTCACCTGAAGTACTGCAATGTTTATACATTTATCTGTTTCTGCCCCTCATTTGAGCTTCTCACATTCCATATTCCTGTAATATGTGTTGTGCAGCTTTGGCTTTTCCTTTCACCTCCGAGCACATCAACAGTTGAATGTCCTTTTGGCTTGAGTTTAACTGCCTTATTAGTTGTTCTGTGCTGTACCCCAGTTGCTCATTGAGAGGCTTCCAACCTGGGCATCTCATTTTGTGGCACTATCTCTTGTTTCATTTTGGATTGTCTCATCATGGGGTTTTCATAGTAAAAGACAATTCAAAAGGGATTTATTGTGTCTCTTCTGTGCAGTACTAATAAGTGAAAGCTTTGGTGTCGTGCCATTGTCTCTGAGAGATCCTCTGCTAGTGTTACCTCCCATTACTGCTGCTGCCTAGTAGCAATTTGGCACATTTAGTCTGGCTCCTCAGGAAAAGCCAATCTGAGATGGGAGACCCTGCTAGCAGCACTGCTACCATCAGCATAGCCTCTTGCCTTCCACCACAGAAAGGCAGCGCCATTAATGGGCTTGTAACTTTAAGCCCAAACAAACTGAGAAACAGGACAGGGTACCATAAAACCTGGTGGAAGTACCTCTCTTTCCATCTTTCCAGCCACAAATGTTCAGCTGCAGCCATTCCCTCCCAACACTGCTGTTGCCTCCCCAGCAGAGAGTTGGGGGGGAGCCCGGAGGTGCCAACATCAAGAACACAGCATGGTGTTTCCCTGCTCTTCTCTACCCAGTCTTCTCTGGGGAGTCATAGCAATATTAAGAGGGAACAGCTGCAGCTGAAAGTTCAAGACTGAAAAGTAAGGGAAACCAGGTACCTTCACTGGGCTTCATAGTTTTATGAGGCCCTATAACTGCTTTTGAATCTATTAAAGTTACAAGAGCCCAGCTCATATTCTCTCTGGCAACCTTAGCCTAAGATTATCCTGTCCTGACTTTTTAGTGGTATACTTTAAAGATAGCAGATCCCATCTGATCTTGGAAGCAAAGTAGAGACAGCTTTGTTTAGTACTTGGTTGGGATAATGTCAGTGAACACCAGGTACTGTAGGCTATAATTCAGAGGGAAGAACTGACAAAGCCATCTCTGAATATTCCTTGCCTAAGAAAACCCTATGAAATTCATAAGGTCACTATAAGTCAACCAGCGACTTGAAGGTACAAACGCTCACATAACAATTGTGTCCCTGGGCTGAGGGAGATTTGGATCTGGCATAACCTAGCTCCTCCCTTATTCTGTCCCTTCTTTGGCTCTTCTGCCAGCTGATCTCAGCCAGTAGAATCATTGTGCTGGCAGATTCCTCTACAGACTGTCTCTGAGATCAGCAAGCAGAAGGGGGTTATGCTTGTATAAAGGCAGTTGCTGATAGAACAGCAGCCAATTCAGAGGTTTCTGCCTACCCCCCCCCCCCACAGCTGGCACATCCTTAAATGAGGATAGCAATGTAGAGCATTTGGGACTGAGGTATTTGAGTAACTTAATAGCACCCCAATCCTATATATAATTGATAAAAGTCATTTGCACCAAGTAACTTTTCTACCAAGTAGGAAATTCAAACCTTAAAAATGCTTATTTTTTTATAGTCTTATAGTCTAAGAAAAATAGGATTCCTAGTTTTCACAAGGGGAAAAGTAAGATTGGATCATCTTGTTACCTTGGGGATAATGTGTTCATTGTATTCAGTCAATCGGACTTCTTCCCAAAAAGAGGGGCACAGGGCAACCAACTGAGGACATCTTACATACAAGATAGTCTGTTATGGAATGCCAGTAACCATTTACCTGTGTTTCACATTCTGTGCAGTTTTGATATATATTTTTCATCATATTGGTAACATCTGTTGCTGGAATTCCTTCAGAAGGAAGATAAGCCCGGCAGTAAGGACAGGTCCACGCATTATTCCGTAAACTTGTTGCAATACAAGAGTGGCAAAACCTGTTGGAAATAAAAATAGATACTGTGTTTATTTTTAAAGAAAGCACTTTGAAATGTAGCTCAGTTGTGATTACTAAAGGGCATGACCTTCCAGGAAGACTGGTTCCTACCACAGTTAAAAACTGTGTCCTCCTAGCCTGCAAGCCAGTTTGTTTACCTGAGCATCCCAAGCTATCAGACCACTGATAAAATGATGTCATAGAAGATAGTGTGTTCTGGTGTAGAGTTCCTGTGTGCTTTAGCTGAAGTTACTTATTAGCACTGAAGTACCTACATACTTTCAGTTGCAAATTGTACTATTAGTAGCTCTATAAGAAAGATCAAGCTCTGCAGACAGAGCACAAGTTGCAATCTAGCCAAAGGTTAAGTACCTGTATATCCTGCTGAATTTACTGGAGGGAGCATCAGGAATTTCTTTTGTACTGATGAAATCAATGGAACTTTTAAGTGCTTAACGCTGACTGGATTGTCACTATAGCTATTTGATTACAAGTCACTGATCAAAAATGAAAGATTTTGCTATGTTAATATAGGACTCTTTCAAACTACACGATGATAGCACCATGATTCCACTTTAACTGCCATGGTTTCATCCTATGGAATTCCAGGGGTTTGCAGTTTAGAGAGGAGCATTTAGAATTCTCAGCCAGAGAGCATTATTGCCTCACCGAACTACAAACCCCAGAATTCCACAAGACATTGACATGGCAGTTAAAAGTAGAATCATAGTGCTATGGCTGCACATTGTTGAAGAACTGTTAATTCTCACAGGAATGAACTGGCTATGTGTCAGAATGCCATGATCCTGAGCCAGTCTGAAAGAAATTGAAATACTCTTGTCCGAAAGGAAATTAAATACTCTTGTGATGTGTTATTTCCAGATTCTATCGGACATACAGAGTACAAGTAAATGAACCTTAGAGCAGATAGTGGTAACTGAAGCTCATCTTATTTTTCCAATTGTCACACATGACAGGATGAAACCAGGTCTTGTGGATATTACGCATTAGGATGCTTTTGACCTCAGGAATACAAGAGGTGACATGCCAGATGTCTCTGTGGATATGCTTGACAAATGGCAGATTGCCAGAGTAGTGTCCACCTGGCTATGGAGATAATACTGGGTGCATGATGAAGGGTTTTATTAATGTTGTGTAATGCCTGCTGTAATGAAAGCTGAAGCAACAAACCAAAATCTTTTGGTTTTTCCCTGATCTTCCAATACCCTTCCCAAGGTTTAAATGAAACAAGAGCACATGAAAATGGCCTTGAATGTTGCACAAAGTGTGAGATAGGTGTAGCTCCACAAATTTGTTGTGTTGATCTATGACATGTTAACTACATCAAGCCAAGGACTTCTGAGCCATGCTCAATCAATGCACAGTTCAGGGAAATGCTTTTAAAAGAAATGACTTGAGTCCATTATCACAGAAACTTCCCCACAATATGCATAGTAAAATTAAATGTCCACATATTCTGACAGATAAGTAAAATAAAACACAAAGCAGTGTTTTAAAATTCATGAGCTTTATGAGCTTCCAAAAAGGGTACTGATA
Source organism: Cyclura pinguis (assembly GCA_030412105.1). Taxonomy (NCBI): domain Eukaryota; kingdom Metazoa; phylum Chordata; class Lepidosauria; order Squamata; family Iguanidae; genus Cyclura; species Cyclura pinguis. The sequence continues at coordinate 207,995,344 of CM059602.1, read as the reverse complement.
ATGCTGTCCTGGATTTCAAAATGTGACAACTATATGCACTGCTCTATAAAAACCATATAATATAAAATGGAGGAACAGATTCCATTTTTATTCCTCTGCAGGAAAAATGCACTATACCTAGTTTGGCCAGCATTCTGTTTTGCTGCTTGGTTGTATTGACTAATTGTATGCATTATCCTCCTCTAAAGAATGTAATGTGATGTAAGGGGCTCTTCCTTCCATACTTTTATCCCCAATAGCAATCCTGAAAAGTAGGTTAGGCCAAGAGGGAGCAATTGACCCCAAATTATACCACAATTTTCATGGCTGAGTTAGAATTAGAACTTGGATCTCCTGGCACACTAAGACTTGCCTTAATGGGTCTGCTATAATTTGGACTAACCACTACACTTAGGGCCTTTCTACACTGTTATAGCGCTATTATTCCACTTTCAACATCCTATGGAATTCTGGAGTTTGTAGTTTACTGAGGCCAAAGAGTTCTCTCACTGAGAATTCTAAATGCCTCTCCCTAAACTGCAAACTCCACAGGATGTTGAAAATGGAACAATAGCACTAGAACAGTGTAGTGCAGAAAGGCTCTCAGTCTATAATGCTTTTTTCAAAGAAGGAAAATATCTTTAATCACAGATACTCTAATTCTAATAAAATCAATATTTATGAGAGCCCCTTTATTTTAGTGTCAGATGTTATGGACCATGGGTGCCCTTTTACCAAGTTTGCATCTTAAGTACTGAAAAATCAACATGGGAAGTGTATAGTGAATCTTTTACAATAGAAAGAATTATTGGAGAATACAAATTTGAACACTCTTAAGTCCCAAGAAAGTTCTGTGGATATTTTCTCATATATATATATATGTATGTATGTCCAGGCCAAGTGACTTCAGTTCACAATAATGTATAACATGCGTATACATGTTGTCAATCAGTGATCTACTCGACTGATTTTGATTAAAGTTTGGGACCTAAAAGGGGACAGATGAAATTACAAAACCAATCTTTAAATGGAATTATCTGTACTTGCTCAATGGAAAAAAATGTCTGGATCAAAGGAATAATGTAAAAGTTATTTTGGGGGTCAACAAGAATCACAATCATGCAAAGTTATCCAATACTGGAGGAGACGAGAAAAAGTCTAAAATTAAGACTATATACTACCAGGTTTAGTTCCGGTAATCTGAGTTGTTTGGTATCCCCTCACCCCAGCATATCTACTGTATCTGATATATTAAGGTTACAATCCTATGTACTTTTCTCTCATAGTAAGAGAGCCAGCATGGTGTAGTGGTTTAGGTGTTGTACTAGGATTCTGGAAAGCAGGGTTGCAATTCTTGCTCAGCCATGGAAACCCATTGGATGACCTTGGGCAAGTCACACATTCTCATCCTCAGAGGAAGGCAAAGAGAAACACCTTCTGAATAAATCTTGCCAAGAAAGCCCCTTGCCTTAGGGTTGCCATAATTGGGAAAGAATTGAAAGCACACAATGACAACAAGCTCTTTGAACTCAGTGGAACTTAATTCCAGGTTGACGTACACAGGCATGGCAGGGGGTGGTGTGTATGCAGTAGGGCTGTGGCATCCCTTCTGGTTTTAGTACAGACTTCAAAGGCATGGCCCAAGATGCTGAACTTTTTTGAGGTGAAGTAGGGTCAGCACCTTTTCCTTTAAAGTTCGGACTAAACCCAAGATTCATTGCTCCACTGACATGGAAGCCATCAAGGATATATATGATTAATTTATGAATCCCAAAAGGACAAGGAGCGTATCTTGGCCATTCACATGAATCCTTAATTATGGTTCAATAGACTTTTACTTGGTAATAAGAGTCAGTGAAGCCAGCAAGAGTTACTTCTAACTAAATATCTGTAAGCCAGACAAGATTCATTTCTTGAGGCATGAATATCATGGTCCATAAAAGTACTGTCATCCACAGAACATGTTAGGACACAACTAGAGTTTTGGAAGGCCCAGGACAACAGTCTTCTGTAGGCACACATCATTGTTTGTCCCTGCAACTTAATAGTTGGCAAGCAGGCCATCTACCTATTTACAAAAGAGAGCAGAGCATTGCCCTGCATTGCCACCACCATCATTTATTATCCAGGCTCCATTTCAAACATGTTGTCTGTTGGCATGGTGAACTTAAAATAGCGGTTCTCCTGCTTCAGCCTGTGTGTCCACTCAACTGCTGCTTTAGGCTGGCACCCTGTTGGTTCATCTCAAGTAGAGTAGACCTATTAATCATTTGTTGAATAATAGCTAAAAAGTGTGTTTTCTTTTAAAATAATTCTATCCATTCTATTCTACCTTCTATCCCCTATCAAACTTGACAGCCAACTTTAAAGCCCCAGGCACCCATCTCCATTCACCCTCAGCTAGCACCAGAGCTCTCAGGCTTTGTTCAAAGATACTTGCATGTGTAGTGTACTTCTACAAAGCTGATGCACCAAATACCCAAGAACGAGGGGAGGGGACTGGGGGGAAGGAGAGCAAATGCAGGCAATTGGTTGAGTTGTGCCATCTACAGCAGGGCGGGGGCGGGGGTTGAGCATCAGCATCACAAATTGGGAGCCTTCTTGTTGTACAAACTCTTGAAGCAGCAAAGCCTTGGGAAAATATTCCCAGGGACCATCAGTGAGCCTTCCATAAGCCCCAACAGCACTGTAGGGCCTGGAAAAACTCCCCACATGCCACATGTGCTCTGGGCACGGCCATACAGGATGAAAGCACTACTAGGAATGGTGACAAGTGCAACACCTACTGTATGCATTTTTTCACCTGCACAGACACTCCCCCCCCTCTGAAAATGTATGTGTATATATAGCTGCATACGTGTGTGCCAAATCTGCCACATTACCTAGTTAGCCAGGTTTTACCTAGATTCTGAGCTCATTTGTGCCAGTTGTCCTCAATCCCAATTCCTTCTTCCAATCCTTGTCAGCCCAGCCTCTGTGACATCAGGAAGGTCCGCCTTTTGACATCACAATGACTCACCCTTTCTCTCATTTTGGCTCACAGGGAATGGGAAACTGCTGATCTAGTAACTCTAGCCCATATATAAATAATGACTTCATACTTACATAGGGCTATACTGAAATTCTCATGGCTTCCGAAGGAAGTAAGGAAAATGAAACTTGGTGTATCTTTATACAGTTTGTCCATAGTCAACCATGGGGACAATGAAACTCTTGAATTTTTATGTAAGCAAGGACTACTACCTACTCTATTATGTTGGAGTATTGGCCTTCCATTGATTTGTTCCAATTTTTACTTAAAAAAAAATAAATCTATGATTACAAATATGGGGAAAGACTTTCTAAAAATAGTGTTAACGCCCCCCCCCCCCCAATTTTGAAATACTACTGTGGTTTAATGGACTTTCACTTATATGTTGAGAGGGGCATGCAGTTTCATCTCATTAAAATTTATGAAATTCTTCCAAAAATAAGGATATTTCCCCTTCAAAATACACCTTTATCTCCAGGCAAAGTAAGTTACCAGTTTTCATATGCATATTTATATTTATCTCTGTTTAAGGTATTATCGAGACACTGACAATGCAGTTAAAATGGACCTTCTATACGTGAAATAGCCTGTAAGTAACTCTACTTAAATCAAGGTCAGAAAGTCAACAAATATCACAAAATAGCATTAACTTCCGAGTATTAGCAAATTGCTTTGAAACGTTCAGAGCACAGCTTACATTATTTTGGTGTAATAATTCTGTACAATAAATACGATTCACGTCGGTATTGTAATAGCCATTAGAATGCACCAATTTACCAGTACAGATAAATCCGAACCATACGTCCCTTCCAGCTCGACACTTAAATGATTTAAAGTTTGTTTCTACCGACGTATTTTTGTTAAATGAAGTAGGAGTGATACCGTGTTAACTAGGGCTGATCTTGAGCACAACGGTCCAAGCCAAACTGATCCAGTCGATGCCAGATTCTGCTTCAGGAACCGAATCCATCACGCGTAAAGCTCACGTGAAATTGCTTTTAATTAGTTTTCGAGGGAAACGGGACGCACCGTTTCCTAAACTCTTTGACAGCACAGTACGGTAACAGAACGGGGCTCTTCCTTAACTTGTTTTGTTAGAGCAAACTCGGATCAACTCCTTCCTTCGAACAAGCAAACAAAGCCGGGGCAAAATACATCCTTCGCGCACTTAAAAAACGCCATCAAGACACGGTTCGGATTGTGTTTTAGATCCCATACAGCTCGATCCTATGCCTGTTTACTCGGAAGTCAGTTCCACTGTGGACAGTGCGACTTACTCCCGGTAATCCTGCAAAGAATTGTAGCCGGACATTGGCAAGCCCCTCAACAGCGTATTTGTTAAAAACCAGGGGAGGGAAATCCGCCTCTCCCTCCCAACGCGCCTGAGCCAAGAGGGACCGGGAACGGCTGCACTTACACGTGGCCACATCGCGTCCTGACGGGCTGGTGGAGCACCTCCAAACAGATGGAGCAGTCGAAAGAAGGGATCTGCTGCTGCTGCTGCTGCTGTGGGGGCTTCTCTTCTCCAGCTCGCCCCAGCTGCAGAGGGATCGGCTGGATCCCGTTTGGGGGGCCGCTAGAGCCCGGCGCGGTTGCCACTTCCCGCCCATCGCTACTCAACGCAGATCCCATCGTCTGGACACCCCCTTGTCTTCTCCGGGGAGATCGCCAGGCTCCAGCGGCGCCAGCTAGGGCTGGAGTTTGCCGAGAGTGCGGCGCCCGCGATGCTTTTGCAGTCAGGCTTTGGGCACTTTTCTCGGTGTGTTTGGGACGTCTGGGGTAGGGAGAGAAAGAAAGGCAGAGAGAAAGGGAGTAAGGGGTTCCTTGTGAGAGAGAGAGAGAGAGAGAGAAACGAGGGGCGCGGGATCCGCAGACCTTCCGCTCTTGCTGGCTTTCCTGTGTGCGCCGGAGCCCCGGAGACCACCTTAGCGCTCGGGGTCGCGGCCGCAGGGTCGAAACCCCGCAGAAGCCTGCGATTGGTTGGTGGCGGCAGGGCCGGCCCAAACCGGCGCGGTGAAACTCGACACCCGCATCGGCACAAAAGGGGAGACGCCGGCCAGGCCCTCGGGGGCTCCCTGGCGGCGAAAGGTTTCCTTATCTTTGGCCCTAAATCTGATTAAGAGCAGCGTCAGTCTCAGGCCGGTTGGTTCAGAAGTCCTGTGATTCTTTGTGTGTTCAAGCGGGAGTTCGGGAGGCGGCGCGCGGGTCTGGGGCCGCTAAGTTCGCCTGCAAACTCGTGGATTTTGGAAGCTTCCGTAATGCACAGCTACTTTTCTCCCTACTTTGGAAATAAATAACTCAAAATTAAAGCCAGATTTTCCATAGAGGTAGCCAGCTTAGGCCATTTCTGCACTAGCCTGTTATAGTGCTATTATTCCACTTTCAACAGCCTATGGAATCCTGGGGTTTGCAGTTTAGGGAGGGGCCTCAACAGGCTAGTGCGGAAATAGCCTTAGTCAGCCAAAGTAACAAGCAACAGAGTTCTGTGGCAAATTGAAGACTACGCAGATGACGGTGTATTACAGTGTATGACTGGCAGAAAATGGCAAAGACTTGGAAGGATTACTGGCAAAAGTGAGAAGAAAGTACAAAGGGAAGTTTACAGTTGAACACTAATAAAACAAGAATTGTGACCACAAATGATTTACATAACTTGAAAGCAGACAATGAAGACATTGAAAGAATTAAAGATTTTCCATATCTTGGCTCAAGTCATTAATCAGAATGGAGACTGCAGTCAGGAACTCCAAAGAATAGGTCTTGGAAGGGCAGCTATGAAGAAATTAGACAAGACCCTGAAGAGTGAAGACATTATTTGGTAACAGAGTTAGGATTGTCCACACCATTATATTTCTGATTTCTGTGTGTGGTTATGAAAGCTGGTTAGTGAAAAAAAATGTTAAGGGAATCATCTCATTTGAAATGTGGTGCTGGAGGAGAATTCTGCAGATATCATGGACTGCTGAAAAGGCAAACAAGTGTCCTAGAGCAAATCAGACTCTTCCTAGAAGCCAAGATGACTAAGCTGAGACTGTCATACTTTGGACATATCATGGGAAGGCATGATTCACTAGAAAAGGCAATCATGCTTGGCAAGGTAAAAGGCAGCAGGAAAAGCAGAAGATCACAGTGAAATCAAGGAAACCACAGTCCAGGGCTTGCAGGAGCTGAGCAGGGCTATTGATGACAGAGTGATTCAGAAGTCTCTCGTTCATAGGTCAAAGTCAGCTTGACAGTAGTAAACAACAAGTATGGCCTGATCTTCTATGGACTGTAGGCCACTTCATCAGAAATCTGATCCTATAATATGTAAGTTTTAAAGGAGCAATTAATTAATGCAGGGTACATTCCCATTGTATACTTCACAAGCACATATTGGACATATGGTCCAGCACTATTTCGTTTATCACAAACTGATTTGTTGACTTAGAATTTTCCCTATTGCCCCAAGCATTCTGTTGGCAAGTCCAAAGATGGCAAAGCCCTATGTGATAAAAATGCAGGGAGGAAATGGCACCCAGAGAGACTGTATCATGTGCAGCTTTCTTCAGGGTTATTACAGTGCCAGGCAAATAATTCATGCGCAAGAGAGTTCACAAAGAGTAACTGAAAGCCTTGCTGAGTCCTTCTCTCCTGCTCCGAATATGTTCATTTCAAAGCAACATTGTAATCTATATTATCTTTGTGTATACCCTGCCTTTTCTCCAGCACTGGGACAAAAGGTAGCTAGATTTTTATCAGGTCTTTAAGAATAATTTGAAAGCTCAAGTCCTCACCCTTACTTTTTAACTGTCACTGAAGAGCAAAGGAGATGTGATTGTTGAATTTATTTACCTATTTATATTTATATCCTGCCTGTCTCCCACATGGGATATATATTGGCTTACAAAAAGGTTGAAAAAGGATAAATCTGAAAACTTGATGAGAAAAAAGTTGAAGCCCAATTAAACAAGGTATCATCCTAAAATATCAATAAGTTTTTAAAAATGTAAAATCAGTTAAAAACATAATAAAGGAAAAAATACAGTACACAGACACCATTAAAAACATTAAAAGGATGCCTCACAACTAATTAATCATTAAAGGCCTGTTTGAATTCAAAGGTCTGCCTGCTCATGAAAGGAGGGCAAAGAGGAGGCCAGCCTAGCTTCCTGTGGAAGGGAACTGCATAACCCGAGAGCAGCCACCAAGAAATCCCTCTCCTGTATCCTTGCCAGACAACTCTGCGGTGGTTGTGGGACCGAGATAAAGGATCCTAAGATTGTGGAAGGTTCATACAGGGAGATAAAACTTTTCAGACAGTCTGGACTGAAGCCTTTATAACTAGCACGTTGAATTGTGCCCAGAAACAAAAGGGCAGCCAGCAAAGCTAAGTTATAGTAATCCAAAGGGGACGTAGGCCATTTCCGCACTAGAGTGTTATAGCGCTATTATTCCACTTTCAACTTCCTATGGAATCCTGGGGTTTGCAGTTTAGGGAGGGGCTGAGCTGCCAGACGGCCGCTCCCTAAACTGCAAACCCCAGGATTCCATAGGATCTTGAAAGTGGAATAATAGTGCTATAACACTCTAGTGCAGAAACAGCCATAATCAAAGCATGTGTCCCCATAGCCAGCTTTGACTTCTCCAGGAACAGATGCAGCTAGTGCACTAGTCTTAAATGTACAAATACACTCCTGGCTGCTGCTAAATCCTGGGCATCGACGCTCAGGGCCGAGTCTAGGAATACACCCAAGCTATGAGTCTGAGGTTTCAGGGAGAGTGTAATTCTCCATTGGCAACGGGATAGGGGGATTGCTTGCATATAAGTTACACAGATGGAAGAGTAACCCTGTTCAGGTTGCCTGTTTGGGATACACTAGTACAAGAGGGATGGAGGTTCATAAGTAAACCCTTCCTCCAGTGCTCCTGCCTGCCATATGTTGAGTGGGAAGTCCACCGAGAATTTATATTTGGCTGAACACAAAATCCTTAGATGATTCACATTTGCAAATAAAAAATTCTATATGACCGGTAATTCTGCTTTACCAGAATTCCTGGTCACACAAAGGATTCTATTTGTATTCAAACACCTATAAGTAGAAGCTACCTGTTGGCCTCCTCAGTAAATTTGGAATTGTTGGGGACTTAGAGATCAGAAGCTAGCATAGCACATTGGGAACAAGGCCAGTATACTTGGTCCTTTGCCTCTTACACGTATTAATGTACCCTATTCAGATGAGATGTGGTATTTTCTAATAATAGATGTAGAGCTGATGATCAGCTGGCATTACCCATATGCCAAACCTTGGCTATAGTGCTTACTAGCTGAAGTTGCAAAATCCCTCTTGGAGATTGCCATTCAGCAGCTGTTAATGGAACTATGCCATACCATGTTGGAGACAAGATATGGAGCAGATAATAGCTGGTGGAATGAAATGACAACTGGATGGGATGATTGGAAAAGACGAGTCAAGGGAGGATGCAGCTGACAAATCTTGGAAGAAAGGGGTCCGGGGCACAGATGGGTATGGAGAAAGTCTTTCCAAGCAAACCATTGATGGGCAGCAGCAACCTTTCCTGACTTGCCTTTGCAGTGATTTTCTCTGCCTGGTATGATAGCAGCAAGGCAACTTCTGATCACCTGAGTTCATCTGAGAGGACCATTGTCTGAGACATCCATGAATGCCAGAATGAAATGAACTTTTTTATCCTTGGGTCAAGTGAAAGAACTACATTTTCTTTTGCTCCATCCCTCTCCTTGTTGAAACTAGTAGAGACTCAAGGTACAGCAGGAACTCAGAATATGTCACTGCTGTTCCTGTATGGGGTATGTGTGTGCTAGAATGCCAAGCACAACACGAGCCCCCCACCATGGATGATGTATGCTATGGTGACAAAATGGGATACATAATTTGGGAACACTTTGTAATTAAGAACAGGATAAGAGCTTCCTGCACAAAACTACACCCTATGAACTAGATTAAGAATGGCCAGCCAGCAGCACAAGTGGTAGCACTCCTTGGACCTTTTCACAATTACAGTACTATGATGCCTCTAACTGCCATGGGTGCATCCTATGGAATCCTGGGGTTTGTAGTTAGTGAGGCTGTACCTTGGAATTATTGTTGAGCATAACCTGAACATGTGCCAGGAATGTGATGCTGCAGCAAAGAAGGTGAACGCTATTTTAGCTTGCATTAGGAGAAGCATAATTTCCAAGGGAAGTAGCAGTCTCGATATATTCTGCAATGATCAGGCCTCATCTGGAGCACTGCATTCAGTTCTGGGCACCTAATTTTGAGAAGGATATAGACAAGTTGGAGCAGGATCAGAGAAGGGTAATAAGGATGATAAGAAATATGGAGAACAAAACATATAAGGAAAGATTGAAGATAGCTGGGCATGAGGTGTGACATGACTGCAGTCTTCAAATATCTCAAGAGCTGTCACAGAAAGGTGGGGGCAGGCCTGCTATCTGCTGCCCAAGAGGGTAGGACCAAGTCCACTGGTTTTAAGTTACAGGAGAGTAGATTTTGATTGGACATTAGAAGGAACTTCTTGACATTAAGAGCAGTTTGGCAATAGAACCAATTGCCTACAGAGGTGATGTGGTCTCCTTCTCTGGACCGCTTCAAAAAGGGGCTGAACCTGTTGAGGATGCCTTAGCTGGAGATCCTGCACCGAGTAGGCGGTTGGACTAGATGGCCCATGAGCCCCTCCCAACTCTATGATTCCAATAGGGGCACTGCATTATCTTTTGTGTGAAGTTCTGAAATTATAGCATAGACTGGAAAAGTTTCCAAGTGATAAAGCATTTTGAAATGCAGCCTACATGGTCCGCAGTGGCATCAGAACACAGCAACTTACTAAAAAGAAACAGGGCAAGACTTTCAAAGGAGAGGTTGGGTAATCAGTAATGGCCTATAATGTAAGTTTCCTTTATAAATAACATGCAAATAAATAATGAGATAAGCAAAATGCAAAGAATGTAAACCTAGAAACAGGTCTACTGGAACTTCTGAGGGATTTACTTGAAATTTTAAAAGTACAAAAAAAAAAAATTAGAACCAAGAACCACTAAGATGCAACATTTAGATCCTACTAGATTATTTTGAAGTGATCTGGTAAGCATGTTTCAATAAAGTAGCTGCCATCTCTTGCTCATATAATTATCCTTACTTTGAATCAGAAATCTTCTGATTCTATTAGTCCCTAACTCCTTCTCTGCACAAAACTAGCAGCCAGTGTTTTTAGTTAGATCATTTTTAGGCATGACATCGTAATCTGTGTGTCAATGAGGATTCAGGGAACAATTGCTGACAAAAATGACAGAGGACGTTCTGAGGTGCCATTCAGTCTTGTTCCCAGCTCTCCGTGACAACATAAAAAGCTAATAATACACCAGGGGATTTCCTAAGATCATTTTCTTCTACAAAAGAATCATGCAAGTTCTCCCACCCCACCCCCCCACAATACAAGCAAACACATGGGTTGATTTTATTTTTAATTGGAATTTCATTATCCGTAGTGTTACTTACGTGGTCTTTCGCCTTTTTAAAAATTAAGAGATCACCAAGATGAAACTATAGGAAAACATTCTATTCAAAGAAGTGGAGTATACAAAAGAAGTTGTAGCAATTTGCTTTTCGAAATCTATTGAAACTGAAGTCAACACATGTTGCCAAAGAACAAGTTCCTGCAAAATTTCCTGGAATACAGGTGTAATCTTTAACTTCTGCATTGCTTACTATAATGAATCAGTATCCTCTAACTTCAACTCCTTGAAAAATAATTAATGGATAAGGGAACTAAACTAAAATTACTTTAGGTTCATGTTTGACACACACCTTATGAAAGGAAGGAAATCTGGTAGCAGTCTGTATACATCTTAATTATTATCCCAGACTGTATCCTATGGCTGGTATCAGCCTGTTAAACAGGTTTGTCTATAGGGATTTGTTTGTTTTGCTTCCAGCTTTTGTTCCCCTTTCCTTGCAATCAGCTACCATGCTCTGCAAAGCAGAACAGTGTTAAAAGTATTTACATTTAAAGTAACTAAAATATGCAAATAAACAATGTGCATAATTTCCTCCCAGCCCCTCCTAGAGATGCTGATTTGATTTTGCCTTCATTTTAATTTAATTATCAAGGGACAAAATGCTTCCCGGGACTTAAAAAAAAGGTCTTATGGATGTAATTTAGTTAAGAATGCTTGATCTTTTAAATCATTAGTGGCAACTGTGGCAACATCCTTCCTCATAGGCTATGCTAGTTTGAGTTGAGGAGCTATAGTCCAATGGTGTCTGATGGCCCACATCCTTGCTTTAAACAAGGCTGTGAGTCCCTGACACAATCTTACCCACTTTTGTTTTAAATCAGCTCAACAGCAACAAAACTTTATAGATGGCCATGGCTAAAAGTGGTGTCCTTGGATTTATGTTTTTTTTTTAAGACTAGATAATATTCTCATGAAGCTCGGACACATTCATGATACATATTAGAAAGATTTTATTTGTAAAACCTTATTAACATGCTGAAGGTTAAAGAAGTTTCTTAAAAGAATGTTAGGGCCTAAATACCTCAAAGGTACCAGAACTTGCCTGATCTTGGAAACTAAGCATGTCTGCCCTAGCTAGTACTTGGATGGGAGACTGCCAACAAATACCAGGTGCTGTAGGCTGTGGACATTTCTGCACTAGACCGTTATAGTGCTATTATTCCACTTTCAACCTATGGAATCCTGGGGTTTGCAGTTTAGGGAGGGGCCGGCCGGCTATAATATAATAGCATCATAATAGTCTAGTGTGGAAATAGCCTAAATTTCAGAGGAAGGAACTGGCAAAACAACCCTCTGAGTATTCCTTGGCTAAGAAAACCATACGAAAATTCATGGGGTTGCTATAAGTCATCAGGCAGCTTGAAGGCACATGTATACACACACAAACCTAGATGATTATATGTAAAGTCGAAGGCTTTCACGGCCGGAATCCATAGGTTGTTGTGGGTTTTCCGGGTTTTGAGGCTGTGTTCTATTAGTATTTTCTCCTGACATTTCGCCTGCATCTGTGGCTGGCATCTTCAGAGGATATCATATCCTCATATCCTCTGAAGATGCCAGCCACAGATGCAGGCAAAACGTCAGGAGAAAATACTAATAGAACATGGCCTCAAAACCCGGAAAACCCACAACAACCTCTAGATGATTATACTTTCTAATGCAATCCTAGTCATGCTTTCCTCAGCATGTTGTTTTGGTTTCCAATGGAGTTTAATCCCAAAATGTATATAAGGTTTCAGCGTTCAGATATATGGACTGGGGAATGGGGTAGTGGTTTGAGCATTGGACTGTGCCTCTGGAAACCAGGATTCTAAACTGCTCAGCCATGGAAACGAGGTGACCTTGAGCAAGTCACACTCTCTCAGCCTCAGAGGAAGGCAAAGGCAAACTCCCTCTGAACAAATCTTGCCAAGAAAACCTCATGATAGATTTGCCTTAGGGTCTTTGTAAGTTGGAAATGACTGGAGAGCACACAACAAGTTTTATTCGGCATAAAATCTGACAAGGGTGAGAATTGCCTTTACATTGGTCATAAAACCAAACAAAACTGTTTACGAACAGCTTGAAAATCAGTGGTACCTCATCCTTGCCCAGAAGAGTTGATTAGCATGTGTAGTGATATAAAAATCCATTGTCTTTATTCAAGTCATAGGAAATGGAGTTGAGCTTCTAAATAGATCTTTGTTCAGCTGTTTATGAGTAGAACCTGTCTTTGAGATTCTTTTTGTTTACGGTTGACCACCCTGAGGTCAGAGACAGAGTAGCCTGGGAGATTAAAGCATCCCTCCATTATGTAAAATGCTGTAGGGCATTGCTGTTTTGGCAATTTTCAATGCCTGTCCTTTGTGCTTATCTATTCATTCGGGCCTGTTTACAATCACCCAGCCACAAAAGTGGGGAGGGGTGGGAAGTGCCCCACTCAAGGCTGTTTCTGTAGTACCTAAGGGCTTCCAGCTCCATTTTTTAAACTTGAAGCTCCCCCAGGACTATTTTAGGCCCAGAAGACATCTTTTAAAGGTGAAAAGGAAATCAGAAGTGACTTACAGTTTACTTTCTGCTTTTTTTAAAAAAATGCCTCGCTTGGACCCAAAACAGCCTGGGGGAGTAAAAAACATGGTGGGCATTTTGAGTTAAAAAAAAAGTTAATTAAAAAACATTGGGTGGGTGAGGGGAGACATGATGAGAGGTGAGTAGCTGCCCACCTCTGTTCTATTCAACTTTATCTCTTATACTTGAATTGAACAAAGAACATTCATCTCTCCACATGTGGTAATGTGTTCCTCTATGCTATGATACCATCACCACTTCCCAGGAACTGTTTGTTCAGTGGCTACTGCTCATAGATTACAGACATTTGTACTGATTTCAGTTTTATTGCCCTTAAATTTCTCCTACCCTAGCTTGTATATAAAACTCTCCCAACTGAGGCAACAATGCACCCACAAAAGTTTGTGGAAATGCAACTTGTCAGTTTATAAGGTGATGCATTTTAAGGTGATTCACTAATTGGATGTGCTCACTGATCGAAACAAATTTTAGTTGGTCACCAATTTGCAATGTTTCAGCTTGAACGTCTAAAATTTCTGGATTAATGTTAAACCTAGTGTTAAGTTGTCCTCAAAATTCACATTAGTATTAAACAGTCTGGTTCTGATGGCAAATGTATACTGTTAAGCATATGGCTTCAGACTCCCTGGTTTTATGGTCCATGGTAAATCTATTGCTCAGGTACAGAGAAGTGTGACCACCAGGCTTCCAAAAGAGAGTGAGGAAAACTCTCATCCACATTAATTCCCCTTAAAGGTTCATGACTTGAAAAAGCTCCCATGTCAGACATTTATTAACACATACACAAGCATTCTTTTTTTTTTAAAAAATATGAGTAGCACAAGCCACAAATAGAAATGGTATCATGTTTTTCTGGCAACTTTGTTATCACATTCCCCCTCCTTCTTCTCATGTATCCATGTTTAGTCATCAGCTGAGAATATGAAAATTTATTTACCAAGCTCAATAAGTTGGACGTAGTCCACAAATTAATTAACCTGACATAGGACTGCAGGTATTTTCAGCATTTTCAATTATCTTTAATATTTTCAATTACTGTACCTTTAATTTTTATTTTCTTGATGAAACTACATACAATGCCCTCTTGTGGTGAATTGTAATTAATTTTTCTGTTCACAGAGATCATACATATATTTAACAAGGTTTTTCTTTTTAAATTAACACTATACACTGCTTCTACAGTTGTTGTTTATCAAGGTAATTAAAACAGGACAGCTGTATTTCTCTCCCTTGATTAATAGGAAATTAATTAGACTGATGATAATCTGTGAAGAGCCTAAATTGCCTAAAGGCACCCAGATCCTGTCTAATCTTGGAAGCTAAGCAGGGTCAGTCCTGGTTAGTACTTGGATGGCAAATTGCCAATAAATACCAGGTGCTGTAGGCTATATTTCAGAGGAAGGAACTGGCATAATCACTTCTGAATATTCCTTGCCTAAGAAAACCATATGAAATTCATGGGGTTTCCATAAATTGACAGGCAACTTGAAGGCACATACATATGTGATAATCTGTATGTCAGTTGCATGTGACCCAAAGTGGTATTACATCAAATTAAATCGCTGGTCTGTGTGTACCTCAGTATTGTCTATGGTGAGTAGGAACACTTTTCTATTTGTCTTTTCCAGAAGATCAAGAAAGTTATTTTGACCTGAAACTACTAGGGGCTGAACCAAGGATTTTCTGAACCCAAATCTTATGCTCTATGACCAATATGTGGACTCTCCAAATAACATTTTGGTACTAATAACAAGCTATTGAGGGTAATAACCAAGGATAAACAACCAGTGGCCCTTTGGATGTTGCTTGACTCCAACTTTCATAATCTCTTTCTACTGGCTGGAACTGAAAGGAATTGAAATCCAACAACAGCTGGACGTTCACACATTCATCATCTTGAACTATAGAGTATCTTACCGATATATAGCATTTCACAAACATCTTTGATTTCTGTACCAATGATGTTTAAATTCTGAGAGTAGGAGAGATAACAGGAGAGGGAAACGAGTGGTAAGAGTAACAAAGAGTAGATGGCGGATGGGAAGGATGGAAGAGACAATGGTGACAAGGAATGAATATTGTAATTATTGCATATAATCAGTAATAAACGTTTCCTAATCTTCTCTTGAATGACTGCTGATCTACACAGTAGAAGTAGTGCCATATAGGTGATAGAAAGGAGAATATAACAGACCAAGTTCGAAAACATACCATTTTTATTTATCTTTTAAATAAACAAAGGTCACTAAAGGCACTTCTGGCCACAGCAGCCACTGATGGGTCCAATAAAACCTCCAAGCTGCAAACCTGGTTCTTCAGGAGTATATCCCCATCCAGAATAGGTTGCAGTTTTGGTTCTAGGCTTGCTTTGCTCTTGAACCATTTGCCTGGATTGAATCTCATTTCCAATTCTTCATAGCATCCAGACAGCCATTCAGAGCTTCCACAGCCTGATGGGTGTCTTTTGAGAAAAAGAGATGATTGTCATAAGTACAGTGATGAGATCTAACTCCTGAAATGTCTTCATGCAAAAGAAAAGAATAATACTGAGCCCCAAGAAACCACACAGTCTAATAGCCATATTATATATCCTGCCACTATTTGGGTTAATTGTCAGAGAGGCAACTGAAGAAATTTAACATTGCTGCAACAGCTGAATCCCTTCTTGCTAGCACTGGATCTTTTCCTCAGTATATGCATCAAGATGAAGCTACTGCTGTGTTTTCTAAATCTTCTTAATGGAATGATTAAATTATTGACCATAGCCAGTGATGACCATATCATTACTACAGTGACAGGCTATCTCCACACTACACAAGTATAGCATTTTGAAACTAGATAAGTTGTCATGGCCGCATCCTAGGATTTGTAGCTTATTGAGGTACTTCTAATTTTATCTGCTACAGAGCTCTAGTGCTGTATGTAGATCAGGGAAGTAGACTGCAGCTCTCTAGCAGAGATTTCTGATTACCTCACTAAGTTAGTTGCAAAGTATTGTAACTGTATACTGTGGGTACACCCAGACTGTATATTGAGTCAATAATGGCATTCTGTACAGATTTAGTGTCTTTAGCACCTAATTATAATCCGAGGAAGCACAAACCAGCTTTAAAAGGGGTTAAGCTCTTTCCTGACAACTTGTTTATTTTTTCACCATTTTGTTTACTTAAGAAATTAGATAAAATTCTGGGCAAGAAGTCAGATCTGAAGCTTTAGCTGGCTAAAGGTTCTGAGTTCTACGATCAAAACACATTTGGTTAAAACATAGTGATACTGTTAGTCATTATTTTCTGTTCTAACACTCATTAACATTTCTTATTTTAAATATGGCTCTGAATATACAGAGTTCAGATGGGGTCATACATTACATTGTCTTCACAGCTAGAAGCAACATGGTTTCTCTCTTTCTTTTGCATTTTTAATATTAAGTTTGATATCTTTAATTTTACCATACACTCCAACTGTATTGTTTGTAGCAACAGTCCTAACTACTTCTTTGTCATCCAATTTTTTCACCTGTTTTTAAAATATCCCAGTTTCTCTCTCCTCCGCCCACTTATCTCCTTCCTCTTCAACTTACTACAGTTGATACAAACTGAGTTCAAAGTGCAAAGGTAGTTTATATTCAGTTAACTCAGAAGGGGGGAAAGGAGAAGACAGGTAGAATCTTGTTCTTCCCTGTAGGCTCAGGTAAAAGCAAACTGCTGCTTCCTTTCCTAGGTTGTGTGCTGTTCCTTATTAATAACTTTTGCCATTTTGATCACATTCTGATGTTGCATGGCCACATGTGCTCCGGTTTTCTTCTCTGAAATGTTGGAGTGTATGTGCATACAGCTTTTATAAGTGGATTGTTTCTTTTGTTTCTCATAAGAAGAAACTTAGAGCAATGAAAGAATCTACCTTATATAGTAACACAAAACCTATTTTTAAGTCTTTGTTATGTCTCCCATTCCTGATTTACAGTAAGAGCTGCAACATTGTAATACAGAATTGAAAAAAAATACTTTATTAGAAGGCAGAACTTGTTTTAACTTGCTTATGTCACAAATACTGGGAAAGTGGTGACAGATTAGACAAGAGCTTGGCACACCAGCAGCAGTAGGATAAAAATAATATTTTTTTTTCAAACGAGGGTGAAAACAATATGGTTTAAACTGCTGTTCTGAATTATTAGAATACTATATACTTTACAAAACTGTGAGTTTATTATAATAATTTAAAATATGAAAATGATACCATGGACTCCTCCAGCAATGGCAGATGCATTGGGATGGAGTTCTCAGGGTATTTAAAAATACCAGCTGATGTTTCTGTCTGTTGCTCCAGACTTTGTTGTTGTGTGCCTTCAATTCTCCTGACTTACAGCATCCATAAGTTGAACCTAAGAGTGTGTGATAAACCCGAGGTCACCCAGTGGGTTTCCGTGGCCAAGAGGGGAGTTGAGCCCTGGTCTTCAAGATTGTAGTCTGACACCCAACCCACTACTTTCTGGCAGTTCCTGGCATGAGATGCAACGTTTTATTCCCACTGTTTTCAATTCTGAAACAAACTGGAACAATAAAAGCATCCATCCCCTCTTTTCCTTATTTTCCTTTATTTTTTTTTTACAAATACAGTAAATACGTGAAATTATACTTTTGCATTATAATTCTGTATTTCAAAAAAAGGTTTAAAATGTTCAGCAAGAAGAAAAGTTTCTCTTCAAGCCTTAGGACTGCCTTAGCAAACCATACCTTGACCAAAAACAACAACAACAACAACACAAACACAAAAAAAAACACCTTTGGAAAAGTTCTAGCACAGGTCCAAGAAATCACTACAAGCAGCTCACCAAAAAACAAAACAGAAAACAGAAAAACTTGACAGCAATCGGCAAAAGTCAAGGAGCTGCATCTCAACAACTTATATTTATCTAGATCAGTATAGAACAGTCCCATATTGCTAGCAGGAAGTAGTACAAACTTAGAATGACTATAGGTGGATAGGCTCAATCAAGGAAGCCATATCCCTGTGTCTGCAAGATCTGAGCAGGGCTGTTCATGACTGGAGCTCTCAGAGGTCTCTCATTCATAGGTTTCCTATAAATAAAAATCATCATCATCATCATCATCATCATCATCATCATCATCATCATCATCATCTGTACCCTGCTTTTTTCCCAGGTTGAGAGTCAAAAGTGGCTTACAAATTAAAAAAAGACATAGTTAAAAACTCATAAAATACAAAAGTTAAAACAGAATTAAACAATTGAAAGGATTACAACAACGGAGAAAGACATCCTTAAAACTCAATTATTAATCAAAACACAATATCTAGCATCCCTATGCCATCTATTACACAAGCCACATACAGCAATAGCATGTGTATTTCTATACTGCTTATCAGCTAAGTGCTGTCTAAGCGGTTTACAATGTACTTTTTAGCTAATTGCCCCCAACAAGCTGGGTACTCATTTTACCAACCCGCGGAAGGGTGGAAGGCTGAGTAAACCTGGAGCCCGGCAGGATCAAACTCACAACCTTGTGGCTGCAGTCCTGGCATTTAACCACTGCGCCATGTTGAATGCCTATCTAAATAAAACCATCTTTATCTGATTACATTAGAGAAGGATAGTAGGGAGGGTGCCAGTCTGACTTCTCTGGGAAGGTAGTTCCAGAGCCTGGGGGCAGGCACTGAGAAGGCCGTTCCTATGTTCAACAACAGTTGTGAATTATATAGTTAAAGAGATTATTGAGCATGATTTAGAATAGGGGTAGGCAACTGTGGAAGACTAGGGGGCCACATTAGCCCTCCAGGAGGACCACACCTCCCACCACACTTACTCCTAAAAAAAAATAATAATCATTTTTACCTCAAATGTCATCTAGGGATAAGTGCCTTCCTGGGCCCCTGGAAGGCATGCTGCTGCTGCTGATTGCAAAATTTCATTTTGAACTCTAGAGGGTTCAAGGGAGCTACAAGTATTGTGAAAATTCTCTCCATACACCACTAGAAATCTTTTTTTGGGCACAATAAAAACAATAACTTTTTTTTTTTGAGCACTGAAGGCCCAGGGAGGACAAATGTGGCCCATAGGCCACATTTTCTCCATCCCTGATTCAGTAGGTCTCCCCCATCTCATTTTCCCATGCTTTGATTATTCACAACAGTACTTTTTGGCTGTACATTTACGTATAGAGATTGAGTATGTAATGATGAATATGGATGTATGTAATGATGAATATGGATACTGGGAAAGCCACAAGACCAGACAGATTTCCTGCTGAATAGCACAAGCTGTTTGCAGTTCTAATTCAAAAACTATGCTATTTTTCAAACTCAAAAAGGTGTTTGAGTCTGGTTCT
This sequence comes from Cyclura pinguis, assembly GCA_030412105.1. Taxonomy (NCBI): domain Eukaryota; kingdom Metazoa; phylum Chordata; class Lepidosauria; order Squamata; family Iguanidae; genus Cyclura; species Cyclura pinguis. The sequence continues at coordinate 207,975,882 of CM059602.1, read as the reverse complement.
TTGCCATTTCCATGTTATAATGCTTGTATTTTTGCAGTTCCTAAATCTGGCAAAGGCTCCATTCACAAAACAAATTAAAAGATTATTTCTCTTATGTTGATGCCAAGACATTAAGAGCTGACCTTGTTAATAGGCTGTGAGATTTTATTACTTGCCTGGTTCATGTAGACCTGGTAGGACTTATCAAACATAGATGGGGGCTCATAATCTTAGCTGTTGGGAAATTGGGAAGAACCAAAATGCAGGATTAAAATAATGGAATTTGCAAGGGTAAATGTTATAACAGCCTAAGAAGCTCTATCCAAACATATGAATAAAGAGTGAGAGAAGCAAAAAAAAAGAGAGAGAGAGAGAGAGAGAGAGAGAAAGAAAAAGGAACAAGGATACATTTATCTTCTGCTATGTCTTAGAATTAAATTAGAATTTTTTTAAAAAACACACACATACATCCAAGAGTGGGAATAAAATGTTTCAAAAAATGATCCTGGAAAACAGAAACATTATTTTTTTTAAAAAAAAAATTTGAAGTACCACATTGTCCCCATGTATTTGCACATCAGAAGACCCCACTGTCTGGATTAGGGTGGGTAACTGTGGCAGGGTAGAGGGCCACATTAACCTCTCAGGATATCTTGGAGAGCCACACCCCCTGCTGCATCCAGTCCTGAGAAACAAAAATAACCTTTTTTGCCCACAAATGCTCTCTAGGGGGCACTTTCACCAAATTTGGGGAATATCCTTTGCCATTTTAAGCTCAGGAACCTTTTTTAACAACAGGAAGCAAGTGCAAATAGTTTACTTCTGGTTTCAAAAAGGGCCTCCCATGGGCCTAAGTTGGCTCCCACTTGGTCCCAAAACATGGTGGAAATGCCCCTTCCTAGAGGGCATTTTGATGCAAAAAATTTATAAAAAATTTGTTTCATCCGTGGGGCCCCCAAAACGTGGTGCAGATGGCTTCCACACCCCCTAGAAGCCTTTTAGAAACAGTTTGGAGTGTTTTTAAAAACATGATTATGTTACATGATTGATTTGCCACAGCAAGAAAAGTTTTCAGTTGGGCTCTTTCCAACTGGTCTAAACTGGTGGGTTTTTAAAAACTCCCTTGGAGGCCATGGGGGCCATGCAGCTTCTAACCAGACTTTGCCCATCCTTGTTATTCCTGGATAACATCATTGGGAAGGCTGGGTTGAATCTACGCTCAGTCCTCCACATTTGCGGGTTTCACTTTTGTGGATTTGATTATTCATGGATTATTTGCTGTCACCTCTGCTGCCTCCCTATGCCATTTTTAATAGCCTCCAGAGACTGAGAAACTGTGAATGAGGCTTGTAAGTCCCTATTAAAAATGGTGTGGGGTAGCAGTGGAGGTGGCAGTAAGCCCCACCAGCCACCCACTTCTGCCTTGTGAAGGAACTCTGATGCCTCAAAAGAATCCAGGGTGGGTTAAATATGGTGATTATACTTTTTGTGTGTGTTAAACATCGTTTGGGAGGGCCTAGAGTTATTCACGGGTTTTCCACATTCATAGGGGTTGTGTACCCTTAACTCTAGCGAATGGTGAGGGATGACTGTAATTCATTTACACCAGGGGACCAGTGGAGCTCCATCTGATCTGGTATGCAACAACTCTGGAGACCAGGGTTTGAATGCCTGTTCAGCCATGGAAACCCACTGGGTGACCTTAGGTGAGCCACACTCTCTCAAGCCTCAGAAGACGGCAACGGCAAACCTCATCTGAACAAATCTTGCCAAGAAAACCCTGTGATAGGTTCGCCATAGATCAGAAATGACATGAAGGCACACTACTACAAAAAAATTTGGGAAAAGCAAATTTGACACATGGTTTCTAAGTACAGTCTGCTTTCCATATTTGCCAGGTTGACTTTCATGGATTTGACTTTTGCGAGTTGCTTCAACTCCTGCTCCTCCCATTTTGGACACTTCTTTCCCAGGGGAACCTTCCTTCTCGTTGGCTCTGATCAGCCACTCAGCCCTTTAAAAACCCACCTCTGGTCCTCTTCTCTTCCACCAGCTGCTGCCTAGTCAGATAAGGATGGCTTGCAGCCTGGTTTCTCAGCCACAAACTCTCTCTGAGGGCCCCACACGCCCAAGAAAGGAGATGGGTGTGTGAGAGAAAGTATAGGGGCACCACACTGACCCCCCCATCCCCTCCCCTTTCCCTGACCTGGTTTGGACCCGGGGTGCCTGCTCTCCCCACCATGCCTTGGCTCCCCACCCACAGACATATCCACGCTTTTTTGATATTTGCGGTTTTTCCACTTTCGCGAGGGTCCTGTGCCCCTAACCCTAGCGAATGTGGAGGGCCAACTGTACAAAGTTCTTACAACGCTCAGCTGGGGTGCAAACAACCTGAGGGAGAGCAGAGTCAGAAGTGGCCAGTCTTTTAGCGCCACATACAGAATGGCCTCACTCTGAGGAAACAGGCGCGTCCAGGTGGCAGCCGAGGGACAGAAAGCACGAACGTAATAGGGCTCATTCCTCAGCACGGCTTCCTTCCCTCCACTCCATCTGAAGAACCGACTTGTGCAAGGTGATGCGCGTTGCCGTTGTCGTTGCTGTTGAGGACGACGATATTTCTATCAGCGCTCAACGGTCCCCGCCTCGGGACTCAGCGGCGCGGCGACCCCCTTTCCGCCCCGCCCCCGAATCTGTTTTCCTGTCGCCTCCCCGCCCTTCCCGCTCACGCCCCTGTCACATGATCAGAGGCAGAGGCTGCCGGGATCGGGTTTACCCGGTTGTCTGGGTTCTTCAGATTCAACATGGCGGCTCTGGGCGGTCACTGAGGGGCCGGTGAGGCAGCCTTTGAGAGACGGCGGCGCTTTGCCGTGAAGAGTCTGGCTAAGTCCTCGTTCGCCGACGGGGGTTGCGCTCCAGCGTCGAAAAGGGCGAGGAGGAGGAGGAGAAGAAGGCAGGCAGGCGGGCAGGCGCGCGGGCGGACCCTCCGCCGGGGCTCGGTGTGGTTGGGCCGGTCAGTGGGCCGGCGGCGCGATGGCCCAGCGAGTGCAGTCGGTGCAGGAGTTCCTCCAGGACTCTTTCGTGCCTTTGGTGGCCGCGCTGTGTAGCGAGGAGGCGGAGAGAGTCACCCGCAGGAACAACCTGGGGTTCTGTGAGCTGGTCAAGCCCTTCTGCCGCCTCACCTCGGAAGGTCGGTGTCACCCGGCGGGGGCGGAACTGGGTTGTTTACAGGAGGAGGGAGGGAAGTCTGAAGGCGCGGGGCAGCCTCGATGGGGGGCTGTGCGTGCCGGAGGTGGGCGCGGGCGAGGCGATACCTTTCGCGGCCACTTCTGAAGCAGGAGATGGGTGAGGAGCCCGTTCGGTTCCTTTCTCGCCCAACTTCCTGTCTCATGCCGGAGGGAGGCAGCTGTTGTCCCTCCAGTCGCCGTTCGCGGCGGAGACAAAACTCTTGTTTACTATGAAGTGATATTGGACCTTTCTTAATTTTTTTCACTTCCGCATCTTCGTGATAAACTGCACCAGACTAGGGCCATTTCCGCACTATAGTGCTATTATTCCGCTTTCAACATCCTATGGAATCCTGGGGTTTGCAAACTACATACCCCAGGATTCCATAGGATGTTGAAAGCGGAATAATAGCCCTGTAGCAGTCTGGTGTGGAAATGACCTAGGGTAAATGTCTCTGAAAGGGTGCAATTTGCGCAAGAGGAACAGATTAAACTTTGTGGTACTGGTGCGCTTTAAGTTACACAGGAACGTTGGATGCTGCCTTATCATGAATCTGACCATTGATCCATCTAGCCCAGATTCATCTGTAGTATTGTGTGGAGATCCATAGTAGTCCCTATGGTATTCTGCCCAAGTACTAACTAGACCGGAGCCTGCTTAGCTTCTGAATATAGTAGATGGATCTGACTGGTAAAGTCAGAGGTAGAGTTTGGGGACTGTTGACCTGCAAATGAAAGAATTAAGCTGTTTTGCAGAAATAATGATGCAGGGATCTTTTTTTTTTAAGAGAAAAGAATGTCTGACACCATTACAGCAAATAAATTAGTCTAGAGTGCGGCTATGCAGTCTTGAAAAACATGTCTCCTGTTCCTTCTTGAAGGGATTGGATTATTTCAAACAGGTTCTTTCTATTTTGGATGGTGTACTTAACAAAATACTCATCTTTGCTAACTTGAGACCAGTTACTAACACATTTTCTGGTTTGTTTTTATAGGTTGTTGCTGTGTGCTTACCTATACTAACTGAATATTAAAAAAATGTTGTTTCATGTTTTGATAAGGTTTGTTTTTGTTTCCTAGCACTGCTCTTGCTAAATGTACAGCTTTTTTGACAACATAAAATGTAAGCTTTTTTCAGACTTTTGGTGAATATTGATGACTACTGAGTAAACATAACAATCTTCAGAGCAACTTTTTTGTATCTTTTATTTCTTTTGCTTAGCTTTTCTTTGAGTAAGTGAGACATTGGCCCTTTCTGCACCGGGCTATTAAAACGGTGCAGAGCGACCTCCGACAGAGGTCTTCTGCACCGTGGAGTGGACTGGGGAGGACTACTTTGTGTAGTTCCGCACCTCAGTCCACTCCGAAGCAACCGGAACTGGTCGCGCAGCGTGCCTTTTAAAAACCTCTTTTTAGAGGTTTTTAAAAAGCATGGAGCGTGCAACTCCGTGTCGCTCCGTTGCTGCGCTCCGGTGCAGATTTGCAGGCGCGCACTAGTGTGTGCCTGCAGATCTGCCGGGGGTGGGCTTTAGGCTGGCGAGCTTCTCCGGTTGGTGGAGAGCCTCCACCAACCGGAAGCTGCCATTTTGGACGCCGGAGCAGTGCGGAGCGATGAGCTCGCACTGCTCCTCATCCCGACGGACTCGCCTGGACGCTGAACAAGTCCAGTGAGTAACGTTTCTGCACAGTTCCTTTGCCACGTACGGAAAGGGCCATAGTCTGATGGTGCATGAAGACACAACCTTGCTGTAGTTAAGTATGGCTGGGTCTGGTCAGTGCTTGGAAGGGAAGCCATCAGGGAACTCGGTGTACGCTCACTTGCGTTCTTTTGTGGAAGGAAGCCAGGATGTAAAATAAGAACATAATTTAGGATTAGTCTGTTGGTCATGTGCTAGTTCATGTTGTTGTAGTGTGCCTTTAAGTCGTTTCTGAGTTACAGCGACCCAAAGGTGAACCTATTATGGAGTTTTCTTGAAAAGATTTGTTGAGAGGGTTTTCCTTTGCCTTCTTCTGAGGCTGAGAGAGTGTGGGTTGACCAAGGTCACCCGATTAGTTTCCAAAGCTGTGTTGTGGATTGGAACTCTGGTCTCCAGAATCATAGGACATCACTAAAACTGCTACACCACACTGGCTCTTCATGTGCTGGGCTTTATGTAAATATGTGTGCAATTTATATATACTACATCTGCTGCAAAGAGGTCGTGAAACTTCTATGATATGACTTCTAGGTAGTGCTTTTGAGTACTGTACTTCACACTGGCATTTGATAAGGAGTTCATCTTTTGAGATTGTTTAGTGTTGTATTTCAATGCACCAGTAGTGTTAAAAAGATAATTAAGATCTTATAGTACATACTAGTTGTCAGTTTTTTTTTCTTGAAAAAGACAAGTCCAAAGTGATGATATCTTCATCTTAGAAGAGTGTAAAGCATTCGTTAAATAGAACAGACTTATGGTCTGTGCAGCCAATCTTTGCCCTGTTTTGTTCTGTGAAATAGTGGGCTGTGAGGAATTTATTCAGTTTGCAGATTTCTATCTGTTTCTATCTTTGAGGGTTCAGGGTATGTGGAAAAAAAAGCCAAATTTCATAGATGTATTGATGATAAAATAACTAATAGATGCAAAAGGTAATGGCTGGCATCTTGTTCAGTATTTATGATGTTGTGACTCAAGTTCACAATATTTAAAATATTCACATTTACAGTCATAGCACCATTGCAACCATCAAAAAGCCCCTCTCCGCTCCCCTTAAAAGCTAGGTAACTGCATTGATCAAAGGAGTTCTAAAGCTTGGAGAGTGAAGTGCTGAATGATGATGTGTCCAACTGCCTCCTGTCAGTGAAGTGTGGTGTGAAAAGCAGTGGCAGGGACCTCTGTGGGATCCTGTCACAACTGCGTTTTGCACTGCGCCTCAGTAGCAGGAGAGGGTTGGATGTGTTATCATTCAGTGTCCCACTCTTAAACATCTTCGAACTCCATAGATTGGTCTTACTGCCTGACTTCTGAAGTGGATTTTGAGTGGTTGATTTGGAGGCATAACTGTGTTGACAGATCTCAGACATAGTTGCTGCATTTGATAATGCAGGATCTTGGCCAGAATGGTTTACAAATATACTGGTAGGTAGTGTACTCACAATGAAATGTTGTACTAAAATGATTGAACCCACTAGGAGATGTTGTAATTAGAGCAGGGACCAGTGCGCCTTCTGACAAGAGTGATTGTTACAGCTGTTGTTGTACAGTGTTGTTGGTCCAGTTGAGTTGTTTAGATAAAGCATGGTTTATCATGATGGGAACAAGTCTTGCATTTCTGTGCTCCCTTCTGTTATGTCATGGCTATACAGAAGAGATTGGAAGCTTTCATTTCCATTTTTACCAGTGCTTGTTCAGGGTATGATAAAATCCTAAACTGGGAGTAGGATAACTGTAGACCCCAAATACCATACCCTACCTCAAGCACTTCTTTTCTGGGCAAACCTTCCCTCTTGGGAGTTCCGATCAAGCTGTGCAGCCCTCCAAAAACCCACTTCTAGGTCTCCTCTGCCACAAACAGTTGCCTGGCCAGCTAAGGATGGCTTACAGCCTGATTTCTCAGCACCCACAAACCCTCTCCTGATGCCCCCAGGGAAGAAGATGGCTGAGAGAGAGGGAGTATGTTGATCCACCCTCTTTCCTTTCCCTGACCTGTTGGGTCCTAGGTGTTCATTATCCCCACCATGTGTTTGCCTCCTTCTCACAGAATTTTTCCACTTTTGTGAGAATTCGGCACCCGTAATCCTGGTGAATGTAGAAGGCTGACTGTATATACTGTCTGTTGCATATGATGTATACTGCTATGCCTGATCGCTGCTAGCCTAAGGATGCAATCGTATGGGAAATTCACCTTAAGCAGAAGTTCTCCTATACCTTGCCTGTAAGCAACCAGCAGCTTTATTTTTTTCCTCAAGTCCTACTCTGTGGCTCTTCTTTTCAACTGCGTAATCGTTATAGTTTACATATTTGGCAAGAATTGGCTTCTGGACATTGCAGAATGAGATACAGAAAGATGTTTGCTTGACTTGCTGTGCATTGGATGCAATTGGCACAGTAGTTCTGGGTCCAGCAGAAGGGCAAGATTTATATGTTAGCCACTTGCCAGTCTGTGCATCCACAGTTGCGTCTTATGCTCCCAAAAGTAGGTGTGGGGAAGTTCTTTGCCTAACAAGCCCAGAAAATTCAAGTGACAGTCCTGATTCTTTCAGGGAAATTTGCTTATTGGCCCAGTTTTCTTGTAAGCAGCAACTTGCCTGAAACTAAAATGATGTGTCTGACCTAGATGAGAAGAAAGAATTAAGCTACATGACTGCTTAACTTCTATGACAAAAATATAGGGACACTGTGCAGAACAAAAGCTTTGCATAGTTTATATATGCTGCAGTAGTTTCAACTCCAAAAAAAACCCAGAAGTAACTGGTTTGGTTTTAAAAGTTTCTTGACTCTTTAAATGGTGGTAATGTTCTACTGAAAACAGCGTGTGATTTCATGGCTGTATGTGAAGGTCTTTTTTTCTACATCTGCCTTTGTTTTCAACTTTTGTCAGTCTAACAATTAACACAGTGTTTTGTATTTTAAGCAGCAGTATGTCCTTCTGAATCCATTATGAGCCCCTTATTAATGAGTTTTGAATTGAGTGTAAGAAATTCTCATTTTGGCCATTTAGTGAGGGGGAGAATTGGTTATTTTATCGCTTTAATATATTTGAAGGTAGTCAACAAATACATTTCACAGAAATGTTACAATGGAACAGTGACTGCTATTTCAAAGTATTCTAGTTTAACAAAGATGTTTTCTTATTTTAGTGCACATGAGAGATCCCAACAACCAGCTTCATATAATCAAGAACTTGAAAATTGCTGTCAACAATATTATTACTCAGCCACCTCAACCAGGAGCCATTCGGAAACTTCTCAATGATGTTGTGACCATTAGCCAGCCTACGGAAGGATTAGTAGCTAATGTGATTACTGCAGGAGATTATGATCTCAACATTAGTGGTATGTAACAAGACATTGAAATGTGTTAAAGATGTTCTACTTTATTAAATTTCAACATATGCTTGAATTTGCTAACGACGTTATAAGCTTTCAGCTTCCAGTTTTGAAAGTTTGTATAGTAAATATTTAGGACGCTTGAATGCTTGATTTTTGTTGCTTGCTAGTATGTGAGTCAAAGTTAATATACTGTGTGGGTCAGTTTTTACTTTTGTCTTTTGGTTAATAACAGAAGGATGTATTCAGTCAGGTGTATTTGATTTTTTCTTTTTCTGAGGGCAAAGCTTTATCACAGACACTGATAGTGTTGCCAAAAATGGCAGTCACTGTTCATATCTAATTCTCCCACTCCATAACATGTAAGAAAAGATAGTCATATCTTCAGGGCTCTCATCATCCAGTGGTGTCATCCTCCTGCTATTCCTTCTCCTCATTACTGTTCTCATATCTGTTCTTCTCTGGTTCAGAGTGTATGGATGAGCCAGTGAGGAGGAATGGGGCCCATTTGCTCTGATTGCTTGAAGAGAGTGTCTGTTGCTGGAAAGAAGAACCAACTTGTTTGCCGTTAGTTCTGGTACTGTGGGAGACTGTCTCGTTTCAGAGTCCCCTCTCCAGGCCTCTGCCCCCACTCCAAAACTCAGGATCAGCACTGTGTGTCATTGTTTAATGCACTTCTCCTACTTGTGGTTCATTGTGTAACATAGACAGTTAATGGTAGGGCACAATTTTTACTAGATGTTAATTGAGGTGGGGCTATTGGGTTGAGAAGAATTTCAGGGCAATATACCTTTTTCCCCTGAGATGTACTTTTTATGTAAAATATGTTGAAATTTGTACATTTTCATGGAAATACTAAACAGTTCTGTTTTATGCTAGTGGGAAGGATTTTTTTAAAAAAATCTCCAATGTTATTCAGGACTAGAAGGAAGAACATAAGTGAAGTAAGTAGAATGTAAACATATCTATGGAGAGAACTTCCTATTCATTTTGTTTGCAATATGTGAATGTAAGTAAATTATGATTTGTTTTTGAAGCTGTAGAACATTCATATTTGGATTTCCATTTTTGTTGAAAGGCTGTTGCAGTCATGATTCCATTCATATCTCCATTCTGTGTTTCTTTATTCTGTATCATAATGGTGAAATCCTATTCGGTGAATAGCAAAACATCTTTATCTAGGACTTGATCCTGGATGTACATGGTGACCCAGCCTGTATTACAGAGACTTGGATGGATAAAGCAGTGGGGAGGGTATCTCTCCCAGCTTTGTCCACCTGGGTTCTCTGTACAGCAGCAGGCAAGGCCTAGGGGGCAGGGAGGCAGAGTTGCAGTGGTCTTTCAGGATTCTGTCTCCTTCACTAAGTACCCTGTCCCACAATCTGCTGGGTTTGTGTGTCTGATTTGAAGATGGGTGGCTGGGACAGAGTAGGGATTCTGCTGGTGTACAGTCCACCCAGCTGCTCAGCAATCTCTCTTCCTGAGCTGGCTGAGCTGATCTCGGCAATGGTGTTGGAGTCACCTTGTCTTGTTGTAGTAGGGGACTTCAACATCCATGTGGAGACTACTCTGTCAGGAGCAGCTCAGGACTTCATGTCCTCCATGACAACCATGAGCCTGTCCCAAGTAATAGCTGGTGCAACCCATGCTGCAGGATTCACTCTGGACCTGGTTTTCTGTTCTGAGCAGGATAATAGTGATCTAGGTGTGGAGGAAGCTTCTATAGTTCCATTGTCATGGACTGATCACTACCTAGCGGGGTTTAGATTCACTGGGACTCAGAGCCTCCGCAGGGGTGGGGGGGCTGATTTAAGATGGTCCACACCAGGAGGCTTATGGAAGTTTCCTGTTGCCTTGGCAGGTGAGTTTGTCAAAGCAGTAGCTGATCTCTGGAACAGAGAAATGACAAGGGCGGTGGACTCGATTGCCCCTAAGTGTTCCTTCCCACAAGTAGAGCTAAGCAAGCTCCTCGGTTTACTGGGGAGCTGATGGTGATGAAACAAATGGGACGGAGACTAGAGCGACAATGGCAGAAGACTCAAAATGAGTCTGACCGAACATGGGCTAGAGCCCATTGGCAGGCCTGTGCTGTGGCAATGGTGGCAGGGAAGAAATTATACTTCTCTGCCACCATTGCATCTGCATAGTCCTGTGGAACTGTCTCGAGTGGCCAGGGGTCTTTTACATTCTGACCCACAAGAAGGAAATAAAGACCACTCTACAGCCCACTATGATGAATTTGTTAGACAACTTGTAGACAAAATTGCTCAAATCAACTCTGACTTGGATGCTCTAGTTGAGACAGGTCCGATGGATGTAATCTTGGCACATGCTTGTCTTGTATTATTGGATTCGTTTCAGTTGGTGCAGCCTGAGGATGTGGACAGGATCCTTGGAGAAGGGAGAGCCACCACATGTGTACTGGATTCTTGCCCCTCCTGGCTTTTGAAAGCAGCTAGCGGGGACTGGCTAACTGGGAAAGGGGAGTGGTGAATGCCTCACTGCAGCAGGGAAAGTTTCCAGCATGCCTAAAAGAGTCTGTGGTGAGGCCACTACCAAGAAAAAAAAAGCTTCACTGGATCCCATCATTTTGAATAATTATTGGCCAGTGTCCAATATACCATTTTTGGGCAGGGCTCTGAACATGTAGTGGCCCAACTCCAAGGGTTTCTGGATGGAATTTATTGTCTAGATCTATTTCAGTTTGGCTTCAGGCCTTGTAATGGGACAGAGACGGCTTTGGTTGCCTCGGTGGATGACCTGTGCCAGGAACTAGATAGGGGGACAGTGTCTCTGTTGGTTCTACTGGACCTCTCAGTGGCTTTTGATACCATTGACCATGGTGTATCCTTCTCGGCCAACTCTCTGGGATGGGACTTGGGGGCATTGTTATGCAGTGGTTCTGGTCATTTCTGGAGGGATGAATTCAGAAGGTGGTGCTGAGGGACTCCTGTTCGACTCCCTGGTCATTGGCCTGTGGAGTCTCTCAGGATTCTGTCTTGTCGCCCATGCTGTTCAACACCTACTTGAAACTGCTGGAAGAGGTCATCCAGAGTTTTGGAATTCAGAACCACCAGTATGCTGATGACACCCAACACTATCTGTCCTTTCCATCTGATTTCAAGGAATCTGTTTTAGTGCTGAACTAATGTCTGTTGTCAGTAATGGACTGGATGAGGGCAAACAGATTGAGGCTTAATCCAGACAAGACAGAGCTGCTCCTGGTTGAAAGGCAGATCTGGAAATGAGACTTTGCCTGTTCTGGATGGGGTTACATTCCCCTTGAAGTTTCAGGCTCGCAGCCTTAGTGTACTCCTGGACTCAGTTCTGAAACTGGATGCCCAGGTTTCAACAGTTGCCAGGAGTGTATTTGCACAGTTAAAACTTGTGAGCCAGCTGTATCTGTTCCTTGAGATGTCAGATCTGGCTACAGTGACACATGCCTTGATTACATCTCGGTTGGGCTGTTGTAATGCACTCTACATGAAGCTGCCTTTGGAAACTGTTTGGAAACTTCAGCAGGTTCAAAAAGCGGCAGCCAGAACGCTGACCGGGTCCACTTACAGCGAACACGTAACTCCCTTCTTAAAACAGTTTCACTGGCTACCTGTTCATTTCCGGACACAATTCAAAGTGCTGGTCATGATCTATAAAGCCCTCTACAGCTTAGGTCTGAACTATTTGGAAAACGGTATCTCCCTATATGAACCTGCTAGAGCACTAAGATCTGCAGGGGAAGGCTTTCTCTTCATCCTCCTACCATACAGGAGACAGCCTTCTCAGCGGCTGCTCTCACCCTGTGGAACTCTCTTCAGGAGGAGGCTAGGCTGGTCTGCTTTCCTTTCATAAGCAGTCAAAAACATTTCTTCTTAAGCAGGCCTTTAATAAGTGACCTGGAGACCTTTTATTTTTTAGCTGTTTCTAAAAATTTATTGTAAGCTTTATAATTTTGTATATTTTTTAATGTTTTAATTGTTTATATGCTTTTAATGTTTTTTTTTAACCTTTTGGAAGCCTCTTTGAGGTCTCACCTTGGGAGAAAGGGGGCATATAAATTCAGTAAATAAATTGACAGACGCTACTAACATAAATATTTATCAGGAGACAATTGTTTGTTGTTTGGCAATTAAATCAGTAAAATATATGAATATTTGCCTTGTATATGGTCAGTGTTTTAGCAATTAAAAATTATTATCCAGAAACAGATATGCATAGTAAAGGTTTTAATCCTAGAAATATAACTACGAATTATTTCCTATTTAATCCTAGAAATATAACTAGGAAAAATTTCATTGAAATAATTAGTGTACGGGTTGAGCCTAATCACTTTCAGTTGAAAATACAGTCCTTCCTCTGCATTCGCAGGTTTGACCTTTATGAATTAGATTATTCACGAGGCACCCAGTTGCTCTCTGCTTTCCCCCATTCCCTTGCCTTATGCCCGGGAATCCTACGCCTTCCACCTCCGTGCTTAGGCAAAAGGCAAGGGAATGGGAGGGGGAAGCCCTGTGTACAGAGAAGGAAAGCACATACAAGTCTTCCCCTGATTCTCCCCCTCCAGTTTGCTTGCCTTTTCCCAGGGTGCATGGAAGGGAGGCAGACATACCCAGGCAAAAGGCAAAATAATGGGAGGGGGAGAATGGGGAGGAAGGTACTTATGCAGGGCTGCCCCTCCCGTTCACTTGCCTTTTTCCTGGGCATGTAGAAGGCACATACATCCAGGCAAAAGGCAGGAGAATGGGAGGGGAGAACTCAAAGGGGAATGCACATGCGCGGAACTGCCCCTCTTTTGCTTGTCTCTTGCCCAGGTGCATGGAAGGAAGGCACACACACACCCTGGCAGAAGGCAAGGGAATTGAGTGAAGGTGCATGGACACCTTCCTTGCACAAGGGGCTTCCACTCCCTTTTGCTTGCCTTTTCCCCAGCAAGGAGAAGGAAGGTGTTTTCACCCAGGCAAAAGGCAAGGAAGTCAGAGGGGAGAAGCCTGGAAGGGAATGGGAGGGGAAGAGCTCACTACAGCATGGTGAGTTATTTGTGATTTTTTACTTTCTCAAGGGTTTTGCATTCCAAGCCCTAGCGAAAGTTGAGGGTCCACTGTAATTCCTGTTGATCTTAATAGGACCTGCATGTATAACCTTTTTCTGGATTCCTTTGATGTCTCTCTGTTGTTGAACTTTGTTGCACTTTTACAGATTTCTTGAATAAGCAATAATTTCTAATAAAAGTATAGAATGAGAGGGGATTTAAAACAAGCAGGAGGTGGCATCGGATAGGAGCAAAAATCATGTACAGGAATATATTGGAATATAAGTGTAGGAAAATAAGGTGGGGCTTTTTAAAGTAAAGATAAAGAGCATGTACTGGATTCAAAAAAGGACCTGCAGCTACTGTATGGTTTAATGAAGCTATTTTACATGGTTAAAAAGATGAGGGGGTGAGTAATTGCAGAACAGTGCTCAATAGATGTGAGATGACTAAGGTGGAAACATCGAAGGAGATGCTCTTGGGAAAGTCTAGGTGAGAGAAGACCATGACGTGAGACAGAAATTTTATTGGGAAACAACCAATCAGATTTTTGCACTGTATCTGCAGAAGCCTCATGTCTTGGTTGTGGACATAATATAGGGACTGAAGAAGAGGGAGGAGTCAACTATAAAGCCATGACTGTGTGCAGATTGGATAGAGTAGATGTTAAAATTTAATGGGTAAGCATACTGAAAGATGAGAGAATGGGGAAATAAGAGAAATACCTGATGGTGAGACTGGTTCTACCAGGCAGAAATACCAGGGAAGTAATAGGACTTAATGGAATAGTATGTAATGAGAGAAGGATGACTGTGTATAAGATAGTACTGAAAGCAATGGGTTTGAGGTCACCAGAAGTAGCAGCTTTGGAAACATCAAACTCAGAATGAAGCATTTAAATGGGAGAAATTTCAAAGGGGAAGAAATTTAAATGTGTTCTTATCTCCTTTGAAGCAAATAGCAAAGCATAAACTTTGGACAGATCATTCTGTTTTTCTAACATGGCATGAAGAGGGACAGGGACTGATGCATACGACTGTCAGGGACCATTTGGCCATTTGAGGCCAAGTGGCCTATAAATCCAGAATATTTAGTGAACATATTTATATCCCAAAGCTAACTTCTGGTGTGAACCAGGGATTTTGCTTCTTGCCCTGGGCTACCCTTTTGGTATCATAGTACAGTGAAGATCTGAACTTAAGTTTTCCATGATTAGGTTTAAAATTCAAGTTACTGCAGTACTATAAAAGTTCATAATAAACTGGAAAGACATGGCATTAATTGCAGTTGAATATAGGCATACCTCAGTTAATGAAATAGTTGTGTTCCTTGGCATTAGGTTTTTAACAGAAAATTTGATACCAGAGGTAGAATTAAAATGCACATCAAAAAGAAAGAGAAGGTCAAAATGTCTCAGCAAACTCAAAACTAAGACTATGCACCTGTGAAATGAAATGAGATCAGATAAGCTTTGTGTAACAAATAAAAACATTTTGAACCTTCTGGAGACCATTTGAAAGCTTCTTCCAAACTGCTTCCAGGGATTTTTTTCTTTCTTTCGCCAGCTTACACTTACAGTTTCCTATTGGTGGCCAATTGCAGGACTGAGGTTTTTTTTAATGTGGCTGGGATAGCTTGTTAGACAGGCTCATCTGTTTTCTCTTTTTTTCTCTGTTTTGTTGTTCATGCATGCTCAGAAAGGGATTCTGGAAGCAGTTGCTATTTACCTTCTCTGTTATAGGCAGGCACACACAGCTGCAATAAGTAGAATCCTATTTTTACCCAGATCAAGTTTTATTTTGTTGTTTATTTCAGACCACATTACTGCAAGCCAGCACCAAAAGTCTGTATTTCTCCAGTCCTCTTTCATTAATTTCTCAATCTGGACATAGCTTTTAAAAAAAAAAACCACTTCCAGGTAGACAGAGGAGAAGGATGAAGGGTGGCATAAAAAGACTTTGGAAAAAGGAGCTTCTAGGTATGCCTATACCAAATTGAAGTGGAAGTATGTAATAGTAATCGAAAGTCTTTTCTGTGTTTTTCCTAGTTGATTCAATAATTGATTGTCTGTCTTAGAGAACTGTAGTTATACAAACACATTTTTATTTTTATTTCTGTTAGGGATTATAACAAGTATTATCTGATGGGGCAGACTTTTGTTTTGCTTGCTGATATAGCATATATTGTTTGAGCATACTGAGATCTCTTTAGAATAAAGAATACTTTTTGGAAAGAATATTTTAAGTGATGCTCTTCAGTTTCCATCTTGCTAATTTCTTTTTTCTCCATTTAGAACAGTATCTAGACGTTTTTAAAAAAGAAATGTGTTGAATAAACAGAAGAAAAAACTAGTTTGCATTGTTTCCTGTTACCAAGCTGAGCTAGGTTGCAATACATAGGACAGCAGTATGAAATCTAAAATGTAGTGTGATTTTAAATGATTTGTTTTGGAAGAAAACTATAGTGAACTTAGACGTTTATAAATTCTAAATATTACTAAATACTCTATTATGTGTGACTTTCCGATTAGTTTTAAAATATTCAAATCACCATTCTAAAGAGATTGAGCAAAAGTGTGCTCTTATGATGTTGCTGCAGATAGAAGTTCCATTTTTTTCACGTTTGACTTCAAAAGTGTCAACTATCCATGAATTTTAACGGGAACTTGAATTGGGGGCATACAGGACTGTGTGTATTAAGGTACCACAAGTATAAGTCAGAGTACCTAAGAATGAGAGAAGACAAAATGTGAACGAGTTATATGTTTAGTTTAATAATTCAATGTTTTCTCTGTCAGATCGCTCAGTTAAAGCTAGTGTTCCTTGGTACAGTAGTTGGAAAGACACACTGATGGGACTGAACACATCCACATATTACTCAGGTATTTTGTGTGGCTGGTGTGGGTTTCCTAATCACCCTATTTCTGTTCCCTTGTTATGTGACCTATCCTTACAACTCTATTATGATGCAGCACTTCTTTGCAATAGATTTTAACCCCTCCACAAATATTGGTGATGGTTTTATGATTCCTAATCTTCTTGCTACTTGTTTAAAATCAGTTGTGATCATTCTGTGGACCAGAGTGCAGAAAAATCACTCTCTTACTACTTCAAGTGATTTATTTGATTGAGCATGCTGTCATTTATATTGCCGGATTTCTAGAAATGCTTTCCTTATTTCCTTTGTCTTAAGTAACTTCTGTGTGATAAATAGTATTAGAAATATTGTGGTTTTCAGGTGGTGTATAAACTCTTTCTTCCTTTGTTTTTCCTTGCTGGCTGTTAAAGCACAATTGCTGCTGTAAAGTACTACAGTTTATAATATAATAAATGTATATTTGTTTGCTTGTTGCATAGAATCCAGATGTCTTTTATCAAAAGAACATTTTGGGGCAAATTTCATTTTCTCAGCCTTTATTTTTGCTTTGAAAAGGTAACACTTTCCATTCCTAGGAGGATCATTGAGATTGGTTTTGCATGTGATTGTATGACTAGAATAGAAACTTAATAGCACTTGAGAAGTAACTGCTGACTTTCCCCTGATACTTAGTCTGCACAGAGAGACTGGAATTGTGGGCACTGGCTGGTCCTGAGCCCATGTCCCCTTTCATCCAAACAGCTGGCAGGAGTCTGAAAGCTTAATGCTTTGCTAGATTTCTGCCTTTCTCTTGCTCAGCCACATTGCTTTTACAGCAAGGCTTTTCTGATACATTGTCCAATGTGAAGTGATTATTGTGATATTGTATTTGAACTATGGATTGGAGAACAGTCCTCCAAAGTTTTGCTTTTACATAGCATAATTCTGCACAAGTTGTGACTGATAGTCTTTATAAGAAGATATACTTGTGTGATGTTTGTCCAAAGGATATTATCAGAGCAATAATTTTAGTTTATGACAGAGTATCCACACACACTCATACCACTGTCACATTTCTTTAGAAGGAACACTAGAACATTGTCCTTTCTGTCTGCTAAAAAGGGAGAAATGTCCCTACGGGCCCCTTCCCATCAGACCAAAGAACTTACTATTGTATGAAATGATGACAAATAAGGAGCTAAGCTCAAAGGCTTGTTTTGTTCTTTCTCACCTCATCCTAGATGTCTATTTTTCCATGACTTCTGCAAAAGGAAATCAGAAACTTATGCAATATGCTTGATTTGTCTCTTATTTGTATCAGGGATTCTCAGGTACTTCCTCCCTCCAAAATTCTACCAAGTGAAATGGTGGTAATACCTAGTCTTGTTACATATAAAACAAAACAGATTTAACCAATATCTCACAAATAAGCAAAGCATGAAAGAGTTAAATTGGCATTAACACATAATGGAAACTGCTTGTGATTAGCCCAAACATAATAAACCAGTGGTTCTTAACTGGCGGAGGGGCAGGGGGCTGCAGAGCCCTGCTGCTAGATAGCAATGGCAGTGACAGCGACTCCTGCTTGCCAATGGCTGGCTCTTCTCAGAAAGGAGAAAAAAAAAGGGGAGGGGATGCTCCTGTGCACTTGGCTTGGCCTCATTCTGTGAGAAGGGAGGGAGCAGGAACTCTGCAGTTTTGCCACCTGCACTACCACTCCTACTGCTGCATTCCTGAGAAAAGGGACATGGTGGCAGGCATATGCAGGCACCCAAACTGCTTCCTCATTTGAAGATCCCTGATGAGCAAATTTAAATAAATATTTGAATATCTAAATCTAAATTTAATTTTTAAAATATTGAGTTACATCTTGAGGGTTTCCAATAACAAATTATATTTACAGGGGGTCCCTGGTAAAGAAAAGGTTAAGAACCATTGTACTAAACATTTCAGTAGTAAATCTCAGTAGTTTTTAAACTACTCTTAAACATTTGTCTTCTGCTATCAACATTCTTGCATCTGGCAGCTAGTTCTTCCTTGATACATTCTTTTTAATTTGTACATGTTTTTTCCAAGTTGTGTACTGCCACATGTTACACAAAGTAGGGCCACTCCTGCTGCTTTATCTTGTTATTTAAGTTAGTAGTTGAGATTCTGCTTCTAGGTTGCATAGTGTGAATCTTAGTATGCAGAGTTGCTCACTGATTGTGTTACATTACTGTTGTGTTGAATCACAACATTGCTCAACAAAATGTACAAACCAGCACTTATCTACATGTGCAATGACACTGCAAGCATAACTTTGCCTCTGAAATAGGATGGAGAGTTTCAACGTCATACAAAAATGTCCAACTGTTTTTGTAGGGGACCTGACAAATACATAAGATACCAGCAAGATTTCAGGCAATATAATATTTATTCTGGAAGCATATTTAAAGTTTTGGTTAATATAACAGTTAAATCCTGTTAGTTGTGTTGGGGGATGATAGGAGTTTCAGCCCCACAGAAATGCAGCGGAAAAACCAGAGTTCAGCGAGCCAACAGCAGCAGCCTTATTCCCCGGTAAGGATACTCACACACAGAGGAGTTTCTTCCAAACAGGAGGCACTTTATCTTGCAGCAAAGTTCCATTATATGCAAAACATAGAACAGACGGACAAAGGCTTGCGCCAGGCACCGGTTTGGTCAACAGACAAATACATACTGGGGATTGCTTTCTTATATACATATTTACAACCAATCAGGTAGAGGTTTGCACACCTCCCTCTACCATCTGCACACTACCCCAGTTTCTTATGCAACCTCGCAATTACCCACAGCTGGGGCGTGATGCAACATCTTTGCAGTGGGCTGATCATTTTCCCAGGGTTCCCTGCCTGGAATCCCTGACAAGTTGATGCTATTCAATTTCAGGAAATGTGACACAAAACATATTTTAGGTGAGGATAAAGATGACTTTGTTACTAAATATAGTATTTAGTTTGAAACACGCATTTTAAATACTTGAAAGATAGAGTTGGAATGACTGTTAAGAACTTAAGGAAAATCTGGCAACTTGCAGTGAACTTCTAGCCAGTCTAAAGTAGACTGACATAGAGGGACAACTTCTCCAATCCCCCCTCCCCAGTAAGAATGTGATTTATGCCTGCCTTTGTTTTATTGTTCAGTGTTGATCATATTTTCCAAGCTGTTTTGCTCTCTTACTGTACAAATCCAGTAACAGTAATACTGCATAATGGGAAACTGCTGTGCCAAAAGCATTGCATCTCTTTAAAGATGTTTATATGGGGTTCCTTGACCCTCACAGTTCCTGCTTTCAGTACTGTAGGAAATCCATAGTGTGGGAGAGTCTTGTATTGTTGTGAAGGTATTATATATTGTTGTAGAAGTGTTGAATGTGATGTGTTACACAGAAATTTTAACTTCTTGAAAGACATGGTAATTAATCCTAAGGAGGGTTGCTAAGATACTTGTTACTTGCTCTGTATTTTAATATATATTTTAATACAGTTCAAGAGAGTCTCAACATCATCATTTGGGGGAACACAACAGGATATGGTTGCTCCCAGATTCTCTCTCAGCAAAAATAGCCAGGATATCTTTGGTGTCAGTTCTCCTGAATTGAAAATGATGTAGCTGAGTTCCAGGATGGTAAATGGGAAAGCAGTAGCTATCCAGGATTTCATTCTGGATTAGCATGCAGATCAGCTCTATGTCATGGCAAAACTCGTTGGACTGGAATGAACTAAGTCTCTCTTAGCTTTGCCCACCTTTGTGCAGCAGCAAATGAAATCTGGTGGGTAGGGAGGTGGATTTGCAGTGGTCTGTTTTGATTCCATCTGCTTGACTAGTGCCCCAGCCTGACCACTCTCCTGATTTGGGTATGTCTGTTTGAAAGTGGGTAGCTGGGACAGAATAGGGATTCTGTTGAAGTATCACCCAATCTGCTGCTCAGTAGTCTCCCTGAACTAGCTATGGTGGTCTCAGGTTGATGTTGGAGTCCACTCAGCTTGTAGTGCAGGGAGATTTCAATATCCATACTGAGACCACTCTGTCAGGAGTGGCTCAAGATTTTGTGACCTCCATGAAACTATGAATGTGTCCCAAACAGTACCTGGCCTCACTTATGGTACTGCTCATGTTCTTGACCTTGTTTCCTGTGCTAGATGGAATGATGGTGGCCTTGATATGGAGGAACTTGTGTGGTTTTCTTGAGATGAACAGTTCTTTACCTAGATAGATGTAGACTCACTAAGATTCAGAGCTTTTTCAGTACAGGGGACTGATTAACATAGTCCACCACAGGAAACTAATGGATTCAGATAGAATCCTGTTAGCCCCTGGGGATTTCCTGTAACCTCAGCAAGCAATTCTTTCAAAACCCTGGTTGACCTCTGGAGTGGAGAAACAGCCAGGGCGGAGGACACAATTGCTCCTGAGACTCCCCTTTCACAGAGTGGAGCCAAACCAGCCTTCTGCTTTTCTAGGGAGCTGGCAGTGATGAAGCAACTATGTCAGATACTTAGAGCAACATTGACAGAAAACTTGGAGTGAATCTGACTGAACGCAGGGTAGAGCCTGTTTGAAGCCTATTTTGTGGCAACACATGTAGAAAAAGTTTTTTCCCCCCTGCTAGTATTGCATCTACAAATAACTGTCTGCAGAATTGTTTTGAATGGTCAGAGGCCTATTACAGTCTGGTCCTCAAGACGAGGGTGAGGACAACTTAATAGCTTGATGTGAAGAATTTTTGCAGCAGTTTGCAGATAAAATTGCTCAGATCTGTTTGAATTTGTGCACCATAATTGATAGAATCCCACTGGATAGCCTGAGGATGTGGACAGGATCCTTAGTGTAGGGAGAACCACCACATGTCCACTAGACGCTTGACCTTCGTGCCTCATTAATATGACCAGAGAGGGCTGGCTGAGAAAGTGAAAGAAGCAGTCCTGTCAATCAGAGTAGTATGCTGTGTGAGGACATGTGAGAGAATGTTCTGTGCTTTGGCACCCCAATTATGGAACACCATCTCCTTAGAGGCCTGATTGGTGTCAACATGGTTGCTATTTGGGAGCCAAATAAAAACATGGTTGTTCATGAAAGCTTTTGGGGCCAAACTGGTTTTACATGCACATGGTTTCAATTCATATTCAACTATTTTAAATTATTTTAATGTTTTTAATCTGTTTTTTTACTTTAATTTTCAGTATGTTTTAACCTTTTAAAATTGTTTTATTCTATTTTAAATTTTGTTAAATTGGTTTTATTGTACACTGCCCTGAGATCTCCAGATAAAGAGCAGGATAAGAATATTCAAATAAACAAGTAACAAGGCAGGGTTCCAACATGCCTGGAAGAGGCAGCTGTAAGGCCTCTGTTGAAAAAGCCTTCCCCGGAATCCTTTGGAACAGATAATTGTTGACCAGTGTCTAGCCTTCTGATGTTTGAGCAGGGTGATAGTTTTTACAGAGAAAGCTAGAGGAAGGAACTGTCAAAACCATATGTGAATATTCTTTGCTTAAGAAAACCTGATGAAATTCATGGGGTTGCCATCAGTTGACAAGCAATTTGAAGGCACATACCCACAACAGAGGATGTTGCCTGCCAGCTCCAAGGATTCCTGGATGAAATGGAATGTCTAGATCCATTTCACTTTGGTTTTGGGGCCTGCTTGTGGGACAAAGACAGCTTTGATCACCTTGATGGGTGACTTTCACTGGGAACTAGGCAGAAGGAATACATTCCTGTTGGTGCTGCTAGAGCTTTTGGTTGTTTTCAGTACCATTGATTATGGTGACCTTGTAGACTACCTTGCTGAGATGGACTTGGAGGGACTGTTTGATAATGGCTCTGTTCCTCTCTAGAGGAGTGAACCCAGAAGGTGGTGCTAAGGAGTTTCTTTTCAACTCTTGGCCATTGGTCTTCAGGGACTCCTCTGGGCTCATTTCTGTCCCCCATGCTATTCAACTTTCACATGATATCAGTGAGGAAAATGTCTGTAAGTTTGACATCTCAAGTACTGGTACTGTAATGACACCTGGCTCTGTTTCTACTTTGCACCAAACTCTAAGGAAGCTGCTTCTGGCATCAGTTGTGGATTAGATAAGGGGAAGAAGTTTTATCCAGGCAAGACAGAGATACTCCTGGTTAGCGAGAAAGTGGATCAGGGAATAGTGTTTCAGCTTGTGGTAGATGAGATTATACTCTCTCTGAAGATGAAGAGTTGCAGTTGGGGTATATCCCTGGGCTCAGCCTTGAACCTAGAGGCACAGTTTTCTGTGGTGGTGAGGAGTCTTTTGTGAACTTAATTTTAGTGTGCCAACTGTGACTGTTCCTGGAGACACTGATCTGGCAATGGGGGCACATGCCTTACTTGCTTCCTCTTTGGTTTATTGTAACACATTGTATGTGGGATAGTCTTTGAAAAGGATTCAGAAACATCAATTGATATGAAGAGCTACAGCCAGACTGTTTACTGGGGGTAGGTTGTTGTTGTGTGGCTTCAAATTATGGTGATCCTAAGGTGACCCTGTCACGGGGGTTTTGCGACAAGATTTGTTCAGAAGAGGTTTCATTTGCCTTCCTCTGAGGCTGAGAGAGTGTAACTTGCCTAAGGTCACTCAGAGGCTTTCCATGGCCAAGCAGGGATTCAAACCTTGGTCTCCAGTCAGTCCAACGGGCAAACCAATATACCATGCTGACTCTTGAGGCTGGGTGCAAGGATCATACATCTCCCCTGCTCCATAATTCTACTGGCTGCCAGTACCTGTTTTCACACACAATTCAAAGTGCTGGTTATGGGGAAATAAGAAGTCATCAGAAGATATTATTATATCTAATAACTGCGGCAAGGTTGACATGCACAGCACTGGAAAGAGAAGAAACATATTGATATAGAAGAATGGAAGTTAAAAGTTCTGGATATGATAGAGATGGAAAAGTTAGCATTTTCTTTGAAGAATAAATCTATCCAGAACTTTGAGAAAGAATGGAAAAGAGTATTGGATTGGGTAAGGATATAAATGTATGAGAAATCAAAGAAGAAATAATGTAACTGTTCTTCTCTCTGTAAGATGGAAATTATGTTTGTAATGGAATGGAAATAAGCAATTTCAACTGGAAGATTTAAGCATGGAAGTGAGGGGGGGGTTATTTTTGAGATAAACTTTCAATAAAAATTATACAATTAAAAAAAACCCAAAGTGCTGGTTATGACCTATGAAACCTATTTGCTTAGGCCCTGGCTATCTGACAGACTCTGAGATCCTTAGGAGGGGCCTTTGTTTCATTTCTACCAACTTCATAGGTATGGTTGATGGGGACCACAAGATAGGGCCTTACTGGTGACTGACTCAAAGCTTTGGAATTCCCTTTCTAGGGAAGCTGCTATGGTTATTTATTTATCCTGTCAGCAGCTGAAAACTTTTTTTGAAGTGAAAATTTTTAAGGAAAGAGCCTTTAAGAGGGTGTTGTATTGTTTTAAAATATGCTGTTATTAGCTGCTTTTACTTCTTTTAAAATGGATGTTTTAAATTGTTTCAGTACCTCAATACTTTAATCCTATTTTGATGTTGAAGTTTTGTATACAATTATATAGTAATTTTTTAAAACTTGTAACCTGCCATGAATCACAGTTTTGGGGAAAAAGTGTTGTATAAATAAAGATCATCAGTCTCATCTCCATCCTCATCCTAAAAGTGATGAAACCAATTTTATAGGAACCACAACATTTGAGCTGCAATTCTATACATATGTAAGAACAATTTCTGCTGAATTTGATAACTTAGTTCTGAATATGTGTGTACAGGTAATGCTTCGGTTTTCACAGAAATAGGTGAAAATGTCCCTGATTATACTATAGCGAATGAACATGTGCAAAGGCTTTGTATTGCAAATTGTGATGCATGGGGCTGGTAAAATGTTGTAAGAGATTTGTAATTTTGAAGTGGTGGTGGGAACCACAGGGGTGAAGTCTCAAGGCATTTTCTTTGGTTGTTATTGTAGTCTTAAAAAGATATAGTTTTGATTTGAGTCCTGATCATACTGCAGAAGTATCAAGTGACTAATGGAAATTACTATTATCTTTTTCTGGGATTTCTCTTGCAAGTAGTTGAAACGACAGAAAATCTTTTATAGCATAAATTATTTTTATAATTAAGAATGATTTCTATAATCTCTCATTTATTTCAGCTACCACACCCTGGTTTGAAGCTTATCGAGAGAGCTTTCTCCAGGCTATGCCAGCATCTGACCATGAATTCCTAAACCACTATATAGCATGTATCCTTTGAAACGGAAAGATATGATGTGCAATCTTATATAAAATTCAAAATGGTATTGTAACTCTTTGGATTAAATCCAGCATCACACTAACTAGTGTCTGACCACTAGCACAACGGGACTTCTGGCCCCTCCTATGCCCCTTGTAGCTATCTCCACTGTCTTAAGAACTTGTTCCAGAGGGTTTCACTGTCCTTTAGAGAAGTTTTGTATACCCCTTTCTTGTTTTTACTTGAAGCAGTTCTGTTAGATCTTTAATCTCAGTCAACTTGTTTGTATTCTACATTTTCCATAATCCAGTACACTCAAAAGTTAGAAAAATACAGTAGACATAATCACAATTACAATAGATTAATGTCAGAGCTTTAACTTAATTATAATTCCTTTAAAAGCATATCACTTGTAGATTTTGGGCTTTATGTCCAGTTAGGCTTGTTAAAATTTCAGAAAGTTACAGCAAAACAATACTATTTTCCAAAATTTTGATGCTGATTGTTAATTGGGAACAGCTGTTGGCTAATACTTTACTTTGAATGTTTGCCGAATCCTAGGTTGTTGTTTTTTTGCCATTAATATTTAATAGCTAGTGTTGCTGCTGAGGTTTATCTTTCTGAGAGATTTTATTAAGCATTTTATTTTAATGTTTGTATTTCTTCGTATGGTTTTAATTTTCTGTAGAAGCCCTTAGCTTCTTTACTAGTGGTGGTTTTTTGTGTTTTCTAAGCCAGCTATTTTAAAATGAGTATTCTAAAATTAAGGCAATTTTATTAAAACAAAGGCGATGTTGCCAATAGATTAGAATAATCTCCTGATTTAAAAGATTAAATTGCATACATGAAAACTCTTAACAAAAACTTGTATTCAGATAACAACATAGCAACTCTAATTTATGTTCATGCCTTATACAATCTTAGATTTTTGCAGTATTTATCCTGTGTTAGCTGTCATCTATATCTTTAAGGATAGAGGCAGACCTGGGTTTTCAAGGTAGGTAGGAACTCTGTATTGTCAAATACAGAAGCAAATTTTCTTGCCTTTTCTTTGTCCCCAGTCTGTTTGTGATCATTGGGTGTATGGCCTAATTTTATAGAATACACAGACCCTTCCTCTACACCACCTGAAAACATGTAAGCCATTTGATCTTTAACTCTCACACTTTACTTCCTCTGCCTTTTTTTTTATAATCTTTGCCCAAGGAAGATGTTTTTGAACTTCAAATTCTAGTGCAATAAATTTTATGCCTTTTAGTTGGCTTAGTAAAGGTTAATACCACAATATGGACTTCGGAATTTTTTTTTACGGTCAACAGGACTATGTTTGTATTTTTATCTCAGGCTAATTATCCTCTCTAAAGATGGTTGTCCTCAGATGATTTACCTCAAAATGACTTCTGTCCGTTGGAGTAACTGCTGTTTGTAAGGAAAACATCAATATTATTCTTGCAACAACACCCAAAGAATTAATATTTGCCCCACTCATTAGTTAATTTGTACACTTGTGACTTATCCTTAATGTCAACTCAGGTATGCTTGTTGTGTCATCTAGTGAACCTGAACCTGTGGAACAGTTCCTAAAGCTATCACAAGAACAACATCGGATTCAACATAGCAATGAGTACTCTTATCCAAAATGGTTCATTCCAAATACACTCAAATACTATGTTTTGTTGCATGATGTGAGTGTAGGAGAGGAACAAAGGTGAGTAGGGATCAGTAAGTGTTTTTACTGACATGTTTAATGAAATGATGATTTTAAACTTATTGACTGTGTCTGCATGTATAGTTTTAAGATAATTCAATAGAGCCAAATTAGCGTAAACACAAAGATACACAGGTATACCTTTTGGATACAGAAATCAATGCCTAATGTAATTTGATTTGACAAACATAAATTTTATAGTGGGTAGAGCTGACAGTTTTAAGTAGGTTCTGAATTTAGGAGATCACTAGATAAAGTATTGATCTCTTTGGTTCATGTTAAGAAATTCTTGTAAGGTGTTGTTTTTTAAATAGGTCAGTTTTAACTTCACAAATCACACTTAATTTTTCAAGACTTATTCAGGAGCTCCTCTGATGATATCTTCAAGAGATAAAGTACTTAAGAAATCATTATTTAATCCCTTTGATTAATATTGTATTAACAGAGATTCTTCTTGTGTTCTTTCTTAGTAAAACAGATCTCATAAATTGTTGTCTGAGCAAACTATTGGAAGGCAAAACAGTCCATTGTAATATAGGAAAATTAGATACACTGAGAATTTTGTAAGCTAATATCTATAAAGTTGTTTTCATTTTAAGTTTGCTTTATTGCTGACCATTAATTTCAGTGTGTAATAACGTTAAAGAAAAAGTCTGTTTTCCGGTTTCACTTTTTGAAAAAAAGTTCTCGGATGAGAGGATTTGTAAAATAATGTATATCAGATCTTTGTTAATTTCGCTGTCTTTGTAGTGCAGTGATACTGTGCTGATATTTCAGAGAAGTAGATGCCTGCTGACAAATTATTCAAATTAGAGATGAATTTGATATAGTATTTACCCTTAGTGGGTGCATTTTCACAAAATGGCCAACTTGACATCCTTGGAACTCTATTTTTTTTTTCTGTGCAAGCAGCATGTTGACACATGCTCTTTGTGCTTACTGTGGGAATTGGTAAACAAACAGTGGAGCTTCACTCCATGTTCTGTAGACCTAAGTAGCTACTTTTTTATTGTGTGTGTCTTTCATATCAAACCAGGGGAGCAAACCAAGAACAAACCCCTGGATTCTTTCACTTGAACCATGGAGGTCAATAGTTCAACTTCTCATGTTGCAAGTTCAGCTGTGTGCACCAGCATGTTGCTTGTACAAAATAGGCCAGAGTTCCAAGTATCACTGGTTTTTATTCAATAAACCCAGTAGTGGGGTTTGAACTACAGGAAAATGGTTGGTGTTGCTTTATGTACTCTTGCAAGTGGTAGTAGGAGGAATGGCTATTCAAGAATGTGCAAGATTTTTCTCTTTGCTAGTCTTCCTCTGCTTGTATCCTCTTTTTGATTGTATCTCATCTTTTATGATTTTTTTTTGTTTTTCCTGACCATATAGAGACACTTCCTTATTTATTATGTTACTTCATATCAAATGCTTTATTCTTTTAAAATCCTCTTGTCCTTTCTTCTTTTACTACTCTTAGAATATTTCATATGCTTGCTATCTCCACTCTTTTTTGCTATGTCCCCAACTTGTGGAGTGCTCTTCTTGCTAGTCTGACCATTTGTTCAACCTTTACTGAAACATCTTCTGTTTCCTTCGGTTTATATAAATTTTCTCATAGTTTGTTTGGTGTGTCCTTCAGTTCCTGATTCTATTGGTGACCCTAAGGTGAATCTGGGTTTTCTTGACAAGATTTGTTCAGAGGGGGTTTGCCCTTCACTCCCTCTGAGGCCGAGAGAGTGTGACTTGCCCATGATTACTCTGTGCATTTCTTTGGCCAAGCAGGGATCTGAGCCCTGATTTCCACAGTCCTAGTTTAACACCCAAATCACTATGCCATGCTGTTGTATCTAAAATGTATAGGAATGCAGTAATTTGTGAGGATATTTTCAGTCTCTTCTCATTTCTGTGTCCTTGTCTCTTCTTCTTACTCTGGTGATTTCAGTAACCTCAGCTACCTTGGCTAATAAGTCAGGGATTCTGAGAGCTGAAGTCCAAAGCACCAGGAAGACCAGAGTTTGGGAACCACCGTTTTGAACAAATTGTACTGGCTACCAGTAAATTTCCAGTCTGAATTCGAAGTTTTGGTAGTGACAATTAAAGCCCTAAATAGTTTCATCAGGAAGAGGCATTCCAAGTATAGATGTTTTGAGGGCTTCGGTTGTCACTACCAACACTTCAAATTCAGATGGGAAATATATTGGTAGCCAGTGCAATGTGTTTAAAACTTGTATTATATAGTTATATGATACTGCTGTTGTTCCAGTACCATGAAAGCACATGGGTGGCTATTTACTAAAGCTTTTGGAGCATTATTGATTTTGCACAAATTTAATTGAATTATTTTAATTTGTTTCACTATTTTTGAACTGTCCCACTTCGAATGTTAAATACTTTAATATGTTTTTATCCTTTAAATGGCCATTGCTGGTTTAAATTGTCTTAAACTGTTCAAATTGATTATATTGTAGGCTACACTGAGATCCTCAGATATAAAGCAGAGTATAAATATTTTAATAAATAAAACTTTTTTTTTAAAGGTTGGCATGCTTACTTTGATATTGATTGGAAATAGAAAGGATTTTTTAAAATAGGAACCACATAACACAGATTGTGTGTTGTACCTTGTGTACTGAGGACCTTTTGCTTTGTAACTGAAAGTGCACTAATAGGCTACAGAGATTCTAATAAAATAGGAGATAAGCTTCTTGAGACTGAAGTCAAACCATCCTTGTCCTACGTATCTGCATATCACAGGCTGTTGTTCTGGTTCAGTTACTGTGTTTTCCAGAAACTTGCAATATGAGCTGTTGCTCCATAGGTAATTTGCTACTGCAGCGTATGGTTTATATCTGTATTGGAATCATGCAGGTACAATGATGAAGTAGAATTCCCTGCTAGAAGGATTGCGTATCCAAAAATATTTAATATTTTTTTCAGGGCTGATTCAATTTATGAAGAAATGAAGCAAAGATATGGGACTCAGGGATGCTACCTACTTAAAATAAATTCTCGTGGATCTAATCGAGGAGTGGATGAGCAGATTCCTGATCCCTGGAGCCAATATCTCCAGAAAAATATTATCCAAAATCAGGTATATATATTATTTCATATTTGCACTTCAGCAACTGTTCCTATAGTATACTAAAGGTTTTCTATATGCTTCTTATTTCCCCTTACATTTTTTTCTTGTTTGATCTTTCCAGATGTTTATAGTTTTTAAAAACTGTTCTCTACTTATGGGGAAAGTAACTGAAGTCAAAAATTCGTTTCCCTTTTCTTTGATTCTCTTCTGTGATACAGTAGGAACCAGTGCTTCCAAAAACTGAGGTCACTTGAAATTACACTCCTGCCATCTCTTCCGTATGCTCCACTTATTCATGGCCCTTGACTGACAGCTTCATCCTGTCTCTACCCATGAAAGCCAATCTAATTAGCTACGGTAACTAAGTAAATTACAAAGTTCAGCGGAAGTGAACTTCCAGATTCCAGTCAGAGAGATAAACAGCATGATGATGCCCTCATGCTTTGCTTTAGAAAGAAGTATTTACATGATCATTCTTGAAACAAAATACTGAAATAGAATATCCAAACTAGTACTCTGAGTGCAGGTCACTTGTCATGTGAGGTAGTAATGGCTAGTATACAAGATGTAGTTGGAAAGGATTAGGCAAATACTAGTAGAGTAGTACTAAATCAATCAAACATCATGATCATCTTTATTATTATTTTCATTTATACACTTTTTTCTCAGTCTGGAACTCAAGACAGCTTACAAAAATTAAAACAGATACAGCTAAAAAAAATTACAGTCGGCCCTCTGTATCCACAGATTCAACCAAGCACAGCTTGAAAATATTACATGTATATGACTAGCTGCAGCTGTTACTGTCATCCCATCTTTTTCTTGGCACTAGAATTATGGCAGCTTACAAAAACTGAAATGGCTCAAATAAAAGCAGATATCCATGTAATCATAGAAAAATGTAATTGAGCTAATTAGTTGTCACCTAATTAAAAGCAGTTTAAAAACATACAGTATCTGTTAAAATGCAAGCAATAAAGACATGCAGTGGCCCTCCACTTTTGTGAAGGCTTGGCCCTCAGAACCCTTGCAAAAATGGAAAAACAACAAATAACACCCCCCATGCTTTTGCTCCAGAGTGTTTTCTGTGCACCTAGGAAAAAGGCAGCAGCTTGCCTTTTGCCTTGGCGCAAATTCTCCACCAGGCAAAAGGTAAGGGAATGGGGAAGAAGCATGTGCACTCTTTCCTCCTCTGCATGTGGTGCTCCCCCCTCCCATTCCTTTGCCTTTTGCCTCAGTGCGTGTTCTTCAGTTCTCTTGCCTTTGCCCTGGCGTGGAGAAAGAGGGCATGTGTGCACATGCAAAAGGCAGAGGAGAATGAGGGGGCATGCACAAGTCTCGCACATAATCAAATTTGTGAAGGCCAACCCTGCAATTGTGGAGAGAGGAGTGTACAATTAACAAAAAATATAAGCTCTTTTATTATAAAGAGTTAATTCCCAAAGATCTGCCAACAGAAGGGTATTAAGGAGGGAGGCAATCTGTTCTTTCTGGAAATGGAGTTTCAGAGCTTGGGAACAATGAGTAAGAAGGCTGTTCTGCATTCTCACCAGATATGTCAGTGAAAGTCATAGGATCAACAGAAAGGCCTCTCCAAAGAACTCATTGACAAGACAGGTTCATGTGGGTGCACTGTTGTTCTAGAATTTAATGTGCCTGTCTGTCTTGATAATTTACCATATTTACTGGTGTGTAAAATACACTTTTTCCCAAAAAAGACCTTTCAAAAATGGGGTGCATCTTACACATCAGTGTGTAAGAACTCACATCAGGGCAAAATACATAAGAAAAGGAGTGGGAGCTCTGAAGGGTCAAAGGAAGCTTCATCGAGGTTTTCCCCTTCCCTTCTGTTTTGCCTCAGCACAAGTTCTCCAGGCCAGGGCAAAATGCATGGGAAAGGGAAGGAGAGCTCCAGAGGGGAAAAGGAACCTTTGTGCAAGGTTTCTCCCACCCCACTTCCCTCCGTTTTGCCTTGGTGTGAGTTTTCCGCACTGAGGCAAAATGCATAGGAAAGGGAGGCAGAGCTCTGGAGGGAGAAAGACCTTCATGTGAGGCTTCTCCCATCCCCCTTCCCTTCCATTTTGCATGGGAAGAGAAAGGAGTTCGCACTTTCTTTTCCTTCCTCTGGAGCTCTACCTCCCTTTCCCATGCTTTTTGCCCTGGTGTGGAGAACTTGGTCTGAGGCAAAATGGAAGGGAAGAGGGGTGGGGGAAGCCTTGCACAAGAGTTCCTTTCCATCTCCGGAGTTCTCCCTCCCTTTCCAATGCATTTTGTCCTGGTGCGTAGAACTCCTGCTGAGGCAAAATGGAAGGGAAAGGAGGAGGGGGGGGAGCCTTGTGCAAGGGTTATCTTCCCCCTCTAGATCTCCCCGTCCCTTTCCTATGCATTTTGCCTTGATGTGGAGAACTCATGCCAAGGCAAAATAGAAAGGAAAGGGAGTGGGGAAGGCCTCTCTGAGACCTCCTTTCACCCCCATAGTTCCTCCTCCTTTTCCTGTGCATTTTGTCCTGGTGTGGAGAACTCCCACCTAGGCAAAGTGGAAGGGAAGGGGGTGGGGTAGGAAAAACCTTGCTAATTTTTTTAGCTAATTCCCCCCCCGCAAAAAAAAATGTTTAAAAACAGGGGAAATCTTATACGCCAGTGCATCTCATATGCCGGCAAATACGCTACATAAATCAAGGTAACCTGGATTGGAGCTGTATAGAGATTCGTGGATCATAACCAGCAGTTTGAATTGTGACTGGAAGCAGCCTGGTAGTCAGTGTAGCTGTCCTGACAAGGGAATCGCATGCAGCATGTAACCAACTGTGGTCAACAGTTCTGCTGCAGCTCTTTGAATCAATTGAAATTTCTAAACACTTTTCAGAAGCAGCCCCACAGAGTGCTTTACATCCAAATGGGATGTAACTGAGACATGTGTTATTGTGGCTGAATCAGAAATCTCTAGGAGCAGGCACAGGTGATAGCAGTGTACTCTTGGCAATTGCAAAAAGTTGAGCTTTGGAGCTCACAGTTGAATTCAGAAGTATATAACAGCTGCAAGCATTTTTCTTCATGAGAATATAACTCCTTCAAGTGTGGGCTGAATCCCTGTCTGTCATTTGCATGATTGAGAATACTGTTTTTTAAACAGCTGATAAATAGCTTAGTAGTGATTGGGCCAGCAATGGTGTCCTGGTGGAGGGTATTTCCTTAATATAATTGTTGTACTGAAAAGGCCATGTCTTCTCTGGCCCCCTAATAAGCATAGAAGAGGGCCTCAGTTATTGCACATAAGGAAATAGCTTGCAACATTGGTGCTCAGATACTTAGAATTTAATGTGAATGTCTATCTTTATAGCATATTTAAATTAAATTATGAATATTCTGTATATAGTATCCGAGGGAAATTCTTTGGGAACAAAAGTTATTGCTACAAAATTCTAATTTGTTATTTTTTTAAAGATTATTTTTTTTGTACGTACTTTATTCTGACAGGAGCCTTATGAAGATGGTCCATATACAGTAATTCCCAATAAGCATGCTGACCACTTTATACCACTAGATGGATTAGACAATGATTCCAAAGGTATATTTCTTTTTTTGACTTTAAAACACCTCTCATAATAATACCACAGGTTTTAATCGTACTACAATTTGCTCTGTCTTAAGCAATAATAGTGTTGCTGTCATTAAATGTGTGTGCAATGAGCTGAAAGTCTCTGGCATAAGTCACAGTTCTGCGATGACCTTATTTTGTGGGTTTTTGAAACTGCTGTGTCTTAGTCCCCGTTTGATATCTGGGAATTACATTGATCTGATTCATGTAATTTTTGTGGTAATCTGTGTGAAGCCTTTTGAACTTTTAGAAAAGTATTAAGTGTTTTTCAGAGAACCTACTGGTTCCCTCAGGAATTATTCAAGTGCATTTGCTACAGCATTGCTGACAGGGCCTTATGAGAAGGGCATAGAGGGAAAATGTCTGGGGCCTCACATGGTGGGGCAATCATCACTAACATTGGTGTGTTATTGTCAACTCATTTCTTTCAGAATCTTGGTAATGTGAATTCTATAAACCTAATGGGAAAACAAACTGTGAGTTCTTCTGTAATGAAGCATGAGCAAGATGGTTTCAGCCATAGGCAGTGGTAATAGCAGTAACCCAGCCCAAATCATGCTCAGATTCTTTTTGTTGTTGTTTTGTTTATAGCTCTCCTTCTTTCTTCCAAGGTACACAAGATAGCTTGCACAGTACAGTGGCCGGTCCACTTTCATGAGGTTTTGGGATGCAGAACCCTCACAAAAGTGGACAAACTGCAAATAGCCCCCCGTAATCCCCTTCCCATTCCCTTGCCTTTTGTGCTTTGAGGGGGATCCAGAGAGAAGGAAGGCTCACATGAGTCTCCCCTCCCCCATATTCTTGCCTGTTGCCTCCGTGCAAGTTGTCAGCGCAGGGGCCAAAGACAAAGGAATGGGAGAGGGGAGTTCCAGAGGGGAGAAGGAAGGCTTGCATAAGCTTTGCGCCCCCCTTCCCTTGCCTGTTGCTTCGGCATGAGTTCTCAGTGCCAGGCCCAGAGGCAAGTGAATGGGAGGAGGGAGCCCTGGTGGGGCTTCCTCCCTTCCCTTCCTTTTTGTCCCGGTGTGAGTTTTCAGTGCTGGAGCCAAAGACAAGGGAATGGGAGGGCGAGCTCTGGAGGGGAGAAGGAGAGCACACACACGCCTCATGAATAATCAAATCTGCAACAGTCAAACCTGCAAATGTGCAGGGAAGGCTGTACTTCTCTTCTAATTTTATTCTCAGAAACCTATGTGATAAAAGTGAGTGTGATGTAGTGGTTTGAGTTTTGAATTTGAACACTGGGAGACCAGGTTTCAAATCTGTGATTCACCATGAAAACCTGTTGGGTGACCTTGGACATACATAATGGCCAAGTTGTTCTGAGTGCTGTCAGTAATGTAGGCTTAAGTGTAGTTGTTTGTCCCAGCTGAAGTAAATCCACTGAATCAATGGATACTTGGAAAATCAACACTTATATCAGCTTGATTGGTTCAGTTGGTCTACTCTTGTTCGGAAAAGCAGTTGAATTTAGACAACAACTTATATGGACTGTCCAGGATAAAGATGAATGAAACAGAGTTTTTAAGTATGGTGAGACTTGTTTGAATGGGTGTCCATCAGTGTTTGATTTCTTCAAAATATATACAACTACTCTGTCCTCTGTTCACCTAATTTAAAATCAGTGCCCTTATCGTTATGAATTATAATCCTAGTAGTTTCCAGGTTTGTCTCAAACAGTACAAACAAAATCGCATTAATAGAATTTGAGCATTATATAAATAGTACACAGCTAACATAATTTAAGCAAATAGAAATATAGTGTAGCAGGATCAAGATCTGCTCCCCAGGGAGAAAACTAGGATTCAACGGAGGTTCCTGTTGGAAGAAATAAATGTGATGGCAATTTTCATCAGTTCCTCCTTCCTCCAGCAGCCCTCAGCACTGCCTCTCATGCTATTCTGGAGATTCTAGCAATCTTGTAGAGCAGATTTCGGGAGCTGTGTGAGACAGATGGAGAATTGACAACTGTAATCTCCTTTCCTCCACCCCTTTTTCCATGGGAAGACCTATTTGCAGAGTTTGTCTCTGTACTGTTTTAACTCATGTGTGCATAGTTAAACACTCCTGTAATGACATTGTATGAATTAACGTGTGATAGCCTTGCTGTAAAAAGGAATTTCTACATTTGGAGTTCCATTAAGTAATTGTTCACCTTTTGGTTTTTAGTAGATGGCTTGTCAAATAACTTTAAGACTCATCCTCTCCAACTGGAACACACCAGCAACAGTGGTTGTTGTGATGGCATTGATTATGCAAAACCAAATCCCTCCATTCATGAATCAAAGAAGTCAAACACATGGACACCTCATGGCACCTGTTTGACACTCACAGATCATGATCGAATTCGACAGTTCATTCAGGAATTCACTTTTAGAGGACTTTTGCCACATATAGAGAAAACTATCAGGCAGCTTAATGACCAGGTAAGTCATTTTTCCTTTAATATAGCTTTTTGGTCAGCTTAAGAAATAAATTTAAAAGTAGATTCAAGTACAAACCTTGTCAAAATTTTCAGTACTAATATCAGCCAAATCAGATACTTGCTCATGTGGATGAAAATCCTGCTGAATTAATTGGGTATGATCATACAGGCTATGCTGCAGTTGATTTTTCCTGCTGCACTTCTTTGTAACGCAGAAAGCTGCTTCATAAGTTTCAGGAAGCATCGTTCAGCATGTCACTAGAAGATGACATACTGAATGGAAAAGGTCGGTTCTTCTGGTCACGCAAGGAAACACTTTGTATGAGTTCACGAGCGTCTTTGGGAATCCAGCCATGGTTTGTGCTTAGTTTCTCACTGATGAGAAAAGGCCGATGCTTTTATATAAACTGTAATCAAACAATTTGGATTTTTTTTTAATTTAAAATATTCTGATTCTTAAGTACCTAATCAATTTTCTGGTATTTAATCTGAAGTGAAAACTGCATTGTGTTTAATTTCAAGATCAGTCTGGAATAGTATTTTAAAATATTGTCTTAGCGTTGTTGTGCTGTGAAATCATTGCAAGGGAAACAAATACAATTGCAAGGGAAACAAAAATATTAGCTGAGATTCGGAGAGTGGAATTGCATGACCTTCCAAACATTGTTGAGCTATAACTTACCAGCATTCCTCAACATTGTCAGTGCTGGTTAGAGCAGCTGAAATAGCAGTCCAACAATTTCTGGAGAATAACACAATTCTGACTCTTATCCACATCAGATTTTATGGTCAGTACCTACATTAAAATTAATGTTTATAGAAATCAGTGTGTTTTTCAGAACGACACTGTTAACTTTTCATCTCTTGTGATAGAAGCTAATTAAGCTCTCCATGCTGTACTGTGAACAAATTCTAATTTCCCTTTAACTGAGATGTTTAGTTTGGGTTGATATGAATGACAGTTCTCCTGGGAAAATCTCTGACTGTTATTTTAGTCCCAGTATATTTAAAATTCTGTTGCCATGATAAGCTAAGGAAGATCCTGGAATGTTATTCTTTTGGTAAATAAATAAATCTGATGGAGTGGGTCTAGCTCTACCTTTCCATTTAAGTAAGAATTTTTGATCCAGTTGGGTCTCCCACAAAACACATGAAATGAAGTGGTTTTAAACAATTTGCTGTTCCCACTGTAGTTCCCCAGATACTTGGCAAGGAGTGGGGACCCTACAGAATAGTATAAACTTTGTGTAGGACACTATGGTAGGTAGGAGTTTATGTGAAAATGTGCTATTTCTTGAAGCCTGTTCTTATTGAAGTTCTTGTTTTCACTGAAAGATTTCTTGATCCAAAGGGCGTAATTGGATACAGCCCAGTGACCAAAATATATTTGGCATAGGCATAGCTGGTGTCATGGTGGCAGGTGTAAAAAGGATGCTGTGGCAGTGGGTGGGCAGAGAAAGTAATGTCCATTGCTTTTTGGACAGGAAGCTGCTGAATCCTGATCAGCCTATTTCCACAAAGCATAGTTTGTAAGTGAGTACTCAGAGACTCTGTTGGCAGACTGCGTTGGAAATCAGCTGTACTATATAATTTGAGCTTCAGAAACCTACCTTGAAGTCAGGCGTAAAGGTAATAGGCAGTTCAAGACCCAGGAGCTTTTTCTGCAGACATCAGCGTATGGGTTTCTCTGCTTTGCCCTGTCCCTGCTGCAGATGTGCCACACCTTAAAAAGTGTACCACACTGGTCTAGTGGACTGTAGCATCGGTATAGTGCGACCACAAGATTTCAGTATTTTCTCCTTGGAATCTTGAATGTATTTATATCAGTTGTGGCAGAAAACATAAAAATAAGGACAAGGAATTTAATAGTGTTGTAGTCTTCCATTTTTTCTGTCACACTAGGGTTGTTTCATTTGGGAATTGAGCTTCACCTGTCTTACCTTTGTTTCAACTGGTCTTATTCTATTGCTGAATTGTGATTCAGAATTGAAGTATA
The DNA here is from genome assembly GCA_030412105.1 of Cyclura pinguis. Lineage (NCBI taxonomy): Eukaryota > Metazoa > Chordata > Lepidosauria > Squamata > Iguanidae > Cyclura > Cyclura pinguis. The sequence goes on along the minus strand of CM059602.1, from coordinate 207,938,701 downwards.
TAAATTCATAAAGTCCTTTTTTATGATCTGATGGCTATTAATTTGCTCCATCTACACAAAGTCATATAGTCTGCAACTATCCTACTGTTAGTTGTTTATCCGCTAATTAAATCAGATCACAGATTCTGCAGTATTTCAAGTTTGTGTAATAAAACTGTACCTTATTTGTCTTCTGATAGAGGAGAAGAAAGATCCCTGTATTTAGCTGCAGAGGCTGATTGCCTCTGATCATTTCAGGTTGTCTTAACAGATAATACTAAATTTAGATAAAGCTCTGCTTGTTTTAAAAGGTACAACACATTGTTTTCTTTGTGGTACAGATTACTGTAAATATGCCTTACAGCTCTTGATGAAGTTTAACCTCTCCATAGTAATTATGCAGGAACTCTTTTCCTTTACATTTGGCCATCAGTGCTTCCAATAGCAGTGAGATTCTGAAACGGTAAACCAGTGCATATAACCTTAAAAATGCTACAGAACAGCTTTAGTAGACCTTTATTAGACTTTGCCATTTCAACATTTTTATTCAAGGGAAAATGTTCATAAATCTTACCAAATTCAAAGCAAATAAGGAAAAAAAAATCATAAGACCCACATTAGTATAAAATGTTTGTTCCACTACAATATGTATTTATTTTTTGCTAGGAAGAAAGTATTTTTGCCTGTCTTTATTTAAATGTTTTGACTCTAGATATCCGCTTCAAAACTAACACTTCTCAGTGTCACTTAAGCTTCATCGCAGTGCATGTGCAAATGCGTTTAGAATCATGGTCACAATAGAGTAAGGAGTGACATTTAAAGTTTATCAGTATAGCTTTATTTTCTTAGCATTGTCTTTTAAATGTGAGCTCTCCCAGCCCTTCCCGTCTGCCATTCAAATTCTTATCATCATCCTTGGCCGTCTGAAGCATGTTTCAGGGGCATTGGTTTTAATCACTGTGAGCACTAATAAGATGGCTCCTTAACTAAGGTTTGCAAACAGTTTTCAAAGGTACCTTCAAGTCCTGCGTCTAGGGGCAATCTTGCTTAGTAGTCCATCATTATTAAGGTTAGTAAGTAACTTAGTAAGAGAAAAAGTGGAAAGAATTGGCCTGTGAGAAGGAAGGAAGTAGAAGATCCATTGGCTTGAACTGGATCTCTTTTCTACAGATGGGAGACTTTACCTGTACCAGCTCTTCATGTTGAATTCCACATATGAATTAAAAGTTGTATTAAATACATCAGAATCCTGTTGGATGAAACCACAGGCCTATCTGATCCAACACTCTTTTCTCAGAGTGGCCAGCCAGATGCCTATGGAAAGCTCATATGCAGAGATGAGCGCAGTAGCACCCATGCTCATGGTCTCGAGAAGCACGCTACCTCTGATACTGGAAACAGTTTGTAGCATCATGACTAGTATTCACCAATAGCTTTATCCTCCATGAATTCCTCTTAATCCTCTTTTAAAGCCTTTACTACTGCTTGTGGTGTTCAGTATTTCAACAGTGTGGTATATGAAGGCATAGTTCCTAATGACTGACACAATTCTTACACTGTTCATTTTCTTTGGATAATTACTGTGTTATAATGTTAAGACAGAGAGAGAGGGGGAAATTACTTTTTCCACACCATGCATACTTTGAATATATCTGTCATTTTCTCACCTACTTGTTTTTCTTCTAAGTTAAAAAGACCCCAGAGTTGTAACCATTCCTCATATATCAGTTGTTATAGGCTTTTGATCATTTTGGTTCTTTTTTTCTGCACCGTTTCCGGCTGTACAAAATTCCTTTTTGAAATATGACAAAGAAAACTGTGCAGAATGTTCCAAGTTGTGATAGTTTTGCATTAAAATATGTTATTGGGAGTTCTGTTTTTGTTCATTACCTGCTCTGAAGGGTAAATGAAAGATAGGCTGACACACACCTGAACATTTGAATTTTTGGTTTTGCCAGGAGTGTAAGTGAGAGAAAATCTCTTTAAGTTGGCATGAATCTCTCTGGAAATTTAATTATAAAATTACAATGTATTAATCGAAACTAATAAGCTGTAATGCAAGCCAGTGATTATATAATATTGTCATATTATCTTCCAGTTGATATCCAGAAAGGGTTTGAGTCGGTCACTATTTTCTGCAACTAAGAAATGGTTTAGTGGCAGTAAAGTTCCAGAGAAAAGCATAAATGAACTGAAGAGTACTTCTGGTTTGTTGTGAGTATATTTAATCATAGAATACACGAAATTTTATTATTGTTACATATGCTGTGCTAATTTCCATATTTCCTGATTTTTTCCATTCACATTGACTAACTCGTTTGAAACTATTTTAATATCTTTAATACATCTGTTAATTTACAAATTGTTTTAAGATATTTTTAGCTTTCTGAAACAATTATTTATACAGTCCTCCCTCCACATTCGTGGGTTTGACCTTCACAAACTCATTTGCCTCTCCCTATTCTCCCCCTCCCATCCCCCCGCCTTTGTCTGGGTGTGCATGTCTTGCTTCCATGGAGATGGGCAAAAGGCAAGCAAATGGCAGGGAGCAGCCCTGCATGTGTGCCTTTTCTGCCCATGTTGCTGCCCCTTCCCATTTGCTTGCCTGTCGCCCAGGCTTCTGGAAGGCAGCGCTCTTGGGTGAAATGCACGTGGGTGCAGGGGGAAGGTGTGTCGCTGCTCTCTACCATTCACTTGCCTGTCGCCCAGGTGCCTAGCAGGCAGCGTGCCTGGGTGAAAGACAGACAAATGGGGGGGAACCTTAGAAGGGGATGAGAGCGGGAGCACTCACTTGAGTGGGGAGGGGTGATGTCATTTGTGGTTTTTGACTTTTGTTAGGATTCTGCACCCCAAACCCTCACAAAAGTCAAGGGACGACAGTACTATCTTAAATTTATTAAAATCATAGAATCATGAAGCTGGAAGAGACCACAAAGGCGTTGAGTTCAATCCCCTGCTGTGCAGGAATACATAATCAAGCATTCCCGACAGATGACTATTCAACCTCTGCTCAGTTAGAGTGGTTTTATTGTATGCTGCCCTGAGATCATTGGATAAATGGCAGGATACGCATATTTAAATAAATAAATAATACATTAGTAGGGTTCATGCAATCATACAGTGGTGAAAAGCCCATGAAGTAGGTCTCAAGTTATTTCCCAGCAATGAAGGGTTGAACATCCTGAGGTGGGTTGCTCTTCCCTATCACCCTGATAGGCAGGAATGGTATGAACCTTTGAGGATCACCCTTTGGTGAAAGCAACCCTTGGTAAAGCCAGTCTTCAGTCCTGCCTCATGCTCCATATAGGTCATGTTTTTCTCTTGCCCCACTTTGTTTCAAAAGATCTTTCTTACAACAGCAGCAACAAGAAGGCTCTCCATCTTCATTCTGTTCTTCAGTGAGACCCTCCCCAGTGGAAATTTCTTCTCACTTTTTTCCACTGTGGCCTATTCCTCATGAGCTGAAGAGGCTAGTCTAGGCATGTCCAGGGCCTTGCCTTCTCCAGATAAGAGACAATGGGGTAATCCATGCAGGGCTAGCAGGTGAGAGAAAATCTGTCCATTCTGCAGGCTCTTTGCACTGTCAATGCCCAGCTTGTTAGGGACTAGGTTAGGGATAATGCTCAGGATAAAAAACAGCAGCTCTATTCTCAACATTATGGAGACACAAAGGGAGGAAAATGTCTGGGCATGTTGGAGGACCATAGATCCTTCCTTCAGCCCAAGGCAGAATGTTAGCAGGCTCAAGCCATGCTTCAGATGTGGAAGTATAATAAGCTCCCAAACCCCCATAACTGCTAATGTGTGAGCTGACGTAGTCCCCAGTTTCTGGATCAGATTTCATTATGATTGGCTGCAAAATCTCCCAGAGTGTATTTTCAACAAGTAAGCAATCCCAAGGCCCCATAGGACTCAGCATAGTTCTCTGTCCTGTGAGCCAGATATCCCTCTAACCCTCTGTACCAGTTCTAGTCAAAGTGGTGTTTGCTAGACCAGAGCCAGTCCCCAAACCATTGGCTGTTGCTCCCTGGTGAGTTTCTAGAACAGAAAGGAACATTTCTAGCTAATGGGAACATATATAATGCTGGTCCCTAGCACATTTTTTGGGGGGAGGGAGGAAGAATTGCTGGTCCCCCAGTTCATATAGCCTGAGAATCACTGCTCTACAGCACATTAGCCTTCTCAGCAGGTGAAGGCAAAACATCTGGCCCCATCCAGCTGAAGGTGATGTATATTGTTCATCCTTCACCTTACATCTGCCTTTTGGATTCAATTAATGGCTTGGACAGTAAGATGATAAGGAACATATTACAACAGATTCTGGTGCTATTGGGAAAGGCATCTACTTTCTGCTATATCTAAATGCTATCAAGGGAAGATACTGTTAGTCTAGCAGGAAAACCATCAGTAGTGGCTATGATAATACAGTTGAGGCTTTCTTCCATAAGTGGATTATCTATACAAGAACACTTTCACAAGCATGGGATTTGCCTTTCTCCTATCAGCATGAGAGGAGATTCCTTAGGGCCACTTGTTAACATCACCGCCAAATATACAGTACCACTCACCCTGCCCCCCCCGTCCTAAATGTTTTGACAGTATCACCTGTCAAACTCTTGTATATAATACCTTGAAGTATCTATGCTGGAAAATAGTCTTTTGATGGCTATTACCTGCTCTCACAGGTTGTGAGAACAGGAAGCCTTTTTTGGCCAGGAAAAAACTGGGCTTCGTTTGTAGAAAATCAGTGATTCTTCTCCTGGTTTTTCTATCCCAAAATAAACTGTCTCCTTCACAAGATGAGGAAGTTATTTTTGGCCATCTTTTGTCTTCATATCAAGAGACCACTGGAGAGGGTCCAACTGAGCTGAGATGTATGAAGGGTATTATCTAAAGAGAATGAAGAGTCCCTCCTATCTGATTCTCTTTTCCCTTTCTTTCAGCCCCAGTCCATAGAAAAGATCTTTAGTTTCCCCACTCAACAGAAGGCTCAGGGCGTAGATCCTGTCATGCTATGAGTCTTCCAATGCCCTTGTTATTTGAGGAAATTGTTGCTCACTCTGTTGGGAATGCATTAATTGCATGCCAGTACAGCCTTTCTGGTGGGCATCTGCTGGACAGCCACCTGGACGTCAGCCCCACTTTTGTGAGGTGCCGTGAGTCAGGTACCTTTGTCTCTGCCAGAGCCTCATTCAATGAGATGGTGCACAATAGGTCATTAATAGTGGATTGTACCTTGGACACCAGGAGTTTGTTTTCCCACCCTTGATTTGGGGAGTTCTAGGATGTCCCAACTCAGGATTTTGAGCCTTCTGCTGCTGGGAAGAGAAACATTGATCTTACCTGTGATATGTTCATTTCCAGCAGTGAAAAATGAACATCTTCCCCATCCAATGTAGAGGTTCTTTGGTCACTGCTAAAAAAGGCTTATTACATGACTGGTTATCAGCATGAAAAAGCCTTTTTCTTCTTGTACTATGCCTTCTTTTTTTGTTTTTATTTACCTTCTTGAGTTGTAAGTGTTTTGGAGTGTTAGCTGATAATGTGACGAGCTTTACAAGGGGTTGCTCACACTAGAGGGCACTCTTCAAAGGTCTGTACCATTCCTGTCTGTCAGAGTGAGAGGGAGGAGCAATCCATCTCGAGATATTCATCTTTCACTACTGGAAATGAACATATCACATATAAGACCAATATTCCTTTTTATGCTCTTGGTTTGTTCTAGCCTTCTAACCATTGTTATCTAGTTTGGCATTAGTGGGAAGGTTGTGGTTAGTTGAAAACTTTCTGGTTTAATTGTGTTCCACTTAGAATGGAGGAGAGAAGAGGATGTATACAAGTCTCAAGAGGAGAAAGATGTGTACATTTTTTGAAATGCACTTATTAACGTCAATGAATTTGATTCCAGAATTAAGTTATTAAGTCATTAATTCATGAAATTGGAGACAATTCTAAGAGCCAATAAATTTTACATTTCCCATGTGGTTCTCTCTGTAGCCTATTTCTCTTCGTTTTTTGCAAAATGACTACTAATTTTTAAGTCATGATTAGAGTATGATAGTTTAGTTAATTGCAGCGTGAAAAGATTTTAAACAAAAAGGTCATAAGGGCAGTTTCAAAAGTCATAGTCTTCTTTGAATCATCCTGCATTCTGTGTTTATACCACATATCAATGAGGTTCCTGATCTATCTGAGGAAAGCGAATTTTGAAGCTGATCTTAACTGTTTGACTTTTGCTAGGATTCGTGTGGAAAACAGTAACCTAAAGAAAGGGCAGGATTAAGGAGATGAGAATATAAGTGAGGGAGAAAGAGAAGGCAAGGGAAGAGTTTTTGGTTGGATATTTGAGAAGTAGGTTTTTCAAAAATTCATGTAGCTGTTTCCTTCTCTCAAGTTCAAAATAGGAGCAGAGGGCGGGAGTAAATAAGGGATGGCATTTCTCAGCTTCTTCCTGGTACAACTTAGTGCAGGAATTTAACTTAAATTTAAATGGCAATTTAACATACAGTAAATAGTTCATTTCTGTCTTTTAATATGAATGCAATTGAATTAAATTTTAATGTGTATTATTAATAACTAACTAGATGGATTAGCTATTTTCTGCTAACGTTTTGGACTGTATTGTTTTATATCTAGAGACACCAGTTGGATAATTTACAGAAACAAATTATTGCAATATTTAGACCTTGGTTTGTCTCTTATGTGCTTGTGAATGAGGAATCTCCTCAGATAGTTTTGTATTCTTTTCGCAAGGTACCCTGCAGAAGCACCAGAGCTTCAAATCAGAAAGATGGCAGACCTCTGTTTTTTGGTGCAACACTATGAACTAGCATACAGTTGCTATCATACAGCAAAGAAAGATTTTTTGAATGATCAAGCAATGCTTTATGCAGCAGGAGCACTGGTGGGTGTATTATTTTGAAAATGTATTTACTTTCCTGTTTTCGAAATGAAAGTGTGAGTTATGTGCACATACAACTATGCCATCAGAGAAGGGTTGGAAGGAGGGCTTATTATTTAAGGAAAGAACTAAAATGAAAAATCTAATTTGGATCTGGTCAAATGTAGGAGGGAACTAATGTTCAGGGGAAGATGTATATATTCTGTTATACCTCTCAGTTCCCTTTGAACTCCTCTATCTTGGTTTGATGTTATATGTGGTAGTTGCAAACCCAAATTAAAATAAACCCACATTAAGTTGTTCCTAGTCTGGATTCTCAAAATGACTTTGAAGTGACTGATATTTTTTGCTGAATATCTACCTATTGCCTGTAGAGCCTATACTGAATGTTTCCTGTGGACCTTGTGAAATCTGATTTGTTAAAAGTGTAATTGTGAATCATTTTGCTGTCTATAATTCTCTTAAAACAGAAGTCCCTTCCCTTACACAAAAGTAGCTTACTCATAATGGTGTGTGTGAGAGATGCTCCTTGCAGTTTGTTGTGGTTAAAAGTTAGCAGCAAAACTACTTATTATTATATGCATTTCACAGGAAATGGCAGCAGTATCTGCTTTTCTTCAGCCAGGAGCACCAAGACCGTATCCTGCTCATTACATGGATACTGCAATTCAGACATATAGAGATATCTGCAAGTTAGTATTTATTTTCACTTCTTTTCTTCCCAGTGGAAGGTAAACTGCTACAATCTTTCTGCATATTTTTCTTTGTCCAGTGATAATGCATGATTAGTCTGTTTCATAATCAACAGTGATATGGGGTGTTGGAGGTTTGCAGTTTAACATTTGAATAAAATGTTAGGGAAAGTCCAGGTTCATCCTTACTTAGGCCTACTGAGGCCTAAAGGCAAGCTAATATTGTAAACTACCATTTATTCAATTGCACAGTGATTGTTGAATTATCGTGGTTTTATTAAAGATGAAACATGATTAAATCTTTTCTAAATGTTCCGTAGCAGGAGAGTAGCTTAGCTTGTATATTATAATGCTGTTAGTTTTCTTCACAGTCCTATGATACTTCTCTTAATACACTGCAGCAATACTCTTGTTTAGTTTTAAATATGACAAATCTGTGCACTAATCTGTGTCATATGCTACTTACAAAACATGCAAGACATGTGTCATTGGTCTTAAAATATCTTGTTTTTTAGGAATATGATGCTGGCAGAGAGATGTGTGCTCCTTAGTGCTGAAATATTAAAAAGCCAAAGCAAATACTCAGAGGCAGCGGCTCTCCTAATACGTTTAACGAGTGAGGTAAAGAAGATTTTTATTGGCAGTTGTATGTTTATTGAAATAAAATAGGCTTTATTTTTAAGTGAAAGTTTCTAGATACCTGAAATTGTTCTTAGAAAAAAGGTTTAGAGCATATCAACATATGATTCCAAAGATTTGTATACATTACAAATGGTCACCTGCTCTGGTGATTCTCCTTGCACATTTCTTAATTTATGTGCGAAAATATGAAACCTGCATTGTGGCCACAATGTGTTCTTCTGATTAATCAGTAATTGTGTTTAATTTGTTTGGTTAGCATTGACTCAGTGAAATTTGTCAGGAGATTAAAAGTGCAGTTTTCAGTAAGTTACAGGAATTTTTTGCTTTTCTGGAAAGAGGAGCGGAATCATTCAAATAGGGAGATGAAATAATGATGAGAAAGTTACTAGGGAAATATGCTAAATGTATGTAGAATCATAGAATCATAGAAATGTAGAGTTGGAAGAGACCACAGGGGCCATCCAGTCCAACCCCCTGCCATGCAGGAACACACTCAAAGCACTCCCGACAGATGGCCATCCAGCCTCTGCTTAAAAACCTCCAAAGAAGGAGACTCCACTACACTCCGAGGCAGCATATTCCACTGCCAGACAGCCCTGACCATCAGGAAGTTCTTCCTGAGGTTCAGGTGGAATCTCCTTTCCTGCAGCTTGAATCCGTTGCTCCTTGTCCTGGTCTCTGGAGCAGCAGAAAACAAACCCACTCCCTCCTCTACATGGCATCCCTTCAAATATTTAAACATGACTATCATATCCCCTCTTAACCTTCTCTTCTGCAGACTAAACATACCCAGCTCTCTAAGTCTATCCTCATTAGGGCATGGCTTCCAGGCCCCTCACCATTTTGGTCGCCCTCCTCTGGACTTGCTCCAGCTTGACCACGTCCTTCTTGAATTGGGGTGCCCAGAACTGGACACAGTATTCAAGATGAGGTCTAACCAAAGCAGAGTAGAGTGGTAAACTCTCTGTTTTCTCATACCTCTTAAAATCAAGTTCAAATACTGCAGAATAGTCAAAAATAAAATACAAAAACAAGGTACAGTACAGTAACATCTTTTCTGTCTAATAGACATGATGTTAGAAGGACAAATGGTGATGGCAATGATATCAAGGCAGAGCATTTATAAAACTTTGAACTTTGACCTTGTGTAAGTTATTAAGTTGTTCTATGTTATTTGGGCTGCCTTATTTCTCGGAGGTTATATGAGAGGTACTCCAGTTATATTAAACAGAGATTATGAAGATGCCATTGATAATCTTTTCTTGATTGCTTTGGATTTTTAACTCGGAGTTAGCTTATAATATTCAGTACTTAATCCCTTCCTCCTTTCCTTTTTATTTGCTTGAAATATGTTAAAGCTTACATTCTTGTTTTTTAATTTTTCTGTGGAAAAATGGCAGCAGAGCGCTTGGATGGGAATGGTGAGTGTTAGAAATGTCAGCTGGCATAGCTAGAAAGTTAGACAGACTTTAAGTTTGTTGTCACTTGTCTGTATGCCAATCTATGTTGATATCTGAATATTGATCAAAATATCAGTATAAGAGAACTTTTTCATGTCGGTGAATGTTTGTGGTTCTGGACAGCTTCAAAGCATTACATTGCTGATTTAGAGAGCACTTTTGATTTGCTGAATGGTTGATAAATGAACCTCAAAAGGATCATTCTTTTTTCAACTTATGCAGTGATGTCCATACAGAACAGAACATCTTTATGTCAGTTAGCTTCTTGTAATTATCTGCTCTGAGTCAGTTATACATTGATTCTATAAGCATTTTCTATAAAGTTTATCCATTGTCTTGTTCTGTGCTGATGGAAGTACTGAGCCAAGGACAATGGATATAATTGTTTCTTTTTTCAAATACAGAATATTTCACTCTCAAATCAACCAGAAACCAAGTGGTTCCAGCATGCTTTTCTTTTTCAGATACAGAACTGAATAATTTTTGAGATCACTGAAACTTCATATATATTATTAAATTCAGATTTTTCCAAAACCCACAAAATTTGCAATGTAAATATAAATTACCAAGATTGCAAATTTGTAGACAATTAATTTTGATCAATGTAACCTAAGAAAAATATTCAGCATCTTAACTTTGTTCTAGAAAATCTACATTGCATATATTTCTTGTGGTATTTCTTACCTCTCTGTGTAGTTATCTTCTACCACAACATGTACATAATCCTTTTTGCTGTGGATGTGAGTCTGTTATAGATATTTGCAATGGAATTCATATATAACTTGTTCATAGCTAGTGAAGATTTATAGGATAGGCTTCTTTGAGAAGTAAAATAGGGTCTTCTATGGCTTTGGATTTCAAAACTTTCTCTGGTATTTGTATGATTGACTTCATTGATTAGTTGTAACTTACCTGATTGTTCTCTCTTTTTAACAGGATTCAGATCTTCGGAGTGCACTGTTGCTAGAGCAAGCAGCACACTGTTTTATAAACATGAAGATTCCCATGGTTCGAAAATTTGCCTTTCATATGATACTGGCTGGCCATAGGTATAGTAAAGCAGGACAGGTAGGTCTTGCATACTAGGAAAGAAATACTGATTCTATGAATTGTTAAAATGTCTTGGGTTGTTATGTTTCAGCATCTTTAATCCTTGATTGATATTTATATACCTAATAATATATTCTAGTTGAGTGAAATGTTAAGTGATATTCTAACATCATATTCTAGTTGAGTGAAATTCTAACATCTAGAAAGGTGAACATGAAAAAAGGAAATGTTAAGTGCCATTGTCTGTGAAAAGGAAATCAAGTGCTTATACTTTTAAAAAATCTGGCTACTTGATCTTGGGCAGTGATAAGGGGCAGTAGGTCTTCCTGCTTTGGATAGTTGTTTGATATATTGTGATAATGTGTATTTTACTGTTCATTTAAAAACTCTCAAAAGTGGTTAACATTAAGCTTTACATTAAAACCTAAGTATTCTCAAATAGGAGCAAGTATAATAAAACAGAAACATCAAACTGAGATCCAAAGTCCCTAACAGTTCTGTGAGAACAAGAAAGGCTTTGCCAGACACATGAAGGACATTGCAATAGACCTCTAGTAAATCTTTGACTGGGAAAGGTTGCCAAAAGGCCACCTCAGAAGAGACCACCCTCTCCCTAGTTGCCCTCTTCTTCATCTTGGATAATGGAGCATATGAAGAAGGGCAGTGGCAGATGGTTTTAATTACTCAGGCATGTTAACACGGTGATATACATTAGCATTGTTTTCATAGATATTTTAAAGAGTAAGAAGGTTAAATCTTCATGCTTCAGATGGTCAGGTATGTGCATCTATTGAAATGCTTTCTTTCATTTTGCATATTAGGAAATTTAATGAAAATAGTGTGTTTATTACTGGTGTTAAATATTTGGGAAAACGTGCAAGGCAGGGATGTATATTACAGTTAGTCTGAACTATAGCTTCATGCTGCTCAAATACTGCTGGTTTTACTGATATTTATTTTTTTAAATTGTGATGCAAGTAATAATTAGTCAAAATGTTTACTGTGGTCATTTTCTAGAGCAAGAAAATATGTTCCTTCACAGATAAAAGTGACACATACTGCTAGTTTTGAAACCATATTGCTGTCTTCAGGTCCATGAGCACAGTTCAAAATGGTGATGTTTAGTTTTTGCTGCTACAAAGCTTGAGACAGAGATATTGGAACCATATTTTAATACACATATTTGTTTGTGTGTTAAGTTTGCCAAAAGTCCTTTTCTGGTTCTCAATTCTGCTTCTAGAATGTGCCTCTGGAAATGCTTGCTTAGGATTGGCTTACAAAGTAAAGACTTTTTTTTTCAATTCCTCTGATTTGAATTTTTAATTTTTTAATTTTTAAAAATTATGAGCTGAACCTAGATATTATTTTATTGCTCATATTTGATCATCAACTGTTCTGTTTTTAATTGCACTACAGTACTGGTTATGTTATTGGATTTGTGGGCATTTTTGCTGAAGTTGGGGTATGCAGTTTTATAAATATTTTTACATATTTGCCAAACCTGGTATTACAAATTTCTGTAATGTTTTATCTCAGAAAGATAAATATCTAGAATGAAAGTATTGTGCTGTTAGTTTCTGCGCTTCTCTCCTTTTATCTTCAGTGTTCAATAACTTCTGAAACCATGTTAAAAACTGTCAACTTATTGGTGCAAAATATGTTTTTGTACTTACTTTTGGGCTTTTTAAAAAATCCTAAGCTCTGTACACCATTGCATGTGGAATTGTATTTAGTGTGTTGAAATTTTATCTTGCAGAAGAAGCATGCTTTACGATGTTACTGTCAAGCCATGCAAGTTTATAAAGGGAAAGGATGGTCATTAGCTGAAGATCATATAAACTTCACTATTGGTCGGCAGTCTTTTACACTTCGGCAACTTGATAATGCTGTATCTGCCTTCAGGCATATTTTGATCAATGACAGTAAGCAAACTGCTGCTCAACAAGGAGCCTTCCTCCGAGAATATCTTTATGTTTATAGGGTAAGATGCCAGGTTTTAATCCTCAGTGGAATCTTGAGTGAATTTTAACAAGTGTTACACAATATTTTTCATGTTTTCCCACTTGATACGAATGATAGGTCTTCCTTTGAATGTTGCATCTAATCCTTGGTACACTGATTGAGAGTACTGTATTCTGGTCCAGCACAAGACATTTTGGTGCCTGAGGTAGAAAATTTAAATGGACCCCTCCCCCACTTACTAAACTGGGCACAATCCACCAACGTGTTTTTCTGTGTAGCTTCCATTCATTTTAATGAAGCCTGCAGAGGTGGGTTACTTTCCATGAATTGGATGTGTTTGATGCACTCTACCTGTGTCAGACAAAATCTACTACTTGAGATGAGCAGACCATGGCACCTCATGTAAGGTAACTTTTGTGTGTATTACAAGTGAATAACGACTTAATGAAGTCCATCAGATAGCCTTTTCTCTTCAGAAGTATTTTCCTAATACCTGCCATGACTATAGTACTCTGTGCACAAGGTTTAAATTCCACATAATGAGTATTCAGAGCTGGCAAAATTAAGTGCAGTGTTACCCAAATATACTGGTGTTATTTCTTCTAGCAGCTTTCTTAAAAATCATGTCAAAATTGTTTGTTTGTCCTTGTGGTTTCTGTGCATCACTCAAATGAGCCACAGCAGAACCTGTGGAAAGTTCTCAAGCTGAGTAGCTTTGGCATGGTCCTGTGTACTGAAGCTGCAGTCTCTCAGTTCCTTTTCATCTACCGTGTGAGCAGCAGTGCCAGGGACTTTATTTGAGTTATCATTCTATGAGTGCTGAGTAGTCCTTTTGTTTTGTCTTTCTTCAGTGCTAGAGGACCATCTTAATTGGTATGGTCATGAAGGCCCTTTTCAACAGGTACTCTTCCTGTGTGGGCAAAGATTGCACTGTTGAATTATCATTCTTGGTGTCTCTGCCATTTGCACAAGAGTCGTAGACATATACGATTTGCCAAGATTTCATGAAACAGAGTTTCAGAATAGAGTCTTTTGCCTTAAACTTCAGTTCTGGGAGAGTACTCTTGAATTAGATGAGGTAGCTCAACAAGCCCCCCAATTTTGTGTTAACAGCTTCTCTAAAATTCTGTTGTTATCAAATGAATTGAAGTGCTGCTTTCAAAAATGTCTGGATCAGAACCTCCTAGTATTGACAGGCCCCTTTTATATTAAAGTTCAAGCTGGGATTGGACTGTCTTTGCAGCACTGTGCTACATCTCAGGCTACGATAGCCCACTCTGCCTGAGTGCAGTCTCAAAAGGAACTACCTTCTTCTCTGCCCCCAGCTGTGGGGAAGGCGATCAGTCAGACAAAAATGAGAAGAGGCCTCCTAGTGTCCTTCAGTAGTGTGTGATGAAGTAGTTAGGAAAAGAAATAACATACATCCTCCGTCTGATCAGGAACCTTGAATGTCATTGTCTTACCTTCTGGCTTCTGTTTCCCACAGTCAAAAGCTTCCAGTTCAAGTCAGTCCTCCCGAGATCCAGAGACTCTTGAAAGAGAGATTGCTAAAAAGCTGCCAGTAACTGGCTATTGGTACTGCAGAACCACAGCAGCATCCAGCCCCTGCCTCAAAACCTTGCACCATTGCAGTGATTGGTATCGAAGAGAGTACTTCCCCAGGTCTTATAGATACTATTTCCCTATGTGACATTGCCAGAGTATTATCAATACCATTGGGACCTGGCTGAGAAGACTAATCTCTAGGTAGCTGTTTTCAGTCCTCATCAGTTCCTGAGTGGCTGTTTGGCATCACACTGTACTCAATACCATAGAACCTGGTTGTCTATTAGAACACCCCCCCCCAGCACAAGAATGGGGAATACTACCCATCTTATTATCAGTCTTACAGAAGCTATTCACCATACTGTTATCAACATCTTATCTGTTACAGTGTTGAGAACAGCACCAGTTCCTACTCACCCAGTCATGACTCAAGAGACCACCTGTATCATGCTGTGTAGCCAACTGTCATTCCATTTTCAATGCCAGCACATCGGGCTTGGCTGCCTTTTTAGCAGTTGAGTCTACCAATCTTTCCTCTGCAGTCACTTCCATTCTCTTTGATCTTGGTGCCAAATATACTGAACAAATCCAAGATCCTTTTTCTTGACAGAAGATTTGGAATACCTGGCTCTAGACTCACCATCTCATTTAACCTCTGTACCAGATCTTTCCAAGGGAGACAATTAAACTCTTTGTCCATCAGAGGTTCTTTCATGTGCTGAACAGATTCTATATGTGACAAAATCTCTTGACATGAGTGGCAAAGAAAATAATGACTCCAATCACATTTTCTCTTTTACCAGCTTTTTCACAACTTCAGTAGTCTTACAAGAGACCACCATTAATGTCCCGTCTCTTAGTGAACTGTGGATTTTTATAGAATGTAGGAAAAAGTACAATTTTCTCTTCAAACCCGCTGCTCTTAATCCAGTCACCACTGAAGATTAAAAGTGTACGGTTATTTCTCCATTGTTGTCGTGAACATCGTTTGTAGTCTAGCTAAAATGTACAAGGAATAATACTCTGGTTTCCTGTGACTTCAGATTGCTTACCCTGAAGGTCATATTCCTCATATCTATAATTTCCTAATGCCTTGATATTCCTTGCTTGGTGTTCTAAAGAGGTATAGTTCTACAGTGCCCAGACATTGCACTGATTGGTCCGTTCTCCATGGACAGTACTGTTCCATTTGTTGGCTTTTTCTTTGCTATGTAGGACCAGGTTTATACTTCACATTCCATCTTCTTGTTTTTCTGCACAGTCCACTTGAGCCATAGCATCCTCTGCCACTTTCCTAAGGGGATTATCTCTGTTAGACCTTTTCAGGGCCGTGAGTTAGCCTCACCCTTTCACTTGAGGGCTCAGTGGGATTCTTTATTTTGAAATGTTGGCATGACATCCTCTCTTCCAGTAAGCTCACTAGTCATCCATATTTGTGAGTGATGGGGACCATAAAGAATAAGAACAAGTTGCTTAGCTACAGCTACATTCTTTGAGTGGTCAACTGTGAACTCCCACAACTTGCCCACCCCCTCTCATCTGACAT
Source organism: Cyclura pinguis (assembly GCA_030412105.1). Classification (NCBI taxonomy): domain Eukaryota; kingdom Metazoa; phylum Chordata; class Lepidosauria; order Squamata; family Iguanidae; genus Cyclura; species Cyclura pinguis. The sequence goes on along the minus strand of CM059602.1, from coordinate 207,922,924 downwards.
CTTGCCACTTTCTTTTGTAAGAGACTTAGTAACTGAGGGAGGAGTGCTTTGACATGCTAGAAATGTGTGCTGGAGGTGTAGGTTTGGGGTTACTACTAAAGGTACCCTGCTTGAGAAGTTCGTTATATGGGTCTGAGCAGGCACAAGACCCATATATGAAGCTTCACTGATCACCACTCAGAGTTAATCACAGTTAAAGGTAGGTAGCCTGTTGTCATATTAAAAACAACAAGAAAGCAAACTGTTAAATGAATATCAAAACGGAAAGCTGTGAATATGAAAACTGTAGTTTGTACAAGACAGAGATTCGTTAATTATGTGTTTTGATTATTTATGATTACATTTAAAATTTGAGTCATTTCAAGACATTATTTTGTGTATTTCTGCTTAAATGTTCTGTATTTTCTTCAGCTGTGTGTGTTTCTGTTCCCAAAGGCAATTCTTTTTCAAAAAATGCACAGATTTTACTCCTGAATGTTAATTGAAACTCTTTTTTCCCCTCTTTTCTCGGTTTAGAATGTAAGTCAGCTATCACCAGATGGACCTTTACCACAGCTTCCTTTACCCTATATTAATAGCTCTGCAACACGGGTGTTCTTTGGACATGACAGAAGGCCAGCAGAAGGTCAGCTCCTATTTAAATTCTTCCATAGGCTGTTATGAGCTAATTAGGATAGCGTATGGAATTCATAAAATAGGCTTGGATGTACATACTTGATGGGAGGAGATAGCAGGCTGTTGAGCTGATAGATTGCATGTGCAAGTGAAGAATATTTCTTTTGAACATGCCTTTATGTCAAACAACTCACTAGCAGAAAAACAGCAAATTGGAGAAAAATGTCATGCCCACCTGCTTGCTTACTGTACTATTCTTTTGTTTGCAGTGCTTGTTCTTTTATTTTTAACATTTGCAGCCTGTAATTTGCTCTCCTGCTGTCTGAAATAGTGCACTCCACTCTACTGTGTCAACAACTGATCTTCTCATTCAGTTCTGTGTGTAGTGTAGTCCTGGTTCTGTCTCATTCTTAGAAACTGTATGATTCTGAATCAGCCAGATATGCTTTAATAGATTCATGTTTAATGGAGTCACACTTGCTGATGGTCATGAGTTGATGACCATTCTTTAGTTGTCATAGAGAGAATGCTTTTAGGTGTTGACCTTGTTTATCCAAGCATTTTGTCCTCCTTTAGCTAATAACCCTACTATACTTAGATGCTGGCCATAGGAATTTTCTTATTGTGTTTGGAGTATGAAATGGTGCATAACACTGAAAAATAATTGGGAGTCAATGTTTTGGCTGGCTAGTGTAACACAAGAGATTCTTTCAGTTCCCACTAATTCACTGGTTCCCTGTCTATCTAGTTAACTGTTTTCCAGTTCTACTGTTCACACTTATTTGGATTTTTTGCTCCCTCTTTGTTAATAGCACAATATCTTCTGAAAGGGTGTATACAAAGTAGGCATCTGACAAAACTGTTACTCAAATGAAGCAGTCGTGAAAGCATGACATGATAAAGGTCATAAATATATGCCAGGTTTTTTTTGTTTTTTGTTTTATTCCCTGATATACTAAATTGACTGCAATTTTTTAATATATTCACAATTAGGTGAAAAGCAGGCTGCAACACACATAAGTCTTGATCAGGAATATGATTCTGACTTTTCACAACAGTGGAAAGAGCTTGAGGAGCAAGTAGTATCCACAGTGAACAAAGGCACAGCACTTCCTAATTTCCAGCCAACGCAGTATTGCCTGAACAAATATTCGGATAATTCCAGGTTTCCACTTGGTGTAGTAGAAGGTAAAAAAAAATCTAGAAAAACAATACTTGGCTTAAATGGAACATTATTTAAGAAAAAATACTTTATGGAATAAGATTGCAATTATAAAGTCATTAAACTATGAATGATGTGGCTAAATTTCACATCTTGTAAGCATGGACATCCTAAGAGTATGTAATGACTTTTCTTTTCAATAGAACCAATAACTGTGGAAGTGGCTTTTAGAAATCCATTGAAAGTCCCTCTTTTGTTGACTGACTTGTCACTGCTTTGGAAATTCCAGCCTAAAGATTTCAATTCAAAGAATAATGGACAAACAAAAGAATTGGTAAGTAGTTAGAAAATATTCTTAGCTGTACTTTGTCATTTGTCTCATTTATTCTCTCTCTCTCTCTCTCTCTCTCTCTCTCTCTCTCTCTCACACACACACACACACACACACACACACACACACATACATGTACTGCTGAATCAGTGTACACCTGTTTGATTATTACATGTTTGATTATTACAAAGAAAGGGGCTGTGTTAAGACATAAAGTAACCCTTCCAGCTTCATGAGGGAACTCTTGCAAAAGTGGGGAAACCACAAGTAATTCCCCCTGCGATCCCCCTCCCATTCCCTTCCGGGGCTTCCCCCTTCCATTCCCTTTCCTTTTGAGCACCAGACCAGAGGCAAACAAATGGGAAGGAGAGCACCAGGGGAGAGAAGAAAGGCTGGCATGTGCCTTCCCCCTTCCCCCATTCCCTTGCCTTTTGCATGGGCATTTGCCTTCCTTCTCTGCATCTGGCAAAATACAAGGCAATGGTAGGACAAGAATGTTGGCGAAGACGTGCGCATGCCTCACGAATAATCAAATTTGCAAAGACCAAACCTGCAAATGTGGGACGGAGGACTATAATGTTAAACCATGACTAAATTTTAAAAAACAAGTCTAGATTGCTCCTAGGAAACTGCAAACTTTACTTAACTGTTCCATTTACTAAGTAGTTAGATTCAAACAACTTAGTTAGTATTTAGGAAGCCCTCACAGGAGGTCTGTGAAGCCCTTTTGCTAGACAGTAGTAGCAGCAGCAGCAGCAGAGATGTGGAGTGGAGAGGATGCAGGTGCCAAAACTGCTTCCTCATTTGCAAACAATGGAGCAGTTTGGGCTCGCACACATGCCTACCATCGTGTCCCTTCAATCAGGGACCTGACAGCAGTGGATGTGGGTGCCAAGGGACGTGGTGGCGTGTGTGTGTGTTTGCCCAAACTGCTTCTTCATTTGCAAAAAAGGGAACAATTTCAGCACCCATGTTCTCCTGCTAGCACTTCCCTCATAGAATCATAGAAATCATAGAAATGTAGAGTTGGAAGAGACCACAGGGGCCATCCAGTCCAACCCCCTGCCATGCAGGAACACCCTCAAAGCACTCCCGACAGATGGCCATCCAGCCTCTGGTTAAAAACCTCCAAAGAAGGAGACCCCACTACACTCTGAGGCAGCATATTCCACTGCCGGACAGCCCTGACCATCAGGAAGTTCTTCCTGAGGTTCAGGTGGAATCTCCTTTCCTGCAGCTTGAATCCATTGCTCCTTGTCCTGGTCTCTGGAGCAGCAGAAAACAAGCGCAGTCCCTCCTCTACATGGCATCCCTGACAAAAAGGACACAATGGCGGCCACATGTGTGCTCCCAAACTGCTCCCTCTTTTGCAAATTAGGGAGCAGTTTCCACATACGTGCTCCCACCCACTGGCATGTTCCTGATAAAAGGGACACGATGGCAGGTATATGTGCATTCCCAGCCTATGAGTCTGGAGACCAGGATTTGAATCCCCTCTCTGTCAGGGATTCAGAGCAGGGAACCCTGGGAAAACGTTCAGCCCACTGCAAGACGTTGCATCATGCTCCAGGTGTATGTGATTGCTGTACATTGCATCAGAAAATGGAGTGGGGTGCAAAAGGTACAGGGTGGTGTGCAAACCCTCTACCTGATTGGTTGTAGATATGTACATAAGGAAGCAATCCTCAATCTGTAATTGTCAGTTGACCAAACCCAGTGCCTGGCACAAGCTCTTGTCCGTCTGTTCTATGTTTTGTATACATCGGAACCTTGAATGATAAAGTGCCTCCCGTTTGGAAGAAAACCTCCCATGTGAGTATCCTTATTGGGGAACAAGGTTGCTGCTGTTAGCTGGCTGTGAAACCTAGTTTTTCGCTGCGTCTCTGTGCGATTGAAACTCCTATCATCCCCCAACACTCTCAGCTATGGAAATGCACTAGGTGACTGACCCACTTTTTTGTTTTGTTTTAATCTTTATTGTGAGCAGCCTTTGGTCCTGTGCTGGAAGAAAGGCAGGGTATAAATTGAATGAACAAATAAGATAGAGATGGTTTTTCAAATGATTTTTACTCTGTAGGAAACATGTGGAAAAGATACGATTGGAGCTGAAGTGATATCAGAGTTTTTGATTAACAGTGAAGAAACTAAAATGGTAGGTGACATATTTAAGTTATTTTTATCCCAGTAATATTACAAAAAAAAAGTAGTAAAAAAAGGAGGCTGACAAAAAAAATTAATTATGAAGTGTGTATTTGTAGCAGTGAAGCAATATGTTGGACTAGAAGTAGATTGTGAAAGATCAAATTTCTGTGAGGTAGTTCAGTTTTAAACAATTTCTGATTTGTTTCATTCACGATAGTACTCAGTAGCAGAGCTCAAATTTAAGAATTACTGCAGATGACCCCTCCCGATCCTGTGAGCTTCATATGAGCTAGCGTTTCCCTGTACGTGAGAAAGTCAAGTTTTTAGGATTGTGAAAACATGTCTTCAAAACCAGCCTTAAAAAGAAAGCAATGCTTATTGGTGCTGTAAATTGAATGTTGCCATTATTTTCTACAACAGCTTTATAAAAATCAGAATTTATATTAATTTAATTTTTTTGTAATAGTATATACTTGTTTTTTGTAACTGAAAACCATGCATAATGTAAAATAACTGTACTAGCAACAACAAAAATCTAACATATCTCCACAGGCAAGACTAAAGCTCTTTCCCCATCAAACAGGGGAGCTACACATTCTGGGAGTCGCTTATAATCTTGGCACTATACAGGGCACAACAGTGCTAGATGGAATAGACCCTTCTGCTGGATTACAAACAGGTAAGCCTGGTGGTGTATTTACTACAACAGTGTGAAAGACAGTATAAGAACATTTTGCTAGATTCTGCTGTCCAGACTGTTGAACATGAAGCAGTAGGTGTCAATAGGATGAGAACATTTGGTGTGGATATCTAATACAAAATTATTAATGCGTTCTGTTAGTAATATTCCCAAGTGGATCATGACCTGTTCCTGTGACAAGACTGTAAACCTTAACATATATCTTGCATACTTTAAAAATTAAGTATATCCTGCCTAAAAATTAAGTATATCCTGCCTTTCTGCTGAAATATCATGGGGAGAGGACAGCTTCAGTTAAAAAAAACACAATAGTAAAATTAAAATATTACAAACAAGATTGGCAGCATGAAAACAGTAGCCTGTATTCATAGAACAGTTAATCAGTTAATTCTTGGTTGTATTCAGAAAACTATGGTTAGATGCTGTTTTAATATCCTGGCTTGTTTTGAAGCTGTTACATGTAATTTCCGAGGTCAATTAAACATTAAATTGTAATTAATGGAAGACATCATGGTTTGCTTGTTTGCTGTCTGGAGAGAAGGAACGAAGGAGCTCTAAGCACAACCTAGTCTCTTTCATATCTTGACGTGCTGTAAACCAGGGCATGGTTAGCCAAACACGCTAAGCGTCTGCAGATGCTGCTTCTTTGGGAGAAAATAATTTTCCTGCTTTTGGGAGGGCAGTGTCCTAAACATTCCTTCTGTAGCTATGTTCACATTTTGTAAGGAGTCTTTGTGTGTCATTTCCCTCTGCCCAGATTTAATACGGAATTGTGTAGATTCAGACTTAGTGGGCTTGTTCCCTAAAGCATTGTTATACGTTTTGAGTTTTGGGCCCATGCACTTTTATTATCAGTTCACTTGTTTTACTTCAAGGACCTGTTTATTTTGTTCAGGAAAATATCTTTCTAATGGGATGTCAGTACGAGGGCGACAAGATTTGGAAATTCAGGGCCCTCGCTTGAATAACACAAAAGAAGAGAAAACATCCATTAAATATGGCCCAGATCGACGTTTGGATCCCATTATTACAGAGGAAATGCCTTTGTTGGAGGTACAGCTGATCATTAACAACACTGAAACATGGTCATTAACAACACTGAATATGTTTAGCCTCTAAAGTTTTGTGAATTAAATCTGTGAAAACCCCTGCCACTGTCTCTAATAAAGTTGTCAGACAGACACCTCCCATTTAGGGAATTCTCTTGCAACCATGAAACCTTTAATCACAAAAACCTTTAGGAAAAATATCGTTTCTTTAAGAATAAACATCTTCTGTTACATATTATTGTGTTATTCACAGAGTAGCATCTCTCTTTTTTTAATTTGCTCCTCTTTTAAATATAGCCAGTAAAAAACTGAATACGGGGTTCAGAAAAGCACTTTTACTTGGTCATGATTCTGTGAGGCGTATTTATGCCATTAAACATAGATAAACCAGGCAGAGCAAGCTGTGTTCTCAAAACTTTGACAGATTGTCAAAATATATTCATATGTTTCTCTTCCAATGCAGGTATTCTTTATAAATTTTCCTACAGGGCTGCTTTGTGGTGAAATCCGGAAGACATATGTAGAATTTGTGAATGTTAGCAAGTGTCCTCTCACAGGAGTGAAAGTTGTCTCTAAGCGGCCAGAATTCTTTACTTTTGGTGGCAGCAGTGCTACTCTAACACCTCTAAGCCCATCGGCATCTGAACACTGCAGTGCTTACAAGACTGTTGTAACACATTCTACCTCTGTATGTTCACTGATGTCCTCAGCTGCTTCGTCAGACTTTGGGGTTGGATCAGGAAGTCAACCTGAAGTGATAGATGTTCCACTTCCTGACTCTGTTCTTCTCCCTGGAGCTTCAGTACAGCTCCCCATGTGGCTACGTGGGCCTGATGAGGAAGGTGTTCATGAAATAAACTTTTTGTTTTACTATGAAAGTCTTAGAAAACACTCCAAACTGTGGTAAGTTTTTGTTTCTTTAAAAAGTACAGTTTTCTGTGTTTCTGTGAGATAAGCAAATTTGAGTATCAGCCAAAAGATGCTCCAGGAAGAGTGTCCTACTGATAAGTATTAGATGAGTCATGACTTCATAAATTATATTCATCAAATTCTGAATGCAGCTGAGTTTTAAAATGTGGGTTGTATTGTCTTTTACTCATTCTAAAAACACAGATGTTTTAAGTGGTGCTTAATGTATTTTTCTTATGCGAATATCTTAATGCAAAACATAGAAAGCTGGATTTAACAGAAAAGTCTGTAAGTAAAGAATCAGTGTAGGCCATGTATTGAGTGTTGGACTTGAAGCAGAGAAATCTGTTTTCACATCCCTGTTTAGTATTGTTGAGTAGCTCATTATTATCTTACAGAGTTCCCTCTCTGTAAATAGGACTACAAAATTAATTTCATACAAAATGGGAATTAGTATAAAGCATCTCTGCATAAATGATACTCCTGGTGAGCAAAGCACAGCCAACAGACAAGTATTTTAATCAGGGAGGTATTTGACAAACCTCTGTTTTTACCTTCTCGGGCAATAGGCGGGAGGTTTATTTAGTTAATGAACAGAGATACCCTTCTTTAACGTTAACATTTCCAGAGTAGTGGCGTGTGTTTCATTTGCCCAAAGGGCAATTCTGGTCTGCTGTGAAGCATTAAAGGCTAAATCCAATGTTAGTCTCACTAGAGAAGACCCACTGAATGGAATTGAGCAAGTTCCATTGATTTTTATGAGTCTGTTCTAGAAGGACTAAAATTGGGATTAGCTTTATGTACTTAAACATTCAACAGAAAATGAGTAAAAAGTGTTCTACCAGCTGTATACTCCTAACAGCAACAGCTGTACTTACTATGCACAGTTTGGATATTGCATCAAGTGCATGGGGCTTGTTAGAGTAAAATGAGACTTAAGGAAAAAGCATGCTTCGATGGCTGTATAGCTGCAACAGAATGAAGAAATGAATTAAAGTAAGATTTGTTATTTCTTGATGTTGAGAGCCTTACTTGTTAGTGACAACTTGTATGACAGCTGCTGAATTATATGTGAAAGAAATGGAATACATAGGCAGTGGAACATAAAATACTTTCTCTTTTCAGTCATAGAGTGTTAAGACACACAGCAGTTATTTGTACGAGCCGATCATTGACTGTTCAAGCTACTGCCTTTCGAAGCAATGCTCTTGAGGATGAAAAAGGTGAAGGTGACAATATGCTAGTGTTTGTGGATGTGGAAAATATCAATACTGTAAGTCTGCTCAGAAATTAGGCTAACCTTGGTTATATTTTTAAGCCGAAGCTTTCTGTCCTCAAATATCTCGCATGCATGTTTAATGTTTTTGCATTAAGGTAGCTTCTATGCAAATCTATGACTTCATTTAGAAGTTGGAAATAGATTTTCACTATGAAACCAGAATAAAATAATTTCCACCTGCCCTTTTGTTCCTTGTACTATGCTGCTGTTGCTGTTCTTTTTTAAAGTAACATTTACTGAACTTGAGTTAAGGGCTTTATGATACAGTATCTAGAACTGTGATAGATTTTAAGAATGCTTACTTTGGTAGCATTCAGTTTCATTAGTCATACTAAAAACTGTGTTCTGGCAACTTAGAAGTACTTTTTTCAGCCATACTCAAGCAGTTACAGCTGGGATAAATGGGAGTAGCCTCATCTGGACCTAGTTCAGTTCCCTACTGAGGGACATGAACAAGCAAATGAAGAGATCCTCTGTGTTTGGCACTGTAAGATTAAAACTTCTGTGAAGGATTTGGGAGCTCCTCACATCGAAATAAACACAAAATCTTCCAGGTTCTTTGTTTCTTTCGTTCGTTCTTTCGTTCGTTCTTTCTCTCTCTCTCTTTCTCTCTCTCTTTCTCTCTCTCTTTCTCTCTCTCTTTCTTTCTTTCTTTCTTCATTTCACAGTTAGCTGGAAAGCTGAGGGCCTGCTGATTTTTGTCAAAATGTAACTGAGGTGGCAGAAATAATGAGTAGGATGCAGAAACAACTTTTCCTACTTCTTCTTGGGCTTGGCAACTTCCCACCACCCAGATTCTTCTCCTGATCATTTTAGTACCCTATTGGACAAAGAGGGCTGTGGCATGGGATAAGGGCAAGCGAGGGGAATGTCCAAGAAAGTCCACTAGCTTTTTCCCTATGTTTTTTCCCTCCATCTATCCACCCAGTGTGACTGGACTGGATTTTAGGTTTTTAATTTTTGCAGTGTATAAATGTTTAATTTAATTTATTATTTAAAAACAAAGCATATTAAAGTCAGTTAGAAAGGAGTGAGAATGAAATCTTCAAAATGTAAAGTCGAAGGCTTTCACGGCTGGAGTCCATAGGTTGTTGTCGGTTTTCCCGGCTATGAGGTCGTGTTCTATTAGTGTTTCCTCTTGACGTTTCACCTGCATCTGTGGCTGGCATCTTCAGAGGATCCTCTAAAGATGCCAGCCACAGATGCAAATGAAACGTCAGGCGAAAATACCAATAGAACATGGCCTCAAAGACCGGAAAACCCACAACAACCTAAATCTTGAGGAGATTTCAGATGCCATGAAAATCCAGCCAGTGCTTCCCCAGTGTTGTATAAGCTCTTCATGTGTGACTGACTCTCTCAATGCATATAGATGTTGAATAGCTGTAGCCTTAACTGCATTAGAGTCTATTCATTATGTTTCAGTCATTTATAATTTGAATGGCTGGTTTCTGAATTGTGCTGCTCTTTTAAAAAGAACCATGTATAAAAATACCAAATGTCTGGAAAAATATAAGTGCATTGAATATTCTGTATCCTAGGATGTATCTAGCTTTTGAAATGAGCATTTTACCCTGGAGACCAATGACATGCATCTCTTATCTCTTTGGTGCTTGCTTATCAGAGTGAAGCTGGTGTAAAAGAATTTCATATAGTTCAAGTGTCTAGTAATAGCAAAAACTGGAAGTTAAAGGAATCCATAAATCTCTCTGAAGACAAAGGTTTGTGAATTTTATAATTAGATATAGCAGTTTAAGTTCTATTTGTGTTCATTTTAATTGATCATATGAACCACAAACTGCATTCCACTCATGGAACTCAGATTGTGTTGTGGGGCTTTCCTGCCTTCCTTCAAATGCAGCTCATGTACCTCCAGGCAGCTATTCCTGTGAACCTTGGGTTAACTGTGGAACAGCATTTAGTGTTGTGTGCAGCTGTAGTTAAAATTTGTTAAATTTTATTTTTTTAAAAATTTAAATACAATTTGTTAATTTGTTAGAAAATTCTGTGCCAGAGGGTTCTTTTGTCAGATAAAAAGCCAAGAAAAATGTTCTATAATAGCCAAAACTATAATACTACTAGCAAAAATATTTATAATCCTGCAATATAGCTGTCTGTTTTTAATAGGCAATTGCTTAATTATTAATACAGTAACTTAGGATGTTATCTTAATATTGCTAGTATCCTCTGAGATATCCAAGTATGTATTGTAATTTTCTGAATGTTTACTAAAATCTGTGTCTCCATATTTTGAATCTAATATTAGTTACCATTAGTTACTACTAATATTATTTTGTATAATGTGTTCATTTTGAGAGCCTGTGTGGTATAGTAATTTGAATATTGTACTAGAACTCTGAAAGACCAGGGTTCGAATCCCTACTCAGCCATGAAAACCCGGTGGGTGACCTTGGGCAAATGAAGTTTCTCAGCTTTAGAGGAAGGTGGTGACAAACATGATAGGGTTGCTATAAGCTGGAGTCAACATGAAGGGACATAGTAACAACAATATGAGCAACTTAGCGTTAAAGTAGCACTTTAAAGAGTTTAAAATTTCTGGCAGCTGTGAGAGTTAAGTCCATTGTCCTAATAAAGCAAAATTGTGAAGATTACCTTGTTGGAGCTGTTATTACATGTTATTCTTTGTGTGCATTAAAAGAATTACATTAATCTGTATATTTTTCTCTGCTGGACTGATACATTTCATCCTCAGCAAGTTTTACAGCATAAAAGTGCTTTCTTTTTGTGGTCAGCTTTTTCACTTGTCCTGAAAACTACTGTGTAGAGAAAATTAGAGCAACCAGAATGTGATCGTCATAAAATGGAAACTGACTCTTGAGTCACTCCTAAAACAACACTTGTGAGAATCAAGTTTTTAAACATATCATCAGACATTGAGTAATTTGCACTTTTGAGCAACCAAACTGCATTCACAGTTAATGATTACAAAAACCTAAGTGCTGTAACTGATTTTCCCAACAACCATTCCCCTTTCCTCTCAACAATCATTCCTGTACATTATGTATCTACAGAAATGGCACAAAAGTAATAATTAATCTAGCACAGCTGTATTTTTACATACTGGTTCACAGAGTTACATAATATGTCTGCATTATAAGTGCTTTGATAGTGTATCTCTAATATTGGCATAATGTTTTATCGAATAAGAGTAATACAGCATTTGATTAATGATCACTAAAAATCTTGGTGTATAACTTTTAATTATTAAATCTTGAGACATGAGATTTTAGGATAAACAGGGAATCTATCCATGTGTATTATTTTGGTGATTTAACCATGTACACATTTATGCCATGAGAAATAATTCATGTTTGATCATTTCTTCTACCAGATATTAAGCTGGCAAATAGAGAGAAAGGAAAGCTGTGCTTGAAAGCAGTAAGATGCAAGCACTCAGCAGGTAACCATTGATTTACTGAGTATCAGATATCTAGAATTAAATACGACTTTTTCTCATTTTGGAGGACTGACATGTTGCCCATTTCTTCATTCTTTAGAACACTATACATTTGCAGATATCGTATTTGGAAGTGAACAGGTATGCATATTATAATCTTCTGTTTTATGGTGTAATAACCATATAGGCAAAACATTTATGTCCAAATATGAAGTTGGCTAAGTAGAAATTCTGTATATATACTACAAAGTAAAAATAGCAAGCATCTGTTAACTATGAAAAAAATTACAGGTATAAAGGTGTCTTATGCAGTTTTTCAGCCACTGTAAGAAACCTCAGTGATTTGTTTTACAATACTGATACTACTCCAAAACAAATGTGTTCTCAATGCATTATTATACATAGAGCTATAGACAAATGTGAGATATGGCTGCAATCAGTGTATATCTGATTGTATTTCCTCTTTGAGTGGCCTTAAATCCAAAAAGCAGTCTGCAGATGTAATGCAAGAATGCTTTAAAAAGTGGAATTGAAGGGGCTGGGGAAAATAACAAGGGTATACTTGCCCCCTTCAAAAGAAATTCTTACAGTGAATCCTCAAAACTGTTTTTTGAACTGGAATGATGTAAAGAACAATTCTTCTTTGTGGCTGCATAAGGATTTGTTCAAAACTTGCTAGAGCTGAATAGCTTTGGCAAGAGCCCTGACTCATCTTTTATACCATACATGCTCAAGCCCCCTTAAAACTGCTGTGACCTCAGTTTGCTTTTGTCCACTAAGACAAAAGCATTTTTCTGAATGTTAATATTCTTTCCACAGCTGAGTTGTTTTCTTTGTCCCTGATTTTTTGTCTTCCATATATTTTCCTTCTTTTTCACTTCATATTTCCTTCTGTCTTTTCTTTAAAAATATACTGACCTCCTCACCCACCTTTTGTGGCCACTAAAGCTCTCTTTAAACATTTTGTTTCTTGTGGACAGAAAGTCTCTCCCTAAGATGAAGATTGCTTTGTTGTGTTTGGGAGTGTATTTGTTTTTTTGGGGAAGGACAAAATGATTAAATTTTACAAAACACTGTACTCTACTTCATCAATCAGCAAAAAGCATTCATTATCAATTTTGGACTGTCAGAAAACCAACAATATGATGTCTTTGTTATCAGAGTATTGGTGCTGGGAGCTTCCTTGATACTGATGGCTACATCTTTTCATATCCACAGCTCTGACTTTCTTCATCTAGCCTGGGTGGGCAGCTGTGGAGGAGCAAGCACCAATTTCTGCCCCCATGCCCCTAATAGACTGCACCATCATGCCAATGTTCCCAAACCCCTTAAAAAAATATCTAGGTAATCTTTTGCCACAAAAGACTATCTAAAATGACTCAAGACCACTCAGGCTTGTCACTCTTTGGGCCAACACATCTTCTCTGATGATTCAGTCTAACTGGACTCCCTGTTCCAGTAATCCATGACAGAAACAAACCCAGGGAAAACTTACTGCTCCTTTTTCATCTGTTGTCCAGCTGATTACACTTAGATGCTGCCACATGCTTTTTTAACTAATGTTTTTATTAAAGTTATATGATACAGAATCAAAAATAGACAAAACAATATGTATATTGCTTACTCCATAATCTGCATACTACATAAAAAGAAGAAAAGAAAAGAAAATGGGAAAAATATAAAAAGAATATAAAAAGAATAAAATGCAAAGGAAAAAGAAAGGGAAGAGAAAAATAAGAATGACTTTCCACCTTTTCTCCAGCTGCTGTAACTAAATTTTAATTAGGCCTCTTCCATATTCTTTTTTAACATTAAAAAAACCCCTTCTTTCTGTAATCCATAAATTTTATTAATATCAATATAAAAGATAATTTGCCATGCTAAGTAATTAACCTTTTGAAAGTTAATAAAAAGTCAGCTCCAGACTCCATCCGTTGGTAATAATTAATCAATAATTGCTTCTAATTAAACCCATTCTTACCCAACTCTTATATATTTAAACCTTCATATTAATAATTTAACACATCTGTTTTCTGTTCTTCAGTAACCCCAATCTCATGCCAGTTTCCTTTCATCACAGCTTCAGCATTGTCTTACAATTCTGACATTTAATATTTAAACTAAACAGTCCAAGACATTCGGTATCAATTACTCCAATGCCATTCCACCCATTATGTAATTCCAATTTTCCCATGATATAGAAATTAATATATGTTATCAGATCAACCATTCTTTTCCCTTTTTGACTCTGACAGCAAGATATATTTAATAATCTTTTCAAAAAAAACAAAAAAACAACAACAATCCTACATGAAAGCTATTTAGTAAAACCCTTTAGATCTTTTGCGTATATTTTTCTATACCTTTCTTCCACTTTGCTTCTTCTTTGTGCACAGTTTGCCTGCCATATATGTGGGGGTTCCGTTCCAGAAACCACCGTGTAAAAAATGTACCTGCCGCATCTGTCAACTATAATGGAATGCAACACTTTGCGCAACCTCACATATGTGCTTGTGGAGGTCACGCCAGAAAAGGGTGCACTGTAATTGGCAAAATTTTCTCCCAGTCATTACAGCTTCAACATTCACAAACAAATTTTTCTGTCTTCCAGCATTCTCTGCTCTCCATGCACCTGCTTTTTAAACTTTTCATCCAGTGTCAAGGTTTATTAAATGTCAAGTCTGTTTACTCTCATGTTGCACAATTCTCCTGCTTCTCTTCCTGTGACAAGAAATCTTGCTGTTTCAATACATTCATATCCAGCAATATTTAGTTCATTTCTTCATCTTCCTCAGCTTTCTCAGGGCATGCATTATCTTTTAAAGTCGCAAACACCTCTCTAGAAAACTTTTAACCAAGACTTTGACAGAGAGTTTGTCGAGGCTTTCACGGCCAGAATCTATTGGTTCTTGTGGGTTTTTCAGGCTTTAAGACCATGTTCTGGTTGTATTTTCTCCTGACGTTTTGCCTGCATCTGTGGCTGGCATCTGCAGAGGAATGGTGAATTGGAAGTGGAGTGGAGAATATATATGCCAGTCTCCTCCTCCAGAGGAGGATATATTATTTAACATATATATTAACATGATATATTATTTAACAGTTTTCTCATTTCTCTCAACTCAGCAAAAATTATTTTGTCGAGTGATGAATTTGGGTGGAAGACTCCCAGTTCCTCTCTTGAAACATGGACACTGAAGCATCTGACAAACAGAACCAATCTTATCAGTATTTTTAAATCATACAGTTTAGTCCAATCCAGTGCCTAATATCAGCAAAGAAATATAATTTCTCACATTTGCTCCCTCTTGAAAACCAGAATGAATAAATCTAGCATCCTTAGAATTCTTAAATCCAATATCAGAAAAGTCATTCCAGATCTTTCAGATATCACTGTTGCTAACTCTTTTTTCGTTATGAACTTTATTTCCAGATCCAGTTCTCCTTTCTATCTTTATTCTACTGTTATCTGAAAAAGGCTTGTTGGGTACAGTAGACATCTGCATACATTTGAGAAGAAGGCAGTAGAGTTACTATCTATCCCATTGGTTGATACTCTTGTATCTGCTATGGTATCCAATGCAATTGTTCCTCATGAGGACGATACATTGCTAAAAGATATAGATGAGAAGATAATGGATTTGGCTTTGAAAAGATCTCATGAGGCATCAACAGTCTCTTATTAGAGCATCAGTGGCCAGTTCTATGTTTGCCAGAGTGGCAGTTCTCTGGATTCAAGGGGTTCTTGGATCTGAAGATGTTACTGCTTATACCATTCAGAAAATCTTGGCTAAATGAGAACAGGTTTTACAGTGTATTGCAGATGCAGACTACAGTGCTGTGGCTTTTGCAACTAGGTCAGTGTCAGCAACCACAGAAGGGTGGAGGGTGCTATGGTTTAAAGTGTTGGGAAGCAGATGCCAAATCGGGGGTGACTTTGGCAGACATCCTATTTCAAGGGAAATTGGAGAGAAGGCATTACAGAATGTTTTGTAACTTTGTAACTTAACATCGAAACTGATGATTCCATGGACAGCCTATTTAAAGATGGTCAACTGCAAAAAAAAAAAAAAAATGGGGGGGAGTAGGTTCAATGTTCAGACCCGACAACCTCATTATAAATAGTGCTTTTGGAAACAACACTCTTCCTTTCCCTAAACACACTGAGAATCACACTGAGAATTGAGCAGCAGTTCTTAACCTTTTCTTTACCACAGACTCCTTTTGAATATCTTTTGTTGCTGCTGACCACCAAGGCTAAACTCAAAACAGCTTCTGGTTATATGTGCAGCAACAAGAAATGTCATTCACTTGAGGAGCCCTGGTGGCACAGTGGTTAAATGCTGATAGTGTAGCCACAAGGTTGTGAGTTCGATCCTGCCAGGCTCCAGGTTGATTCAGCCTTCCATCCTTCCACAGGTTGGTAAAATGAGTACCCAGCTTGTTGGGGGCAATTAGCTAAAACACATTGTAAACCGCTTAGAGAGCACTTAGCTGATAAGCGGTACAGAAATACACATGCTATTGCATGTTCTTACTGTGTGCAGAAATAGCAAGTGCTCATTCATAACTCTCAAACAGTTTGAGATATTTTAATGAAACTTTGTACAAATGATGCCTATCACCGGCAAAAGACTCCTGCTTTTTGAGATCAATGTATGACCTTCTGTATATCTGTCTTTCTTTTCTTCTATTCATTAATTCATTTCTATTTAATTAATCATTCTATTTTAACTGTAAAAGTTTATAACATTTCTTTAAACCTTTGTGGATCCCCATGAGGGCATTGTGGACCCCCAGGGGCCTGTGGACCATGGGTTACGAATCATTGTTCTAGAGGTTCCTGACAGTTCTTGCAAGCTTCTTTTCACCATCACCAAGATCCATTTAGGTAATCCAGGTACCACTCTACTTCCCCTCCAAGTAGTCATCTGGAGGTTTGAAGCAGACACACACACACACACACACACACACACACACACACAACTTTTTCTTTCAAATGTGTGAATTCCTGAAATAAATTGAACATCCAGTTTTATGAAGTTACATTGCCATTTCAACATCTGGCAAAACATCATAGCCATACATGGGCCTGACTGTTATACATCTTCATTACCTAGATGTACAGTGTGCTCTTGCATCTTACCCAAATGACACTGCTGTGGATTCAGCAAGTGAAGTGCTTATATATTTATTATTGTGGTCTAAACACAAATTGCCCACCTCATCTCAGGCTATCCAAGTGGGCAGTGGAAGTGATCAAACTAGCTTGTGCTCTAAACCACAGAGCATTTGGGCTCATTTAACTATTTCAGCCTCCACAGCATTTTTGAGAGATATTTTGATTCCTGACATTTGCAAAGTGGCTGCATGATTGCAGCCATCTACTTCCATTCAGAGCTACAGTTTGGATACAAAATCTTGAACTGGTGCATTGTTACTTCCAGATTTGATCTCACCTGACGCTCCACCAGTATGTAAGCTAACTACCTATTTGTGTAATGCTCAGAGACCATAAAGAACAGATTGCTTGAGTGTAATTGGTTCTTCACGTGGACACCTGTGCATTCACACAACATTCCCTCCTCTCCTCTTTTTTCAGGCTAGGGACTTTGGTTCTCATAGTGGACTATGGAACTGAAAGGAGAGTAACTTTGGTGGGCTGAAGCATGCTTTGAATGTAGGTCAGGGTGGAATTCTCAACAAAGGTACTCTGCTCTAGAAGGTCCCAAATGAGGTTCTGCTCAGGGACCCAATCCATTTATGTGAGTGTACAGTTGAGTACTCAAAGAACCACAGTTACAGATTAGCAACTGGTTCTTCCGAGGTTCTGTGGTAGCACCATCTAAGATCTAACTCAAAAGATTTGTCAGTCTGGATTTTGGTTTTATCCTGATATTTTTAACATAAAATACTTTTTTTTTTTTAAAAAAATAGATAATCAGTTCAACCAGTCCATGTGCAGATTTCTTTTTCCGAAGCTTATATTCTGAATTAAAAAGAACTCGAACACAACAAAACACTTCACAGGGACCTCCAAAGCAATCTCCTGATGATGCTGTGAGACTAATACAGAAGTGCAGTGAGGTGGATTTGAATATTATTGTACTATGGAAGGTATGTATAACAATGTAATATAATACATCAGGCCACTAAAACAATGAACTTTATCTTGAAGCAGTGGTGAACCCTACTGAGATTATTGTTTATCAATTTTACTGTCACAGACCTAGAAGAACGGGACAGCTTTAGCACAGTTGCCAAAATAGCAATGTCAGTGCCTGGTAAATGCGTCTGGAGATGATGGTGCATACTTAGAGCATGTACACAGGGAAGGCCTCGTTTCAGTTTAGTAAATGTCCTGCTTTTGAAACTGCAGGAACCTAGAGCAGTGTCTCTGATCTCTGAAGCTAAGCTAATTCATGTGGGAATCTTTTTTTGATACTTTGAGTTGCTCTTTCTGATATATTGAGTCATCCTCTTTTAGAACTTTATTAGGGAAAAAATGATGTTTTGAAGTGTGTCTAGAAACAAATTTGCAGCCAGTAAATACATTTAAATATTTGTTCAATGCCTTCACTACAGCATCCCAGTAAACAATCTAACTTCTTTATTATGAATGATTTGAGGTTTTCTGAAATGTTTCAAATTAAGCTTCATAGATAACATCTTGTATAAATCAAGTCTGGATGTTGTGAAAGCATCGCCAACTGAATTCCAGGAGTGAACTCAGCTACCACATGCTGAGCGTACTCAATTTAAACTAACTCAATTTAAGAATATCTTCTACAGTAGCTGTTATTTTTAATCATACTTCTACAGATTCTTAGCCACCAGCTGGTATCAGGGACATACAGTGGTAGGGCAACAGTTATTTCAGCTGATATCTTGTTTCTTACAATGATGCTTAATATATTATGATATGTTTCTACTTTGTTCTTAAACAGGCATATGTTGTAGAAGATAATAAGCAACTCATTTTGGAAGGCCAGCATCATGTTATACTTCATACAGTGGGGAATGAAGCTTTTTCTTTCCCTCAAAAACAGGTATTCCAGAAGGCTTAACTTTTTACGTCTTAGTAAATTAGGAAGCAAGAACCAGGGTGTTGTACTGGTTTGAGCATTGGTCCATGTGCACTCCCCACTCAGACATGGAAACCCACCGTCATACTCTCTCAGCCTCAGAGGAAGGCAAAGTCAAACCCTCTCAGAACAAATCTTCACAAGAAAACCCCATGTGCCATAAGTTGGAAACAACTTGAAGGCATCTAGGAACAACTAATTAAGAAGCATTCTACTAAAAGCATCTTGTATGAAGAAAAAGAAGTTTCCTGAAAAATGCATAAATGAAAATGGTGTGCAAAATACGCAAGTAGATCTGTGAGCTGGAAAGCAAATGTATCTTGGTATAACTGGGAGGAATGCAGCTCTGTGAGCTGGAAAGCAAATATGTCTTAATATAACTGGAACGAAGGTGGTCTTGTCACACTGTAGGAATAAATGTGTTGAAACAGTACTTTTGAGTGTAGTATTTCTGACATAAGAAAAATACTTCTAAATTCTTTAAATGTCAGCCAAAGAACCACATTTGTGAGAGGGCCGAGTGGATTGGGACAGGCAGCAGCTACTTACACTATCTTAGCACGTGAGGCAGTATAAGGTCAGCACTGTCTACTGATGCTTATGTCAAAAATCACATACGTCTTAAAGATGCCTGAAGACCGTTCACGTTTCCTGTAACAGACTAACACAGTTACATCCTTGGAAAGCTTGAAAGGTGTTTCTTTGTGGTGAGAAAAATATTATCTTTTAAAGCAAGTGCCAGTAGATGTGGCATACCTGCTTTTCCCCTTAACCTCAACCTCCTGTATTTTACTTTCACTTATCCTTGATACAAATTCTTTGAGACACTCCACCCTCCAAACCTTTGTTTTGTTTCCTTCTAGGGTTTACATAGCAGTAGGAAATCAGATTGATTTCTAATAAATACAAATATATAAGTATCCTATACATTTTTCCTTACTATGAGTAAGACCATTTGTCATTGTAGGATATATATCTGAATAAACAATAAACAGTTCAGAGAAATATACCATGTACCCAAAGCAAGTAAACGTATAGTTATTCCTTTCAAGGATTTCATCATTTTGTTTGAAGCTACTTTCCAGAAATCTCAGATTGACAGCAAACATTTGTCTGTCTCGATAAGCTTCAATCTGTGTAGTGATTTAACACCTGCTGTTGCCTTTTCTACTGGTGGCACCCAGTTCTTCTCCTCCGAGAGCCCTATGGAAGATGAAAATTTTCTCCTGGAAGTTTAGTGGAAATGAAGATAAATTATTTCAACAAAGCAAGAGTTCATGACACCCAAGATACAGATAATTATATAATTATGACATTTTACTCTGCTTTGTTCTGTGGCATTCTCCCCCCAACACACGCACACATGCTCCCAGTGTTTATTCCTGTGGTTTGGTTTCTATTTACTGTTTGAAAGCAGATCTATAAAACAGACTTGAGGTCTCTGCAGGCAGATTAGACTTTCCTCCAGAATTGCAACATTTGCCCCAGGGCGTGGGGCGATGCTCACTTCTACAATTTAAATATCTGTGAAATAAGCAGACACTGTGAGACTTTACTCTTTGGCTAAACCAAACAACAAGGGGACAACATTGGTGCCCGAAGAGATCATTTTTGATCTCTGGAGAGGACAGAGGGATCCAAACATAGTGGAAATGCCCTCCTGACCTCCTGGAGGTTATTTTGGGACATTTTTGAGGAAAAATTTGAAAGGCCACTGAAATAGGCCTGGGACCACATGTGGCCCACCAGCAACCCTCTGCCCACCCCTGGGCGGAGCACTGAAAGGCAATAGCAGACGTGTTTCTTGAAGAACCATTCAGTTTTATGTTTTGCCTTATGTTTCACCTGGAAAAGTTTATTTTGAACAAAAATGAAAGCTGTTTTTTTGTTTGTTTTTTGGTGGTCTTTGTGACTCACATAAATGGAGTTACTGTACTTACACAGTGCATCATTCAGAACTTTCTAGAGTAGTTATGCAACAGTAGCCCCTCCTCTTCTGGTCCATGCAACCAATTCCAGCTTAAACCCTCAGTTCCTTTTTGCCCACTGCAGCAGCACTAAATGAACTGTTGGTGAGCTGTATCACTTCTCTTACTGTATTTCTGGCTTCTTGGATTCTGGTATGCATTTTGTCTTTTTCTATCAGATTTCAATTTGACTTTGGCTTTGGACTATCTTGTTCTGAGTTGGAGTGTTTCTTGGCTACATTTCTGGTTTTTGCTCTTGATTTGCAACAGTTATGATGCCCTCTGGTTCTTTTAGGAAGTGTATTTCTTGTGGCACTAAAATCCCTGTTAACAATGGGCATTCATGCTGTCTCTTATGCTTTGAGAAAGACCATAGTATCGGGTCATGCACTTGCTGTAAAGCTATGACACCACAAGCGTGCAAAAATGGTCATTGAGGCTAAAGGCTCTCCTTTTATGAGCAAGCCCTGGCTGCCACAGACATGCCCTCTACCTTGGACCATTCTTCCATTCCAGGATCTCTTTCTGCTTTGACAGCTTCCGGCTCCTTGGTCTAGAAAGCTGTTAAAAGATCCCTACAGAAATCTGGTATCAAAAAAGGTTCAATGGCCAAGATCCACACTGTGTAGCATGCCTAGAATCAGGATAAAATCTGGGCAACTTGGTAGTATGGCAGCTGCACTCTAGTAGGAATTACACTGATTCTGAACAGAAGCAAAGATTTTTCTACTGCATGTTTAATGCTACTATTATTAATAATTTCTACCAGTCTTCCATTGATAGCCATTATCTTGTCTGTAATTTTCAAGTTGTCTTGTGGCTTCTTTTCTTAAAGATCAGCGTTGTATTAACTATTTTGCAGTCTTCTAGTAAGGCCAGTTTTAGTGAGCGCTGCATATTTTTATAGGATACTAGCATATATATGCAGCGTTGCCCAGGATTTTATTTTCTCTTAGGTAATGTTTGTTAGAAATACCTTAGGAAGTACTTTACCTTACCCTAGGAATTAGATGTGGTTGAAATACACAGATGTGAGATCTTGTAATGTAATTCCCCCAACTATCTTGTTCAGTACCTGTAAATTTTCTCCATGTTCCCAAATCCAATCAGTATTCAAAGTTATTAACATACAGAGGTTGGGTTCCTGAGGGAATACACTGCTGTCCTCCATGCTGTTAGGCCTTGTTTCCATAGCAACTGGCCTACTAAAGACAGGCACAGTTGATTGAAGCCCAAGAGCTCTCTGGCTGAGAATTCTGAAGGCCCCTCCCTAAACTGCAATCCCAAGATTCTAGACTCTTCTTAGGCAGCCAGTCATATGAGGTCTTCTCACCTGCCACAGCCAATCATATGAGGTCTTCTCTGCCTGATACAGGCAAACAGACAAACTTTGACTTTTATATGTTATACCTGGCGTTGCCCGGGATTTTATTTTCTCATAGGTAATACTTGTTAAAAAGAATTGAGATCCTGTGTCTCTAATTCCCCAAACTGTCTTGTCTAGTACCTGTAACTTTTCCCCATATTCCCCAATCCAGTCTGTATTCAGAGTTATTAATATATGGAGGTTGGGTTCCTGAGGGAATACACTGCTCTCCTCCTTGCTGCTAGGCCTCATCTCCATAGCACGCAGCCTATTCAAGGCAGGCACATTTGACTGAGGCCCAAGAGCTCTCCGGTTGAAAATTCTAAAGGCCCCTCTCTGAATTGCAAACCCCAGGATTCCATAGAATCTTCTTAGGCAACCAATCATATGAGGTCTTCACCTGACAAACAAACAGACGAACTTTGACTTCTATATATTAGATTTAAAATGTTAAATTATTTAAAAACTTTCATGCTTTTTACTTAGCTTGTCAGTTAATCTTAGAATGCAGTCTTTTGTCTTTGCTAGCACATCCACTTGGAAAAAGGTGTTCAGGTGTGGCTGTGTGTTCAACTCTGACGTTGTGTCCAGTAATTCACTGTTCAGTCTCCCTGATCTCCTTTAGTAATTCAGTCCTTTCATAACCCTAAAAGTCCTACTTACATTTGTGCCTGGGATTTCCTACTCATTGAATATCAAACCTTTTTCATGCACCCTGAATGATGTGCCCTCTCCAGACTTTGAGAAGAACAAGCCATAGCCTCTCATGCCCTGTGGTTGGCAGAATTCACATAGTGATATGTGACAACAGATCAGAAATGCCTAGCATTGAGACTGCTCCTGAACTCTTTTGGGTTTTTTGGCTCTCCTTTCCCCACAAATACTCATGAGAATATACTTCAGAGCTAAAATTAGATCCAAAAGATGCAGTTTACCTTAAGTCTTTAAAAAGACAAGATACTATTAAGTTGAAGTGCAAAAAAGTTAGAAATTAAAATTAATCTCTGAAATGGAAATAACCGAAGAAGAGCAAGGGCAGCTGTCATTTGACCTACACAAACAGTCATACCTGTGAAATTTTAGAATGGATTTCTGAACACTGTTACCTAACAGAAACTAACAAAGGCACATGCTACCTAGTATGGTAAACACTGTTGACCAGGTGAGATAGACTTCTGAAGAAACATATAAGGATTGTATCATTTAGTGATAATTAATAAGAAAGGTTAGTGTATTAATTGTCTTGATATTAGTGGCAATGTTTATCACCCATAAACCCAAGGAATTTTTTTCTAGTTCTCATGGTATATTGAAATTATGCATCAGAGGAAAAAAAAATAGGTTGTTGCATAATCATGCTTTCCTTCCATGGAAATATCACTGTCCTTGTTTGCAGACACAATGGCTTTCTTCTAATTACAAATACTAAATCATGAGTCAGCTTCAGGAAAGTTCATTTCTTCACTGAAACACCCCCCTATTTCACAACAACAACAACAAAACCCCCACAGCTGAGTAGTTAAGATAGCACACTCATTAACCATGATTAAGACTAGACTGGGTTTCTGTACCTGTATCTGATGGAATTAACATGTTCATTGGTGTTAAACTGTATTCCACATAATGTCTCTTACTCTTATTCCCTTTTCTTTGTCCTTTCTAGGGTTTTAAAAAAGTACTTGGGAATTCTGACTGGGAAGACTTGGAACAGGTACTCAAATCCAGGAGACATATACATTATTATACATTTCTAAGACAGCAGGGTTTTTTATAATCCTTCTTGGCTGAATTCATGCTTTTTTCCTAATGAGATGCATGGCACCATGAGTAATTTGTTAATTGTTTGTGACCTCCTTGCCTTTCAATAGTTAGAAGTTTTGGCTTTTCAGTCCATGCAGTTTTTGCACATACAACAAAACTCTTGCACTGCTCTTAAGACAGTTAATATTTGTGTAGGCAAAGGTATTTATATATCTACATGCAAACAAAGTGGTATCCAAAATGACATTTCTACAGTACACTGATAAGACTAGGACTAACAACTTCTGTTAGTTACCTTGAGACTTCAGCAGTAAGGCAGGCTATAAAATTAGAAATTAAAGTGTGCAAGGAAGTATGGAAATGCAGTTAATCATGTGAGCCTTGCATTCAATCTGAACTGGTACAGCCAGAAGCAGACTTGCTATATATACTGTTGTTTTAGAAATTTCTTATACTTTCTGTATTTCTTATGTACCTAGGTTTAGTCTGTTCTCAGCTTGGTTCATAGAAAGAGCCAGTTATTTCGTCTTGTATATTTATTTGGATAAAATACATTTCTGACATAGAATTCGGAGTGCTTCTTGATTCTAGCTAGCAGTGTTTGAACACTTTATGTTCCAGGAGTCACCAGAGATCGGGCTCTTAAATTTCTTTCGACCAGAAAGCACATCTGTACCTGCCAAGCCATCATTGGACCAGCTTTCCAACCTTATTAAAATGAGGCTTCATTATCCTGAAACCTTTGACCACTCATTTCGTCAGGGAAGGTTAGAATAATTCTTGGTTTTGATTTTAAGGGCTTTAGATTCTGATCTATGTGCAGCTTTTTTAAAAAATGAAATAACTACACGATGTAACTGCACTGCAAAGAATAGAAATAAACTGTTATTTTAATAGTTATCTCCATTTTCAATTTTCACTTCTGTAACAGTTCAGGAGGACTCAGTAGAGTATATTCTGAAATACTGAATAATAATTGAATAAATATCCAAATGTTTTGACTCCTTTGAAAGGTACATCAAAAAACTCTCATGAATAAAATTAGATTGTTTTTGTGACTTTTGTCAACCACAACTCAGAACTGTAAGTCACCAAATAATAACACTCTCCAAGTATAGGTTACTGAAAAAGTAATGGGAGCAAATCATAGAATAAGATGCAATTATCATCTTGTAATCAGCCTGTAGGTTGTAGGTTGGATTTAAACTTGCACTTAGTGGCATTTTGCTGGTGCTGGATTAAGGGTGTTAGGCAGCAATTCTGTTTTTTCTTTCCTACAACAGCAGCATACTGTGTAAATAGATGCTCCAGATTATTGAGAGATCCTGAAAGATACCATAGAAGGTCTTGATGGGATCTGTATTGGGAAGGGGGAGATAGAGATTGTTCGTACACCACTCTTTCCCTCCAATTAGAAGTTTTTCTTGGATCCCAGTCCGTCCAGCAATAGAAGAAGCTCTTCTATTCCCAGGAGAGTATGTGTCAATCCACTCCATTGTCTTGCTTAGTAGAATGGTACCAGCTGGTTTATAGGTGAGCTCTGTGTTTGAAAATCAGGAGGTTGGATTCAGTGGCCCTTGTGGTCTCTTCCAACTCTGTGATTCTAGGAAGATTGCTCTGAAACATTACCATACAAAATACTGATTATCACTCTTCATATTAACACAAACCCCCGTCAAAAAATCCCACCAATATGTTTTCCAGACAAGTACTTTTATCCTTGCCATTTGATCGGCTTCAAATATACACAAAGATAGGGAGTTCATTATTTTCAGAAAATGTTGATGTTATACTCTGTGCCTCATCCAGTGTCAGATGCATCAGGACAGTATTGCTAATGAAATTTTCCTTTTACAGCCTTTGTGTAGTTCCAGTTACTCTTCTGCTTTCAAATTGCTCTCAGACCGATGTTGATGTGATCATTGATCTGCGACATAAAACAACAAGGTAATTTCCAAAGTTGAATCTTTATGTTAATAAAGCAAATGATTAATAATCATTTCAATAATCAGTTGAAAACAGACTTTCAACTGCAGCTAGCTATCTCTTTATTTAAAATAGAAGAAGACTCTTGTGTTTAAATGCACAGTGCCTGCATCCATAAATCACTGATTCTTGGGTAAAGTTAATTGAAGTTAATTGAAAAGCTTTAAACAGGAAATATGCTGTTCATTTCAGCTTAACAGTGAACCTTGTCAAGATGGTTTCAGGCCATGTGGAAGGTTGCAGTAGAGAGAGGAAGGGGGAACAGTCAGGCACTACCAAGATCTTGGGTTTAGCGCAATGAGTCAGCCATCCTGGAAAATGGCAGCTACAGAATTCATGCACAAGACTGAGCTTCTCTTTACATGTATGAAATATGTTCATATACTGATCTGAAACACATGCAAGCATATTCTCCGCACATATGTTTTTGTATGACATATGGCTGATCCAGCGCATCCAAGAATGAGCTGTCTAGAATACTAGGCTATGTGTTGTTAAAAAAAATTCCAGTGGCCAGTAACATCATCACAGTGTGGGAAGGGGCAGTGATCAAAACATGGTGCTCATTTGAGGAAGCGTGTTAGAACAATGTTGTAAATTAAGCAGGTAAGCAGTTAAATGTTTGTCCTGGAGTTCTCTAGTTAACTGCATTCATTTCAGTGGGAGTACTTCAGAGAAGAATTCTTATTAAAAGAAATTCAGAAAAAAATAGTCCCTTTTCATTCTCACAGCTGTGAGAGATTGTGTCTGGATTCATTCTCCAATTACCACTTTCTTCCCCACTTCCAGAACAAATATACACCTTTGGTTCTCCTCCTCTGTCCTGCAGCACTTTTCAAAATCGGTTTGGTTCCAGATCAAAAAAGTTGAATATACAAGGAAATATGACTACATATATGGATCACCCTTGCTTTAATCACAACTGAGTAATTTACATTTAGGAATGAATGGTCTTGAAGAATTAATAACTGTTATTATTAATCATATTATATAGTAAATATTGTCTGCTCAAACAACCAAGGCCTATAGAAGAATTTAATTCTGCATCAAATATATTGAAAGAAAACAGATTTTATCATGTGAAATTGCCATTTTTTGTAATGCAGATAAAGGAGTAGTAAGCTAGTCTACTTGGATTGACTTTGTTTTACCCTCATTATGTTTTTGATTGGGAGGCACCGTTCGTTTGCCTGTGTCATGGATTTATACTCCCTTTCAGACAAGAAGGTGAAATGTGACATGTCTGTTTATTTTTTCTTTTCCAGTGCGGAAACACTTGAAATCCATGGTTCTTTTACTTGGCTTGGGAAAACACAATATAGACTTCAGGTGAAAAGCCAGGAAGTATCTAGTCTGCAGTTAAAGGCCTGTTTTGCTCATACAGGAGTTTATAATCTTGGAACTCCACGAGTATTTGCCAAGCTTTCAGATCAGGTTACTTTGTTTGAAACAAGCCAACAGAACTCAATGCCGGCGCTGATCGTCATCAACAATATTTGACTTGCTGGGAGATTATTTTGAAAACCAAAAAGGATTCTGAATGCTGTTAATAGCTGGGTTTCTTTCAGCCTGCCACCTTGGCATAGGGCCTATTAAAACAATGTAGATAAAATATGAACATAATATGATTACTTGTCTACTTCTGTTTCATAATGCCAGGCATATTGGACTGAAAGTTAATATCTTAATATTTCTTAAGTTAAAATGAAATATTCAGACAAATTGAAGACACTTTGAAACAAAATTTGGAATTTCTTGTATAACTTATCCCCTATTCCAGTGCAGCTTTACTGCTGTGAAAATGTAGAGCATGTCTTAATATTTGTGGAGGAGGTAATTTAGGACAAAGATCCTGTTGGCATGGGGGGGGTTAAGCCATCTGTTGTAAATTATGTTATTTCTGTGAAGTTCAGTAAGATATAGACAACAAATCTCTTCAGTTACTCATTTTCATTTTTTAAAAAGTTAAGTTGAGGTTACTTTTTCATGTACAGATAACCAGTCCTCCTTGGCAACTGCAGACAGTACTTAATGTTCTAAAATTTTTGAAACCAGTTTGGATATTTTCTCATTCATCTCAGTACAAAATGCACTATATCACAACCATGAAATCTTGCTCATTTAAACTCATTGGCTTTATTATGTAACTAGAACAATTTAATTGATCTGTTTAAAATACCAATTAATTAAGCTTTTCAAGAAATGTATTATATTTATAACAAATGTGCTGTAAATAGAATAAAATGTGCACTGTATTTACTGTACTAATGTATTTCATATTTCTGAAGTCCTGGAAGAGATTAAGGTAAGTTTGATGGTTAAGGTAATACTTGATTAAGGTAATACTTGATGGTTAGTTTATAGAAGTTTATTCCTACAAGCATTTATGAGTACAGTGCTTTTATAATCATTATCCTAGACTGCAATCCAGAACAAGATAGCTTTCATGGAATGGCAAGCTGATATAATTTAAATAGCTAGAAGAGTACCAAGGTTGTGGGGGACAGACTTGTTACACCACCAAGGTGCAGTCTCTGTATTACTACCACTGATGTTGTATGTTACATACACAGAATGAGCAACTGGATTAGAGAAGGAGTGGTTCAGATGACTACACTCAGCTAAGGATCTCTATGCATAAGTCTTATTTGTGCACATGCATGCTTCTCTTAGTTAGAACAGACCACTCTTCTCTGCTAGTGACTGTTTAGAAAGATAAGCCTGTTGCTGAAATAGAGACAGATACTATGAATCTGCATGTATCTGTCCACAAACATAACTACAGAATATTTACAGAGAACTGTCAAAGGTACTGTGCCATTGGTAACTATTCCCAAAGTGTAAATTGGCCTGGGGACATTTGAGAACTACCTTCATTTTATATTTAAGGTAGCAGGAATAGGCATAGCAAAAATGTAAAGCAGGATCTAGTGGCAGAATGCATTGGAACTGGTGGGACAACCTCCCTTTGAGAGCAGCACCCTGTAGCTGTGGAGTGCAGGGGAACCTTCCCAACCTAGTTTTTGGATAGCAGAGACCTGTTAAAGGGGAAAAGGAAGTGTGAAAATTTCCACTGCACAACACAGTGTTTATTTGAATTAAATTAAAATAGGACACATGGTCATAGTTTCCTCCAGTAAAATGTATGTGTATGTCTAAAGCCAGAGATTTTTTAAAAAATCTAATAGCAATTGATTTAATAAAACTTCATTTATTAAAACTATCCTTAAAGACATTAGTTCACTATGCAAATATGTTATACTTGTACTGTTATGAAACTTGAAATCAGTCCCTGTATTACCTTCTTTGAACATGGGACAATGAGATAAAGTATTAGTTCCAAACAGATTTCATTCTTGCATTTTCCTTCAGTAATTTAGGGAAGTAGTATACCATCAAGATGGAGCCAAATATCAAAACCAGAAAGCTAACTAAGGTTTTACCAGCATTGATCTCAGACTTTGGGAGAGCGCCATGCACATACACACTGAAAATTGTTGTTAGGTCACAGTAGCTATAGAATGAATCTACAACAGTGACTTTGAAGATATACATGCCATTGTACTGTGGAAATATTACTCTGTTCTTTTCATTCTTGTTTAGAACTTGATACTTAGAGGTAGCTGATGGTAACGAATCATTTCCTCTAGGTGTCTTGCAACTGTGATAATTATTTCTGCCCCATGAAGCAGCTGGCTCACTATCAGGATCCAATAGCATTTGGGTTGTCCAGTTCTGTGCCTCTGAGATACAATTTGCCTCTACTTCATTCAGGAGATAATCATAATTATGCATTCCATTTATTTCAATGAGTACAAAATCAGCAGGTACATATTCCACAAACTCATCGTTATCCCACAGTTCAAGTACTGGAATCCATGGACTGTCATAATACAGGAGAAGAGGACATCCCCAATGTTCATACTGATAGGTGACATTAAGATTCTCCTGTGGTAAACCTTTTCTGCCAAGAAACTTTGGATCATATAGACTTCGATCAACTATATAAGAGAATTTTTGCAGCAGGCGTGGCTTAAAGAGGCCCTTGCTGCATGCTGTAGTAGTCCTAACAATTCTGATATGTTTCTTAGGTGGACAGTCCACGGCAATAAGAGCAGTCAATGGATGCATGTCAACACAGAACATGCCTTTGTTGTAGACATCCACTGTGATTGAAGACACCTTGCCTGTGAGGTAATCATTTTGAAAGTCTTCATGAGCCATTCCTGAGAACTGTTGCTCTAGCAGTTTTATATGTAAGATGTATTTTGGGTTTCCATCATAGGTATAGTCTTCTTGCACAATGTGTGCCCGGAATGCCAGCACATGTGGATTGCTCACAGTAACATAAGGATGTGCCCCAGTGCCTGGCTTGGGCACAAATGTGACATTAAAAGAAAGCTGCTGCTTCATATCAATATAAAACATACGTTCATGAAACTCACCACTAAGGACCTCTATTGGACAAGGCTGCATTGGTGGCCGTAGACCCATGAGCCTGGCCTGTACATTGATAGTACATTTATGGAAACTGTAATAATCAGATACATTGATGGGAACAGGCCGTACAATGCTAAGGATTCCACTGTGCTCAAACATCATCACTTCACAGTGATCATCTGGCTTGCTCATCTTCTTTTCCCCAAGATGTACCATTTGGCTGGAGACCATGTCCAGGCTTCCATAGAAAAGTCGATTCTTGGTGATGGCTGCAACCTCAGAACTGCTGGCAGTCACAGAACATACACCTTGATCATGCGTAGGGAATGATGAGTTAGGATAACCTTCTGTAGGAAGCACAGTGACAGTTTCTATTGTCAGCCCATTGTTGGAGGAGCTCACTAAGTGGTCATGGCTCCAAAGTATGATAAAACCTCTTAGACCAGGGGGAAGTATGCTTAAGACTTTGTCTTTATCGTGGAGAGAGAAATCAAATGGTGTACCTCTTTCCTCTGTCATGTACTCTAGGTCTCCATATGTGAAATAAGTCAAAGTTGAATTACCTTCAGTCCTCTTGAGGAGCATTCCAATTTCTGATGAGGAAGCAAAATGGTATACTCCAAGCAGTATGCCATCAGGGTATGGCCTACCCTCCATAGGCTTGAATGAAAAGCCTCCATTGCTGGAGTAGAAGATCTGGCTGTTGCTGGCCAAACTGCCTGTGTTATATGCGAGAACAATTTTACTGATACCATAGCAGACAGGATCTTTTAGAGCAAAGCAGCAGTCATAGTTTGAAAGCTCAGTAACTGGCTTATTAACCCCCAGTGCTTCTGTCCATAAATCCAATGACCCATAGAAATAAATATAAACTTTCCCATTTACCACTAGCAGAAGCTTACTTGACTGGACAAAGGTAGCATCACTAATTAGGGCTGGAGAAGCTGTTAAAGCTGCTGGGATAGCCAGTGGCTGAAGGCTACTCTCAAATCTGTCAAAACTGAGAAAAACATTTTCCCCAAGGAATAAAATTGGGGAAATCCCTGTGGAAAATCTCTTTCCACATTGGTGTTCTATTAAAATTGGGTCATCATGGACAAAACTAAGAAGCTCACCAGTTGGAGGGGTTGTTCGTTCCTCTGCCAAATCAAAAGACACGGCCGAATGAACTAGCATCTCAGAGCTGCAGGGCCAGGCAGCAACTTTCACGCTATTTGGGAATAGCCAGAATTTCACGAATATGACTAAGTACAATAACATGGCAGTCTTGGTTGTTTTCTTCTTCTTCTTTTTATCAGTTATAGCCTGATGTATCAAGACTTGGATTAAAGCAGGTACAGTTATGTCATCCCAGGGTCTGTCGGACTTTGCCGGTCAACTGCGCTGGCTGCTGCGTCTAAGAGGCAGTTGGCGGACTTAGGGGGAGGGGTAACGACAGGATGGCCTCCTACTGCCCTGGTTTGGTTGGCGCCGGCGGCATATCACCGGATGCGCTCTCCGTGCCGTAAATATGTGTGTCTGACTCGTGACAGCTCTCTCTCAGACTTTATTTTCAGGCTATTGATAACAGAGAGGGATAATAATAGTTTGTCACTGAACTCTTGGTACAGACACGAAGTCTTTTAATGTTGAAGTAATGGGATTCTGTTTGGAAAGGCAAATCTGAGCACATCTTCTATTGTCTCCAGTATCAGTCCCCTGTGTAATTGATAATAGATGAACTTACGTCTAGGTGGCTTGCATTCCTTGAGATGTAAAATATACAGAGGCCTCTTGACTTTCACAAGGATTCAGGGTGCAGAACCCTCATGATAGTAAAAAAATCTAAATAACCCCCCCCCCACCTGAGTGAGCATTTCCCTTCCCTCTCTGGGTTCTGCTGCCCCACATTTGCTTGCCTTTTGCCTGGGCGCCTTCCAGGCATCTGGGCAAAAGGCAAGGAAATGGGAGGGGCAGCCCTGTGCCCAGAGAAGATGCTCCCATGCCTTCCCTCCCCCATTCACTTGTGTTTTGCCAGGGTGCGTTGCCTTCCTTCCAGGTACTTGGTCAAAAGGCACGCAAATCAGAGGGGGCAGCCATGCGCAAGCTAAGGCACATATGTGCCTCCCCACCATTCACTTTCATTTTGCCCAGTCATGCCTCCTTCCTTCCATGCACCCAAGCAAAAGGCAAGCAATTGGGGCAGCCACGTGCCCAGAGAAGCACACAGGGCTGCCCTCTACTGTTTGTTTGGCTTTTG
Source organism: Cyclura pinguis (assembly GCA_030412105.1). Classification (NCBI taxonomy): domain Eukaryota; kingdom Metazoa; phylum Chordata; class Lepidosauria; order Squamata; family Iguanidae; genus Cyclura; species Cyclura pinguis. Next base: position 207,890,478 of record CM059602.1, on the reverse strand, counting down.
CCTGGGGGCGTGGAAGGAAGGCACACATGCCCAGGCAAAATGCAGAGGAATGGGAAGGGGAGAATTGCAGGGAGGCAAGTGAGTGCCTTGCAAATTAATAAAATTTGCGAAGGCCAAACCTGTAAATGTGGAGGGAGGACTGTACACAATATGCAAATATATTGAACATAACACTAAAATTCCTTTTGAAATCCAATAAGATGTCAGGTTGGACTACATAGGGAGAGATCACTCAGAAAATATAATTTTAAAATGTTTTGTAAAGTAAGGGCAGTTGAATCAAGTCAGAAGTCTGATGGAAGAGCAGTTCACATTGTAGGTGCCATTACAGTAAATGTCCTGCTTCAAATGACAGCCAAATGGACATTAGGAGTGTGTGGTACAACCAGGAGGGTGTTTTTGGACAACCTTGAAGATCTAAGGCAGACCTGCACAACTTGACAGTAGGTAAGGGCTCAAATTAAATAGGCTAAACTTCTTCGGATCACAGATAGGTTTTTAGCATCTCACTTTCAAAATAAAGTTATAAAAATGGTATAGTAATGTTTTTATTTGCAAAATAATTTTAATCATTAATTATACTATAATAATTAATCATGAATTAATTAATCTAATTAATGATTAAACTATTTTGCAAATAAAATAAACCATATTATATAAAAAGAAATTTCAATTATTATACTTAAGAAACAAAATATTACTTTGGTAAGTTTGAATGTTATCCATCTTCAAACTGACTCTGAGTTTTCTTGGCAAGATTTCTTCAGAGGGGGGTTGCCAGTGTTTGCCTCTGAGGCTGAGAGAGTGTGACTTGCCCAAGGTCACCCAGTGGGTTTCCATGGCTAAGCAGGGATTTGAACTCTGGCCTTCTGGAGTCCCAGTCCAACATGTGACTCACTAGACCAGAGGTAGAGAACTTTGTTGGGAACAGGGGCCATTTTTCTCCACCATACTCACTTAGGGAGCTGCACAGGAGTGTTTTGGCATACCTGAAGTGAGGCGATGTTACTTCAGTGGCCATTTTGGCTGATTTTCAGGCTTATTTATTTATTAATGTCTGGAAGGCATTGGCGAATTAGGGGAAGCAATCTGCCACATTTTCAGGTGTTTTTAGTAGCTTTGGGATGGTTTCCAGGCCAAAGAAAAAAGAAAAAAAACCCTCAAAAACTGCCTCCTTTTTTAAAAAAATATGGGTCTTGGGGCTTTGGAGGGCTTCAGGAGCCACACTTAGGGTTGGATATAGCTCTGCCTGTACTTTGTCCACTCCTGCAAGTTAAGAAGTATTATTATTCTACCAGCCCCTCTGACCAGAGAGCCGAGGAAGAACAAGTCGCAGCACTCATGGACAAGTGATGAAGCTGGGCTTCCAGCAAGGAGACGGGGGGCAGCTCTGCAGGAGGAGGCGTAAGGACAGAGGAGTCCTGAGGGTTGGGGACGTGGGGCAGGGTGCTGAAGAGCTGCCTCACTGCTGTCTAAGCCAGCCGACTCGCAGCCCGTGGGGGGGCAGAGGAGCGCTGCTCTCAGCCCCTAACTTGTCAGAGAGCCCCCTGGAGGGGAGACGCTTGGCACCTGAGATCGTTCCCACCACCTCATCCAGTTGGCCTAGAAAGGCTGGTCAAACCATAAGGCAGCGACAGCCGATCTTTGGTGCTGCCAACTCATGCGTTCCCAGGATTCCCCACCGTGCCTCCATTGCGCTCTCCGAAGAGTGGATTGCCCAGCCCACCCTGGACGGAGGGAAGAGAGGGGCAGAATGGATCTCCGACCATGGAGGGACAAAGGAGGCTTTGCTGGGGAAGGGTATGACACTCCTCTCGCGTCCCTCACTCTTGTCCTCCCAGCTGCAGGAGTGATCGTGCCTAAGGTGGAGGGACAATCTCATCCCCCTTGCTCTTGTTCCCACTGCGGGAGTGATCATGCTCAGGGCGAGTGGGAGAGGGAAGTGGGGGGGTCATCTCATCCCTGGTGCTCTCCTCCCCACCACCAGGGAGCAATTATGCTTGGAGTGGTGAGAAAGGGAAGTGGGGAGGCGATCTCATCCCCAGTACTCTCCTCCTCCCTGCTGCAGGCCACTGGATGCGGGCCACATGGAGTACTTTTGTGGGCTGCATGGGACCCACGGGCCACATCTTATGCAGGCCTGATCTAAGTGATTCATAAGAGAAGATGATCTCTTAGATCAGCAGTCACCAACTGGCAGTCCGTGGACCACTGATGGTCCACAAGAAAATTTGGGTGGTCCGTGGAGAGATTTGGACATTATTTGATTTCCAAGTTCCGGTTCAGATACGAGAGCTAGAGACATGGTCCTCAATGTGCTCCACCAAAGACTACCACTGCCGTGGGTTGCTGATACTAGGGGGCCCTCATACCGGCTTGCCAAGTACCCCTGAACTAAAGGGGTCTTGCCAGAGGTGGATTTGCAACCAGGAGCCAAGACAAGACCTGTATGGTGAACCAGGAGGAGGTAGCCAAAGGGTCTCCCAAGAGGCTGTCGCTGCCATTTTTTCATCTCGCCTGCAGCAGTTTGGAGGAGACAGAAGGGATTACCTCTCTCTCCATACACCTGGCTGCCAAATTTCTTCTGGCCAATTTTATATACATATATATATACTATTATTTTTTCATTGTGTGATATTGCTGGAAGACCTGTGTTGGGAATAGGACAATAAGACCTTCTACTTCAGACTTTGAATTAACTTTCTACAGAGGACCTCTGTGAGTCCAGGAAGATTTCCTCCCCTTCTCTTACGCTTCCTTGGAATGGTCCGTTTGTTGCTCTAGGAAGAAGAAGAAGAAGCCCAGCACACAGTATTTAACAACTATAATACAACAGATAATCTAAACTCAACTTTGCTGCTTCTGCTTTCCCTACCGGATGGAAGGTTTTTTGTTTGTTTGTCTGTTTCTGTGCCTAATTCCTGGCATTTCCCTCTTCATTTGCTAAGACACAGCTGAAGACAAGCCTTTGTTTCTTTTTTCCTTCTGCTCTAAACTCAAAATGAACTAATAGCCCCGAAATACTAAGTTTACATTTTCTGCAAGATCCATTTTGCAAGAGTGAGTTTTTTCCCTTTTTTTGAATTTTGGAGACCCCACGTGTGTGAAAATTGACAACATGAAAGACTTTCCCAATCTATGTAGATTTGACTGCTTGAGATGCTATGTTTTGTTGATTTATCCTCTGCTCCCCCTCTTCTTTCCAACTTGAGTGTGATTCTCTAGTTCACCCAGGTTTCTTGGAAGGTATTGTGTGTGAGCTCTGTGACTGCAACTGTTACTGCTCTAACTTAGATCCATACTGTTAGACATTTGACGGCTATATCTGTTTACCCTCCAAAACCAAAACCAGCTGCAACACAAAGAAAAAAGAACAACTCAGTGAGAAGAAGTGAGAGGAACTGTGAGAAAATGACAATAAAGAAGAAAGAAACAACGAGAGAGGGAGAAGAGGGGAGAGAGGTCTGGAAGGGACACTGAAAGATAACAAACTTGTTTATTGAACCTGCTTAATGGATTTATTTGATGAATTTATTTGATGAATCTATTGAATCAATTTCTGTATAGATTGGGAAACCAAAAGTCAGTGTATGAATTCTGTAACACCCACAGTGCAGTAACACTAAATATATTATTAGGATAGATATTTTGAATGAATTGACACAGTGGCTAATGAACAAACTGATATTTTGATTTATCTTTATAGTACCTGCCTGATGAACAAAGGTGTCTGTAAATATCAGAATATGAATCAACTGGTATTTTGATTTATCTCTGTAATATCTACTTGATGATTTAAATTTCTTGTAAATAATAAGTTTGTTATAATTCAACAAGTGCATTTCATATTAATAAAATGGAACTTTTATGATCATTTTTTTATAGATGTTTGTACCTTTTTAAAAAAATTCATATTAGTGGTCCGCAGCATTCAAAATTGTGAGTTTAGTGGTCTGTAAGACCTGAAAGGTTGATGACTGCTGTCTTAGCTAACTGTATACCAAGTTGTTCAGGGATTTATATAGTAGCAAGATTTAAAATCTGTCCCAATAGCAGCTTGGCAGCCAGTGCAATTTTTTAAGCAAAGGTGATGTGCTGCTGGTACCCTGCTGTGCTCAGAAACCTAGCTGAAGCATTCTGGGCCAGCCTTAAGGCAGCCCTGCATGCAGCATATTCCAATAGTCCAGCCCTGAGGTTGCTATGTCTGGACTACCGCTGCAAGGAGGATTGAAGGGAATGCCCCTCGCCATATCTCATAGACAGTACTTAACAGCAATTATTTTTAAAAATCCACTTTTTCCCTTCCTGGGAAGGCCAGGAGGCTGCCAAATATGGTGGGAATGCCCTCCAAACCCCATAGAAGTCATTTTGGGGGATTTTGTTTAAAATTACTGTTATAACTGCTTCAAAACTGGATTGCAGGATTGTTTTGAGATTGCTTTTAGGCATTTTTAACAAGTATTTTAATAGGTTTTTCAAATGTGTTTATTTTAGCGTTGTTTTAGTTGGTTTTTATTTGTTGGTTGCCTTGGGAGGCAATACAGAAATACTAGGAAGAAAGAAAGAAAGAAAATCCCTGGAGGGTCTCAGGCAACTCACGACCACACTTTGCCCACCACTGATTTATTTCTGAAGTCTCACAAGTGTCCATTACAACTGAGGCCTTTTCTGCACGGGGTTATTAACGCGGGTCAATGTGTTTTGGCATGGAGCTGTTCTGCATGTGGGAGCAGATTAGGTTCGCTTTATTTACCGTCGTTCTGCATGTAATCCCGAGTTAGTGTGCCCCCATGTGGTGGGAAAGTGCGCTATTTGAAAACCGAAAAAAATCCTCAACAATTTTCAAGATCGAGCAGATTCGGACTTTCGCAGTGATGCAGATATGTACATTCACACCAACGTGAATTGGTGGTCAGCGGAGGGTGGGCTGTGGGCATGCTCACCTTCTCCAGCTGTCCCCGCTCACCAAAAGAAAGGCAGGTGCCATTTTTGGTTTTATTTTACAAAATGGAGTAACTGGACAAAACGTGGCACAGGCATGTTAAAATGATAGAGCTGTTTTCTATTTTGCAAATGTTTTACTGTATTTGCCAGCATTATACGCACTGCTATATAAGACACACCCTATTTTCAGACTATATTTTTCAGGAAAAAATATTTTAGTACTCCGTTCCCGATTCCTGTCCTATCTGCTTGGGTGGGGGGACTTCCCCCCGTTCCTCTCCTCCTCATGAGGAAAGTTTCCTGCGGAAGCTGGAAGAGGGGTGTGTGTATGTGTATAAGAAGCCCCTTCCTCCCCATTCTTCTCTTCCTCGTAAGGAAACTTTCCTGCCAAGGTTGGAAGAGGACGGAGGGAGGGAGGGAACATGTGTACGTGTGTGTAAGAAGCTCCTTCCGCCCATTCCCCTCTGGGGCAGGACTGTGCTGGCAGTGGGGCAGACATGAGCGGGGAGCATGAGATTGCCCTCCCTGCATCCTTCTCCCACACGCCCTAGGCAGGATCGTGCCAGTGGCCGGGTGGAGATGAGCAGGGAGCGCAAGATCGCTCTCCCAACTTTGCCCTGCCAGGTGATCTGCCTGGGTGGGGGGAGTTACCATATTCGCACTCCATTTTCAGAAGGCATTTGGGTGGGGGAAGTGCCTCTTATAACACTGGCAAATACGTACCTACATAGGTACATACAAACGTACCAACCGAAAAGAGTAAAAAAAAGCCAATCACAGCTGGTGGGGTGGGGTGAGGGGAGTAGCGGGAGTGGCCACTGCCGAAGCAGTGCGGATGCATGAACTCGCACTCCTCCAAATCAAAACGAAACATACCGAGGAGCTGCGCAGAAGCAAATGAGGGAAAGCCTGCGTTATTCGGATCCGATAAGACACGGTAAGAAATGGTACAAACCGCTTCACAAGCCTCATGCGGAAAGGGCCTGAGTATGAAGTGTGGAGGAGAAGCTTGTCTTGTACTGAGCTCTGCAGCCATTTTTTCCCCAAATATATACCCTTTTGCAAGCTGTTTCAGTTTATAGCATTACTTTTTCTTTTTAGTATTGTTTATCATTCTTTAGTTCAGTTAGGTAGGTAGCTATTTATTTATTTATTTATTTATTTATTTAATTTGCTAGCTGTCAAACGGGCCAAAGGAGAACATGAAAAGGAGCCTCATTTAACTCAAACACCATGTGTAATTTAAAAAGGACACAGAAGGTCCAGCCGTGGAACTCAATCTGCTCCTAAAACATCAAAATAACTGAATATTGTTCTTTTTCTCCTTGCTAGTGACTTTGTAAGTAATCTATCATCCTCAATAACTGGAAATAGGTATGGTGCTCTGGAATCTGATTTGCTCATTGTACAGGAGCTGCCTTCCCTGTATTCTGATTCTTGTGAAACTTCCTCCTTTGCAAATGAGGGAGCAATTTCAGCATCCGCATGACCCCTGCTACTGCATCCCTGTTGCTGCCGCTGCTGGTGCCATCCAGCCCTCTGTGAGGGCTCCATGGACCCCCAGAGGTCCACAAACCCCAGGTTAAGAACCACTGCTCTGAAGTAAATTATAAAGGAGCATCAGGTACTTGAGAAATAGAGAATGAGAAGAAGCTGATCATAAATAATTCAGTTCCTCTGGACATCTTTCTACTCTGATAAATGCTTTGGAAATACACAATGTATTTTTTAGGATAAATTCATTGTGTGGCTTGGTTCTGATTCTGTGATGTGACAATTTGCCTCTACTTCATTCAGGAAGGTAATCATTGTGATTGTTGTTGTTGTTGTTGTGTGCCTTCAAGTTGTTTCCAACTTATGGTAGACAAACCTATTAAAAGGTTTTCTTGGCATGATTTGTTTGGGGGGATTGCCTTTGCTTTCCTCATAGGCTGAGAGAGTGTAACCTGCCCAAGGTCATCCAGTGAGTTTCTATGGTTGAGCAGGGATTTGAACCCTGGTCTCCAGAGTCATAGGCCCTTTCTGCATGACATTGCTGTTGCATTTTTGCCACAGGATGGCAGCAGTCGGCAGGTCACACTTCTGCGTGACGTTGTCGCCCCCCGCTGCCATCTTGTCACAGAGCGTCGCGCTTGTGCAATTTTCGCAAAACAGAAAAAATCTGTTTCGCACCTGCAATTGTGCGGTGCTCCAGCCACTTCTGGTCATGCGGAAGATGTGGAAGTGCATTGGTAACGCTTCCTTCCATAGCGCAGCAATGGAAAAATCCTGGCTGTGCTGTGGAAGGAAGACATTGCGCCATTGCGTTCTCTTCTGCATGGACCGAGCGGGTGCAGAGGGGAGCATTGTTGATGCGCTCCCTTCTGGACCCGGGACTGCAGTGAGACAACGCGGAAGAGCTTCATTGCACGGAAATGGCCTTAGTCCAATGCTCAAATCACTACATCATTCTGACTCTGGGTATTCTAAGTGTACGTAGTTCTGTATGTCATTTATTTACTAATATATAAAAGTCAAAATTTGTTTGTTGGTCTGTGTCAGGCAAGAAGACCGCATATGATTGGCTGTGTGAGGTGAAGAGCTCATATGATTGGCTGCCTGAGAAGATTCTATGAAATCGTGGCATTCCAGTTTAGGGAGGGGCCTTTAGAATTTTCAGTCAGAGAATAGGCTGGTTGCTATGGAGACAAGGCCTAGCAGCAAGGAGGAGGGCAGTGTATTGTTGGGGATGATAGGAGTTTCAAACCCACAGAAATGCAGCGGAAAAACCAGAGTTCAGCGAGCCAACAGCAGCAGCCTTATTCCCCAGTAAGGATACTCACACACGGAGGAGTTTCTTCCAAACAGGAGGCACTTTATCTTGCAGCAAAGTTCCGTTATATGCAAAACATAGGACAGCCGGACAAAGGCTTGCGCCAGACACCGGTTTGGTCAACAGACAAATACATACTGGGGATTGCTTTCTTATATACATATTTACAACCAATCAGGTAGAGGTTTGCACACCTCCCTCTACCATCTGCACACGACCCCAGTTTCTTATGCAACCTTGCAATTGTCCACAGCTGGGGCATGATGCAACATCTTTGCAGTGGGCTGATCATTTTCCCAGCGTTCCCTGCCTGGAATCCCTGACATGTATTCCATCAGGAACCCAACCTTTGTATGTTAATAATTCTGAATACAGATTAGACTGGGGAATATGGGGAAAAGTTACAGGTACTGGACAAGACAGTTTGGGGAATTAGAGACACAGGATCTCAAATCTTTTTAACAAGTATTACCCATGAGAAAATAAAATACCAGGCAACACTGGGTATATATGCTAGTTTGAAATAATTCAAAAGCAACAAATATCTACTCCACACATTTATCTTTGTCTTACATTTTAAGAAACTTCATACTCTTCCAGGTTTGAACTGTTCTGACAGCAAGTTCTGAGTGGTGTTGGCTGTTAGATGTGGGGAGAGGAAAACGGAAGGCCTGGGACAAGAAGCTTACTGTAGTCATAGTGCTATCCCATACCTGTCTTTCACCTCAGACAAACTACACTGTGGCTCTGATCACATATTCCCCCTGCCCCCTTCAAACTGCCATCCATTAGTTGCCATTACATCTGGATAAAGCAGGAAAAGTAGAGAAGGTAGGCCCATCTCATTAAGTCAGTTTAAGAATTAATTTTATTTGGCTTCTTGTCTCTCTGAAATCTCTTTTTCAGTGTCCAGTGTACCTAATTATAAAACATTCGTAGAACTTCAAGGTGAATTAGTGCCTAAGTTTTATTGGTGTAACCTTCCTTCCCTAGTCTAGTTTCACTTTGTATTGGTTTTACTATACTTTGAGCATATGGTCATATTTCTTTTAAATTGTCCTTTTGGTCCTCTATATATCTCCTCAGGTGTGTCTGTGTGCCTTCAAGTCACTCATTGATTTATGGTGACCCCATGAATTTCACAGCATTTCCACAGGCAAGGAATACTCCGAGGTGGTTTTGCCAGTTCATTCCTCTGAAATACAGCCTAAAGCACCTAGTATTCATTGGCAGTGTCCCACCCAAGTACTAACTAGGGCTGACCTTGCTTAGCTTCCAAGATTGGACAAGAACTGGTGCCTTCCGAGTATTTAGGCAGGCTTCTCTGTGTTAATTTCTCTGGAAAAACTGCTCCCAAGAGTTCCACCATTACAGTCATTAATATGAATTATAAACCATTTTTTCCTCCTCACAGAAACATATTGTTAGATACTCTCCCCTTCTCTGAGTGGTGAAAACATGGATGGTTTCCTTTTGAGGGATAGAACCATTGAGACATAACATTGTTTCTTTGATGCGTGGTTTGTTTAGACATATACTGGAAGAGGAGAACGGAGACAGGCAGCATTCATACTCCTTCACGGCAGCAGACTCAATGGCCTGTATTACGTGGACAGATCAAACCTGTGTATCCAAGATTCCTTCCAACCCACAGCTCTCAGTTTTGCTTTCTCCCACTTCTGTCCTTGTCTCTGTTTCTTAAATTCCCACAGTTCCTTTCCTGCAGAAACCTAGTTGGGAGTTCATGAAACAATGTCCATTGCATTTAAAGTAGTACTCTAGCAAGGTCCTTTCAGCATCTTCCAACCATCAACTTCCATAAGGCAGCAACCTCAATCAGGAACAACCAACTCCCTTAAGGAAGGATGTGCCTGTCATTACTTGGCCAGAGTTCAGGATAACATGTGGAAGTATGGAGATTGTTCACTTAAGCCTACAGTGCAATCCTATGCAAGTCTTACTTAGGATAAGGTTTGTAGTCTTAGCACTTTATCTGGCTGTTTAGCATCCAATATAAAGTCAGCACTGGTGGAAAAGATTCCCCTGCTCATTCCACTGCAGTTTCCTAAGACTCGTTCTGGAGCAGACAGGTAAATTTGAGGACATAGTGGGGTTGAGGGGAAGGGAAAATCACATTGTGTATGTGGCAGTCCACTAATACTGTGCTGCCTGTTACCTCAGGTCCTGGTGATTCAGATCTCTCTATAATGCATAAATTGTACCTTGTTCAATTGCCTCATGTGCCACTCAAAATTATTTGAGAACTGTTGCTAAGAAGTCACACCAATTTCTGAAGACTGTTAATTGTTTGATCATAGAATCATAGAATCATAGAAATGTAGAGTTGGAAGAGACCACACGGGCCATCCAGTCCAACCCCCTGCCATGCAGGAACACTCTCAAAGCACTCCCGACAGATGGCCATCCAGCCTCTGCTTAAAAACCTCCAAAGAAGAAGACTCCACCACACTCCGAGGCAGCAGATTCCACTGCCGGACAGCCCTGATCTTGAAGGCAGAACTCTGTGAAATGTACTGTCTACCAAGAGTATCTATTCCATTAAAAAACAAACAAACAAGTAGAATATGCACAAATTGCACAAAGCCAGATAATTCCAATAGCACTAGTTTTGTTGAGTAACTATGTTGACTGAATTCATTATATCCCATTTTTGGGCCTCTACTACCTCAAAATGTATGAAAAACCATTGAAATCAATAGACTGTACACACAGGTAGATATAAACAGAACAGCAGCCAGAATTCAGTTGCTGATGAGCACCTTTTAATTTATTTTAAAGGCTGCACTCTATGCTGTCATTCAAAGAATAATTTTTTAAAAAATAGTATGCAGTAATCAGACTCAAGAGAAAAATAAGAAACTGAAAGAAAAACTCCAGCTTAACATTTCCAACTGCACATTATCTGAGTACATGCCGCATACTGTTGCAGTGATAGAATCAAGGACAGTAGGACACAACAGCTTGTTCCATCAGTGCCTCACAGCTTTGCTGTTGTCTAAACATAAATGAAGCCTTGAATGACTAACTTATGCTCTGCTAAAAAGATGCTTCCCCTTATCTGCTATTGCCAATAGCAGATACAGTGGCAAATTTCCATGTAATAGCAATGTTTTTTTTTTTTTTTCAGGCTTATATCTGATTTAATTGACCATTAAGTAGGTTTGAAACTTCTTCCATTTTTATTAAGCTTGCCTGACAAACATGGCTCTGTGGCCAGTCTGTTTCTGCAAACAATAGAGCCAGCATAGGTTTAGTCTTCTCTGCTGTTCAGTTAGTGAGAAAGACAAAGAGAGATTCAAAGCACCTTTGAGACTAACTGCGTAGATGTAATTTCTAGCGTTAACTTTTGGGGACACAGTCCACTTCATCAGATGTCTCTGAAATCTTATGGTGGGAATTTCTTCTTCCCAGTTAATGTCAAAGATACTACTGACTTCCTTTTTGTCTTTTTCTGTTTGGATAGATTTAACACACCTTTCTTTTTGAATACTACTATGCATAGTCAGTGAGGTGAAAGAGCTAAAATACATTTTTTATATATGTACAAATCTGTAACATTTTTTTTCAAAGGGTATAAATTTCAATAAAATGAGAGGTAACAGCAACTTTTTAAAAGTACTGAATAGCATATTCTAGTTATTTTTAAAAGCATTTTTGAATGTGATTTTGACGGGAAATTTTCAGCTTTTAAGCTTAACCAGTCCATGAATAAACAGTACAAAAGTGAGCAATGGTGGAAAGAAGAAGAAAGATTCAGCCAGTCAGTGTTAAAACTGAATCTGACATGTTAGATACCATGTTTTGAATGCCACCATTCCCACAAAAGCAGATGTTGAGATTTGTACATATCTGGAAAGTGCCAGGTTGGAGAAAGCAACTCTCAGAAAGGACTGATGAAGCATTGGGCAAAAAAATATGAGCTCTTTATGGGCAAAAATTTCAACGAAAGTCTAATATACCTTATATTCTTTCAAGATAAAGAAGACTACTGGCTTGTGTTTATTTTTGTCCTCTTAATTGTTTAGGTGCTCCTTCAGAATGCGTGCCTCTAAGGAAAGAGGGATTTCTCCCTTTCGAAGTATGCTGTTTCATTTGAAAAAATACAGCACCTGTTTTTGGTATTACACAGCCGCCTCCTTGTTTCTGTTTTTGGAACTACAATTCCCAACATCCCCATCATTGCCTATGCTGATGGGAGTTGCAGTCCAACAATGCCTGGAGGGCCACATTTCCCCAACCATCTAGTTTAGCCCCTGAAGACTCTTGGGCTGCTTCCAGGTGAGATTATTAGTGTGTGGTTACCTAGCCTCACTGGCACAACTGTTTCAGTGGTACTGGTCTTATAATCTTCACTTGATTCTCTCCTCCCCCTCAATATTTTCACTACTATATTTAGTTCCCGGGAGAGAGGACTTAGCTGCCTAAATACCCTAAAGGCATCAGATCCCATCTCACTTTGGAAGCTAAGCAGGATCAGCTCTGGTTAGTACTTGAACTGGACACTGCCAAAGCTTACCAGGGCTGTAGACCCTATTTCAGAGGTAGGAAGTGGCAAAAACACAGCCGAGTATTCCTTGGTTAAGGAAACCCTGAGGCCATTTCTGCACTAGACTGTTATAGTGCTGTTATTCCACTTTAAACATCCTATGGAATCCTGAGGCGGCAGTTTAGGGAGGGACCTGAGGCCTATGAAATTCATGGGCTCGCCCTAAGTATACAGGCTACTTGAAGGCACATAGGCACAGAAGGCGCTTTTATCTATCTATCTATCTATCTATCTATCTATCTATCTATTTTTATTGCTCCGCTCCTCCCTTCTCTGTGCCTTCTCTCACTTTTAAACAAAGCAGGACTTAACCGTTCTCAAATAAGCCCAGCGTGATAGTTATTGCGCGCACACTGGGGCAGGAGCAGAAAAGACTCCTGCTATATTTTCTTTGAAAGAAAATTTTTGCTCAGGGGCAACAAAGTCCTTTGTTGGGCCAAGTGAATGGCCCCCCGCAATGGGCCCACTGAACCGCACGCAGCAGGCGGGAAAAGGAGATCCAGCGACTCCCAAGGCAGAATTTTCCAAAGGAGCCTCCTGTCTTAGGAGAGCCTGCGGAGCAGGAGGCCCCTCTCTCGGCTTCTCCTCTGGACGGAGAACTCGAAGAGAACTTGGGCCATTTCCGCACTAGCCTGTTACAGTGCTCTTATTCCACTTTCAACATCCTATATTACCTTCACTCCTGTCTGAGATGAAATAACTTTTCCCCTGATAAAACGAGAGCAAAAAGATCCCTTGAGCTGTTGTGCAGCCGTAACTGTGACTTCTATAATATTTTGGCACACTGGCAAGTAACAGAGGCAGTGCCATCATCAATTTAAGAGGAAAGCCATACTTTCAGCTCTGTTATTCATTATAAAGGATAGCAGATTATTCCAGAAGGACACAGAAACCGATACATAATAAACTGAACTGGCATCTCTATACAAAAAGTGTAGTTACACTCCAGAGTTATACTCTGAACCTCCCTAAACAGCAAACTCCAGATTCCATGGGAGGTTGAAAGTGGAAGAATAGCACAGTGTAAGGCGGGAATGGCGGGAATGGCCTCATTAGACTAATGCCGGCCGAAACGTATTCCAGCAAAGTCGGACTACTGTCATTCTTGTTTTCGGGGCGTTTTCCCTCTTCAAGACCGCCCGAGCAGCTCAGCCCAGGCCCACTGAACAAGCTCCAGACTCCCAGACGCGCAGCGCTCTTGCGACCCAGCCCAACCGTTCTCCCCCCGCCCCACGCCGGGCTCGTCTAACCCGGGCAGCTCCCGCGGCGGAGCAAGCGTGCAAGAGACGGAGGGGAGCAGCCGAACTCGCTTCTCATTGCAGGAGACCACCGGCGGGGGCGAGGCAGGGGGATCGCTCCCATATCCAAGGCAGCTCCCCTTTCGCCTAAACGACCGATGCCGGGAAGGGGAAGCCCTTCCGGGAGGGCGGGGGGCGAGGACTCCCGCAGAAGAAGGAGAACTTCGCCGAGTTCCCACCCGTCGTTGCTGTAAGACCGGCGTGTTCCCGGGGACGCAGCGCTTTTGGCTCTCCTCCGACCTCTCCTCAGTCCAGAGGTGTGAGGGGAGCCGAAGGAGAACCGGAGAGTTCGGCTGCTTTCTCCCGGGCTCCTGGGAGCGCCGTTTTTCCGTGGACGAGGCGCTGCGGCGGGGGGCTGCCGAAGGGGCGGCGACTGGCGGGGGCAGCCGCGGCCAAAGGGGCGCGCGTCTTGCCTCGGCGCTACCTCAGCGGCCCTCAGAAGCGCCGCCGCGCCCCTCGGCTTCCCCGCTTCGAGAGCGTCTCGGTGGGGAAGTTGCCTGGCACCGCGGAGGCGGAGGATGCGAGGCGAGCGTATGGCGCTGGGCTTCTCTCGCCCGGGCCCCTAGCCGAGGTAAAGGGAGCCTTCGCTGGGCGCCCGAAGGGACAGAGGCCGGGAACGGAGGGGGGTACGAAGGGGGAGCCGGGCTGAAGGCTCCAGAGAGTCGTTTGAACCGTTCTTGGGTGTGTAGAGGAACGTCGTAGGACGGTGGAAGGGACTGCCTCGAAGTGTGGTGGGAGCCTCCTTCCTCGAAGACCGTTTCCGTGCTAGACTGTTACAGCGCTCTTATCCCACTTTCAACATCCTGTGGAATCCGGGGGTTTGCCATTTAGGGAGGGGGCCGGCTGTAACAGTCTAGTGCGGAATGGCCAAGGTAAAGGGAGCCTCCGCTTAGCGCCGAGGCGGGGATGGGGGGAGGTAGGGAGGGGGAGCCGCTCCGGAACACATGTGCCATTTCCACACTAGACTGTTATAGCGCTCTTATTCCACTTTCAACATCGTTGGGGTTTTTTAAAGAAGTGCTGGATGGCTATTTGTTGGAATGCTTTTGATGGTGCGCTCCTTCATGGCAGGGATTGGAATTGATGGCCCTTGTGGTATCTTCCAGCCTGATGATTCGGAGCAACAGCTGCTGAAATTCCTTCATCTGCGCACCCATTAAAGGTATAGGATCCCTTTCCAATTTTGAGTCTGGCAACCCCACATGGGAAGGGATACTTGCCAGAGCAAAGTGAGTGATGAGGAGGAAGCTTTTCACTTGGTAGATGTCCCCCCCAGCCCCATATTTTTGTTCCATGCAGGGCAGGCCTTGTTGTGAGCTGGAGTGAGGTGATCACCTCAAGCAGTTGATATTTGGGGTGTTGTGAAAGGGCGGAAATGTGTTATTTGCTTCATAGAATTATTCATGAATTTGCACTGCTGCAAATTAACTTGACTTGAGCACAAAAACTGAGGAAGACAAGGGGTGGGCGCAGGGGAGACCTTGTCTGTTTCATTCAGCAACACAGCTTGGGAAGGGGTCAGCCCTGTTCCTATTTGCTGATAATGACGCTTGTGCGAGTTACACAATTGTTAAAGCACTCTGCATGTTTTAAAAAAGTGGATATGTGGAGCTGGAGGGAACAACCTTGTTGGGTTTCAGGTGCCACTCTGGAGTATTGGATTCAGGAGGGCAATGACATACATGTAATAGAATGAAGAGTGGCTGCACTTCTCATGTAGGCTGTAAGTTCAAGCAATTTGTTATTGTTGTGTGCCTTCAGGTTGTTTCCAACTTATGGTGACCTTAAGGCAAACCTGTCACAGGGTTTTCTGGGGCTGAGAGTGTTTGATATGCCCGAGATCACCCAGTGGGTTTTCCTGGCTGAGCAGGGAATTGAATGCTGGTCCTCATGGTCTGTAGTTAAACGCTCAAACCGCTACCAAAATGTGGCAATTTATAGCAGTGTGTAAGAAAGTGTGGAAAGACCTGCTCCCAGTTTAGCTCCTTGTAACTCCTTGTTTGCTGTGAAGGTGTCCTATTTCTGCAACTGTCTGGTGGACAGCAAACTGGGATAAGTGCCTGCAGTTTTTTTTTTATTATTTCCATGAAGGCCAATGACTGCTTGTTTGCCATGCAACTCCTCACACAGGTTTTGGAAGATCGGCACTTTCCTTGCCTTAGCTACTTTAAGTTCCTTTAATTTATCCTCTGTTTCAACAAACAGATACCAGTAGCAGGGATGTGACCCTGAACATCCTGAGAGTGCAGCTGGGGTTGAAGATGCAGCAGTCCAGTCCCTCTGAAGCTGCTGGAGAAGGATTAAGAGCGCACAAAGAATAGGATGGCCTTCTGAAGTGTTAGTGTCTTGTTCTGCGGATTTTTGGGCAACTGCAGAGTTGGCTAACAACAGATCCTTATTTTAGCCTGTTGGGACTGTGACGCTGCGTAATAAACAGCAGCTCTTTTGGGAAAGGGATGTCTGATAACCCCGATCAGACCTGCTGCATCTAAATAGAGATGTTGTAACTCTGAAGCACAGATGCTAAAAATGGCTTAGAATTTCTGTGTATATCCAGGAGGGTGGTAAAGAGGCAACGTTATTGCTATCTTGTTTATGTTTCATTAATGGCTATCTGGTTGAACAATTATGGTGTCCATGGAGCATAGAAGAGAATGCGTTGCTCTTCTGTGGTATACCTCTCACATCTTAGCAATCTGTCTCACATTTTTAGGTGAGTGTTCTTTCCTTATTTCTTCTCCAGATGAGGGCAGAGTTGCATGTTTCTGTGAGTTTCAGAGTGCTTGAAAATATGGACAGTTTCTTTATGAGGATTCCTTCCCTTCTGTAGATCTCATTCACTTTTGTAAATTGTAGTGAATTGGCTTTAGTATATTTAGCATTTCTCTTTTCCCACCTCCTCTGTACCTTTAGCTAAAAAATGTGGGTGCTTTATAAATGAAATTGGTGATAATGAACTGCTTGGCAAATAGCAATTGCTTTTTCCAACCTTTTTTTTGAAGTGTGGTGTGTTCCAAGGTATGACATACTTGCCGCGAAGAATCTTTCTGTACAAACAGCACAAATTTATATGGACAGAACCATCCAATTTCAAGTGAAGCATCATTACATCTTAGGGTGGCTTTTCTGCCAATGAGGTGCTCTATTATGTTTCTCTTAGTTTCCTAAATATCTGTCCTGTCCTGTACTTTGTCAAATCCTTGCCTATTTTGTACCTTTCATTGTGGTCCTTACAGGCCTTTATTGGACCAGCTAGGACTTTTAAACTTTTAGAACAGAAGTACACAAAGTGCAGTTCTTCAGATGTTGTTCAACTGCAGCTTCCATCAATGCTATTATTATTATTATCATCATCATCATCATCATCATCATCATCATCTTTATTTTTATCCCGCTTTTCTCCCCTAGGACACTCAAAGCGGCTTACAGCCATTAAAAGAACGTAATTAACTGTCATGTACAAAAGTTAAAACAAAAACCACAATAATAATTAAAACATGTTAAAATACATGTAAAAACAGCATTAAAATATCAATTAAATAACAATTAAATGACCAGCACCAATAGAAGTTACATATAGAATGCCTGCTGGAAGAGGAGTGTTTTTAACTGTTTCCTGAAGGTAGGCAGGGAGGGTGCCAGTCTAACCTCTTTAGGCAGGGAGTTCCAGAGCCTGGGAGCAGCCACTGAGAAGACCCTCTTCCGTTTTCCCACCAAATGCACCTGTGAGGGTGGTGGGATTGAGAGAAGGGCCTCTCCTGGAGATCTCAACACCCGGGCTGGTTTGTAGGGGAGGATACGGTTCTTCAAATACCGTGGACCTGAGCCGTGTAATGCTTTAAAGGTCATTACCAGCACTCTGGTATGGTCTGTGGTGAAGAATGCTGGGATTTCTAGTCCAACAACATTTGTGCACCTTGATCTGACAGAATATGTTGCCACCACAAGAGAGACTATTTTCTGGTATAGAGATCACCTGGGGTTTGTAAAGGTGTGTGTGTATATGCCTTCAAGTCACCTGTCCATTAATGGTAATCCAGTGAATTTCATGGGGATTCAGGAAAAAAGAGAGAACTATTTAGAAGGCATTTCTTAACCCTTTCTTTAGCACAGAACCCTTTAAATATCTTTTGTTGCCACAGACCATTGAGACTTAACTCAAGATTTAAAATCCTAAAGTACGTCAAATAGTTATTTAAAGTTGTTCATCAAGGCTCTTCAGATTTGGAGAGAAGGGAGAAATAAGAGAATGCACACACTCCTATTACAATATTTTTATTGGAATGATTCCATATAAACTTAAACAGAAGGTTTCTTTTCCTACTTTAAAGAAAAGATATTGAAAGGGTTTCTTTAGGTTTGCTCTGGCATTTTGAAATTTAATTTACAAGGGAAGCGGTGGTACTAGATTTGGACTGTAATGGCACCACTGCTATCTTTAATAGTTTGGGAATGTTTGATTTCATTTTTTATTTTAACAGCAGTTAGTCTAACTGCACAAATTTCTCCATACTATAAAAGGGAGAAAACACAAATACAGAGCATGCTTTGCTCCTTGCTTATGCCCTGTATTTTATTAGTGGCAGCTTTTCTATGGGAATCAATAGATCTACTTTGTTATAGATAATAATTATAGGCAATAATTAGTTGAATAATAATATAGACAATAATTAGTTGAATCTGCCTTGGCTCATTAACTAATGTCGCTCATGCTTCAGTATAAGTGACAACTTGTGGACACACTGGTGCAGGAGCTATTCCTACGTCTTCATCAGATTTATTGCTGGCAAGAATTCAATACTGCTTCAAAGCTGAAGTCTGTTTTCACTAAGATTACCTAATAAACTCAGTCATTTAAGTGCTGTCATTTAAGTGCCTAATAAGTGCTTAATGTGGCTAATTTGTCCTCTCATCTTTCAAAATGCACTTTATCAGTTTTCAGACTTCACACATTTTTCCCCACTTGCACGTTTTGTGTCCAGCTGCACACTAAAAACACCCCTGTTTGATTGCGCTGAGGAGAAAGGACAAGGCTCCCATCTCTTTTTACAGCAGGATAAACATAAATGGATTTGCTAGGTGTTGTGAATTGAAGCCATGTTTGGGTTATCACACTGAAATAAATTCAAAATATATGCAAGGAGACAAAGCTTCTGGTGCAAAAGTAGATTTCACTGATGTTTTATAGATGTAGGAGGTATGCACAGCAGAGAAGGAGCATCTGCCCACACCTTTTAGTTGGACTGCACAAGCTACAAGGGGGAACCCACTAGAACGCTCTTAGTCTCCAAATGTGTGTACACCTCCCAGCTTCGGGCAGAGTACAAAGGATATGCCTTTGTTCTAGGCTTATACACCTGTGCCTGTTTTCTGGAAGATATAAGAAGGCATGCAAGATGAAGTGGAAAGATGTTATTTCAGATTATGACTTCTGACCAGCTTCCTAGGCTGGGAGGATGGAGGCCATGGTAGATTGCTACCAAAAATGTTTACATTTGGCTGTTCCGCCTTATTTATCCAAGTATTGTGTTAAAAATCTACACGACCAGTGAGGATTTTGACTGTAATGGAGATCTTGACTCTTTCTGTGCCCACATGAATTATATGATACCATTTTAAGTTCCCTTAAGCTGTATGGCCCCAGTCTATACACTGCTGTCCAGTTTTTCTGTTGAATTGAGCTCTGTCTCATTGCAGTAGGCGAAGTGCAAGCAAGATGTAAAGTCAGAGAGTCTGAGTCACATCTGACCTGGTAGATTATGAAAGTATATGTTATTTTTTTGTTTTAGTATTATGAATCACCATGTGTGCAGTACAGTATAGATATTTAGTAGTTGAACATAATTGAAGATTAATTGTTCCATTCCAAAATTAAGATGCTTGAAATTCATTTTTCAGTTTATATTTACGTATTGTAGTCTTGCCTGTGCAATTGCTTTATTACATGAATAGTGATATTTCTTAGTATCTGTGATATAATATTGAGGATTTATCTTCTGTTTTTTTGGGTCTTATGGGTGGACTAAGGAAGCTCTTTATACAATTTAAGAGATGTTCCAGTCTTTCTAGAGCATTTCCCCCTCTTTTTCAACATATATATGAAGCACGAGTGATGTATTGAATGGTCATTTAATCTTACATTCAGTCTTAGTTATGAGGTACTTTCATTTATATGTTGTTCATCGCACCTCAGGTCTGGTTCAGTCCCAGTGATCCACAGCAGCATAAGCAGGTTGCCACTTGCTCTTGGCAGTGCCTTCCTTGACTTGGGAGCATTGGGAAATATGACAGATAGTAGTGCATCTCACAGGAAGAGTATGGTAATTGGTATTCTCAAGAGAAGCAACAGCCAGTCTCAACAGGGTCTAGCAGAGACATCAAAGAGGCTTCTTCTTTTTTGTAAAAACAAATGTAGTAGGTTTACTTACAAGTATGAAAGTTTTCATAACATCTCAGGGTAAGAGGCTCTGAAACATTTACTCTGCAAAAGATACAGAAGCGTAGTTGAATCTGAAAAACAGAAAATGGAGCAACTGCACAGTAGGATGAAATTTAACCAGTTTCATAGTTGATTTTTAGTACGCAAAAGTATTTGTAATTTTCACCATGGCAGCCTGTGAAGTTTAAAGTCTGTCACATCTGAGCATCTATATTTGCCCAAGATGTTTTAAAACATTTTTAAAA
Organism: Cyclura pinguis; assembly: GCA_030412105.1. Lineage (NCBI taxonomy): Eukaryota > Metazoa > Chordata > Lepidosauria > Squamata > Iguanidae > Cyclura > Cyclura pinguis. The sequence continues at coordinate 207,870,173 of CM059602.1, read as the reverse complement.
ACTATTTTATGTATTAACTAAACTGTTTCTGTAGCACCTAGCTCAAATCTGTTAGAACCTTCTTTCTGGCACTGAGAAAAATATTCACTGTATTCTTTATAAATATCCAATGACAGCCTGGTTCATACAGTAGAATTCAGTCTGCCCTTTCTCCATAGTCAAGATAAAAACATGGTTTAATCTTTTGCAGAATCAAACTAGGCAGATCTTTTTAAACCCTTTGGTTACTTGCTATTTTCTGTGACAGATGGAGATGACTGATATATCAAATTACTCATTAGTTAGAAGAAGCCCTAAGCAATAAGTGTGTGCTTATGTGTATATTTTAGATGGGAGCGTGTATGGATAGTCTGAGATGCAGTGAGAGTTCTGAAGGAATTATCTGAACATATTCAGGCTTCATTGGTGGTGGTACACATGCAATCTCATTTTTCTTCAAATGTGAGACTATTTGTTCAAATGAAAAAGTGTAAAAACCACAATATCAAAATGTCTGTGGGAGCGGTGAGGCATGGTGGGGACAGTGGGCACCCAGGGTCCATATCAGGTCAGGAAAAGGAGAAGGAAGGGAGGTGGGTTGGTATGGTGGCTTTATACTTCCTCTCTTGCCCACCTCCTTCCTTGGATATGGGGTGGGCATTGGGACAAGGTTTGTGGTGCTGAGAAATTGGGCTGTGATCCATCCTTAGTTGGCCAGGCAACAGCTGGTGGAGGAGGAGAAGGAAAACCAGAGGTGGATTTTCAAAGAGCTGCACAGCCTGACTAGAACTGCTGAGAGAGAAGGTTCCACTGGAAAAGAAGTTCTTGAGGTGAGGTGACTAGGGGTTGGAGAAACTCGCAAATAATCAGATCCATGAAAGTTAAACCTGTAGATGTGGAGGGGCTGTGTATTTGTATTTGGCTGTGTTGTTTTATATCAGTCTCAGTGCCGTTCATGACGATCTGAATATAAGCAGTCAGTTATGTGTATCTTTTTCAGAACTGACAGCAGTTACACTAAAGTTTTTTCAACACACGTTTTCTGGCAGACACACAATTTCTGGCAGACCTTTTCTTTGCCTCTTGATTTTACAGCAGAAGGGAATTTTCAGGTTCCTGTAGAAGCATGTTTTACTCAGTTTGAGCACTTCGCAACAAAACAGGGTAGGAAGAATGGTAGTACATATCTAGAGAAAAGATCAAAATAAAATTTCCTGAAATTTCTACATGTGAAAATCCAAATTATGAAACACATTTGCTACCGTAACGTGTGATTTACTCATGTGATTTTGCTCCTGCTTTTGTTCAGGGAATAATTACACAGTGAGGTTTAGCAAAATATTCTTCTCCTGCATAAATGTTCATAAAAGGTTTATTTTTTATTTTTTGTTTTTTATTTTTTTTGGTATGATCTCTGACTATTCATCTTGGTAAGTGTTCTGCAAATCTTTTGATGTCTTGGTTCCCAGTGAGCAAAAGAGCAAATTAGAAGAAAGATGTGCTTTGGAAAGAAAAATAAGGTTCCCTAGAGTCAAGTGCAGCCTGCATATTGTCACATACTCACACAAGCGTGCTATACTTAGACATGTACATTGGGATCTTTTATTGAATGAAGAGATGCATAAGAGTGTCTTCTGGTGACTCTGAAGCGTGTGCTGTGAGAAGGGCTGAAAATTAAATCTGAACATTTGATAGGCTTAACAGTATTGGAAGGCTTAACAGTAATGTTGGAAGGATTTTGTTCTCTAAAGGCCTAGTGCCATTTGTTTCTCGTTTTGCGAACAAGATGTATTCCTTGTCTACACTGTAAGTTGCAGTTGTCCATGAGAGAGAATTCCTTTTCATACGTAGGTATTTGAGATAGTCTAATTGACGTCAAGGGTTGTTGTGAAAATAGAAGATAGAAGTGGACAAGCTCTATTATATTCTTCTAAGACCTTTTTTGGAAAAAAGGAGGATACACTCTCCACTTCAAAAGAAAAAAAGTATACACATGAAGAAGATGTTTTCTTTTTTCCAGTGACTTGGGTGGGGATGCCCATTATATCAATGACATTCTATGTGATAGCTATGGATATGAAGAATCCTTTCACTTTCTTTTCTGTGTCTTTGTTAGCTTTCTCACAGAATACTGCATGACTTGAACTCAGATGTCTTTGCAGCTGTTGTGTCATCATTCCTTCATTGATCCATTCCATTTATTTAAGAAAGCAGATATTCACAAATGATAGCAACTCCAGTGGAAGAGCATGTGGGTGCAAGATTAGTTGGGTTCTATCTTTTGTGATCATGTTGTTTGGAAAGCTTTTGTTAGTCATTGTAAGGATCCAGCTAGGACCAGGGGTATCAGTGCTGAATTCCCAGCTCCGCCATGAATGATATTGGTTTTTTGGTGGCTAGACAATATGCCTTAGGTAATCTTAGCTCTAAGGATTGCTGTAAAGACAAATCGGAAAGTGAGACATCCTAATATGCCATCTTGAATTTCTTGGAGGAAAGTTGGGGTAAAATGTGATAAGTAAATAGACATGTATAACGTGTAATTGGATTGACACAAAACACAAAAACACAATTTGCTTCCACTTTTACAGGTTTTAGTTGCAGGCTGACTGTATGTGGATCTTGGTCACTAGACAAGTGGCTATTTACAAGTTGTTGTATGCTTGTTTCTAAGCAGGTTTCACTCATTCTCACTTTCTCTCCAAAAAGTATCAAACAAAACAAATAATTTTATAGTGCAGGTAACATGAATTGCTCCGTGAACAAGAGTGCTACAACAAAAACTATAAACCAGGGGTGAGTAACTGTGGAAACAGGAAGAGGTATTGTATCACTTCCAGCTGTGTTAGAGGCCTTCTGTGTTGCTTCTGGCACAACTGGAAATGATATAATATCTCTTGCCATTTCAGCTTTTGGCTGAGAAATTGACACTTTTTTTTAATGGTTTGGGGGGTAGTGGGGAGAACAACAGGATACAAACTGACATATATTTCTGGCAGTTAATGCCATTATTTTATGTTTGTATGGGGGAGTTTTTGGCCAAAGAAACAGCCAATAAAATTAATTTGATGGAGTGTCAAGGGCTTTGGACATCACCTGAGGGGCTTCAGGAATCATAAAATGAGGCCCAGAAGCCAAATGCAGCTTATTCTTTTCTCATCCCTCCTGTAAACCATATGTCAAAAAAGAAGGCGATAATATTACAATACAACTATATTGTAGGTGTTTGTATGTGCCTTCACATACAGACACCTGTCAGCTTACAGCAATTCCATGAATTCCATAGGGTTTTCTTAGTCAAAGAATCCTCAGAGGTGGTTTTGCTGGTTCCTTACGGCACCTAATATTCATTGGTGGTTTCCCATCCAAGTACTAATAAGTAGTGACCCATCTTTGCTTCCAAGATCAGCTGGGATCTGGTGCTTTTAGAGTAGTGGTGTCCAACTTTTGGTCCTCCAGGTATTGGGGACTTCAACTTCCAGAAACCCTAGCTATTTGGGTAATGGTCAGGAATTCTGGGAGTTGAAGTCCAAAACACCTGGAGGACCAATGGTTGGACACCATTGCTTTAGAGTATTTATGTCTCTACAATTATATTGTAACCCAATGTATATAATACTTTGCTTTCCATTGTATGAGTCAAGTCCACTCCAACAGCCATCAATTTAATCTAGAGTATTTCATTTCCTTTTGTTTGAGAGTTATGGAAAGGTAGGGATTTCATGTTTTACACAAATAAAGTAATAGAGGTATAAGTGGAAAGGTTGAGTGCTTCTTAGCATTTCCCTGGAATAGTTGCATAAGCTGTCAGAAAGACAATTTCTTTTGGCAGCATGAAAATGTGATAGGCTAAGAATGTTAGATTACCATCTGTTCTTTATTTCAGAAAACAATTTCATATATAATGTTTAAAATAAATCATTTTAATAAGGAATTCAGTCAGGAATAAAGACTGGCTGGCAAACTTGTGAAGGGTGGCAAACAGGTATCCATCGAACACTATAGCAAAGTTTAGGAAGATAAAGTGACTGAGAGAAGTAGGGCTTATTACCTTAGTAATAACCTTGAGCTGGCACCCATTGTCCTAGTCAATGTGACATTAACTTCTCTTTTTAAAAAAATGGGATATATTGGACATATACTTCTTATATATTGCCATAAATAAATCCTGAGAAGAAGCCAAAAATGATCGAGCTGGTGCTAGCCAGATGTAGCACAGTAAGAGATTGATCAAGCAGTTCAAGTATCACTTCAAGTGAAGTGATGAGTTCTCTCCAATGAAAATACAGCAATGTTCAAATTCTTTTGGCTCAGCTTGATCTTCTCTTTCCATTAAATTAATTGAGAACTGCATGTCCTTACTCAAGCTCCTTATTTTTTTTAAAAAATGTCCAGAGTTCATTATCTTAAGAGTGTAGATTTCTTTCTTTCTTGTTTTTTTTAAAAAAATCTAATCCTATAAAACCTCAAAAAAGTTTAGTAGCCTTATAAGTACTAATCAGTCACTTGCTGAATATGTGAAGAGTAACTTATCAATTAAATTTACTAAAAATACAAAAAAAATCTTACCATAGGATTCATATGGAGATAGAGCTGGTGGTTTTCCAATAATTCTTATAGCACACCTCTTACCAATAATGCCAGGAGCAGATGCTGGCTTTTTCTTTCACTATAAAAATGTTGCTACAGTGAAGAAATGGTACTTTCTTAGGCAAGCTGAGCCACTAATTAAATGAAAAAAAATTAAGAGCCAAATCCAACAGTAGTCGAGCTAAGAAAGGAGTTATTGAAACAACTGTGACATGTTAGTCACAACTCATTTAAGGATCAATTGATGTTAATTGTTCTGTTCTAGTTAGGAGTAATGGTAGATTTAGCATCATATCTCTTAATCTCATTTGATCTTGACTTCATTTTTTGAGAATGCTAAATTGTAAACACGTGCTTCAGTTCATTTTGATGCTCTTACATATCTAGTAAATACATTTTAAAGGCAAACCTTCTCATAACAGTGTAGATCAAATGTTTTGGAAGTGGTATGTTTCATGTTCTAGATATTGTGAGAGTGCATTGCATTAATTTGTGTTCAGATATAATGTCACATCACAATTAGTTCTGTGTGAACAATGCTTCAGTTTGGATTCTTTTTTTGCTTTCCATTGCATCTTTCCCTCATGTTTCCTTCCCTTCATTGTTTTTATATTGCATATCTAAACGAACCAACAAGATTGTATTCTTGCTTTGCAAAAGGAGAACAGAATGTGAACTTGAAGTTTAATCATCATGCTTTGGTATTGCTTCTGGACAGTGTTACCTAGTAATATGAATATTCTGGAAGTCTTTGATTTGGGAAATTTTAAAAAACAAATTTAGAAAAAGTAATTGAACAGAAATATTTGAATGAGGGGAAAGAAAATAAAACAATCCTCCACATGTCTATTCTGATGTCAAACCCACTGTGGGAATTTACTCACTGCTAAGTACATGTAGAATTGCAGTCTTCATTTTGTTTGAAAATATACTTAAAGTTTTAGTGGGAAGTTATTTTTACTGAACTATTTATCACTGTATTAGTAGCTAACAACTGAAGAATACACTGCAGTTTCCATTTTGAGAAACAGATGGAAAAAGGACATTGCTTGAATTCACTGTAGTTCCTAGTGAACTTAGAAGTTCCAGTCCTTTGTGGATGTTAAATACAGCAGAGGCTGTCACCAAAAAGAGTAGGACTCAGTGCTGTAAGTAGATTTGTACTTGGTGCAGCTGTTTGCACTGTCTCTCTGTCTGTCTATATTTCTTTCACTCATTCATCCACCCACCCATTAAGACTGATGCTGTGTTTTGAGAAGCCCTAACCAGAAGAGATGCATGATTCAAAATTTGTATGTCAGCAATCAGGACTGGTTCAAAGATATTTTGCTGCCTGAGGCAGAATAGTGCATGACACTCCCATCAGCCAGTCCTTAAGTCAAAGTGCTAAAGCTAGTGTAGAATCATCTTATTTTGAAAATGCACCCAAAGTCACAATGGCTTCAAATTCATTTGAAATATTCAAGTGTACACCTGAATTTTCAGGGGCCCAGGAAGTAAACCAGAAATCATCTTTATTTTGGGAAAAAAGGGCCCCACCAGGTATAAAAGGGGATTTAAGGGCATAACATTATAGCTGTCATTCCCTCTAAAGAGCATGATATCTTTTAAAGTGAGCATTTAAAAAATATCCCTCCCCACCCAAAGAAATTTATAGAAACCTGAAAGACATCGGTATAGGCTTCTTGAAGCCTTTGGGCTGCACTTTTTCCACTCCTGAACTGGATGGATCGTGAGTTAGTTGTACTAATTGTTGTTCTACATGTTGTCTTGTTCTTTGCCAAGTACCATAACTTTTGATCCCACTGATTAGCTGCAACTTAAGCATGATAGCCTCATGTATTCCTATCTATAGAAGTAGTTTATGGATCAGTATTTGATCCTTTTTACATACCATTTTTCTGAGCGTGTACTATGAGCAGCCTAGTGAAACATCTGCAGGATCTTTGTGATTCCATGGTGGCTCTTAGCCCAGCACTCAGAATGGATGGCCTAAAATTTATTACAAAGATCTCTCTCTCTCTCTCTCTCTCTCTCTCTTTTTTTGTGAAGCTATTTCGGTAGCCAAAGATTACTCAGCTACGTTTTTTAAAAAAAACTTATAAAAGGGTCCTCTAAGTGACTTTGAGACTGACTTTTTATTTGGATAAGCTTTCCATAGTAATTTAATACAAGTGTTACAATGAAGCTATGTAAAATCTGAGTTGTAAACATCATTAAAGGTCATTAGTAAAGGCAGTATTTAGAAGAAAACATTTTGTGCTATTTATGCTTTCCTCATGATATAAAAAAATAAGGGTTTAGAGTTTTATTTTTCTTTTTAGCGTCTAGTTGCTAGCATATAATATTAGACTGATGATGTGTGAGAAGCCATTCTTCAAAAAAGTAGAAAGGTTAATGTCGTCAATTGATATTGATTGTTGAAGAATTCATAGGTTGTTTGCAGTGCTACAAAGGAGCTAAACTTTCCACGTAATGCTGGTCCTGAGTTACTGATTTTACTAGATGGTTTAGGTTGAATTGTCCAAGGCTTATGTTGCCTGCACACCATGGTAAAGCTGACTTTTATGTGCCAGATCTGTCTTTGCAGGTCTGATGATCTGCAATGAAATACTGCAGGTGCTGCTGGGTAAATGTCATGCTGTTTGGTTCTTGGTGCAGATATTTTGTCCAACGTATGGACATCTGTAATTCTTGTGAATGGTGGTTGTTATTTTATTTTTAATTTTAAAAATAGTTTTGTTGAAGAACACTCGCAAAGCAAAATACACTATCCATCTGTGCCTACACAGTTTTAAAATTAAAACTTAATAGCCACTTTTTAAAAATAATATGAATGCAAAAGAAATGCTTCTGTGCTTGAAGCTCTCCATTAATAATAAGCCTTGTGTCTGAAAACACTGAAAGTGAAAATTAAAAGCCACTAACATTTAGCACCCCCCCACCTCCCTTTTTTCCAGATGGGCTCTTACTTTGCGAATACAACCTTTCATTCCAAAATAACAGAAGCAGCTGATGTTATTGTTGGCATCTTCTATATTGTACTTGGTAAGTAGAATTGTTAGAGATTCTCGGCATATGATGTTGATTAAATTTCAAGTTTGAGAGGATAACATAAACATTTATAACTATGTTGGTAGTATTTATGTGATGCCTTTTAACCGCTTCACCCTCATTTTCATTTGAAAGGAAGCATAAGCGTTGAACTTGACATTATGTTCCCTTATTGAACCATTCAGTTTTGAACAGTGCGGGTGGCCTTTAGCCAATGAATGAGTGGCTTAGCACACAATAGCAAACCAGAATTTCACTCAGGCTGTTTGTTCCCATTTGAACCAACATTTCTGGCTTGCTGCTTTCAAAAAAAGCCAGGATCATAAACCAAAAATCACTAAATCATGCTTGTCATTCTGGCTTGTAAGAGATCTAACAAGCTACAAGCCCCAGTTTAGATAAACCAGTAAATTTTCAATTTCTAGTCAGTTTAGCCAGTCCTGGCAGGAGAAGTCAAGGAAGAGTGAACAAACTACATGTAGGAACACCCGCCTTCTTCACTACAATTCAGGATTCTCCATAATTCTGACTTCTCACAGTATCCAAATATATATCAGTCTGAGTTAATAAAAGATATGTCAGTAACTTGTTACGGAATTTTTGTGGGGATAAATGAACACTTTTTCTACTGAAATAAGTGTACTAGAGCCATCATAATTGTATTGGGACTGAAGTATGAAGTAGTTCCTCCTCAAGTTCTTGATTTCCAGCTACACATTAAACTGGGTTAAAAAAAAATTGCCCACCAAATGTTTGGACTGCAACTTACATATCCTCCTCCCATTGGCCATGTTGGACAGGGCTGGTGGCAGTTGAGACCAAAGCATTTGCAAGATCAAAGGTTTCCCACACCTGCCTTGAATAACCAGGGCCCTCAGTGACACATGATCCAGACTAAGAAGCAGAGCTAGAATGGATGTTCACAGATAAGAAATCAAAAGTACAGTTTCTGCAAGGGTATTTTGCTTCCCCAGCATGGAACCTTTTAGATGTATTGGGGTAAAATTCCCATCACCCAAGTTAATATGCTAGTTGGTACTAATGGGAATTATAAGCCAACATATCTGGAGGGTTTCCAACTGAGTCTAACTCATTGTTTCCTGACAAGCTATTGGAATTTTTAATTTTAAATCTGACCTTGGTTATATTCCGGTATATCTAAAGAATACTTGCGAACTACAAATTAAAAGTAAGCTGTAGCCGTGAATATCTGGGACTGTAGCTTTCTATGGATTATGAGATTTCCTGGTGTGTATGTATGTTTTTTTAAAAGAGGAACAGAAAACTCCAAAGTTAATCACAGGAGGGCTGCTGAAGAATAGCCTGGTTTGCCATTTTTCTAGTATGAATTCTTCTTTCTAAATGGCTTCCTGAAGCTGTTGCTAGTCTTGCAGAATGGAAGGGAATGTAAAGTATCATTTTGTGGTTTGGCGATAAGGTCTATGGCGTATCTGTATGCAGAATGTGGTTGAAAATTTCCAGAAGACAAGGGGTTTGGATGTGGATGTGAGGTATTTGACCTTTGCTGTACCTTGAACAAATTTGCCATGTGCTGTGAGATCAGCTATGCTTGTCATTAGAATTTTGACATGTGTAAGAGGCTTGGATTGCTCATCAACATTTTGTGGAGTGGACTGAAGTCTCAGTCAACTTAACTTCAGCTAAATTGGGTGGATGTTAAAGCACCCTTAACTTCTATGCTATCATGTTTTATCATTTCCAACTTCTTTATAGGGGCAGTAGTCTTTTTTTTTAAATATAAAGTTCTTCTCTATTAACGATTTACAGAGTGCCTGGTCACTTTGGAGACAAAGGCGATAAAAATAACCTGCCACTAGAGAAGAGAGAATAAGTTGGAAATTATGCTGTAAGGGCTAAAGATTAATCATTTTTGTAAAGTGCAGAAAGAAAATTAGCATTAGTCATTCTCTTGGATTGGCCAAAAGGTGTTTGCACAATGAGAATTACTGGCAACAATGACAACATGCTCCTTGCCAGGAAAATCAAAGTAAGACTGAATGTAGTTACCTTGAGAGCCACGGCTGGACTAGGACTCTCAGAGACAAGGGTTCAAATCCCTGCTAGGCGATAGGATCCCACTTGGGTGACCTTAGGTAAATCATCGTCAGAGAAAGGCAATGGCAAATCTGAACACATCTTGCCAAGAAAACCCTATGGAAGGGTCACCTTAGGGTTACTGTAAGTCAGAAATGACACAAACAACAAATAGTTTATCTTCTACAACAAATAGTTTATCTTCTTGCATTTTGTCCTCCAGGCATATGCTCCTTTTGCGGAAACAGTATCCTCCTCTATGTTTCTTACAAGAAAAAGAACCTATTGAAACCAGCTGAATACTTCATGATCAACTTGGCCATCAGTGACCTTGGTATGACTCTGACCTTGTACCCTCTAGCTGTTACATCCAGCCTTGCACACAGGTTTGTTCAATATACATCCGCCACATGCACTGGAACTCTCTGATAGTAGGAAACCCTAACAACTGTAGCACCTTTCCTCCACATTGTTTTAAGACAATGACAAGTAATTAGTGGGATTGTGAAAAGCATGTTATATAACAGCAGCTTTCCAAGCTGCTGGCAGTAATTAGCATTGTAATATTTACAACACTGTTGTCATTAAAATGTCTTATTAGGAAAGGGAATGTTTGTACAATACAGTAACGCTAGTTGCTGCTCTCTGCTCATTGTGGGAAGAATAACAAAAGAAATGACTTTTTTTCCTAAAGTAAAGCATTTTACTGCTGTGAGTTACAAATTATTTTTGAAAACAAAATGACACTATTTAAGGAAGATTGCACACGTAGAACTGTTCATTGCAGTCAGCCCTCTATATTTGTGGTTTTAACTTTCATGGATTTGATTATTTGCAAATTTCTCCAACCCCTGCTCCACTCACCTCAAGTGCTTCTTTTCCAGAGGTACCTTTTCTCTCAGTGGTTCCAATCAGGCTGTGCAACCTTTTAAAAACCCACCTCTGGTCCTCCTTTTCCTTCACCAGCAGCTCCTGCCTGGCCAGCTAAGGATGGCTCACACCCCAATTTTTCATCACCACAAACTCTCTCCCAGTGTTTCCCATACGCAAAGAAGGAGATGGGTGAGAGAGAGGAAGTATAGGGTCACCATGCCAGCTACTCCTTTTCTCTCTCCTTTCCCAGACCTGGTCTGGATCTCGATGCCTATTCTTCTCATGCCTCAGGCCCCTTCCCACAGACAGACACACACATATTTTGATATTTGCAATTTTTCTGCTTTTGTGAGGGTCTTGGGCCCCTAACCCTAGTGAATGTGGAAGGCCAGCTGTATACTTCAGCATCCAGAATTGTACTGCAAGTGCCTTAGTTATGTTTCTACAAATTGTTTAATCACTGTTGAAAAATACCCGCTTGTGTCCTTTGACTTTTCAAGAATTGCTGCAAAAATATCAAAGCGTTCAGTAGTGAGGAACTGCTGCTTTCAGTAAATGTTCTTTGGCATCAAATTTTTGATTGGTGAGATTCACCAATCTGAGGCCCTTTTCGCATGGCATTTTCCATGCGAAAGAGGGCCTGGAGCGTTGCACGATTGTGAGGAGCGATCTGCACGATGCACTCACAATCATGCGATGCTCCAGGGGCCGACAGAAGCCGAAAATGGTGCACGATCACGCATTGTTCCCAGGCCCGCACCCACTTAGCTGGCGTGCAGAACCTCCAGAGCCATGCCAGTTAAACTTCCTGCCCCAGTGCAGCCTGGGAAACTCCCAGGTTGCACTGTGGAAGGAAGAGGCGGGGCTCTCGTGTGAGCAGGCAGCTCGTGCGGAGCCGAAGGACCCCGGACGCAAGAGCCTCTCGCCAGAGGCTACTGGCACGATCCCTGCACCCCAGCACTGGAAGACGATAAGGTGCGGAAAGGGCCTGAGTTGTCTAGGAATCATTACTTACAGGAAAAATAGCTGTGTTTGCCCTCAGTGATATCTGCTCATTTTTGCTGCTGCTTCTGTTGCTACAACAACAAAGGTAATGCCCATATTGTTACTTTAAAAACTTACATCTCTCCTAAGAAAGAAGACAAGGAAGTAAGCAACAAATCAGCAATGCTGATGACAATCTTAAAAGCCCAGATTAATAATAATAACCGGAACACCAGTTGTTAACTCTAAGGGCTAAAAAGCACAAAAGACCATGGCACTTAAAGTCTACTACATTTTTATATCGAATGCCTTTTTAAACTGCGAGGTTATTAGATACAGCCTACAGCGTTCTAGTTTCAAGATCTGTGTCAAAATTCTTAGCTGGGCATTCCACAAGGTGGATTCATATAGCTATCTTTAGTTGGCAGTTTTTACTGTGAAGAGCGAACAGCCGTAAGAGAGTGAAAAGATGTTAGTACAATAGCAAACTAGAAGACTTAGAGCAGGTATGCTTAAAGGTCAATTTGAGGAACTGGAAGGAGCATTTTTCTCTGCAAGATCAGCAAACCTGAGCAGTATTTATGTAAAACATCCCTGTACTATCAATAGTGGAGTTTTTTTTTGGGGGGGGGAGTCAAGCCAGAAAGCAGCAAGGGATTGATATGGTTCAATGTTGCTAGCAACATCCCAGACATTAATGAGGAAACGTGTATTGTGAGCAATGGGAATAACTACTTATGAAGGTGTTTGGATGATGCAGTCAGATGCTTACTAAAGTGTGAAAATATCTCAAAATTTACTTACTGGAAGTTAAAAGGAAACACCGTTCTCTATACAGTGTATGTTAATAATGTAAGTAATCTGTAGAACAGCATGTGGTATGTGGCATGCATACTGTAGGTGGCATACTAAATTCTGTTTGGAAGTTTTCGTTTTTCCTTTAATGTGTCCTGTTTTCTCATGAAAATATTTGTTTTCTGGATCAAAACATGTTTGGATAGATCTACCTTTTTGAGCCATGGAACTCTGTCAGCATTTTAATGATAACCTCTTATGCAATGAAGCTGGTGGGATTTGTGGCTGAGAGTGAGAGGATACAATAGATGAGTGGACATTATCATTCTGTGTAACACATGAGGAAGATGAGATAAAGAAGCTTATCTTGCCGAGAAAAAATTCTTACTCTAGGAAAGAAGCCTCGGTACCAAGAAAGGGAAAATGAATGGTTCTCTTAGAGTCATGTAGCTATTGCTCATTGTTCATTTCTGTGAATGCTCTTAACCAAGTGATGTAAATGTCTCGTCTGTTACTGTACAAGAAAATGTATACCAGCCTTTCCCTGTTTTGAAAGTCATAACTAGTATTCTAGAGAACACACAAAATTAAATACATTTCTCTTTAAAGTAGTCATCCCTCCACATTCACTAGGATTAGGGGCACAGGACCCCCATGAAAGTGGAAAAAATGTGAATAACTCTAGGCCTTCCCAAACCATAATTAATACATAAAAAAGGATGACCACCATATTCAACCCACCATGGATTCCTTTGAGTCATCAGGGTTCCTTCAAAAACAGAAGTGGGGGGCTGGTGGGGCTTCCTGCCACCTCCAGTGCTGACCTACACCATTTTTAATAGGGACTAACAAGCCTCGTTTGCAGTTTCTCAGTCTCACAAGACTTGCAGTCCCTATTAAAAATGGCATAGGGAGACAGCAGAGGTGACAGCAAATAATCAATGGATAACCAAATCCACAAAAGTGAAACCTGCAAATGTGGAGGGCTGACTGTATTTGATTAGAATATAAGAGATGTGATTTCTGGAATTTGTAGTTGGCTTGCAGTCATATTTGGCAATATGGGATGCTAGTAGTAGAAATGTAGCATTGTTGCTGCATTTCATAGAATGTGAAGAGATCCTTATTCAGAAGATATGATTTCTACTCAAGCAACAAAGTTCTGAGTAGGGCTGTTCAGTCAATTTGACTGATCTGTGAAACTAATTGAGCCAATTAAGACAGATTTTTACCAGCTTCAGATCGGATCGGAATGACTCAGCTTGGGTTGAGAGAGGAATAAATGAGAATATAGATGTGAAAAGTAAGCAGGAAAAAGTCAGTTCACCTACAACAATGACCATGTAAGGAAAGTGCTGAGTAGGTGGTGGGTAGGGTTAGAGGAGAAGTGATTGTCTTTGCTCACTAACAGCTCTAACATACAATCTGGGTAAAGAATTTCACCAGAAGTCTCCAGTCACAGTGCTTTGGGGAGAGGATCATTTGTGGTTATTGCACTTGAGTAGCCAGTTATCCTGCATTTCTTTGCTCCTTTACAAGATTTAGTTCTTAGTAGCATATCATTAACAGAGATATCGCAAGAGTTTGGGCTGTTCTTAATTATGTCTAAGTGATCTCTTCTGAGTTGTTTTTTGTTTAATTTCCCAAATTTTTGTCTTCTTAAATAAACCTCTATTTGTCTGCCTTTTTAGTTCATTCACTGTAGTCACCCATTAATGTGTCTCTTCAGTTTTAGCTAGTAAAACTCCACCCACTATCCCAAATGTTCTTAACTGTTGTTAGGTATCTGCTTTCTCAATGTGATTCATTTTTAAAAATGACATTTTGAGGGTTTTTTGTCTTTCTGTAACTGTAGTTTTGGGTTTCTCATAGTGTAAATTTGCTAAATTCATAAAGTACATATGTTATTATTGTACTGTATTTTTAATTAATGTGGAACAAACCAAAACATTATTCTTTTTTTTTGCCCATTTACTTTCATTACATTTCATTTCCATTAGTTTCCATTAGTTTCCTTGTTAGCTGAACTTATATATCATTAATAGTTCTAAATTATTGTTTCTGTCACTTTTTTCCCTCTTCTGTTACTCAATGATTGATTAAGGCCATTTCACACTAGACTGTTATAGTGTTACTGCCCTGGCTAGTCCGAGCTTTGGGGATATTAAAGATATCCTCTTGATATCATAATTCGGCTGCACTTCTCTATTCCTCTCCACGTGCTTGCGAGGCCACCGGACAAGCACATAAACAAGCTCGGCCGTTGATAGCTGTAATATTCAAACTACAATACAGGCAGGCCAGAATAGCTGACTCAATGCTTTAGGAGACCTCCAGGCAAGTACTCTAATCAAGTATGCACGCAACTTACAAAAGAGCCTCTGCCCCGCGCTGGCAGCTTGATGGGTAACCTATACAATACCGAAGTACTCTGTGTTTGCATACTGGCTACTCTACTGAGAACCACTACGATAACTCAGTCATTCAGATTCTGACCTTTCGGAGGCTTTGTCTCCAACTCCAAATCTATTGTTTTTCCCCAAGTACGGCATAGCCTGCAGTCACAGTTCTCCTTATAAAAACCCTTGATTCCGAGACCTTCCTCGGAACACTCCCGAGTTTCATCCCGCCTTGCTGCCGCTTTGCTTGGGGAGTTACATCGGCGTGGTCACTTGCTGAGTTACATCGCACCGCAGCCTCGCTCTCTATTTTTCTGGGCTTCAGGACAGGTGAAGTATCACCCAAACCAGCAATCCCTCTACAAATCCCTCTATACCACTCCAACCTTTATTTTCTTTAGTTATCTTGCGTGAGTGTGTCGCATACACTGTTTTGCTTGTATTTAATAAACATCATTTATTATTTCAACTTTTGTGTGCTACTTGACTCGACCCGACCCGACCCCGTAGACATAGGGTTCAAGATCTCACTACGTTACCCTGCCTCTCGTAACGCTAAGCAGTGCTCTGAGCTAATTTTCCTCACCTTTAGTTGAGCACATTTTGGTGTCCCTCCCGGGACCCCCAGTACACAGGGTAACAGAGTGGTGGAGTAACGCAGGCATCCCCGGTACCCCTAATTTGAGAAGAAGTTGCGAACCTCCTCAAATCAGGCTGGTACTGACTTAGGTGACGGTTGGTCAAGTCGTTAGAGTGCAGTTAGGCAGGAACACGTGTGTGTGAAATCTGTACGTTTGAGCTCTAGAGCTATTCTATGTCGGTGGAAATCTGTTCCCCTTTCTTGCTTGGTTTGTGTATGTCAGCCGCCCCGGCGTGGTCACTAGCACTAGGCAGTGAACCATCGTCCGATAGCAAGGGGTCTGCACAAGCTGTCCTGGGAATCACCTCCCTAACTTGGGGCCTATCGTGGGCTGGGATCTGAAGTGTTAGAGTGTTAGCATGGTAGGAACAGTCTACACTCATCCGACACCATAGTGGCAAGGCAAAATAGCACTTGGGGAAGAAATTCCCCCCTTAGAGTTGTATACGGGTGTGTCCCATCCTTGCTAGGAGTTAGAGTGTGGGTCCGTACCGTCAGTTGTTGTTGGGTAGCTTTGAGAGTGCGGTTGCATCCTGCTGTGTAATTTCGGGAGCGTCCCGAGTGGCTAGCCGACTAGGTGCGGGTGGTGAGTTAGGGTTTAGAGGTTTGGCCCGAGGTAGAGGTAGGCGCCCCTCACCCAGAAAACCAATTAGGGACGGTTCAGTTTTGGTTCCTTGCCCCTTTTCCCCCGCTGCTTGGCCAGGCGGTGTAGTAAGTTCCATAGGGTTCGTTTCCCCCCTTCAGGCAGGTGGAGTACTCCTGAGGGTTCCCTGGGTCTAGGTGACCTCCCTGTCCCTGAACCGTTTCCTCGTCCTTTGGTCCCCAGTGCTGTTGAGGTGGAAAACCAGGCTTGGGAGTACCAAAGTGACTTTGTTTGGGCAGGCTGGAGATAGGTTCCCGTCCCTCTTTCCTAGAGAAGTTCCACAGAGTTCATTTTCCTTCAGTCCCCCAGGGGTCTAGGTGATCCTTCCCGTCACTCCAGTTCCTGGTCCCATTTGTAGTTCGCAGTTTGTAGTTTGTGTTAGAGGAAATTGTGGTTTGTGTGAAAAATGGCAGAGAGTAGTAAGGTCACCATCAAGGACCTCATGTTGGAGGAAGAGGTCCGAGGTAAACTAGAAAGATGGATGTTGAGTAAGGGGAAATACCCCTGGAAGGATACCATCTTCCAGACGGCCGATCCTTTTACCACACTCTGAGAAGCGTATACTGTGGTGCATAGATCGAAGAACCCATTCGGGCCATCTAAGGACGCTTTGGCTGCTTGGGGACTTTGGCTTACGGCCAGAGATGCTAGTAGTGCCCTGGTAGAGACCAGAGAGAAGTTAGCGAGCATAGAAAAAGAGAATGCCCGGCTTCAGGCCGAGGTCGAGACGCTGCATGCGGACAAAATAACCTTTGCGTCCATAGTGCGGCCGTCCGCACAGAAGCTTAACAACATTCAGGTAGTGGCGCAAACATGGGAGGAGAAAGCCCATGCCTTAGAGGCTGAGCTGATCATGCCCGGTCTTCGGCCAAGTTTATGGTGGGGCAAGTGAGAGAACAGCAGGAGGCTGTTAGCCATGTAGCTTGCCAGAAACAGATTGCTGCGCTGGAGAGCCAGCTCCAAATGCGCAAAGCCTTAATTTCGGCTGTGTGCCCGGAGCTGCTCCCAACGTTTGCAGAGGACTTTTCCGGGGAGGCACTGCCAGAGGATGCTCAGGCAACCGTTCCCCACAATCCAGACTGGAGTGGCCCTAAGGTCCCAGTCCACCCTGTAGAGACACGATCCATGACCAGACGGACAGTTCTTGGAGAAGGCAGTTCTGATAGGCAAGAGACGCAGGGGACGCAGGTCACCGAGACTAGGGTCCCCTGGTGTGCTACTGAGGCCAAAGCTATTGCAGACCAATTGGGTCCTTTAAATTGGTCCACCGGGATCATGTGGCTCAACGCGGTGATTCACTCTCACCCGACAGCCAATGGTCAGGACCTGACCCAACTGGCCCGGCTTTGCATGTCCCCTTCCGAGCTCCCTACTCTTGAATCGGCCGTGGCAGCTCGAGGCCTGGTTAGGCTCGAGGCCCACAACTGGATGAGAGAGGTAGTAGGGATTTTGTGGCCTGGACAGAGTGCAGGTGTGCTCTATGTCATGGAGCAACAGGGTCCTTGTGAGAACCCTGAGGCTTACGTGGCACAGAAGCAGCTCCTCGCCATTCTGGCCGAGAAGGTCCCCTTGACACCCCGTGGGTATAACTTTGACCATCTCGAGTTTAAGACGCTCTTGTATGGAGGTCTTAATCACGAGACCAAGATGGCTTTAGGTTTGGTGGATCTAGCCACCACCCACTGGGAAGAGTTCGGGAACAACCTCCGACGGGTCTCCGACCTGCTGCGTGAGGCAGGATCCGTCAAACTTCCCACTAAGATGCATAGGAAGGACACTGGGAATTGGTAACCTATATCCGAGGTCACGTACTCGAATTATGGGCCCCATTCTCAACACAGGAAAACAGCACCAAATTCAGTTCCCAAGGGGAACTGGAATCCGTGCCCAGCTCCCAGACAGAACAATAGGCAGAGGCAGGGAAGAGATTTCCGCATCCAGCCCAGCAAGGCAGGAAATCCCCCACAGCAGCCCACTGCTCCCAAACAGCTCTCTGACTTGGGCTCTCCTCGGGAGACATCTGGCGGGTATGATCCCACGGCCCAGATGTACTCCTCAGATAGAGTTAGAGTCTGGAGCATGCTCAGAAGGTTCGGGCTGGACATGAGCCAGTTCGACAAGCGGCCAACATCGGAGCTTTTGGAAGTGCTAGATAAGCAGCTTCAGGTGGGAAGTAAACAGCCGGTCCAGACCGTGACCGACGGCCCACCTCCAGCTGGATACTACCCTAACCTGGATCTGCAAGCATAGGGGTGCCCTCGGTCCAGGAAGCTTCCCCGCAACGTGGTGGCTAGGTTGAAGCCAGACAGGTGGGGAAGGTTCTGGGTGAAGACAGGCATAGGGACCGAGAGAGATAAGACTCCTGCCACCCTTCTTGTGGACTCTGGTGCAGCAGTAAAAGTGCTGCACCCCAAACTTGCGAGGTACGGTGAACCCACGCCCAAGCATGTCCAGCTTTCTGGATATGGCGGGGGAGTGTCACCAAGCTAGGGCATGGACAGGCATCCCAATGTCTATAGAAACGTTTCATTTTCAGTTGTGGGCGTGCAAGAACCGGGGAGAAGACGACGGCCTCTTGGGCATTGGTTTTCTCTGGGGAAACAGGCTCACAGTTGATTACGCAAACGGGTTTCTATGGCAGTTAGATCAGGGACCAGTAGAGATTTCGGCCATGCACCGTTGTGCCGCCATTAAAGCTCCTGCCCCTGTGCATTGTGTGACTAGCGACCCGTGGGTGAAAGCATTCTCCGAGGTATGGGTAAAGGACAAAATAGAGTGTGGGACTGTAAAGGGAGCCTGTGTCTTGATAGAAGGCCAGGACCCCCCACCTCAGAAACAGTACAAATAACCGGCCGAAGCGGAGGAAGGCATCAGGAAAACCATTGAAGGACTCATCAAGTGGGATGTAGTCACCCCCATGCAGTCCATATGCAATGCGCCCCTATGGCCTGTGCTAAAATCAGACGGCAAGATGGAGGATGACGGTAGACTTTAGAGCATTGAACTCCGTCACCCCGCCCGTTGCGCCGGTCATGGCTAAATATAATGAAATCCTGTCCGCCATTGCGGCCGGAGCCAAATTTTACAGTGTTTTGGACTTGGCTAATGCGTTTCATTCCATTCCTTTGCACGAGGCGTGTTGGTATAAATTTGCCTTCACATTCCGGGGGCAACAGTATGTGTTTAAACGCACGCTCCAGGGCTTCCATTCCAGCCCAAGCATTTGCCATGCCCACATGGTAAAGATGTGGAGCAAGCTGCAGCCAGCTTCAAGGTCCCACATCTTGTCCTACGTGGACGATATTCTTATACACTCCAGTTCGGAGGAAACGACCTGGGAGATCACCCACGAGGTGCTAGGAATCCTCCGCGACACCGGCTTTAAGGCTAACCGTCAAAAAGCCCAGTTGGTATCTACTGAAGTAAAATATCTAGGGCTTTGTTTAGGCACCGAAGGTCGTACTCCCGATGCACCACGGGTAGAAGTGATCTCAAAGTTACCAGCCCCCACAGACGTGCACTCCTTGCGTTCTCTGCTTTGGACATTCAACTTTTCCAGGGACTTTATAGAGTCTTTCGCAGCCAAGGCGAAGCCTCTATATGCCCTATTAAAGAAGAATGCCTAGTGGGAATGGGAACCAGCACAACAGTAGGCATTTGCCCAACTTAAGGAGGATTTAATGAGAGCACCAGCCCTTGCACACCCGAATATGGCTAAGCTGTTCCTCATACAACTAGCCACCTCGGACAGGAGTATGGGAGCAGTTCTGTCGCAACAACAAAATGGCACTCAGCATGTGATAGCCTACGCCTCCAGGAATTTGGACCCACATGAGACTAAATTTACTCCGTGCGGAAAAACATGCCTCGCACTAATCTGGGCTATAAAGCACTGGGAGTTTATGATTGGAGGCGCCCGTGTAATTGTCCAGACCCCCCACATGCCACTTAAGTACATCCTGTCAGGAAAAGTACAGAATGTCCAGGTGTCCAACGCCCGGATTGCCAAATGGACCGTTTCCTTGGTGTCGCGTGGGGTGGATTTTCAGAAGCAGCCGCAGGAACCACCAGCTCCCTGTGGTCTGGTTGTGACCGGAGCCATGCATGAGTGCCCTTTACCATCTATGACTACGAGTCAATGGCCGGTGGAATGGGGAGCCTCCCTCGAGGAAGATCAGTTACAGGGCTTTGTTTGCTGGTTCTGTGATGAGTCATCCATGCACGTGGACGGTAGCCCACGGACAGGCTATGGAGCGATCTGAGTCACAGACTCCTTCACCCTACAGGGAAAAGCCCGGCCACGCTCCAGCCAGGTGGCGGAAGTAGAAGCTCTGAGGGCTATCCTGGAGCACGAACCGCTTGACTGCCCCCTGGCCATCTATACAGATTCGGATTGGACTGCCAAAGCAGCCAGTGTTTGGTTACCGATCTGGCTCCAAAATGACCTCAAAACATCTGATGGGAAACCCATTGCCCATCTCGATAAATGGGTCAGGATCGCTGCCCAGATTGAGGAACGAACTGCCCCCACATGGGTTGCTGGCGTCCGAGGACATCAGAAAAAGAACACGGCTACATGTATTTGGAACACCAGGGCAGACGCCATAGCTCGGGATGTCGCTTTACAGGATGATGGGGCCCCCATCGCCGCTATAAATGTCAATCCCAAGGAACCTATGGTACCTCCCATGTTCAACCTGGGAGTGTTGCAAAAGGGAGATTCTGAGATCTTGGAATTGGCCAAGAAGGGCTCGGACGAGTCTGGTCAATTCAAGATCTCCCAATTAGAAGGAGTGTACTGGGCTATCGATACCAGTGGCCAACGCCACTGGCTCGTGCCCCAAGACCTCTGCAGTGACATCATCCAGTTTGTGCACGAGCAGGGACATCGAGGGCGAAGTGTGACTCTGGACAGGGTAAGGGAAACCGGGTGGTGGCCGCAGATCAAGCAGGATGTAGACCA
The DNA here is from genome assembly GCA_030412105.1 of Cyclura pinguis. NCBI lineage: Eukaryota > Metazoa > Chordata > Lepidosauria > Squamata > Iguanidae > Cyclura > Cyclura pinguis. The sequence goes on along the minus strand of CM059602.1, from coordinate 207,849,198 downwards.
GTGGGTCGACAACTGCTTGGTGTGCGCCATGGTCAACGCTGACACCTCCAGCCCCAAGGCGCCCATCCAGCACCAGCGCATCGAGGGTCCCTGGTTGCGCATTCAAATAGATTTTATAGGCCCGTTACCTACAACCCCACGGGGGAACAAATACTGTCTCACTGTCATCGATCCCTTCAGCAAGTGGATCGAGGCTTTCCCATGTAGAGATAACACAGCAAGCACGGCAGCACGCTTACTCTTTAACAATGTCTGGGCAAGATGGGGAGTGTCACGTGACCTTGATTCAGACTTAGGGGTACACTTCACTGGTGAAGTTACCCAGGAGTTGTGCAAGGCACTGGGCATTCGCCAGCGCTTTCACATTGCCCACCATCCTCAGAGTTCAGGTCAAATTGAGAGGATGAACTGCTCTCTGAAGGAAGCGCTTCGGAAGACGGTGCGTTCCTCCAGCAAGGACTGGGATAATAAGTTGCCAATCATTTTGATGGCCTTCCAAGGCACGGTAGCCTCTCACGGCTTCACGCCGCACATGGTAATGACTGGGCGGAAGATGATGCTGCCCGAGGCTTTTTGGATAGACACTAGCCTCCCTTCCGATTTAGAGCCAGTGGTTCTAAATAACGAGTGGGTGAGGAACCTAGTGCAGCATATAGGGCAAGTACACAGGCAGGTAGCTGCCCAGCTGGGCAAAAACCTCCAGAGGATGGACAAGAGATTGGGATGGGTTCATCACCCTTGCCAGTGGGAGGAGGAACAGCTGGTCCTATATAGAAATTTCTATCAGAATAAGCACTCCCTCGCTGCCAGTGTCCCCATTGTGAAGAGGATCTCCCCTGCTGTATACCAGGTAAGAATCCCCAGGAAAAAGGGAGACTGGCTGAAGTTCTTCCACATCTCTCAACTGAAAGAGTGCAAGGGTCAGCTAGTCGACCCAAAAGGCATTGCCGAAACAGACTCACTTGAGGAAGCTACTAGGAATACTCCCATTAATGTAATTGCTCCTCAAGTGTCTTTAAATTACAAGGAAATTCCTGAAATTAATTTGTCAGAGACGTTTGCGTCAATTTACGAAACGTATGACAGTGGGTAAATTAACATTGTCTGTACGGGACGGAGAGAGATGGCCACCTCTCCGACCTCCCACTCGTGTACATTGTTCTTGGTTATATTTGGGTGTTTGGGAAGTGGTGTTATTTCTAATATACATATTGTTTACTTAAATGTCCCGTCTGGTTGCAAAAGCCTAATCCGAAGGCGACCAGTCTTCAGGCCTGCCTTCGGAATTCAGCTATATCTGTGGATGGTGATACTGCTCGTTCGGGGCCAGCATCGAACCATCGGTACTAGGTTGTTAGCCGCCCCAAGCCCTCGTTAACATCATCAGGCTTGGAGCTTCGGCTTCGGTCTGAGCGAGGAGGGTGCGAGCGTGCAAGTCCATGTTATATGGACCGGAGTGCGAATGGGACCTTCATAGCTGGAGGTTCCTCTCGTGCGGCTGGGAGGTTAACATGGGCGTCTGTAGACCCATGAGCCGATGCGGGACCCGAACCAGCAGCCTCACTGTCCTGGCCAACGGCCCCCCTCTGGCCAATATTGCTTTACTCGCAATAGCTATTTATATCCCCACGGACTCTTAGTCTTTTCAGTCATGATGACCCAGTTTCAATTCGAATTCCCGGTAGGCTTTGAGCCAGCCATTTGCATTAATGGTATTCATTGGATAATAAACATGTCAGTTCTTCTGTTAAAACTCTAATAGGTCAATTAATCCAGAAGACTGGGAAGATCCCTAGGTCATACCATCGCCCCCAAGTACCGTGGGGGGGGGGGGTGACGAAGAAAGTTGCTGCTCCATCTGATGGCCGATACTTGGAGATTCCTGGTTCTTCGACGACACCCGTGACTGTGAGGGAAGGTGACCACGCAGCCTTCCATGTGCCAAGACAGACTTTTTGCCATTCCTGCTACCGTTTGCTGAAACCTATGGACTATTCCAGGCTCCAAATTCTGCAAAGACTCTCTGCTCCTGAACATTTTGCTGTTGTTCCTGCTCCATTGCCTGGATGAACTTATGTTTTGCTCGCCCGCTCCAGCTAAAGACTTTTCCTGTTGCGAGGGTGTGTGTGTGCCAAGACTTTTGCTTGTACCTCACCTCCCCCGGACTACGAACATTCTTTCCACATTGAACTGTTTGCACATTGGATTGCCTTCATTGCCAGACCCATTCATTGGACTTACCGTATTTCATTGATTGCTTCATTTTGCATTTGCTATTTTACTGCCATTTGCTCATTCTTCAACAGTTCCCTATTGATGGGACATTGGACATTGTTTATTGTTTAATTGGTTATTTAATTGGTTATTGCGTTATTGACATTGGTGTGTGTGTGTTTAGGTTTAGGTTGTAGTTAGGAATGTCTTTATAAGATAGTACTCTTTTGCTCTTCCTTAAATTCCCTTTCCTGAGGAGTGATGCAGCTACCAACCTGCAAGCCCCTATTCGGCTCTAAATTGATTTTTGCTTTTTGCTTGGAAAATATCCGATATTGTCCCCAGCATCGCCCATTTTCGGGGGGTGGGGATTGTTACTGCCCTGGCTAGTCCAAGCTTTGGGGATATTAAAGATATCCTCTTGATATCATAATTCGGCTGCACTTCTCTATTCCTCTCCATGTGCTTGCGAGGCCACCGGACAAGCATGTAAACAAGCTCGGCCGTTGATAGCCGTAATATTCAAACTACAATACAGGCAGGCCAGAATAGCTGACTCAATGCTTTAGGAGACCTCCAGGCAAGTACTCTAATCAAGTATACACGCAACTTACAAAAGAGCCTCTGCCCCGCGCTGGCAGCTTGATGGGTAACCTATACAATACCGAAGTACTCTGTGTTTGCATACTGGCTACTCTACTGAGAACCACTACGATAACTCAATCATTCAGATTCTGACCTTTCGGAGGCTTTGTCTCCAACTCCAAATCTATTGTTTTTCCCCAAGTACGGCATAGCCTGCAGTCACAATTCTCCTTATGAAAACCCTTGATTCCGAGACCTTCCTCGGAACGCTCCCGAGTTTCATCCCGCCTTGCTGCCGCTTTGCTTGGGGAGCCTCCCCTCAGCTCCACGTGCTGAGTTACATCGCACCGCAGCCTCGCTCTCTATTTTTCTGGGCTTCAGGACAGGTGAAGTATCACCCAAACCAGCAATCCCTCTACAAATCCCTCTACACCACTCCAACCTTTATTTTCTTTAGTTATCTTGCGTGAGTGTGTCACATACACTGTTTTGCTTGTATTTAATAAACATCATTTATTATTTCAACTTTTGTGTGCTACTTGACTCGACCCAACCCGACCCCGTAGACATAGGGTTCAAGATCTCACTACGTTACCCTGCCTCTCGTAACGCTAAGCAGTGCTCTGAGCTAATTTTCCCCACCTTTAGTTGAGCACATTTTGGTGTCCCTCCCGGGACCCCCAGTACACAGGGTAACAGTAGTGCTGTTGTTCCACTTTCAACATCCTATGGAATCCTGGGGTTTGCAGTTTAGGGAGGGCCCTCAAAGGCTCACAGCACCTGTTTTGGCCAAACCCCAGGTTTCCAAGGGAATGATGAATGAGAAAGAAGGTAGCCCTGGTCCCATTTGGTATGTATGTAGGAGTGGCTGAACAGCCTGTTAAGGAGTAGCTAACAAAACTATAAGCCGCTGCTCTTTTGGAATAATCACCTGTTTCCCCTTAAAAGCCTTAAAAGCTCCCTAGTTTCTTGCTTATAGTTTCCTTGTGAGAATAGTTACAAAAGTCATTATCTTGCCCCAGGAAACCTTGGGATTAAAGGAAGCAGGAATGGCATACATTCCACAGCATCCTTGTGAAACTGCAATTCCCAAAATTCTCTGAGAAAGCTACAGAGCTAAACTTGCATAAATCTGTTGTGTTAATATACCCTGAGATTCAGCCTTTGTGAATTACCCTTTTGTGAGTTCTTGCTAGTGAAAACCTGAGAACAAGAGTTTAATGCAATTATAGAATCATAAAATCATAGGGCCATGAGGAATATACCATCAGAGCATTCCTGACAGATGGCTATCCAACCTCTGTTTATCAACCTCCAGAGAAGGAGACTTCTCCACTCTGAGGCGGTATATTCCACTATTGAACTGCTCTTACTGTCAGCAAGTTCTTTCTAATCTTTAGATGCAATCTCTCTTTTCCTGTATAAAAGGCAATGTTGTACACGTATTGGGGCTCTCAGACTTTGTGGAAAGATCCCTCTGAGGCCCTGCTGGCAGTTTGATAAAATCCTGCTTTCTCTCAACTGTGGGTCTCGATTCCAGACTTGATTTCTGTTACACTGGGAAGGTTCCAGCTTTCATTCAGTTTAGCAGTTTCAGAATTAACAACTCACTTCTTTTATGTGTAGCCAACGGCCAGCAGCAAGACATTTTTATTAACATCAACTTGATAACATCCATACTTTCTCACATTGTAGTTTCTCCTTGTTAAAATCCAATTCCCTCTTACAAATAGAATCTAGTTCAGTCTATTCACAAAATATATGCATTTAGATCTTTAATTATTCTCTTTTGAAGATGTCAGCCCCCGTTTTTCTAATTTATTTATCCTAATCCTATGGGGTGAACACACTTACTTCCCTCTTGATTGCAGAAAAAAGATAACTGTGCAGGCTCTGGTGTTTTAATCAGAAGGGTTCTTCACTCTTATCACTCCAAAGAATTATTTATGAGTTTCTTTAAGAAACAGGTTGCTGGCATAGGGCTGCCAGACCCTCACATCCAAATAGCTGTGTTAAGGGCACTCCCCTTTTAATCCAGGAGGAATTTTTCCCAGCCAGAGATCCCTTTGGCCAGCACTTTTATCATGAAAACTCTCCTTGCTGCAGAGCTGCAGCCATAGGCCTTTTCCTCACTAGCCTGTTATAGCGCCATGATTCCACTTTCAACATCCTATGGAATCCTGGGGTTTGGCCCCTCCCGAAACTGCAAACCCCAGGATTCTATAGGATGTTGAAAGTGGAATCATCGCGCTATAACAGGCTAGTGCAGAAAAGGCCATAGTGTCCACCTGGCTGGCCTGCTGGAACTCAAGACCTTCTCAAGTACAGCATTCTAAATATCTCATCAAATTGCATATCCCAGGTTTCCATAGGATGGTGCCATGGCAGCCAAAGTGATACAAAGCACTATAATTTTGTACTGTGAAAGTAGTAGTAGTAGATCTAGTTCTTAAAAGGGAGCTGGTCTGCGAACCTTGAGTGTTGTTGTTGTTGTTGTTGTTATTTTGTCCTTGAAATTGTTTCTGACTCATTCTGATCCTAAGGTAAACCTGTCATGGGGTTTTCTTGGCAGGATTTGTTCAGAGGGCGTTTGCTTTGCCTTCTTCTGCGGCTGAGAGAGTATGACTTGCCCAAGATCAACTAATGGGTTTCCATGGTTGAGTGGGGAATTGAGCCCTGGTCTCTCAGTGTCCTAGTCCAGCACTCCAACTACTGAACCATGCTGGCTCTTGATAGACAAAGTGTTGGACATAACTGTAGTATATGCATAAAATAAAATAATATGATAGTAGAATAAGTCCTTTTTTAAAGGAAATGTTAGATATGCTCTCAGGTACTAAAGTGCCAGTGCCTATAGTTACGTCAACAAATTATTACTGTGTCACAGGAACTGTCTTTCTAACCCCATGTAATTTCTGAACTTTCGTGTTAGGCTCCGTGGAGCTCATATAGATGAGTGCTGATTCAGCTCGGAAAGATTGTCTAGTTTGTCAGTGAGGCATAAGCTCTTATAAATACGTTCTGCCATTTAGTGTAACTTTTTATCCATCCCTTCTGTGTTTGCAGTTTGCAAATTGGAGTTGAGAGCCTTGTCCCAAGAATCCAGGTTTTGTGCAAAATATTTATTTCCTACCCAGTCACGGAAACCCACTGGGTGACCTTGGGCATGTCTCACACTCTCAACTCCAAAACCCCATGACAGATTTCTCTTAGGGTCAGCTTGAAGGCACGCAACAACAGCAACTACTCCTACTACTTTATTCTGTTAATGGGGGTTGGACAAAGGCATTTGCTTCAGTGAAATGACCTACATCTTCCTATTTTGACAGCAGTGAGCAGAAGGGGCCTAGAAGTGATTCTGATGACAAGGTGCCAATAGCTGTACAGTTTCAGAGTGTGCCAACTTCATGATAGCCACAGAGCTAAAATGAAAAATGAAATAGCTTTTGTTTATTTATTTGATTCTCTCTATATCCCACCCTTTACAAAGATCTCAGTATGGGTGACAGTGATGTTAAAATAGTCATAGAAGTGAACTGTACAACAAAGCAGCATGAAATAAACCAATAAGCAGTTGAAAAACAGCAAATAATGAAACAGACTATCAGCTGATGCAGCTTGCCAGGGAACATCAGCTAATGGCTTTTGGGCTGGCACAAAGAGGGACTACCTCTTTGAGTAGCACTGATTAGAGCACAAGAATTAATCGCATACATTATAATTAACTTGAATTAACACTTTCAGGGAAGTGTGGTCACAAGTGTGTCATGCAGCCTGAAAATATTTCAAAATATACATTAAGCAGCTCTTCGTGGCTGATTTATATGACCGGTCACCTGCTTCTTCTCTAGCTTGTTAATTGGCCATTAACCTAGCTAAATATACATCAGTTCTACTAACTAGGCTTATTTATATGTCCAAGGTATTAAATAAATTTAGTTCACTGTTCAAACATTTCAGGGAAAACTTCAGATAATAAGCTATTTTGGTAAACAATTTTGATGACATTAGCATCCCCTAGGAGAGCCGGCAAGGTGCAGTGGTTTGAGCATTGAACTATAACTGGAGATCAGGATTCAAATACCTACTTGGCTATGGAAAACCACAGGATTACTTTGGACAAGTAACACTCTCTCAACCTCAGAGGAAGGCAAAGGCAAACTCCCTCTGAACAAATCTTGCCAAGATAACCCAATGATAAGGTTTGCTATAAATCGGAAAGCACACCACAAGTGTCTACTAGCCTGAAAAAAGTGTGTTGGACAGTGAGCCCAGCATTTGCTCATATAATTAATGTGACATTTTGGATTGAAGTGGTACACACATCCAACCTAGTGCTGTTCTTTAAACTGTCTTTCTACCTTTGTGTCAAAACACTAAGGCTGCAATCCTGTATACATGTCACCGAGGAAGAGCCCAGTTGAAGTTAAGAGAGTAACCACATACAAGATTGTACTGTCAATCTATACTACTTGTCCAGGTCTCCAAATGTGATTTTTCCCATCTAGTATCTTCAAATAGTTACAGGTGTACCTTGATTAACAAAGTAGATGTGTTCCTGGGCATTAGTTTTTTAACAGAAACTTTGGTACCAGAGGCAGAAATCTCATGGAAAGAATAGGGAGAGGTTCCTTTGCTACAAAAAAGGAAAAGTAGCTTGAACATATTTTAGCAGACTTTTCAGTCAGAACTTAAGATATGCAAATGTGAAATGAAACAACCAGGTCAGGTAAACCTTGTGTAAGTAAACAAAAACATAATGAACTGTTCTACTGACTACTTCAACGCTTCTTCCAAAATGCATCCAAGGATGGATTTCTTCTTTCACCAGCTTCCATTTTTTAAAAATAATTTTCATTTTATAGATCTTGGCTTTGTCACAAACTGGGGGGTAGCTAGTGAGCTTATCTGCTCTCTTTCTCTCTCTGTTTTGTTCATCCATGCTCAGTAAGGAATTCCAGAATCAGCTGCTGCTTACTTTGCCTGTTATAAGCAGGCAAATGTAGCTACAGCTGGATTGGCTTGAGCAGAGTCCTGCTCTTTGCACTCCTAAGCTTTATTTTATTGTTTATTACAGACGTGCTTTTGCAAACCAGAACTGGAAATTTGTGTTTCTCCCTCCCTCCTTTACCATTGTTCCAGTGCCGATGCTGCAAAAAAAGAAAACAAAAATTAAAATAAAATAAACCCCAAACTAGACAGAGGAGAAATAGGAAAGTGTGGATTGGGCAGGCATAAAAAGACTGTAAAAAGAAGCTTCTTTTTCAGAGGCTTTGTTAAACGGAGATGTCTCTGCATTGGTGCTACGATATTACAGAAGTGGGCAGCCTTCAGCCCTAGAACTGCATGCTGGCCTGGGCCTAATTCCAAAAGCAGATTTCTGGCAGTAACAATCTATCCCTTCCCTGGCAGCCTACTGGGTAGGAAAGGAAGAGGGAGAGAAAAATGGAATGGCAGAGAGAAAGAAAAAAAAATTTCTGGCCATGCCTGTAGCTGCTTTTTGGCTCTAATCACAGCTGGCATGCGTTTGTGGGCAAATTACCCAAAAATAAATACAGCCCCTGACAGAAAAAAAAATGTTGCCCAGCTCTGAGATACTGTTTCCTGGAGATGGTCCAAGACACTTTGCCTTTTGAGATGAAGGGGAAGACTGTGGTACGTACATCCAACCTAGTTCTATACAGAACAGCTAACTGGACTAGGAACCAAAACTGACTTCAATGCTGGCGAGAGAACAATTTTGACCACCATTCCTGAGTCTCACTTTGGAAGTGCAGAGCAGTCAGTGTAGCACATACAGCTCTGCCCTCCATCACCTCAGTACAACTGTTGCCCCTCCCAGCACCTGCTGCTTAAGGCAGCCATCTCACTCTGAGTGATGGTAGAGGCCACCCTGTTTGGAATCCTTACAAGGTACTTAAAGTCTTAAATAAAATGGTGAATCATTTTTTAAAGGCTAGACCACATTCATTATGTTCTCGCTACATTAAGAACTTGCCAAGTACATTGGCCAGCATCTTTTTAGATCTATCTGTTTTGAGCTGCCACATTTGCTTTTTATTTAATTTTTAAGCAACAAGGTTTCACGTGTGACTGTGATGGCCAGCTGTTTGCTTCTAATTTTGTTGGGCAGGTAAGGAAATATGGCTTTGTCTGATGAGTATATGCTAAGTGTGAATTATAATCCTACTGCTGTTTCAGTAGTAACTGCTGTAAGTTGCTGTTGAACAAATGTTTGAAAAGTAACAGAATAATACAGAAGAGCTTTTGGAAGTTAATACCTGTTTCTCTCTGTCTCCTCCCTCAGGTGGCTATTTGGTCAACGTGTTTGCTTGTTCTATGCATTCTGTGGGGTGTTTTTTGGCATCTGCAGTCTGTCTACACTAACATTACTGAGTACAGTGTGCTGCCTAAAAATTTGTTTCCCAGTCTATGGTAAATATACTTTTTCCTCTCTTCTGATCAGATTTTTAAAAAATAGAATTAGAAAATGTGTCCCAAAGTGTATTGTAACAGAAATGTTTATTCCTTCTAGTCATCTGGTACCCTTTCATACTATACAATTATAGCACTGTGATTCCACTTTTAACTGCTGTGGTTGCATTCTATGGAATCATTGTATTTATGGTTTGCTGAGACACCAGAGCTGTCTGGTTGAGGGGTTTTGATCATGGTGGAAGGTGCTGAAGAGATGATTTAGCAATCACTGTCTAAGGTGAGCGTGATAATGTACCCCAGGTGGAATCACAGTGCTATAATTGTATAGTATGAAAGGGTAGAGAGCAGCTTCAAGCTATTTCTCTTCAGACCATGTGGGGATTAGAGTTGCTAAAGAACAGGAGGAATAAAAAGCCCATGAAGAGAAGCTAACAGGAAAGATAGTCACATGCACAAAGAGGAACCTAAATCACACCAGAGCATAGACATGCAACAGTATTTTCTGTGAGTAGCATGTAAAGGTTTCCTATTCCCAACAGAAAAAAAAGTATAATAAAATAGCTGTTAGTGAAGACATTGTAAATTGCTGTCACTTGCTTGTTACAACATCTGACCTCTCCAGGCACTAAAGAGCAGTGTTTTGATTTGTGTATTTAAAACTTAATTGTATTATTGCAAGCAACAGTTCACTAATGTTTTTAAATGTTTTTTTTTTTAATTTCAGGGAATAGATTTAAGCGAGAACATGGTCGGATCTTGATAGCCTGCAGTTGGGTCTATGCAGCCATTTTTGCCTTTTCCCCACTAGCTCACTGGGGAGAATATGGAGCCGAACCTTATGGTACAGCATGTTGCATTGATTGGCACTCATCAAACATAAACAAAACGGCCATGTCCTACAGCATTGTCCTGTTTGTCTTCTGCTTCATTATCCCCTGTGGAATAATTATTACCTCTTACACTCTTATTCTGATTACTGTGAAAGAATCCAGAAAAGCAGTGGAACAACATGTCTTGGGACCCACACGGATGAACAGTGTGCAGGCCATTACAGTCAAGGTATTCAGAAATTTCAGTTCTTATTTTTAAGCTGTGTTCTGTACATGTAAGAAAATGTTCATTCATAGATTTGAAGTGGTACATACAGGTATGTGTGTACATGCAAGTATCACGCCCGTGTAAGTGATATTGCTGATGGTCAGTTTGTTAATTCTGCAGTAATTTTTGTTTTGATCTAACTATAATAACCAGAGGCATGGCTATTTGTAAAAAAGTGAGGAATGAAACATGTTTTGACAGAAACATACCAGAAATTCATGGAGGTTCCTGTTTTGGGCAGCAAACTTCTTTCTTCACTGATTAGGATAAGAAAGTGTTTAAAGTTATTTAAATGTTAAATGCACTGCATAGAAATGAGCTGTGCTTGGAAGGTTTGAGAGCTGTTGTATAGAACTAAGCTGTGTTTTGTGTCTCTGATCACTGATTGGAGATACTTATTTATTGATTTTATTGGATTTGTACCTCACCTTTCTCCCCAGATAAGAATGTATTTAAAAGAATTTAAACTTTGGATATCCTGCATAGAACTGAGCTGTGCCTCAGGTTTGAAAGCTGTTCTGCAGAACTGAAAATGTTGCACTGTACACTGGACTTACTCCTGAGTAGATCTCTGGTCTGCTTATACTGTACCTGATCGTGCCCCATGTATGTAGCCCCAGACAGTGTTGAATTATAGGCTCTAAGTCCCTTCCTAGATTAGAATTTTGTCCCCTGGCTGCAAAAGCTCTGATGCCTAGTTTAATTAATTCAACAGAGTGGCCTCACTCACACATGCCTACCTGCATATTACTAGCAGGCTGCACCATACATGTTCCACTGAATTTATAAGGCCTTATCTCTAGGAAGCATGCATACCATTTATTTATATATCCAAGGATCTCAGGATGGCATATTGCAAAACAGCATTGCAGTTTAAGATTTCAGAATACCAACCATGGTTATGCTATTAATTTGTGCAACTTCCAATCTTCTCTGAGCTTTTCTTGTGTCTGGAAAAGAAACAGATGTCTTCTATATTTGCAATTCATGGAGAGAGGAAGGTTGCCAAAGGGGAGGATATTCTTGCTGTGGGTCTGTTGGTCAGGAGAACTATTGAATCTGTTCTGTCTACTGTGTGGGTCATGTGAATGACATGAGGGGACATTTCCATGACTTAGAATTGAAATGAGAGGAAAACAATGCGGGTTATTTACATATTTTGCCATCACAAACATCAAGACATCCAAAATACAACAAAACAACAGTTTTGTATTACATATTGTGATATTAGGTTTTACTCTGTTTGCTGATCTATTGATTATATAGTCTGATGTATAAACTTAGATAATAACGTTTGGGGGTATATAATGAATAAAAGGCCTAGACATTTTGGCAAGTGAGTTGGGCCCTTTTCGCACACCAGGCCTATTGCAAAATGGCCTCAGGAGCATTGTGCGATTGTGAGGACTGTTCCACATGACATCCTCGCAATGGCGCGATGCACCCGAGGCCATTAGGGTATGATAGCCCGTTATATAATTTTTGGCTCGTTGTGTCCCTCCCATGCCCCACATGCATTTATCTTGCGTGCAGAGGCTCTGGACGCATAGCCATCACACTTCCTCCTCAGTGCAGCCTGGGAAAGTACCCGGCTGTGCTGCGGAAGGAAGGGGCAGAGCGCTCATACTTCTTTCTGGCCAGCATGGAGCTGGCGTGGAGGGGAAGCAGACGGGATGCGAGTGCCTCCTGGACGAGGCTTTTCGCGCGATCCCCGCGCAACGGCAGCGGCACCAGATGAGTTGAGAAAAGGGCCTTGGGGAAGTGAAAAAGTCAAAATTCCATACCTTATTTCATATATCTTTCTCTGCATACCTTAGAAACATGATAAATATAGAATTTTACTACTTCAAAATAGGGATGGGATGAATCCAGAATTATCCGAATCCCTGGCGGTTCTGGGAATCCACGAATCTCACGAATCTTGAATCTTCCGAATCCTTTTTTTAAAAAGTGTTTTAAAAGCAAGGGAAGGAAGAGTAATCTTGGGCAAGACACACTCTCTCAGCCTTTGCCTAGGCAAAAGCAAACCTCCTTCTGAAGAAACCTGGCCAGGAGAATTGTTATAGTTTTGCCTCAGGATCTCCCCAGGTTGAAAATGACATGAAGGCCCTTTCTACACAGGCAGGAAAATGTGGATTAATGCCACATTTTCCTGCCTGTGTAAACAGGGCTACACACTACAGTAGAGAGATAATCCAGGTCAAAACTGGCTTTTCTTTGCATACCTCCTTCTGGCATCCTGGGGTTTGTAGTTGGATGATGCGCCAGCACACTTTGGCAGAGAAGGCTGTGACCCCTTGTAAAACTCCAAACCCCAGAATTGTGTCTGAAAGAGGTTTGCAAGGAAGCTATGTAAAGGAATGTTTCAGCTGTCCTTGAAATCTCAAGCCGGTAGCTTCCAGTCGAAGTACTGAACTTAACTATTAAATGTTCAATTTAAATATCTTAGAATACAAGCCCAGATGTAATTTCTGCAATTGTTAGCAAAGGCCATTATTACTCCAAGGGAAAAACTCATCTACTTACTATTTTCCCTTGTATGTCTGGTAGCTTAAGTTTTCAGGCATCCCAGTCTCTCAGGTTTTCAGGCATCCCGGTCTCCAACAATCTATTTGGTTGGTGTATTCGAAAGATTCAGTTTGCCTATTTTGGCACAGGGATTCGGATTCAGGAATCGCAAATCCTTACCCAGGATTTGAGGATTCAGTTGGCCCATCCCTACTTCAAAATATAACAAGAAGTAAATGCATCTTGATGCCCTTTTTGCTTATAATAAAAATACTTTTTTGCTTTGTGCCAAAGCAGAGGTGTTGGATGAAAGGTATTGGCTTTAGGATATAGCTCTGTCTCCTTTGTAAGTTATTGTTTCATCTTCGAATTCTAGTTCTGTTTTTATCTACATTATATTTGTAAGTGTTATGATGCATGACTCTAAGCTTTACATGAAACCGAGTGCTATGAAGGAAAGAGAATAGGTTGCTAAGACTTTAATGCATTGGAAAGTAGAAAGGAACCTGTTTGTGTGGCACTTTTAAAAGTAATTTTGTATTTTGCAGAGATACAGTAGGGTAGGGTTGAGGATTCAAAGCATGTGGGCTCAACCTGGTTTCACATTGGCCTGAAGACTCAAGTAGCGGTCAGTAACAAAGTTCCCATTCAGGGTTACAACGATACAGGAAAACCTCAAAGTCTAATTTCAGCCTTAGTTTCAGAATGGAATAGAAATCCCTAGGTGACAATAAAAAACTAAAAAGACTGAATTGGAAAAAGGCTGCTTTGAACAATCTTAAATTATCTTGCTACTCATTCTAAGTGGAGCAAGCATGAATCTGATTTCAGAAATCAGAAAGATGTGGATGAACTATTGTGCCAAGAGTTGAGACCTAAATCTTCAAGTTGGAATCCTTGGTGGAAATGTGTGAAATTGCTCAAGGAAAATTCACAAGCTGTCTGTCCAGTTCTAGTTTTATTTGTTGTGAATGAAAAAACTCCAGGCTATATCACTGGTTAATTGATGTGTATTTGAGACAATACGGTTCTATGCTGCATAGCACAGCACTAGTTTGCCAGCCGTGTGAATGCAATATATTATCAAACCAAGTTGTAGATATAGAGTGCAGACTCCTATTTATCAATGCTGGTGCAGTTGCTCTAATGACTAAAACAGTCGGAGGCTACATTGCTTTATTCACCAGAATTTAGGGTGTCTGCAGATTCATATTTGGTCTGTTTGTGTGGAGCTGTGGGTGGAAGTTGCTGTTACTAGCTTTGCTTTAACAATAGGGGTTTGATAACTGTAATGTCAAGGAGAAAGGGATGTGCACTAAGAGGAAAAAACCTATACTTTCCAACTGCATTCAACATTATGTTCAAATGTATGTGAATGTACATAAAGATGCTGGCACTAAGAGATATATATAACCAATTCGTAATGTGTCAAGACAAATTATTATATATCCTATTTTGATTTAGAGTTGTAAACAATATTCTTAAGTGCTAGTATATAGAAAGTCTGTATCCCTATTTGGAAAGTATTATATGATTTGAAAAATAGCTCCATAAGATGGTAGAGATTACCATTAGAGAAGAAGGATGGATATGCCAGTGTTGATCTTTTTAAGCACATGTACAGTTGGGGAGAAATGATATTTATTATCTTATCTTCTTAGAGCCCCTCTAAGTTGTTTGAAGAGAGTCAGTGCAGTATAGTGTTTTGAATGTTGAACTAGGACTCTGGAAACCAGAGTTTAAATCCTTGCTTGGCTGTAGAAACCCACTAGGAGACCCTGGGCAAGTCACACCCTCACAGCCTTGGAGGAAGGCAGTGGGAAACCCCCTCTGAATAAATCTTGCCAAGGTGATAAGTTCACCTTAGGCCTGCATAAGTTGGAAATGACTTGAAGGCACACAACAACAGTAAGCTGTTTCAGACTTTAAGAATGACTCCAAAGGTGAAAGCAGGTAAATGAGCCATTTCACTGATACATGTTGCATAGACCTGTATGGTTTTGACTGGCATGTTATGGCTAAGAACTATAGTTATTTATAAAGTTAAATCTTTGTAAGGCTTTCGGTTATGTTTTTGAAAGCAACTAATCTTGCATTAGGGCAAGATATGATATAAAGTTGTTAATTAGAATGCAGTGCTAAAATTAAGCAGCAATCTCATATACCAATGTAAAGGAGCAGCTGTCCCCCATCTTTAGTAGGAGCCAAGCTCAGCTGGAGGGTGATCACATTCCAGTACATGTGAAGCACTTGGGTTAGACCATGAATATGAATGATAACCGTGGCAAGCATATTTTTGACTAAAATTTAAATATCTTGTTGCATGAAGCTCGTTCTTAAAACAAAGGATCATACATTTTGCTTGTAAGATGTTTGAAAAAGGGTTGAAGGAGTTGGTCATGTTTTGCCTGATGAAGAAAAGACTGAGGGATGACATGATTGTACTCTTTGAATATCTAAAGAGCTGTCACTAAGGGGATGGTGCTGGTTTGTTTTCTGTTTCCTCAGAGGGTAGGACCAAGTCTAATGGTGTGAAGTTACAGGGGGTAGATTTTGATGGAACATTAGAAGGAACTTCTTGACAGTAAGAGCTGTTGGGCAATGAAACAATTACCTAGAGAGGTCTGTTTCTCTGGATGTCTTCAAAAAGAGGTTTGCTAGCTATCTGCTGGGGATGCTCTAGCTGGATTTCCTGCATTGAGCAGGGGGTTGGACTCAATTGCCTGTGGGACCCTCCCAAATCTATATAATTCTGTAATATGGTTCTAGATAAAAATATTTATAATTTGTTAATTATATAACTTAGCCTGTTGTACAGGTTCAGGGCAAAATGCTTTTGTCCTCAGTGGGCCTACAACCTAAAACTGAAATAGTGAGCTTTGGGTACAACCTTTCAGCAAATGTCTGCGGGAAGCCTATAGAGATGGGCTTTGGTATGTGTATCGTAAGCTAGGAAGGAGCTAGTCTTAAAAATAAATATGGAGGTCACTTGATCAGAACATTGTCCAATGCTGCTAGAGTCTATATAATTAAGTCACTGGATTATAGCTCACTGTTCTGTAGACACAGTTCTATAATGGATTAGATTTAAAAGTGGAAGCAACGTGTAGTATTATTTATTTTAAAGCCTCTGAAGAAGCCCTGTAGAGTGACCAACTGGTTAGGACAGTTTCATAACTGAAATTATTCATGTCCAATTTGTTAGATGTGTGCCCATTTAAATGCAGTTCTGCATATCCAATTTTATCCATTTCCCTTTCTTCATCTATTTTTCTTTTATTTCAAACCCACACAAGTGGAAGGCATAACTTTTAGAGAACAGAGAAGGTTGTCTCAGCAAGAAAAATTGGGTTACTGGGAGGGGTGCTAGGAGAAAGGTTCTGTGAAAGGAGAGGATGTGTAACTTGGAATTAGTGAGTCTCTGCTTCTGCTAAAATAAAAGTCAAGGCATGTAAGATGTGCCAGTAGACTGGAATCAACTTCTGGTCTCCAAATGGAGGCATGAGTTCATATTCCACTTCTGACATGTCTCATTTGAGAGCCAGGGTGGTGTAGTGATTTGAGTGTTGAACTATGGCTCTAAAGAGCAGGGTTCAAATCCCTGCTCAGCCATGGGAATCCACCGTGTGACTATGGGCAAGTCACACTCACTCAGTCCCAGAGGAAGGCAAAGGCAAAGTTCCTCTGAACAAATCTTTGCAAGAAGATCCTGTGATAGGTTTGCATTGAGTCAGATATGACTTGAAGGCACACAGCAACAGCAACAGCAAGGTTTTTTTTGTTTTGTTTTGTTTTGTTTTTTTTGAGCAAAAGATAAAAAATATGCCATTGACTACAGCATTCTCATAATTCCATGACCAGGTAAATCGCATAATAAAATAAGTCAGGAAACTACAAACATTGGGAAATCCATGAAATCAGCAAGAGTGGAATAAGAAAAGCAAATCTTGCTGTGCTGTACTCTGTAATATCAGCCATATGCCCTTTTCTTACTGCTCTTTTGTTTCCAGTTTTGTGTCTGAGCAGTCAAGACTCTGAAGTCCTTGAATGAAATTGAAAGAGCACCTTATTACTTTGCAGTAGCTTTGCTTCATCTTTCTCTGTGTTGCTAGAAGTCTGTGTGCCTAGAAGACAAATGGCCTTTGCATATTTACTGTTAAGAATTTTGCAACAGCTGTCTTGTTATTAATGATTGTAAACTTTCAGTACATCACCTTAGATGTGTTGTCCAGCTATATTCTGCCGTAGGAGATATTTGCAATGCCAAATTGTTAATGACAGTAAAAACTGGTTTTGAAGAGAAAGGAGGATCTGAGTACATTTTCTTTTGTGAAGTGATAGAGCTTATTCTGACTAGAAATTGAGTCTGCCCTGGGAGCTCCATGAAGAGCTGGAGTTCTGGACACTGAAGAAAATGGAGAGAAGGCATAAGCAGTCTTCAGAGCAGTTTCAAACAAATGAATAAGATATATCTCGTTCCTTTTCTAATCTGGGGCAAGAATTCATAGTCATCTCTAGTTAATTCACTGAATTGGTTAATTCACTGAATTGGCTAGTATTGTCACTATAGTATTCAGTTAACTTACAACAGTAAATACATGTTCACACAGATAAAGTCAGTAGTTAAACACTTCCCAACTTTCCTCAGCCTTTAAATTTATATATGTGTATGTGTCTTCAAGTTGCCTGCCAACTTATGGTGACCCCATGAATTTCATAGATCTCTTTTAGGCAAGAAATACTCAGAGGTGATTTTGCCAGTTCCTTCCTCTGAAATGTAGCCTACAGGAGCATGTAATTGTTGGCAGTTTCCCATCCAAGATCTAACCAGGGCTGACCCTGTTTGGTTCCAAGATCAGAGGGGATCTGGTGCCTTTAAATACTGAAATTAAGCCAGCAGATCATACAGTGGAGTTCTCGCTTCTGACTTTCCATGATTAGAAATTAGCCCTGTTTCACTTGTTGTTCAAGTATCAGTGATTTTGGCCATTTCTGCACTGCACTGTTATAGTGCACTTTCAACATCCGATGGAATTCTGGAGTTTGTGGTTTAGGGAATGGCATTTAGAATGTGTGTCACTCTTAACATATCAGCCAAAAATGTCTAGCTGCTTGTATAAGATACCAAGAGGATGCCAGACACTGTTTTTTCTTCACTTGCTCTGTATCATTCCCAGTAATGGAACTCTAACATCAAGCATAGAATTGTCCTCTCCATTGACAGGTCAAAACCACAGGTGATTAAACATAATCAGTTGGAAATACTAATATCTGATCTTCCTTTGATATATTAGTCCTTGAGTAGTGGTTCTCAGATTGTGGGGTGGGACCCCAAACATGTGTGTGTCATAGTTGCTCAAGGAGGAGGGGGCACAAAAAAAGGTCAACTTGAAAGTTCAGCAGATGCGAAGATGACAGGTTAGCCTGTGTGTGTGCATGTGTGCATTGTTGAGGATTGACTAGTCTCTGCAAAAGAGCAATGCAAAGCATCTTCCCCTGTTATGTCTTCTTCCAACCTCAGACATAGCAAAAATTGGCATTCCTTTTTTGTTCTCTTCCTGTTCAACTTCTCCAAATATTCTGTAGTTGGCTCAGCAGGTGCATGCCCCTTAGCAACTATGAGGCTGTTTCTTGGGTGGGTAGCTAAGGAAGCAAGTGAAGAGACAAAAGTGCAAGAACTCAGTGTTAAAATGGAGGGTTGTGTATAGCACACGGGGCCTGTGTGCAGCAAAGACGGAGAGAGAGGGTTAGGATAGGACATGGGGGGTGATGTCGAGCAGGAGGGACAACATCTGCATGTAGATGTAAAGGGGGTCACAGGGGTAAAAAGTTTGAGAACCACTGCACTAGGCTGGAGGTAGGGCCACATGGATTAAGGAATCTGATTTGACATGCTCTTTTTGTTCTATTTTTCTGTCTTATTAACTTTTTTTTTTAATTTCCAGCTGAGTATTGCTGTATGCATTGGATTTTTTGCGGCCTGGAGCCCGTATGCTGTCATTGCAATGTGGGCAGCCTTTGGATCAGTTGAAAGGATTCCACCACTGGCCTTTGCTGTACCAGCTGTATTTGCGAAGTCGTCAACAATCTATAACCCAGTAATGTACCTTGTTCTCAAGCCCAATTTCCGGAGCACCATTGCCAAAGATCTTGGAGTACTCCAGCAGTTATGCATCAAAAGTTGCTTTTGTTCCAGGGATGCACAGAAGTGTACTTACAAATCAGTTCTTGAGGTTCCACTGAAATCATTTAAAGTAAGAAATGAGTCAAGCAGTAATTCTGTGCAAACAGTGGAAGGGTGTTCATATTTTCCTTGTGAAAAGTGCAATGATCCCTTTGAATGCTTCAAGAACTATCCAAAATGCTGCCAGGAAAGGTTAAATGCTATGGACCGCACTCCTCAAGAAGGCATATGCCTGGAAAATAACATTCAGTCAAAAACAAAACATGCCTCTGAAAAATATATAAAAGTTGTGATCAGGGGAGAAAAAAACATTGATATTGATGGTTTGGAAATAACATTAGAACACATACCTACAGATGTTGGATTTGCTAACCTTTAGCATATATTTAATCAGATTCTTCGGGCAATAGTCTAATTGCACAGACTTAGTGAATGTGAAACTTTTCTAAGCACTATCCATTTTATAAAGTTATTTTCACTACCTTGCTGTCCATAGGAGGATGAAGTAATGCAGTCTGAATATGTTCAAAATGATATTTTACTTTTGCCATACATTTAACATACCTATGAGCTTTTGGAACGAATGGTGCACCACTGCATTTCATTTATTTCTGACTTTTGAGTTCAAATATTATTTACTATACTTCATGGAACCAAATCACTTCATATTTGTGAGGTTTTTGTACAAAATAGTATCCTTTGGATTCGCAGTGTATGTATTTTGTACAGTCAGCAGAAAGCACCTTGAACAGTTGGAGGGTTTTTTAGATAATAAAATGATGCTGACTGAATGGATATTGTCATCAGAAAATATATGCTAATTATCCTTCCCCTCCCACTGGAAGCTCTGGACAGCTCTTTCACCTTCAAATTGGGTTATGCTCCAATTCCCAGCACATTGCTTTCTAGGTCCAGAGAGTGGGAAATGTTCCTCTTTTTTTTTTTTTTTGGTACAAACCTGTGCTGCTCTTTGTTTTCCCCGGATAGTTATAAATATACAAGTAAGCATCCCAGTCTTTCCTTTCAAGAGCAAGCATGTAATAGGAGAGATCTTTCCTATAGCTGTGAACTTCTAAGAAGTATTGCAGGGATTGTACTACCTCTTTAAATACTGTTACCCCAAAACATGCATGACTCAGGAGTCCACCTGCAATGCCAGTGCCTCTGTGAAACAGTGGGGAATATTAGCTCAAAGGAGAGGCCTGCGGGGGGGAGGGGGTTACCTAACAGATTCAAGGAATATTTGTTTTATTGGGGGATTAACACAAGATCCAAGTAGTCTCACAATCACACAAGGCCAACTGAAAGAAAGGAAGGAGAGATTGGATAGTGAGGTATTAGGGCGAAGTGGATGATATTTACCTATCTGGAAAGAAGAGGTGGAGCTATGTGGCCCCGACTAAGAGTCCAAAGGTAGTAGAAGAATGGGAATCAGAACAGCAGAGTGACAGCCTGTGTCCAGAGTACTATGAGCTATCGGGCTCAGAGCCAGGGTTTAAATACTCTTTTTCTGCCCTGGTGGGAAGGTGTTAATGACTCTGGCAGAGTAGACAGTGGGTCCAGAATGAGCTAATCGCCTTAGCATTAGGCGATGAAGGACTGACAGGAATCAGGATAGCTCTTTGATGGCGAATTAGATGAGAGAACAAAAGGGTAGTTTCAGTGGACAAAGGCAGAGGGGGAAAGACAATCATTTATTCTGTGGAGGCAGTTTTGGGTGCTATTGTTTCCAAAGGTTGAGTCATTGAGGGACATCTGCAAGTCCATTATCACTGGAGCTTCCCTGACTGTGACCTAGCCATCCTCTGAGGGCCTGATCTGACCTAGTTTTGCAATGCGCATGTGCAACCAGTTCCTCTTTATCAGCAGGTTTCCCAGCCATAGCAGGATATAATTTGTATTTCATGTCAATTAATATTTGCCAATTAAACCATGTCATGGAATGAGGGAGTATGGCCTGGTAACAATACCACCTACATTAAGACAGAAGAACAGCATAGTTGTGGTGGGGGTGGTAAATGACTTATCCCATGATGAAGCTCAGAAGTCAAGCCATTTAGAATATGCCAAGTATAAACAGGAAGATTGCTAATGTGTATTAAAAAGGAATATTTCATACTCTACAAAACTTGTGCCCTGCTACTAAATATTTTCCATTGGCATTGTTAGTTGGCATCAAGTCTGCTTCAGCTTCTGGTGATCCTGTGAATGCGAGATCTCCAAGGCATCCTGTCATCAACAGCCTCATTCAAGTGCTGCAGGCTCAGGACTGTGGTTTTCTTAATTGACTGCCTATACTGTGGTCTTTTTTTTTTTTTAACTTTGTTCTACTTTACTAAGCATTATTTTCTTAGTAATGCTTAGGATTTTGGTAATGAGTCATACCAAAATACAATAGCCTTAGTTGGTCATCTTGGCTTCTAGGGAGCGTTCAAGCTTGATTTATTCTAGGAGCTATTTATTTGTCATTTTGGCAGTCCATGTTATCTGTAGAACTCTCCTCTAGCATCACATTTCAATTGAGTTAATTTTCTTCTTTCACTGCCCAGTTTTCACAACTGTACATAGAAATTGAAAATGCCATAGCAGGGATGGTCCTGACTTTGGCCATAGTGAATCCATTGACATAGAACTGGAAGAATACTGGTACTTCTTGTTACCAGTTCCTGACCTGAAGACGGACAGTCTTTTAGCTACACTAATATGGCAAGACATTATTTGAGAAAAGAGACTCCTGCCCCAGGGCTATGATTCTGCTGGCCTCTTCTCCCTAATTTAGCAAGAGCGGTGAAGGACTCTTGTACAATGGCTGAAGTTAAGAAGAAGATAAGCAAAGACAAATGCAACATTCTGCATCAGGTAGAACAAGCAAATCCACCAGGATAGCATGGGAGATAAACTGGCAGTGGTAGATATGAAAAGCATTTTGGGGTTGGAGACAATCCAATGCTCAGCATGAATAAGCAGTGTGATATGAGCAGCCACATAAAAATGTGATTTTTGGTTACATGACAGAATCATTGTTTCTAAGTCATGGGAAGTAACAGCTCTAGTTTGTTTCACACAAGTTGGATGTCATTTTGACAACTATCTCCAGTTCTGGGTGTTACACTTACAGATTCAGAGAAGGGTGCAAATGGCGGACAGTAAGTTATGAAATAACAGGCTCTCTGAACAAAGTTTGACGGAATTGGGTATTTTTAGACAAGTGTAGGAAAAACAGAGGGGAAATCAAAAATCTGAATGTTGTCACATAGAAGGGCCAAAGACATATTCTTCAGTACTCTGGGGGGCAGGACTACCTTTAACCGAGTAGATTTCAAGTCAACCTTATCAAACTACTTCTCAAGAAGTTTTTTTAAAGTATAACTGATTGTGCAGAGCTTGGAAAACTGACCTTTGGGACTACAGTTCCCACGGTCCTTCAGTTAGTATGACCATTGAACTTACTAGGATTTACTTTTAAGGAAATAATCCATGGAGCTGGATTGTAAGAGGAAAGTGTAGGAATTTATTCCAGAAATATTGCTGGTAAATGCTAAATTTGCCAATTTGTGTGTTAGCAAGATTATGGGCCCTGAGGTCCCTGTAAGGACAAGGACTTTACTCTACAGTAGTGCACCACAATAAAGATACTATCTCTGGCTCAGACCCTAACTTCCATGAAGGGAACCAAGGCTCTGTTCATGGAGCAGGACTCTCCCTCCCCAGCTCCTGCTGCAGAACCTTCTGCCTCCCTACCCCAAATCTGCTCCTGAAAAGGTCTTTAGATTAGGCTGGCACATGACATGGAAGACTGCAGAACAGAAAGAAGGACTCATAATAAATGTGCCTTTGTATGACTGGCAGTATATTCCATTTGTACAGATCCATCTTTAGATTCTTGGCTATAGATTTTATACTATTAAAGCTGTGAAGCATTGTTCAAAAGGCAAATATGTTCAAATGTCTAGCATGTGAAGTGTCACAAGGTTATGAAATACATCTCCTGACTTTTTTTAAATTTTTTGCTTTAAAGCAGCTATGGAAGACTGAGTTTGACCAGAGAGGGTAGCATTGCTGAGGGAAGAATTTTTTTTTAAAGTAAATGAAACTGTCCAGAATAAAATAAACCCTATCCTCCACTCCCCAATGAACCTATTGGTCTGCTTCAAGCCTTCTTTTTCCCGTGAGGATGACAGAAGCTTGGGGTAGGGGAAGGGGGATTTGTCAGAGAAGGTGGCACAGAAAAAAGTAGTTAAAAACATCTTTCTAATTTCACATTGAGTATATTCAGATTTCCATACAGCTCTGAAGGAAAAATAACAAGCAGGAGATCCAGCCATGGATGTCCCACTTCTCAGGTAATATAACTTTCATATTGTCCACTTTGCTACGACTTAGCGTTCCTGTGGGTCTTAATCTTCCTCAGAGAGAGGAAAGTTAGTAAAAAGGTATCCATCGTGTGTTACATTTACACTATAAAGCTTTAAAACATACATTAATAATACGATTGTTGGAAAAGGAGACATTCAGCTGCCTTATATTTTCTCATCTCCCTCCTCTCTGTTTTGAGCTTGGAAACAGCTGCATGAATTTTTGAAAACCTAACTTCTCCTTTACCTCAGTTCATCAACTATGCTCCCTAATAAAAACTGGAATCTTGCATGCCTAACAAATACTATTTTAAAGAAGTAACAGCTACCAAAAAGAAAGGAAGTTGATTGTAATGCAGAAAAGCTGATGTTCGAAGAAACCACTTAGTCTTAAAGGTGCCACAGGCCTCCTTACTCCACAGTTGCATTTTTTTTGTACTGAAATAGATTAACACAATTCTGTTGAAGACCGTTCATCAGTTCGTCTTCCCCCACCCGTGTGATCATGCATCGTGGGGGGGGGGACGCTTTTGCTGGCCTCCCATGAGAGGAGACCATGCAATCACTGCGCGACAAGGGTCGCGTGGTGGGAAGGGGAAGGGGTGAGGTCTGCAGACCCCTTTTAGGGCCGTGCTGCCCCTTCCTCAGGCTCTTTGTTTGCTGGTGACCCACTCTCCCACCCTATGGTTTCAGTGTAAGATTGCTGGTTGCTTCGAGGCGGGGCTGGGTAGGAAGTCCCCCCCCCAGGTTTTTTTTTGCCTACCCTACACTGCGCCAAGGGATTGGGCAATTGGCTTTACAGGGTGGTGTCTTAACTAGGTATTAAATAGGTCTCCACAACTGGTGTGTGTGTGGGGGATCTGAGAGTTTTGGTGAGTACCTATGGCACCCTTTGGTGTAGGATAAATGCTGTCCTTGGGGCGGGCCTCGGACTTGCCCCTACCGTGGCGTCATGAGACGAGGGGGTTGCAGTTTGGGGGCTTGCCTTCCAGAAAAGGGCTGGCTGAAGTTTTAGCCCAGCCTCATGGATTGGCTTTGGGGCCTGGTGCCTCACCCAAGGAGGGCTGGGGAAGAGGTCTGGAGGTGACCCTTGCCTTAGCCTACCCATGCTGTTGACCCCCCCCCTTCTCAGGTCATAAGTTCAAATTCAAGTGCAAGGTCAAGTTTAAATTCAAGCCCAAGTTCAACGTCAAATTCACTACTAGCTTTATATTAATTAGGCATACGTTAATAAATTGCCCTAGTTCAACCCAAGCCCTGTGTGTGGTCTCTTCATTTCATGGGTTGGGCAGCAAAACCAAATACATTATTGTATTGCAAGATAAAAGCAGCCTTGGAGAAGAAAAACACTCTCAGCAAGGCTTATCTTAAAATATTGTTCTATGTTGGCTAAATGATTTATCCCCACACAAAAGGCCACACATTGATGGCAATATTTACACTTTATGTTGCAGACTCCCCCATTTCTGGTTATAAGGGTGACTACTGTTTCATACCACACCAAAGTACCACATGATTCAAGCCAAGACTGAATGGTAGTTGACCCTCTTCTCATGTTATCTGGAAAAGCATGATCAGCAAGAAGAAGATAATCCAATTAACTTTTCAATTGAAACCCATTTATTTCCAACTGTTATTAAAATGGTCATCTAGTCTCTATACTGAGATCAAGATTCTTATGTCCATTATTAAAACACCTGAAGTTGAAATTAATAAGAAGGCACACATTCACATGCATGTATGCTTTCTTAGCTAGGCTTTTTAGTATTTTCAGTCCAATTTAGACAGAGTAAGTAACCAATTTTTAGAATAATTTAATACAGTACTGCACTGAAATCCCCCTTAACCTCCATAAAAAAACCCCCACAGCTTAATTTGATACTAGTCAAAGCACTTCTATTCATTAGGGAGGGAAATATGTCTTTTTCAAATTTTCCAGTTGGACATATCTATCTAAAACTATTTTTTTTAAAAAATAACATTATCTATTTCTCCCCTGAAATATACTCGTCCACCCCCACCTCACATTTCTGGCCTCAAATACACTTGTCCATCCCTTTCTCCTCCCTTCAGCTGCTCACCTCTTTCAACGCCTACCTCCTCTCCCACATTTTCTTGTCATTCTTGCTGTCTATGACTAGTGTCCTGTGTCCTCTACCCACTTCCACCCTCCTTTGAGTAGCTCTATGTGTGTGTGTTGTGGTTGTGGACACCTCTGAGTCTGTACACTATGCTGGAATGTTTGTCTGTCTTCTCTCTTCTTATATTCTCCGCCACCCAATCTCTCTCTATCTATTCCCATCTTTCTGTCCACATCCCTGCCTGCCAACTCACTCTTTCATGTCACCTCTTATCATTATCTGTGCATCTGCTCTTTCCCCACCCCATAGCTTTCTTCCTTTGCACACACACACACCGCCACACTGCAGCATACTGTGCACTTCCTCTTCTTGCTCCTCCTTCATTCCTTTGCTGCTCCACTTGTCCTGTTTGTGGTTTGCAGCCATCTCCTGCAGAATGAAAAATTCCAGTGAGGATATCAAAAGATGTGACAAAAGAATGTGGGTTGGGTGAGAGAGACAACACGACAACGCTCCTCCCCATTGTTCTCCAGAAAATGCCCTTTAAATTCCATTAAATTTCATTGGGAACAAAAGGTACTTTATACTTTGGTTTAAAATTTTTTTATATATGAACAATTTAACCAATATAATGAATATTAACATGCTAGTTCCAATTGCTCATATTCCAATGTAAGATATATACCAACTTTGGTATTATGCTTTACTCCAGATAGAGGAAGAAGAGAAATTTTTGAACAGGGAAATATGTGATATCTGATATGTGACGTTACATAAAAGGAGGGAGCTCTTAACCAAAGTAGAGAAATGAAGTCCACTAATGTGCTGGTCAAACTGGATTAAATCAGCTTATACTTCCAAGTCATAGCCATGGAAATTCTTCATTCTGACCTGTGACTTAAATATATTTCTGACTATTGTGACATTTCTCAAGCTTTCAGATAAGTAGCAACCACCGCAAAACCCTGGGAAAAGACATTCACTAGCTTGCTTGCTTTGGCAGTCCTCATAATTGCAAATGCTTTATATTACAACATTAAGCTGTTTTGCTTTCTAGTCATTGATAAATCAGCTTGATTGGATAACAAAACTTCTCTCAGTGGGTTGGTGGTGGTTGTTTTTTTGCAATATTGCCGATCACCTCCACTGTTTTCAAGTAACTTAACCCACTGTAGCTTTCATCCACAGAAGCTTTCACATTTGTTGCTGATGGTTATATTTTTTGTGATTAATATGAAGACTATAATCAGAGAAGGAAGAGTATAATAAATCCATTATGTTTTTAAAAATAGAGATTCTGCAAGTATTATATTTACAGGAATCATGGGGTATCCAGGCGCTGTTTCTGTGCAGTATTTAGAATGTGTTATATAAAGCTTTAAAATGGCCTATAATTTATCAGTACCACAGATTTTATTACCTTGTCCAAAATAATTGCTAATAGAACATTATTTCATTTTAGCTTACATTCTGTGCATAGTAAATATTCCATGACTATTGCTTTCTGCCCTTCTTACTGTGATGGTCAGTTAAAATATTACTAATTCCATTCAGCCAAAGTTAAGTGATGCACAGAGCTCATTACCCCAGAACTAGAGACAGACAGACACTGCGTCTAGCGCATGCTTAGCCCATGCTCTTTGAAGTCAGGCACATACCCTGCCACCCTGCATGTGTCCTGTCTCTTGCAAACACCACAGTATTCACCAACTGGAGATTGATGCACATGTGGACACACTAGGAGCCAAACTGTGTAAACTGTGCTGTGGTTTTGTCATGTTGTCATGCCCCCAGTGTGGCAAGGATCACAAAGGACTATACAGCAGCCACCAGATACAGCACAGGAAGCCTTTTCGGTGTTCTTTGTTAAAGTGGGCACGAACATACTCAGGAGCTCATTATTCAAATCCCTTCTGCTATGCAAAACATTTTACTCCTGTCATACATGGAAAGAGTCATGAAACCAAGCAACAGTAAGCAAAGGAGTTCTGATATAGTTTGCATGCAGACCTGGCACAAACCTGCTCATAAATATTGCTAGTTCAAATCTGGATCAAGAATCCTTTGGCTTCCTTACTTAAAAGTGAATGGTCAGTTCAATTGGCAGCAGGGAGGCTGATGACACAAGTATGCACTGGTTCTGTGTTCCTATAGGAAATAACACCCCTCCGTACCTTGTCACTGGTTATAAAGATCAGGGAGGGAATGCTGTTGAGGTCCCACTGGTCAGCATTGCCCCAGGGCCAGGATCTGTATGGCACTGCAGTTCAGGAATTCACAACCAGGGGTCAAGGAACACGTATGAGCCCAGGAAGGAGGAGAGACAGTGAGCAGCTGTGAGACTATGGCCCTTTCCGCATGACGTCGCTGTTGCGTTTTTGCCACAGGATGGCAGCAGTCGGCAGGTCGCGCTTCCGCATGACATCATTGCTGTCCCGCTGTCATCCTGTTGCGGAGCGTTGCGCTTGCGCAGTTTTTGCAAAACGGAAAAAATCCATTTCGCGCCTGCAATCGCACGGCACTCCCATAACTTCTGGCCATGCGGAAGATGTGGAAGCGCATTGGCGACATTTCCTACCATGGCGCAGCAATGGAAAAAGCCTGGCTGCACTGCAGAAGGAAGACATGGGGCCATTGTGTTCTCTTCCGTATGGACCGAGTGGGTGCAGAGGGGAGCATTGCTGACGCGCTCCCTTCTAGACCCGGGACTGCAGTGAGACAACATGGAAGAGCTTCGTCGTGCGGAAATGGCCTCAGTCTGCTATCTTGCTGGGTGAAGGTGAACACTGGGGATCTTGTGACATGCCCAGCCAGAAATAAGTGCCTGCAAGCACTGGCACAAGTAGTTGGGTGAGAGGTCACCATGTGCCTCTAGGGGAGTCAAATTCCAGAAATTACGGGCTCTTCCTGATGACATCATTGTCTCAGATAAATTTGACAATTGCAAGAACAGGAGGCTACCAGCTGTCCAGGAGATTCAGAAGCCACTGAAGCCCCCAGTGGGATCATGGACTCTGATGGGATATTCGATAGTCCTGAGTGCAGATGGAGGAGGAAGAGGAGGTTGAATCCAAGATGACCTGGTGTGCACACTCTGTTGCTGGAGAGAAACTGAGAAATTGACCACCAGTCCATAAAATACCGCAAGAGCCAGCATGATATAGTGGTTTGAGTGTTGAATTAGGACTCTGGGAGAACAGGACTCAGATCTCCACTCAGCCATGGAAACTCACTGGGTGACATTGGGCAGGTTACAGACTCCTAGCCTCAGAGCAGGGCAATGGAAAAAATCTACTGTATAAATCTTGCCAAAAAACCCCGTGATAGGGCCTCCACAAGTTAGAGTTGAAAGCACATAACAATCTCTACGATAAATACCGTACAAGGATTTCATCATTCAGAAAACTGTAAGTGAACAGCTCATGGCCAGGCACTTGGACATGTAACATCTGCATTTTGGTGAGCATGAGGGGTGTTTATGCACTAGTGGTGTGCTGAGTGTCTGGATGATGAGTTACCCCATATCCTGTGCTTTTCCCTGGCTATGTGGTTAGGTTGATTATCTATGCAGAGAAGTACTCTTCCCAGTGAAGTCCATTGGAGAGGTAGGCAGTTGGGTGGCTAGGTGTTGTATAAGTGCACATGCCAAATCTGGAGCTGGCGTGAAGATTCACCACAGATGTAGGCACAGCCATGAATTAAACAGACAAGGTATGCTTACATCCTGCCAGTAGTTCTGTCCAGTTTTAGCTGCTATATTGGCATATCTTCATCAGAAAAAGAACTTGGCTGGCAATACGTTCTACTAGCATAGCTGAATTGTTTTGTCAGTATATTTTTAATGGTATTGCTATATCTGGTATTCTACCAACACAACAGGTCTGCAAAAACAAAGTAAACCAATGGATACTGACTAAAAGAAGGTACCTCTATGTAAACTTTCGTAGGAGTAAGCTCCGTTGGACACAGTGTGACTAATTTGGGATGCTTCTTCATAACCACAAAATATCACACAAAATCATAACATAGAAATTGCACTCACTCATTGATTCTGTACCAAACTGTTTAGATACACTGATTTGGCTTTGAATGCCATCATTAGGTTACCATTTGCAAGCTGCTTTTTGCGAAGTACAGATATATGCAAGAGACTTCACATCTGTCTGTTATGAAAAGGTAGGTATATTAATCTTCCTCTCACCTTTTTGAGGTCAAATGAGAAATACTAAGCTAAAATTTTCCAGATTATCTGATGAAAAAATAGCAATAATTCTATTCTACCCAGATAATGAACACCAGATGACATATAATGTTATTGTCTTTCCAGTGCTGAGAGAGGACAAATCTTTTGATTCTCATAAAATATCACGCAACAAAAATACTGTTATTGAAGTGTGGCATCTGGTGGCTCTCCAGAACTTTCCAGTTCAATCTGGCTGTGTTGCTAAAGCAGTTTAATCAGAACACTGCATTAACCTCTGCCAAAATATTGTCTATGGACCTACCGCAATCTGTGTGGCATCGCTGGACATGTAATTGGCTTCTGGCAAGACACAAAAACACTGTAATTATAACTTTATAAAGCTTAAGAAATTGACCTCTACCCTGGTAGAAATACTAAAGAAGAGACAGATGGTGCTTTACAGAAAATTTTTAATGTCTTGGCAAGCTTTAGCTAAAATCAAGATTTTTGAAATGTTTTAATCTTTCTCACTCAGAGACACACATAACACTAGTCTAACATAATAGCTATTTCACAGCCAACTTCATGAGTTCCAGCTCACGGACTACATATGAAGACTGGCTGGAAGCAAAACACAACTTTGTTATCATGGTATGCTCTCAAGGCACATGTATGTGTTCATGCCTGTTCTGAGTTTATAAACCTGTAAGGGACCCTTGACAATAGTGAACCCAGGTAAACTGGTCCGAGTGACTTAACACTCATACAATGCTATTCAGCAGAGAAATCTTACTTAACATTCAAGTATTTAAGTATCCATGTGAGTTATATTGGGAAGCATCACATATTTTGGTAAATGGTAACAAGAGAAATCACTAGCTACTAAAACATAGTTGCTTCTGAATGGGAGAAAGTCCCAGAGCTGGATTCAGATTGCAGGAGGCGGCAGAGGTTGAGGCTAGGCAATCTGAGGTTTGACAAAAATTACCTCTGCTGGATCTCTTGAAGTGAAGTTGGGGAACAGTGAGATTCTTGTGGTAAGCTTTTGGGAGAGGCAGTTCACCCCCCCTTTTTTTTTGGTAGGGCTGCATTTTGCTCACTACTGTTCTACAACTTTTTCGCAGCAGGAACTCTTCAGCTCTGTTCACCTGCCCTGTCATTCTCTCATGCCTGCTGAGGAAGCGCTGAGGTGGCTCCAACACTTGATGACAACATTTTTTTTTCCAGTAGCTGGAAATGGGTGCTAACCAATAATGAAGGCCCACCTTGTTGACTTGGAAGACATTACAGCTATGTTTAACTAATACAAATAATGTTGGGATGATCGCTCTACCCAAAGGTGATTTTCTCTGTCAACAGATTTTTCTGTCAATGGAGCCTTGTTTACCAGATTCAGGATATGGAATGAGAACATTCAAATCTAATATCTGATTACTCTCTAAATTGCAGCAGTGTTTAGCATTCAGTTGTTATAATTTGGAAGTTACTGTTCTGTCATTTTTCTGTGATGTCTAACTTGATCAGAAAGATTTTCTTCCAACAATTGGTTTAGCACACTTTTTTCTCATGGAAAATTGTGGCTTCCATATGAACCTTTCTTCTTCTGACAGTTTAACAAGTGGTTCCATGTAGCACACACACATATACACACATACAAGTCTTTACAGAAATGTTGTGCAAATATAGGAAACTTGTCAGAAGCTTACGAAGCAGCATGTCTCCTGTGCATGCCTACATAGATGTTATGTGCATTAATATATATTCGTAGTTCAGAGCT
Organism: Cyclura pinguis; assembly: GCA_030412105.1. NCBI lineage: Eukaryota > Metazoa > Chordata > Lepidosauria > Squamata > Iguanidae > Cyclura > Cyclura pinguis. The sequence goes on along the minus strand of CM059602.1, from coordinate 207,817,775 downwards.
TAAAAAGATTTTTGCTTATAATTATTTGTCTGGGTTGAACTATGTTTAGTTCTGACATTCTATGTTAAATAAATATTGAGAGCAGGTGAGATTTAGTAAATGTGAAGCAGTCTTTAATAGTTCAGTAGCACATTCTGTACTATAAACAGAGCAACAAACAGAGGAAAGGTTAGTCAATCTTTTCTCATATGGCAAATACACTTCTTACACAAGCATACTGCAGGAACAGTATTTAAAAATAAAACCCCATTCCCACTAAGGAATGTGCTTTTGTGCTTTTGAGAGGACAGGAAAATCCTTGGAGTTACACAGATCCACAAAGGACTTTTCATCACTCACTCCAGGTTTATGTAGGATTCATTAAATAAGACATTCTGTAATACTAGTAAAACATAGATAGCTAATGACGTTTCTGACAAAGCATCAAGACACTGTATAACAGAGATGTTGTCAGCTGCTCTAAAGCAGTGAGTCTCTCCTAGGCGAGACAAGTAATTTATTATCCATAGTGTGCTGGGAACCAGTACTATATTTGTGCCTCCAGGCTATTAATTGTTTTTTCCTTTTGTGGAAACTCATTAGGGGCAGGCAGCCAATGTCCCGTGGACTAGGAAAGGTTCATGGAGTATCTCGGAGCAGCTCTAGGGATGGTGCAGCTAAAGCATCCATTAACTTAAAACAGCAGGAGTGTTGTGTTTTTCATAACATATTTCTTGTTCTGAAGCAAATGCCATGGGATTGCTCCATACATAGAAATAAATTACTTGAACTGATTTCTGCATGATCAGAAACTAAGGGTTCTTATGCTTTGTTCTTTGGATGACTATTTAGTTCATCCTCTGATCAATGCACCCGAATTATCTTTGATCTTCCATATAATGCTGTGGTATGGTGAGGTACAAGTTCAAGACATCAACTCGGAAGTCCCACCATCTAGGTCTGGAGAACAAAACAATTGTCCAGGTTGCACTGGAGGTATTTCAACTACTAACCTCATTTCACTTCTGGTCTCTACTTTAAACAAGTTTATTTAAGTTCATTCTACTACTGACACATATTGAAAGGTAACACTTCCAGGTAAGTCCCCTACAATATTTCTTTCAAGTTTCCTCTATTTCTAACAGTAAATACATCTGAGAAATCTCTTAATTCAAGAATTACCCCAGATGCCACAAATCCTGGAGGGTTCCACATTTAACAGGTATCTCCCAATGCTTAGAGGACTGCCCACATGAAGAATACCTCTTTAGATACTTCAGTATAAATCAATGTATGTAGAACAGTCAGGAGGGAGAATGAAATATGTTGGACAGATGTTGAAATTGGAAGAGCAGAAAATAATGTGAGTGTAACATGCACAGTTTGTAACCAGGAAAACTTGCCGATATATGAAGCAACCTAAACAATGTTAGTCACACACAAGTTCTGTGGAACTGAATGAGGCAAGTTAGTGCCCTTTCACACTACACAATGAGAGAAACAAGATTCCACTTTTACTGCCCTGGTAACATCCTATGGAATCCTGGAATTTGCAGTTCAGAGATTGTTGTTGTGTGTCTTCAATTTGTTTCCAATTTATGGCAACCCTATCACAGGTTTTCTGGGGCTGAGAGTGTGCGATAAGCCTAAGGTCATCCAGTGGGTTTCTACAGCTGAGCGAGGAATCAAACTGTGGTCTCCAGAGTCATAGACCAAAACTCAAACCACTCAACCATGTTGGCTCTAGTTTAGGAACTGGTATTTAGAATTCTCAGCCGAAGAGCTCTAGTGCCTTCTTTGTTTTTATGTGCCTTCAAGTCAACCATGATGTATGAGAATCCTGTGATAGAGTTTTCTTAATATAATTCAGAGAACTCTTAAGCTGAGACAGTATGACTTGTCCATGGTCACCCATGGGGTTTCCATGGCCGAGTGGGGATTTGAACCCTCATCTTCTATAATCCTAGTCCAAGACTTAACCCACTACATTATGCCCAAACTACAAACCTCAGACTGGCATCATGACTTGAGGACAACTCGCTAACTTTCCTCTAGATTGTGACAATAGGCTGTTATTCACAGCAAATCTTCTGCTAGGAGAGTCTGGCTCCCAAGGAACTGTGGACTACAGCTCTTGTGAGATACCTCCTAGTGCAAAAATGGGGCTTCTCCATGGGTGGATATGTAAAGGTATGTTATACCTTTGCCGAATATTTTTCCTCTATTTTGAATGAATAGTTTTACATATAAGATTCAAACAAATATGTTTATGGGCCACTTTTTTAGAAGTACAGGCTCTTGTGGATGCCTGTAAGAATAAAAAATAAAAAATAAAAATATAAAAGAATCCTATTTAAAGCAATGGATTATAAAATGAATGTTAAATTTCAGAACTACCAGAGAGTAAAAGATTACTATCTGCTGCTAATCAGACAGAATATTAGAACAACTTTCTGTGGAGTGTGCAGGGGAAATAATTGCTACTAAAAGTTTTTAATATGTTTAAATAGTTTTCTATTTCTCTTAATACTTAGGGATTAGGCTTTAAGGATGGTATTTCTAAATGGCTTGGCTTAGCTCCTGAGAACAAAGATTATAGGAACTGGATGTTCCAGCCCTGGAGCAAAAAAGAGATGGTGACTCACCAAGTTGGCTCTGTGGGAACTTGGAACCTGTGATCTCCTGCAATCTAGGGAACAGTGTAGATCTAGGAGTCCAAATGCACAACTGGGACTTGTGATTACTGAGAAGAACAAAACAAACAAACAAACAAACAAACAATGACATTACCAATGTTCACAATTACACGTAAAGAACATCAATTAGACTCATGAAACTTTAAAAGCTCTTCTTTGGATTGATGACAGAGGGAGTCCTGTGCAATCTTGGTTTCATCCACATAACTTTATAAATGAAGCACACATTTCAGTAAAAGTATGATCACATGACCCATCTGTGATCTGCTGATATCATGCTTTCATTTTTGTTGGCTGTGCTGGCTAAGGCTGATGGGAGTTCCAATCCAACAACATCTGGAGGGCCACATGCTGCTTACCTCTCTTTTAAGGAACCAACAAATTGATCCTCCATAAAAGCATGAACTAGATCATTATACTGGTTTCCTTTTAACTGATTTAGAGGGCTTTCCACATGAAGAAATGTTACAGATTTCAGGAACTAATAAAAATGAGAATTTGTATTCAAAATACTTAATTCTCTTGTTCACTTAGGAATACTAACACTTGGAACCTATGAAAGATGTCTCTTTCTACTTATGCTCTACTTCTGCAAAGGCTGTGCCTTGTGAGCTGTTCCAAATTACCACAAGGATTTGTGGCTGCAGTTGTTTTTCACTTCCATATGAAAATCATAATCAAATTCATTGTGGTCACAAAAAGTTTGAGGTATCTTGAGGTATTTAAAGATAAACAATACTTATATTTGATATATGCTTTTGATGACTGCAGCTTACTTCATCAAAGGTAGTAGGCCAAAACCTACAAAAGTTCGTGTTAAATACAATTTGCTTTTTGTTTTTCTGCAAGAGACTATCATGGCCACCCTATTGGGGAGAAAGGTGAATTGGGTCAATTTGCCCTGAGTTCCCACAGACCTGGGCTCCCCTTCTCAGCAACTTTGTCCCTAAGCCTTTTCACAGCCGTGCTCTCAAGGATTCACTTCTGCATGTATGGTCCCTTGCATACTGTGGGGCAATGGCAGCGACCTTAACATCATATCTACACCAGGGACCCATGAAACCTCTGGCAGGCTTTGGTCCAAAGGAACCATCAGACCTTTTGGTCACCTGAGCTCCATCTGATCTTGGAGCTCTTTTGCTGGGCAGCCTCTTCTCAACCACTCTGCATGCCCAGACAACTCATCATGCCTTAAACAGCTCATCTTCACCACTTCTATTCTCAGAGCCTCCAGTAAGCTGCTCTTGCTAAGGTTATAGCTGGTCCCCGGATTTATGTCTGCAGCGTGAAGGAAATTAATTGGGATTCTCTGGAGTCTAACTAGAACATTGGCGTTCTTCAGAAGAGACTCAGGTGCTTTTCTCAGAATAGGTAATTTGGAGAGTCATACATTGCACCTGGGTTACTATTCAGATGCATGATTAATAATGGCATTTATATTTTGTTTTCCAAATATAGTGTGTTTCATATAGGATATTATTAACATCTCCAAATTGCAACTTCTTAATAAAATTTTGGGATGTATTTTTACCCAGAAGTAATCCCCTCGACTTTCAATGATCCTTACTCCCAGCTAAGTGTTTTTAGAGTTGCAGCCTAACTCTACTTAATGAGTTTGTGGCTCAAACAGTTAAGTTGGACATTTCTTGACTTTCCAGTCACACTGTTAGTCACCACAAGGTAGTAGTAAATGCAGACATTTTAGAAAATTTGTGTCAGAAGCCTAATTAGATCTATACATTTTCAAAAGCATATTATTTACTTTTAAACAAAGGCCATTTCTGCACTACACTGTTATAGTGCTATTATTCTACTTTCAACATCCTATGGAATCCTGGGGGTTGCAGTTTACACTATAACAATGTAGTGCAGACATGGCCAAAGCAATTTAATATGTGCATGGAGGGAAAAAAATCAACAGAGATTGGTGATTGGTAACATTCTTGTACTGAGTTCTTCTCGTCACATATCAGTTTCTTTACAGCTTTGAGATTTTTTTTCCTCTTGCAGTATACCAGGTCTTGTGATATCTCACAGTTAACAGCATGTACCACCATCTGTTTAACAACGCTAAAACAGAAACTGCTTGCACTGGTGGTAACCAAGGTTTTTCTTGCTCTTATTTTACTCATCCTCTCCTCATATCCAGTGAACATGCAGCTATATTTTACTAGCATTTCAGTGAAATTTAACTCCTCCTGTCCAAGACATTTCATGACAAGTTAGTACAACTAAAGTCACAGTAAGAAGAAAACAAGTTTATCACACACAATTTGCTTCTCCTTGATGCATGATTAACTAGAGTAGAGAATGAACTCTGCACTTCTCATGTCTACACCATGTAATGTAGGGACAATTAATCTGAAGTTGGAAAATTACTTTTTTGGACAACAACACTCAAAATCTCTTAGCCTGAATTCCAGGAGTTGTAGTCCAAAAAACGAAATTTTCCCAGCTCTGCAATATCACACTTACAGATCTATTGGGTACATATTATAAGAGAATATAATCAAACTAGGAAGCTTGGGCTGCTTGCTTCAAAGGAACATAAGGAATCTAGATCAGCATAACTCTGGACATTTCTGCACCTTACCCTTTTCCTTTGTCCTCCTGTCACGATCCCGCCAGCGGCTTTACTGGGATGGGAGCGCAATAGGAACACTCACCTCTGCACCCAATCAGCTGTCTGCAGATGGGAGCATGAGCAACACACACCTTCCTTCTGCAGCACAGCCAGCCTCTTTCTGTGCTGCACTGGGGAAGGAAGCATCTACATCAGGCTTCCGCCTGTTCTGCATAGCTGCTGGCGAGGGGGACATTGTGTAATTGCGGGCCATTAATGGAGTTTTTCCATTAATATCCCATGATAGTGATGGCTGGGGGTGCGTTGGCAGCAGGACTGTGATGACATTGTTTGAAAGCACAACCTGTGGACCTATGGCAACATGTCCCCATTGTGGAACAGTGATGCTACGTGGAAATGGCCTTCAACGTATTTCAAAGGTTGCTGACAGAAGGCTGACTTCAGAGCTGCTGAAGATATTTTTGTGTCTCTTAATGACTAACTTAGGTGATCACTATTATATTAAATGAAATTCATGTAAGATCACAACTCCAATTTCTAAGCAATCAGGAGCAAGCACCCCATGTCATAATGGCCCACAAACCCACTGCTCTTTAATATATCTCATGAATGTATTAAATTCATTTTCCATTCGTACATTTCAGAGTTGCATTTCTTCACAAGTGTTCAGTGTTATTCTTAGTAAATGGTCCAAAGACACATGATATAGGCCCTTTTTGCACAGCACTTGCCATGAGAAAGGGTCTCCAGAGCGTTGTGCAATTGCAAGGAGCGTTTCAGACAATGTCCTCGCAATCGTGCGACGCTGCTGGGGCCAGCAGGTGCTGATCGCACACTATTTCATTTTCGGCTTGTAGCCAAAAGCTATTAAGCTTGTGTCCAGAGCTCTGGAGCAATGGCCCTTGCACTTCCTCCCCCAGCGCAGCCTGGGAAAGTACCTGGCCGAACTGCAGAAGGAAGAGGCGGAGCCCTCACGCTGCCTGCCGGCCAGCAGGCAACAACTGCAGAGCCGAAGCAGCGGGGATGCGAGAGCCTCTTTCAAGAGGCTGCTCGCGTGATCCCTGCACCCCCACGCTGGAAAGATGTAAGGTATGGACAGGGCCATGGTTGTACTGCTGAAGTTAAGCAGGTCTGAGAAGGCCTGTGGTATACCCAGATACAAAAGCAGTGTGGTAAATAAGTGGAATATATGTTTGCCACATGAAAAGATAACCTAGTGTGCCACTTAATTTTAGTCCTACTGGTCATGGACAAATAGCAAACAGTAAAGAAAATAACAAAAAGTTACATATTTGAAACTAAATTGAATTTACAAACATGTGTTTCCATCATTTAACAGAAACACATAGAGTCATTTTGTCCTGCTGAAGTTCAAAGTAAAATCTCATTAAAAAAAAAAGCCATAAGATATTTCATCTTCAGGAAAGGGGTGAGCAATTTGGAACTTCAGCTTCCCATGCTCTCTCATTGTTGGCTCTGCTGGTTAGGAAAATGTACCTCCAAAAAAATCTGTTGGGTTACAGCTCCCCATCCCTGTGCCTCAGTATTTTCCAGAACACCTGTAGATGTACTTTGGAAATAAAGTGCTGGCAAGCCATCATTATTATTTACAGATATAGAGGAAACATTAAGGCTGACAATTATCAATCAAGCAAGGGAATGTAGGAAGTTGAAACTGTATACTTAGAATATAGATAAAGATCGACCTGAGGTAATACGTAAGTTTTTCCAAAAGTAATTAGAAGATCCTCATCGATACTGTATTATATTAGAAAATAAGGACACTAATACAATTGTATTGGACTGTTGTGGGTGAGGGAGAAAAGAAGACTGCAGAAACTTGAGTATTTTGAATCTGTTTCTAATTGGATGTGGAGGAATGCTGCCACTAGCAAAGTGGAACATGAATGGAAGTTTTGATGGCAATCGGATCAAACTAGGGCTGACGAGCTAGCTGATGTGATACAGGTAGTGGGAAGGCAGCTGGAGGAGGAGGAAGAGGAGATGGGTATCAGGGAAAAGGAGAGAAATAGTGGAGGAAAGATGATTATTTGGACAAATAAGCCTCACTGGAAATGCTCATTTCTTGGTTGGTATTTTGTTTGGATTACATAATAGCAGCTTTGTCTCTTGTTTCAGCAATCTGTCTTTTTGCTGTGATTGGATTACAGCTCCCATCACAGCCAAGCCTTTGGCCTAAGGTTTTACAGCTTGCATGTATGTGTAAAGGAGATCCAGAGAGAGACCACTTGTTTTAATTTTTATAAGCTGCCTAGAATCCCAGAGCTAAAAAAAAGGGAGATATAAATTATATATGGAAATCATTACTGCTTCTATCACTGTTATTGTGGTTGTGGTGGTGGTGATGATGTCCTGAAGGTTTGGGGTTCTTGTGTCTGCATTCGTGAAGCAGATTCAGTGAAGGGGGATGAATCTTTAGACAGTCCCTTTATCTAAGATTCTTACTTTAGTTTCCAGGCAGGAAATATGTTTTCTGGTTGTGTGTGTGTCTTTGCGTCTGACTGATATGCCACGAGTAATTGTGGCTGATGCTTAAGGTATAACATTTAATGGGGATGCCCTAAGTCACAGCCTTCCAGCTGGAAATCTCAGGGCCTGGAATGAACCTGACTTAGCAAACCTATTACAGATGGGTAGCCATCACATGTGAGGCTTGTGACCATTCCAGTGAATCTTCTTTCTAAGTGGGAGGGCAAATATGATTGTTGTTGCTGTTTTTGTTGTTGCTGTTGTTGTGAGCCTTCAAGTAATTTCTGACTTATGGAGACCCTAAAGTGAACCTATCATGGGGTTTTCTTGGCAGAATTTGTTTACAGGGGGTTTACCCTTGCTTTCTTCTGACACTAGGAAACTGTGACTTATCTAAGGTCACCCAGTAGGTTTCCATGGCTGAGCAGGGATTTCATCCTGGTCTCCTAGTCCACTCAGTGATAACCATCTTGAAATATCCAGAGGGTTGTTAGGTAGAAAAAGGAACAAGTGTTTTGTTTTGTTTTGGCTGCTGGCAGGGGGAGTTAGAATCTGAACCAAGGGATTCAAATTGCTAGAAAGGAAATTCCAGCTAAAAATTAAGAACTTCTAGAAGGTAAGAGTTTTTTTAAATAGTGGAATAGGTGACCTCAGAATGTGGTTGTGTCTCCTTGAGTAGTGGATTTCAAATAAAGGTTACATAGCCACCACTGAAGGCTGATTTAACTATGGCCATTTCGGCACTACACTACCAGCCGGCCCCTCCTGAAACTGCAAACCCCAGGATTCCATAGGATGTTGAAAGTGGAATAATCGTGCTATAAGAGTGTAGTGCGGAAATGGCCTATGAATGGCTGCAGACTGGATTCTATGGGCCTTGGTATCTTTTTGACCCTATGATTTCTATGATTCTACGAATGTGAACATGGAACTTTGCAAACATGAATTGGGACAGGCAGGTAGTGGGACTATGGAGAACGTGGGAAAGAAAAGACAAGAGAAAGTACAGAGGAGATTCAGGAGGCAGCCTGGAGGTTCTAGAGATCTCTGTGGATGACATTGACCTATGTGGACATATAATAATATTATGAATTTCAGACGGTCTTCAGATGTTCCATAATTCATGGATTTAATATCTCAGTTACTCTTTTCTTGAAATGTTATTTGATCTTTGTGTATGCAGTCATGTTTTTTGCATATATGTACTACATTTTGTTTTGATTTTGTCTGTAAATATATAATTTATTTTAAATTATCTTGTATATGATCATTTCAAAAGAGTTTTATGTTGTTCAGCTCATTTAACAGAAATTGCCTGGTTCACTTTTTCGAGATAGTATCACATCAGTCAAATCATATAGATTCATTCAACTTCTGTTTTAAAACTAACAATTTGATATTGATTGATTATGTAATCTCTCATGTTGGTTCTAGAGAATGTCATCATTCTGCAACCTCAAGCATATCTGAATGTTGTTTCTTGAAGCCACATTAGCCTAGATTTTGACCTCAGTTGCACTTAAGGCCTTCAGGAGATCACAGAAACAAAGATGGAAAAGCAAGTAATTAAACTGATGGTTGTGACAGACCTTGCAATCTGTCATCAATGGAGTTCTTGTTTGTCTGACAAGTCAGATATATTTCACAAATTTTCCCATCACAGTGATTAATCCCTGTGGCAAGTATAGTGTAACATTTACAGAAAAGACACTCATGCCATGATTCTAATGGTGTGAACACATGGTTTTTCTTAACTGCTTGAAACAGTTACTTTTCTTGCCTTTCATCTCCCAGAATGTTCCAGGATTTGTAGTTCAGTATGTAATTTTCCAAGTTCTGCCTTTTCTAAAATGACATAAAAAAGTAATGACTGGAGTAAGGCTGTTTCTGCAGCCCGAGGCCCTTTCTGCATCCTACCTTTTCTCGGTGCTGGGGTGTGGTGCTTGCGCGAGCAGCCTCCTGTGAGGTGCAAGTCCCTTGGGCTACCCTTTCACAGGCACCTGACCGAGTGTGGAGAGAAGCATTCGGGTTGTGTTCCTACCCCAGCAGGATGAAGAGGAGCCATTGGTGAGCACCCTTTGAGTTCAGTTAGTCAGCCTAACAGTAGCATTGCCCAGCCTACATTTTATTACCTTGTTCACAAGAATATCATGGGGTACCTTGTCAAAAGCCTTATTGAAATCAAGATAAGCTATGTCTCCAGCATTCCCTTTATCTACCAAGCTAGTAACTATTTAAGAGAGAGAGAGAGAGAGAGAGAGAGAGAGAGAGAGAGAGAGAGAGAGAATTAGTCTGGTGTCACTTGTTTTTTAGAAAACCCATGTTGACTTTTAGTGATCACGGCATTCCTTTCTAAGTGCTTACAGACTGTCTGTTTAATGATCTGCTCTAAGACCTTTCTTGCTATTGATGTCAGGCTGATTGACTGGTAATTGTTTGGGCCCCCTTTTTTTTTTTGAAAATTTTTTTATTAAAGATTTTAATTAAAAATAAAAAAGAATTCCCCCTCCCCACTTCCAGGCTTATTTTCCAGTTGGATCTGCATGTTTTCATTCCATTCATACATAATTACTACTTGCTCAAAGAATTTGTTACATCTTACATTCGTTACACAGTTGCTTTGCTGCATTGCCTTGCTACCTTGTTACATTACTTTATTACATTATCTTGCTACATTCTTACATTAGGTTACCCGCAAACTTACTTTCTTCTTCTTTTTTTTTCTTGTATTATATCTTTATCCAATCCAAAACTTCTCTCCATTCCCTTTCAAAGTTCTGAATAGGTTTATTTCTCAAAGAAAATGTTAACTTTTCTGTCTCTACCATATACAGCACTTTGGTTTTCCATTCTTCTATACCAACATATTTCCTTTCTTTCCAATATTGCACATATATCAGTCTTGCAGCAGTTATCAAATATAACAATGTCTTCTAGTGAGATCTTATTTCTCTTTGTTGCCCAAGCATATTTAACAAATAAAATTCTGGCTTCATTTCAAATTTTACATTATAAATTCTTTGAATTTCATCATGTATTCCCTTCCAGAATTTCCTTGCTATCTCACAAGACCACCACATATGATAAAATGTTCCCACCTTTTCATCACATTTCCAACATCTTACATTTCCATTTTTAGTTATTTTTCGCAATCTTTTTGGTGTCATATACCATCTATGTAACATTTTGTAAAAATTTTCTCTTAAATTTAGGCTTGGTGTAAATTTTATATCTGTCTTCCATGCCCTCACCCATGTTTCTAGTTCAATTGAATGTCCAACATTTTGTGCCCACCTAACCATTGTATCTTTAACTACCTCTGATTCCACTTCTCTTTGCAGCAAAAGTTTATAAAATTGAGAAATTCTTTTCTTCTGGTCCCCCCTCATTAATAAATCTAGTACATTTTCTTTTCTCTCAAATCCGTATAATTTTTGATCCATTTTAAATCTCTCTTTAAGTTGTCTCTGTGGGAACCAGTTGAATTCATGCCCTGCAGCTTTTAATTCTTTTTCTGTACACATTCTTGGCTTATCTCCTTCCCATTTCAACAACTCTTGATAGGTTAATGAATTTCCTTGTTTTGTTAAAGCAATTTTATATGCTTCTTGAGGTGAGGTCCACGTTGGGAGTCTTCTGTAAAATTTATGCTTTATTTGTAACCAAACTTTCAGTAGTGTCTTCCGAAAACAATGGTTATTAAACTCTTTATTCACTGCTATTTTATCATAGCAAGATATTTGTGTCATCCAAACTTATTATTTATTCCTTCCAGTTCTTTGATTGGTGTATTTTCTACTTGTATCCAATCTTTAATCATATCCAAACGGCATGCTTGATAATAGGTTTTTAGTGCTGGTACATCAAACCCTCCTCTTTCTTTTGCATCTTGTAATATTTTAAATCTCATTTTTGGTTTTTTCCCTTGCCAAATAAATTTTTGTAATTCTTTTTCCCATCTTTAAAAACCTTATCTCTTCCTATTATTGGTAAGTTCTGGAAGAGAAACATAAGCTTTGGTAATAAGGACATTTTAAAAGCATTTATCCTTCCCAGGAGAGACAGATTTAAATTCTTCCATCTTTCCATTTCGCTTTTAATCTCCTTCCATTTCTTCAAATACTTGTTATGAAATAATTCTTGATTTTTAGTTGTTATTATAACACCTAAATATTTTACTTTCTTAGTTAATTGGTATCCAGATCTTCTCTCCAGGTCTGCTTGTTCTTTTTTTGTCATAGTTAATGTCATCATCATTGTCTTTTCTCTATTTATCTTATATCCTGCCATTTGTCCATATTTTTGTAACATATCCATCAAAAGCTGAATTGATTCTTGAGGTTCCTCCAAAAATATAACTACATCGTCAGCGAATGCTTTATATTTTATTTCCTTAGTGTTAGTTTTCAAACCTCATATTTGAAAGTCTTGATTTATTGCAATCAGCAATATTTCCAATATGGCTATAAATAATAGTGGTGATAAAGGGCACCCTTGCCGTACCCCCTTGTTTATAACAAAGCTTGCCATTGTATCTCCATTTATAATTAGCTTCGCTGATTGATCCTGGTAAATCATTTCAACCCATTTACAAAAAATTTCTCCCAGGTCATATTCTTTTAAAACTCAGTGCAAAAATTCCCAGGAAACATTATCAAAAGCTTTCTCTGTATCCAATAAGATCCCTTGGTTTTTATTATAACATTCAATCACATCCAAAAATGTTCTTATATTATTCTTCATGTATCTGCCTCGAAGAAAACCTGTTTGACCTTCATGAATCTTGTCCTATAATGCATGTCTCAAACGTTTTGCCAATATTGCTGTCAATATTTTATAATCTATATTCAACAAAGAGATTAGTCTGTAATTCTTGATTTCTCTTTTATCCTTATCTTCTTTAGGTATCAAGACAATATTTGTTTCTCCCCAGGATTGCAGTTTCCCATAATTTTCTATTTCTTTCAAAGTTGCTTGATATGGTTGAATTAATTCTTTTACAAACCTTTTATAATATAGCGCCATAAAACCATTTGGTCCTGGTGCCTTATCCATTTTCAGATCCCTATAGCATCTTCTATTTCACTAAATGTTATTGGTTTATTTAATTGTTCCTGCTTCTCCAATGATATTTTTGGGATTTTTACCTTGGAGAGGAATTCAGTCCAATTTTTCTCTTTTCGATGCGGAAAATTTTTTTTATAAAATAATTTTTCAAAATATTCTCTAAACTTCTGCTTTATCTTTTCATGTTGCATAATCATCTTCTTCCCATTTTTCAATTCGACTACAACATTCTCTCTCTTCTTCTAAAGTTTATACGCTAACCATTTCCCAATTTTATTAGCTTGTTCAAATTGAGTCAATTTCAACTTTCATCTTTTTTTCTATTTCCTCCATTGTATTCATCTTGATCTCTTTTTATATTTTCTTTATCTCCACTTGTAGTGAATTCTTCAATGGGTTTTCTCTAAATTCTTTTTCTTTTTCTTGAAGTTTGGTCATCAGCTCTTGATGTTTCTCTCGCCTTTTCTTATTCTGGATTTGTTGTTTTTGTATAAAAAAACCTCTCATCACAGCCTTGGATGCATCCCAGACCGTTCTCATCTTCATATCTTCTCTTATGTTTTCTCTAAAATAATTTTTTAAAACTTCTTTTGCTTGGTGTACTGTCTCCTCATCATTTAATAAACTGTCATTTAAGCACCATTGAAACTGTTTTGCCTTCTCCTGCATTTGCAACATCACTGGATGATGGTCTGAGATGATCTTAGGCAGTATTTCAATCTTTTTTATCTCTGTTAGCAAATGTTTGGAGGTGAGAATCATATCTATTCGAGAACAGGATTGGTGTACTTCCAAAAAAAGGGTAAAATCTTTTACATTAGGATAAAAAATTCTTCATACATCCAGTACTGATATTTCTTCACACATCTCAAAAAAGGTTTTTGGAAGTTTACCACTCTTTCCTTGGTCTTGCTTGTTTGAGGAGATTGTTTTGTCCAATTTGACATCCATCACTCCATTCCAATCTCCTGCTAAAATCTAATCTTCATATTCATATTCTGATATCTTTTCTTGGAATTCCTTATAAAATGTCTTTTTATTTTCATTGGGGGCATATACTCCAACCAAAAATATTTTTTTACCATTTTTTAAAATTTCAACTCCTAGTGTTCTTCCTTCTTCATCTTCCAATATTTTTTTTTGCTGGGATATCCTTGTCCACATAAATTGCAACCCCTCCCTTTTTTTCTTTCCCTATGAAGAAGTAAAACATTGACCTAATTTAGAATTATATAAGTATTTTTCTTGATTCTTCCTTATATGAGTTTCCAATAATACTGTGATTTGAGGTTTTATTCTTTCTAAGTGATGAAAACTTTTTTTCCCCTTTTGGAAGATGGGGACCATACTTGCCCTCCTCCAATCTGCTGGGACTTCTCCCGTTCTCCAGGAATTTTCAAAGATTATTGCCAGGGGTTCTGAGATTACTTCTGCCAGTTTTTTTAATGCCTTTGGAATAGATTTACTGAATCAGTGAGAACTTGGTAAGTCAGCATTTTTGGAAGTTTCATTCATTCATTGATTTCTTTTATTTATTTAATTTATAGACCACCTTTCCACCAATAAGGGAGGTAAGGTGTCTCACAATTTGAGTTAAAATAAAATACAGTTAAAATACTAGATAGCATAAAAGTTTAAAAAACATATTAATTTAAAATAATTTTAAAACAGTTTTTAAAAGGCAATTATAATATGATAAAAATCCAAATCCAAATAACAGACCCCAGTTAAAAGATCTTCTGCAACAGTTAATGCTCAAAGGCCTAGGCTTACAGAAAGGTCTTTACTTGCCAGCAGAAAGAAAACAGGGAGGGGACCAACTTAGCTTCTTGTGGGAGGGAATCCCACAGTCTGGGAGTAGCAGCTTTCAAGAAAACTGTCTCCCATGTCCCCACCAAATGTGCCTGTGATGGTGCTTGGACTGAGAGAAAGCCTTCCTGAAGATCTTAAAACCTGGGCAGACTTATATTGGGAGGTGCAGTATTTCGGATAGTTTGGACCCGTAGTTGAAACTAACAACTTTAGCTGGAACTAACACTTGGATTTAGGACTAGAAGTGTTGGCTAAGCAGACAAGGACCTCCCAAGACTACTCTTTCTTGCACTTTATATTATCTGCAGCCTAACAAAGATATGAATCTGCATTCAAAGTTGTGCTACTAGATGCCAGCCAGCACAATAGATCTTCCATCTTTCTTCATGCCATTCTAGAACTAGTTCAGAAAGATTTCCAGCCCTTCATAGCTTATTTGGGGAGGCTGTAAGGCTTCAGGGCAGAACAACATATTGTTCCCTTTCTACTTAATTGCTCCCCTTCTAAATAAATGATAACGATAAAAATAACAATATTTACACTGGAGGAAGCAGTTCTGTTTGCAGAATCACTTCACTGAATATTGGCCATGGAAGAACAATTAAAAGCATTGTCTGGTAACCAAAGAAACTCTTATACCACAATACACCAGGCATACCTGTTAGGGCACAAATTCCACTGAACTCAGGAAGTGTTCCACTATAAGCGATGCATGTGTGTATGTGTCTTCAAGTCACCTGCTGACTTGTGGCAACCCCATGAATTTCATAGGGACTAACTAATTAAAGTCGATGAAGTTGGAAATTTTCTTACCAAAAGAGGCAACTTGGTTAAAAATTGTATTTTTTTAAACTGAAAGGATTGACAGAAGTTATCCATTAGATATTAATTTTAATTAATTAATTAATTAAACCAAAAGTACTAAAGAAGCAACAGATTTTATGTTTCCCAGCTTGTTCTCTAGCCACCACCTAGGTCTCTTGGATTTCTGCAAAATTACGTATGGCTTTTTCTTACCTTTCAGTTTATAAGGTGATCGCCCTCAACAACTGCCATAAAAAGGATGAAGGGAGGGGGAGAAGAAAAAAAAGAATGTGGCAACACTTTTGAGACTAACTGGTTTTGATTTTCAGTCATAAAGGTGCTGCCATATTTCCTTTTTGCTTCCTCCTCTGTGTGCTGCAAAAGTCTAATGTGGCTACTTGTGTGAAAGCAATAATTGCTGAGTGATCATGCTCTACAGAGTACTCTAACATTTCCCAGTTGCGTGATCCCTTAAAAAGGATTACACAGCAGAGTGATGGGAAGGATTTTTTTCAAAATGTGCTCTTATCTTTCCCGTGTTGTGTTACTTTTCATGCTACTAGTCAAGATCATGGGAAGTGCCCTCTTAAATGGCAAAGGTATTGAAATATACAAATATTTCAGATATTAGGACTCATTATTATAATTTTTGGATGTTTAACATGGTGAAATGCTTTTCTCTGGAGGTGCAAGGAGCTTGGATAAAAGTCTAATTATGTTAGTTTATCCAGCAGCTGCCTAAAGCACACTCTGGTCTACTCAGAACTGGGAGGACTAGAAATACCATTCATAAACCACATAAGCATTTCATTCCTTGTCTTTTGCTATCACCTGAGGACCATTTCAGCTTCCAGATACCTCCTTCCCCCATTTATCTGACAGGTTAGGGACTGGAACACTGTCAAAAAAATGGAATGATTGAAAAGTGGAACCCATGTACTGTACTCCAGGGAGCATGAATGACTTATGGCGGCTGACTTATTACTGCCCGGGCACGTGCTCCTTATAAAGTCTCTCAGCTGGCTTAGCACCTTCCTCCTCCCCTTAGATCACTTTGCAAGCAGCCTGTGCATGAAAGCAGTTCCAAGTGAGCCCCTATGGGCAAGAAGAATTGACGAAAGAGCAGAACCCCTGCCAAATGAATAGAACTTGTCCTTAATTTGGAAGCACCAAAAGAGCAAGTCACCAGATAATTGGGCATCAAAAGGTGGGGGCTTGCTGTACAGGAAACTGGTCATGATAAAGAATTGGTACAAAAAGACAAATATGCAAAGAACAAGATGCTACCAACACTTCTAATTTGCTAGCTTAGTTGACAACAGTCGAGGTTGCAACTATCTGTTTCCACTACCAACTAAGCACCATTTCCTCTAGTTCCACCATGGGGCAAAGCAAGACAATTTTCACTGGTTAGGCAAGGCAAATATGGAGGAGGAGAAGGGTTGAGGTCATTATAAAAGAGATTTCCATGGAAATTACACAGGTAATAACAAAAGTAAACCTCAGTTTATGCATTTTAATAGGAAGTATGATATGTGAAGCTTACAAAAAAGTTTTAAATGCATTTTTTCTATACGCAAAACATTTGCTAAATGAATTAATTGTGACTAGGAGGTAAATGTATATTGGGCAAGTCATCTTACCACAACAATCTGAACGGCACCAGGATTTCTCTGCAATCTCGTAGAGAAAGGGTTCACTTGGAATTCCTTCAAATATACTTTCAAAAGCTGAGATTATTAAAATTTTTACTTTACTTTTTCTGATGCATTCACTGAAGCAGTAAATGCCTGGTGTCATTCTGTGTGTCAAAGTCGAGAATGCATTTTCACACACTGTTGTAGTTGTGTTAAAACAGAATCCTGCACCATGGAAAGGATTCTTTGAATAAATACAATGTTTTAATAAGTTGATGAAGTATTGGGATTTTGCAGGATTCAGCTGTATCTTTGTACTTCCTCAACAGAAATGTTTTCTCTTGTTGAAGTTCCTTGATTTCTGGAGCATACCTGGAAAAGTTCACATAATAGTATTAACTGAGTCAAGAAAAAGAATCCTTTAGAACATGCATGTGTCTTTAGAACATGAATGGCAGTGGAAATGTGCATATTTCTTTTACAAAATCAAGCTACCGTTTTACCTTTTCTTATATGAATGGTACTGAAATACATTATCTTGAAAGTTTCACCATCTCTGGAAAGGTTCTTCATGTTGAGAGCCTGGACAACATTGTCTTGGTGTTTCAGCATAATTTTGTAGGGGTGAAATACATTTATGCACACACTTTGGCACTGGTCTTATTTCATGTATGTTACCTGAATGGTATCCATCTATGTTCCTCATTCTTACTTTTCAAGAATGTCCTGAAAACAATCATTGTTTTGCAATGATGTAACTTTTTTGAAATTGCCGCTATAACATCAAGGCCTTGTGTTGAAAATGATTGCAAAAAACATTTGCTGGCTGCATCAAACTCCTTTTTTCATAAAGTGTGCCACAAATACCAATCTTGGGTTAGTGAACTTTTGCCAAATCCTGTGGCATCACTTTTGATGGCTGCATCACATTTGGGGTCATTCTCAAAGAATCTGAGCAGTTGTACTCCTTCTTTGTAATATGAGAAAACAGCTTCTATTGACCCAAGATGTCCTGTCCAGCATTGTTTCAAGAGTCATTTTATTTTAATGCCATTATATTTCACTAATTCGTTGGCTTATGAATGAAGCTGTACAGTCCTCTCTCCACATTCACAAGTTTACAGTCCTCTCTTCATATTCACAAGTTTGACCTTCATGAACTTGATTATTTGTGAGGTACCCATTGGCCTCCCCCCATTCTCCCTCTCCTATTCCCTTACTTATTGCCCAGACATGCATGTCTTTCTTCCATGGAACTGGACAAAAGGCAAGTGAATGGCTGGGGGCAACGCCACGCATATAGAAGATGTGTGTGTGCCTTCTCTGCTCATGACTCTGGCCACTCCCGTTTGCTTGCCTGTCACCTGGCACCTGGAAGGCAGTGTGCCTGGATGAAATTCAAGTAAATGGAGGGGAGGAGTGAGCAGGCAGGCAGCTGCTGCCACTCCCATTCACTTGCCTATTATCTCGGTGCCTGGAAGGCAGTGCACCTGGGTGAAATGCAAGTGAATGGGGAGAGTCCTGGAAAGGAAGGGGAAGGGGAGTGCTCACTTTGGCATGGGTGGGAGTTATTTGCGGATGTTTTTTTACTTCTAAAAGAGTTCTGCACTCTGAACCCTCATGGAAATTGAGGGGACACTGTAAACTGCATCACAAACACAAACTTGAAGAGGACCCCTTAATCTGGACATTTTTGTTTCCTGACAAAGAATACAGTATCCCTAGATATGACTGTGCCTGAAACAATGAACACAGGGAATTTCCTTTCCAATACTAGCAACGTTGGTATGCTACCAGGTTTTTCTGATGAAACACTTGCTCCGTCACACCAATGATTTATTATCCATTTTTCATATATCGTTGCACCTGCCAGCATTTGCAGGATCATGTTTACAACGCCACCTCTGCCATTTCTAACAGGTGCTCTTGAACAAAAACCGATAAAACAAATTGTACAACAACAGCAACAAAAGTTCCGTGTGCTGTTTTGTCTTTTGTGCTACTTTCAATGTAAAGAATCAGCACCATTGGTTCTGTTGGCAATTTCTTGCATTCTTTTAAGAAAAAACGACAGCCCACAGGGTCATTCCATATAGTCCTGTATTCTGTTGCCACCAGTGCAAGCACAACACATACTGTTAAGTGGAAAAATATACATTTCTGTTTTCCTGAAGGAGCTGCTTCCTGAAACTAACCACCTGGCCTTGTTTGCTATGCCAGGAAGAGTTAAGTTTCACTTAAAAAAAAAGAAAATCTGTACCTTTAAACACAACTTTTCATAAGGAAATGCCTGACAGCATGCCACATAGGAACTTTACATATATCTCAATGACAGGTACCAGAATTAACCGTACAAATGCAATGCGTGTTATACAGAAAGACTCTAGGTCAGCCAGAGAACATCGATTCTGACAGCTCTATCAGTAAATTCCCGACAGCCTATCTTAGTAGTACAGGAATGCCTCAGTTAACAAAGCCTCTAACAGTGAAGCTCCTTTTTACAAAGTCTTTTTATGCTCACCCAATCCTGCTTTCTCTCCTTGTTCTCTGTCTAGCTGGAGGTTTTTTTTAGTAGCATTGGCATTGGGAGGATGGTGAAGTGGAACTGGAGAAAAACAAACTTTCAGGTGTCAACCTGCGGCAGCACATCTGCAGCAAAGAGTGCAATCAAGCTGGGGCTGAGAAAGAGTGGGGCTCTGCTCTTGCCTATCCTACTGTAACTGTGTTTGTCTGCTCACAATAAGCAAGATAAACAGCAGCTGTGCCCGGAATCCCTGAATGCGCATGAACAGCAAAATAAAGAAAAGGAGAGAGCAGATAATGCTGCCTCCATCAGCTGTCCCCAGCATATTAAGGAAAGCAGAAATCTATAAATCTGGCCAGCATTAAGAAAAGACTAGGCTCACCTACCACCTACAGAGGGTTGTGAGCAATACAGAGGAAGAGGAAAATGATCTGCAGTCCGTAACAAAACTGTCCTTACTGCCTTTCTCCTTTCTCCTGCCATCTTTCTCCTAAAATTGGGATTCAAGGCTGTTACCCAAAATGTGGGTGACTCAGGGGTTCCCCCACAATGCCAGCACCTCCACATGACAATGGGGAATTAATTAGCTCAGATTAGGAGACCTGCAAGAGGGGATAACCTAATGAGATCTTTCCACCAATATTTATGGGTCTTCTAGGAAAGAACCAGCCAGAGATTCCAAAATAAGCTAAAATGTGTCTTATTGCAAAGTTCACTCATGCATGCACAAGAGCCAAGCACTCGCACAAGGGCTAGCCAAAGGAGAAAGGGAGGAAAGTTGTGGATAGAATAATTTTAGAGTTCAGGTGATAATTACCAATCTGGAGAGCAGCGAAGAAAGCAGTGATGTGGTTTAGATGAATGCTTAAGGACAGTACTCATTTGGAAATTAGAGTGATAGTGTGGGTGCCAGCAAATGAAGTACTCTGCTGAATCGCTCAAAATGCAGGGTTCTTATACCCAAAATCTACCCTGCATGTATGGGTGTGAATGGGTCTCCTAGCCAAGTGGACAATGGGAGTTGCAACATGGACAATGAGGCCCAGATGGAATTAATAGTCTTAGTGTTTAGATGACAAAGAGAGAATGACTGTTGTAATAGCTTGTATTGTGGAGAGGTTCGGGAGACAATGCAGGGAAATGTCCAGCTGTGAAGAAATAGGGCTGAATCAATCATTGTTTTGGTTGGGAACTTCCTTTGACCATTATATGCACAGAGATACTCCAGCATGAGCTTAAGCCTATTATCTCTGGCATTGCTTGGTAATCTGCCCAACAATGACTTTGACTATGCCTAGAAGGGATGTTGGCTGATCTGCCTTGCAAACGCACGATTTCAGTCAGTAATTTTCCTCTGCCCAGCTTGACATTTCAGCCACTTCATTTTATATCAATGCCGATTCATATAGTTGCCACTTAAATAATATTACACCAATTAAACCATATCAATCTTAGGGTGTGCATGGGGCCATAACAAGGCAACTTTCAATATGAAAATGACCAACCCAGCTAAAAACAAAAAAGTGAATCTTAAAATGGAATTAAATTATTCATAATAGTAAAACAATTTAAATCTACACACAAGAAAAAAAAATAGAAAGATAAAAAGCAGCTTAAAAATGGTTTAAAACAATAGTTCTTAACTTTTTCTTTACTGGGGCTTACTGCAAATATAATTTGTTGCCAGGGACCCCCAAAGACTTAACTCAAGATTTAAATATTCAAATATATTTTTTAAAATATTCAAATATTTATGTGTTTATCAAAGGCTTCTGGAAAGTAGGATTCAAATACCCACTCAGACACTGGGTGACCTTGGGCAAGTCACATTCTCTCAACCCCAAAGGAAAGCCAAGGCAAACCCCTGCTGAACAAATCTTGCAACAAATACATACATAAGTAACTGTGAAAGGTTCATTTTAGAGTTGCCATAATTCAGAAGTGACTTGAAAGCACATAACAACAAAACGCTGCTGAAAGTGGGAGGTTCTTTCTATCCCTCATGTCTCCCCCATTTGAAAAATGACTTATGGTGATCCTAAGGCGAACCTATAATTGGAGTTTACTTGGCAAGATTTGTTGCCTTTTCCTTTTCTGATGCTGAGAGAATGTGACTTGCCTGAGGTCACCCAGTGGGTGTCCATTGCTGAGTGGGGATTCAAACTCAGGTCTCCAAAGTCATAACTTGGGCATGCGCACATGCCTGCCACCATGTCCCTTTCCTCAGAAGTGCAGCAGTGGGAGTATGTCTGCATGTGGCCAGAGTGCTCCCTTGTTTCCTAATGAAGGAGCAGTTTCAGCACCCTCAACCCCCTTTCTGCCATGTCCCTGTTGCTGCTGCTGCTCTTGGGCCATTTCCGCACAAGACTGTTATAGCGCTATTATTCCACTTGCAACATCCTATGGAATCCTGGGGTTTGCAGTTTCGGGAGGGGCCGCCTGGCCCCTCCCAAAACTGCAAACCCCAGGATTCCATAGGATGTTGCAAGTGGAATAATAGTGCTATAACAGTCTAGTGCGGAAATGGCCTTGGTGTCCAGAAACAGGGCTTTGTGGACTCCCTGTGAAAGCTCTGTTGAGGACCCCAGGTTAAACCAATACAGTGTAAAACAATTTGGCAACCTCAGCCCATTCTTTAGAAACCGTCTGTTTTAAAAGCTTGTTAGAATAAAAAGGTTAGTGCCCGCCAAGGGAAGGACAACAAGCAGAGGCATTCTGACCTCCCTGGGAAGTGAGTTCCCGAGTCTAGGGGCATCCACTGAGAAGACCTTCTTCTACCAACTGTGCCTGTAATAGTGGCGGCACTGAGAGAAAGGCCTCTTGTGAAGATTTCAGGGCCTGGGCAGGCTCTTACAGGAAGATGTGTTCCAGGAATAAGATAGAACTTGGCAGTAAGTGTTTAGGAGGACATAAGATTTGCTCTGAGTGGCCAAAGAGTCATATGGAGAAAATAAAAATTGCAAGATAGAAATGTTTAGAGAAAGAAAGAAAGAAGAAGAGAAAGAGAACAATGTTTAATTATATACTAATACTTAAAACTTCCAAGCCAAACAGGGGAAGAGGAGTTGGAGTGCTTCGGGCTAAATGAGAATACAGGGGCTTTTTTTGGTATGCTGTTAGACTCAAGATGTTCAGTTGGAAAAAAACTGTGCAGTCTGAAAACTTAATGTGCTATTGGAATAATGGGAGGAAAACAACACATTAAGGCCCTTTTTGCACACCGTTTCCCATGCGAAATGGCCTCCGGAGCGTCATGCAATTACGAGGACAGTTTCACATGATGTCCTCACAATTGCGCGACGCTGCCAGGGCCCGCAGGTGGCAATCACATAATATGTCATTTTTGGCTTCTTGCTGAAAATGATGCGCGCTTGCGCGTCCCTCCCGGGCCCCACATGCACTTACCTTGCGTGCGGAGCCTCTGGAGACACAGCCATCGAGCTTCCTCCTCCAGTGCAGCCTGGGAAAGTACCCGGCTGTGCTGCGGAAGGAAGGGGTGGCGCTTCCTTCTGGCCAGCACGGAGCTGGTGCGGAGGAGAAGCAGAGGGGACGTGAGTGCCTCTCGGAACAGGCTTCTTGCGTGATCCCTGCATGCCCACGCTGGAAAAAGGTAAGGTGCAAAAAGGGCCTAAGTCTGGAATGACAGAGTTTACCAGGTAAATCATCTGAATAACAAAGTTTATTAAGTAATTTTGGTGAAAATAGGAGAAAACTAGTTTTGGAAATATGTTAATTTCGGCAGTACGGATTTGATGAGGCAGCAAGAATAGCTGTTGCATTGGTGTCACTGTGCCATACACCACAACTGCTCTGATTTGGCAAGGACAGTCCCAAATAATCCTCTGTTGTCCCACTTTTTAGTGCCTTTTAAAATATCCCAGTTTCTCTCTCTTCCTCCTGTTTTTCCCCTTTATCCTCCACTTACTTAAGTTGCTGCAAAGTGAGTTCAAAGTGCAAAAGTAGCTTGCACTCAATTAACACAGTAGGAGGAAGAAAAGAGTAGGCAGTATAATCTTGTTCTTCTGGTGAGCCCAGGTGAAAGCAAATTGCGTTATTTGTTTTTGTTGTTGTTATTGCTAATCTGTTCTCCCTCATTAATAATTTTTGCCATCTTGACCACACTCTGGTGTTGCTTGACCATATGCGTCCAGGTTTTCATCTGTAAAATGTTGGAGGGTACCATAAGCTGTGCAAAAACACGGGTGCAAGATCCAAGTTACTATCCTGTTTGTTAAGCAACTAAGGCAGATTCACAGATTATTTATTGCTGTATTTTCCTGCAGAAAAAAGTGCGACAGCTATAATAAGCAAGGAGCAAAATATGTTCTTTGGGGTTTTGGGCTTTTCTTTTTAAGTGGGAGGAATTTGCGCACTGGGAATATTTGCTTTAAAAATCCCGTGAGAACACAGGCAGTGGACATAACAGAAACCTGGTGAAATGGAAAAAATCAATGGGATACAGTTGTCCTTAGAGGTCTGCTTTACACAAATGACTGGGATGGGCTATTGGGGTGACAAAGAAAGCACCGAGTTAAGCAGACCAAGAAATGTAAGAGGATTTAACTGCATAAAGTAACTGTGGTGGTAAACACCAAGCCTGAAAAGGAATTCAGTGCAGGCATACTTCAGCAGTGTGATGTAGTGTTTTGAGCACGGGATTACAATCCTGGAGATCAGGGTTCAGTTCGTTGCTCAGCCACGGAAACCCCTTGGGTGACCTTGGGCATATCACACATTCTCAGCTCCCAGAAAACCTCATGAGAGGATCACCTTAGGGTTGGTATAAGTCAGAAACGACTTGAAAGAACATGACGACAACATTTCAGCTAACAATGGTCCTTTCCACCCTACACTGTTGTAGTGCTATCATTCCACTTTCAACTTTCTCTGGAATTCTGGGCTTTGTAGTTTACTGAGGCCAAAGAGCTCTCTGGCTGATAATTCTCAATGCCCCTCCCTAAACTGAAAACCCCAGGATTCCACAGGATATTGAAAGCGCAATAGCAGCACTATAACAGTGTAGTGTGAAAAGACTCAAAGGCTCTGACCAAGAAGCTTCTTTTTGCAAAGTCTTTCTGGGGCTGCCCAACTTCCCCTTGTCTCCTTGTTCTTTGTCTAGCTGCATTTTTTTTAGCAGCATTAGCACTGGGAGAATGGTGAAGGAGGGCTGGAGAAACACAGGTTTTCAGTGTCAGATGCATCAGTGTGGTTGCAGTAAACAATGTAGTAAAGCTTGAGTTGGGAAAGAATGAGATTCTACTCCTGCTGATTTTATTGCAGCTGTGTGTATGTGCCTACAAGCAAGGTATGCACCAGATGCATCCAGATTCCTTATGGAACAAGTGTGAACAGCAAAACAGAGGTGAGCAGATAGGAATGCCTCATCAGCTCCACCCAGCATGTTAAACAGCATAGATCTGTAGGCAGTCATAAGAACAGCAGAAGCTGGTGAAAGAAAGTCATCACTAGATGCATTTTGGGAGAAGCTTTCAAGTTGTCTCTGGAAGGTTCAAAATGTTTTTGTTTACTTATGCAAGGCTTACCTGACCTGGTTGCTTCATTTCACATGTGCATAATATCAGTTTTGAATAAAAAAAATTCCTGAAACACATTGAACTGCTCTTCATTTTTGTGGTTCAGGAACCTATCCCTATTCTTTCCACATTATTTCTGCCTTTGCTACCAAATTTTGTGTTAAAGAAGTAATGTCTAGGGACACATCTACTTTCTTAACTGAGATATACCAGTATTGGGAATTATTATCCTTGCTTATCTCTGAGATTGATGGAGAAAGTAATTGGAGAAACAGCAGTCACAAATCTGTAAACCATTATGTTCAGAGGCAATATATTAGTGAATATAATCCTCTGCTTTTAGGCTTCTTGGAAGCAAAGGCTCTTTCACACTACACAGTTATAGTGCTATGAATCCACTTTAACCACCATGGTTCCATTGTATGAAATCCTGAGATCTGCAGTTTAGGGAGGACTATTTAGAATTCTCCGCCTGTTTGCTCTAATGCCTCACCAAACTACAAATCTCAGGATTCCACAGGATGCAGCCATAGTAGTAAAAGTGGCATCATAGTGCTATACCTCTGTAGTGTGAAAAAGCCCTTCAGAATGCCTAGTTAGGCTTTTGTTGGTGATTCATCAGAACTCTTTACCACCTCAAACAATTATACCCGCTCAGCCCTATCTTGGATCTGCTACATATTTACCTTAGCCAAGACAAGGCTGCATGCCTTCTTTCTCCATCTAACAGGCATTTAACTGAATTGCAACGTCTCAAATAACCAAGGTTCAAGGAGAAGGTCATGTCTGGAGGCTATTCTACTGAGTTTGTTACATCGTTCTCAGTACAATTTTGCAAACTTAAATCACCTAGTCCATTTGAGCAGGACTTTAAAAATGTGCAGGGTGTTTATTTACTTTTATACAAGTAGATTATTCTCCCTTAAATCTATGTTTAGCAGAACAAAAAAAAAAGTGACAATATTTGCTATGGTTGTTTTAATAGCTGGTTATTATGAGACAACTGCACTCCCAAGTAATGATGATGGTATATTATTAGTCATGCCTAATAAAATGTAGCTTGTCTTACAGTCTGGAAATATCTTTCCTTTTTTAGGAAAATGTGGAAACGATATAGTTCCAATCATCTTTGCAAAATTTGTCAACAACAGCATGGAAGCATGAGAAACACTTTATCATTTTAGACATGATTAAAATCACATATTGCAATGCACGCATGCCAACTGAAATAAGATTTCTGTTAATGTAGCATGGGGCAAGAGTGTCATTGATAATACTGGTAACCATAGCAGAAAAATGGATGTGGCACAGAGTCCAGGAATGGTCAAGTTCCCCTCCAGATGTTGTTCAACTGCTATTCCCACCTGCCTTAGCCAGCATAGCCAATGGAAAGCGATGCTGGGAGTTGCCACCCAATAATATCCAGGGAGCTACAAGTTTTACAGCCTAATTCAGTCCAGTTTTGTTTACATGGCATTGTTTGGTCACTGTACATATTACAGCAGCCGGCCACTGCAGGTTACAAAATGCTGGCCAAGAAGGCCTTTCACCTCACACACCCTGGCTCTTCTATATTCTTACATTAATTGGCTGGGGCCTAAGAGCTAGTTCCACAAAAACTGGTGTCTTATTGTGGTTGAGTTCATGGGCTTGGCATGATTGCTCATGCTCTGATGGAATTTAGAAGCTGCTGCCTGTGAACTGTGACTACAAGAATGAAGGTGTTTGGTTAAAGGAACATTTGAGGGGGGGGGGATATAGAGAAGAGACAAAGCCTCAGGGTGTTAAAAAAGACAATTTTATCCTTCCAATTAGAATAATAATTGTCCCTTCTCTACATCACTTCTATTGGGTGTTACCAATCCTTGTTGCTTAAAGAAAGAAATCAGACTAGACTGTAGTGCTTTGCACATACTTATAAGACCAGAGAACTGGAATTTTAGTTAATGTGAAGGCTAGTGTTAGGTTTGATTAATTTACATTTCAATCCAGTTTTCCACTTGACAAAGGACAGCTCCAAAATCCATCTCATGTGGAATCCTTCTTTGTTTCTTCACTATTATTGAATACATATGATTGGATGCCAGGAACATACATTTATTCTGTTATTCACGACATGTTTTTTCATTCTTTTGATTCCTATGTCCTTCCATCATTATTTAGTAATATGTATCTTCAGAAAGACAGAAGAAGTGATGGGCTTCCTGAGCCTAGTGACATGTATTAAAAAAGGAGGATGAACCAAGGAGGAAAACTGAAGGCAAGTACACAAGAAAGAGAAGAGGACTGCAGGCCCTGAAACTTCAGGT
Organism: Cyclura pinguis; assembly: GCA_030412105.1. Classification (NCBI taxonomy): domain Eukaryota; kingdom Metazoa; phylum Chordata; class Lepidosauria; order Squamata; family Iguanidae; genus Cyclura; species Cyclura pinguis. The sequence continues at coordinate 207,790,339 of CM059602.1, read as the reverse complement.
GTTGAGGGTGGAGGAGGTTTTGGACAGAGAATATACTGACCTGAATATACTTACCTCTGTTTGGGCAGAGAATACACTTACCTTACAACCCCATACTAGACCCACCAAAATATCCTTGGATTTCAGCTTGAGAATAATATACCCAAAGACTGTGCAGTGACCACTCTTTTTGTAAATGGAAAGCCAATGAACTTAACTGGAATCCTGAATAAACCGTGATCCAGGTTAACTTCTTTGGTCTTTAAAGATCCAGTAGAAATGAGGAAGGTCTATATATATGTTCTTCCTGGGTGAAGGGCGTCATATTCCATTACTCCTCACCAAACAATTAATCCATGCATGTTTGTTGTTAATTGCTGTCATCTTCAATTTATCGGCAACCGTATGAATGAGAGATCTCCAAGTCACTCTGTTATCAACAGTCCTGCTGAGGTCTTGCAAAGTCAGGGCTGTGGCTTCCTTGATTGAGTCTATCTATCTATAGTGTAGCAGTTTGAGCACTGGACTACAACCGTGGAGACCCTCTCAGCCATGGAAACCCACCAGGTGACCTTCGACATGTCACACACTCTCAGTTCAGAAAACCCCGTGATAAGTTCATCTTAGGGTTTCCATAACTTGGAAACGAGTCAAAGGCACACAACAGCCACAAACCTGTAATACAGTCTTCTTCTATTCCTACTGTCCTCCACTGTACCAAGTATTAATGTCTTTTCTAGTAAGTTATGTCTTCTTGTGATATATCCAAAATATAACAGCCTCAGTTTAGTCATCTTGGCTTCTAGGGAAAGTTCATGCTTGATTTGCTCTCATACCCATTTATATTGGGTTTTTTTTGGCAGTCCATGGTATCCACAGAACATTCTTGCAGCAACACATTTCAAATGAATTGGTTCTCTTCCTATCAGCTTGTTTTACTGAATCAATGCACGTAGATTGGCAAATAGGGATATGTGTAAGCACCTCCAATTTGCTGTGCATCTGAATATTTGTACTGGGGCCTGTCTTTGTATTGTATTATTTGGAGTGGGGAGGTGCTTTTTGCTGGAGCAGATAAGTGTGCAAATTAAAAAATAGGTGAGTTAGAAGTCAGTGCTATCAGGATCCCCTGTAAAATTGTAAGAATGATGGAGGATAATTGCATAAAAATGCCTTGCCTCTGGAAGCATTTGATTATGTTTGACTTTATTTTGTTTGTATTGTAACATGAACTTCTTTCAGGTCATTTCTGGTGTCCCTCATTAGACTCCAGTTTGTACATTCAATACTCGAACTTGTATCTTCAATGTGATCATACCCTTGAACTCCCCAGCTGGCATCCTGTTGGGAAATTAAGTTATCATAAACTGACTTATGATTGCATAATGTTGAATTGTGCACACATAGGCATGCCATTGGGACCATGCCAGAAGGTGGTGCCAGCAGCATAGCCATTATTCCGCGGTCCCAAGGCACAAGACGTCCCATTGCACAATGAGAGTCCGCATTGTGCAATGGGACATCTTTTGTGTCGCTTCATTGAGCATTGTGAAAATTCACTAGCATGGTTGCATATTTTGTCATGTAGCTTCATCATCAAGTTACACATCATAGCATCTGATGCAAAATTTAGCCCCCCTTAATAACCTGCTTTTACCACCTTCATTGCACTATTGTCTTTTCCAAATCAGTGTAAATATCTATGTCCAGCCATATATGAAATGCCCTCCCTCAGAGGTCCTGAAAGGCATGAATGTGCTGTCATTCCAGAGCCAAGTAAAAATCTGGTTGTTTATTACTGCTTTTGGGGAATGATTGTTCCCATTCAAATTTTCACATACAAGAAGGTTTAAAGGGTTTTAACAGCTTTTAATCTGTTTTAAATCTTATTTAATAGTTTTAAATGTTAAATTATTTAATATGCTTTTCACCTTTAAATTACTCATATTCTTAAAAATTGCTTTAACTGTTCATATTAGGTTTTTTTCTTTGAGATCCTCAGACATAGGGTAGGATATAATTATTTTAATAAAAATAACAGTTATAAAATAGCTATAAAATAATAACTTAATGGAATGTTTATTTTATTATAGGATAAGTTGTGACTGGTGTGTGATGATTTGCTGATGTGAAATGGTTGTAACAGATGAGATCACACTGATATGTGATTGTAAGGACTCACTACTGTAAACAAATTTATCTATAAACTTTTTGTGAGAATAGATACTGTAAGCAGGGATTGGGAAAATGCAGCACTCTAGATGTTGGACTGAAGCTCCTAGCATTCCTCCCCATTGGCCATGCTTGTTAGAGGTAATGGGAGTTGCAATCCAACAATATCGGGAGAGTGACAAGTGGTCCATCCTTGCTGTAAACTTTTTCATCGAAGTTTGAATTCTGCTGATCACCTGCAAACTGCTAATGTACATGGAAGAAGTGGACAAAAGATTGATGGAGTGGGGGGACAAGCTACATAGCAATGGCAGCTAACAAATCCTGAAACAAGAAGTACTTATTTGATGCAATTCTCCTTTTTAAGGGCAAGGCTATCTTCCTGCAACTATTGTTCTTATCAGTGATTGACATCTGGAAGCAGCTATGGATGAAAAGACCAGCTATTTTTTTAAAAATAATCATAGACTAATGTCTATATAGGGCAATTTGGATAGATATATTTTGATACAGGTCTGTAGTGAGCCATTTCTTAGGTCTTAAAATTAAAATTTTTATGTATGCCATATTATAATATTCTTTGGCATTTTTCCCAGCTGACATGAAACAACAGCACTGTTCTTTCCCTGGTAAGAGACACTATAGTGAATAGGGTACTGTCTGACTTTCATGAAAAGCAGCAGGGAAGGCTCCATTGATTTTTGATCAGGTCACACACTTCTGCGATCCTTTCAAACGGGACAGGTCTTATGATACTCATGCTAAAACTGCCTTGTGTTTTCAAGGCTGCTTTACATCCTGTTTTCTTTTAGGAAAGGGCAAGAGAAATCACACAAATTAAATTCATTTGGAGCGTGACTACATTAATTTCCACCAAAAAGATGTTTACTTTGCTCATCTTCCTTTTCTTGGAGAACTGCACTCTGTATGAAAGTATTGCTTCATGTGGCTTGCTTTTGAATTTGTAATTAATGCTAGCCAGATGGTCCACTCAGAGAAGTTTTGAAAAAGTCATGTATTAACAAACAAGAGAAAACAGTGAGAAAAGCCAGCTAAGATATAGCATGGGTTTTGCCTTTTGAAAAGCATAGGTGTTATTAAGTGTGGCAGTTGAAAGGGGCTGCAATTACTGGAAATGGTACTTAGGGCAATGAAACCAGCTCCTTTCCAAATTCCAGTATTCATAATAAACCCAATGAAATACGCTGTCTGTTGATTTTCAGTCTGGTTAGATTTATAGAGAGGATCTCCAGCAGAGATGTGCTGATTTGTCACATATGTCTAAGTTCTATTTTGTACTTTGTATTTCTACTTTTCTAGTCCAACAAAAAGAAAGCACTCTTAAAGAATACAGTACAAAACAGGTCCCAATATATGAGATAGCTGCATGCACAGCAAACACACATACCTCTCTTTTGCAATCTGTGTGCACTGTCTGTTGAGGTAAGAGTGCTTGTTTGTGTGAACTGAGAGGAGGCTTGCTTGTGTGCTTGTTAGGGCTCTATTGTTCTTTTCTATGTAGGTCCAGAGGAAGTGACTCAGAAACTTGGTTGGGGGAGCAGCTAGCAGCCACTAGCTCTCTATCTAACCGCAGCCCTAGGCCATTTTCACAGGATGTTGTCATCCTGTAATGGGGATGGAAGAAGGATGGGACTGCAACGATGGTTATGTATGTTGTTGCAGTCCCGTCCTTCTCTTGTCCCCAGGCAACACAATCATGGAGTAAGTCATTGATGGTTTTTCCCTGTCAATGACCACAATTGCACCACCATCCCACACTTACCTGGTGTGTGGAGGGTCCAGAAGTGCAATGGCCATGCTTCCTGCCCCAGTGCAGCCTGGGAAAGTACCTGGCTGCACTGTGGCAGGAAGAGGTGGGGCTGTCACGCTTCCTGGAGCATGGAGCAGCCAGTCTGGAGGGGAATACTCCCGCCGCGCTCCCCTCCCAGCAGAGCTGCTGCTGAGATCCTCACCGGAAGCCACTGGGAAAAGGTAAGGTGTGTAAAGTGCACTAGTCCCTGGAGCTTGGTGAACAGGAGCTTGGTGAGCAGGACAAAACCAATAGGTGTTTTGTAGGGGTGTTTTGAAGGAGAGGCCCAGAATTCTGTTTCAGTGCCTACTTAAGACTACCAAATATTGCTGGTGAGGGAGTTCCTGCAGTTACCTGCAACAGCTGTGGTATGTTTGTGTTCTTGCTGGAGGATGTGGGTAGTATGCAAGTCGGTTGCTGTCTTGGAAGAGAAGGTCCAACAACTTGAGACCCATGCATCTACTCTTCAGCATGATAAAGAGTATGAGGTTTTCTTGGATATAGTGGAGCAGACTGTCCTGGATGATTAACACACAGGGAAAATGATTTAAGAAGTCAGTTGCCAAACACATTTGGAGGAATGTGACACATAGAAGTAGAAAGACCAGGGATCATTCTGTGAGTTTGGAGCTACAGAATCAATTCAAAGCCCTCTCCCTTATCAATGATATTGAGGAAAAGGAACAAGAGCAACAGTGTAAATCCTCAGAGAATGTGCCAGTGACCTTGGAAGATTCAGCACATGAAATAACCCCTGCCAAATCCCAGAGGAGATATGTGGTGGCGGCAAGAGACTCCTTGTTGAAAGGAGCAGAAGCAGTGGTTTCCATCCCTGATGGGATGTCTCAAGAGGTGTGCTGTCTCCCTGAGGCAAATATCTATGATGTAAAAAGCAACTGACAAGACTCATCAAACTTACTGACAGTTATCCCTTCCTTTTGGTCCATGTGGGAACCAATGACATTACCAGACATAGCCTTCGGACTATAACAAAAGATTATAAGGTTCTGGGCAGGAAGCTGAAGGACCTTGATGCACAGGTTGTCATTTTGTCTCTCCTCCCAGTTGAAGGGCATAGCCCAGGAAGGGAGAGTAGAATACTAGTGGTGAATAACTGGCTCCACAGATGATGCCACTGGGAATGGTTTAGATTCTTGGACCATGATATGTGGTTTCATGAAGATGGGCTTCTGGCAAATGATGGGTTGCACCTCACAGCAGTTGACAGGAATGTTTTTGCTAGGAGTGTCACAAACCTGATCAGGAGAGCTTTAAACTGGGGGCTTTTCTGCATTACACTGTTAGAGTGCTATTATTCCACTTTCAACATCCTATGGAATCGTGGGGTTTGCAGTTTAGGAAGGGGCATTGTCATGCCCTGCCATTGGAGACCCTGACAATGAGGAGGAGGATTTTGAATCTGAGACAGAAGTTTCCCCATAAGTTTGCTCAGTGGAAGATAACAACCAACAGCAGTGGCCTGATCAGAGGAAACAAGCATCAGAAGATGAAGCAATGCAGACTTTTACTGTGCGGGAGAGATGACGCCAGAAAGAGGGGCTCTGCTGCTCAGCTTGTCTAAGTAACAAATGAGCTTTAATGAGGGAACAAACGTGGCAACATCATTAGTGCATAAAAGGTAGACAGCTAGTCCATCCCTGTCAGGGTCAATAACTGATCTTCCCAGTGGTTGAAGTCCTGTGCTGTGTTCTCTTGACTCCTGACTATCTTGGACTTCTGCTTGTTTGACGATGACTCAGATTTGCCTTGTGGATCTGTTTGCTTTGGAACCTGAACTTTGTTTGGACTACTCCTGTTCTTGCCTTCATGAGTAAGCTCTGTTCTACTGCTTTGCTAATTGACTGCTTGGTCTGCCTGGGACATGACAGGCATTTAGAAGTCTCAGCCAGAGAGCTCTTGGCCTCAGTAAACTACAAACCCCAGAATTCCACAGGATGTTGAACGTGGAATAATAGAACTATAACAGTGTAGTGCAGAAAGGCCTTGAGATATATGTGGGAAGGAGACAATATTCTTGAAGGCACGAGTTCCTCAAGTGCTGGGGATAATAGCCCAAATGATATAGGGAAAACAAGAAGCCAGCAGTGGGAGGAATTGAAAAAAAAAACAAACCTTAAATAAGCAGCTGGGTGGAAGACCCATAGTCTTAGATGTTTTCACCCTAATTCACAGAACATGGGAAACAAACAAGTCGAACATGAACTCTTAACACAGCAAAGCAAATATGACAAAATTGGCATCACTAAAACCTGGTGGGATGAGTCTCATAATTGGAATGTAGCAATAGGGGAGTATAACCTATTTCAGAGAAATAGACCAAACAGGAAAGAAGGAGTAGCAGCACTAGATGTCAAGGATGTTTACACCTGTGTAGATATCCATGACTTAAATACTGGAATCCACTTTAAGAGCATCTGGGTAAAAACTAAGGGGGAAAGAAACAACAGCAATGCCATTGTAAAGATCTACTATAGACTGCCAAGCCAGACTAAGCACTTAGATTATGCCTTTCTGGAAGAGATGACCAAATATTCAGAAAGGAGAGATGTAGTAGTAATGGCAGATTTCAATATCCTGATATTTACTGAAAGTCAAACTCTGCCAAGAATATAAGTTCCAGCAAATTCCTCACTTGCCTTGCAGACAATTTCATTGTCCAGAAAGTGGAGGAGGCAACAAGGGGATCAGCTGTTTTAGATCTAATCCTAAGCAATAATGATGACCTGATTAATGGGATGGAAGTGACAGGATCCTTAGGTGGGAGGGACCATGTTCTCCTGGAATTTGTTATGCAGTAGAAGGGAGAAGCCAAGTATAGTCAGATACGCATTCTAGAATTTAAGAAAGCTGATTTCCTTAAACATAGAGAAATACTGGTTTTGTGATCCCATGGTCAGGAAGGGAGTTTATGATGGATGGGGGTTTCTTAAAAATGTATATTGAAGGCACAATTTCAAACAGTTCCAAAGAAGAGGAAGAAATGGAAGATGTCTAAAGAAACCAGGATGGATATCCAAAGAACTTTCAACTGAGCTAAGATTTATAAGGGACATGTACAAGAAATGGAAAAGGGAGGAAATCACCAAAGAGGAATTCAAACAAATAGCCAGAACGTGGAGGGAGAAATTCAGAAAAGCTAAAGCACAGACTAAGCTCAGGCTTGCTAGAAAAGTTAAAAATAATAAAAAGGACTTTTTTGCTTTTATCAATAGTAAAGAAAGCCCTGTCCTATGACCTCCTACTGTTGTACTTCCTCCACCAATGGGACACAGAACAGCCGCCCTCCAGCAAACTTCAGTTTCTCAAAACATTTTTTGTAAAGAAAAACACTAAAAGCAGGATTTTGTGTAACTGATAGCACTTCTTTAGAATGGTTATGGGATTTGAAAACAACAACACATCACTACCAAAGTTATTGGACAGTAAGCCTCATGGTCATCCAACTGAACAGGCTTATTGGGAAGTAATAGTACCACTCTATTCTGCTTTGGTTAGACCTCATCTGGAATACTGTGTCCAGTTCTGGGCACCTCATTTTGAGAAGGATATTGACAAGCTGGAACATTTCCAGAGGAGGGCGACCAAAATGGTGAAGGATCTGGAAGCCTTGCTCTATGAGGAGTGGCTTAGGGAGCTGGGTATGTTTAGTCTGCAGAAGAGAAGGTTAAGAGGGGACATGATAGCCATGTTTAAATATTTGAAGGGATGTCATGTTGAGGAGGGAATGGGCTTGTTTTCTGCTGCTCCAGAGACTAGGACAAGGATTCAAACTACAGGAAAAGAGATTATTACCCCACCTTGCAGACCCCACCCTGAAGAGTATTATTCTTTATATTAAATATAGTGAGCCATAGAGATCAACTGGAGGGACACGTAGGCAGCTGAGCTATGGGAAACAGATCAAAGGTTAGAATTAGCACTGATTCCAGTCATGTATCCTAGGTGAATCTTGGAAATGGTTCCCACAGACCATTTAAATGGACTTTCAGTAATAATAGTGCCAACAGGAGACAAGAGGTCTCTGGGATCAAATTAACATTCCAAACAGCCAGGAATTTAGACCTTGGATGCCTGCCTCCAAGGACGAGATAGCAATCTTGCGGGAACTACAAAGATGCCTGGCTGTATTTTCTTTATACTACAAAGCTGAAATCCATCTTTATAAAATCTAGCCATCTGGTCTTCCCAAGAAAGGGTCTGTCCCCTGCCTCGCATGCTTTTTCCTATAACTAGACCCCTTTTTTGTATCACTTTTCGGAGTCCCCATAGAGAGAGAGAGATCCCCACACTGTCTGTTTTTCTGAGGAGCTCTCCTCAGAAACCACTGAATAAGTTTCAACTTGTGTCTTCAGGATTTCTCATCAGGTAATATTACCTACAACCCCTATGTCTCTCTTAATTTTCACTTCTTTTTAAATTTCTATAGCCCTTGTATGCTTGTGTGAGTGAATGCAACAGTGTGCTTGTGTGGATTTTGACATCTTTTCCAATAAAATACCAGCAAGCAAGGTAACAAGATTCCACTTAAACCTCAGGAAGAACTTCCTGCCAGTCAGAGCTATTTGGCAGTGGAATATGCTGCCTCTGAGTGGTGGTGGAGTCTCCATCTTTGGAGGTTTTTAAGCAGAGGCTGGATGGCCATCTATCAGGAGTGCATTGATGTAGGTTCCTGCATGGCAGGGGGCTGGACTGTATTTTTTTTTGGGCTAGATGACCTACTGTAGAAGAGAGGGAGCAGAGAAGTCTGCTTCTACCAGCCTGAGCCTGTCTAGGGACATTTCAGGGGTATTTTTTTTTAAAAAAATATTTATTGAAATATTATATAAGATATATAAAAAGAAAACATGTAACATATACAACAAGTGCCAATTACTTGTAATTCTTGATCCATAGTTGTGAAGATCAAGGCCTGTCCAGCCTGACACCTTTTTATGTCCAGGTCTGAACAGCGAAGGAGATTTCTGGACAAGCCAGGGCTATGACAAACAGGGCTGCCTCTTTCCTCTCTTGTCTGGGAATGCAGCACCCTTCTACCTTATGTCCCCCCTTGGCTTCCTCTTTCCAGGGCTATCTCCCTTTGCTTGCTTTCCTAAATCTGGTTCTTTCCAGCTATCAGGATGAGCAAGGATTTATCTCCTAAATGAAGGTGGTAACTGTTGGTACTATGGTAGCATGTATAATACAGTCCAGTGTTACTTCCAGGGAGAAACCCTATCCTGGGGTCTACAATTTTAATATTAAAATATAGCTCAGTGTATCAGAGAGGTCCCCTGAAAGGGCACGTAAGCAGGCACATTTGAAAAACCGAAAACCAGGTCAGGCTAGTAAAATCCCCATCACGTAGCCCCAAGAAACCTCAAGATGTGTAAAGACACCGTAAACAAAGGGTCCTCAGCCCCGACATGCTGACTTGAAAGGATTAGCGTGTGTGCCTCAGGTTAAGCAAATATCCCATCAGGCAGGGACTAGAAATCACACTGCAACACCTCCGAAAATCTGGAGACTTTGGCAACACCCCATCACACCAAGGAAATTACCAATGTGGAGCTTCATGCCCATTGCAACACCCATTGTTCTCCCCGGGAAAGGATTAGTCCTCCAGGTACTTTTCCCCCTATAAATAGTCCCGGCTGTTGAGCGTTTCTTCCGATCGCTCCCGGTCACCCCAGCCGACCGTCACTCCGTTTGTTGAGCAATCCCCTCAGCCCTCTCCGTGCTGAGCCCCACTTCTTTGCTGCCTACTCAGACCCAGGACTACAGGACAAGGTGCAGTATTACCCCAACAACACCCCTTCGATACTCTCTCTGTCCAATTTCCTTTCTTTTACTTCTTAATAGCTCTTGAGTGTGTGCGTGTGTGTGTGAGAGTGCATTGGTGTGTGAGCTCACATTTAATAAAATCATTTATTGGACATTTGGTTTGGTTTTTGGCTTGGCCTGACCCCATAAAAACTGGGTAAAAGACCCCGCTAGGTTACCCTGCCTCTTGCAGTGCTATTGCTTGTGCTCTGGCTAGTTTCCATTCCCCATCAAGTGGCGCACAGTGAGGCGTCCCCCGAGGGACCCCCAAAATTAGAGTAACACCAGGGAGATGACACTCTCGTGAGACCTCTATGAATGAAACATATTAACAAATCTTTATTAACATACTGTCAAGGTAAACTTATTTTATAACTAGAGCCACACTTTCTCTCTCAAATCGAGCACTATCACACTAATTCTCAAACTGGAACCTCAATCATCTGTTTGTCTGTCAGTTAAATTCCATTATTCTTCTCTCCCAACTTGCCCCTCCCTTGGGTTATCCAAGGTTTCATTTCAACAGCCGATCACTTTTAACCACTCTCTGTCTCTAAGGAGGCGCTGTTGTCAAGCTCCCCCCCAGGTTCGTCACAATAGTTTCGCATAAATTCACACCAAAAGGAACTTTAAAAAAGTAAACTAAAGAAAAAAGAAAAGGAAAAGTGGGGAAAAGAATTGCGTAGAAATAAGAAATAAGAATGTTGGAGGCAAAAGATTATCTTAATCTACTAATATAAATATATAACTTTGTTCTAATTTATAAAATTTCATCTTGCAGTAAAGGAGGAAAGAAAGAGAAAGAATGGGGAGGGGGGAAAAGAAAAAAAAGAAAAGAAAAAGGGAAAAGGGAAAAGTGTTATGAATACAGGGTTTGCTCCAGTGAACCCATGTGATAGCTAGATTTGCGTTAATGCAAGGTATGCTCATGCCACATGGCTTGAAATTGGGAGCAATCTCAAATTATTTTCAGTCACTTAATGGCATGTGCATATGCCTGGTAGTGGGACTGTTGTGCTCCTTTTTTGTGTGTGTGCATGTAGCTAGTCATGTGCAATGACTGTTGTGTACCCTCAATCCAGTAGTAAAAATATTATTTTGCATTTTCAAGGACATGCCTTAAACTGGGTATGGTCGTTATACCGTATGTTTTCCATTGGGATCCTTGAAGACATATGTGAACATCCATTTTCAAGTCATTTGCAAAGCACAGTAACTCTGGGACATCAGTGAATTTTATGTATTGACTGCTACCTCATCTTTCCCCTCCAAGTCAGATTGTTTTCATCATTCCTTTTGGGGTCAGATTTTGGTGCAAGGAGATTAAGAATTTACATTTTGTTCAGGTAGGGATGGTATGATGTCAAATTAAGCAAGTTGTCCTAGTCACTTGGGTTAACTAAGGACTCCAGGGAGGGATGCTCAGTGTTGCACAGTAACTGGTGAATGTGAGTCTTTGTGTCTAGCAGAAGGAGCATGGACCACTTTTTTCTTCAGTGAAAAAGGCCATAACTGTATTGGTTACAGCTGGACAGGTTTGGCACACAGCATGGTCTGGATCCAGGTATCAGTTGACCCACCTGCTGTCTGATGGCAACCCCTTCACTGATCAGCCCACTTGCTGAGCAATGGAAACCACTTAGCCTGCCTGCTGGATAGAGCTGGAATGATGGAAGCAGAAAACCACGCAGGCAGAAACCATCATGTAGTTCCCCAGCCCCCTGATATTCAGGCAGAGCCATATTGCCTGAGTTGTTTGCATCTACATCTCCATGATCCTTTAAGTGGACTCCTGATACTGGGTATGACAAGCACATGAACCTCAGCACCTGTCAGAGTTCTATGCCCAGCCCGTGGTTATCTGCCAGCAAGGGAAGGAAAGTGATAGTACTTGCAGTGCTATTAATCGAGTAGAAACACTGAACTGAAGCTGAAGTCAGAGTCAACGCAAGTAGTGAAAAATGCCGAAGGTCAGTCCAAAGAGTCAAGAAAGCTGGAATACAAGGGTTGCGGGAGCTTGAGTAGCAATTTGCTGCAAGCAAACAGCGAGCCATGCCAATAGATTTATATAGCAGAGGAGAACAGGTGTTTCTTGTCATTGTTGTTTTCTCAATCTCCACAAAATGGCTTCCCTCTGGCCGCTCTCTTTTGTCTCCTCTGTGACTGAGAGCTGGGGGGCAAAGGTGAATTTAATTCCCCTTAATCATTGCTGGCTCCTTCTCCCTCTGGCACTGGCTGCAACAACTCCATCTCAGCTTATCTGCCAGCTGGTGGGGGTGCTGGCAAGATAGTTTGCTCAATCAGTGGCTCTGCTTCCGGCACATTAAATTGCTGATTGACCCCTGAGCCATCATCTATCACACTACCCCTCCCCCTACAGCAGAGCTGCCCCCCGTACCAAAACCACCCAAAGTTGTGATAATATTAGCAGTGTGATACCACTAATGAAACACTCATCTGTCCAAAACCCTAAACACTGCAGGATGGAGAGCAGGTAAGAAAGATGGCTGAAATTATCTGACAACATGTATGTGTGTGTAGGGTGAGGCGAGCAACTTATATGGGATGACAGTGTACCTAAGTGAAATATTCATTTACTGTCTCCTTCTGCTCCCTGACAGCCAACCAGACATCTATGACTGGCTGGCTTTTTCTGTTCCACACTAGAGCCCGGGGAAATTGTGTGGGCTTCTGGGGAGGAGAAACAGTTCTGGTACCCAAAATATGATGCCTATCTTACCTTCACCCATAAATACATAAATTAGTGCTCCTGGTGAGTCAAGAGATGCACTTCTACCAGCTGCATGTTTCTGCTTTTTACTGAAGAGAAGATGATTTCCCAATAGCTCCCAACAGCATATAATAGGGATGGGACAGTGATTTGCCTTGGAGACGATGACTCCTCCCTCTCCTCTTATTCATTTATATCCTGTCTTTCTCCTAAGAATGAGACTCAAGGTGGCTCACAACATATTTAAAACAGTACAAATTAAAAACTATGTAACAACAATAACAAAAGTATAGATATAAAATTTAAAAAGCAATTAATTAATAAATTTATAAAATTAAAACATCAGACATTATAAATATTAAAATTCATTAAAATACTATATACACATCTTAAAAACAGCACCATACACCGTTAAAAGTCTAACCTTAGTCAGTTTGCCTGACAGCATAAAAAAGTTTTGACTTGCTGATGGAAAAAGAGTAAGGATAGGGTCAGCCTGGCCTTCCTAAGGAGGGAGCCACCAAGAATGCTCTATCTCTTGTTCTCATCAAACAAATTTGAAGAGTTGGTGGAAAGGAGAATAGGGACTCTCAGATGATCTTAAGAGATCTCATAGGCTCATAAAGGGAGATGCAGTCCTTCAAATAACCTGGACCCAAGCCATATAGGGCTTTATAGGTCAAATCTAGCACTTTGAATTGTGCCCAGAAATGGCCCTTCAGCCAGTTGAGGTGCTTCTGAGCACTTTTCACAGGCTACCCCATGTAGAGTGCATTACAGTAATCCAAATGAGATGCAACCAAGGTATATACCACTATGGCCAGACCCAACCTCTCCAGGAATGGGCCCAATTGGCACACTATTATTAACTGTGCAAATGCTCTCTTGCTCACTGCTAAAATTCAGGCTGAGGCTCCAAGCTCAGAGCTGAATCCAGGAGTTCCTCCAAACAGTGAGCCTCCATTTTCAGGGGGAATGTAACTCCTTTCCCAGATCTGTCTTTCAACTGATCAGGAGCACCTCCGTCTTGTCTGGATTAACCTTCAGTTTGTTTGCCCTCATCCAGTCCATTACAGCTGCCAGGGACCAGTTTAGAACAGGAACAGTATGACAGGCACTTATTTCTCCTCAGTTTGGATTTGCAATTCCAATCTAATAAGGCACTCTGACACTTATAGCTGGCCCTAACTCCACCTTTTAAATACCACCTTTGTGTGAAAGAGCTAGGGTCTTAACTGTTCCTTCAGAACTAAATAATTTATTGATGGTAGTGTGTTCTTCTTGATTATCCATGATGTTAGACAATTCAGTCCAACTCAGTAGTTATAAAATAAACTGTATTTTTTATTATAGTAACATTAGAACTTTGACACCAGTTCTTTGTGTCTTTTCCTCAACTGCTTAAATACAACCTAGCCACCCTCTCTGGTCAAGATCTCACTGAAGGCTCTCTTTGAAACAGAATCTCTGCCTTATATATAATTCCTCTAATCCATAAGTCCCTCCCATGCAACCATTGTGCTGGGTTTTACTCTTAAGATACTATTCCTATTGCCTTGCAACCCACCATCAAGTTACACTTGCATTCCAAATAGCTGAGTCCCAAAGCAACTTCATCACAAACAGCTTCCTCAAAATTGGGTAGAAAGGAATAATAGAGCTGAGTGTCATTAGAATACCTGTGACACCTGTCCCCAAAATTCTGGACAACCTCTCCCATCAGTTTCAAAAAGATGTAAAATAGCATAGACAATAAGACTGAATTGTGAGGAATTCCACAGGCCAATGACCAAGTAGTTGAGCAGGAATCCCCCAACACCGCCCCCTGAGAGCATCTGTCGAGGAAAGAATGGAGCCACTGCAGAACTGTATCTCCAAGCCCCATCCCAGAGAGGTAACTCAGAATGTTACCTTGGTCAATAGTATCGAAAGTTGCTGAGAGATCCAGTAAGACCAACAGGGACGCACACCCCCAGTTCCCTATATGGGTCATCCACCAAGGTAACCAAATCTGTTTCTGTCAAATAACTAGGCCTGAAACCAGACTGAACTGGATCTAGATAACATGCCTCTAGATAACCTGCCTCATTCAGAAATTCCTGGAATTAAGAAGCTACTACATGCAATAGCACCTTGCCCAAAAATGAAATGTTGGAAATTGGCCTATAGTTATCAAATATGGTAGGATCAAGGGAAGGTTATTTTCAAAAGAGGTCTTACCACAGCCTCCTTCAGGCCTGTTGGGAACCTGCCTTGTTATAAAGAGGCACTAATCACTTCCTCTACTCAGCCAGTCTGTAATTTGCCTCTGCCCTGTAATTTGCCAAGGTCTAGTACACATATGGTGGCTTTTACTTCTCCAAGGATCCTGTCCACATCCTTGGGCTGCACAAACTGAAATGTATCCATCGACACTGGACAAGCAGGGGCCAAGGTTAGATCTACTGGAACTGTATCAATTCTGGAATCTAAGTCAGAGTGAATCCTAGTGATTTTATCTGTGAAATGGTGGGCAAATTCAGTGGGTTGTTGAGTAGCTCACATTCTCCCTCAGGCCAGATTGTAACAGATCCATGACCACTTCAAGCAGATCTGCTAAACAGTTCTGTGAAGATTCAATAGTGCTAGCCAGAAAAGCCATTTTTGTTCCTGTTATTGCCTCACAGTAGGCTTTCAGATAGATCTGAGCCTGTTTTCAGTTGGACTCACTTTGGGTTTTCTGCCACCATCATTTTAGTCTCTATCTCTCCTAGTCTCTATCTCTTCTGTTTCACTGCTGCCAGAAAATGTGAGAAGGGATGCTTAGGAGCATTTTCTTATTCCAGAGATCAACCAGGGCTTCAACAGTTTCACCTGCTAAGGCAGCAGGAAACTCCTCAAAAGCTATCAGGAATTGATAAACATCCTAGGGCAGACCATCTTAATAGGTCCCCCATCCCTGCAGAGGCTCTGAGTCTCAGTAAGTCTAAACCTGACCAAAAAGTGATCTGTTCATGACACTGGAATGATAGAAAGCTGCTTCATTCCCAGTTCACTATCATCCCTCCCTGTACAGAAAACAAGGTCTAGAATGTGCCCAGCAGCATGAGTGGGGCCAGGTACCACATGGAACAGATCCACGGTTGTCATGGAGGACAAGAAGACCAGCCTGTCACTCCTGACATGGTAGCCTCAAACCACTACATCACATTGACTCTCTTCTAAAACTGTATTATGCTGCATTTCAGGGGATTAATTTCTTACAGAGAAGTCATTTCTACATTGGAAATGGGATGAATTATGTGTGTTGGTTTATCAAATGTGGCAAATGGATTTGCATCTCATTATGTGCATGATCCATGTATGCATAGTGATGTTTCCATATCTGATATTTAATCTAGAGTTAACAAGACCCCAGCTTTTAAGAACAGCTGAAAATGTTACTAGTTGGATGTTTACTTCCAAGCAGAAGTCAAGAAAAGCTGAATGAATTTGCAACTGAAAAAGGTTCTGCCTGTTTCAATCTAGGGAAGGCTGTGGTTTTCCCCCTCCAATGAAGTAACAGACTGTCATCTCAGCTTGGTGTTACTTTCATCCACAACATGTACTCTACTGCTCAGGGAACATTTCAGGCTCACACGTGAAGCCACCTGTCACTTGTGGTTGAGTGTGGTTGCTGAATATACGTCACAGCCTGTGATGCTGAGGCACATACTTGACCTACTTTTCTCTTCATGGGTAATTAATAAGTGTTCCTCGTTAGGAAAAAAAAGTTATTTTTACCCTGCTTCTCACTTGCATGTCAGTGAAAACTCATGTGAGGGCAATTACAGGATGCTCTTGTGAGCACCCAGAGATATGTCTGCTCTCATTGAGAAAGCAAAGCTGTTGGGCAATGGCTTTCTTTTTTTAGTTATCAGCCAGGGGCTAGCTGCTGCAATTCCAGCACAGAGCTCACGTGGAACTGGGAAGAAAGGAGGATGTTGCAGAGGAGAAACTTTAAAGTCATGCTTGGAATAAATAAAGGAATCTGGTCCAACTGTTGTCTTTTAAGCTTTTTCTTTTTTTCTTTTTTTTAAGTAAAGAACCTGTGTATTGCTGACAGCTAGACAAACAGGAAGGAACTGAGCCATGGGTGAACAAGGCTTTGATTTAATTTGGTTTAACCCTTCCCTGATGATGAAGTGTTTACCTGATTATTGTGGCTAAACTTTCATTCTGTGAAGCGCTGTCAGTTTCGGTAATTTGTGGGGAAGGACTTGTTACCGCACCATACACTCCCACTCTGGGATGTGCTTTTTTCATAACTGGACATGTTTATTATGGCTGGAACACATGTTTGAAAGTGGACTGGCTTTAAGCATATGCCAGGTCAGGATGACCTCAGACATGATCAGGTCATAAGTTCAGAGAGGATTAGGCATGAAAGCCCAATGCTAATGGGTTTGGGATAATTCTTTCAAAAACTGTAAGTTGTGAGCACTCCTGAAAACAATAGCAGGTGAAACTGCCCAGATGAGGCAATCAGGAACACTACTGTGAGCATAACCTACAGAAAGCTTCCTATTCATACTACCACACTGAAACATTAAGAGATTGTCAGGACTCAATGTTTTGTCACCTAGAGTTAAGACAATCAGCCCATTCTGGACATCTTTGTCAACTCCGAAAGAAAGGCATTATTGCTTTGTCCATGCACCCTACTTCAGGGTAGGAAATAGGGTATAAAACCCCCAGCTCCAGACCCAGTAAATTGTAGTATGTGGCACTCAGATCTCTGATTCTCTGTGCTACCCTCAGATGCACTGTCTGAGCCATTCTGCTTTGACCTTCTGCTTCAGGACTGGTAACTATTACTCTTTCTACCCAATCTATCTATCCAACCAACCTCTCTTGCCTCATTTTCTGATAGCTTTGTATTGTTCTTGAGAGTATCTAATTTCCAGTGCGTTGGTTAATTTCCAATAAAATACTCTGTTTAAGGTTTTAACTGGAGTCCTCTCTACAGTTAGTATTGGTATACGCAGGTGAAAGGACCCTGCCTTTACCCTCCTCTCTCAGCTCTTCTTTGAACTATAATTCCCCCTATTTTTGAGGAAATGCTGGTACTGCAGGCTGACCCCAAGGTCCCCCACCTTTTAGGGCAACAGACTCCTTTACCTTGGAAGAGACAGGGGATGCAAACCAAGAATGTCCTCCCATTGCCTCTGCTCTCCATGCTTGCTTTGTGAGAAAGGCAGTGCTATGGAGGCAGTGGCCCCTTTGCTGATATAGAAAAGACTGCAGACTGCAGAATTTTGCCAAGTTTTGGAGCCCCGTGTCCCTCTATGCATACCTAGTTCCACCACAACTGGCAAGAAATGATAGCCAAAGAGGAGAAATGGTTTCTACTGGTGTGGTAAAGCAGTGCAGCTTGGCAAACTCTGCTTCTGCAAGAAAATCCACTGGGTGTAGGATTCCACATTCAGCTGCCCGAGGAACCATCTTGACACAGCAACCTCAGATACTTAATGATACATGATGCATTGTTATCATCCTGACACACTTGAATCATTTTTAGTGTCACCAGAAACCAGATCTTGAAGAATTTTTTTTTCTGCAGAGGGCAGGGTAACAAGAACTCTTAGAACTACTGGGTGCCGGGTTCTGTAGTCTCAAAAAGGTATATTTTCCAAACTTTGCCAAAAACATTGTGTTAAACAATCATCTGGATCATCCACAGCAGTCATAATGAAAAAGCTTGTTGAGCTGGGACAACGTCATAAGTAAACAAGAACATTCTGTTTCTTTATGGATATAGGTGATGGTTTACCAAATGAATAGGTATCATAGTGAAAGAGCAACCTTGAGCTGTCTCTAGAATTCTGCCATGTGGGTAGCAGAGATTTACCACTACCCCACTTCCCCGACCTAGCCTGGATATATGATAAAACCTCTTCACTACTTGGTAGAATCTTTCAGAGGAGACTGGTTTACTATATCTCCAATCCTAAACACTATTGTCCAGATCTGAACTCCCACTGAATGCAGTAGAACTTACAAACATGCGTAGGATTGTTCTGTTTGTGGTTCATCTAAACTGTAACAAATAAATACATAACATACAGTTGTCAGAGTGCTTTCACCTGTGTGACTTTGGAAACTGGGCTTGAAGAGACCTAGGTTTCTATGCATGATTGTCAAAAGTCTGAAGGCACTCACACTCTTTCCTACACAATATTGCACTGAGATATAGAAGTTTTTGAACCAATAGAACATAAGGATTGATTTCTGGAAATTTTCAGTAACTTCAGTTCTGAATGAATACTTTCACTTTCAACAGCAGATATGGTACACTGGCTTACAGAAGCATTCATTCCCCTTTGACTTTTCCATATTTTGTTGTGTTACAACTTGGAGTTGAAACAGATTCAACAGATGTACACAAAACCCTCAACACTGTGAAGGTGCAAAATATTTTTTTTGTGACACAAATGTTAAGTAAATGAAAACAATGTGACACTTATTGGTTGCAAATGTATTTACCCCCCTTTGCTTTGACACCTCTTGTGCCATCTGCTTGCAGAAGCAAAGTGCATTTCCAGTGCGGCGTGATCTAAGATTAAATAAATTTACTTCTGGAATGCCAGAGTTTGTTGGTAAATATATCTAAATAAATGGCATCATGAAGACCGAGGAGCTATCAAGACAAGTCCAAGATCAGAAGCACCAATCAGGATTGGCTTATTAAAACTATCCCAAACTATGAGCATCCTCAAGAGCATGGTTAAATCCTTCATTACAAAATAATAAAAATATAACTCAACTGTGGCTCTACCGTAGACAGTGCTGTCTGACAAAACTCAGTGACCAGGTTTGGAGGGCATTATGCAGACAAGCACGGTGATTCTGCTGGAGAAATCTGCAGTTGAGAAACTGTGTATGGGACAGCTATCTCATGTATGCTCTAAAAAATTGGGAATTATGGGAAAGTGGTATTAAGAAATCCATTAGTGAAACACACCCACAACAAGCCCATTTGGAGTTTGCAAAAATGCAAGTGGAAACACACCAAACATGTTCTCTGGTTGGATGAGATCAAAATTGAACATTTTGGTGTTGTTGCAAAATGCTATGTGTAGCACAAAGCACATAGCATTCATTGCTTCAAGCACATCATCCCCACAGTGAAGCATTGTGGTGGCAGCATCATGTTGTGGAAATGCAGGAACTGGAAAACTGGTCTGGATAAAGGGCAAGATGGATGGGGCCACATAAAGGGCAATTCTAAAGGAAAATCTGTTTCAACCTGGGACCAGGGATTCACATTTCAGTAGGAAAAATGACCCTATCCACACAGCCAAAGTAACACTGGGATGGTTTCAAAATGAGACCCTCAATGTCTTAAGCCATTTCTGCATGTTGTCGCAGTCTCAGGTTAGGAACACAATGGCAGTGGTCTGGGGATCATGCTTTCACACAGTGTTATCACAGTCTCTCTGCCATCCCGCCCCTACCCATTGCTGTCGCAGGATATTTGCTTAACGGACTAAATCTGTTAAGTGCTCATGATTGTGTGGCACTCGAGTCTTTCCCGACCACGCAGAAGGGCAGAAAGCATGATGGAGACACTTCCTTCCCCAGCGCAGCTTGGGAAAGAGCCCAGCTACGCTGAGGAAGGAAGAAGCATGTCCCTTGTACTCCCTTCTGCAGGGAGCCAGTCAGGTGCAGAGGGGAGTGTTCCCGTTGCGCTCCCTTCCCAGCAAAGGCGCTGCTGGGATCGTGATGGAAACAGGATCATGTAAGGTGTGGAAGTGGCCTTAGAAAGGCCCAGCCAAAACAAGACCTGAAATGTATTGAGAATCTGTGGCAAGACTTGAAAACGGTTGTTCACTAGCAGTCTCCACCCAGGCTGACAGAGCTGGAGCTATGTTACCAGATAGAATGGGGAAAAAAACTGCAGGATCCAGATGTTCAGATGTGCAAGACTCACAGATGTAATAGTAGCTACAGGTGTTTCTGCTAAGCGTTGACTCAAGTATTAACAGCTGCCACTTAAATCTATTTCATTCTCAGAATGTAACACAATAAAACATGGAAACGGATGTACATAGATACCTAACAAATAACCATGTATTCCATCCCTACCAAAACATTACACATGACCTCTTAGTGAGTGTTAATACTCAAACTGCACTGCAGTAGGCCACAACAGCGGCAGCCTCTACTGTATTTTCAACAAATTCTTTAACTAAACGCTGCTTGCAATAGCCAATGACCTCCTAGAGACTGAAGAAAGAAGGCTTCGTCACAGGCTCAGTAGTCACGTGAATGTATTTTCCCTCAAAGCACAGATGGTCCACAACAACTTGATGTTGAAAATGCGTCATTCAATGCCTGTAGGATAAAGCCAAATCATTCTGAATGTACTGCTTTGAAAGAGCACCTCATAATTTGAGGTGGGAAGCTACATCCTGTCTAATGCTGAAGGATAGATTGGGAATTTGTTAAAAATGAGGAGACATTCTAGATATAAACATGAGGAGACATTCTAGATATAAATATAAACAACAAGCATGGGAAAAATGTGAGGGGTGATATAAATTCCCATGTATGAGCTATGAAAAAATCTGGAGCGACGGAAAGACAACTCTTCAGTTCCTGTATTGGCTGTCTTATCCTAAAAAGTCCAGAGACAGAGAACAGCAAAACAAAACAAGAATTGATTTGAGGAGCGAAGGGCCACAGACATAACATTTGAATATAAATATGTAAGAACAGACAATATAAAGTAAAAAGAGTAGTGACAGAAAACAAGGGAGTGCTACCTTTCAAAATATACTGTGTTGCTCTTCCTTCTTTTCCTCCCTCACAATATTTTTTGGTTGAAAGGAATTAATGTTGGGAAAACAACAAGGATTAACAACCAAAGACATCATTATCTAGCCACCTTGGTACAATTTCCACAAGGAAGCAGGGTATGATAGAACTTGATGGAGAAGAAAGAGAGATTGCAGTGAAACTGAATCAATTATTGGCATCAAGAAGCATCAATTATTAGCATCAGAAGACAGCACAGAGTTAATAAAGATTGGAAATATTGTTTTGATGAAATGACTGGATCAAGGCTACTATGCTATTTTTCTTAAAACTGTTGTGCTATTATAAAGATCTGTGTTTTTGAAAATTTATTTTCCCACTTATTTTCCTACATTCCTCCTCATATTTAGCACTTGCTCCCAGTTGGGTTATAAGAGGCATATTCTGGTCGGTCACCATACATATTAATCCAGTTGCCTACTATAATTGTAACTGAACTCTCACTAACTTGGAGAAGTCTATAGGGAAAAATATTATTTCTAGATTCAATGTCTGTTTATTTGTATTGAGTTCTCATACATTACAAAACAAAGACTTAACCAAGGCCTCCTGGTGCAGCAGATGCTTAATTTCATTCCCAGTTCCCTAAAACCTCAGAAATGAAAACCAGAAGTGGCTTTCACTCATTTGCAGGTTGAGTTTGGGGGAGGATGTATCACCAAAATTTAGCTCTAGGAGTCTTTTCACTACACAATTATAGCACTATGATTTCATTTTCACTGCCACGGCAACATGCTGCGTACTGCTGGGATTGGCAGTTTAGGGAAGGACATTTAGAATTCTGTCAAAGAACTCTTATGCCTTGTCAGACTACAGTCTGACAGGGTGGATACAGGATGTATCCATGGCAATTAAAGTAGAACCATAGTGCTACAACTGTGTAGCATAAAAGAGTCTCTATTTCCTGTCACAGGTGCCCATCCTTGCAGTAGAGCAGTGCTTCTTGGGCTATCTGATGTGGGAGACTAGTAAATTTTTTTCCAACGTGCCAAGGACTGGCATACAATTTGAGCCCACTGGCTACAACTGTTTCTTACTGTTCTGAAACTCACTAGTTACTGATAGCCAATTGCTTGTGGATTGTCATTGGTCTAGGAACCACCACTTTGAGTAACACAGCAATAGAGAGATAACGCAGAGTAACTGCATGTTCTAAGATCTTTATCCGCTGTCAAACATCTTGTCTTCATCTGAATGTTCTCAGAGTCATACTACTTTGATGCTCCCAAAAAGAACCAGTGAGAGAACTATACGATTTTTCAGATGTGAAACAAACCCTGTTACAAAAGAGAAACTTTGCAGTGTGTTGAAATGGTGACATCTAGTGACCATATCAAGTAATACATTGCTCCCAAGCTCAATGATTGCATGGCTTTAGTGGTGTTTGTGTGGCAAGCCTAGAAAATTGACAACAGAGCATTGTTTTATCATATTTTTATACACTCTTTTTAAGAATAACTGAAGTCAGACTACAGCAGGGATGGCCAAAGTAAGCTTCACAGGCTGCATGCAGCCCCAGGGCCATTTCTGTGCCCCCCCCCCAGTGCCCCCGGGAGTAAAAAATGACCCAAAAATGTTCTCTAGGGGGTATGAAGTGCATTTCCTCTATGGCTGGACACTCCCTGAGCCCTCCAAAGTTAAAATCATCATTACAGTATTTTTACAAAATTTTTGTCCCAAAATGTCCTCTTGGAGTTGTGGTGGGCATTTTCGCTACTTTTTGGGCCCACCATGGGCCAATTTCGGACCGAGAGAGGCCTTTTTTGAAATAGGAATGAACAGGAAGATGCTTCTATTCACTTCCTGTTGTTAAAAAAGGGCCTCTAGTCCTAAAATGGCTAAGGATGGTCCAAAAGCATGGTGAAAATGCCACACTTATCCTCTACAAGGAGCAGCTTAAGAAGCTGGGTATGTTTAGAAGTGAAGGTTAAGAGATGACATGATAGCTATGTTTAAATATTTGAAGGGATGTCATATGAAGGATGGTGCAAACCTATTTTATGCTGTTCTGGAGATTAAGACACAGAGCCATGGCTTCAAACTTCAGGGAAAGAGATTCCATCTGAACATTAGGAAGAGGCTTCTGATGGTAAGAGCACTTTGGTAGTGGAACATGCTGCCTCAAACTGTGGTGGTGTCTCCTTCTTTGGAGGTTTTTAAACAGAGACTGGATGGCTCTTTCAGGAATGTTTTGATGGTAGATGTCTGTATGGCAAGGGGTTGGACTCGATGGCTCCTGTCATCTCTTCCAACTCTATGATTTTATGATTTGGGGACTTTTTTTTTTTTTTGGTGGGAGCAGCTGAGGTGGGGATACAACCCTCCAAGTTCTACCTGGTGGCTGATGCAGCCCCTTACCCTTCTAAATTTGCCCATCCCTGGATTATGCATCCAGAGAAACCAGTGGAATTCTCTCACTAGAAGCGAAGATGAGGCTGTTTTACTAGGGACAAACCATGAGACAACATGACTCTTTGGAAAAAACAATAAAGTTTGGTAATGTGAAAGGCAGTAGGAAAGAGGAACGCAGCACTACAGGTGGATTGATTCAATGAAGGAAGTCACTCCCTGTTTGCAAGACCTAAGAATGGGAGTTGATGACTGTAACTCAGAGGTCTTTTATAGGTCCTTTCTGCAACTTACCTCTTCTCGGAGCCATCGCATTGGGATCCAGAGAAAACCTCTCCTGGGAGGGAGGCACTTCTGTTGCGCTTCCTGTCCATACCAGGAAGCACGATGGCTCTGCCCCTCCATTCCACAGAGCAGCCCAGCATTTTCCCAGGCTGCATTGGGGGCAGAAGCACAGCTATTGCGCTTCCTGCCATTTGCTCAACAGGTAAGTGCAGGAGGGAGGCGAGAGGACTGTGCAATCGCATGTCATTGATGAGAGAAACCCATCAAATATTTAATCTGCGATTGTGAAGGGGTGGCCACGGGATCACGACAACTGTTGTCACAATCCTGTAGTAATCCTGTGGCCATTGCGGGTTGGGGGTGCTGTGCGAAAAGGGCCACAGGCTTACCATAAGTCAAAGTCAACTTAGTGGCAACAGCAACAAATATACTGACTCTAATAAATGTGAAAATGCTATTGAAAGAATGGTAGATGGGGATGCTTATGTTAATTTAACGTCAAGTTAATCTTTCACCAAAAAATCATCATTCTCTAATCCTAAAAACTGTTGAGTACAGAGTGGATGTTAATCATTCCTTGGTAGATAAATTGCAGATTGCTTGTTTAATGACTGTAAGTGCTACAGAAAGCAAAGCTGGAAACACAGGATATTGGAAATGTAACTTTTTTAAAAAAAATCACATTATCATAATTTTATTGCTTTATATTTTATTCAATAGCAGTATCATGCAGCATGCACACATAGTCCCCTGTCTTATTTTGAGATAGCTTATCCCCAAGGGTGAAAGTTAAAGGAGGAAAATAATATTGGATTGGAACTATAAACTGTAATGAAGCGTGCTCATGCCACCTAGATACTACTGCACCATCACATCAAAACATGAGACTGAAGGTTAAGATATGAACAGAATCACATGCAAGTGTTGATCTACAGCAGGGGGCAGCAGGAACAGTACTGTTGAAATAGCTGTATGTGAAAGCCATTTTGGTGGTGTGGGACAACTTTCTGCATGAAGTTATAAAAAAGAAAGGGTTGGATGGAGAAGGGTAGCATGACACTGCTTCTACACCCGGGTTTCTCAATCAGGGTTCCCTAGAACCCTAGGATCCAAGAGGTTGCTAGGGGTTCTGTGAGCGACTGCGACTGAGAAAAAGTAAACAGAGGTTTCCTAAGATCTGAACATTATTTCAAGGGCTTCATCCAGGGTAAAACAAAAACAAACAAACAAATACACCATACACTATCTCTTTCTCTAGATTTGCCAACATTTCATTCACTTACTTTTAGGGAAGCATCCAGATGATGTTGCTAGCAACAAATTGCATACAAATGTGACTGGGTTTGAGTTCTTACTGGGAATTTTTCAAACTTAGTTTCTGGTAATCTTGGAGTGCACAATATAATACAGCTGCAGCATCTGCTTATCTAGTATAGGCAGGCAAGCCCCATTCAGACATTTTAGGACACCTGTGTCTTTACTTAAATACTTAACTGTTTGCATAAAAAAACCTCACTGTTAGTTATTTAGAAAAACAAAATGAGGGAGCAATATGTAACAAATGTGGGGAGGGATATGTAATGAATGAATATCCATGGGGACAATTAGGAAAGTTATTCATGGGGCAACCAACATGCTGTCATAAATAATTCTGCTGACCAGCTCAAGAAGAAAAATAATAAATCGAACAAAACTGAAACATACACACTCTTAATTTGATAGAGACATTTGCTGCTTAAGAATTACTTGTGAATAAACCTGTGAATCTATTGGCTATGGTGAAGCATGATGCTGAAGAATATAGGACTACATGAAAATGCTGTGGAGAGCCACCATTGTAATTCTATTTCTAATTTATTGTGGAAAAGCAGTATCTCAGCAACACACCAAACTTGAAGCATCAAGCTAACCTGAAAGTGAGTGAAGTTCCTTGCACTACAGTCCTCTTTATTTTCATAAGTTCTCTAATCTTGTAAAATTTGTAGGTTGATAAGTGTTAAAGATTTTGAGTAATGAATGGGACAAAACTGGATAGTTCTGTTCTACTGTGCTTACTTGCACGTTGAGACAAAACATGGCTTCTTACAGTTGCATCAATGGACAAGAAACAAACCAGGGTAGCTGGAGACTCTTCTTTACTAGAAGGTTTACTAGATAGTTCCTGGTGCAAGTATAAATTCAATGAGGAACTCACATATGGCTTCAGGGAAGCCACTTTTCTGTAGCAGCCCAGTCTATCTCTTAGGACTGTTGTAAGGATCTCTCTGGCAACAAAGGCTGAGAGGCTTCACACAGTAATGCAGAACCATGGAGTGTTTCATACTACACAATTATAATGCTAAGATTCCACTTTAACCCCCACGGTTGCATCCTATGGAATCCTGGGGTCTTCCATTTAAGGAGGGTGATAGATCACTTTGAGGTCCCTCCCTAAACTGCAAACCACAGGATTCTGTAGTGGAATAATAGCACTGTAACAGTCTAGTATGGAAATGGCCACAGTTAAAAGCAACAATAAGAACAGATTTATTGAACAAGGTAGAAGAATGATGCTGAGAGTCTGACAGTAGAAGGATATAATCACTTTATACAGTGTGCCCTCCATATATGTAGAGGTGCATCAATGGATGCAATGTATGGGTACCTGTGCCAGCACGGGCGCATACCCAGCTAATCCACTGAGAATAATTGCACGTGCTGTGTGCAGAGGTCGTACCACCAGAGGACACTCGTGTGTGTGTGTGTGTGTGTGTGTGTACAGTGACAGATTGGCGTGGTGATTCCCAATCTGATAAAGTGCCCTGTCTTTATCACACAGTTCTTCCTCCCCCCTTGTAACACTACCTTTGTGTAAAAGGGTGAAGATTTTCAATGTTTGTAGTTTAGGGAGGGGTATTGAGAATTCTCAGCCAGAGTGGTCCTTGGCCTCAATAAACTACAAACTCCAGAATTCCACAGAATGTTGAAAGTGGAATAATAGCACTATAATAGTGTAGTGTGGAGATAGCCTAAATCATTTTCCTGCTCACCAGGGCCCCCATAAGGATGTACAATAAAATCACAAAGTTTAAGTAAACTGGAAACATTAAAAAAACCAAACTAAGAACAAATTTAAGCCTGATAAAATAATAGTTTTGACTAGCACCCAAAAACTTGAGATAGAGCCAATCTGAATTTCCTTGGGAGGGAAATTCTGTTCTTAATTCTTGCTATTAATCCTTATTATTATTTCAAATGTTTCAAAATGCCTTGAGGGTCTTGGAGCCAAACTGTCATTCACAGATATTTTTCTGAATAAATAAAATATGCAGAATAATTTGAACAGTCAGCTGTTTTGGATTTCCACTCAGTTTTTTTTAATGAAAAGCTTTTTTTCTTCAGGTTTTGTGCAAACCATGGGATTCCACAGGCCTATGGATACTTCCTTCTTATATGTGAATTGTGCTGTTTCAGCTCCACATTTGGAATGAGTTCATTATTCATATATAATGTAGGGTATGGAAAGGGACATTATTTTTGTCCTTTGGAATGAGATTGCTGCATGTTTCAACAGAGATGAAATTTTTGTTCAGAAAGATCCTATTTGAGATGATTCCTACTGAAAAGGAATATTGAACTATAAAGTTTTACAGCTTCTTTAAAATCTTGATTGTATCTTCATGACAGCTAGGCTTTAAGAAAATCATTTCTATTTCCCTCCTCATTTGTCCTATTCTGGAAATCAGATTTCATCTATTATATTAATATTAACACAAAGTAAATTCAGATGGCATGAGATCGTGCAAGGTTGGGGTCTGAAGAAGATCTATCGAAGAATTAACTTTTAGTTTGCTCTCTGCAGCCTTTCCTTCAGATATTTAAGAAATGCAGCACAGAAATAGTTGCCATCTACTAAACAAGATTTTGTTAGAGTTCTTTCCATAATTCAGTGCCACTATGTATGCAAGCTAATCTGCATTCTGCTCTCTGACCTAGCTAGTTGTTTGCCAACCTTTCATTCTTTGCATAGCCTCTTTACTCTATGCAAAGGACTTGTGTTGGTTAGCTGATGCCAACGTGTATCAAAGAATACAAAGTACATACGTGGGTGCTGGGAAGCATACTGTGTGTGCATTTAGTATTATTTATATTCTAGGGAGATGTAAAGATATGTGCTGTTTGTTTTATGGGGCTGAGCACTGATGCTGGTCTTACATGTTGAGTTAACCTTTACATTTGTTTGGTGTGTAGCTTGGCACAGGTTTGTAGATACACTGGAGACTTGCCTCACCATTTTGGTAGAATGGATTGGCTGCTAATTAGCACTGCGGCTATAGTGCCCTGCTCCACCTCTCCTTAGCTGGGATTTGTACAAACCTAACAATATCCAACTGCCTCTTTGTAACTGTGTGTCTCAACTCTATGTATCTCTATGCTATTCTCTTTACCCTTCCTTTTGCATGTTTTTTAAAAATGAGAATGACTGTTGTGTCAAGTCTTTTTTGTCTCTTTCCCCAAGTTATTCCTTTCAGGATCTTACATGGAAGAAGTAGAGGGCTGTGGAGGATTGCTGGTACTTTAGTCCAGGTCCATCACTCACTTTGTTCACAATCCACCACAGAACTGTGCTTAAGCCCATTACAAGCAGGTGCTTCTAACAAGGGGTCCATTCATGCAGTTATAGCGTGTTATAGTGTACTGTTATAATGCTACTATTCCACATTACCTACCATCGTTCCATCCTATGGAATCCTAGCAGCTGCAGTTTAGGGAGGGATATTTACAGTGCTATTATTGCACTTTCAGCATTCTATGGAATCCTGGGATTTGCAGTCTAGGAGGGGCATTTAGAATTCTCAACTAGAGAACTCTTTGCCCCCTGTAAACTATAAACCCCAGGATTCCACAGGACATTGAAAGTGGAATAGTAACACTACAACATTGTAAAGTGGACATGGCCTTACTCTTGGTCAGAAAGCTCCTCTAGCGCCTCGCCAAACTACAAACCCCAGGATTTCATAGGATGCATCTATGATAGTTAAAGTGGAATAATAGTGCTGTAATTCTGTAACACAAATGGATCCAAGCACTGTCTGGACTGTGCTGTAGAGGTCCAACTGATTCAGTTATTAGTACTTCACTATCTTTAATTTTCCTGCCTTACCTCCTACTTTTTTGGCCTTCTCCATTTCACCCTCTGGCAGAATCTCACTGCTGATATTCATAGCTGTCTTTAGTGGTTTTGTGCAAAGAAAATGTTTTCCCCACTATACATTTCCCCACTTTCCCCTTCAGTTGAGACCCAGAGTGTAGGTGAGGAAATCAGCAGTGAAAATTACATCAGAAATGTAAACAATGAAAACACTGTATTACTGGATTATTCTAGGATGAGGCAGGCCACCTTTGGCCCTGATCAGCTCTGATCAGTTATATTTTGTTAATTTTGCTGGTGAAAGCAATTTAGCAATTTTCTTCCTGCAGTGATAAAGTCTTTGAAAAGACTTTCCCAAGACTAGAGCAGTTTGGGACTTGGTGCAAAATTCAGCCATTCCCCTTCAGACAATTTCTATGCAGAAAATGCTGTTTCTTATACAGAAAATGCTGTGGTTGGGGACTTATTCTGTACAAAATTTGCATTTTGTGCGTGTGTGTGTGCGCAGAAAACTGTATTTTCTGTATAGGAAATGCTGTCGTCTTGCCCCCTCCTCAAAAAATCCACATGCATATTTTGTCCAGCACAAGTCCCTGACTGCACAGATTGCCACCAGTCCAGTTTTCTACTCATTAGAATTTCAAATATTCAAGCAATATCTTTAGAATATTCTTTCTATCTCTAATAGCTGCCCTGGCAAATGGTGAGACGTGATGAGAGCAGTAATCCATAAATATACCTGGGGCTGGACACACTATCTCATTAGGATTTTTTTTAAAAGTCTCATCCTCAGAGGTATCAAAATTCTTAAGCACTGTTTCAGTGCACTAAGAATATTTGTAGTGGGTCATGAACAGGTGATTCCTGTACGCAGTCAGTACAAGCTTGTTGAGTGCAACAATGATTTTTGGGGCCAACAGTTCATTGCAAGGAAAAGCATTAGTGTAATACATCTGTGTGGCTTCTCAAGCTAAAGGGTATGTAGCAGTGTGATGAAAAGCTGGCTGAACGGGTTAAGTCCTCTGTCCACAAAGACCTGACACTGAATGCTGCCTCCATGTCGTGGAGTCTCTTTCTTTGGAGGATTTCAAGCAGAGGCTGGATGGCCACCTGCCAGGTGTATTTTCATTGTGCCTTCCTGGAGTTGATGGCCCTTGTAGTCTCTTTCGACTTTATGATTCTATGATAATGTAGATATAAGCCAACTAATACACTGTTGCTATCTGGCAAGGTGTTGATGAGCCTGATTGTGGACTTATGGGCAGTTCATATTTTCCTCTCTCTTCTTATTCCTTTTCTCTCCTCTGTCAAAAGTCCTCTCTAATGTGACAGGAGGATGGGAACTCCGGGATTTGGACCACATCAATTTCTGGGCCCACTCAAGCCCAGGTATCTAGTTAGCAACTGCAACCCACGGCAAGCTAACAACTCAAATTATTTGTGTAGACAAACTACCCCTATGAGGGGAAACAGGGGGAATGATAGTAAGTCGTTATAGTAAAGTTTCCTGCTCCCCCATGTATTTGCCTTTTTTCCTTCCTTCTCTATGATAATAAGGGCCCTTTAACTGTCCTCACTTATACTGGCGTGATTCCATATTAATTGTTAGGACTGTATCCCATGGAATCCCAGGGTTTGTCCTCTGGGGTGGCAGCAGAACTCTCTGGCTAGAATTCTAAATACTCCTCCCTAAACTACAAATCCCAGGATTCTAAAGCATGAGTCCACACCAGCTAAAACTGAATTATAGTACTTTGATTATGTAGTGTAGTTAAACAGCCCTTCCCTCCTACACAACAGAAGCAAAGTCAGGACACTCTACGAAGGTTTTGGAAAGGGGCTGCCATTTAACCACACTTAGGTCATTTCTGCACTAGACTGTTATGGTTGCTATTATTCCACTTTGAACATCCTATGGAAACCTGGGGTTTGCAGTTTAGGGAGAACCTCAAAGGCCCCTCCCTAAACTGCAAACCCCGGGATCCCATAGGATGTTGAAAGTGGAATAACAGCACTATAACAGGCTAGTGCGGAGACGGCCTAACTTCCAAACTCGCTAAAGCCGTTGCTTCCTCTGCGCGGCTCCAGCGCCACGACGCGCTACCGTATCACCTACATAATCTCGTTTTACTCTGAACCTTCAAGGCACTGTGCAGTCTGATTTCCCAGTATTTCCTTTTTCCCGCCCAATGCCTCCCCACCCCCGCTTCGTGGCCGGTTCTTCTTCCAGCGCCGCCAAACCCGCGGGGCGCCGCGCGCACCGGCTTCCTTCTCGGACGCGGGGACAGCCCCTCGCGCGCCTCTGCAGCGAAGGCGCGGGAGACGCGGCCCGCGCTCAGGGGAAACGCGAAGCCCCGCAGCCCTCGGTCGCGCCGTGAGGCGCGTGCTTGAGCGCGCGCGCGCGCTCGCTCGCTCGCCCCCGCCTCTCCTGCGCCGCAGCAGGAGGTAGGAGCCTACGGGGCTCCCGTGGCAGAAGTGGGTCTGTGGAAGCGGCAGGGCGACGGGCCGTGGGGATGTTGCTACGGTCGCCTCTGGCGCCCCCCTCGGCCGCCAGGAAGATGAGGGCGGCGGCGGCAAAGGGAGAGGCGGCTGCCATGGTTGCTGGTGGGCAACGGAGACCCGGCGCTGAACGCCGGCAGACGCTGCCTCACCTTCGCCGGCGTCATTAGACCCCACCCCGCGCGCTGGCCTTCGACTGACTAAGCAGGGGCCCGGGCCGGGCCGAACCCGGCGCTCTTCAGCCGCCAGCGTGGAGCAGATTGTCCAGCGAGCCCTCAGGACCCCGCTCTCCTCACCTGCGTCACGAAGCATCGTCCCGCTCTCGCTCTCTCCCCGGCCCGGCGCCGCTCGCCCTCCGCTCCCTTCATGCTTCCCAGCCGGCCGCCCCTCCGCCTCCGCGCTGCCCTCCTTCCCCGGCTCCTCTCCGTCCTCGACGCCCCCTCCCCCGTGTCTGCATGCCAGGCCTGCCGCTCTCCCGGTGCCCCACGTCGCGTGGGATGTTTAGCACCCCTCGCAACTTGTCGTGGTAGCCTTAGCCTCCCCCCAAGACCGTGGCAATGAGTCCGGCCCTGCCTGGGCTTTTACTCTGCCTGGTGTCCTGATCTTCCCCCGGTTGCCGCTGCCACCGCTTGGCGCCGGTAGCCAGTCCGTGGGAGGCTTTTGCCCCCTTCTGCCTGGGAAGGGCAGCCGCCGCCGCCGCTACTAGCAGCCGGGCTTAGGGGAGGTTTGCCCCTGCTTTGGAGGAGGAGGAGGAGGAGGAGGATGCCTCTCTTCAAGAAGGCGCTGCGGGTCTCCAATCGCTCCATTTTCGTCTTCATCTTCTTCTTTTCCTTCTCATCTTCTTGCCTCTATTTTATATATGTGGCCCCTGGAATAGGTAAGAAGGAAGCCTTCCTCCCCCGCCCCGCGTCGGTGGGTGGGATTAAAAAACAGGCCACTCTAATAAACCTGCTTGGAGTCCTTAGGATTCCTTTGCTGCCGCTAAGTACAAACATGCACGCAGACGGGATGATGGATCTTTCCTCATGGCATGATTTCCAGCTGAATCTGAATCTGTATCTGTGGTCCCCATTGCAAAATACAGGGGCGGAGGTGATGGGAATGGCTGTGTCAGGTATGATCGTGGGCTGGCTGTTTTCACACATGCAAGTCATCCCCGGGTTTTAATCTATGGGTGAGCTCATAAACTGTCATAGTTTCGGTGCTATAGGATAATCCTAAAGCATGTGATAATCTTTTACAAATACAAATACACACACAGAGTTGGACTAAATATTGAAAGCTTATTTGGACTATTTTTTTCAAAGGCATGGATTGCTCTTCTTCTGATGTCAGCAACGTGCACTTGCCTGTAATGTTAAGAAGTGCAGGGGTGGGACTTTTCGGATTAGAAAACGCATGTTTCATCACCATCCCAAATGTGAATCGTTGCTGCTCTTAAAATCAGATCCATCTCTTTAGTGGTGACGCTTCAATGTGTGAAATGACACATAAGTTAAGAGAACTATGGTAGACAATACATGTGGCTTAATTTGCAAGTAGAACAGCCAAAATGGTGAGACTGCATTTGGATAGCTTTTGGGGGAAAAAATTTAAGGGTGACTGCTCAGATTTTCTGCACAATTTCTCTATGTCAGTCATTTTGAAAGCCTTCCTGCGAAACAGTGCTGCTGTACTGTATCAATGAAAATCTCTCCCCATTAAAGTATGGTGGCCACCTTTCCTGATGCTAGCTGTTTTCTTCAGGTCCTTCTTTGTTACTGACCAAGACAAGTGGATCTGTTTTCAGGGATGTTTCCAAACACCATACCATACCAAAGAAAAAAGCTTGCATGGTCGTTAGAGCTTTCATAGGGATGCAGATATCTCTTTTAGTTGCCTTCAGAGGCATATCTAGGGCGGGACAAGTAGGGTACGTGCCCTGTGTGCCAATGCCAGGGAGGAACAAAAAAGCCGAAAATTTAGTGGAGGAGGTGGTGTGGTGGCCACCCCAGAGGTAGGGGCGCAACTTCGATGTTTGCCGTTTGTGCTAGATACTCCTCTGGCTGCCTTTAACAAGATATGAGAAAAAGCTGTTTTACATAGTATACTGAATTGTATTTTCAAAGTTTTATAACCAGTATTTCAGCGCAAACTGGGCTAATCCAATAGTTATGCTCAGCTACACCCATTGAATCCATAGGAGTTATATAAGTGTTGAGCTAAAAAGTCCCATTCATTTCTTTACTTGACTTAGGACTAACAAACGGATTAAGTGCACTGTTTTCACAAGGTGGCTAACAGACAGTGATGACTAGTGTTTCCCACATCAGCCCACTCCAGGATTTAGCCTGAATTTTAAAGGAGCTGTCTGAGTGTCAAAACCTATCACCAAGACAGACTATCTCCTAAAACAGATTCATTGTCCCCGAGACATGGGAACCAGCAGCTATCACTGATTATGTCCTTTTATAATATGTAATAAGAATAGTTACAACATAGTATTTTAAAAATGCTTTCAGTTTTTGGAATATAACGTGTTAGTTAATCAAACACAATTTGGAATAAAAACATCTACAGCAGCAGTGAACAACTGCCAAAGGTTGGTGCGTCATATCGGCTCCCAAGGAGACCTTCGATGGCTGCCCCTTGCACTGTACCCCCTCCACCAATTATTTTTCCTAAATATGGTCCCCCATACCCTGTGAGCACAGGGGCAATGTTGTCACATTTTGGGCTCACTCGCTCATTTTAGACCCAGCAGAGGGCTTATTTTTTTACCAGAAAGAAAGTGTTAAAATTGCTCCCATGGTCTCAGATGGTTGAGAGATGAATTTTAGTATATATAAAAAGAAGATTTCTTTAAAAAATACTTGGTGGGTGCTTGGGACCTCAAAAAGGGCCTTGGAGTCCACACATTGCTCACAAACTGCAGTTTTGACACCATTGATCTATGAGCAGTGACAAAGTTTATGTATTTTGCTGGAGTGGTAATTGCAAAGGGATGAGATCACCACTTAGAAGGCACTGACTTTGCTACCACCTATGCAACAGTGGTCATTAGCAAACCAGAGAACAGGGTCACAAGCATTCATTTTTATTCCTCATTCATTTCTTTCCTCATTCATTCCTCATTTAGGGACAAATTGTCCCTAAAATAACTGGTTTCATTCCATTTAGGACTGTTGAGGCCGTGGAACACAATGTTGAAGATAGAAATGAATAGGCAGCCAGTCTTAAGGAATCCATCCAAATTCTAACAAAAATCTCCCAATAGATATGGAGAACAAAACCATGACCCACAGACAAGAAATGCTCAATATACATTCCAGTCTCCAAGAAGTAGGATAGCAGGGTTTTTAACTAACCATCTGATTCTTGCACTAATGTCCTATGCAAGCAAAATGATGCTCAGGATTTTACAACCAACACTTAACAAATACAGAACAAGAAATGCTAATGTCCAAGCTGGGTTCAGAAAAGGAAGAGACTCTAGAGATTATATTGTAAATGTACATTGGCTGGTGGAATGCACCAAAAAATCTGAAAAGAAATCCTGACTGTCTAGATCATGAAAAATTATGATTTGCTGTAAAGGAAATGGCTACACCATAACATCTGATTGTCTGGATAACCTGTTCTCTGGATAAGAAGCTATTATCAAGATAGTATACAGAGAAACAGAATATTTTGCAGTTGGCCAGAGAGTCAGATGAGGCTTCATTTTATCACTCTGTGTATACGCTATACCATACAGAAAGTGGGATTAGATTTGAAGGAAGGAGTTGTGAAAATATGGAGAAAGGACATCAGCAATTTAAGATATGCATGCATATGATACCATATTATCATCAGCAAGTAGCAACGACAAGTTGGAACAACTACTGATGAAGGTTATGAAAAAAGTACTGTGTAATAGTCGAATATTAAGAAAACAAAATTATTGACCACAAATTATTTACGTAACTTTAGAACAGGTGATGAAGACACTGATACAGTTAAAAGATTTTCTATACCTTGGTTAAGTCATAAAGCAAAATTAAGATTACACTATGGTCAAATCAGAGGAAGGCTAAGTCCTGAAAAGGAAGTTTTTTGGACTAGCTAACATTCTAGATCATTTAATATCAAAGTCAGAATTACCCATGTTGTAGTAGTTCTGATTTCTATGTATGATTGAAAGTTGGACAGTGAACAAAGCTGAGAGGAAGAGAGTTACCTCTTCTGAACTGTGGTACTGGGGGAGAGTTCTACAGATACCATGGACTGACAAAATGACAAATAAATGGCTCAGAGAACAATTCAAGCGTGAGTTCTCACTAGAAAGCAAAATGACTAAACTGAGGCTGTTATACTTTGGATTTATCATAAGATGACATGACTGTTTGGAAAAGATAGATAGTGCTTGACAAAGTGGAAGGCAGTAGGAAAATAGGGAGACTGCACTGTGTGTAATTGTAAGTTAGTATGTGTGGGGATTTTATTTATTATTAGTGGATGGGAAAGTTTTTATTTGTGCATAATGACTTTTAAATATATATTAGAAATATAAATGGAAAACTTTGCATTTAAATCTATTTTATGTAATTATTTTTCATTTAAAAAGTCCACTAAGCTGGCCCTTTCCCCTTGGCACATGCTTTTTGAGTTTGTTTCTGAAAGCAGTTGCTCAGCTTGAAGAGTGGTCCCCAATACTGCAGAAGTTGCCAACTCCTGCTTAAGAGCTGAAAGTCCCAGAGCTCCTTAGTTTATGCTGGCATCTTCTTTATAATTGGAAGAGTGAACAGGGCAGTCAGTTGGCTGCAAAAGAGGCAACATGCACAAGCAAGTAGAAACACTGGTCCTAGTAAGAATGAAAGCTGCATCTGCTATTACACATGATGCCGATCTATATAAAGCTCACCCTAAGTCTCATGAGAGGAAGGTATCTTGCAAGAATTTAAGAGTCCTCAGTGGCATAGGGATGGGGGGGGCAGGGGGGCAGTGTACCCTGGGCAGCACTTTTTGGGGGGCACGGCCACTCCTTGCCTGCCCCCTTGTGCGCCGTCACCCCTCCCCCACACGCTGTTGCCCCTCTGCCCCCACCTACCCCTGCTCCTTCCCCGCTCATGCCAAGCTACGCCACTGAGAGTCCCATGAGATCTGAGATTTTTTGGAGACCCTGAAACTCTTGTGAGAGGCCCTCCTTTTGCAAGATTTGAGGAAGGCCTTATACAGGCCTGCACCATGTGTAACAGTAGGCGTGGCTTCTGCTCTTACTATATATAGGAGGGTGGTGGATTCTCTGTCTTCAAAGGTCTATTTAACTTCTGTTTAGACATGCTTCAGGAGTGCTTTAGTTGTATATTCCTGCATGGCAGAGAGTTGGCTTAGATGGCCCTCACAGTCCCTTCCCACTCTAATATTCTGTTATTCTCTGTCTGCCCTCACTCTCAGTACGGCTGAGAACAGAAAGTGATGGACGCTGTCCTAAGGCCATGTTGCTCCAAATGTCTTGGGTCTGTTGTGAGTTCTTTGCAAGTGGGTAGAGTGGGTGCCAGCAGTACTCAGAACAGACTCAGGACCTAGGTGACCAGAGGTGAGTGGCATGTGAGGTGTGGTTTGGGCTCAGCCTGGCTGGAAAGAATGAAGAAGAGAGATGCTGCACTGGATATGATCCCCCAACATTTGCTGCCTAAGTCCTGATTGCTGCATACCAAGTGTTTAGGGGTTGACCTGTTGAGGGTGGTGCTGGCTCCCACTCTCAAAAAGTGAAAGAAGACAGGCATCCCCTGCCTTTTGGCACTTTGCTTTCTGACAATCCACTCTTTTGATCGTTTTAAAGTTACTGTTCAATACCATATATTCAATATGTGGTCCTCTCTTTTGACCACGCAGCGCATTATTGGATTCCCGTTAGTATAATTTAAAAGGGCCAAAAGAGCAGTTTAGTGGCTGTAGCTACTACAATGTTGCACTCAGACTGAATGAAAAGATGGTGGCTTGCACTACACTTTTCCAGCACCATCTTTTGTTCAGTATGTTTACAGTATGGTACAATGAATCTTACAGCTGCCTTCTTCTTTTTGTCTAGTGCCTGAAAGGATGGTTGGGCGAGGTACTTGGCTGCACTTGGAAGCTCTTGGGAAAGCTTGGAAGCAGTTTTAAAGGAGGAGGTGGAGCATCCCGGTTTGCTCTGCTGAGGAGTGTGTGGAAGGGGATTAAATAGAAGAAGAGTAGGGTGAAGGAGAAAGTGGAATGTGGAGTAGGCACTGTACATTAACATGTTTGTTCCGTGCGGCTCTGGAAGGTGGAGGATGATTCAGGTGAGAGGAAGGGATTGATTGTATGAGTCAGATGGCTGAAATTAATTAAGTTAGTGTTTAGTAGGTTGTTGTGGGTTTTCTGGGCTTTGAGGCCATGTTCTGTTAGTATTTTCTCCTTATGTTTCACCTGCATCTGTGGCTGGCATCTTCAGAGGATTTGGTGGCATGGAAGTGAGATATATACTTGTGTAGTCCCCAGGTGGGAGGCAGCAGTTTGCATGTGTTACAGTTGGCCTGTGTGATGGTCTATTGTTAAATGGGATATGCCCCAGGGTGTATTGTTAGTCAAGGGAGATGCATTACAGTGCGTTAAGTACATTAGCAACCCATTATATTGTTCCCTTTAGAGGGATCTCCAGAGTCTGGGTGGTGTTAATTGGCATATTTTTTAGTCTTGATTTTAGTGTTCTTCAGTACTGGTAGCCAAATCTTGTTTACTTTCTGAGTTTCTTCTTTCCTGTTGAAATTGTCCATGTGTTTATGTATTTCAATGGCCTCTCTGTGTAGTCTGACATAGTAGTTGTCAGAATGGTCCAGAATTTCTGTGCTTTCAAAAAGCATTCTTTTTAGTTAGTGTGCAATGTTTTAGTTAGTGTGCAATATTAGTGTTTTAGTTAGTGTGCAGGGTTTTAATTTAGCATGTCAGTATTGTGTTTTAGTGTTATGATTTATTTCTTTTCTTTTCTGCTTTTCCTTTTTCTTTTTATCAAATGTATATTTCTTTGGTTGTGAATTAGATTGGTTGTGTAAAAACTAATACATAAATGAGCAGGAGAAAAGGCAACAATGAATATCCCTTGTACATGAACAGAAAAAGAAGGCTCTAATGAAGATATTGCCAAATTATTATCCAAAATACTATATTACAAATCTGATATTATGTTCAAATAAAGCTGGATGAATTATGAATAAATTAATGTGTTTTAGTGAGATTATGGAAAGAAACCCATTAATTATAGTGAAAAATAAAAGATAACAACAGGCCATTCACCATATTTCAAAAAATTTTTTGGAAATCAATAACTTCTAACTAGCTCCTCTCCTTTTCATTTTTAATTAGTTGGAGTTTGGTTGGATTATTAAAATGAACTAGCCAAAAATTAAAATTAACTAGATGCCTTTAAAAAAATTATCCCATTTACTATACTGACCCATAATGTGGTATTATGTAAATAAGTCTAGGTGTGCTTTAGGCTTTTGCACCTGGCCTACCCTTTTGTTATTAATGTCTAAATCTAGAACTCCTTTTAAATTAAATGGTGGCTTATTGAAAGAAGTTGGATAAAAACCCATTGTTTGATCTTGCTGTGTTCTAGTAAATTGTAGTTTTCCCTAATAATTCACCATTCTTGGATGTAAGAAGCTGTGGTTATTTTAACATGGAAGTGGGTGATTCTGAACTTCACTTCGTGCCTTCAACAGAGGGGAAGGAGGCAGTATGTGCAAGTCTGTGTTAAAGCTATTGTTTAGTTGTGTTACAGCTGAACTGGAACGCTAGCTGTTTACTGTATTCAGAAATGAACACATACCTCTGACACCCTTTTATCTCCCTGTCATACTAGTCCATGCAGTCCTTTCACAGAAAGGGAACATGAAGTAAGTAACAGTGGGACAGCTGGAAGTGAAAGGTAGCTGTGGGAATAGGAAAGATGCTTCAGGTAGACAATAGATGTGCAACAGAAGGGTTGGAATATATCACGGAAGTGGCCAAAAGCAAATAGACTTGATTTAAATGACAGAACTGGACAGAAGAAGCTAAGATCTCTTGGACTATGTGACCTGAAAGGAGATAAAAAGGTTGGGATAGACAAGGTAGGAGGGAAGAAAACGGGACTTGATGGAGTGATCTTTTGTATCAGCTCAGGCTGCTTAAGGTTGCTTGAGCTATCACTATCATCAACTAGCTATGTGTTCTGAATGGAAACTGGCAGAAATCCTCATTATTAGCTATGATATGACATCATAGTGCTAGTAAGGTGATGATCAGGGATATGCTGTATTACCTTCACCAAGACTATTCTTCTGTCTGGCATTTGAGAACTCTGTCAAGTTTTGAATGTTTTACTTTGGAATGGGAAAAATATGATGCGTGGGCTACATGTAAGCCTCAGACCCCATTTGTGTGATCCCTCAAGCTCTCTGTATGTCTTCCATAATTCCTTAAGCCCCCTATCTTTTTTAAAGAAAATGATGTAGTGTTGGGACAGCTTTTACCTGCAAACTGTGCAGAAAGCTCCATGAAGGCAAGAAAATATGTGAAAACAGTCCCATCTCTACACACCCTGTTTTAATCACAGTCCTTCTCAAGATGGTGTCTGGTATGAGAGGGACTCAAACAAAAAAAAGAGGTATTTTAGAACTCTGCCCTGCAGGTGGAGTTGCAGTGAAACTGATCCCCAGTTTTGTACTTTTGCCCATAGCTGGTTTACTTGTTTTTTCTTTATAGCTAAATGGTAGATTTTGATTTGTATTTGTCTGTACCTAATAAAGGGGAATAAAAAATGGAAATGATGTAGTTGAATGTCACTTAAACAGTAAATTATGATAGTGTTTTGTGTTTGCTGGGAAGATAAACCTTTCAATCCTGGTGTAAGAAAGTCCAACTAGTTGCTAGCATAGTGCTAGGATTACTACCTTCTCTTCAGCAGCTTTTTCTGGCATTCTGGCTTTGACAACCTGCTTCTGCAGAGTTTCCCAGCCCTCTGGAAAAGATTTTAAAAATGTTTATGATGGAGGAGGAGTTGCAGAAGGAAGCAAGGATTGTGCCCTTCCCATTTCTGCCTGTGGTAGTTGCTTTTATAGGTTCATTAGCAGCATTGACTATTACCCCTTAATTAGTATTTATTTGTACTTGCACTTTTTTTTTTTGCCTAGCCAAGGTTGATTCCTGTTTCCACATCACAGA
This sequence comes from Cyclura pinguis, assembly GCA_030412105.1. NCBI lineage: Eukaryota > Metazoa > Chordata > Lepidosauria > Squamata > Iguanidae > Cyclura > Cyclura pinguis. Next base: position 207,749,536 of record CM059602.1, on the reverse strand, counting down.
AGTAACATCACTCTTGCATGACTGTCCCGTGGGTTGTGATTAATGTCTATAAGTAAGATACCGCTTAGATCAGGAAACAGTGTGATTTTTCTACCTCAGGAAAGATTTTTGGTTTGTGGAGGCCAGCGAGTTGCCCATGCTAGCGAGTTGCCCAGCCTGTGTGGCTTTCTGCTTTCAGATGTTAGTGGTGTTTTATGGGATTATATTTCGCAGAAGCATATCTGGTGCTATGAGACTCTTCTGTGCTTGCATATTTATCACTTGACAGATGAGCAGGGCTGTTAGTATTGATCACCAGTTAGATCAAAGAGAGGAACAGATGCAGGAATTGTAAGTAATTAACCTCCTTGGCTATGGGAATAAAATAATGTTTGTGCTGGCATCTACTAGGGTTATGCAAGTTAATGAGGAAAAAGACTGGTTTATATTGTTTTGAATTTTCTACATTTCACATTCAAAAAAATTTTCTTCCCAGGTACCTTCATTTTGTGCCTTAATTTGATTTACTTGCGCTAGATCTTCTTAAAAATAGAAGGATTAGATGGTTCATCAGATTATGATTGAAACTTTAAATATTCAATTTTAAATTCAGATTGAAGCTAATTTTGATTTCCCCCTCTCTCTCAACAGCAAACACATATTTATTTATGGTTCAGGCACGAGGTATAATGCTGAAAGAAAATGTGAAGACAATAGGACATATGATCAGGCTGTACACTAATAAAAATGCTACCCTTAATGGCACAGGTAATGCTGTTATACTTTTTAGTTTTTAAAAAGCAATGTTATATGTTTGTAGTAACAAACCTAGGGTGGGTGGGCAGGGTGTAGCCCTCTGGGTGTTATTGGTCTGCCGATCTCAGAATCCCTCACCATTGGCTATGCTGAGTGGGGCTGATGGGACTTGCAGTTCAACAGCATTTGGAGGGTTGTACTTTGACCACTCCTGATTTAGACTGAAGGAACTCTGAATTAATCCCAAGAATTACTTTGGGGCAGTTAATATAATTGACGTACAGAAAATATTATGTGATTATGTTGAAAATTAGTTGAGCATTTCAAAGACTATAAGAAAAACTGAACAAAGCTTTTTTTGTTTTTTTTTCCTATTAAGATTATCTCGAAGGCAACAATACAAGTGATAATCCTGTGCAAACTGTGATGTATCTTCCTGAAAATTTCACTTATTCTCCTTGCCTACCTTGTCCAGAAAAGTTGCCCTACATGAGTAAGTTTAAATTGTTTGTCTTTTTCAGATTGTTTTGAAACAAAGAACTTCAATATGAAACTGAAACAGTATTACAATGATTAAAATAAATTCCTAGATTAATAGTGATATAATTTATTTACTTAGAATTCTCCTAAGGAAACAGAAAAGCAGAGAAGAAAGCAAGGGTATTTTTTTTCTTTTTAAAAAGTTTTTTAAGCTCACACCACTTTTCTGAGCTGGATATCTGAATGCATTTCTTGATACATTCAGGAGGTTTGAAACTGTGCTTAACCTGGAAACAGCAGAAAAAGTTTCCACTCTCCTCTTTATGAGAGTGGTAGTTGAGAAAGAGCTGCATCTCCTTTATTTATCATTAAACCATGGTTTAGTGTTCTATCTAAGGCCCTTTTCGCATGCCAGTCCTGTTGCAAAATGGCCTTGGGAGCATTGCACAATTGCGAGGACTGTTCCACACGACGTCCTCACAATCGTGCAACACTCCCGAGGCCGTTAGGAGGTGATCGTGCATTATATCATTTTCAGCTCGTTGCCGACAATGATGCATAATTACACGTCCCTCCCATGCCCCATCTGCACTTACCTTGTGTGCAGAGGCTCCAGATGCATGGCCATCATGCTTCCTTCCCCAGCGTAACCTGGGAAAGTACCCGGCTGTGCTGCGGAAGAAAGGGGCAGAGTGCTCACGCTTCCTTCTGGCTAGGACAGAGATGGTGCAGAGGGGAAGCAGAGGGGACGCGAGTACCTCTCATAAGAGGCTTCTCGCGTAATCCCCTTGCAACGACACCGGAACAAGGAAAGGTGCGAAAAGGGCCTAAAATGAATCACAGTTGCTCAGTATGGATAGTGGGAAGGGGAAGATGGAGAGTACATCAGCGTGGGGTTCTCTGTGGCTTATTCCCATCATAGGGAATCGTGATTCCTTCATGAAAGCCTACTGTCAGGCCCAATGTCACCTGGTAAGCATCCAGTCTGACGTGTCATTACTAAAAGCCAGTATAATATAGTGGTTACAAAGGTTTTTTTGTTTTTGTTTTTTTGGCTTCTAGCTTCCAATTTTGTATTTAGTGAAATGTACTCCTCTGTTGTATGTCTTTTTTTGGTCTCTACTTACTTTTTCTCTTGAATCTGCATATACACACACACACACATCATTAGTGTTTTACTATACAAGTAGTACGTATACCTCAAAGAAACTTACAGTTTGGATTACTGTAGTGCATGCTATTGTGGGATTGCTTTTGAAGAGTGCTTGGAAACTTCAGCTGGTCCAAAGGGTTGCAAGCCAGATTGTTAACTGGGTCTGGTTGCAGCAGCTCACTGGCAGCTGGTCTGTTTTTGGTCACAATGTAGAGTGTTTGTTATGAGCTGTATAGCCGTATATGACTTCGTTCTATCTCTCTGAAAGACTGTATCTCCACATATGAATGTGTCCATACTTTTAGATCTTATGGGGAGGCCCTTCTCTGGGTTCTACCCACACAGGTACCTCTGATGGGAACACAGGAAAGGGCCTTGTCTGTAAGCCATCTTGAGTCCCAGGGCTGGAAAAAAAACAGGAAGATGATGATGACAGAGTGCAGAAAGCACCTTCATCTGGTACGGTTGAACACTCAACTGAGTCAGCACTCGTGCAAAGAGCAGAGTGCACTCACGTGTACTTTTTTAAAAAACAGTATTTCATTTTTTGAAAAAGGTAAATGTTAAAAGTGTCTAGTAGAAAACCCCCTGGAGTCTGTCTGAAATTTGTCAATAGTTGTCTGCTCTGCAAGGGTTACAAAGTATTCGTATTTCAAGGTGCTTGTATGAAAACATTACAGTTACAGCAAATGTTGGTTTACCAAATAAAGTCAGTTAGAGATCTGGAAAGTTGAATTTCTGAATCCTGATTCAGATTTGGAATTGAATCAGGTCACATTGGGTCAGGATCCAATCCAAATAGGATTTGAAAACAAACAGGAGAGGGCTTGCACAATGCTAGTTTTAATTACGGGCAGAAGTCTGAATCAGAATTAATACTTTATCTTGTCCTACCTAGGAGGTGTTATTGATACCAATATGAGTGAAATTAGTTTGGATGAAATTCAGCAGATGTTTTCAAAAGATTTAGACATTGAACCAGGTGGTCACTGGAAACCAAAAGACTGTAAACCACGCTGGAAGGTGAAGTGTTATTTTAATTTTTCTACTGACACATTTACAGTTTCTTAGTATCAAAAAGTTGTAAGAATCCACAAAAATGTTAGTCTATGTGCCATATGTTAAAGCTAGGGGATTTTCTCGAAGTCATGAACTTGCTTGCCTTTTCAATATTGAAACATATCTTCAGAAATGATACAGAGCATTTCTAATTGACTGGGGGCCGTAAGAGCCCTGAACTAAAGCCAGGGACATTGTCAGAAAAGAATGCAAAAAGAGACTGTTCCCAGCCAAAAAGAAAAGCATCTTTGGATGCTGGATGAAACTCTTGATTGTGAGATGAGGCTTGGTGTGACTATATCCCCAGTAAGGAATCATGGGTGCAGCTGAGCAGAGACAGAACTGGCTTGGGGCCTTGCTGGGTGTTTCACTCCTGGGTGGCATGGGAAGAAGCACAGTGTCTAGCACACATGTGATCCCTCACTTTATGCCATTGCATAATTTTTTAGGCAACAGATGGACTCAGGTGGTGGTTCTCATTGGTAGACAGATGGGCCACCAACCAGAATCCATTCCTTATGCTGTGCCAAGGCTCTAAAATCTGTTACTGCTAAAGCTCTGGCCATGTGTCTTTCATTAAATGTGTCTGGGTGGGCTATCCCTTCTTTGTCATCTTGACTTCATCTGCCTGTCCTACAACTGAATTGTGGTTATGCTTGGTGGAGATAGATTTGTTTCTGGGTCTGCCTCCTTTGTTTTTGACTCCTTTCCATACCTTTATCCCTGTCCAAGCCCCCACCCCCCAAAAAAAGAAGTGTGCCCACCACTGCAATTAAGATATTATGATTCTAACCTGATTTGTAAAGGCTTTTAGAATTGTATGTAAAAGCCAATTGGAGGTGTCTAGACATTAAAAATAATTTCAATGTTGGAAATCTATTTCCTCATCACATTGCTTTTGAAAGTCTTCCCCCGATTTTATAACTAAAGAAACTGTCTCAAATGTAATTTTTCTTCCAATGTAGCAAACATGTAAAAATGTCACCAAAAATAAACATAATACCTTAAATTATTTCATATCTAATACAATAAAAACAAAACAAGCATCAAGCAGTTTTTTGTCTGGCTTTTGAACTGAATTCCTGGAACTCAGCACTACCGGCATGTTAGGTTTTACCAGGTTTTCTGTTTTTAAAGGTTGCAATATTAATCCCTTTCCGCAATCGCCATGAACATCTTCCAATATTTTTTCGACACCTGATACCAGTGTTACAAAAACAAAGGCTGGAATTTGCTTTTTATGTTGTTGAGCAGGTAAGATACTTTATTTCTGTTTCAGGATTAATGCAGATCTATCATTGTATAGATGTGGATGAGTTAAAAGTAAAAACAATGCTGTGTGTCTGTGTTAAATATACATTTCAGGAAATCACAAGAAAAATTCCCTTATAGGTGTTCTTTCTGTAAATGGAATCTTTAATGATCAGTGATTAACATGTGGTTAGGTATGTTATGTTTTCCTTCAAAAGATCGCTATCCCTTTTATAATTCTAACTAGAGGCTGGTTGTATGGATTGTGTCAAATATATTTAACCACATTTCTTTTCTTTTTTTGGTGGGGGCAAAATTATTTTGCATATAAAGATAATATTAACAATACACGTGCATGGAGAAGTGCTGTCTTTGGATATTGTTTCCTTTCTGTTTCTCTCACTTGTTAGTAGAAGTATAGTAAACCATAAAACCATGGGTTGGACGCATAGATTTAGTCATACTTGACCAGAGCTATTGAAATTAATAGGACAAATTAGTAACAATTAAAGTCCCTTTAATTCAGTGGGTCTGGACCCAAGCATATCTGTGTATTGATTTTTTTAAACATTATTGTAGAAGACAGACCAAGGTAGATAATCTATTAGTACCAGTTGTCCTTTTTAAATAGTTTCTTCTCTTGTTCTATTAAGACTGGAACTCAGCCTTTTAACCGAGCAATGCTTTTTAACATTGGCTTCAAAGAAGCCATGAAGGATGCTGACTGGGACTGTGTAATCTTTCATGATGTGGATCACTTGCCTGAAAATGATAGAAATTATTATGGTTGTGGAGAAATGCCTCGTCACTTTGCTGCAAAACTGGACAAATATATGTACATGTAAGTAGCAAAGCCACATTGCAATGTATGGAAGTTATTTCCAAATCTCTGTATTTTTTGCAGTGCTTTGCAGTTAGAAATATGTAATATGGGGGGGGGGGGGGATAAATCAAGACTTCCAGCAACAAATATGTGAAAAATAGTATATATTGTATTTTCTTCTAAAAGTTAAAGTAAATTTGAAGTTGTTAAAAATGCTGACAAAATATGTACGATTTTATAGCTCATCTATTAAGAATATTTCTTTTTTCAAGACTGGGCTTTCTAAGCAGTATCACTGTTAATCTTACTGATACTGTTATACTGGGATTGTTGGTTACAAAGCTATGCAAATAAGGGTATTTTTTGCCTAGCGGTCTTTGACATATAGAAAATACTTGTAGTAACACTTATTAGATGATATCTATCATTAAAGGTCTCTTCTCTTAAATGACCAGTGCACACACGTACCTTTGTTTTCCTTGCTTGGGAAACTGCCTCCTAGCTTTATTGTCACTACCAACTGTCTTCATAGGTTTGGTTTTCAGTTTTTCCCAATCTTTCTGATTTATTTCTGTGACTGCCTTCTGTTGCTTTCGTCCTCTCAGCTTTTGGTATATATTCGTGCTACTTCTTTATACCATATCCCTTTACTTTTCCTCTTGACTAGCATTTGCAGATGTTCACTGTTCTTACATGGTGTGTGTGTGGGGGGACACAACATTACAATGGTTTGACTGGGAGTCAAGAAGTTCAAAGGAATAATATAGACCTACATCCGGAGTGATTTTTGCATCTCCTCTGCTCCTTTGGATAGTAGATTTTCATCTCATATCCCACACTGCTTTTTCAAATCTACTTAGTTTCAAGAGTACTTATTTATGTGTGTATTAATAATCCTCCCTTTCCCCCAGTGAGGCACCCAGGATGGCTCACAGACCTTAGTAGTGCAAAAATGTAAGTGCCATGGTGCTTCTCTTTGTGAAACCCAAGCTTGAAGAAACCTTAGGCACACAAATATAGTTTTGCTGTTCTTTCAGTCCATGCCCATGTTTGCAAAGCTTTGTTTTTTTGTTTTAACCTAGTAAAAGTGATTTTCTTGTGATATTTTTATGAGATGTGTGTTTGTAGCAATAACACATCACCTTTCAAACATCCATTTAGTTTTTGCATTTTGTGTACTCTCACCAAAATTTTTGAAGCCACTTATTTTAAAAGTTACATTTTTATATTCCAGTGAATTACCTGTATCTGAGTGTGGAAGTTCTTGTGGGAAGAGAGAATTATATTTCTCAAAATGTGTTAAACGTGATGTCTCTTTTTATTTTCAGTCTTCCATACAATGAATTCTTTGGTGGTGTAAGTGGACTAACAGCAGAACAATTCAAAAAAATCAATGGATTTCCAAATGCTTTCTGGGGATGGGGTGGAGAAGATGATGACCTTTGGAATAGGTAAGTAGTCGAGGAATTAGTAGAATGAGCTCTTAAATGGAAATGACACCAAAGCTACAGTGTCTCGCAGAAGTATTCACCCCTCTCTGACCTTTCCACTTGTTGTTTGTACCACAGTAAAACTATTTTGCCACTTTCATGGTGTTAAATATCTTTTGTACCTCAGGTGGTGTTGAATCTGTTTCAATTCCAGATTGTAACACAGCCAACTAGGGAAAAGTAAAAACTGTATCTATCTGCAAAGCTCTGTATCTGTCTTAGCACTGTGGTGAAGATTTACCTAATTTTGAAGGAACATATTGGACATGAATGTATTAGAAACCAGAAATATTTAAAAAAGATAACTGCATAATATTAACCACTATCATCCAGACAATGTTTTTATGTCTGAAGATTTTCTCTTCAACATTTTTAAATAGGCAGTCCAGTTTTAGTGATACTCACACTTTTCTCTTTTCAAGAGGTTTAAAGAAAGACTTTTTGAACAGTGAATAATCTTGATGCAATTTCCTTTAATTAAGCAGCAGCAAATCTATAACGCATAAAGAACTTCCCTGTCTACTTATGTTTTAAAAAGTGCCCGTGGATCCACATAATGTAACCAGTGCCAGCATGTTGAGAAACTCCTTTAATATTCTGAGAGTATCTGCTGGCTAGCAGTTTTTCCTATTTTCTGCTGCTGTGTTAATTTGAAAAGTTTAAAAATTTTTGCTGTGGGTTTCCTTCAGCGTATCATTGAATAGTTATGTGAATTTAAGTATTGTTTGAGAGTGAGTGTTGTTGCCATCAGATGAGCAAGTGATCCAAGGTTTCTTCTTTCCCTTGTACAATATTTAAAAAAGAAATTAAGTATATGCATCTTCTGCAATGGTCAAAAATCAGCAGGTAGCAATTTTGCTCAGTTGCATGTTCAAGAAGAGGGAAACCTTAAGGGTTGATTTTTTTTTCTCTGCGTATCTGTAATGTCGAGCTGTGTCCCATTGAAAATCATACTGTCCTTTAAAAGATTTTCACCTGTTTGTGCATATAGCTTTATAGGATTTGAACTATAGAGTTCCTATGTCAAAATTATTGTCAGTTTACATTTTCTTATATAAGCCAACTGTTTGAATCATAGGGTTCACTACGTAGGATACAATGTAACAAGACCAGAAGGAGAACTAGGGAAGTATAAATCTATTCCTCATCACCACAGAGGAGAAGTTCAGTTCCTAGGACGGTAAGAAAAATGTCTAAATATGAAAAGACTAACAGAACATTTCATTTTCAGTATACCTTGTCTCAGGCATGAAAGTATAACAGACACATCTGCTCGTATGTAACTTTTCCATATTTTAAACATTTCTGAAATTTGTCCCTCAGGAGGAACACCATTGTTGTTCCCAGTTTACAGATGAAGAATTATTTCCATCTTGAATTCCCTGCCCAAGCTGACAGAATAACACCATGGATGAGCAACAATTTGAACTGATTCATTCTGGTGGTATCATCAGAAAGAGATTATATAAGCAGTATAATTTCATGAGAGAGTCAGCGTGGTGTAGTGGTTTGATTCTTTTTTTGGTCATGAAAACCTGCTGGGTGACCTTGGGCATGTCACACATTCTCAGCCTCCAGAAAACCCCAATAGGTTCACCTTAGGGTTACCATAAGTTGGACATAACTTGAAGGAACACAACTACAACAACAACAACAATTTCATGACCATTTTAATATAAGAACCACAAACTCATGTAACATTTCAGCTCCTATCTATGAAAACAGAAAGACAGGTTTTTCTTTTATCGATGAAGAGGTTATGATCTCACATTGATTTGTGCTACAGCATTCCCCTGTTTATGTAAATAGAACATTAGTGTGTTTGATGATGAAATACGGTCTTGTTTGAGATTTGAATTAGACAATTCTGACTTACAAAGCAATGAAGCTAAATGGTTGACTGGTATGGTTGGTGTTGTGTTTGCATGAGCAGTTGAACATTTCTCTCTTCTCTCTTCCTCTTCTGCAATTTTTTTTTTCATGAAAGAGGAGGCCCAGTCTGCTGGAGGTTTGTGGCTCTGTTACAATGCACTCATGACAAGACTTCTCATTAGTTTATTTTTAATGTAGGTTGTTGTTATTTGTTTACGCTTATATCTTGCCTTTCCTCCAGTGAGCTCAAAAGAACATATGGCCTTCTCTTTCTCCCAATCTTGTGAAGTAGGTCGAGGCAGAAGAATGAGTTGCCTAAGGTCACTATTGAATTTCATGGCTCAATGGAGATATAAAGCTGAGTCTTCCAACTTCTACTCCAACGGTCTAACCACTGTACCATACTGGATCTCCATTGCTATATAACTGTCTTTTGGTGACATAAAGGGACAATGTCTTGTTTCCTCAAAAAGCCTGCCTGTCAGAGGTGGAAACTTTCTTAAGTGATTGCTTTCTTTCCTAGAGGAGGAGCTAAAATTACTAAGTTGTTCTCAATATGGAAGTAGATTTTAAGTGCATAATAACATTTCAAGAATGTTTGTAATTTTAACAGAAAAATGAATTAACATTGAATTTAGCAGACCATAACAGTGTGTTAAGGCATACCTATGTTGGACAAGTGATGTTAAAGGTTCCCTAATACCTAGTTAGATTTAAGTTACATTTTATGCTACTCCAGACATTTTTAAGAGGTAAAAATAAGAACTAAGCAGTCATTGGCTTATTTTGTATTCCGTATTCCCATTTTTAGCCTGCAGTCCTAGTTCCATTTACACAGGTCTAAGCTCCACTGAACCAAGGGGGTTTTACATCTGGATTGCATTGATTAAAATCCTTGTGATAATCTGTGGAGACAGTTTTCTGCATCTTTTTAAAAAGCACGTTGACAGTTAGATCACAATCACATGCTTGTTTTCAAGTTGAAAATAGTCTGTTTTACTATTGTATCTAATTTAACATAATATTCTGTAGCTTTTGCTAATACTCCATACCTTTCCTCTCACAGCTATAAACTGTTAAGATATTCCCGAGAACGCCAGTACATTGATGGGTTGAATAATCTGTTATATACACCAACTGTTCTTGTCACCAGATTGTATACAAATATAACGGTAAACCTTGTACCTGAAATGGCTCCTGTTCAAGACTACTGATGGGACTTCAGAATAAACAACTGAATGAAAAAAAAGTGTGTCACTGGAAAATATGAATTCAGTGCTACTGAGTTTAAAGCCTAACATCTGATGTTTCTAATAACTCGAGAAAAGTCAAATGATTTTATGACCATATGCCATTTGGTGCAATGAAATCCTGGTGGCTGCTACTTAAAATGTTTACATCATGAAACTTAAGAAATGTTCAAGCCTCATTTTATCACATTTTTTCCAACTGAAGCGACTGCTCTCAGTTACAGATAACAAATCTCTAGTTTGTTCAGAAGCCAATAAAAACATCATCCCCTAAGAAATATGCATTCAATGAACTGTAATTAAAAATGAAAGGATTTATATTTTCCATATTATGTAAATATGGGTTATAAATCAGTATGCTTTTGAATACCACAACGTTCATGGCTTCTGCATGTGCTTAAGAGTACTTCTGTTTTATTTTCTCCAGGATTTTGGCATGATGCCTACACAGTGAATTCTAGACAAAAATTTCTGACTGGTGTGTAGTCAGGGACCAATTTATAAGTGTTGGTTGGCCATGACTGTAGATTGTTTTGAGCTTCAGGCCTCCCATGTAGATATCTATACATATGATTTACCACCAAGCTTTCTGGGAATAATCTTTTCGTTTTTATTTTGTTTATTACCAGCGCTATGCCATGATTTCCTGATTATTCTTGAAATAATATTGTTTATGCATATTGCATGTGTATTACAGGAATCAATCCATAAAGGATATTGCATTTCATTATGGTATTTACAACGTGCCAGTAGTCTTGGTGTCAGATTTATATCTAAGCGTACTGTTAATTATGGATCTAAATTGGATTTTGCAACTTAAGTCCTTCCAACATCTAAAGAGCAAGCAACAAAAGTATCCTTAGAAGATCAGTGGATGATAAAGGGAGTGGAATAGTGGTGAAATATTTGCATTTGGTATAACTTTGTTTTCAGTCTGTGCACTTTCTGCAACAAAGTAAGTCTGTTCTCTTCATGACTTGAAGAAATAATGCACATTCTTACTATTTCACAGTTTGTTCTGATCTCTTGTCCTTGTGCTCAATATGTAGGGTATGTATGTTCACCAGTATTTAAGGAAAGAATGAAGATTGTCACAAAGCATCTTTTTTTTTTAATTGAGCACTGTTCTTTAATATCTTCGTATACTTGTGCAGGCAATTGTATGTAAAATGATATGTCCTCTTGCTAATTGCAACAGGCATTTTGATATTGAATGTGGTTATTTTGCAAATTGTTGCCTAGATTCAGCAATCTGAGTACCAAAGAATTCCTTCTTTTCCCATAAAAACTTACAGCAAGAGCAAACAGATGCAAGTAAAAGCACTAAATTATATCCTGGATTAGCCTCAGCAAATGTGTTAAAACTCTTGGGATCTAAAATTGTTTATTCCGTTTCTTCTTTAGAGTCCTAGCATAATATATTATTGCAGTCTTATTAGAACTCAAAACTGACACATGTAATTTTAAACAGCTTGCAAAATTATATAGCTATTTGATTTTAAAAGACTAGGCATTGTACAGAAATAAAGATGGTCAGTTCTTCACTCATCAGCCTGTAATTTTAAGAGGATATGACAAATCAGGCATGCCAAAATTCTTTAAATTGAAATCTAGATTTTCACATAATTTATTCCTCCCCTACCAGCAATTCTTTTATGGACTTTTATAGAGAGAAACAAATCACTTATTGTATATGCCCTAGTCTGATACGGCTATATTATTTGAATGAAAAAGCTTAAACTAAATGTTGCCAACTTATTGCCTAATTTTTATATAAGTGTGTATATATGTGTGTAATATGTCTAAGGACATAAAAGTACATTTTTAGTCTGCCAGAAAATAAAACTCCCAAATATGATGTGCAGTCTTTTCTGCCTGAATACAGAGAAGATCTTAATATGCCATGTGCCTTTAAAGTAGTTTATGAGTGGAACTGGGAGCCATTAACATTTTTAACCATAATCTCTTGTTATGAAATCATTGGCAAGATAAGTTGCTGTCTAGTTTCTGGCAGTTTGAAAAAACTCTAATTTAGAACAGGATTTCCAAAATTCAAAAGAAAATTTATAGTTACATTGAAGGAGTAGCAATCATGTAATTATTTGAAACACTGATGTTGCTTTCAGATTTTTCCCCACTTACCCTTCCACCATATTTTAGGCTAAAATGAGACACCATTGACACATCCATAACTACTTGCTCTCTCTTTGACTGAGATCCCCTAGCTCTCTAATTTAGTAAAGTATTTAGATTGTGATTTCCATGCAAGCGATGTGAATTCTTTTTTTTTTAAACTTGCAGCACATCAGAGGAAGTGTACTTAACATTACTGTACTTTTCCAGGTGTGAGATGAAATGTTCATTAAATGCACTGAAACAGATTCTGAGAATTGTATAGAATCATGCTATGATCTATCATTTTGCTCATTAAAATGTTTGTACTTTTAAAATTTGTTGTCTTTTGAAATACAGTGTCCTAAAGCCAATTGTGCAGTGTTCTTTTTAAGAGTGTAGTTCTTATTTTGTTTTTAAGTGGTTTTGATAAAACCTCAAAACAAGAGTTCTGTATCACCTTCCAGTCTCACAAACTGATCATGGCATGAGCTTTGACATGGGCCACAGCTAATTTCATTAAACCTGAGAAATTCTCTTTGTTGTTGTTTTCTTCAATAGACAAGCATGGTTGCTCCACTGAATAAGAGGTAAGTTGAGTAGTGCTACCACCTGTTAATTGAATTGATACGCAGACATTTCTCCAATTTTTTTAAGAAGTAGGCTTGGGCAGAGCTTATTGTTTCTTTCTACAAAATTTAAAGAGAAGCGTTAACCTTCAGATACTTTATGTATATTGTTTTAGTTCTGATTAGTAACTCATCTGCCTCATATTAGAAACCTGTTGTATTCTTAATTATTCAAGATGCATTCCATATAATAACTCATGGTAGTCTTATGTGTGTGCCTGACTAGGTATCTTTCTAAATGCCTTTTGGTATGTTTAATCAAGCTTTTCTGCAACTACTGCTGCTACACTGATTACTAACATTAAATGAGGATAATGGTAGGCTTTTTAAAGCTTTCACTCAGTTCACAAAGGGGGCATTGCACTTGTAGTAGGGCTCCTTTCATAAGCACAGCGCTCCTTCCATTAATGTGGTTAAAATTTAAGATCCAAACTGTTATGAATAGTGTTTTTACTGCAACAACCTTTCTGAGTCATTGCTCTTCATTTAAACAAGGTTCAGGTAGAAGTAATATGACCAGAACTTTTCTTCGGGACAGTTTGAAGGACACACAGTATCTTCTCAAGTGCATGTAGCACAAAGCTTGTTAAAAAGAGATTCCTATGAGTCAGTGGTGGGATTCATGCGCTCTCTGGATATTGGACTCCAAATCTCAGCAGCCTAGCCCAGCGTAACCAGTGGCGAAGAATGCTGGGAGCTGCAGTTCGCCAACAGCTGGAGGGCTACATGATTCCCACCTTTGCTAAATACTATATGCTGTATGCTCTCTTCCCACCATCTTTTTCTGTCTTCAGCAGGGCCCACATTGATTTATTGTAAAAATGGGCAACTGCTGGGGGTTTGGGAGGCCACATTGGCCTCCCATGGGATCTTGAAAACTGTAAAAAAAAAAAAAAAAAAGCTTTTTTTCAGGATAAATGTCCACTACACCCCCTAGGGGACATGAGGTAAATCATGTTTTGGGATCTCCCTGGATTGTTTAAGGCCAAGAAGAGACCTTTTTTCCCAACTAGGAGATACGTTTGAAGTCAATTTCTGTTTTACTTCTTAAGCATTAAAATGGATGGTAAAAGCATGGTGAGTGTTTTGGTTTCAAAAGTTTTCAAAAAATTGTAATTTTGTTGGGTGCTAGAGTGACACTGCTAAGACCCCAAAATGGCTGTGGGGGAGGGATACCCTTTGGGCCTTGCTTTCCTAATCCGTGATCTGATGGCCCTGCTCCTCTGCAGGCATGTAGTATACCCAGTGAAAGATCATGGAAAATCCTGTACAAAGATGCAATGGATAAGGGAGAAATAATTGTTTATCACTGGTTGTCCCTGAACTTGTTAGCAATTTGATGTTGACTATGAAATTGGTCTAAGAAAAACAATACAATGATGCAAACGGGCTATTGTGTTTCTCATGTTTCTTAAAACAGAATTGCTTTGGGTGGAGAATACATACATACAAATACTTTTAAAAGTGTTTACAGAAGAAAATATTTATTGATGTATCTCAAAAGGGTTGTAGCCAGGAAGTCAGTGCTAGATGCTACTGTAGCAAACAAGCCCACAGATTATACAAATTAACTGCCTTTTAAAATAATCCTACAAAAAGTGGGATAGCTGAGATAACTTGATAAAAATAACCTATGGTCTCATTCCTTTGGGTCACTGACGACAGCTGTGGTGGAATAAGAAAACGGGCTAAGAAGAGCAGCAATGGTGTAGTGACGATGACCAGAATCGTTAGCCATAAAAACCACCTATAAGAGGGGGAGAAAGAAACTTAAGTTGGGAGCACAGTGCTATTTATACAATAAAGGTTGCAGAATATCGACTTTATTCTTTACAATTAAAACTTGTTAGTTTCATAATCAGCTGTTCTGATCTACTAATGGCCAAGTGCTGTTCTGTGTGTATAGAGGCCTACTGTATTTGGACTGTCACAGTTTATTTAAACAGAAAAAACAGACCTATGCTCAGAAAATTATAGATTGAACTCCGTCACTGAAACAAACAGCAATGTTCACATCAGAGTTCCTTACTATGAAATAAACCATAAGTTTTCTCACCTGTTCTCCATTATCATTGCTCAGTAAAACATACCTCATTTTTATGTGTTAGTGATTCTTGCCAAATTTCTCGGCCAAAGGTGCACATCCCCATGGGGCATTTCAGATGGTGAAACACCAGTACTTTCTGATTATGAAGCAGAATATAAAGTGAACATGCCTCATGTGCTAAAGTTTTGCACTTTGAGAATGAAAATTGGTTTGTTTGTTTGTTTTTTCATTCTGCATTTATGGCCAGCAAGGCCTATTTTCATTTCAGACGTTAGGGCCTCCGTATACATTTGTGTGTAAATGAATGTAGGACTGAAAATTTAAAATATTTACCCAATTGATACTGGTTTAGTAAATGATGGAAATAGAAACATTTTACTGTACTGAAGGTAATGACATTTGTTCACAAGCCTTGTGGTCCACCTAGATGGTTATATAAAATTGCAATGATTCAGTCATCATAAATATTGTGTCTCATAATCCAGAAAAGCAGTGATTCTTAAACTTTTTACCCCATGACCTCCTGTACATCAGCATGCAGATGTTTAGTGTGCATATTTTCATTCACATATTTCTATATATTCATATTTTAACATTTTATAAGGAAATAACTTCATTCAAATTAGAACAGTTGTATCTAATTTTCTAAAAATAAGTTCAATATCTGAATACAATCTCTGGATGTGGAGGATCACAGGCATTGTCCAAAAAGGAATGTGTGCACATGGAGATCAACAACTTTGCTCCCCAGAAGGAGAGAATCACAAAGAACTGTCAAAAAAAAGGATCCCTGTTATCTGTCCCTTGAATAACTTTTATCAGTCTCTCCCCTGCTTCCTCCACCTCTTCCTGTTCCATACAGGGAGATGGCACGTAGATTTTGTGTCCCTGAGTGTGGCTGTGATTGCATACTCTGCATTATGTAATGGAAAGAGGTAAGCTTTGCAAGTAACGGCGGGGGGGGGAGGAAAGACGAGGTTGGTGAATACAGCTACCCTTTCAGGCATGCGTAGGGCTCCTTTTTCTCCAGCATGTGCGCTTGTGAAGCTGTGGAGCAGGGGAATGAGTATAGCACCCTCATGACTGCAGAGCTGACTTTGAAAATCTGGAGCAAGCTGTGGAACAGTCAATGGAGAAGACCCTTCCCTCCTTTGCCACCCCTTCCTTTCCCTAAGTTTGTCTCCCTTCTCTTGCTCCCTTGACCCATCCCCTCCCCTCCCAAGTTAGCAAGGGCTGACTATACTACATTTTCAAAGAAATTCTTGTGCCACCCTTGAACAACTATCACGCTCCCCTGGGGGTCCCACCTAACAGTTTGACAACCACTGCATAAAAGCAAAAACTGAATGAAAGGATCAGACACTTTCAAAAGTGTGGCCTGCCTCTGCACTTTCCCTATAACGAGGGCTTTAGTATGTAATTTTCTCTCCCATCCCTTTTTGCATAATTGACACCAGTTGTTACTGCTGCACTATATTTGCTTCTTGGATAGTTATAAAGGGTAGAAAAATGTTTAATAAAGAAATGGCATGAAAAATGAAAATCTACTTCCAAATACTTACATCAGCATATTCATGAAATGGAGAAACACCAAGTGCCTTCCAGTATGAGCTGGTGTCAAATTCCACCCTGTACAAGCCTTCTACAAATAGTTCATCTGTTGTAAGCTCATGGATTTCGCCCAGTTCATTGGTTTTCCTATAATTCAAAGATATAAAAGGAATAAAAACAGTATCTCAACTAAGCACAAGCGACAAACAACAGAAAACATTTATTCTGGTTCAGCACTCTGATTAAGACCCAGACTTAATCATGCTTAGAGTATACCCATTAAATTTGAAGGAATTAGTCATGATTAAGTTGAATTGAATTCAGTGGGTCTACTTGAAGCATCCCTGGGGCAAATGATAAGCTCTTCACACTAGCAGTTAACTCCTGCCTGCTACTGAGATTGGCAGTTTGAAACAGATGGTAAAGAACAGGCTAAATTTAAATCTGTTTGCTAGTCCCAACTAGAGTTGACCGATTGAAGCCATGGGGTTTGCATGTTGACTTGCTATTCAGCAGTTGATTCAGTTAGGCCATTTCCGCATTAGATTGTTATAGTGCTATTATTCCACTTTCAACATTCTATAGAATCCTGGGCTTTGCAGAACTGCAAACCCCAAGATTCCATACAATGTTGAAAGTGGAATAAATCACTACAACAGTCTAGTACAGAAATGGACTTAGTTTACTCTAATTGTCACTAATAATAGGATTTAGACCAAGATGTAAATCTTACTTCTGTAAAATAAAACTCTTCGAAATCCAGACCCATCCCTATATGTACAGAAGTTTCTTAGTTCAAATATAGAGTTCAAAAGTTTTTCTACTATGTGCACATGTGCATTTTATTGTAAACCCTTCTGCTTATGTGATGTTATCCCCTCTTGAAATGCATAGGGAAATGAAATCATGAGGGGCTAGTTCTTTGTAAATTGTTGTCATTGTGGATTTCAAGTTATTTCTGATTCAACAGCAACCTTAAGGTGAACCCATCATGGGGTTTTCTTTGTAGAATTTGCCCTTGCTTTTCTCTAAGGGTGAGAGAGGGAGACTTGCCCAAGGTCATTCAGTGGGTTTCCATCTCCAAGTGGGGATTTGAAGCCTGGTCTTCCAGGGTCCTAGTCCAATACTCAAACCCCTATACAACACTAGCTCTTTGTGCATGCTGTAGTGCTAATAGGGTAATGGATCTGAAGCTCAGGGAAATATTGGTGCTTTTTAAATGAACATGAGAAAAATGTTCCAGTCGACATGTGAGTTAATTGGAAGTACTTGGATTTAATGTGATTAAAGATGCAGTTCACACTCACCTGGGAATAAGTTTCATGAGATTGTGCTCTTTGGTTGCTATGCAAAGTCTACCAGCAAATTCATCCAATTTATTTCAGAACTAGCTCCTTACATCCTGGGACATTAGCAGTGTTTATCTGCAGCTTGATGTTTCAAATCTGCTTAAACTGTCATTCTCAAGGAGTGGCCAGGAATTAAATGTCATTTAAATAGGTGTCTTTGATCACATATATGTTATTAAGCACTAGCCTTTGAAATAAAGTTAAGGTCGAGATATGGATGAGGTGTATGGGAACACCCATTTATTTAACTCTTCCTCTTCTTGACTTATATATAGAACAGAGGAGCTGACTACCTCCAGAAGGTGATAAATTCCTCCTTCACAGTTCCTTTCACACTTTGAAAGCACTTTAACTGCCATGGATCAATCTGGTTTAAGGTATTCAGAATTCTAGCCAAAGAGAATTTGACTTCCTCAAAAAACTACAAATTCCAGGATTTCATAGGAATACAAGCACAGCAATTAAAATGGATAGCATTTGAGAGATGTCATATAGAGCTAATTCCAAGAAGGTGATGCTGGGGGATAACTGGCTCAGTGTTTTTGCACTAATGACACAGGATTGATATGGCAACATGGTCAACCTGAGGATGATAAGATTCTTGTGCCCTGCTATGAAAGCCTGAATTCTAGAAATTAAAGTGCCTGCTTGTCTTAACAGACTGCTTACTTGTCCTGTTATCTGATGCCTTAGGGGCTCAGGCCAAATGGTTTTGATTTATGACATCCTGACCTGGGATTGGGAGTACAAAGAGAAGGCTGGCAGAGAGGAATGTTATAACAAAGGAAAGACAAGTATCAGGCAGAGAAGGAGAACATAAACATTCCCAAGTTGAAAGAAAATCAGGAGTTGTTAATAACCCTGACTTACTTTGAAATGTGGTGACTACCCCAACATGCATGTTCGCAGACCCCTGCTACCCCCAAAATGATGTAGCTGTGATGTAATTTTTGAGTGTTACTAATCAGCATGTAGAAATGTATAAATATCTGTTAAAGCCTTTGTTTGGCGTGCCTGCTTTGAGGAATTTATTCTTGGGCACCCTTTTGTTCAAGCAAATAAAATAATCTGGATCTTGCATCCACGTGTATGGATTATTGGCTGTTTCACATGCCAGGGAATCGAATCCATTCTGGGATAACAAGATCTCTTTCATGCTGTCTCATATAGTTTTTAAGTGAAACTACTGAGTGAGTTCATTTGAAGTTGGAGGTAGAGTGTCATCAATATGTAAAAGACACTGAAATATTTCTTTCTGTGAGATTGGATTCAGGTAAAGCAGCACAGTAGTGCTTTGGGAGCAGTAATGAAATAGATGAAGGCAGATGGTTTTGGACAGAAAAACTCCTGGTAGGTTTTTCCCTCTATCCATGGAAGTGGAGTTCAGTCTTGTGAATAGAGGCAGGCTTCTGATAAAGGAGTAAAAGGACTGGATTCATAATGTCAATGTACTTATTGATGAAGCTTTGTTGCAAGCCACCTCAATAGCAAGGAAAATCTTTTGCCTGCCAGGGCTTGTTCCCAACACTGCAGCCCCAGCCATTGTTATTCATGCTCTAGAGAACTCCAGTTAGATTACTGCAATGTGCTTTTGTGGAGCTTTTGAAGACTTATTAGAAACTAGAGTTAATTCAGAAAACAGTCACTATGTCTTTAACTGGGTCAGAAGTTGTGAATGTATTTCATCAGTGGTTACCTATGTACCAATCTGGGAAATGTCAATTAATTGGAATCATGGCAGTCAGACTGGTTATTGGTACATCTAGCAGTGAGCATATTACAGCAATATTAAAATCACATCACTGGATGCCAATTAATTTCAGAGCAAAGTACAAAACGTTGGTTATTAACTTTAAAACCCTACATAGTTTGGGTCCAGGTTACGTACAGGATTGCCTTCTCCTGCACACTTCTCCCTGTACTCTCTGGTGCTGTGGGAGACATCTACGTCAGCAAGTCAGCTGACTGGTACCCAGAGGACATTTTCTTTGACAACCCTCCAAACTGTGGAATGACCTGCCAGAAGAGATTCATCAGCTTGAGACGCTGTGGAGTTTATATCAGCAGTAAATCCCGATCTCTTTCATCAGACCTATCCAGATTATTTTTAAACAATGGTTTTAAAGAATTTATTGATGACTTTAAATATGTGATGGTTTTATATGCTCTTATATATGTTTTGTATTTATAAACCATGTATAGCCATGTATGGTTTTATATGTGTTATGTTATTTTTTGTTGCTTGCTGCCTCAAACCACAGGAAAAGGTGGGTGAGAAATGTTGTTGTTGTTTTATTGAGTTCTACAGGCCTCTGGTCTTGTTTCTGAACACATTAATAAATGGCAAGGCTTACCTTGGAAGCTCCAAACAGGTTGGGACCAGGATACTTCCAGAAAGATCTCCCACATCAACCTACAAATATACTCAAATATTCAAAGATCTTTTTTTTAAAATTTGCACCAATAACCAGAGGTGAAGTCAGTTGTGACCATGGCAAGGCCGTTGGAAGCTTTCCTTAGGGGAGCCTTGCTTTTTTCTGATGCCAATATCTTTCAGATTCTGGATGAAGACTTTTACTCTGTGAAGTATTTTAATTTCTGTGATGCTAGGTTTGTTTTTCTTTTTCTCTTTTTTTTAGTACTGCCTTTTACTGGTGTCAAGTGTTTTACTTATGATTGTTTCATGACTTATTGTACAACCTGGAAATACATAATCAAAAAGTGGTAGAACACTGTTTTAGATCACACAACAGGATAGACTTTTCCTGTAATGGTGAATTCCCCAGTTTGGCAATCTGTAATTACAAGGCAGTAACTGTTATTCCTTCAGTATGAATTCAGTATTCTACCCCTCCTTCAATGAAGTTTCTTGCAGAAATAATAGAGACATATATAAAGCTGCTTTGAAACATTCCAGTATTAAGCTGCTAAGCCACTCAGAAATTAGTATTTAGCAGTTTTGGTTTACTTGTTTAGATGAAGTGTGTATGGTGGAAAGAGAAAGTGCTTAAATCTACAGATATATAATGTAATGCTTGCTTTTAATGTCAGCAATGTTTCTGGAGAGGACCCAAGTTCTCCATCTTTGCAAGGGCATTGTTAGGCCTATCCCACGGGGCTTTGATACCATGTCTATTTTCCAGTACTGCAGATATATCTATAATGTGAATATTCATGTGTCTTTTAGACCTTGGATATTTTAAATACCTAGCAATGGCACACCTTTTGGTCCCTGCATCCTTTCCTAACTTTTTTTTGGATCTAAAAATTATTAGCTAATTCTGTTCTGCATTTAATTCTATATGTTGTTATCATCAGTGGTGCAATGTGTCGCTAACAGTACTGCCTGTCTGCCTGCTAGAAGGGAGGTGGCCAATTGCATGTAGGACAGGGATCTCAGTGGTTTGTCTGGGTGCACCACAATGGAGGCAGTGTCGTTTCTGCCTGGTATTTTATGAGGTTTATTGAGGGGATTCTTGGGTAGGAGAAAGGTAACTGGATTTTGGTGTGGTGTTCAGCCATGCCAACCCAATAAAGAAAAAGTCATATATGTTTCCTTTTCTGCTTTTCTGGTACAACAACAGAGAGGGGGGTTTTCTACAGAGCTAAACTGGAAAGCTGTTCATTTTTCTCTGGGGAAATAGTGATAATATGTGAAGGCCTTTAGAAGTAATTACGAGTCTTGGAGGTAAAAATCTGTGGATGACAGGCCTGCATGGAGAATTTGTGGGATTCTGCTCAACAAGACCACCTTGGTTTTCAAGAGGCATTGTTTGCCATACAACATACCCATTAGCAAATTCCTTCCAGGTTCCATCTTCAGCCCTTTTGGACACTTTTACTATGAGGCTGGTAGCTGGGCTTCCACGAACTGCATCGAGCACTTTTACCATAAGAGGGCACTTGGAGTCAATGGAGCCATGGGTTACCTTAATAAGGCAGAAGAACATATCTGTCAGCGTATCTGTGGTACATGCCCTATTCATTAATGGTCCACACTTTTCTTACATTGAGAAAAATAGAATGCTCAAGCTAGTGGTGAGTGAAAGTGACATTTACCTAAGCAAGATCATAGTATGTAGCCCAGACAAATGACCTGTTAACTGAAGGTGTTTTAAAACAGGCACAAAAATGATCAATCTGTGCTTAGCTTTTAAGAAATAGATTTCTACTGACTTTAATTTCTTGAGCAGAAGATAACTGTTAGTACTCCCCTCCACTTTACACTAATTTGAAGACAGTCCAGCAACAGAGCTTAAACTGTGTACGGATCTTTATTCAGCAAAACCAGTCTTGTAGGTATGGACAGAACATTTCTGAATATGGTGCCAGGAATTTTGAATTATCTAGTTAAAAATGCACATCATAGAAAATCAAAAGTCACAATTCCTGTAAATATAAGTAAAAAAATTCCACAGTGAAAAGGTAGAAGACGAAATGACTTGCCACATTCACTGGCTGCAGTGACATATGTGAAAGTCAGACACATTTGCAATAGTGCTAATTGAAATACTTTCAAATACAATTATTACAAAAACAATTAAACTATAAGAGTGTGGATTAAAACAAAAAAAGAAGATATTTCATATCTTAGAATACTGGAACAATGTAAGGTATCTCTCCCTCTGACAGTATGTTTGCATGATACGCATATATGAAATGCTGACTGTAGTTATTATCTTTTAAAACTGAAAACAAACTTAATCAATGTGTTCAGTTTTCTATCTGTAAACAGAAACACTAAACAATGATAATTTTTCTGTGCTATGCGATAGAAAGACATGAAATTTATAGATCAGGTAGTTGCTAAATAGCTGTTGTCTTCTAGTGAAGTGAAATTGCCAATAATTTCCAAGAGAAATGGATACACAGATAGCACCTATTACATTATTTCTCCAGTTACATCTGCTCATCCTTCAACACAATTAATCACCAGATGTCTCTGGTTGGATGCATCTTATGCTGAATCCTATTGGTCCATCTCAGCTAGAGTAGACCCACTGAATCAACAACACAGATGGAAATCCCATTGATTCAGTGCCTCTATTCTAGTTAGAAGTAGCAATAGGATTGAGACTATTGTTTCACAAACCAAATGTGTCTCCAGATTGAACATCACACTAGCAAAGTGAAAGGCACCCATGTGTTGGTGAACAAAGCAGCCATCCAAAGAGTTGGGAAGCTCATCATGAATCAGTATATCTGCCTGTGGTACAGATTTGGTAATGCACTTCTAGGGAGGTGGTTCTGGCCCTCCCCTTCCATTTGTCGCTGTCCTACTAATACAATACTTACCAGTGGTGCAGCTTTGGTGAAGTACACTGTTGCAGCAAAGCAAATGAGAAGCAAGGAGGAAGTGGAGGCAGCCATTGTGTGTGTAGTCAGTAAGCCTCTGCCAGCAGCAAGAAGCCAGTGGGGATTGGCTTTTTATACTCCATCCTCCTACAAAACAGGCAACTTATCAGGTGCCCATATGACTCTAAACCTGCTGATTCCGATTATTTACTTAGTAAGCAGTCCAGCTGTGCCGTTCTTCCATCCATTGGCCTCTTGCAGAAATCCATGGGATTATAGTGTGTGGAATGAAAGACTGCACAGGCGGTGGGAGCAAGAGAATCAGTAACCCACACAAACATGAACCTTGCCTGTTGTGATTAGGCTGTTAGGACTTCGTAAGTGGGGCAAAATGATAAGCAATTCTTGTTTGCTTAGATTTTACTAATCATAGGTTACCCAAAATGTGGTGGCTTTTTATGTATGCTGTGGTGTGCTATGAGTGCCCTGTTCCTGTCTGTGGGAACTTTTTAGGGCCAAAATAGATGACACACCTGACACATTTTGAGAACAGGTGCTCCCCCATCTGTCAAAAGATGTCTGTTTGTCATAGCATATGCTTTTCTTCACCTATGCAGCTTATATTTGATATGCTTTGTTTTGTAGTCTAGTTTCTGAGGCACATATCTTTGAGGAAATCCAGTTGTATGAGAGAAAATGCAGGATCACAAGGAATAGGCATTCGCCTTCACATTTAGTTGGACTATTGCAGTTTGGAGTCAGCCTTGCTTTTCTTCTTGTATTTTTGTCATCTGCTTGGATACCTGGACGCGTTGATTCTCCTATTTAGTGTAGGATATCAGACACCATCATGAATCACAACAGAATTCTGTTTTGTAAATCTCAGCTCTTGTCCATACAAGCTGGCTGGGATAAGAATTACTTGGTTGTTTTGCATCTTATCATTCACATTGAGGAATGGTCCCCTTTACAGAAGATGACAACTGCCACCAAGCAATTATTAATTATCCAGTTAAGTCTGTGTGGTTTTACTGAATGTGCTAGCTCAGAACAATTTTCATTCTCCCTCCACCATTCAACAACTGACTCTTTTGTCCCATGTCATATCATTAGCAAATTTTTTTTTTAAAAAAAACCTTTCTCTTTGCTCCTGTACCTTTTAACAGCATTTTTGTCTGCAGATACCAAGGATTGATAACAGTGGACCTGTTACTTTCAAAAACTTCAGCTGCTGATTCTATAAAGTCTGAAGTGAATCTATAGTATAGATCAAGGGTGAGATGAAGGCTTGATTCCAGATATTGCTGGATTGTAACTCCCACCAGCCTAAGCCAATATGGTGAGCAATGGTGAGAAATGCTAGGAGATGAAGTCTAGAAACATCTGAATTGTTGAACTTAGCCAGCCTGGTGTGCTTCAAAAAACCATTCAAGGCACAAGAAGAAGTTTGGCATTTTAAAATTCTTGTGAGTTTATTAATTTAAATAGCTGTATTGTGTACGTTCTGCCCGATGGATGAGATCTCCAAGGTTATATATCATAAACAGCTTTACAATACATACCCCTCACCTGTCATTTCGAAAGCACAATGACATGCAACATGTTGTTCAAGAAAACAAAAATAAGCCCAAAGACACCTTGGCTAAACAAAAAAACAGAATCTTACTGTTGTCTGCATAGTTGATGAATATTTGTTACGTCAGTACCTGCAGAATGTTAGAATTTGTGTTGGACACACATTGACCAAATCCTGATTAAACAGTCATATCATAATTATGTCCCACACTTTCCTCCTACACCTTTCAATGATCTTCCATGCTGGAGGCAGATGCATTGGGTATAACCTCCTTCAGCTCCCCTTGAAGGACTGATGTAAGCTTCTATTATTTTTTCCCCCTTTCCATCTTCCTTCCTTTTCTTTTCCTAGTCCTTCCAGAGGATGCTTAGCAAATCGTGTCATGTAATAATGGGCAACACTTATAGGGACACATTTCCTCTCCAAGACATTCTATCATAGTGCATTTATTTGCTGTTGGGCTTTAATATATTTATAGATGGGATATTTTAAGCAGTGGTGGCCCTCAGATGATTTTGGGCTGTGCCGGCATAACTTCTCACCATGGGCTATTTGGGCAATTGCTTATGGGGTCAAAAATACCTGGATGTAGTTGCCCACACTTTGTTTAGTTCTTTAAAAACAAACTGTTTTTCTTTAAAAATCAGACTGAAGAACTCTTGTTTTGCAAAACAAATCCAGGTGGAAGAAGACTTTGGGCTGAATTGCAAGTGTTGGACCTGATCTGGACGAAGTTGACTATTTCAGCTATATTAAGGCCCATCGATTTCAATAAGAGAGAGGTGAAATTAGCATAATTTGGAGCAGGGCCTGTCGGTATAGATTTTATTTGCTGCTATTTGTGCTGATAAACAGTAAAAGCCATTCCTAGACTCAGGCTGTAGACAGGGGTCCAAATGTAGAAGTAGTTAGGTGTGTTCATGTCTCATGGGGCAATGTTCATCGTTACCAGTCATTACTGTATATTTGTGTGGACTGCAAGGCACATATGTAAGTCTCTCTTGGTCAGGTAAGGATAGTTTGGTGGAAGAGTACTGGCTTAGAAAGCAAGAGCTCCAATTGCAGTCTCTGGTCTCTTTCTAGATAGGGCTTGGGAAAGACTCCTGACTGAAAGTTTAGAACTGCTGCTGCCAGACAACTTAGACCTGCCTTCCTCAACCTGGTGCCTTTGAAATGCCTTGAACTACCATCTCCACCACTGTCAGCCAGAATAACCAGTGATCATGGGAGATGGGAATTATAGTTTGCAACATATGAAGGGCACTAGTTTGGGGGAAACTAGTAGACAATTAAATGGTTTCAGTATGAAGTAGCTTCCTATGCTCCTGTAGAAGGGAAAATACAGCTGGTGGTCTTACTTTGCTATTGAAGTCTCTATGAAACCACATAGTGCTCCAATGTACAGAATGAGAAGAGACCTCAAGTTACCAGGACCAGACTTTGTTTCCAGCACTAATAGAGTGATGCAAATGATCACAACAATGACAACTACAACGCATCAATTCATAGTGCTTTGGTAGTGTCCTTTCAATTACCCATAATAGCTGGCATATAAGACTCACCTGTGTATAAGACGTGCCCCGTTTATACACTGGCAAATACTGCTTGCCAGCATATAAGACACACCAGTGTATAAGACTCACTCCAATTTCAAACAGTATTTTTCAGGAAAAAAGTGAGTCTTATATGCCAGCAAATACAGTAAGAAAAAAAAATATTTAAAAAGTAGGTTGAATTACTCCATTTAACAACCTGTAATGAAAAGAGTGGCCTGTTGTCAGATCAGAGGGGGATTAGCATGAGGAGTTGGCCTTTCTTATAGGGTAAAGGAGAGGTGTTTATGGAAACATGGATTAATCCACAAATATTCAAACACCTAGTGGATTATCTGGATTCCAAAGCATTTGACGTCCACCCGCTGCTAGTTAGAATACAATTTTCTAATAACAAGGCCTTCCTGGGAGTCAGTATTGTTCTTGAATAGATTTTTTTTTAATTATTCTCCTGCATATCTCAAAGCTGCTTTCCTGTTGCTATGCACTTCTCTCTCACATCTCCAAAATGACATGTGAAATCTTATTGACCACATTCTGGTGATTCACTTTCTGGATTGTCACTTTGCTTGAATAATTTCCAGATGCATGATAGTAAGGCTCCAATAGGATACATAGCTTGGGGCTCTCATCAGGAAATACATTTCTAATAATATCTAATTATTATAGATTGATACTAAAATGTAACATGAAAGTTATTTTGCTTATCCATGTGTTCACAAATATATCCTAAAGGTGGTTTATATGCAGATCACAGTTTATGGTCAGTTTTCAATCTGAAGTATATATTAGAAAATATTTTAGTTCATTCAGGCTGCAATCCTGCACATAGGTACTTACCTGGGAGTAGTCCTGCTGATCTTAATGAGACCTGCTTTGGACAATGTTGCCCTTTAGGAGAACACAGCCAGAACCTTGCTGGGACTAAAGCAATCATTAGACATTTCCAGTATATCCAGTAGAGCTTGGTCTTTAGAGTGTTTACGACTGCATTCAAAATGTGGCTGTAATGTACCCAAGGAAAGCGAACAGATTGCACTGGGCTAGATCTAATTGTTAGCCCCGGCTAACAGATCTATTAAATCAACGGGTCTTACATACGTGTTGGTATAGCAAATCTCATTCTTCCAATGGGTCTAATTTAATTAAGACTAACAATTGGGTTTAGCCCACCGTCTCCAACAAGATCAGGGAAAGATGCCTCTATTGGTAATAATACATCAATACTGTAATATGAAGCAAAGCTCTTCTGCTGGGATTTTGGACAGAGTGTGCTGCACACTTAAATAAATGAATCTTTGGGCACAGCTCCAGCTTGGAAAATAGGGTCTTTAGAGTATGTATTGCTTCTGAGATGCTGAAATGTATCTGTTTTGCACTGTGCTACTGACCCACTCAAAGAAGGGGTGTAGTTTAACTTGGAAGGTCCTGGAGGCACATGAGCACTGATTGTTTCTCAGAGGTAACATGGCTTTTTTACTGTGGTCTATCTAGTCCCAGTAATTCCATGAAAGCAAACATTCCATCTGCTTCCTTTAATCAATAGGCAGCCCACTGGACAAGTCTGTCTAGACAAATGATGTGGAATATAAATAAATCTGCTATGTCAGTTGAAATGGCCTCAGCTCTCATCTTACCATCCCTGCATTTGTTACCTATGGCTATCATTTAAAATCCTCTTGGCTTGATTTAATTAGCAATAAGGAAATAGGAACTTTGTTCCTTAGACAGATAGTTTTGATAGGAAAGGGATTATAAAATCCTATTCTGTTGCATAGAAGGTATAAAAAATTAGAAAATAATTTTTAAAATGAAAATGTTATAAATTGCTTCATAATATTATTACACTTTGGTTACATGTTTACCTATATAGCACCATCAGTGTACGTGGCGCTATAGCCCTCTCCCCAATAAAAACAGACATCCCTGCCAAAAGCTTACGAGATAGGGATACAGAGGCAGAGACTTATTCAATAGAAAAAAGTCTGGTAGAAAAATAATGGAATGATTGAATTAAAATTCAATAGAACTTTTCTTTTTAAAATCAGCTGGGGACTGATAGGTAGAGGGCTTTAAAAGTCTAGAAGTGAATCCCTGTGTCTTCAACTGTCATAGAATCATAAAATAATAGAGTTGGAAGAGGCCAGAGGGGCCATCCAGTCCAACCTCCTGACATACAGGAACCCACATCAAAGCACTCCCAACAGATGACCATCCAGTCTCTGTTTAAAAACCTCCAAAGACGGAGACTCCACCACACTCAGAGGCAGCATATTTCAATGCCAGACAGCTCTGACTACCAGGAAGTTCCTCCTGAGGTTCAACGGGAATCTCTTTTCCTGTAGTTTGAATCCACTTCTCCTTGTCCTAGTTTCTGGAGTTGTGGAAAACAATCCCGTTCCCTCTTTGATATGACAGCCTTTCAAATATTTGAACATGGCTATCACGTCCCCTTTTAGCCTTCTTTTCTGCAGACTAAACATACCCAGCTTCCTAAGCTGTTCCTTGTAGGGCATGGCTTCCAGACCGTCCACCATTTTGGTCACCCAGCTCTGGACACGTTCGAGCTTGTCAATATCCTTCATGAAATGAGGTGCCCAGAACTGGACACAGTATTCCAGATGAGGTCTGACCAAAGCAGAAGTGACTATGCCAGTGCTAAATGAGAGCTGGGGTGGTGTAGCAGTTTGAGCACTGGACATGCTCTCAGATCCAGGAAACCCCTGATAGGTTCATCTTAGGGCTGCCTTAACTCAGATATGACTTGAAGGCACACAACAACAACAAGTACTAAATTAGGTTCTCTTTTTTTCTTTGTCTTTATCAGATGCTTGACAGACAAGAACAGTGCAGCCCTCTGTATGATGGAAACTGCTGTACCTGTTGAATTTGACCACTGCAGGGGGTAAGCATTTTGCTCAGTTAGTTTTTAATGAGAACTTACACACATTGAAAAAAGGTTCTCCAAAAAAAGAAGATAAAGCAGCATTTTCTAGAGGTGGTAGCCAGAGATGAGGATGCAGCTGGCTGCTGGGAAAAGCACCACTTCTGAATTCCTCTTTGTTGTTGTATAACAGGTAGCGGACACTTCTAGAGAAGTTGGCAGCCTTGTCTCCAAAAGCACTGCTGACACACCAGAAGGAGACTTTGCCTTTTCTGTTCTCACAAGCGGCTCAGCAGGGGAGCAAGCAGTAGACCAGATGATCATTCGGTATCTTCCAGATTGTGGCTGGTATGCTGTTGAGCACTTACAAACATGTAAGCTAGACTTATGCATCTGTAGCAGATCTGCAGTCATAGTTTCTACATAATTATGATCATGACTTTATTACCACAATCATAACTGTCCGCTAGATCTACTTTACAGGATATCATCTATGTTGAAAGGAGGGGTCAATTCTACTGGCACTTGGTACACAGACAGATGATGCTTCCACCCACTGCTGCCAGCTAGTGAGACTATATGACAATCAGAAGCAAGACCACTGCTACACTTCCTTTTTGCAGCCTTGTTGGTTGGTGGGAGGCGGTGGAAATGCCACCTCCACAAACTCCAGTAGCAGCAGAATGGGTCCCTTTCTCTTTGCACAGCTGATACCCAGGAGAGTAAGTGAGTGGAGGTGGCCAGGAAACACTAGATAGGTATGCAATGAAGCTAGTTATGTAATTAAGAAGTGCATGCAGAATTCTGGCCCATATTTCTAGATCCCAGGCCTGTGCCTTGCCCTTTAGTATCTGGGAGATTCATATGCACATTTGTCACATGTTGTTAATGTCTGCGACTACCACATTCCAATTTCCTAATGTGCTGAGCGGGGCAGAAAGTGTCCATGGCTACCTTACCACAAATGCAAAATGTTGTTGGGCTGCAACTCTCATAATATTTAACCATTGGTTATGTTAGGGCGATGGGAGTTGAAGCCCAAGAACATCTGGAGGGCACACATTTCACATCCCCACTTTTCTGTCAATTGCTTTTTAAAATATAATTAAAAACACCTTAGTTTGTTTGTTTTTAAAACTGTTCATTCCACAACAAATATGAGTTTGTCTTTACCCTGAGGCAACGAGAAGGGGAAAGAGACAAAGAGAAGATGGAAATGGGACTTGATCCTTTCCCAACCTTTGACTGCCACGGAAAACATATAGCATCCACAGACATATAACTTGTCTAGAACTTGTAGTTATTTTTTAAATACTAGGACAAATAGCCTATATTTGGCACATATTATTCTTTGGCTAGAATAATATAGAATCATAGAATCACAGAATCATAGAAATGTAGAGTTGGAAGAGACCACATGGGCCATCCAGTCCAACCCCCTGCCATGCAGGAACACCCTCAAAGCACTCCCGACAGATGGCCATCCAGGCTCTGCTTAAAAACCTCCAAAGAAGAAGACTCGACTACACTCCGAGGCAGCATATTCCACTGCCAAACAGCCCTGACTGTCAGGAAGTTCTTCCTGAGGTTCAGGTGGAATCTCCTTTCCTGCAGCTTAAATCCATATAATCCATAATATAATATAACTGAGTTATGAGCAGCAGGGCTAGCCCTTCCATTAGACTTTGTGGGCAAAATCCCATAGCCCCTCCCCATATTTTTTTTTTAAAACACTTTTCCCAGTGGGTGAACTCCTCCATGGCTCAAAACCATAGCAAAAACTGCAATTCCCATCCTATTCTCCCAACTGAAAAATCAGCCAAAATCAAAAATGAAAGTGATGCAACAAAACCAGGAATGATGCTTCTTATCACATGAGGCACACTGATGCAATTCATTGGTGAGCACCGGGGTGAAAATTGCTCCCCGTTCCTTTGTAGTTGCCCATCTCTGCATTAGACAGAGGGACATGATCATCTCAGCTGGCAGATACTGAGTGATGTGGAGTAGTTGTCACCCTCTGATGGAATATAGAGTAGTGTCATTTTGATAATACATTCTTCATGCTGTCAAGTGAAGCAGAACTTGTTTTCATTCACATCTCTTGAGGAAATAGTCAGCTTTCAGTCTAAGCAGTTTCTGTAGATAGATTTCAGGGGTGAGGATCTTATGTTTTACTCTTTGGCACCAAAATCTCTCAAACTGGCCTTGGTGAGCAGCAGACAGGATATAGGAAAACTAACCCTAAAAACATATTTAAGACATGTGTTCCCTGCAAGGCCATGTAAAGAAGTTGGCTTGCACGGAGCACATGTTTTTCTAAACACCTTGAATATAGCTTTAGGAATCTCATACACATGAAATCAATCCTTTAAAAATCCTATATGCTTATTTTCTCCCCAAACATAAACCTCCAAGCTGTGAGTGGGAAGATGGCAGAGGAGAAAAACTGAAGCTTCTATGGATTAAAAATGAAAAAGGGCACTCAAACATCTGCTATATTCCATGGTAAAGATTCAGATCACCCTCTCCCTGCAGCCATTCTCCTTCTTGTTTCTTAAAGTAGGTCTCATGTACTATAGTTCAATAACAGAGTATGTGCTTTGTAAGCAGAAGATCCCAGATTCATTCCTTGATATCTTGTATCTCTTGGAGAGCCACAGCCAGTCAGAATAGGCAGCTAGATGGACCAAGATTGCTAACATAGTGCTGTGGTTTGGGTATTGGACTGTAACTTTATAGAGACCAGAGTTTGAATCCCCACTTGGCCATGGAAATCCACTGGTTGACACTGGGCAAGTCACTCTCTCAGAGGAAGGCAAAGGTGAACTCCATTTGAACAAATTATGCCAAGAAACCCTGTGACAGCTTTGCCTTAGGGTCATCATAGTGTGAAAACAACTTGAAAGCACACAACAACAAGATGGATCAATGGTCTGACTGTGTATTAAGTGGTTTCCTATGTTCCAGTTTTGTATAGTGGCCAAGGAAGGATGATTTCTTCATTATGTGGTGATGTCTGTCTGAATCGATTCCTACTTTGTGTTTGTATGTGCCTTCAAGTCACCTGTTGACTTCTTGTGACCCCATGGCTTTCTTAAGGTCTTCTTAGGTGAGAAATACCCAGAGGTGGTTTACCATTCCCTTTCTCGGAAACTTAGCCCACAGGCTATTGTATTCTGCAGTTCCCCATCTAAACACTAACCAGGCCTGATCCTGTTTAGCTTCTGAGACTTATCTCAGGATCTGGTACCTTCTGGTATATAGCGTATTTATGCTACACACATGCCAGTGAGGTGCTGGAGAGCCATATCAGACCTGTTTAGATCAGGACAATGATGCTAGTTTTCTTTTAGGTGTCTCTGTGTGTGGGAGGGGACTTAATGCTTTCAGCATACTATTTTCCAATGAAGATAATCTCCTGCACAGTAAGCCATCATGTGGCAAATAAGCTGGAGGGACATTTTGATTGAGAAAGTAGTGCCAGGGAAAGGGTCCCTTCCTTTTCTAACAGGATGGTTCTGATCTAGCTCACCCTGTCCTCTTCCTCCTGGCCACTCTCGAAACCCCAAATGAAAAAAGACAGAATTACAGACCTCTATTGCCTTGTTCTGTGTGGCTATAATCTATTCTTTCTAGGACCTTCTCCCATTTTATTAACAAGCCTGCTTCTTCCTTATATATTGTTCTCTCTACATGTTTCCTAAGAAGAAAAGGTAAGAGGTGACATGATAACTATGTTTAAAAATTTGAAGGGCTGTCATATGGAGAATGGTGCAAGCCTGTTTTCTGTTGCTCCACATACTAGGACATGGAGCAACGGCTTCAAACTTCAGGAAAAAGAGATTTCATCTAAACATTAAGAAGAACTTTCTGATAGTAAGAGCAGTTTGACAGTGGAATGCATTGCCTTAGAGTGTGGTGGAGTCTACTTCTTTGGAGGTTTTTAAACAAAGGTCAGATGGCCATCTGCTGGGAATGCTTTGATGGTATATTCCTGCATGGCAAGAGGTTGGACTCCATGGCCCTTGTGGTCTCTTCCAGTTCTATGATTCTGTGATTTGATTCTAATGGAAAAACAGTGCTTCAGTTCTCAAGGGAATTCAGATCATTTTAAAACCTCTCTTCCTTGCTCTTGTGCTTTAAGGTTTCCCTCTCTGGGCTGAGCTGAATCTGTAATTTGTTGTTGGGTCAACTCCCCCTTCCCCCCATCCCTCCCCCATACCAAGTTCTACATGGACTTTATTGTTTTTCTGGGACTCTTTTACTTGACTTGAAAACACTAAAACCTATGACTTGACTGGAAAACACTAACCCTCTGAAAAACAAAGAAACCAGCTTAGCTCTAAACATGCTTTTTTTTTTAAACAAAGGATGACAGCTGTCATTAGAGGTGAGAGGCTGATGGTTTTTGTTTTCTTTTAAATCTATTGAGCTAAGAAGGGAGTACTGATGTATATCTAAAGGCATAAGGAAACAGAAATGGATAAGGTAATAAGGACCAGGTGAGGCAATACATTAATAGCCATCCCTGGTACTTCATATTATTCAGTTGCCAATCATATCATCGTCGGTCCTATATTTCTGCACCACGATGATCTAAGGTAAAAGGGAGTGTTGTTTTCCTCCTGGAGTTCTCACTTGTCCTTGCTAAAAATCTACATTTTTGGTATTTAACAGGTCACTTCATTAAAGGAAAGAAACCTTTAAAGCTCTTTGGTTTGTTGGGTTGGTCACGTGATCAACCAGTGCTTAGAGCAAGAACTTCTGAGGATGTGTCCCAAGAGGAAAAAGAGAGCAATTTGGGATCGGGTGTCTTGGGCTCTTCAAGCAAATGCTGGAGAAACAGCTAGTCTGATCAGTGGTGGTTGAACTCTGGAGTCTGGAACTGCACCGCTGCTGCCTTGCCTAGTATACCCTCAGCTGGCTAGCAGTCGTGGTGTCTGCTATTCCTTTGCTTTTCTCAAAATGGAGATCTTCTGAGTTTATAGCAGAGATTTATATCTCAAAAAATGGAGGAAAAATATTTCTTGCTCTTCTTGCACCCTGCATTCCTGGTGGCAGAGCTTGGAATTAACAATTAACATGTTAATTTGTTAACCACTGATTCCATTCTCAGTCATTTCACTTATCTTTCTAGACTCCCCAGTTAACACTGGAGTTAAAAATGTGGTTGGGTGATGTAGGTTGTTAAAATTCATTGTATAGGTGCATCTCCCTCTGTTACATTGAGTAGAACAGAAAGGTGTGCTGCCTCTGGAGAAGAAATACTTAATTTGGAGGCAATTTGTCACGTGGCTTTGTTGTGAGGCAGTGTGTAATCCAGTTGTGTGTAATCTAATCCAGTGTCTTTGAGGAGATAGCAGGGAGGGGAGAGGGGGAGAGAGAACTTTCTGGAGCTCAATTCAGATAGCTGGATTTGTGAAGCAAAACAGGAACTAAGATCTCTTTCAGACTACATAGATACAACATTTTGATACCACTCCAACTGCCATGGCTGCATCTCGTAGAATCCTGGTGTTTGTAGTATGGTGAGGTATTTAGACCCAGAGAGCACCTTGCCAAGCTATAAATCCCAGGACTCCACGAGATGGAGGCAGGCAGTTAAAGCGATACCAAAGGATTTCTTTTTGTTTAGTGTGAAAGAGAGTTAAGTTTGGGAATGAGGAAAAACAGAAGAACAGTAAAGAAAAAAGAGAATGAAAAAAAAATGGGGGTGCGAGGGGGTGATTAGTTTGCTTAGTAGGAGGCCAAGACTCCTGCTAAGCAGAAAGGAGCCTTTCAGAATGCCTCCATGGGCTTCTGTGGAAGGCAAGCATACAGCTCAGGAAGGGGAAGACATGTAGGTGTAGCCACCGGTGGACTGTACCCTGCTTTTCCTCCCCCTCAGACTGCAGCAGTTGCGTAGGGACGTGGGGTGGGGGAGCAATTTGCCCCGGGCAGCAGTGTTTTTAGGGCATCCTGGCCCATAGCCGTGCCCCCACGCATCCTGCCCACGTCCCCGCGCACGCTGGCCATGCCCTCAAGCACTGCAGCCGCATCCTCACACACAGTGGCCGTGCCCCTTGAGCCGTAGCCTCACCCTTTCCCGCCCCCCCTCCACACACTCCAAGCTCCGCCACGGGAGCCCAGACCAGTTACCTCTTCGTTGTCTGAATTGCATTCCCCTCCTCTCTCCGCAGATAAGCAGCAGAAGCCTCTCCCATGACTTGACAGCTGTCTTGGGGAGGTTTCAGAGGTATAGAAAATTTTTCCCCTGTGCCCTGTTCAAAAAGAGATATATGTATGCAGATGCCATACTTACACATGTATGTCACTAACAGAATGCCACCCAATGTCTGCATGACACTTTTACATTTTTATTTTTGCATGCAAATGATGCGTCACATGCAAGAGGACCAGTGGTATAGTGAAGGTAGAAGAAGGTAGAAGAAGATCTAGATTTGTTGTTGTTGTTGTTGAGCAAGGATTATGACATCATTTGCCATCACCACCACCCTGACCCTGAGCTTAGCTGGAAGTCCTACAATAACAGAAGGAAAAATGGGTTTCTCCTGCAATGATGTATTGTTTATGAGTTGTTCCTTTTCTTACCCAAATTATTTGGGTGTGATTATACAAAAGATCCATTCTTGCTAAAGATGAAAACTCTTTGAAATTGTTCTTGCCCAGCCCAGCCACCTGCACTTTTGAACTCTCTGTGAGAGTGTTTCCGTAGAGGCTGCTCTAGTGATGGCCTGAACTTCAGATTTCACCACTACACCATTTCTCTGATCAGAACCAAAGTGTTTGCCTCTCTGAGATAAAGGAAGAAGATGGAGACCCCCAACACTCTACATACAAAGGTGTACTGGGCCAGCAGTTGAATTTTATATCAACACAGGTAACAGGAAAGTGTCCTTGAATGAACCAGAGAGCAACAGGATAGTTTAGAGGGTCCAGAACAGGCCCTATGGCACACAGTGGCATGTCTTCCAACACAGGCTAATGGCTAGAAAGGGGGACTGTTGTCTCTTCCAGCATCTGTCTCCTGAAGTGGTTGCCCCATTCTGACTAATTATAGGGACATCTCTGACTCTGATCACATGTGATACCACTTGGAATACATCCTTGTCTGATTTTGGGAGTTAAGCAAAGCTGGGCCTGGCTACTTCTTAGATGGGAGGCCACCAAGTCAGACTGGAGAAGAATGACACCTGAATCCTTGGCAAGGCACTTCCAAGGCCCTTTTCGCATGGTATTTTCCATACGAAAGGGCGCCTGGACCGTCGCGCAATTGTGAGGAGTGATCTGCACGACGCACTCACAATCGCGCGATGCTCCAGGGGCTGGCAGGCGCCGATCACTCACCTTTTCATTTTCGGCTAGAAGCTGAAAATGGTGCGCGATCGCACATTGCTCCCGGGAACCATGCGCACTTACCTGGCATGCAGAGCCCCTGAAGCTGCGCCGGCCGCGCTTCCTGCCCCAGCGCAGCCTGGGAAACTCCCAGGCTGCGCTGCAGAAGGAAGAGACAGGACTCTCACGTGAACAGGCAGCTTGTGTAGAGCTAAAGGACACAAGAGCCTCTTGCCGGAGGCTACTTGCGCGATCCCTGCACCCCAGTGCTGGAAGAAGATAAGGTGCGGAAAGGGCCCAAGTCAGGGATTCTAACACTGGATTAAATGGACCGTAGTCTGACTCAATAGAAGGCAGTTTCCTATGTTTTTATGTGATGTTCAACACTCTCACACATCATAGGAGTGAGAACTGAGTGGGATGGTGTGATGTGTGGACCAGCTCTTAATGTGGTGAAGCTTGTCTGCTAATAATTGGCTCCTTTTGCAAAAACTGGGCAGGAACAAATAAATCTGGCTTGCTGGCTTCACTGTGCAAGTCTGTTGCTAAGTGCCAGCCAAAGAAGATTAACAGATCACAAATTGAATTAGATTGGCAGTCAGTGCCTTTGTGTAATTATAAATTTCATTTGCTATTTTGCTGTTCACATTCTCTAATATAAAGCTCATGCTTTTCCAGTGGGATAGCTTTAATTTTTTGGCTGTCAGCCTGATTTCTCTATTCATTGCTTGTAGAACTATTGCCTAAAATGGCTTTACTTTTTGTTTTTGCGAAAAAAAAAGGAAAAGGCCTAGTTCCCCCCACCCTGTCGCCATTGCTTTGCCACACTTGTTTCCTGGCTAGAGATGGAATAAGTTAAATGTGATGGATGAGGCTCTAGAACTTTCTAGCTGAGAATTCAAATGCCCTTCGAAGTACATTTTTGTGCCTTTGGGACTGGCCACATTATTTTTGATGCTGAACAGTGCACAATATGGGTTTGGGATATCCCCTCGCCCTTAGGAGCAGCACAGCTGTCTTTGCTCTTGATTTATTAAAGTATATAATTTAATGGTCCAGAATTCACTTAACCTGTATGTTACCATACAGGCAAAGTCACTATAGTCAATCAACCCAAAGGCTTGAGAAGGAGATTCCTATGTCTGAAGGCACTGAGTTCATTTCCATATTTGATTGAAGGCTCTTTCACACTACACATTAATAGCATTATGATCCTACTTTAACTGCCATGGCTACATCCTATGCTATCCTGACAA
The DNA here is from genome assembly GCA_030412105.1 of Cyclura pinguis. NCBI lineage: Eukaryota > Metazoa > Chordata > Lepidosauria > Squamata > Iguanidae > Cyclura > Cyclura pinguis. The sequence continues at coordinate 207,711,833 of CM059602.1, read as the reverse complement.
TCGTAATTTGGTGAGGCAATAGAGCTCTCTGGCTGAGAATTCTAAATTCTTCTCCCTAAAATGCAAAGGTATGTTGCCATTAAAGTGGACTCATAACTCTAGAACTGTATAGTTTGAACTCTATTAACTGTATAGTTTGAAGGGCTCATCATGCTTGAACTCAAGAGTCTGGGTGTGGGTAGCTCACAATCAAAAGTAATTTTCACTCTTGAAGAATTTATGAATGCTATCTATCTTGATCTGCCAAACAATCAAAACTATGGAGTTGGTCACATCCACTCTGATTGTTTACTCCTTAGGCTGGGTCTTGTTTTCATCTAGACTCTGCCTGTAAGTAAGATAATACACCTGTCTCCTGAATTGTTTTGCCTTCTGACCTCACTTTATGAAAGCATTCTTCTCACTCCTGTTCCATCTGTTCCCATAGTAATAAAAGAGAGTTCTGTACATTAAGTTAAATGAGCTTAAATGTAATGGAGAAAGTGAGTATCAGCATGTGTATAGAAAGGATTGTGTTCCACAAATTAGCCATTAGGAATTTTAAAAGTGTGTCTCTAAAGCTTATGATGGTCAGGCTTTGGAGACATTTTTTCAAAATGCACCAAGGTTGATTTTCAGGTTGGTTTCTCCTGAAGAAGACCATATGGATCTCCTAACTGAAACATGTTGGGTTGATTTGCAATATTTTTTTTTAAAAAATAAAAATTCCTGAGACCCAGTCTCATCTTAGCACCAAATTTTAATGGATTTTTCCAATCCCCCCGCCTCACCTTTTAAATATAAATTTAAGCCAACTGCCTGCCTGATGCAGAAAATCCAGACTAGAGCATTCTAGACAGATGGGTATCCAACTTTTGCTTGAAAACCTGAAAATTTTCTTGTCCTCTTCCATGTGAGAGCCCTTTGGGTATTTTTAAAGTGCTATCCAAGGCCACTCTGTCATCCCCTAGAAAAACATAAGCTAAGATCCTACATTGCACCTGTACAGTGTAAATTTACACTCATGTAGTTAAGCAGTGTTTCCATTACATCACCCTTTTCATTGAATACCAACACTGTGTAGCTCAATTTGTCTATACAAATGTGTTTGTTGTTTCCACAATCACAGTGACTCAAGGGGTAAATTGAAGGTACTGATGACTAGATATGCACCATCCAAGAATGCACAACTGCATGTGGAACAGTTACACTTGTGAAACTCAGCTTACACAATTGTGAACTGAGTATGGACATTACACCATGACCAAATAGTACAACCACGTGAGGAAAATTACCTTTCTCTAAAACGGCAACAGGCAGAGGCGTCTCTAACATAAACAGCGGCTAGGGCAAGGATGGAAGTTGCACCCTTACCTCCTCTGTTGCTTCTGACACTGCTTTTTTGTGCCCTCTGGCATTGGCACCCAGGGCATGTATCCTACTTTCCCCACCCTAGATATGCCTCTTCCATCAGGATGTCTGCAGAGCTATTGCCTAAAAGGGCTTTACTTTTTGTTTTTGGAAAAAAAAAAAAGGGAAAGGCCTAGTCCCACACCCATTTCTTTCAACTTCACAAGACTTTTGTTGCAACTGCTGACCCTCTTGGTAGCACTTCTTTGAGCCCCTTCCGGTTTGTCAACGTGTTTCTTAAAGTGTTACACCAGTAGTGGATGAGAACCGAGTAGTGCAGTATGCATGTACAGATTCATGTATGTGTGGGATGCACAGATGTGCGCACACCTTCATCTGTCAGCGGAACAGAGCACTCTATGCATTTCATGAAAATGACAAACTTTCAGAAGCTTGTGAAGTCTTAAAAATACCTTGTCTCTCATTTCTGTTGCATCAGACACAGTTAGACCTCTGGAATTTGTCACTTGCTGTGGGCAATGTCTCTTAGGTGTCTACCATTTCATTTGTGAGCAAGACTGGCTTAAGCCATTTTGCTACCTGAGGTCAAACTGCAAATGGGACTTCTCCACCAATATAAGGTTCATTGCACTCAAACTCAGCCAATATTTTGGTACAGAAGATCCCACAATTACTTCTTGCTGTCCCTAGCAATAAAAATACAATAATATCAAATTTAATAGACAACAATTCACTGCTCTTTTGATGACATTCAAAATCTGTAGGCAGGGAGAACAGCTACTGGCCAGAATCATGGTGGTAACTTATGCTGGTATCACATCCTGTTTGTGCTAGCAAATGTGTTTTTCCAGCCATTGCTGGAGAAGGTATTCCTATTCACAACCTTCTTGCACAACGCCCCCCCCCCCACTTCTGTGCAATGGACATTTTTTATCACTCCCATGCACAATTAGTGACTAGGAAGGTGGGTGCCTGGCTGCAGTTCTACAGTTTGTAGAAAAGAACTGGTTTTTGACCTCCTGGACCTCCAGTGAGTTGCTGCAGAATCCAGTGGGAAGCCCAGTGCCCAGTCACTCACTGAGGATCTGGAAAGACATTTTTTTCCTTGTAATTCTGACTTTAGAGCTGCTGTCCTCCCTGGCCCCTAACTGGAGGGGGGGGGCATTATCTGGTGCTGGAAAGGTCTTTTCTGCAGGGGGTGGGGATGAAGCTGTTACCGCTGTTTCTAGCCCGAGCTTGTGGGATATTAAGATATCACTTGATATCAATAATTTGGCCTTCTTTACCCATTCCTCTCCACGTGCTTGCGAGGCCCCCAGACAAGCACACAGGCGCGGCCGACAATAGCCGAACCATTCACATCCCGATCTAGGCAGGCCAGTCATTGCCGAATGCAGCTTCAGGAGACCTCAAGGCAAGTACCACATTATGTATGCACGCTACTTACAAAAGATCCCCTGCCCCGCGCAGGCAGCTTGATGAGCGGACTATACAACTCTCAAGCACTCCGCGTTTGCGTACTGGCTACTCTATTGACAATCTGGTCATAACTCAATCATCTAAAGTACTGACCTTTTGGAGGCTTTGTCTCCAGCCTGAAACTCATTGTTATCCCCAAGTACGGACTAGCCTGCGGCCACAATTTTCCCTATAAGAACCCGACTTTGAGCGTCTCGTTGGATCGCTCGTGACTTGCCTCCCGAATTGCTGTGTCTCCGTTTGACGAGCCTCCCCTCAGCCCCACGTGCTGAGAATCCACGCTCCCCAGCTTCTTTGCTTTTACTGGGCTTCAGGACAGGTATAGTATGTCCCATACCAAACCTCCTCTCCAAATCCTTCTATCCAACTCCTACCTTTTATTTCTATAGCTCTCTGTGTGAGTGTGTTGCATACACGTGTTTGACTGTATTTCAATAAAACAATTATTATTATTAACTTCTGCCTTATCATTGACTCGGCCTGACCCCGTAGACATAGGGCTCAAGATCTCGCTACGTTACCCTGCCTCTCGCATTGCTAACTAGTGCTCTTTGCTAATTCCCTCCCCATTGTTGTGAGCACATTTAGGTGTCCCTCCCGGGAACCCCAGAAATCAGGATAACAAAGCCCAGCAGAGATATGATGCCCGAGTCTTATGTTTCACCTGTATGCTATAGGATCTTAGCTTCAATTTGCCTAAGGGGAGGACTGTCCTGGCCATGAGGCCCTGTTCCACATAGCTGTTGTAGTTTTAAGCACACTATGTAACAGAAGTAACATTCCTCCCAGAAGTTGAATATTTGGCCTTGACAGATTAAATATGACTCAATAGCCAGTATTTCAAAACACAATCTCCAACTCGACAGGAAATATATATGGTTTCCTGTTGAAGTGTGCTTTGCTTAACCTGGCCCTTTCACACTGCACAATTATAGCATTATGAGTCCACTTTAACTGCCATGGCTGCATCCTATGGAATTCTGTCACTTGTAGTTTGATGAGGCACCAGAGCTCTCTGGCTCAGAATTCTAAATATCCCGTCTGCTGAGACCAGAATTCCACAGGATGTTGCCACGGCAGTGAAAGTGGAATCATAGTGCCATGGTTCATGCTATGTTGAACCCTAGTGCTATATAGTGGGAAAGAGTGCCGAGACTATTTTGATTGGGTTTAAATAGTCTTGTTTTAACTAGTCAAATTGTTTAATGCATATTTAGCCTGTTTAATTTTTATTGCCTTTATTGCCTTTATTGCCTAAATTGGTTAAAATGGTTTTATTGCATACCACTCTTGAGATGCGTCTATGAGGACCAAATGTGCATTTATTATCTGTGCCATCAGAAAGGTCCTAGCAGCTTTCTTCAGATACAGGCCCGCAGCAGCACCCACTGCATTTTTTCAAATGTAGAGATACCAAGGTATGACACCACATCTAGATAAGGCTGGTGTCTGTCCATATGGGGAGAGAAAAGGAGGTGCTAATCTGATGCCCTTTAACCTCACCCACACTGAGTCCAGTCTATGTAGATGTTTCCACCACTGGCTGAGGGTTAGAAGGTAATGCCTTACTTGCTTGAAGTGTTTACTTTGATTATCTGCTTTTACAATGGGCCAGCAGTTTTGTCTCACTGCCAAAGGTTGCTGTAACAAAATCTGGCCTGTCTGTTTTGTGTCTCCCTCATTTCTTTTCACTTTCAAAAACAGTATTTTCTACATTTAGCTCTGTTGTGCAAACTGCTCTTGAAACGCACGAGGCCCACCAGGCATTTTCAGATGGCATGTTCCAGAAGTCCTAGCCAATATGTAAAGCATGCTGGGAGTTGCAGTCCAACTTTTATCTAGAGTGTCATGAATCCTACACCTCCTCTACATCATAGGCATCCAAATCCACCTTAAGTATTGTCAATATTTACCTTCCCAAATGTGATCATTGTGCCATCTAGTGGCAAACCATGAGAACGATAGTGCGCGCTTTGAGGAAGTGAGATCCACAGCAAAGGTTTACTACTTGATTTTGTCTATTACCTTCATTCCGTTTTATGAAACAAGACTATAAACTGCTCTGCTGCCCCTCACACTAGACGTATTTGAGAGAAAGATATGAGCTAATCAACAGTCACTGGCACTACAAAGCTCAGGAATCCTTCGATTACTAATTACTCTTGCTCATTCCATGGGGGACCAAAGTACACACAACTTGAGAAATCACTGATTTCGGATTAAAACAGGTGTGACATCAATGGCGTCAAACTGGGGCAGGATACCATGCACTGATGCTGTCATACAGCCCTTGGGAAGACAGAGCCTTGGTTGCTTAGTGTGGGAGTGGGAAACATGCAAGCATCTAGACGTCACTGGACTACAAGTCCCAGCAGCCCCTGTAAATGTAACCAGTGGTAATGAATGCTGAGAGCTGAAGTTCAGCAACACCTGCATATTTCATCCGTAGTAAGTTGGATCCAGAATTAATCTTGCTTAGCTTGAAATCTTAGCTTGAACTAAAGAAGCCATGGGAGAAAAGCCCAAATTTGAATGACGGTCATGGCATCATTCAAGGGTGGAGAGAGGAGTATTACTTTTCCCTCAACACTGATTCCTCAGAGTAACCATCTTCTCCCAACTACTTACTAGGGTTATTAGTTGCAGCAGTGAAAAATGTGCAGGTACTTGTATTTGTATCTACAGTAGGACACCCGTATCTGCAGGGGATTGGTTCTGCCCCCCCCTTGAGGATACTGAAATCTGCAGATAGCACTGAACACCGTCCTGCCGCCAGCCCCAGGCCTGATCGCGGTGGTGGCAGGTGGGAAAACAGTGGGGAGCGCAGGATCCTGAGCATGGCAGCTGGGGGTGAGAGAACAGCGAGGAACATGATCCCGTGCTTCCCTGCTGGCCACTGCCATGACTGGGCCCGGGGCTGGTGGCAGGAGGTGGGAAAACAGCAAGGAGTTCAATCCCCGCTGTTTTCCCGCCAGCCGCCCCACAATCGGGCCTGGGGCTGGAGGCAGGAGGTGGGAAAACAGCAAGAAGTGTCATCCTGCGCTTTCCCATTTTCCTGCCGGCTGCCACTGCAATCCCTTGAAACACTGTTAGCAATATACGTGTGTGTTAAGTGTGGCTTACACACCTGTTTTTGGATGAGGTATGGGGACCCTAAAGGCACCAGAACCTGCCTGATCTTGGAAGCGAAACAGAGTCCATCCTGGTTAGTACTTGGATGGGAGACTAATGAATGCCAGGTGTTGTCAGCTGTATTTCAGAGGAAGGAACTGGCAAAATCACTACTCCCTGCCTAAAATGGATGGTGTTGCCTTAGCTGATAGCTGATTTGAAGGCACATGTGCACACATGGAAACTTGCCCACGATTAAGCACCACTGAACAACTGAGACTTGTCATAAGAGTCATGAGGCAATGGACTCTTCCCCATTCATTCATGTAATTGCACTCTTCATGTAGGACATCCCCCAATAGAGATATTTCCTCAGTGATAGGCTTATCACACATTCCTGAGAACTAGACCTATGTCTCAACACTCTGATCAATAATTAACTCAATGTTCCATTTAGTGTGTTGCCTGTTAGAACAACTTCTTACTCTTTTCTGAGCAGAATGCAAGGCAACTTGAAAATGTGCAGTCCTAAATGCATTACTTGGATTAAAATTGTACTAAATGAGGCTGAATTCTGGACAAAGGTTTCTTCACACAGTTTTCAAATTCACTTTGTTAAAAATTAACCTTTAGTAAACTGTGCCAGAAAATATAAACAACAGTTCTGTTTAAATTAGCTAGCTAAAGTACGTTTTTCAGCTACTATAAATAATACAATGACAAAAATATGTTTTTATTTATTTGAAAATCCATAAAAAAATTACAGCACAATGGTCCCACCTTTCAAATATGAAGTCAGTGCAAAACCAAGTTTAGTTACATAAAATAAGAGACCACAAAGTTAAAGGCCCACAAATCCTTATCACCTCTTGAAAACAAGCTGGTTAATAGCTCTATTCCCAATGGGAGGGGCATATACATACATTTTAACGTGCTACCAATGTAGTTTTCGTCTCAACATAAAATTGCAACATACATGTACAACTTAGTACAAAAGATGCTGCGGATTAAAAACAGGAGAAAAAATGAGTACAGTGGTTGACATTCTGGTAAAAAAAAAAGGTCCTTGAATTTATGTTTTCAGCTGCCCCCCATTAAAATATATTTATCATGATATGCTTTGCTTTCTTATCAACTATGCATATTATGTACATAACGACAGATATAGGAAAAGTGGCTAGTGCAACAGTCAGGTGTACTTATTGCTATCAAAGGCATTTATAGCAGGCATGATACAAACAATAAAAAGGTCTAAAAATAACACAAGGGTAACAAGTCAGTTTCATAGTTTAGTGGCGTAGGGGGTCTGAGCTCGTTCCTTCCCTGTCTAATTCTCCTTTCGCTAAACCACATTCACTCTTCTGTATATACTTACATGTACATACTACAGAACTATAACATCACTGAGTCTTTCAAAAAAGTCAACCTATCTTGCATTGATAGATGGAAACACACTTATTTTCAATTATTTCAACTGATGAAGTTAGTGTCTGTGCTCCAAATGGATCAGCTACCTCAGCCAAAAGGAACAGTACAACCCTTCTGGGCAGCTGAGTGTCAGAACTCTTGTGCCCATATGAGCTATCTAATTCATTTTGTAGTTATAGACCACTGTTTTGTAACTCCAGTTTCACTAATTACACGCTGAACCTAACAGTACAATTCTGTGCATATTTACTTAAAGACTGAACATGCTCAGTGAGTGTGGAATGGTAACTGACTGTTGCTGGGGTGCAGACAGGGACAGGAGGCAGGAAAACAACACAGAAGGGAGTAGAATGTAGCATCCAGAAAAGGGCACACAATTAGCTGTTTGCCTGAAAAAGAGCTCTGTATACTGCAACAGTTTGCTGCACTTGGCCTTTCAAATGCTTGTCATCCTAGAAGCCCTCAGAAAGACTGCAATGGCCTCTTCTGACACATTTTCAAACAATATTTGAATGCAAATAAATCAGGATCATCTTTGAAATCAGATGTGAACCATATGAAAACAAGATTTCACTAAATTCTGTTCTTTATACCACCTCTTCACATTAATCTTTGCTTTTAAGCGTTGGGAAATCCACTGATGTAAGTTAGTTTCTGAAAACTATCTAAGAATGAAATGTGATATCTGCTTTTTTAAAGAACTTGCTGTTGTCATCATACAGCCCTAACTAAAAAACTAGTCGCTGTCATCCTGCAGTGGGAGACAAGACATAAAGTTCCACCCAGGCAGAACAACGTCTCATCTCCTCTCTGAAAAAAACCCACTTTCCCACAGATGCCGCCCGAACACAACCACGTAGCGGCCGACAGAGAGCAAGGGTGGCAGATGAGCAGTGTCAGGCTAAGTTCCTATAGCCTGATGTACAATGACATTATCCAGCAGGACCTCTGGAAGACCCCAAAAGGTGCAAGGGGATACTTCATCATTGTGCATCTGGCTATAGGACCATAGCGCAATGCCTCTTGGTTGCTTTCTATTAGTTACTACCTGGTTGTGTTGTGGGGGAAGACAGTAAGAGACAAGTGGGTTTTCGGAAGTGGGAACTGCTGCATGTGGGAAGTTTTGAATTCCTCACTCTATGACAACCAAAAAAGACATACATTAGTTTATACTGGCATATGTCACTCATAGGATGCAAGCCATTAAAACAGACTGTTTGCAGCTCAAATGCCATAATCCTGAACACATTTTACTAGGGCGTATGACTGCATAAACTCAGTATAGTTCTTTTATGAATAAGCACGCTTAGGACAGTACTCCTAGAAAATTTAACCCTGCAGTCTGTAAGATGGATCAAATTAAATATGAATATTTCAGTAGGTGACATTGGGTTCCAATGACAAACACACTTACTACGGAATAAATTCAATGAACTCACTCCAACCTAATTTTAAAGTAACATGTGTGAAGTGGCTTTGAAGGTTAATGAAGAACACCTATTTAAAATCTGCTGCATAACAATCTAAATCAAACAGATTTTAATTGGACTGCAACCGAAAGCTTAGCAAAATACAAGTTATGATAGCAGAGAGACATCCAAGCTGTTTTTTTTAATTAGCAGCATTCTTTCCAGCTCTACAGTTTTCAGTAGTCTCTTGCAGTATGTTTTCCACAGTGCAATCTTACGAATATTTAACCCAGAAATAAATATCACCTTTGAAAAACAGACTTACGCTTACTCCCTAGTAAAGGTGTTTAGGGTTGCATACTTAGTCTTGATACCTTTTCTGTGTTTATCATGGAATTTTAGCTATGGTTATCACGGAATTTTACAAGCACTGTGAGGAAAGTTAAGTAATTTCAGCCTTGAAAAAACCATGTTAATCCCAACCATTTTAAATGTAAATAAACAATAAGGGATAAATGTACACCACCTATGAGCGTGTATACTGCACAGAGCTGTATTTTTTTACTGTTGTGGACTTACTCAAGGTAGAACCAGAGGAGGGTACTTCCTGAGCATTGGTTTGATTAGGGAAAGGGTCTGAGAAGAACACATGTTCCTGCCTCTCAGTGTCAGAATAAGTAGCTGGTTGTGCTGTGCTCCGCCTAGTAGTACCGGGTGTCACCACAGTCTCAGTGACTACCACATTCTGTCCTTCTGATAAGCTGCTTAAGGGAGCCTTTAGGTCAGAGCTGGGCACAAGGACCCTCTCCCTTTCTCTCACAACAACATATTTTGAATCTGGGATGTCTGGAAACGCTCCAACAGGCATGTCTAAAACATTATGCAAATTTGAAGCTGGACCAAGGACTCTCTCTGTCACAACCACATTCTCTGTAAATGGAGGGTCAAGGATTACTCCTGGGGTTCTTGCCCCATAAGAGGTTTCTGTCACGACAACATTACTGCTACTAACGACAGGGTCAGGTATGGGCTTAACTTGCTGCAGGCCAGATGTAAATTTTGTCTCAGTGATGGTTTCCTCAGTCACAGCTCCTGTACCAAAGTGTTCTGTGGGTTTGGGTAACTGGTTGCTACGCTCTGAAGTATAGGTTTGTTCTGAACTTAGAGCATTATGCTGCTGCAAGTATTGTACATCTGACTCATTCACGGAAAGACCAGGACTTGCACTTTTTGGCACTTGGGAGCTGAGATGCCCAGCTCCCATGCTTACTTGTTTGCCCATACAGATCTCAGCCAGAGTCTTAAATTTATCGCCCAGATCATCCAGGAAATGCTCATCGAAGTCATCCGCAATAAAGCTGCAGCAGCCAACTGAGCCACGGGCAGAATCTTTTTCTTCATCTTGAGAGTAAACTAGCAGGCAGTCCTTTGCAAGCTGTGCTTCATCCTCGTCAGCAAAAGCATCAGCTTTCTAAAATGTGGAAGAACAAGAAATGTGAGCATTCACATTTCAGAAGCTGTAGTTTCTTTTAATATAAACACTAGTGTTTCATAAATCCTTTCAAACTGCAGTGCTACTCACATTAGCATCTTAGGTTTTAATCCAGAATGATCCAGAATACCTCCTTGTCTTGTAGGATATAAACCAGAGGTGGGAAGCATGCAGTCCCCTCCAGTTGTTTTTGTGACACAGCTCCTAACTTTAACCAGCATAGCCATGAGGAATGCTAGGGGCTGAAGTCCAACAACATCTGAAGGGCTGTGATTTACATCAGTTTACTCCTCCTGAAAACTCCATGGACCACAATGTTAAACTTTGGCAGCAGGACACGAGGGTGTTGAAAGCTTTTTATTTAAACCCCCTTTTTTTTTGTTCTGCCAAACAACTAGTTTTTACACATAATTTGTTAGTTTTATTCCATTTTGTAATTATTTTGACACCATTTTCCTTTTAGGTGTGTAGACTGTTTAATTTAGAACTGGTATATACTAAAATTTCAACTATTATTTATATATGCCTGCAATAAATGTTAGCTGCATGTTCTGATTCGTATGTATGGTTGTGAAAGCTGGACAGTGAAGAAAGCTGACAGGAAGAAAATCAACTCATTTTGCAAAGAGATGCTGGAGGACAGTTTTGCACATACTATCAATTGCCAAAAAGACAAACAAATTGGTCCGTGAACAAATCAAGCCTGAACTCTCACTAGAAGTGAAGATGACTAAACTGAGGCTGTTTTACTGAGGATATATCATGAGATGACTTGATTCACTAGAAAAGACAATAATGCCTGGAAAAACGGAAGGCAACAGGATAACACTACAGATAGATAGATTCAATCAAGGAAGCCACAGCCCTCAGTTTTCAACACCTGAGGATGACAGTTCATAACTGGGGATCTTTGAGGTCTTCCATTCATAGGGTGGTCATAAGTTGAAGTTAAGTTGTCAACAAATAACAACAACAAAACAGCTGGCAGATGAAAAGAAGGTGTAATATGGCTTATGGGGAAGAGGAAGAAGACTGCTTCTGAGCAGAGAATGTTAAGGTATGTGGGAGGAGGCATGAAATGATGCCTATGTATCAGTTTATTTGAGTTTATAATGAAAAGAGGGCAATCCACTGTTAGTGATAACTTTTTTTAAAAAAGTTGTAATATCAGTATTGATGCCTACATCTACAACAAGAGCGGCAAACTAACCTCTATGACCCACACCTAGTGTAATGAGCAATGACGGGAATTACAGCACAGCAAAATCGAGAAGACCCCAAATTGCCCATCCTGCTCTCTACAACACAGTGATAATATGACAAAACCATGAGCATGAGGAGGCTATTTATGTGCATTTGCTTAAGGAATTTGAAATTACTATATGTCAGGATGGTAACTTGCCTAAAAATGTAATGTCATGGAAGAAAGATCCATGCCTGAAAGCTAAATGAAAGATCCCTGTTCCAAGGTAGTTCACCTCTTATTAACAATGTCTGCTGGAAACAACAAGGGATAGCCATCACCTCCGAAGTCTACTTGTGGTCTCCCAGAAACACCTTGCTGCCCACTGCAGGAAATAGAATGCTAGAACAGGAAGATATGTATCTCATCCAGCAAGCTAATTTTAAGTTATTTTCCTAAATAATTTTAAAATTCTAGGTCAAATTTTGCTGTTCAGGGTTTTTTTTTTTAAAAACTTTTAATTTGAAGTTTAGTTGGTGGTTAAAGACAAAGAAAAATCCATCTGTTTTCAAACTGGGAGTGGGAGAGATGATAGGGAAAAATCTGCCTGGTTTCAGGGATAGGGAACTTACCACCAGTCAGGGACACCTTTTGCAAACCTGACAAACAGTGCCAATGGTGTCTTCCTCCACTGCTCTCCTTTGAGAAATGTATTCTGGGCAACTAGCTGCAGGAATATTCACAGGAGTGCAGCAGGCCACCATATTTCCTCATTATATTCCATCTCAAACGACACTGTAATTTAATGTAGCATCATTTCAGAGGCCTTATTTTAACCATTTCTTAAAGCCCTTGGATTGATACAGCATCAGGACATACTGTCACCTGAAGTGAGGCATGATGGGAAATATGGGAGACTACTTAGTGGCCCTGCAGAGGTGCTGTGTGTAGTTGCAGCCAGACTGCATTTCAAAAAGTGAAGCAGGGGGAAGAGACACACAGATTTTACTTCATACTCTGGTAAGATCTGTACCTTCTGAAAATACAGAGAACCTCTCCCATTCCCCCTTAGGAAACAGCAGAAACACTCTCCTATTTTTCAGGGCAGTGAATGGGGCCAGAGAAGTGGGTCTGGCATTTTGGGCTTCACTCTAGATCTATGAGGGAGATGGCAAACATCCAAACCTAATAAAAAGAGAGAAAGAAATCCTTATAAAAAAGAAGAGTGGAAAAATTAAACACTCCATGATGATAAGGGAAAATAAAAACATGGACCAAGGTAGTGTGTTTCCCAAACAAGGCAAAATCTTACCTCACTGAAGTAGCTCCTCAAGAATTCTTCATTCACAGCGCCTCCATTCTCCATGGCTATAGTTCTTCCAGCTCCCAGTGTCATGGTGCCTCCTGCTGCCAAGCTCCCTGTGGCTGCCATGCCTCCTGCGGCTGCTGAAGCACCTCCTGATCTCATGCCTCTATAATCTGCCCCAGAAAGAAGAGCTGTCTGCTCTTCCCTGCTGAGGTACTGCTCTCTAAACCCAGAATAAGAGCCACCGCCTCTTCCTGCAGCTGCTCCTGCACCGGCCACCGCTGCTTCTGCGCCCGTTGCTGCTAATCCCACCTTTGAGGCTGAATTATCCAGTGCTGGAGGAGCGACGAGGTTGAGAATTGCCTAGCATCAAAGGCAACAATTAAAAGCGTAAAAGCTGGAATCATCAAATACACACACATACACACAACATACCAGACTGGTTGGTCAGGAAGCGGAGCTGATTTGGCACCACAATACTGGAAAATATTGCTAAAAGGTTCAGTTACTCATGTTCCTCCCAAGCTCCTTTCAAAATAAAAGGGCTCAGACGCTACCAGTTCCTCAACTCCATGGGAATCTCTGTTGGTTAAGTGGAACTGCCATGCTAGCTTTCCTTCTAACACAATTCAATACAGTTGCTGTAGAGAAATTAATGTGAGAATATCTTCCTCCCAGCCTGAACTTGCCTATGGCCACCTGGAATGAAAAATGCAATTCTACTTGTATCTATTTGAAAGTAAGCCCCATTCATTTCAGTGGGACTTACTCCCAAGTGAATCTGTGTCAGACTGTAACGTTAGTCACACTGAGTTAAATGGGTTTACTGTCACTTTACCATGTTCAGATTTGTAAGTCTTGTTACTTCATATTTTCCCACTGATATTTGCACAACCAGGTTATTTGCACAACCATATTATTCACTCTCTCTAATTTTCTCTCTCTCTCTCTAATTCTGCAAATTAAATATAATTCTGCAAATTAAATTAAATATACTGTTAGATTTAACCTGACAGATACAAGACAAAAGCAACTGTGTTTTGTTTTCATCATGCAATCAGATTTCTGTCTCCTCAGTAGTACATCCCATTGAATCCAACTGGGAGTTGCTCCCAGATAACAGGGTACAGGAGCAGAGAGTAAGTCCCATTCAATTCATTGTGTAGAATCATGTTATTAGTGGGTAATTGAAATTGCAAGACAAAGAAGGAGAGCAAAACACAAGGTACCTTGTCTTCAGGACCTGCCCCTTCATTGTTCCAGGTTCGTAGCATTTCCTCGCTGGTGTCAGGTATTGCTACAAAACCTTTTCCAGTGCCTGATCCAAAGCCACATGCCAGCAGTAAGAGAGGCACAACTATAAAGGAACATATTGGATCAATGACCAACCAGAGATTCAAATATCAGGAGAAAGTCACAAAAGAATTTGCATTTGTGATTATCCATCCATGTTAAATAATCAAATACTCCATAATCAATTCAAAACACCATGCTAGTTTTTGAATAAACATAGTCATTTAACAGAAACATTGTAGTACGCCAAACAGTTTGCACACCAACTCTGCACTGATCTACCCCTTCCATCATTTCAACACATTTTAACATTCCAATGAGGTGAGAGCAACAGAAAATGAAGCTCTAACTGCAGTAAGCAATCTCCTTTCTTTTCTGAAAGTTCATTGTTAAACAGCTTTCAAACTTTCAGGGCTGCAAACATTCTGCATCATCATCATACAAACTTCTAACATGTGTATTAGGTACGAAATTTTGTTTCTTGAAAACCCCAGCATTTGTTTAAGTAAATAAATACATACATACATACATAGTGATTCTAGCTCTCAAAGCTGTGAAAAGAGGCTTCAAAATGCACAGATAAATGTGCAGCTTTTAAAATCACAAGCTCCAGGTCAGAGCTAGCAAATATCACTTCTTCAAACTCCCTTGGGCAACTCTCAGGAACTGCTGTTCAAAGAAGTTACTTTTCCAGACTCTGCTCCAGATGAAAAGCAAAACAATATTCCTAGCAACCAAGGCAGACCTTTAGTCCCTTGGAATTCTATATAGCTCCTTACTCTTTCCTGCAGTTTAGTAGAAGCAGAATTGTGCCAGATTAAAAATACACACACAAGGACACAAATAATCTTTAAAGAGTATGCAGTTTGCAGAATTCAATCCTTTTGGGGACACAATTTTGATTATAATTATTATTTTAATACACACAGGATATACTGTCCTGATCTTATCTTGCTAAACCCAGCTTGGAAGGATTCCTGGCCGCCTACCTGGCTTTTTTTGCCAAGTTACTGGATGGCTTTCTTTTTTCAGAATTGGAAAGTGCATTTTTGGCAAGAGACAAGAGGAAATGAAGAGCACCAAGTTTCAAGCACATCAAAACCAAGGATAAGCTAGTGTTGGTTATGCTTCTTCCCATTTTCCTTCCAGCATCATATAAAATGCCCTGAAAGTGAGGAATTTTCAAATCTTCTTTTCAGTGGGAAAGAATCAGAACATGAAATCAAATCCTCCTAAAACCAAAAGGATGCGATAGCATTTAACATCCTAGTTCAGGGCCATCAGTGGGAACTAATGAGGATAAATACATATGGCCTCCACTAACAGAGATGGTATGCTGGGGAACATGAGAAAGAGGTTAAAATTGCCTGACTCCTGACAGGCTTCCCATATGCCTAAGCTTTCCACTGGGTGAAGAGAACACTGGGCTAGACATGTCATCAGTCTAATTCACTGTGGCTGTTAAGTTCACAAGGAAGGAGCTTAACTATCGTTGGATTGTGCCCAGGGTCTATTTTTTAAAGATAGACACTGCCAGTCCCTGAAGGACAGAACAATTCTGCCAGAGCCTCATGGGATACAAAGCATGAGCTACAATTCTAAGCTGGGAAAAGTTATTTTTTTGGC
Organism: Cyclura pinguis; assembly: GCA_030412105.1. Lineage (NCBI taxonomy): Eukaryota > Metazoa > Chordata > Lepidosauria > Squamata > Iguanidae > Cyclura > Cyclura pinguis. Next base: position 207,696,156 of record CM059602.1, on the reverse strand, counting down.
AATACTGACTGGGGACTCTAGGAGCTGTACTCTAAAAAGTAACACTTCCCAGCTCTGCTTTCAGTCTTTATGGAAAAAGAACAGTTACTTACGCAGCAGCAACAAAAATGCCAGAATGATCAGTGCAATTGCTGCAGGTCCAAGGACAACTGAGGAACCAACAGTTGCTTCTGGGCGACAAACACCATTCACACAATTGCAAACATGCACCTTTAGGATCTGCGGATCTGGGCAGCTCAAGCCTTGGTTATCTCTTACTAAGAGTGGAACGTCGTATGTGCCAGGATTCACATTCTGTGGCACCAGGTGTGCTCTAGTTCCTTTGGAAGAAAGAAAACAACAATGACAACAACTGAAGTATAGTAATGGAATACAAGGTGGCAAAATAAAACATTTCTTTTCAGTTAAAAACAACAACAAAAATCACTGAAAGATTTTGAGTAGAGCCACTGACTTCCACATTATTAGTTCAATGTTTTAAAGAACAGTCATGCTACGAGACAAACACACTTGCTCTTAGTTTATGTAACTGCTGCAAAACACTTTGAAAACTGCACGCTCTGTCTAAAAGCTTAGACAGTTAAAACAAGCATATATTTGACCTCTCCCTCTTAATCCCTCTGGATTTCTAAGTTATAATTACATAAGAATGGAAAAATAGAAGAAAAAGAAAGGAGAAGGATAGAGGGTATGTATGTAGTCTAGACAAATACATTAATGTAAGATGATCACATTTCCAGAAACATAATTTCTTGAGGTTGGTTGCTACAAAATACATGTTCATGCACACTTTGAGCAGTAAGATATCCTGACCATTGAATAATAGTGAATGTTTATCATCCCAACCTTTTAAGTCTTTTAGCAACAGTAAAAGCAGGCAGGCTTCAATTACATGGGTTTTCAGTTAAATTCCATGTTGCAAGATGTAATTTAAATAAACATGGGTGTCTACCTATGCCAAAAAATTTTCCAGCACAAAATTAATGGACTGTTTGTAATATAAGGGCTAAATACTCTAAAGGCACCAGATCCCATCTGATTTTGGAAGCTCAGCAGCATCAGCCCTGGTTAGTACTTTGATGGGAGATTGCCAAAGAAGAGCAGGTGCTGTAGGCTATATTGCAGCGGAAGGAACTGGTAGAAACACCTGTGAGTATTCCTTGGCTAAGAAAGCCCTATGAAATTTATGGGGTCACCATAAGTTGACAGGTAATTTGAACATACACACATAATACATCCAGCCAGAAAGATATCCACTGATTTCCACAAGGAAGTGTCATCTGTATTACATCATCAACATCTAGCTGACATAGTCCATTGCTTTCTAAAAAGGCATAATGATGTCCAAATAGTAGAAGCCAAATTAATGTATCTATGCTGAATCAAAAGTCTTTTTAACTGAGCATCCCTTAGTGTTATAAAAATTCCACAAGTGCTTGAGGAATTCAACCATTCCTAAACATATATTAAGTCTAGTGTAAGTGGTTCTGGGATAGTGTCTTTACTTATCTACTTCAGAAAGAACAACAGAAAAAATGCAAAGAATTTCTACTTCATTTTTGTTTACAGCTGGTGCTCAAAGCAGAATAGGATGTTACCTCCATCATTTCAGGTATTGCTGAAGCCATCTCACTTAGTGGTCAGAATGCTGGACCCGCAAGATTCAGGTTCAACTCTATTCTCAGCCTAACTCACCTCACAAGGTACAATAATGTGGGAATGACAGAAGTCTTACATGATGCCTTAGGCTCACTGAAGGAACAGTAGGTTATAGTTGTAACTAGTAACTAACAAACCAAAAACAAATAAATAATGGATGTTATTTCAGTTTCCTTTTCTTTCTTCCAGTTCAGATAGACATCTGGGCTGATATATTCAGCAAAAAAATATTTCCCTGAAGTGGAAGATAAATGTGGGGGGAAATGGAAAGCCACTCAATCTCTGTAAGAAGTGTCACTCTGCCTCTTACTTACCATCCACCTGACCAATTATCCACCTGTCTGACATTCTTTCAGGCTCATCAACGATTGTAAAAGTAAAAGGGCCACCATTTGGATGAGCATCTCGATCCTCAACGGTGACATTAATGAACTTTGCATCTGTACAGACATTTGTCTCTCGAGTCACCAAAGTTGGGCAGTGGTCATTAAAATCCTGCACTTCAATTACAATGGTACCTGTCGAAGTTTGTGACGGAATGCCTGCAAAACATAAAAAACAAAACATTGGTACTTTACCATGAATGAATATGTTCTTTTAATGTGAGTTCATTTGTTTCCCTGACTTGACAGAAGTTATAATACAAACTCAATATTTTGTTGTGGTAGGGCTGTAATGCAGTGGCGAGGTTGGAATTAACGTCTCCTGTATTCATGAAGACATTTGCTTGGCAATGATCTGGGCCCTTTTGCACTGCACATGCTCTGCGATTCCAATTCAACTGCCATCCTTCCATCTTGTGCAATTTAGTCAGGCACCACAGCTTTCTGGCTGCGAATTTTAAACTGCTGTTGCCTTCAAGTTGTTTCTGACTTACAGTTCCCTAAGATGAAGCTATTATGGGGTTTTCTTCGCAAGATTGATTCAGAGGAAGTTTGCCTTTCCCCTCCTCTGAAGGTGAATGTGACTTGCCCAAGGTGTGGAGTTTCCATGGCCAAGTGGGGACTCGAAGCCTGGTCTCCAAAGTCATAGTCAACGCCCAAACTACTATACCACATCGGCTCTCTAAATTTCTCTCCCTAAATTGCAAATCCCAGGATTCCATAGGATGTTGCTATAGCAGTTTAAATGGAACCATGTAGTGTAAAATGCCCTTGAACTGGTAGAATTTGCTGCGTTAGCATTACTACATTTCTTCAAGCTCTGCTGACTATAAATTCAAGATTCTGGCATCAAGAAGAGCAGAACATGTCACTAAAACTGATCAGTATCTTTCAACATACTGATACACAAATAATGTTTGTGAACAATCACATTTACCTGATTATCCTAGGGTGTACAATGTACTTGTCAGTTTCTACTACTACCTCTTCTTAATGAAAATAGAGCATAAAATATCCTAGAGAACAAAACAAGGATGTAATGCCATGCCAGGCATCCAGTCAAGAGACAGATTTGCTACTCTAGAGCTCTCATTTGAGCATTGGCCTGGAAAATAAGAGAAGCAATGGTCTCTTTAGCGCACAGGAAGAGAATCCCACTTTTAAATGCCTTTTAACATGCCACAGCTCAAATGAGAGCATATCCTTTTCTCCCTCCCAAGACCTATGTGAATGCATTTGGGGGGAAAAAGCCAACTGAAGCTTCCACAATCAATGGTCAGTTACTAAGCCAAAAAGCACAGCTCCCAGTTGCCTGGTCAACTAACATGCTGGGCAGATGCTGCTGCCACTCCCCTGAGGCTGCCTTTGAGTTTCAGGGTTGAGCAAATGCGTATCATGAAGGAAATGCTGATAGATTCTTAAGGAAGAAGGGAAAAGCCAAGCTAATCACTCACGGTTATCTTTTTTTTAATTTTTAATTTAATTATAAGAACACACACATACACAAATACATAAGGTGATAAACATAAAAGTGAAGGAAAAAAGGTTACAACAAAAAATGCTTACTTTTCTATTTCTCTCTAAATCTATTTACATAATATTACTTATTCAACATATTATAAATCATACTGATTATATATTTTGATTATATATATATCTAAATCTCATTCTCATTATACCCATTGTTGTTATTTATTCCCATACTTAACATTTTAAAAATATACTATTAGTAATTTCATTCTTATTTCTATCATTTTCAAACTAAATTTAACCTATCACTATTGCTAAGTATACCCCATCCCCAAAGCCAATTATGCCTCGAATTACTCCACCTTCCAAAATTGTAACTCTTCTTGTGGAGGTGTGACACCTTCCTCTTTTACTAACACCTTTTCCACAAATATCTTCCATATTGCTTCAAAATCACTCCCTTTCATTATTCCTTTTACTCACCGTCATCTATGGCCAGAATTGTTGCAGTGTAAGTACCATTGAAAACATATGGTGATTCATAATCAGGGACTTTAATCAGTTTAATTTCAGCGGTTTTGGAGTCTATTATGAACCAGTTTGCAGCATCTCTATCTTTGGCATACCTGTGTAAATTTTAAACATGTTTTAGAATGTTCGCAGCAATCAATATATAAAAGGTACACTGGTTTATAGTCACAGGCCTAGTAGTTCTGGCTGGACAGTTAAACATTTTCATCTGCTTCTTCCTTGTTTCCTCCAACATCGTGAAACTTATTCCCCACTTTTTAAAAATTATGCATTTGTTTGAGACAGGAGTTCAAGATTACAAGGTAACATATAGATCTATTTTGTCCTTCTTGGGGTAATCTACAGATAGCTGGTTGATTACTATGGAAATAAAATGCTGGACTAGATACTTCTCTGGTATGACCCAGAATGGCTGTTATGTTTTTATATTTGTATGAAAGTTCAATTAGTTTATTGATTGCTACAAAGTGATATGACAAAGAAAGGACTCGTACCTGACATTTTCAGCTATCTTTCCAGTGTCTTCATCATAAGCTTGAAAATACCCAATAATCTGGTTCACTGTCATTCTTTCACTTCCTTTAATCACCAGTGTTTGGGGCTTAAATACAGGGCCTTCCCTCACATTTTCCACACTTATTTTAACTGGAATTGGTTTTGCTTGGAAGCCCTGATTGATAATTGATTGGTGATATGCTGCTTTGTTAGAAACAACGATATTCAAGTCAATATTCTTCAGGTCTTCATAATTAATTTCCTATAACAAGAACAAAGGAAAAAAAATACACCCAAATGAGAATATGTATGTTGTATGTTCTAAACTGAAGAATGAATAAATGCTCAATGCTTAAGGCTTATCGTGATAAAAAGAGTGAATCTGGTTTTAATTATTCTAAATAAATCCAAGATGTAGATGCTGTACTGCATTCAAGCAAATGCTGGGGAACATGGGATTCTCTAGATGTTGTTGGATTACTCCTGTAAGCTCCAGCCACTGTGGTCATGACTAAAAGATTATGGGAGCAAAAATTTATCAACAACAGAAGGTCTGCAGGTGTTCTCCATCAAGCAATACAATTATAGTCAAACGAAAGCAGTAATCTTAGTTTCATTTCCAATTTCAATATTATCAAAAGTGCCTCCTTGTTCGGTAACTCATGAAAGCCTCATGAAATTTCATCACTTTGTCTATGTTTCGAACACTAAAATATTATTCAGAAGCCACAGATCCCTTTAATTTATTAGAATTTTACAAAAATAACAATGACATTAACAGAGGACAAATCAATATCATGTATGTTTTCTTTATGTTTTCTATGCAAAAATCTGTTCAGTCATTACGAAATGAGACAGTCTTTTCCCACTGTAATGTAAGTAAAGCAAAGCAATCAGCAAGTTTTTCACTGGCATGGAACTTGTATACAAGTAAATTACAATGAACAGCATCTCCATACTCACTTCTAGAAGATCCCAAGTGCCAAATCCATGGCATTTCCAGATTTTAAAAAAATGTGTGTAGTGGGCAGAGCATGTGTGTGTGTATGTATGCACATGGGGAGAGGAAATCCAGTGACTACCCAGGGAAAGATCTGTGCTCGGAACTTGGAAAATTTAAATTTGGGAACAGAACTTCCAGAGTCCATCAGCCAATATGGTCTCAGGAGTGCCAGCGCAAGCAAGCAAGCAAGCAAGCAAAAATAAATAAATAAATAAAAATATAAAAATAAAAATAAATTCTCTGCTCTGGAGAACCACTGCCAATCAGAACAGTCAACCCTGGCCTAGATAATTTGACTTAATATAAGGTTCTGTTGTATAGTATTTATATGCATAAGTTGGAGCACAGAAGGATTGCTCCTTTGAAATTCCTACTTATCAGAAGAGACAATGCCAAGAGCTGTAATGTAGTAGTAGCTAAAATTTATTGCACCTATTCAAGCAATTCTCATGTGTGAAAGGGGTCCTCCATGCAGGGGACAGCTGTTCTATATGCAAAGCATCCCACCATGCCAGGGCACCCCAAAGTCTCTTCACAAGAAACACTCACCTTAACCACTGTCAAAATGCCTTCATTGGTTTGTTTATCTGTTTCTATATGGAAATAGCCTCCTTCATTGCCAGACAAAATTGTGAACTGTGCCAGCCAATTATCAGAGAATTCCTCATCTCTGTCAAAGGCCTTCAATCGCATAATTTCCACATTCGCTGTATTTTCCCTAACACTTCCTTCATACTGCAAGCAAGGAAGAAAAAACCTTTTTAGCATTTCATCAATTTTATCACAGAAGAAAGGGATTATTTTCATGCAAAAGCACACAAGCCCTTTCAGACAATTTACTTACTTGCTCTTTTTCAAGAACAGGAATATTGTCATTCACATCCAAAACCTTGATCTGTAGCATGGTTTGCTGACCATTCCCAGTTGCCTTTCCATCTTGGTCTTTCGCTTCCACAATTAAGGTGTAGCTACTTTGTACCTGAAAGACATCAAAGTGGACACTATGTAAGAAAATGCAGCCATGTGACATAGCTTTTACCCTCCTAAAAACTAAAAAACTGCTGGAAACGAACAGGTCCCAACAAATCTATTGACAGACGTACTTTTTAATCTCAACCACTATGATGCATTACGGAAAAAAAAAAGCCATTTGCTGTTTAACAGTGATCCAGTGAAGCAAAAGTAATATACTCTGATAGTCAATATGCTGGCCCTGTACTAACTTCTTCCTTCGCTGATTTGATTTATATTCTACTTTGTGTTTTAGTGGAAGGTTTTGTTCCTCCTTGTGTTTGTGTCTGGGTTACCTGCCATCTTTACTGCTGCTTTATGCATACATTTTTTTATTTAAAATATTCTTAGAGGTCTTGTGTACTCTTTATTTTTTTTTCTATAAGCCATAACTGTTTTTACAGCATAAAGACACTATACAATACTTGTAAAAAGTCAACTGGAGTCAGGATAAGGTCTCCGGTCTAAATCTTAATTCTTAATTCCAAATAGAGTAGATTCACTTAATGAATATGAAAAATATGAGGAACCAGGGACTAGCAAGTAGACTTTGCTGGGTTAACAAGTGAATTTAGGCCTTAGAGCAATAGGTTTTGTATCTTTGGTTGCCCAGATGTTTCAAACTTCAGCTTCCAGAAGCCCCAGCTAGCACAGCCAACCGTCAGAGATTCTTGGGGCTAAAAGTCCAAAACATTTTGATGACCCAAGACTGACAAACATTACCTTGCAGTTCACTGTCGCTGGGGCTAAGAGCTAAATTTGGGTATCAGATTCTACGTGGAGTACGACTTGGACTGGAGGAAAGAGGTAGGGAGGTGATCTTTATAGCTCTTTCCTTGTCCTGTAGCCCTGCCCCAAACACACTGTGCATCCTGAAAAGCTGTTCTGGTGATGGAGAGGTCAATCGGAAGAATTAAAAATCAGAAGAGATTGCCATGCTATTCATTTGCTTCTCCTCTGGATCTCACTGTAAGATCTTCCAGGAATCTTTCCTTTTAAGGGATGACAAATCTGGATCTAACTCAAGTGTTTGGCAGAGGTGATTAAGAAAAGGCGGCTATCACAGTTCCACTCATAAACACAATCCTAGATAATGTAAGATAGATAATTATTTAAAATACAACAAAGATAGGTAAACTAAGCAAAAAGTACCTCTCTGTCAAGTTGGAAGACTGCAGTCCGAACCTCGCCTGTTGCTTGGTTAATTACAAATGCTGGAGGATGACTAGGTTCCTGTGAAACAATCCTGTAAGCAATTTGGGAGTTGGGACTCCCTGGCTCATCTGCATCAGTTGCAGTTATCTGCATTACAAGACTACCTAAGAATTCAAAGAAAATACTGTCATAGAGTGCTGCTGGATAAGTAAGCATGAACTGAGGGTTTCCAAATAACCCATTAAATCACATACGACACATAACAAAAGACTTTATTCAAATATGGACGCTTATCAGACTGCATATTAGACACCTAAATCCTAAAGATATTTACTTTCGTATCTAATTGATACCCTTACTTTTTATCATTTGACTTATTTTAGTTACAGCCCATCTCTCTCCCTGTATGGGACTCAAGGCAGCTTACAACAAATTAAAACAAGAGCATAGCAAAAACCTATGGATGCAAAGGTTTAAAAAAGTATTAAAAACAAACAATTATATCGAAAACATTAAAATAGTTTAAAATGTAACAAAACATAGAGAAAAGGATAAAAGCATAACATTCCCTATTGTGAATGATAAAACACTGGACCAGACTATGAAGAAATATGATAAAAATTTGGGGTATAAATTTAAGAAATAAAAATAAACAAACAAATATTACCTTTTTAAAACAAATTCTATGCCCTAAATTTAACTACTAGTGCCAACTAGAACAGACCCCTTAAATTAATGGGAACTTGCAATGTTAAACACCTCTGTAAGTTCCATTGATTCAACAGGCCATTATTTACACTGACAAATAAAATAACGTGCTATGTTGTTTAGCCAAGGGTCCAAAATCTACATTTTCTGCAGATATTTTTCACTTCTTTCTCTTAGAAATTTCTCTTTTTTTAATAAAAATATTAGATTTGGTTGCAGTCATCATCCAGCTTCAAAGTGCAGAAGTATTAGTACTGAAACTCATTCCACAATCAGGGAGATACAACCAAGAAGGTCCATTCCCATGTCCTCCCACTATACATTGTCCCAGCTGGTGGGATGCAGAGGAGGGCCTCTACTGCAGACCTCAATTCTCCAGCAGGTATATACAGGCAAAGGTGCTCCTTGTAGTATTGGAAGTCCCAAGCCATTTAGGACTTTAAATGTCATCACTAGGACCTTGAATTGAGACCAGAAGGGAACTGGCAGGTGAGCATTTATTTGATGCCTGTTCAGACATCACATCCATGGACATATATCCAAAATCACCAGAGGCAGGAAAGGTGCATAGGTGGATGGGAAGGGCAGGCACACGCATGCACTCCATCATGAGCAGGGGTCAGATCTAAGGAAGGTATTAATCTGATCCAGTCCATTAACAACCTGCTGTAAATAGAAGTCTAGCACATCCCAGATAAATGTTCTACCTCAGCCCTATTCACGCTGTACTATGGTTGGCCCCGCAGTGGGTAGAGAACCCTTCAAAAGAGCATTTGGCATGCAAGCATGCATTAAAAATCCTCACCAACACTCTGAAATGGTACAATTCAAGATTTTTTCACCCCATTCTTTGTAATGAGTGTTTAGTAATGAACACACATTTAAAATTTTAGTCAAATGCATCTCCCTTTCCCCATCATCATGGTTTTCAACTAAGTCATGAAATGGAAGATAATTCAGTGGTTTTCTAATTCATCTTGTGACCAGTGTGATATTATTCTGGACTAGATCCTCTAGTATTTCCACACCTCCCCACCAATCTAAAATCAGATGTCTGTGATGTTCACAGGGTGTTAAAAATCAATGAAAACAAAAATGAAAACACATGTCACTAAGTACAGAATCTCAAAAACAATTAGGACTACACAAGATCCTAACTGAGAAAGAAGACACTATATTTCAGAGAAATACAACAGATTCAATGTAGCTATGCAACATGAAAGTAGCTGCTGAGTCAGAATGAAAATCCAAAAAAATTTCTAGGACTTACCTACTGTAGATAGTTCTTCAATGGAACCTGAAAAAACTTCCTGTGAAAACACTGGGCTGTTGTCATTTACATCCAGAACTTTAATTCGTAGGTCTAATGGTTTTTCTAAGTTTGCACCATTTTGATCCAATGCATAGCCTTTCAGCTGGAATAATATTAATGAACAAATAAGCAACAGAAAAGTAAAAGTAGCCAAGACATTGGATTATGCTGCTTCTTTGGAAAAAAAAATAAAAATAAATAAATAAATGCAATACATGTCAAGAGATGGCAACTGGCATGAATCTGAGGGTGCTTAATGGGAAAAGAGAGTTCAATTGCTTCACTTACATGCAACATTGGTGTTTCTTCCCTATCAACTATTCCAGTTATGTTCAGCTCTCCAGTTTTTCCATTAATCACAAATAACTGATATGGTGGTTCGGTGACTCCTTGGCCAGAGATGGTATAAGTAATAACTAATCCTGGTTCACCTTCACGGTCAGATCGTATCTGCAAAGAACAGGAAGAGAAGTTCAATGGAGATGGGTGAGTGGGGATTAAGCATCTCAGAAAAACAATACAAATACTTTCTTGGGGAAAAAAAAGGCAAGATGAATGTGTGTGTAGTTTCATCTTTCTCTGATCATTAATATATTATTAAGTAGAATATTTTATGTACACATATACTGCATAAAACACTTCATAATGCAAAGGTTGCCAGTATATTAAAAAGTCCATGTAGGTTTATAAGAAAATTAAGTAGAAACTCAGAATTTGGAAACTTTAAATTTTGGATTACACTTCTCAGAAACCCCTGGCTATAATGGGACTGTGAGAGCTGTCATCAAAACCAACCAAAACCACTTTTCCGAACTCCCACAAGCGTGGCAGAACAGACAGAGGTGTTTAACTGAAGTATAATTTCGTAAATATAAGCAGAAAAAAACACCCACCCTTTGAATTATGGAACAATGTTGGGACATACAGTCCAACAACATCTGAAAGACCATATGATCCCAACCCCTGAAATAGCACCTGGCTACCTATGATGACTTTGAAGTCATTTTAGCAATTTCATTAATCATCAGTTTCACTGGAGAAAGGAGATACATGGAAGCATAATCAACAAGAAGAGAGCAGAAGGAAAGGAATGGAAAGGCAACAGTTCACAAGGAATGAATGTGAACAAGTGGCATTTTAGGTAAAAGATCATTCTGAAGATGGTTTGAAGAAAGAGAGAAAGGCAAGACACTGTAGGTATTAAAAGACAAAGCTCCAGAGCTTTGAAAAGTTGCTTTTTTGGAGTACATCTCCTAGAAGCCCACAGAAAGCTCCATGCTTGAAGGATAGTTGAGAAAGTATGGGATCAAAAGAGGGAGAAGGAGACCTCAGGGCAGAAGAACTGGAGGAACAGAAATCATAGGTAGGAGTAAATACTGGGAAGCAAGGGCACGAGAGGGCTTAGAAGTAAGCATTGTGAGTTTGCACAGTGTGTGGGGCACAACAGGATGGTCTGAAGTTCTACAGTAAGCTTATGCCATGTCTGTAAGGCTTTATTTTATTGTGGCTTACTTTAGCAATTGGATTCTTCTTGGAATTGTCACGCTCTTCCCAGATGACTGCAGGTGGGACAATCCATTCTCGCTTTTGCCTAATCAGGCTGTTCTTATTGAATAGCTGGTCATTTCTGCCACCAAGAATCTGTCGGGAAACCAAATTTCATTCGCAAAACTTTGGGCATCTAGTGTAAAGTTTACAAAATATATGCTTACTTTAATACAGTTTAACAGCACAATCCTATGACAGTTTTCTCAGAAGTAAATCTCACCATGTTTAATGGGTCTTAAAACCCAGTACAGTCTAGGTGTGCGATGACAACTACCATAATCCCCATCAATCTTGGCAACAGTCATGCTGGTTGGTAATGATGGAACATGCAATCCAATACACAAGGACACGAGGCTAGGGAAGGCTGTCCTAGTAAGTATGCCTGAATCATTGTACCGTATGGCTGTGATTCTATGTACATTTCCAAAGGGTTACATCCCACTGATCCCAGCGAAACTTATTTCTGAGTAAACTTATCAGTTATTTACCTGTATATTCACTTCATTGCTACAGAGGGAGAACTAGTTAAATAAAGTCTTCTAAAAAAATACAAGCTATACAGATTGCAATGGATAGAAAGTGTATTAGGAATAAGAAAAGAGTTTATCAAATTATCTCCAATATAGGTGTCTGCATGTTGAAAACACACAAACACCCAGAACAAGGAGGAGTCTATGCTACTACATTGTCCCATTCATCTTCTTTGTCAGCAGATATGTAATCGTAATCATCATCATCATTGTCGTCGTCATGTTTTGTCTGTGAACCTTAACTTTTCTATTTTCTACATGCAACTTCTGGAATATTTTGCCACATGGATAGTATACAAGTTCTGGACATAAATGAACTCAAAACAGTCCTTAGTCTTTTCTGAGGTGTGTCTCACATATGTTATGTGATACCATCCTCCTTATCCATTCACCACCATCAGTTCAGTATCAATTCTCCAAGTGAACTCTATGCCATTCATGTGATACACAGCAGGCAATCGGTCATGGCTGGTGGCTCATATGTCGGTTGGGTGGTGAATCCACTTTGGGTTTAGTCCAGACTTTACTTATCTGGGGGAGGGGGTTCAGAAACTTTGATAGCTTCTCTAAGGTATGGGAAACTCAGGGCAGATTCAGTGTCCCACTGACATGGGAGTCATCTGTCACCACTGCAGTCAGCAATATTTACAGAGTGTCTTTTCTGTTCACCGTAATTCCATACAATCCCCTACCTCTAAATGAAGTCCATTTCCAAAGGTAACACAGCTCTGCAAAAAACAAAACAGACAAAAAAGAACATAAATAAAACACTTAGAGGTGCACATTTGAAAAGCTCAGAACAACAATACAAGCAATACAGCATTGTGCATATCTTCAACGGCAAGGAAACTCAATAAATATATTTCTTTTTTCTCCCCACTTACTAAAATTAAAAATGAACGAAACAGAATTGTTAGTCTTAATTTCTTTTTTTAAAAAATACAAATCTTGGTGTCAAATTTTAGATTTAAGAAACATGAAACAGAATACTCTGCTGGCTTTTAGCCATGAACAAATCCTCTCTGAGAAGTCTGCCTTTGTTTGAACTCAGGGTGGAACTGCAAGATAAAAATAAGCTCTGCTACCATAATGGTAGCCCTATGTTGAGTTCATTCTCTCCTCCTTCTGCAAAGCACAGAAGCTGATTATGCGGAATAGGGGGCAGGAAAAAGGTCAATGAAATGATGTGCAGACATTTAAGCATTGCTAGTTCAGTGCAGATAATCCAAGTATATGGGAAAGCTACATTTTAAAATATATACTTTAAAACAGGGAAGGCAGAATGCAGATCTGAATCTACAGGTAGATATCTTTCATTCTCTTTTGTATCAAACTCTGGTTGGTGAACATGGGAATTCTAGGATCTGCCTACCTCAGTTTTAAAAAGTACGTTCTCCAACATATGTCTAGGCATATCTGCAAACAACTTCTATAACTTCCAACTTGGTTGGGAAGGTTGGAGGTTGTAGTCCAATGTGACTGGAGGACATCAAGTTAATGAAGGCTATTCTAAAACGTTATTACTCATCGAAGTTGCAAAAAGACATGGCAGTCAACAAACCTCAGTCACATTTTATCTCAGTTACAGATTAAGTGGCCTGTCCCCACCTAATGTGACTATGTGGTATGGTGGAAAATTAAATGGATAGCTGTTCCAGTCCTCATGTACCACCTTAGAGCATTGCCACCACAGCTAAAGAAACCTGCTGGGAGCCATTTTATTCAGCCTTCCTCTCTAATTCTGATTTGTACCCTTTAGCTTTCCATTTCACCACATCTTGTAGCAGTGAGTACCACAGTTTAACCAGGTGTTATTGAAGTACTTGGTATCTGCCCTCAAGCTCCCACCAATCAGCTTCCGATGGCCTTAAGTTCAAGTGTTATTACCTACCCATTGCCTTTCTGCCCTTTACATATACAGAACATTAGACTGATAGATTGTATTGTCTACTCCGATTAGCAGTGGACTTCCAGAATCTCAAGCAGAGATCTCTTTTACAATCTGAGAACTTTAAGCAGAGATACTAAGGACCGAATGTAGCATATAGTCTATTCCAGAACTGTAGCTTTTCTTTCCCAATACATTGTTTGTGCGCAAGCTTTGGAACTCATCTTGCCTCTCATTTAGGGGCCTTCTGCTCAACGGTTAAAAAACCTTCCTGTATTAAACTGAATTTTGATTTGCTGTACTAAATTGTTTTCATCACTGGAGATCTCACTGCATTAATGGCTGCCTTGTTTCTTTTTATATTCTACTGTCGTTAGTAATTTACGTTTTATTTGTGTTTAAACTGGTTGGCTTTCTTGAGTTGTTTCAAGGAGAGGCAGGATACCAGAATGATTTAAGTACATAAATAATTAACAGGTTTCCTGAGTGGAGTCTGCAAATCCACTAGTCAATATGCCACACGGCATTTCCTTAAAGAGTGGTTCACTCAAGCACAGTGAGCCCATGGTATTTGCAAGTTCAGCATTCATAAATTTAATCCCATGCAAAATGAAAAGTGAAAAAAATATTTTAAAAATTAAATCACCTGACTTCCAGTTCAAAAATGGTCCCAGGGCAACACGGGAGGTGGTGGCAAGGCCCTGGCACCCTGCTAAGCAGGTGTCTCATGTGCTCCCTGGAGGTGGGTCAACAGGAAGATAGCTTGCCGCTCTCTCACCTCAACAGTCACAGGGTCAGGAGGAACTTAGGCAAGGACACAGCAATGGGGGTGGTCCCAATTCCAGTAGCTCATTTATGAACACGTGACCAGGATCAGGACTGCCACCACTGCCAACCATCACAGGGTGGCAAGGAGCTTATACCTGGAGCTGCTGGCTGCCCTGGGACTTCTGCAGGGACATGGCAGCAGTGTTTGCTGCTACCTTCCACCATTTTTTCATAGGGTCTCAAAAATCTGCAATTTTTAGTATTTATGAGGGGTCCTGGAACCAATCCCTGGTGAATACGGTGGGCCTGCTGTAGTTCTTCAATGAGAAAATTTGTGGTCTCACCTTTTGCAAACCACAGTTAGCTGCAAATAGGCTACATGAGAGTAGATTTTAGAAGACCTAGTATTCACCTTCTAAAACCAGCATTCTGCATTGTGTTCAACATTAACTATAAAGAACCGTGTTAATGAGTTTCTATTAATTCAGATTGCTAATTCATCTTATTAATTTTGTTGTGTACGTGCATTCAAGTTGCATGTTGACTTACGGAGTTCCTGGCTCTGAAACATAGCCCACAAAGTCTGGTATTCATTGGTGATCTCTCATTGAAGTATTAATCATGGTTGACCCTGCTTAGCTTCTGTAATGGGGCAGGCCACAAAAAAAAGTTAATTCAAGGGATCTGTGCAAAGAGTCAAAGGGGAGAGACTGGGCTGGCCCTGACACCCTTTAGCAATAGGATGTGAGAAGAGGGAGAATGGAAACCTTCTGGGGAGAAGGCCATTTGGTATAAGCATGCACCTAACTACTCCATGTTAGAACAAGGAAAGGAATCCCAGGAAAGGGTTATAAGGAAACCAAGAACTGTCTAGTCACATGCATTAGACTTTCAATTCTTTTAAAAGGTACTGGAGGACTGGGGAAAGCTCTCTGCAGTTAGAGAATAATCTCTCTTTCCTTTATGCCTGTTTTTATAGATTTGGTTCTTCCTCTGGCAACCAGAAAAACATAAGGGAGGGGGAGAGAATGTTGCGAGAATGTTACATTCCAGGGAAGGAAAGGGAGATTGAATCTCGAAGAACGATTGAATCTCCAAGCCAAGAAAGGGCTTGGTGGTAGAACTCCTACTTCCACTGCACTGGGGAGAAGTGGGCAAGTCTGTGCAAAACCCAGTCACACATCAGCCCCACTTTTCACCACAGCTTCCAAGATAAGACGGGATATAGGGACTTTAGGGTATCTGGGCCCTTAATTTTGTTGACCTTTCTTTTAACTTGGAAGTTCTCTTTCCACAAATATATTAATGATACAGCACAAACATGTCACGATGAAGAGAGATTGTAAATAAAAAGGGTACTGCTTACACCTACTTCTTTGACAGTTTCAGATGTTGGGAAATACATTTTACATCCAGGATTTTTAACGTGGAAAGACACAATGCCGTCACATGACTGTTAACACAGGGCAATACTGCACTAAGGAAACTGGCAGTATACAGTCATCCGGCCAACTCCCTGCCCTCCATGAAGGGATCTGTGTATTCACAGTAAATCATTGTTTCTCAGGTCCCAGCAGGTATCCATGACACATTTCTAGCCCAAGGGAGGTTTCTGTTCCAGGGTGGATTTCTTTGTTTTGAATGAGAAATGCATTTTCTTTGTCTCATGTCAAAGCCTACCCTGCCCGTACATATCACAGTTAAACCTGATTCATGCCTTTTCCCAGCACTGTACAAAGAGAAAGCTCCCTAGCTTTCCATCTCAAAATGGAAGCACTCCAAGTGTGTAAGACTTCTGTACATATGCAACACTTAGAACTCTTTCAATTACAGACATTTTTTTCGCAACAAAACCAGGCTTGACTTCAGCTGGGATTTCAGTCTTAAAAGCAAGCTCTAAAATTGGGCTCAACATTACAATCTATGTTACCACAACAGCTCAACCGTGACATAAAAATGGATTGTTCACGTAACTTCTCACACAGAACTACCTTTTCTTGCAAAATTCCATGTATAAAATGTAATTGAAGCAGTACTGTTATTACAAAGATTATCTCTATGACAAACTACAGCTTCCCATTTCTAGAATGCCTCTGTACACAATATCTGACTGAGTCCTTCCCCCTGTTTTATGCTCACCTGCTTCTTTAATAGGACCAAATAAACCAAAAGTCTAGCGCATCTTTATATTTAGTGCCATTTGGGATCTTCTCTTCATGCAAATACCAGCTTCAGTTTACTTACTTTGTCTGTAGTGATCTCAGTAATTATGAGCCTCCCTGTTGATGATACTGCACACCCTCCTCTGGCATGATCTCCATGTACAAGAATGCAAGGTTGTGCGAAGCCCTGCATCCCATTATAGTTAATGGATGTGACTGTGCATCCACTGGCACGCGTGGGTTGCGTCCGTCAACTACAATGGAATGCAACACTCACATTTTTTGTTTTACATGGGGGTTCCTGGAATGGAACCCCTGCATAGACAGCAGGCACACTGTATTTGCATTTAGAAACAAATCTTGTATGTTAAATTGTTATTGTTGTTGTTATACGCCTTCAGGTCATTTCCAACTGACGGTGAGCCTAAGGTGAACCTATCAGGGAGTTTTCTGGAGCTGAGAATGTGTTATGTGCCCAACGTCACCCAGTGGATTTCGATGGCTGAGCGGGGATTCAAACCCTGATCTCCAGGGTCATAGTCCAATGCTTAAACCAGGTCATGCTGTTTCCCTGCCTGTTAAATACAAAGATACATTTAATGCCAAGTTCAGTTTGGACATAAGAAACACCTGTGTATCCTCCTGTTTTCTTGTTCCCTTTTACCTTCTTCTCTAATGTATCTTATCTGTACCTTTACACTGTAAGACTGCAGGTAGAGCCACTTTTGTTCTCACTTTTGTGCAAAATGAAGCCACTTTAGTTGCTTTAAATGTCACTTATAGAACACCCCAGATTACCGACTGTTGTACATATATAAACCCACAACTTGTGAAGGCAGCAAACAGAACAGAGAAACCAGTACTGGCTGTACCTATCTGCTGAGTGTATACTTTACTATAAGCATGGTTCTGCTGCCATTAAAGGTAGTAATGTGTTAACCAGCAACTCTCCAGATCTGGCTAGATTGCATCTCCCATCAGCCCAAGCCAGTAGAGACAATGGTGAGCACTCACAGGAACCGCACTCCAACATCATCCTGATGTAAGATGGGGAAAGGCTCTGATTATTCCTCTATGAGAGGGAGTTTGACAAGCCCATCACCAAAGAAGGAAGAAAATGCTTGCTAATCTTTATTGGCAAGGCTCCTGAAAAACATGGTTGTTTCTGACATCACCTCACTTTTTACTTATTGAGACATTCAAAGATGACAAAAGTGTCATGGCAGCCTGCTTTCAGTGGGTTTAACTATAAGATTAAAACCACATTAAACTAGATGGGTTGGGCAATATTCACCAATAAAAGACAAATATCTCTTCTTCAACCCATCTAGTGGTGGAGTCTCCTTCTTTGGAGGTTTTTAAGCAGAGGCTAGATGGTCATCTGTCGGGAGTGCTTTGAGGGTGTTCCTGCATGGCAGGGGGTTGGACTGGATGGCCCGTGTGGTCTCTTCCAACTCTACATTTCTATGATTCTATGATCCTTCTGTATATCTCAGATGCAAAAAAATCAGCTAAAGAAATATGGCTATGCACTGGAAAACAACCACGAGCTTCTTCCTAATCCCCTTTCTTCTCACTGCAGAACAGCTATTTTTTTTTTATATGCAGTTGGAAAAATCACACAACTCTGCACAATGTGTAGTTAGAACCTAACATTTTGATTCTTCCATTACTTGGTAGAAAGAATTGCTAACTTCATTGAAACTGATTTCAAAGTAAATACAACTAGAACAGAAGTCCTGCCTTATACTATATTTTCAGTTTAAATGATAAACTTTGCTAACTTCTGTTGTATACCATGCATCACTTGGGTGAAAAATAACCCCAACTGAAGATAGGCTTCTGTCTTACAAAAATTAATACAGAAGTCTTCCTTTTGTAAGTATTTTTTTTAAAAAACATCAAAACCACTGGAAGATGAAAACATCAGTAGTAGTAAAAATATTAGCTGATACAGTTTCAGGAAGCATCAATGCCAGCCGTACCATGCAAAGGTTTTTAGGGCTTTTAAGAAGGTGCTGTATGTCTTTTATTGAATTGTTTTTAACTGCTTTGTATCCTTCTGAAGTGTATGTTTTAAATTATTTTAATATTGTGAATAGTTTCACTGTAGCTTAATATTAACCTTTGTATGCTTTTAGTTGTACTGGGCTTCTTCTAAATTGTAAGCCAACTTGAGTTCTTTCAGAAAAAGGTTGGGTATAAGTAAAGTTAACAACAATAAAACTATTATGCAGCAGACTCTGGATAACATGGAAGACCACTGACTTTTCTATTTACTTTGTGGTAACTGTATTCCTATTGTTAGGGATTAGGAGAGGTTCCCAGGGCATTGGTAACTCCTGCCTTGCATGCCAAGATAATATGCCTGGTTCCGGAACTATGCACCTTGACTGGGAGTGGGTTCATCTGCTACTTTGCCTCGAGGAGCAGAACACACAGGCCCTCCAGAAGCATTTCAAATCACAAGTCCTGTTCTGGTATTATATCTAAACAGGAAACAGCAAAACACAAAACACACATGTTTGATGACACCTCCAATGTTCAAAATCTTCCCACTCAGGGCTTTTAATGTATTTTCACAAAAGCATGAGCAGAAGACTCCATACTGCTATCAGAGTTCCTGATGGCTTCTTCTCATATCCATATATGCTCGTCAGTGCACATATGTAGAAACTGCCTGTGGACTTTCCTGGCAGCTTTCTTCACTGCCTAATTTTCACAATTATACAAAAAAAAATGGGAATAATAAACCATGAATTATTCTGATTTTAGCATTTAATGATTTGTCTTTATATTTGAGGATCTTGGCTATTTCTTCATAGTCATTCTTTCAAGCCTTCTTCAGATATCTTGACTAGAGTCTTTATTTTTTATTAATGACAGCCAATTTCGATGCTTTCATCATCTACATTTAAGTTATATAAATCTCCTGTGCTTCAACTAATATACCCCTTTATCACAGGCTCTGAATGACAGGTGTTAGCCTTCTCTTATCTCTTTGGAGAGGAGATTGCTTTCAGAGCAGCCAATCTCTCCTACATTTCCTCAGAATTGGTCTTCAGGTCTGGAGTTTCTCTGGTGCCTAAAGCAGGAAACATCAAGGCAAGACAAATAAGAGAGCAATAAAAACCTCCCAAGCTAGTTTGTTACCCTGTAGCATCTGAGACAATACAGGAACTCCTGTTGGAAAATATGAGATGTTTTTCATACTTCACTGTATGTTTGGAGAAGCACAAGTTGTTCTCACAGGAGCAGAAATTCAGGCTTTCTTTGGCTTTTGTAGGGTTGGTGAACCCAGGATGTCATGCTGTTTATGCCAGCCTCCTTACATTCTGATTGCAAGAGATACTGTTTAAAACAGGGAGCATTTTTTTTTCACAGTAACCCTGGAAGGTGGAGCAGGAGAAGAGTTTAATTTTTTCCACGTATTTACTCTTCTCCTTTATGCATTTTCTGCCTTTAAAAAAATCTTATCTCCTTCTCAAGCACTGATTTTAGCAAAGTTGTAGAAAAAATAAGGTTATTCCTTTGACAAAAAGTAAAAACAGCTTGTGCCAGAGGATTTTCAATGGGAGAAATGGCTACAAGGTTTCGTGGAAAAAGGGAGAAACAGATGCCTTAAACAACTAAAGGAAATACATATAACATGTAGATGTGTCCTTAGATAAAAGCCGTTTAGATATTCAACAATCTTAAACAGGGAAGAGGAAATGGGTGTCTGTATCCTGCCCTTCTACCCGCAGTCTCCCTATGCTGATGAGGAATGTCTCAATAGAAACAGCATCCATAATCTGACTGAATGAGTATCAATGTTCCAGGTCACCGGTACTCAAAGTGGTAGTCCCTGGACTGGTACCAGTCCCTAAGCCATTGCCTGCCAGTTCCTGGCAAGTTTCCAGAAGAAACAACTGTACCCAAGGGGACAAAATTCAGTGCCAGTTCCTGGCACACTGGTACAAAAATTGCCAGCCCACCACAGCCAATGGCCTGAGAACAATGCTCTAGGCAACCAGAAGTTCTGATTGTGCAGAGTTCCCAATCACGCAGAACACTGCAAGCATGTTGAAGTAAACGCCATTCTCTTCAGATCTTGCCTTCAGCAACTGAAGGCCAGGGTGAAACATGTGTAACACAGCCTTGCCTCCATGCCTATAGTTTTGGAATGCCTATCGCACCTCAGCATTATAAAGTTTAGACCTTGAAGAGTTACTTTACGGACTGCAATTCCAGGGCTGAAAAGTGACTGACTGAAATTAGTTAACGGTCTGAGTTCTATTCATACGTTTACTGATACTTTGTGTGTTTTAGGGCTGAAGCGTCAGACCAGAGACACAGCCCAGGGATAGCATCAAAGACATTTTATTTATGACCTATATGCCCCAGGGAACAATTCAAGAAACGCAAGTTCACAAGATGAGATTTTCAACAGTTTTACAAGACTATCCGATGAAACCCAGACCAACCTATGACTCAAGGATTCATATTATCTTGATATTTCATGTGTGGTGGTACAGTCTGAGGTAGAAATGAGACAAACCAGTTTGTTAGATCAGACTCCGAAGTAGCTTAATCAAGGGGAAGAGCTAGGATGTAAAACAGTAATCAAAGCAAAGTAGATGGCAAGGAAGACTTTAGAAAAGCCCACTGTTTGGGGGAAGGAGGGATGTTAGTTCTTAGTAATCTATTTCAAAGAAATCTTCATAAAATATAAATAGTGCAAAATTGACTACCTACTACTCCGACAGAAACAGGTCCAAAGGATTGTTGTCATTTCTTCTGAGGAGAGTAGGTTATCACAAGCAAGGGAAATGGCTACAAAAATTGCCTTTGCAACTGATCATCAAAATCTACCAAAATTGTTTAAAATGTCTAAGAACCTAAGAAGAGTCCAGATGAACCAGACCAAGAATCCTTCTAGTCCAACATCATCTTGTTCCACAGTGGCTGCCCACATGCTTTCAGAGAGCACAGAAACAGGGCATGAAAACAATGGCCTTCCTCATGTTCAGAGGCACAAGTGCCCAGAGCCTGGATTTTTTTTAACCTATAGCTCCCCAAATTCCTCAGTCAGCACAGCCACTTATCAGTAGCAATTCTGGGAAATGAAGCCCAAATAAATAATGCTCCAAACTATGTAACTGTTTCAGAATCTAGAGATAGTCACTTCACAGGATTTTGTTGTTATGTGCCTTCAAGTCGTTTCCGACTTACGGTGACCCTAAGATGAACCCAATTCGGGGTTTTCTTGGCGAGATTTGTTCAGAGGGGGTTTGACTTTGACTTCCTCTGAGGCTGAGAGAGTGTAACTTGCCCAAGGTCACCCAGTGGGTTTCCACGGCTGAGCAAGGATTTGAACTGTGGTCTCCAGAGTCATACTCCAACTCTCAAACCACTACAACACACCCTGTGGATTATTTAACCCAATTTAAAGCCCCCTAAGGTAGTGGCGAAGACCACACTCAGTCATCATGGACCTCATAAAGAACAAACCTGGAAGCTTCATGTTCACCATTCTATGCCCATCCTAAGTATAGAGAATCCTTCCAGATCTACAACAATCAACATGACATGACAGTGACCCACTGAAACTAATAAAAGGTCCTCTATGTACGTTCTGTGGTATATTCTCCTTTTTTTATCAATAATTTACTTGCTTTAGGGCTGATACATGGAGAGATAGCATCAGGAAGAGAGCATGAAGGAGACTTCATTTACTCAGAGAACAATATCAGTAGCCAGATGAGATTATGCTGCACTTTCACAATAATGGGAATGTTCATACATAATGACAAGCCAAAATTTTGCAGGATTATGGCTTGTCAGAACACGACAGCATGCTAGCACATGCTGTCCAATGACTTATACTGTAACAAGGAATAAATGAACAAATCATCGACCTTTTGTTCATGCTTTGTTTACTGTGATGCCTGACCACAGAAATCTAGGTTGCTTCTCCCCAACAAAGAAACAAAACTAGAACATATCATGTATTACCACTGGCTGTCCAAATAAAAATAATAAGGGAGAGACAAGCTACACTGCTGTAATGAACAAGCTATGAACAGAAGGCTTGTGATTTCTTCAGCTGCTCCTGCTTGTAGAGGGAGCATTGGTGTAGCATGTACCAGAATGATGCATTATCCCCAATTAGCCAGAATTCATTTGAACTCTGGCTTGCTGTAGAGTGCAAATGTGATTTTACACACAGAAGAAAATGAAGCCAAGCCCAGACTATCTCATGATTCCAAAGGTCTTTTGATTTTCCCTCAAAATTTTATATATGCCAAGAGAGGTCTGGGACAGCAGTGAATCACACCAATTTGTCCAACTGGATTCCAATGTGGCATAATTAAGAAGTGTGATTAAAAGTGAAAGGAGCATGAAGCAGCCACATTCATAAAAATAATGCCTGCTACTTCCACAAGAAGGGAAGCAATCAAATGCTAGTTCTTCTAGGGTGAAAAATATCAATCTTTCATAGAAGGAAAATGTCCGTACATACTGTGTGGCAAAACAGTAAAGAAATTAGTAGTGCAAAATATTTTACTGGCTGCCAATCTGTAACAACCTCAGAAAAGTCCAGCCGGTTCAGGCCAAGTGTTGTTCATGACCAATATCCTGCAGTGGCCATCCACAGAGTATGAAGGCCACACCACGAAGTGTACAGACACAGAAGCAGGCTCTGTACTGAGTTGATTCATTGGTCCATTTAGTTTTGTATTTTTGACACTGACTGGCAAGTTATTCACCATGTTTTCAGGCCATACACCTCTACAGCCCTTCCTGGAGATGCCAGCCACGGAACTGTACCTGTGGGGAGATTCTGGATCCAAAAAGCAACTTTCCCAAGCTTTGACTCTTAACAGGGAGCAATGATCCCTTCCCTTCGCTGTTGTCTCCTACAGTGCATTGCTTCTCAGCATGGAAATTCCACTTAATCATCATTCAAACCTTTCAAAATTCTACTATTACAACATTTTGTTGAGAAGCTTAAGGCAAACATTCACCCTCCCAATGGTTATCTCTACAGCAATTCTGAGCGAAAGTAACTGGCCGAGGGTCAGCTATTTTTAAACAGGAATTTGAACATCAATCTCTTCACCTTATTTTCCATATCCAAGCACCACATCACAATGGATACTACCAGATTTGTATTATTTAGAAAATACAAATGGTTGCTCAAATTAAACGACAAAGATGCAGTTCTTTCTCCAGGTGCCAACATCTCTTTTTCCAGGTTTCCTGGAAGATCCGTTGTTCAACAAAAGTAATCAGGAAAGAGAGTACAGGCTTTTTTTTTTTTAAATCCAAGGGTCCCACAAAGCCAAAATGATTCTTGAGGAAATGGAAAATCCAGACCTTGCAAAGCTATTTTTTTGCACTATGGTTCCTGAAAATATGGTCAGCTAATGATAACATATATACCTAGCCTTTGTTCATATCCTATATATTTCCCCCCTCTTTTTAATTTGCATTATTTGTATTATAAATTTGTGTTATTATATATATATATCCCACCTTTCTCCCAATATGAGACCCAAACCAGCTTACAATATGAGTTAAAACACCTCAATCTCTTATTTTTCCTCCCCCCCCTCTAATCACACAATAAACATC
The DNA here is from genome assembly GCA_030412105.1 of Cyclura pinguis. Classification (NCBI taxonomy): domain Eukaryota; kingdom Metazoa; phylum Chordata; class Lepidosauria; order Squamata; family Iguanidae; genus Cyclura; species Cyclura pinguis. The sequence goes on along the minus strand of CM059602.1, from coordinate 207,671,913 downwards.
CAACAAAAGTACTTTCAGAAACTTTTTTCGACTACGACTCCCAGAATTCTCCAGTCCGCGCAGTTGTTAACAGGATTCTGGGAGTTGCATTCCCTAAATAATTTCCCAAAGCTCCCATTCTAGCAGAAACGGTCGAACCAGTAACAATTTGTGATCCCTGCCACCGCTCCCCTAAGCGAAAGGGCACATCAATTTTGTTTTACAAACTCCGCGCGTTGCCAGACTCTTTTTAAGTTAACTTCTTATTCAGGCGAGAGGTACGATCCTGAAGACTATCCCACTGCCCCCTCCGTTGAGAAAGGATTTTCTGCAAAGATGAAGCTTCCCGGTCTTCCAAAGGCTCGCCTTTCTCGAAAGGACAACATGAAGCATGGCAACAGATTGCAGACTGCGCCCTTGCCTGCCAGAGGGAACATTTCCAGGCCCGCAGCCATTGGAACCTCCGCGCCCAGGTTACAGCGGCCGCTTGCAGGGTGTGGCGCGGGCGACTGCAGCCACACGGGGAGAAAGAAACTCTGCCGGCAGGCTCTGTTTTTCGCCTGCGGTGTGGTTTTTTAAACACTCTCCTCCTGAGTGCAGGATTCATCCCACAGAATCGAAGTGCGACCTGGAAAACCAGGGCCATTTCCGCACTAGATTGTTATGGCGCTATTATTCCACTTTCAACACCCTATGGAACCCTGGGGTTTGTAGTTTAGGGAGGGGCCGGATGTTGAGAGGGGAATGATAGCGCTATAAAACTCCAGTGCGGAAATGGCTGGTCTCTACAAATCCGTCTCCTTCCGTCTTCTCTTCGACCCATCCCACTGGATCCCGAACGACTTCACTCGCCCGCGGCGCTGCCCAAAGGTTGGGGAATGTGGGGTGGGGGGGGGAGGCGCAACAGGTTGGCTTCAAAACTCACCAAGAGCAGCACAATCCCCGGGGTCCCCACGCCAGGAAGCCAAGCCATGCCACGGCTTTTTTTCTTTCTTTCTTTTGCCTCAAGTCCGTCGGGTCCCCTCTTTTCAGCGCCAAACTCCCGAGCTCTCCGGGCCCGACGCGGTCGCAACCTGGCGGCAAACCCGAAAGGAAGACCAACCCTCGCCGTGCGCGTCCGAGATCCCCGGCGGCTCCTTGAGCCAAGTGGCGATAATAAAACGGGGCTGGGCGCAAATGGAAAAAGCGGGGGGGGAGGGGAGCGGAGCGCTGGAGGGGCGGAGTGTGTGGCGTTGGGAGTGGTCGGCAGGTGGGCGCGGGTGCGGAGAAACCCGCCCGCCTCGTGAGTCAGGAATCGGCCTCGCAAGGGCCGGAGGCGGGAGCAGCGAGTGCTCTTTGCCCTGTGAGCTGAAAGGCGGCCTTTGTTGGGCGGGGGGTTCCTGGAGTTTATTGTTTCGAGAGAGAGAGAGAGAGAGTGTGTGAGAGAGAGAGAGAGAGAGTGTGTGTCTGAGAGAGAGAGAGAGAGAGAGAGAGAGAGAGAATTTCTCTCCAGCCTGAGAGGCTTCTGGATCAAGCAAGGCCAGACCTCCCTCATTAAAATCTGCAGAACGTTTCCTGCCCACCCCGACTGCTTATGCTGAAAGAGTCGTAAAAAAAAAGGAGAAAGAAAAAAGAGGAAGCAAAGAAAATGTTTGGGCTTTTCTTCACTTCTTTTAAAAAATCTCGCTCGGGAAATTGCAGTTCAACCCGTCCCGCTTTCGCTTTTATTCCCCAACCTGCTGAAGAGCTCTGATCAACTTCGAAGCCCATTTTGCTTCTGTGGGACTTCTGATGTTTTCATACTAAAGCCGTCCTGCGGATGTTTATGCGCACACGTGTTAAAGTGGTCTGTTTGGGCCAGACTTTGGAAAAGTTATTTTTTGGGGGCTGTAGCTCCCCCCCCCCCAAATCCCTACACTGGGTGGGGGTTCTGGGAGCCATAATTCGAGAACTAATTTTTCACATCTTTTGCTCTGGACTTAGTGGTAACTGGGGAAGTTCTCCCAACTGAGCTGCTGCTTAGTGGTAGCTCCAGAACAACCTCAGATCTCCTTGAAGCACACCCTTAGAAGGTGTATTTGGGAGACAAAGTCCTTTCCCAACTGGTTTGCGTATATTAATGTTGCTAAATAAGCCACTGGGTTCCTTCTGACTTTGCCACCATGCAGTTTTGTTTCAACAAACGTGTATTTCAATACTGCAGCCCAACTTCTTTCATGGATCTTTCCTGCCCTACAGGTGACCAGTTGCCTGGAAGCCCGCCACGGTTCGTGGGTAAATCGGCCAATCTGGGGTTTCTTAGATGTTCTTGATAAATTGTGGACATTTTAAAAAAAGGATTTGGCACCCTTTTAAAAAAGTCTTCTCCAAGCCAGGGGTGTTCCTAAGAATTTGAATCAGATATCTCTGATGCTTTTCCTGGAAGATTTCTCTGATAATTGTTCATTCGCCAAATACATACAGCCCACACACATACAACTCTTCTTCCCGGACTATGTGTTTGGACAAACACATAGCATTGGGATTGAAGCTGGGGGTGGAATGAAAACAGAAAAATCCTTTCTGTCCTAATGTATATTCTTTTTTTTAAATTATGATTTCATCTGTTTCAGAACTTCACATAAGACTAGAAATGTGTTCCAGAGAAAGTAATAATGAGACCTAGTTCAAATTAATTTCTAGGAATTCCTTGAAGCACATTTCAGATACTTCAACACATCAGAAAGGCTGCAGGTTTCAGGAAACTACTGCTTGGGTTATATAAAATTATGCACGATAGGGAGAAAATGTGTAGATTTCCCCCCCCCCCCCAATCTTTAAAGTAGCATTCACCCAAGTAAATCCAGGCCAGGAAAAAAAAACAACAGAAGAAGTAGAAGAAGAACCTGTACATGTAGGACATGCTTATCATATGACATTCACTCATCACTAAGTGTGATGTTACCCACTAACTTGTTGGTGTTTTTGTGTGCCTTCAAGTTGTTTCCAACTTATGGCAACGCTAATGTGAGCCTCTCATGGAGGTTTCTGGGGTGAAGGTGTGTGATGTGCCCACGGTCACCCAATGGGTTTTCATGGCTGAGCAGAGAGTTGAACTCTGGTCTCCAGGGTCAAAGTCAAACACAAACTACTACACCACACTGTCCCTCACCCACTAACTTTTGCAGGTTTAAAAGTGGATTAGGGAAACCTATGATTGGCAGTGATTGGCCATAGAACATCCATCTTCTTTGCCAGTTGTACCTTTGAATGTGAGTTGCTGGGGAGCAACAGGAAGAAAACACCATTGCCTTCATGTTTTTGTGGATTTCCTGGAAGGAAGTTTTTGGGAGTAACATCTGGGTAATCAAAATAGGACACAGAAAGCTGGTGAGAAGAATGCTTATGCTTGGCTCGGCTGGTTAGATTCTTGTAGACTGGCAATCTGCAGTGGCGGAGATTGGAGTGCGGGGAGGAAGGGGGGATGGGAGGGACCACAGTGTGTGGGGCGGGGCCGTGGTGCATGGGGGCATGGCCACAGTGCGCAGGGGCATGACTATGAGCTGGGACGCCCCAAAAACATTGCTGCTCGGGGTGAACTGCCCCATTGCCTCCCCGTCCCTACGTGACTGGCAGTCAATAAAAACGTTTTACCTAGAAATTACTTTAGATTGTAGCCACACAATTGGAAAAAGTGAGTTGTGAAGATATTCCCATTGCTTATGATAACCAAGGAACTGCTATCTTTTTTTCAGAAAATAACTTGTCCTTCTTGTCAAGTCTGGTCCTGCCATTAGACCGAGGCAGGCTGAGGGGTAATGAAAGGCCAGCAAATTGTTAGTTATTTACTTTGCTTTTGTTGCAGTTTTATCATCAGTATTGAGAGAGATGATTGTGGGATTTTCAGGTGTCAAAAACATATCTTGACTTGGTTGAGTGAAGGGCACTTCACTTTGCTTCATTGACACTTTTAAGAATAAACTGCAGCCCCAAAAGACTGGTTGGTTTGGTTTTGCATCTCAGCCAGGGCTTCCTTGAATCTGCTGTCAGTGAACTTTACTGGATGAGTTCCAGGACTGTGTAAGAGAACAAGTCTCCTTTCCATTCTTTTTTATGCTGTCCATAGCATTACAAAACATTCATTTCCTGATTAATTTCTCTTTCCCAGTCTCCCAATTTCCCAAAGTCCTAAAGATGCACCATCCTGTTGATCAGTGTTAGTTATCAGCTTGTATCCCTGAATTCATCTAACAAAGTGGTTTTTATCATTCTCTCTAATAGTGAACTTGGTTGATAAGTGCTGACAAAATTCGAATCAAAACTAGAAAGGATCCACAGAGAAAACACAATGGAGGTTTGCCAGACAGCACATATGTTTTTCTAAGGGAGCAACCCCTGGCCCAAACTCAGTAAGTATAGAGCAAACTGTGTAGTCATGGAATAGCGAACAGAAATACTAGTTAATGAGGATGTGGAATAGAGTGGCCTCTTTGATTTGTATAATATTAATAATATGACAGGTACCATTAGAAATTTGTAAATATAAGACTTGGAAAGCCAAAAACATGATGCAATATGCCAGGAAAGATCCACTTCTACAACACTTGTTTTAATATTGTGTTTTCAACATTGTTCAGCATACAAGAATCTATACTGGAAAATATAGATTCTTGTATGCTGAACGTATTATATATAAAGCTGGATCAGATTCTAAGAAAAGAGGTGTGAAAATTGGAGGAAGGAACATCAACAATTTTAAGATATGCAAATGACAACATATTACTAGCAGAAAATAGCGAAGATTTGGAATGACAACTGAAGAAAGTCAAGGAAGTGCAAAGGCACTTTTACGGTTGAACGTTAAGAAAATAAAAATAATAATTAGAGTTGATTTATGTAACTTTAAAGCAGACAATCTCACCAATTGGTGGTGGTGACGGCAGCACTGTGTGCTCATATGAAGCTAGAGGCTATTCTGACATGGTCTTTCATTTCAGACAGGCTTTAGCTGAGAAGCTGGACTATGGGCCAAACAGTTATTGGGCAACAGCAGTAGTGGAGGGTGACACTTGTGGAGGATCTTTCAGAAATGACAGCAGTGGCACCATAGGCCCTTTTCACATGGGGGGGGGGAACGGGCGAAAACACGCTAAAACGGAGCTTACCCGCAGCCGGGTAAGTCCGTCGCCCCATGGAGCAGCACGAGCTTGCTGCTCCACACTCCTCCGGTGTCCCAGATGGCAGCTTCCGGTTGGTGGAGGCTCTCCACCAACCGGAGAAGCTCGCCAGCCGGAAGCCCACCCCCGGCAGATCTGCAGGCACGCACTTGCGCGCACCTGCAAATCCACTTTAGAGCCGGGCGACGGAGCGGCACGGGGCTGCGCACTCCTTGCTTTTTAAAAACCTCTAAAAAGAGGTTTTTAAAAAACACGCAGCCCAGTTAGTTCCCGCCACTCCTGAGTGGATTCTGGTGTGGAACTACGAAAAGTAGTCCACGCCAGTTCACTCTACGGTGTAGAAGACCTCAGTGAGAGGTCGCTCTACACTGTTTTAGAAGCCCGGTGTGGAAATGGCCCTAGCTAATGATTATTAGTACTGTGCAGAAAGAGGCACAGCAAACCCCTTTTGAATGTCTGTTACTCTGAAAACCTTATGATGAGAAAATCCAAAATGAAACAAGAGATGGTGTCAGAAGATGAGACTCCCAGGTCAGATGGTGCTCAACAAGCTACTGGGGAAGAAGCAGAGGGCAATTATGTGTAGTGCTGTGGCTAATGACAACTGGACTCAAGCTGAAAGGATGTTTAGCTGTTGACGTGCTCAGAAGCAAAAGGAAAGTCTAAAGCTGCACAGCACATATTAGATGAAAATGGAATGTGAGAAGCATGACTCAGGGAAGCTAGACATAGTAAAGCAAGAAATGGAGTGTATAAATGTTGCAAACCTTGGGGTGAGTGAGCTAAAGTAGACAGGAATGGGACATTTTGAGTCAGCTAATTACACAGTGTTTTTACCTAGGAAAGGAAAATCTATGAAGAAATGGGGTGGTATTTACAGCGAGGAGAGATACAGCAAAAGCAGTCAAAGGATAGAATGCAAAGTGTGACAGAATCAGGCTGGTAAGACTTGAGGGAAAACCCATCAATATTACCAAATTTATGTCCAAGTACAGAAGCAGAAGAAGAAGAAACTGAAAGATTCTATGAAGGAAATTATATTTGTAGGGGGTACCCAGTTAAGAAAAGGTTAAGAACAGCTGGTGTAGATCATGAAAAATTATGGGTTGCTTGTAGAGAAATGGACATGTGACAACATTTGATTGTCCTGATGCTTAATCTGTGCTCAGGACAAGAGGCTACTGTCAGGAAAGAATATGGAGAAACAGAATGATTTCCAATTGGCAAAGGCATCAGGTAAGTCTGCATTTTAGCACCCTATCTGCTTAACTTGTATGCTGAATATATCATATGTAAAGCAGGATTAGACTCAGAGGAAGAAGGCGTGAAAACTGGAGGAAGGAACACCAACAATTTAAGACATGGAAATGACACCATACTGGTAGCAGAAAACAGCAGAGATCTGGAACGATTACTGAAGAAAGTCAAGGCACAAAGCGCAAAGGCAGGATTATAGTTGAACAAAAATAATGATCACCAATAATTTATATAACCTTAAAGTAGGTGATGAAGACTTTTAAATAGTTCAGGATTTTCTATACCTTGGCTCAATAATTAATCAAAAATGGTGATTGCAGTCCAGAAATCAGAATATCAAGTGTAGAGATACATCACTGAATACTAAAGTCAGGATTGTATTTCCAATTTCTGTGTGTGGTTGTGAAAGCCAAAGAGTGAAGGAAACTGATAGGAAGAGAATCAACTCATTTGAAATGTGGTATTGGAGGAGCGTTCTTGGGGATACTGTGGACTGCCAAAAAGACAATTGGTCCTCGCGCAATTCAAGCCTGAACTCTTCCTAGAAGCCAAGATGACTAAACTGAGGCCCTTTCCACACCATACCTGGATTCTGCGGTGTCACAGCATCATCCCAGGAGTGCTGTTGCTGGGATGGGAGTGGAAACCGAACGCTGACCTCCGTACCTGGCTGTCTGTCAGTGGATGGATAGCATGTGGGACATGATCCTTCCTTCCGCAATGCATCTGGCCTCTTCCTATGCTGCATATTGCTATCAAGTGCTGATAGCATATTGCTCCAGGAAGCCCCTCCTACACTTAAAAGATCTCACTTTTCTTTCCCCTTGAATTTTATACCCTTGTGCTGTGCTGAATGACCTAATTCAACATCATGCCCACCTCTCTGCCTTTCTAAAAAGATCCATCAGAACTGGGTGGTTTTCTTGGTCATAGTCAGCCAATGATAACATCTTATTAAAAGGAGGAGAATCCTTTTGCATACAGGACAGCCCCTGCTTTCTGCTGTCTGTACCACCTCCACTAAAAACAGGCCACTATCACTCATTTTGTTTTATGAGCTTGCAGAGTTGCAACTGGATCTTTTGTATTCTTAGTGAAACTTTTTCAAGATGTCATTCGCAAATGCCACTCCCATGTAGCGCTGAGTAAGCCAAAGAAAAGACATTTGTCAGCATGTAGATATGATAAATTCTTTCTCATTGAGCTTGAGTTTCAGTAAAGTACACCTAAGCTGATTCATCTCATGTCTGATTCAGCCCAGCCAAAGCCAAGGATTAGACTGGGATAAAGTTCTGATCTAGTATATATTTTTGATATTCTGTGCCTTCTACTGATCATCCTTTGATGGTTTCACCTGTTCTTGGTTTTGCTCTGCTTAAATGAATTGCATTGTATTCTGATTGCTCTATCGTGAACTAAATTGGACCCCCCCTTCTAAGGCCAGTCCCTAATATAAATATCTTTGTTGTTGTTATGTGATTTCAAATCAACTCTGAAGTATAGCAACCCTCTCTTGGGGACTAATTGAGAAGAAGCTTGTTATTGCCTTTTTCTAAGGGTGAGAGAGTGACTTGCTCAAGGTCATCCAGTGGGATCCAATGTCTGAGCAGGGATTTGAACCTTGGTCTCCCAGAGTCTTTGTCCAACATTAAATCCATCATGTTATACTGGTCATACTAGATTGTTTATGAAGATCATTATAGATAAAAGAAATCTCCAAACACTGAAATCAGTAATTTCCTGATAGACTGGATATTTTATGTTAAAATGAATGTTACAAGTTTGATGAATTGGAAGACTCCTATGAGCACACTAAATACTATTCAGATTTTTTTTCATGCCCGAGAACTTAAAAGAATACTTTTGCACTTCAGAGAAAAGAATATCTATAACACTGCTCCTTTTCCAGAATGGCCAAATACATAATACCTGACGTATTAATCACCTACCTGTAGTGACCTCTGTTTCAATATTTATATTGTTAAAATGCAGGCTGTCAACTGTTTGTTCCCCATATCATGAGAGTATGAGTTGAAGGGTTACTATTATTTATGAGTTTTCCCTGTCATTTTCCCCAACAGCTGACTTGAGAAACAAAAAGATCTGGTTCTTTTGTTCAGTAACTGGTTTGTCCTTTCCTGTTCTGAACACACTTCTTATTTCAACAGATTCCAGCACAGCCGAGAACCTCCATGTAGAACATGCACATAAGTCTTGACAAGGATATTGAATGGACAGACAACTTGGTGGCAATGGCCTCCATTCATGGTGCAGGGGAAGGGCTCAGTTTTGTCACCTGATCCCATCCCTCGTTATACTTGACCTTCACATGTTCAAGATGAATCCTCTCTTCACATGGATGTATGTCTGGTTGTGCATACACCACAGTACACTGCACCATGTGCTTCAAATGCATAGTCTAATACCCCGGAAAAATATAGAAAGATAGATCATGTGTATAGAGTCTTTGTGTTGAGTGATATACATATATCTTGTGTAGAGATATATATGTGTATGTTGTGGAAGGAACTTTGAAAGTGTGTTGTGGTGGGAACTTTGAAAGAGGACCTGTATATAAAATTGAAGTTTTATCCTTCAGGATACATACCCAGAATATTATCCAGAGCTTTTTATGGCTTCTAGTACATAGCTATTGCTTTGACTCCAACATCTGTTAGGGTATGTGTATTTACTAAGGCCATTTCTGCACTACACTGTTATAATGCTATTATTCCACTTTCAACTCCTGTGGAATTCTCGGGTTTGTAGTTTACTGAGGCAAAAGAGCTCTCTGGCTGAGAATTCTCAAGGCCCCTCCCTAAACTGCAAACCCCATGATTCCATAGGAGGTTGAAAGTGGAAATATAGCACTATAACAGTGTAGTGCAGAAATGGCCTAAGAGTTGTATACAGCAAGGGTGGAAACCAATTTTTAGTTATTTGTAGGGTTTTTATTTGTAGTTTTAAAATATGTTTGTTTGGTGTCTTTTGCTTTTTATTTGCATTGTATCATTATCATCATCATCATCATCATCATCATCATCATCATTATGTGTTTATAGTTTTATGTATTGTTTTGTGGTTTTACTGTTTCTCTTTTTTTCTTCTTTTAATAAAAATAACAAAAGGATATGTCATCTAAACTTGCATTCAGTCCCTGCTTGCATGTAAGTCAGTTATTATTATTTTTTTAACAACAGAACTTTAACAGTAATTAATAAAGTCAGGAGATCACATATGTAACTGTGGGAAGACAGACTTTTTTTTGCACACTTTATAAAATGACCCTTAATTATCTTCTTATTTCATGCAATAAAATGCATCACAAAATGTACACTCTAAATTTAATATCAAGTTATTTGTTATCTTCTTAAAGGTACCAGCTACGATGCCAAGCTATGATGCTCATTACGGTATACTGTGCAGAAGGAGGGATGTTAGCAGATCATAGCTTCATAATAACTTTTTTTTATAAGTAATTTTTATTAAAATTTTAAATGAAAATTTTTTTTAAAAAACCCTCCCTGCTTCCAGACATCAATTTTCCCAGTTGAATCTGAGTTTAACACTCCATACCGTATAAATATTCCATTCCAACATTATCTCTGTTTTACAACAATCGTAAAACGATTGTTTTACAACAATCGTAAACTATTGCTTTTAACTTATATTCAACTGTTTACATTTTATCTTTTACCACCTCATTTTGTCTTTCACCTTTCTCACAATATTTCTTTCTTTTCCCATATCTTATTCTTTTATCCAATTCAATACCTCTCGCCATTCTCTTTCAAAGCCCTGGATTGGCTTATTTTTAAGTGAAAAAGTTAACTTTTCTGTCTCCACCATATCCAGGATTTTGAATTTCCATTCTCTTATATCAATATATTTTCTTTCTTTCCAATGTTGAGCATAAGTCAGTCTTGCTGCAGTTATTATATATAACAATGTCTTTTGATGAGATCTTATTTCTCTTTGTTGCCCTAACATATTCAACGAATAGAATTCTGGCTCTTCATAATAACTTTTAATGTAAAAAGCTTAACTTTTCACACTTTTAAACTCCAGATGAGGAAAAAAGTGTCTAAAAATCCTAGATTTTGTTCCTGTACAAACTGGTTTTATTTTGGAGATCTACATAACTTTTCCTCTACCCTGAAGTCTTTCTTGGGAACTCCCAGAATTACCAGGACTTTTCACTACTACTTCCCAGGTCAGTTTAACCCACTGCGAAGGAGGTACTGGACAGATCTGGTGCAAGGTAGCCAATCGCAGCTCAGGGAGTGCTTTGAAGTGGGGGCTGCGGGTGAAAAGAACCTGACAAAACACAGAGGCTGTCTCTGGTAGAACAGATACGGTTTGGAGCTGAAAGTGGATTTGACAGAGAATGAGACAGTTGACAGGGATAAGATCTGGATTTCACAAAGACAGGGCCATTATTCAGAAAGGAGAACTGACTCTGTTCTAGGGAGCTGTGAGAGAATAGATTGTTCAAGAGTTAATGTGTTATATTACTGAATTTCAATAAATCTACATTTGTTATTTTTTAAAAAAACTGTCTCTGGTTGTCTCTTTCAAGTCTGTTAAGAAGTCAGACCATGCCTACCATAAAGAACCTACACAAGAACACAGCCGCAGGTCCACGTTTAAGGGGTCACCCTGAAGCCGGGAACCCAGAAGGAGATTCAGTCAGGGAACAAGGGTAGGGTGTGCGGCAAGATTCTAAGGGTCGGAATTGTGGGGTCAGCCTGGGAAAAGGGATCTGTCATACCCAGTATTTTCAAAAAATGTGTCTGTATTTGGTTGTTTGTATTATCCCAGTACTAGCTAAGTTGATGGCTGCCAGTAAACACAGCTATTGTTTTCAGGACACGGATTCAACAGAAGCCAAGCAAGGAAAAGAGGAGTGTTTGCACCAAAACAAAATTATCCTAATATTTAATTAGTGTAATATTACTAAAGCACTTTCACGTTAACTCCGGGTAATAATAAAGAAGGCTCAGTGGAAACTGGTGAAAACTTATGAAATGTTGCATGAGTCTACATATGACATGTCATTATTGGAAGAAGGAAGAGAAAAAACACGAGGTGAGAGTGAGAGAAACCTGGAATATTTTGAGAAAGTGTTTGGATGTGGGCTTGGGAATATGTAGGTAGAATTAAAAACAATTGAAAACTGCAAACTTTTTTCCCTTCTGATGAGCCTGTGATAAACTAATGGGATAGAACTGTATGGAAAAGAAGCAAAATCTTATCCAGAGACTTTGTTTTAAATGCACAAGTTCTTCCTGACTGCCTTCACATATTGATGATTGTGTGAGGAGTTGCCTGAATGGTTGTGTGTGTGTGTGTAAATAAAATTAAGACTATTTTTCTTTTCCTTGGAATACTGTTTTAAGGGATTGCTTGTTCTTGGGCAATCTATGTACCTGCAAAGCACTTCCTATACTAGCTGTAACATCTTGCTTGGAATCTTGTTGATGCATTACGCATCAACCTTATGGAGATGATTGGACATTTTAGTCCAATACAAAATATCCACATTCAGTTTGAGATTGTGGGAGTAGAGGTGCATATGCAATTGGATTGTCTGTTCAGGTGCACATTTGGTTATTCATTTACCATTCAACCCATTTCCATGTAGCTGAAGGTTTGCATAGCATAATCAGTGTGTAACTTTCCATTGGAAGGGTTACACTATATGACTACAGTGTGGGACCTCAGCCATTGTCTTCAAGGTAACTGCAGATGCAATCAGAATTTTCTCTGCAGTTTTTGCCATTGCAATTTTTACAGTCAAGTTGCTTTCGAGTTAATTGTGCTTTTTTTTTTATTGTGGTAGCAGCTGCTGTAAAGATGACAAAACTCCAAAAGTGATAAACTTTTTGGAAGTGTTCATTTGGATACCAGTCATTCTCTTTTTGTCCGGAGCAGACTGTCATGGGAGGGGTGGGTTTTCCCTTGAAGAAGATATTTAAGAAAAGACTGGACAGTCATCCTTCAAAGACTCCGGAGTTGCATTTCTGCACTGAAGCTCCTCCACTGAGTAAAAGCCTCCAAGTTCTCTTCCAACTCTTATGATTCTACAGTGACTTAATTCATGGTGTTGACAACATAGTAAGTCTACTATCTGAAGCCAGTTCCCCCTCCCAAAATCAATAAACCATCGTCATTACCCCAAATGTTCCCTTCATTTCAAATCAATAGGCAAATATGTAAATTGATGAAGTAGGGATATCAGTGGCTATTCCTGATGTACCAATGCAAGTATGCAAAGGAGTCTGAAGATTTAGTTTCTCCCTGGCCCTAGATATATAGTATATTGAACCTTCTATGGATGTCTGTGTTGTTGGGTAGGGCGCAAGGGCAATATTTCTGAAGCCTGGCAAAATTAGTTTTTTTGCATTTCTGGAATTTCCTAGCCAGCGTGACCTCAGCATACAGGCAGAAGCTTTCTTGGAGTTATAGTCCAAAAAAGGACTTCTTCCAGCATCTGACATGCAGGTTCCATTTCATGACCATTGTGTGTTAGGCAGTACCTCTGGGGTGGAGCAGAGCTCTAAGTACAGCCACATATGGCAGTGGCCTGACAAGCTTTGTAGGATGCGGCTCCCACTTTCTGCTAATATTAACTGCCCTTGGCTCTGTTGGATGGCATCCAGGGTGTCCCTTCAGCAGAAGGAACAGATCCATTTGTTTGCAGAAGTCATTCTTGTCCACCAGAAGCTCTCACTGAAGGAAGTGGCTAGAGATGATTTGGGCTGCCTTTTTTTTTTCTTCCCAGCACCAATCATGCTATTCTGGAGGCTTTCTTAAGCATCTTTCTTTCTTTTTTTTTCTTGAGGATATGGGAATCAATACACCCATCTTCCAGTAGAGGGTCAGCTCAGCAGAACTCTGCTTATCCAAAGTTTGGATTCAACCCACCATTTTTTCTCCCTTGCAAAGCAGATTATCAATACCCAAAGGATAAAGAGGTATTGACTAGAGTAGACCCATGCAATGAATTGTTGAATAGTGAGTCAACACATAGATAAATTCCATAGATTTCATTGGTCTACTCCAGTCAGGACTAACAGGATTTAGGCAGTCCTCTGTTTAAACAACAGCGGAAAAACCTAAGATGCCCAGCATAGTTCAAAGCATATTTTCTCAGAAGTGTTATTGAACTGAATATTGGTTCCCAGTTAACTGTAGGAAATGAAAGGACCTCTTACTATACAAGTTTTCCCTAAGCCAGTATCTTCTAGGTGTCCTGGACTATAACTTCCATCATGCTGGCTTGGAATGATGAGAATAACAGTCCTTTGGAGGGTGGCAAATTGGGAAACGCTGCTTTAAAGTATGCCCTTGGGACTGCAGCCCAGGAACCAGAGCTGGTAAAATATACTTTTTGAACTTCAGCTCCCAGGATCCCTGAGCCTGCATGACCACTGGACATGCTATCTTGAGATGCTAGCAGTTGGAGTACAAAAAGGTAATGTTTCCAAGCTCTATCAAAGGCCTATGAGCCGTAAAACAGTTTTCACAAGAGTTTGTCCAGAAGTTTTATTGAATGGAGTGTTATTTTACATCCTCAGATACATTAATTTATTGTAATCCCAAAGCTTCAATAATTCACTCACAAACAAAACAATCCTTTTTTTTTTTTGGTTTGTTTTTAAAAATGAGTACACTAGAAAATTGCAGTGGGACTTAATGCTCAGAAATGCAATGGGTCTGCACCTGAAGGACATAGTTACTGTCAGTCGATAAGTAAAAAAAAAAAAAAAAGCAAGTACTAATACTATGTTTGCTAAATATAAAACATTGTCTTTTGTAAAAGGTCTCAGTGGGCACTACTAATGATAGACATTTACTATACCTCAAAGAAAAAAAGCACACCAAACTTTCATTTTTAAAATTATGTGTTTGTATTGGCACTTTTAAAAACTCATAGACATTAATTCAAATATAAAATTCATTCCCATAAACATAAAGGAAAAAAATAGCATGACACTGCAAATTACAGCCATGTTCTATGGAAATCTTAATATTTTAAACAGCATATAACATTTTACACAATGAAGTATATATTTCAGAAAATATGTTTATATGCTAATGTTTATCATAAAATGTTTGCATACTACATAAATTCTTGGAAAAGTTGTTCTACTGACAGGTCTTGTGCTGACTTAACATAGGGAAAGGGAAGCATTTGCACAGAACGTTAACTTGCAAAACTGAATCAGCAATCCCACAAATTTACTGATGCTCCTTGTCATAGTGTTTAAGACATTTTCATAAAAAAAAGTAAAGTGGCGCTCTATTTGAATAAGGGATTTAATTGCTGGTTTGCTTAATAGCAATCATAATGAGCATTTATACCTACAGCAAAATTATATCAACAACCAAGCAAAGATTTTAAACATAATGGTTAAGATCCATACTTATTCATATTTATGACCCATTAAAATCAGTTTAGAGTTAGGTCTGTCATTAAACCTCACTGGTTTCATTGGTTAGGTTCTCAGTATGACTACATCTGGATCTCACTCAATATAAATATTATTCTGATAGCATGAGAGAATGTTTTACAATTGAAATACGAAGAAATACAATAACCATGGCAATTGTCATTGACAGTAGGAATATTTGTACACACAAAGAACACAGATCATGTATCAGCTTATAAAGTTAATTAATTATAGAGAATCCTTGGAGTTACAATTCTGTGACAGAAGCTAGAAATGTCTAATAGCAAATTCTCAGGTCTCCCGTCAAACAATAATTTCCAGGATTCTTTGAGTGAAACCATTATATTTAGACTGGTATAAAACTGATATACTCCTGTTGTGCATATGAGCCTGTTCAGAAATCCAAGCACTTGAAACAGAACAGTTCCAGAGAATTATGAAGAGATACTAAGAGCTTCTTCTGCAGTTACACTGCCTTACTCATGTTTTAAGAATGTCTGAGTGGCAGAAAACTGACTGCAATGCAAGAAAAATTATAACCACCAGACAAGATAGCTGTAGATATGTTTGAAACAAGCTTTCTGTCTGTCATTGGTTCTTCTGACATTTATATGCTTATTCAGCCATTTTCTGGATGTTCCTCTATACAGATTTTTTAAAAAAACTATAGGGAAATGGGACCTGAAGTAGATAAAAATCTCCCAAATTCCTCAAATTTCTTTAGATGCCCACAAAAAACAATGGAGCATATAATAAGCAAAGGGCACAGATTATTCTAGTGCAGTAAGTAAAACTCTTTGTGTTTGATGACTATATTTCAGCTACAGTGGGTGTTGCCTGTGTTGCATTTCTTTCAATACCCGTGGTACAGAATTAAAATATGTAGGTCAGGGACCCAAACAACATAACAGCTTGGGAAAGTTACTTTTGATAGAAAGTTACTTTTTGAACTTGTTTCACTCCAGTAGTAGAATCCTGTGCCACATAACAAATACTATTTGGAATTAATAAGATATTATCTCCTTTATTTGTTTAACTGAGAATATAACCAGCATTTCTATGGAGTATATATAAGCTTGTTGGGCAGGCCTAAAATAGCTCCTTGGATCATGGCTGATATAGTTCCTTGTGTTCTTAATGCATTTTTATGTGTCCAAGGAAGTGGTAGGCAACACAGAAAGAATGTGTACAGTACAATCTGATGCTTGCTCTGTGAGAGACCTGTGTTTACATTTAACATTTATCCCAATGACTTCGGTGGGGCTTAGTTTCAGCTTTAAGTTTTCTACAGCAGCATGTAAAATGTAAATGTCACAGACATTTAAGCAAAGATTTTACAGTACTGTGGAAATACAATTTAACAGGGTAGGTGTCTTGAAAGAGAACTGCTTCAAACTTAATTTTACTTTCAAAAATCAATATTATTTACATCATAAACCCTTCTTGTACTATCAATCACTATGCTCTTGTTTATAAACCAATTCTATTCTATCTTCCAAGTAGATTTTTCTTTTCTTTTCAATTTTTTTGGCCAGTATGCCAGATGAAGTAAACTCCATAGTAAAAGAAACTACCCTGTGACACTCTGCATAATTTGAAAAACTAGTGATAGATCTAATAAAGCTAAGAGTTTCGTGTCTAAGGTAGTATCTGTGGTTAGCTGGGAAAAGCTTGTATTCAGATACTTCAATAAGGAAGGCCTTAAAGAGGGGTGATATTATCTGATATTTGATGATGTGCAATGGGGATTTACATGGAAGGCCTGATTCACCATTCATAAAAATTGCCATGATATGTAATATTCTGTTTAAACTGATATTAACTGCAGCCTTCTACTGCAGTTCTGCTAAGCTGCTTTGAGTAAAGTTTCATTTCCTTGTTATGCTGGGAGATGAGGGGACATGACAACAATAATAAGGAATGCAAATAGTGTGTGCTTTTGCTGGGTGACTATAGAAAGATAATGTGGTGGACTGATGATGCTCTTCACCACTATAAGCATATACAAAAAAAAAAAATACTGTGTCAATGGTATCTGCATTTAGTGCACCGTCATATTTGACAAAACCAGATATTTCATATATTGTCTGAATTTCCTTTTGCAAAAGGATAGCTTTATGAGATTCTTTTTTAGACAGGAATAATTCATTTTCTTCCATATTCTAATTTGCTGTATACAAATATAAAAAACATGGTTTGGTGGCAAATCTAAAAAAAGAGGTGAAATTGCTCAACAATGTGTAGCTATAATTAGCCTTACTGATTAGAATACTGTATAGTGCTGTACTTTGTTACCCTTCTTCGAGATGTAGCAGGGGACGCTGATCCCATTGTCTGGCTAAGGAGATTATCAGGGCCAAGCATTGGACCCAGACCCCCAACACCACTCATTCCAGCTCCACTGCTCATTCCTGCCCCAGACACTACTCTTTCAGTAACAACCACATTATGCGCACCGGATAATTCAGGAGGAATGCTCAGATTGCCCGGCATGCCAGTGGCGGGCCGAATCACTCTTTCTGTTACAACCACATTTGACCCTTCAGCCAGATCAGGAATGCTCAAAGAAGGAGGTATCCTTGCATTTGGAGCAATGACCCTTTCTGTGACCACTACATTTGATCCATCTGGAAGGTCAGGAATATCTATCATGCCGTGTAAATCAGTGACTGGGGCAGGAGCAAGCACTCTTTCTGTCACCACAACATTTGATCCATGCAGAGGATCAATGTTCAGTGTGGGAGGTTTTAGTGTTGACCCAGATGTGTAAGTCTCAGTCACCACTACGTTACCATGGAGCACAGGGTCAGGCACAGGTCTTGGAGGCTGTACAGAGGAAGCACCGGTGTAGGTGTTTTCAGTAACAACCGTTGTACTACCAATATTAGTTGGTGGAGGTGCTGGTGAAGATGTGTTGACAACAATGGTTGTTCCAGGTGGTGGCAGGTTTAATTCAATTTCAGGATTGGGCAGAGATGGCCAAGGTGTATTAGGATCAGGGAAGGGCTCAATTTCTATACCCAAGCAGATTTCTGCTAAGGTTTTAAACTTAGGTCCCAATGTATCCAGATAGGTGTCATCCAGGTCATCACCAATAAAACTGCAGCAGCCAATGGAGCCAACAGGAGTACCTATGCCTTCATGATCATATATCAGCAGACAATCATTTGCAGGTCTGCCTTCATCTTCATCAGCATAAGCAAATGCTTTCTAAAAATGAAAAAAAAAATTACAAGAAAGAATTAGAGACCTTGTTTTCTTTTCATCATATTATCGAACTACAGTTTCTATCACACCTGACCATTGGCTATATGGTAAGATTGTATGAAAAAAAAATCCCAGAAATTTTATTAAAGTGTGTGAGGGTAGCATGTGCCACATGTCTTGTTTTGGGGAAACTTAATGTCTTCTTCAAAATTACACCCCCCAACTGGTAATTTTGCTGCTGTCAAATTTGAGAGCAGAAGCAGACAGGGTAGGAGCTGCAAATACTGATCGAGGGCACATTCAACCAATGGGATACATGATTTAGACAATCTTGGAAAAGCCTGCATGAAGTCTATACTGAGAGGGAAAATAGGAAAGTGCCTTCTTTCATTTTAGAACAAACCATAGTTTCTTATTATGTACAAATCTAGTAAACTCTGGTTTGTTCTAACCATAGTTATTCAAACTAGGACAAAACTTTCTATCCTGGTTTATTAAATAATGATTAAATGAAACAGATTTGCAGCTAGTTATTCACCCACTTCAGATAACTATCAAGGATAATTCTCTATTTCTTACCAGTGACTTTTGTAAAGGTTAGGGCTGTTACAAGATGTTCTCCCTTACTTCAGCACCTGATTCACAGGGGCCACATTGGGAAAGAACAAGTTGCTCATTTTCAAGCGCAGAAGTAGGGTAGACATATTTGTTCAGATGATAGGGAATGGTGGCTAAGCAACACATGTCCCTTTGGGTATGTAATATATTGAATACAGCAACTTCTGTCCCCCCGCTTCTTCATCTGGGAGGGGGATTAATGTATTTAGGCAACCAGTAAGAGGAGGCAGCACCAGATGAGGATGTGCCCCTTACTGGTTTGCTAGAAGGCACATTTCTCTTCCCATAGAAAGACACTGTACAATGTACATGCCACACTGTACAATATACAAGTACCATGTAAGCAGAGAAATTAAAAAAAAATGTCCCTTCTCAACTCTCCCCTCCACATTTGTCAATGTAGCCCTGGCTTAGTAACCTGGGAGACAATACTTGTGAACATTTCTTCATAACTTTTTTTAACCTTTTCTATTTCCTGTTTAGCTGAGTCTGAGATTGAAATTTGTCATGAATAGTTGTATAATGGTAAGAATGAATATCAACAGTATCCTCCCCACCATGAATTCATCATATTAAAACACAGAGTGTGCTTTTGGGTTACCTCAGAAAAGTAACTGTCTAGGAAAGCCATGTTCACTCCACTTTCTCTGTATTCTTTTATTGTTCCTCCAAAGGTTTCTTTTATTCTTCCTGTTGTTCCGTAGCCTGTAGTTGTTTCATAACCTACAGTTGGTACATAGCCTTTAACTGCTCCAAGTCCTGTTGTTTCTTCTCTGGTCACCGCTCCTGCATCATACTTAGTGGTATAGATATCTGAAAATATATGTATATGAATTTCTAAAAACACCGCAACGTTATTGCAAATAGCCTGAACAGCTAACCAATCCTGAGATGAATTCAAGTTAATTTAGGTCCTATTTAGTGTAGATAACCTGTCACTGCAAAGATCTAAATCATCCAACGTTAAGGTATTCATATGTAGGCACTCTTTTGGAGAGCAGTGTGTAGTAGTCGAGGGTAACCCACACACACTCTATCCCAGGCCCCCCCCCCCCAATTATAATTATATGAGACGGAATGCTTTAGCAATAGCTCCGGTCTCCATCTTCATTGCCCCCTAATGAGCTGGAGAGTGAATGGCTTATCCCAGTAAACCCTCACATAATATAGAACCCTGATTTTCTTTGGATCTGAACACAGGAAGTCTATAGCTTGTGGAAGGTCATGAGAATATTAACCGTGGTGGGGATGGTTGCTCATAAAAGCCACATTAAACAGAACACCGGCAAGAGAGATGGTATGGAATGGGTATCAAATGGCTACTTGTCTTTTAAATCAGAATGTAGCTTTAATTTTTCAGTTCTATCAATAGGAATGGTAGAAAGTTCTAATAATAAAATTTCCAGTATGCAATATACACAAATGAATCTAATTTGCATATTCCTCCCCCGCCCCCACTGTCTACTGGAAATGAAGGGGAAAGACTGTTTTCATAAGAGGTCTGTATACGTAGAAGAAAACCTGCTGAACTCCAGATTTTGGCACTCAGTGAGCAAGCTTCCACTAACTAATAAGCTTTGGACCTTAGCTGATTAGTAAGATTGTGGAATTGGTTGTCTTCCCCAGAGGGTCTCATATGACAAAGCCCGTACTTAAGACTAAGTATTATTTAATGAAGTTAGTCATTTCAGAGGAGATTAGCTTTAATTTACCTGAGGAGTCTGCGAAGTCACCTTTGGTTGTTCCAGTCACACAAATATTTGAAACATCCTAAACAAACAAACAAACAGTCAACATTTTAAAATACACATTTTTTAAAAACTAGAAGAAATACTGTAAGAATCATTGTAATTTTATATTATTTTCTAAGCCACTTTGAGTCCCAGTTCTGGGGAAAAGGTGGGGTGATGATGATGATGATGATGATGATGATGATGATGATGATGATAGTAATAATGGCAATATTTGTTGCCCTGATTCAGAGAACCATTACCGTAGTGGTAGGCTTGACACATGCTTCTGTGGCCACAAACCCACCTCCTGTCTCACTCAAGATTACAGGCATTATTAGGCACAGATAGTACCTATGCATACACGTGCATTGGCTGGGGGGGGGGGGGTTTGATGTATTTTAGTGTGGTTGGTAGTGGAAATTATATCCATATGGGCATTGCTCTCAGTAGATCAAGCAGGGCTCACGTCAGGGCTCAAAATCACAGGAGAAGGTGAAGGCCCGCCATTCTCGTAGTGGGTCCACTACTGACCACCCAATGTGGCCTTCCTCTTCACTCTTGCTTCCTGTTTATTTGCCCTTTCTAAGTGTACGTGGTATGATAAGAGCAAGGGGAAGAAGCGTTCCCTTCTCTGTAGCAGTGCGGACTGAAAGGAGAGAGCACGTGGAAGGGCAGAGCCCGGCCTAAAATCCAGAGTGGAGTCACCATCCCACTGACATGGAAACCACCAGAAGGTGTTGGTCCCGTCCGCAAGTGGGCTAGTTCACTGCCACTGTCAGAGGAAGGGACCAACACCTGGCAGCTGGTGGTTTCCATGTCAGTAGGATGGTGACTCCACCCTGGATTTTAGGCCAGGCATTACAGTTGTTATCCAAGGTTTTTAACTCTATCTTCACAATAGGCTAAACCCCAGAGTGGATTCACTGTTCCATTGGCATGGGGGCCATGAGCTGCCACTGCGACCATCTGAAGCCATCTGTTGTAATGCCATGATGGGGACATTCTGAGATGCTAAAAAGGCACCTGTGAAGCACCCCACTTAATTGGAGTGTGTGTGTGTGTGTGTGTGTGTGTGTGTGTGTAGTTTAAATATATCAATGTGGACATCCAAATTACTTGTCAGAAGTACTATTTTGTCAGAAGACAAAAGTAAGCTTCATGAGGCTTGTTTCAAATAAATTATTAAGCAGAAGACTTCCCCATATGGGGCAAATATTTGAGGATTTGTGGTATTTGTTGCTGTAGTTCTCTCTCTCCCCCTCCTTCTCTCTCTCTCTCTCTCGTTTTAAAATATCCACACAGTGTTCCTGTTCTGTCAGACTACTTTCTGACCATTCCTAGGATAAGTTGCCGCATTTTACTTCCGTTCTCAAGTGGGTTTCTTTTTAATTTCAACAATATATTCTCTTCTTCTTTCTTTTAAAATGTTTTTTTTAAAAGACTTATATACTGTATCAGTGAAATTTCACTTTCTCAGTCTAGCTTTGTAATAATTTAAAAAAAATCAAAGGGGGAAATTCATGTTTCAAAACATAGCATCATCTCAGCAAACTATGTCCCAGTTTTCTTTTTAAAGCTGTCTTTGTACTCATTTAAAAAAACACTGCAAACAATCTCCTAAACGAGTGGAATAAGTGGATGAGGAAGTAATAACTGACAAAATCCAAGGAGCTATATAGCTTTTTGAGACCAATCTGAAAGAGCCCATAATTATTATTTTGGAGAATTTTATTTACATTATCACACTCATGTCAGCAGGAGGATTAAGAGACTCCAGACAAAGTCTGTGATTTGGTTTTATTTCACAGTGGGAATTGGAGGGATAGCTTTCTTCTGCATCTTAGGGAGAAAAGTAGATTGATGCATCACATGTGGATTGATGTAGAAAAGTAAACTGATGCATCAACTGCATCACAGTTATGTACCCAGCCTTAAATATTCCTTCAGTAAAAACTGAATTTCCATGATAAACGTTCTCTTAATTATATATAGAATTTAAAAAAAGCCAGTGTGGTGTAGTAGTTTGTATGTTTAATATTCATATTTTGAATGTTTACATTTATTTTAATGTTAACATATACAGTCTACTAGGACTTTACTAATTTTAGTGTTTTGGAAATTTATAGAGATGTTTATAAATCATCTAGCATAGCTAGCATGATGTAGTGGTTTGCTTGTTGAACTAGGACTGTGGCAGACCGGGATTTGAATAATCTACTCTGCCATGGAAACCCACTGAATGACCTTGGGCAAGTCATACTCTCTCAGCCTCAAGAGGAAAACAATGACAAACCTTCTCTGAAAAAAACTTATCAGGAAAACCCTATGAGAGGAACTCCATAATTTAGTCAACTTGACAACATATAACACCATAAAATAATAAAAAACCCCACTATCTTTCAAGTTGAGACCTATACATTTCCAAAATATTTTAGTGGTTTGGAGGACTTTCCAATCTGTTATTTCTTTTGATGCTGAGAGCAGCCATCTATGAACTCTTACACTCTGTTGCATCCTATATTTATGCCATGGCTGCTTTTTTTCAAAAATGTTCTTACTTTCTCCTGTAGAATTAATTAACATTATTGAGCTTTAGGAGTATTTGTTTGATATGATGGACTGTTGCTTCTGAGACTTATGCATCATGGAAAGTCTGCATGTTTCTGCAAATACTTGACTGAATACCACACTTGCTACTGGAGATCATTCTTTGTCTCAGCATTCCAAAAGGTACGTGGTAACCTGAGAGAAGGCCTCCTCAGAGTTCTGCTACCTCTCTTTTGCAACGTTCTCGTCAAGGTGATGGGCAAAGATTTGAGACCATTTCCCCACTATACTATTATAAGGCTGTTATTCCACTTTCAACATCCTGTGGAATTCTGGACTTTATAGTTTACTAAGGCCAAAGAGTTCCCTGGCTGAAAATTCTAAATGCCCCTCCCTAAACTGCAAACCCCAGGATTTCACAGGATGTTGAAAGTGGAATAATAGCACTATAACAGTGCATGGCAGAAATGGCCTGAATCTCTTTTTATAAGCCTTCTGTAATTTGCAATAAGCTGGGTTTTAACTCTACTTTTGCTGTGTTCTTTTTAAATGCTTACATACTCAAATATTTAAAAAGTTTTTCAGTTCTTTTTCTCTCTTGGTTTTCTGGTTTGTAAAACCAGTCTGTAAGTACAAACATTCGAGGGCAGGATGTGAATTTCTAAACTAGACAGAAAGATACAGGAAATTGATGATAGATAAATGATAGATAGATAGCCAGCCAGCCAGGCAGATAGAGGCATGTGGTGGAAAATGTCCCTGATCCCTCACTGGTAAGAGGATGGAGTTAGTATGGTGTTGTGTAGCTGGATTGGGATTTTGGAGATGAAGGTTCAAGTCCCCACTCAGCTACGGCATTCATTGGTTAACCCTGGGCTAGTCATTCTTTCTCAGGCTAATGTGCTTCATAGTCATATTGTGAGGATAAAGCAAGGAAGACAAGAGCCATGTCGTGTGCTTTCAGTTCATTGAAGGAAAGGGAGAATATAGATATAATAAGAAAGAAAGAAAGAAAGAAAGAAAGAAAGAAAGAAAGAAAGTCATCCTCTCTCTTTTCTATAAAGTCATGAACAAACCCGATCTTCTGGCTGTGCTCCTTCAATTCCCCATGAATGTATAGCTCCTTCTGTGCATTCAGGCACAGGTTCGAATCCAGCCCCAACTCCACCAACAGGACGAGATCTACAGTAGCGGCAACAGTCACTCTGTGACATCAGGATTGGAACCACTGGAAAAACAAAACCAAAGACAAGGATGTAAAGTAAATATTTGTCAGTGAATATAAGCAAACAAAAAATACACTGAAACTAATTTCTCAAGAGACTAGCAAGTTCTGAATCTCAAGAATATTTGAAAGTAACCAAAAGACTTCTAGCACTTTTGCCTTCAGATTTAGTAGACAATGCCTATCTGTTTCTAATTACTTCCATGTTGCAAAAACAAGCACATTATTTTATTTTATTTTTTACAAAACACAAATTTACCATATCTTGTTTGCATGAATAGGCTAAGACAGAATTTGTTTTTATTATATACCTTTAGTTCTAACTTATGGTGACCTTATCCTGGCAGGATTTATTCACAGGAGGTTTGCTGTTGCCCTCTTCTAAGGCTTGAGAGTGTGTGACTTGCCCAGGGCCATCCAGTGGGTTTCCATGGCTGAATGGAGATTTAAACCCTGATCTCCTGGAGCCCTATTCCAGCATTCAGATTGATACGCTACGCTGGCAATCTTAAGACAAGACACATAGCATCAAATATAGAGTTGGGAAAAGTTTGCTATTGGGACTACCTTTCCCAGAATTCCCCAGGCAGCATGGCTACTGATCATGTTAGATATGTGATTTTGGGAGCTGTAGTCCAAAAAGTTAGTTTTCCAAATTTTGATCAAATGTCAGGTTATCACATCAGTGGCAAGCAATGCCACTGGTAGGCTGGGATTCAGTCTAACTCTGTACTCATCTCTGCTACAACAGCTGCTTTGACAGCCAGTTGGGTTCCAAGTAGCTGAGCACATGCAAGTGCACATGTATAGGACAGCCAGTTTTTTCAACTCTCATCTCCTCTAAACAGCCTACTTATTTAATGAATGAGACTGTAGGCTATATTTCAGAGGAAGGAACTGACAAAACCATCTCTGAGTATTCCTAGCCTTAAGAAAACCGTATGAAATTCATGGGGTCGCCATAAGTCAACAGACAACTTGGAGGCACATACGCACTTTATAAATAAAATGTATCAGCCAATTTTTACAAATACAATAATGTTATAGGAAAAAGTTAAATAAAAGTGACTATAGGCCTTATTATGTTCAAAAAATAAGCAGATTAAAAACAGCAGCAACAACAGAAAAGGTAAATTTATCTTAATGGCACACTTACACACAAATATTAATCCTCCAAGAAACATCAGAAAAATGGCAGCAGGACTAAGTGCAAACGATCCATTTTGTCTTCCTACTCCAGTATCATAGATGGAGCCATCACTATATCCATTGTCATATTCATTACGATCCCCGCCACCTTGAAAGCCACCACCAGCACCACCTCCATCATAACCACCTTCACCCCATCCCGTACCACCACCAGTACCTGCCCCACCACCTCCTGCTCCCCCTGTACCATCAGCTCCTCCTCCTCCTCCTCCTCCTCCACCACCACCAGTTACTCCCCCACCTCCTGCTCCCCCACCTCCAGCCATGCCGCCACCACCACCTGCTCCTCCACCTCCAGCCATGCCGCCACCACCACCTGCTCCTCCACCCCCAGCCGTGCCACCACCTCCTGCTCCCCCACCTCCAGCCATACCCTCACCTCCAGCTCCCCCACCTCCAGCTGCACCACCACCTCCTCCAGCTGCACCACCACCACCAACAATGGTAACTCTGATTCTCTGAGTAGCACTATTGACACACATTGCATTGCGATCGCAATGACAAGCTTGCAGAGGAACAACCAGCGGCCTTTCACAGCTTCTGCCACTGTTGTCATACACTTTGATTTGGACCTCATGAATGAAGAACCCTATATTGTTGGAGAACAGTGCTGCAGAGGTCTCTGTGGGATTTTTTTGGGAAGGAGGGAGGAGAGAAAGAAACAGAAAAAATATATTAAGAATTCACCTTTGAAATCTCTTTATTCAGATAATTTCATGCTCTTAAGTGAAGATAACATATTGTTGCCTAGGAAAGCCAGCAGTGTAAACTGATCTGTGTTAAGCTGAGCTGCTATATAGCGAATTTAGAAGGTGACATTCAGCTCACTTCTGGTTTCTATTTTTTTTTGAGTGATCCAGGCATTTTTGGGAGGGATGGAGAATCATACTTCCTGAAGGCATAGCTCTCCATTTTGATTTTTAATTTTTTTTTATGACTTCTGGGGCAAGGAAGAAAAGCTTCCAGTGCCATACGTGGCTAGTGGGACACTCCATTCCTACCCCTGCAACAAGAAAATGTTTTCTAGTTCTTTTCCTGAAGCACATTGCACTTGTATTGCTGATTTCGATCTTCACTTCCTGCCATACTTTTTCAGCTAAAGACATCAGAAATATCTTGTAAAAACTGGCTCTAAGGGCCAAGCTAGATGCTATGTAAAATAGATCAGTGATCATGGAAGCTTTTCTTCCTTTTCTACCTCCAGGTAAGCATGCAGAGGTAAAATATGGATGGAGCAAAGACCGGGTAGTTTAAACCTCCTCCCAAGTGGATATTCCTGCTAAATGTCCCTGCAGCTGCATGGGTACGACACTCCATTAATATCAATGGAATTCCCCCATCTTTTTTTAGCCCTCATGCATGCAAGGAGATCTGATGTACAGGAACCTCCCCCCACCATGTATTACATTTCTTCTCCATGCACTTGGTGGTCTTGATGTAGATCAGACCCCTACCTGCTTACTAGGGAGTAAGCAAGCAAGTGTGTTATCTCTGAATGCTATATGTTTACTGTAGTGCCTAGTTTAGTCTTTTTTGAGGGGAGGCTAGTTCTCCACAACAGCACTCATTTTGGTCAGTGTGAAAGTAGTTAAGGCAGGGAATGGCTATTCCATGGCAATTTCGTGCTTTGATAACTCTATGAGGAGATTGCATATTGTGTAGGAGTTACTCTAAGGGCAGTTTATCTCATTTGGGCTGGTAAGGGATCCTCACATTAAATTAATACTGGCTAACAGAATGTTAAAACATTCACAACAACAAATTCTTAGCAGTCGTGTCGATACAGACCACACAGATTTCTCGGGGGTTAAGAGTGAGCAGAAACAATGTACCATTGGAAAACAACATGGAAAACAAAATGGAAACCATTTTCTGCAGATGAGTGAATGGAATGAGTGGCACCAGCAGGTAAAGATCAGTGGGGAGTGGTGGAAAGGGAAACACTCTTGCTTGAAGGATTTTTAGTATCCATTCACTACCTTCTCATGAGCAGCAGTGGGATGCACATGATCAACTGTGTGAAAGGAGTCTTATGAGCTGACTAACAAACAGATGGTTGGCACTGAGGCTGGGAGAGGATTTGTGCTAGAAGGCAGAACAGACTTATTAAGTTGTTCAACTTTGAATAATATGGGTAGATGGTGATAGCTACATGTTACTTCACTCACCGTTCACTATTCTTATGTTCCACGAACTTCCCTGCGACTGCGCCACTATGGTGAATTTAAAAGGTGGCCCATATGGATGGTCATCTAGATCTTTAGCTGTGATCACTACTGAAGGATTGTCCATACAAACTCTTCTGATCTCATCAGTCACAAATGGGCAGTTATCATTGACATCTTGAATAGTAAGCACAATGGTCCCAGTGGCTGTTCTATAAGGACTCTCTGTAATAAAGCAGATGCATGGGTGTGAGACAGAATATATCAAAGAAATTCCACTGTTTAGTTAACAGACAAGAAAATTATTCTGACAGTGCGTAAATAATATACTTAAGTACATCTAGGAAAATATCAAACTGTGCAAATCACAAAAAACATCTAAGGAGGAAAAGTAAGGGCTTTGTTTTAGGTACCCAAGTGACAAGTTAAACAGCTATCCAAAGGCTAAATGGCTGAGGAACAAAATCTACACATACTTCTTTTGCATGCCTCTCTCAGCTTGAAGTACCGAACAACACTGTGATTAGCAAAGTGCCCTGGCCTGGTGAGAGACCTATGTGTGCCCAAATCACCACAACAGTTTGCTTCTCAATTATTTTGAAAAGGGTATCTCTTTGTGTTTTTATTACTGGAATGGGCAATAGATATTTTGAGCTACTAGCTACTCTTTAAATTCTGAAGCAGGCAGGCAGCAGGGAGTTTTGTAGGATGAGATACTAAAGAAGTAACAAGTCTAAGAAAGTGGGTTGACAGCAGTTAATGTCATCTATAGGTGAAGATTTTCTATCATTTAATGTAGCATAAATGTCCTGCAATGGGGTTATGCTGGATCCCACAAATGAACAAACAAATAGTTCTCCTCTGCTCCCTGGTCATCAAATCAAAAATGTGAGAGAAGACCAACAAGATTCCTGAGTGATATTAGACATTAGTTGCAAACTGCAAGGAAAAACTGAAAGAAGAAAGAGCTCTTGTCTTACCTTTACTAATAGCTAGTATCTCTGCCCTGTATGCCCCGTTGACTACATAGATTGACTCTCGATCAATCACTTTGCTAAATGTGATTTCAGCAGTTGTTGGATTAACATTAAACCAGGCAGCTGGATCGTGTCCCATCTCATAGCTGGTTTGGTCAACAGAAATGCTTAGAATTAGTGACAAATGCTAAAATGCACCTGAATTTTCCTACTATAGACCGACCAAATTAAAATTAAATCATTTTAATTCAAGAAGACCATCCTGAAAATGTTTCTGTTTTTCAGCAGTTGCAGTAAAATAAAATGTTGTGAGAAAGATACTTGGCATATGAAGATTACTTTATTAATATGTGAGGATTATTTTATTGCTTGGGCAATAGCACACGATAGAGAATGAGTATAAGCGGTAGACTGAAGTGGGAAAACTCTGGTTTGTACCTTTTAAGACATTATGTACATATCTGAATATTCTCTTTGGGAAAAAATTGCACTCAGTGTAGTGTTTTAGGAAGGAAGGTTTAGGTTAGCCCTCTCCCTGCAGTGTTTGTTTAATACACACAGGGAGGCTTGTGGGAGATGGGCGGATTAAAGAATATGACTCCCTGAGAATATGAATTGGTACAACCCTGAATCCTAGTATCTCAGTCTATACGTTTGACTTACATAACTACGATAGCAGGTAATCTTATAATTAGCAAGTACGAGGCAGAGTTAATGCATTACCCACTGATATGAGAAGCACAAACCACCACCAGTCAGATATTCATGAGTTTTAGCTTGCGTTGGGAAAGACTGGGGAAAGTTAGAGCATGCTCTATGAGCCCAGAAGTGATAGCGGAGCACACTGTAACTCTAAACAAGCCTGACATCACAAAGATCTCAGCAGTGACTGAGATGTCATGTGAAGCAAAGGAGAGCAGAAGGCTGAGGTCCCACTTTTCATTTCACAGGAAATGTGGGGAAGTAGAACTTTACATGACTTGGAGGATTCTGTCATCTTTGTTTCCTATAAGAAGAAGTTAAATTTTGTTTGTCACTATGGAGGTGCCAGGTTTATTTAAAGTGTGGACAGGCACAGTGATGATTCTGGGTAAAGGATAGCTTCTTGTGTACTCAGTATTATAGTGTGGTGAGTGGCAGAGAAGACCAAATGGAAGCAGCCAGAGGAAAGGAGCGATAATGTAACATACAGACTGGCCCTCAAATTTAGATGGAAAAAAACCTACTGAAGGAAAATAGTCTTAGAATATCCTGCTTATTAATATGCATGTGAATAATGGAATGTAGTGTACATCCTGAATGCAATATCACAAAAGAACTTCCCAGTGATTTAACCCCTTCGCGCATTTAAAATTACCATTCTGTTCACACAAGCCCTAGTCAGTGCTAGTAGCATGACCTTCATTCTCATTTAGCAGAGGGCTGGACATATAGTGAGGTACAGCTGCTGAGAGACTTAAGATAAAGCTTTGGACATCTCTTGTTGGATTTACTTGTCCTCTGCTATGAATAAACTAGGTAATTCTAGGCAAGTTGACTTCTATCAACTTCTCAGCCCCACTTCCACATAAGTAGGTATTAGTACTAATTAGAGATGGGTGACAATTTTATTTGGGAGCAAAGGTTCTTTCCAAAACTAGCAACATTCTTCAAAAACTTAGTGAAAAGAAAAACATTTTGATATAGGAGAAAGTGAAGCTGGCAGATTTGCCCACCTAGGAATAGAGTTTCTTTTGTTTTTCAATATTAAAAATCTGGACAAAAGTTGTATGCCTTGTATTCAGACGTATTTGTGATGCTGAATTAAGGTTTCCCGCTCCCCCCGCCCGACAGATTCCTCACATTTAATATCTGCATGGTAGTAAAATAAATCATGGTCTTCTCCATGTTGGATACAGCTGTAGTTATTGAATATGGCCAGTGGAAATGGCTGAGAATTTTGTTTCATTTGTTTTTGATTTTTTGTTTTTGTTTTTGATCCAAATTTTGCAAATTTCTTCATTAATTAATGGGAAAACTTGATTTTTTTTTTAATAAAACAGAATGCGGGGGCAAGTGAAACTGATAGATCCATCCGTCTATCTCTTATACTGACAGAGCTGATATGAGAATTGCACTGAAATAGTCTTGGGAAATTCTCTTAAATGTTTCTAGTGTTATCCAAACTGAAAACCTTGCTGGGAGAAAGTGTCCTATTTCCTTCTAATTTTCTCTTTAACAGAGAAATGTTTACTGCAGCACTGAAAAAGGAAAGCACAAAAATATCTTGATACAAAATGCTTTTAGAAATTTTAAAAAG
This sequence comes from Cyclura pinguis, assembly GCA_030412105.1. Classification (NCBI taxonomy): domain Eukaryota; kingdom Metazoa; phylum Chordata; class Lepidosauria; order Squamata; family Iguanidae; genus Cyclura; species Cyclura pinguis. Next base: position 207,641,106 of record CM059602.1, on the reverse strand, counting down.
TTACAAAATTGCAGAGGATTTCTGCTGAAAGATTAGGCAGCCTTGACAACAGCCATGCTCTTACTTTTAGAAAATGACAACAATATTAGTTTATTTAATGAGCACAGGCTCCAAGGAACATGAAATTATTTCCTAGCTATAAGACGTGCTTGGGTTCCTCTGTACAAAAGCCAGAAAGCTTACTTTTTGGACTACAGTTACCAGAATCCTCTAATCAACATGGGTGATGGCAATTTGAAAGCTTGGGAAATGTCATATTCTTGCTCCAAAGGCCTCAAGGAAGATAATGTACATCTCTTGCAATAGACGGATGCCAGTTGTAGATTTACTGTACTATGCTCTGATCGTTTGGAAGGGACTTCAACAGTATTGTGAAATTCAGACTTATAAACATAATATTTTAATTAGCAGTCAAAGAAACTCTGAATTTATTTTTGAGGAACAGAATTTTTAAAACAAATAAACAGGAAAGTCACATTTGAAAGTCACATTCAATACTCTGCTTCATTATCTACCCCAAATGTTTTGCCTGCTTTGACTTCAGGTTGTGTAAGCTTTAGTCACAAAAATTTCTTACCGTACATTAGTGGCAATTTTTCCAGTATCCTGATCAATGGCTTGAAATGTCCCAACCTTATAAGTAAGTATATTTTCAGTTGTTAAGCCTTCAGATGCTGTGATAGTGAATGTAGATGGACTAAAACCTGGTCCTTCTATTACATTGGTTACTTGTACTATAATTGGGGTACCATGAGCTTGATATTGAGAAGCCACTGAATAGTGGAAAGGAGCTATGTTCCGTACACCAATGCTCAGAGGTATGCTTGAAAATTGTTCATAATCAATTTCCTAAAAGAAAGAAATAGCATGTATTCATTTTTCCTGTACACCAAAATACACAAATGATATTGTATACATATTCTACATATTGTATCATATGGGATTGTAAATTGTACGTGTGAACATGCCAATACCATTACAGAAGCAAAATAAAAACTATAGAAAGTACTAAAATACAAAATACAGTAATTAAAATGCAACAAAAACAAACACAGCACTAAACTTTCATTTTTTAGATGAAAGAAAAATAAATCCAGTTAGCTACTCAGATTAGGACAACTAAAAACTAAGGTTTAAATCAAATGTTAGACCCATTCAGTCATTGAGACTTGGTGACTTAACACTGAGCAATTGATTCAGTGGTTCTGCTCTTAACTGGAAACTGGTAATTGCATGTAAGATTGAGAGTCCAAGGCTTGTTGGGTTAGATTTTTTTAAAAAAAATGCAAATTGTTTCAAAGTTCCAGATTAATAATAATAATAATAATAATAATAATAATAATAATAATAATAATACAGCCTTCCCCCACTTATCTGTCAGGTTAGAGACCAGAGCACTCTCAGAAAATGGAATTGGTTGAAAAGCAGAACCTACGTACTGTACTGCACTGGTCCCTACTGTATTGTAGGGAGCATCAAGGACTTACGGAGGCTCACTTGGGAGCAACTGTGTATGTGCTTTCTCAGCTGGCTTAGCCTCTTTTTTCTGCTCTCAGCTTGCTTTGCAAGAAGAGTGCTGATGAAAGAGCAGAACCCCATTAAATTAATGGAACTTGTCCTTAGTTTGGAAATGTCAAAACAGCAAATGATCAGATAATGGGATGTCAAAAGGTGGGAGTTCCTGTAGTAGTAGTGGCAATAATGATGATGATGATGATGATGATGATGATGATGATGATGTGCTAGAAGGTATTCACTCATTATTTTCATGGGTTGTGTTGATACACAAGGAAGAGCGTGCCCTAGCTCAGTGCTATTCAAAGTGGGGATCCCTGGACTGAGGGTGGTCCCTGAGACACTGATTGCTGGTCCTTAGAGAGCTTCCAGGAAAGAAAGAAAGAAACAAGGGGCACAAATTTAGTGCCAGTTCCTGGTCCATTGGAAAAAAATAAGTCCCCTGCATCAGATAACCTGAAGTACTGCCCTAGTTTTGTCCCTCTTCCACCTATGGAGGGTGATGAGTCTGAGACAGAGTTCCTTTGCTATCTCCACATCAGTCAAAATCCCAGGGTTTCAACAGATTTGGGCAGCATCCATGGATATCAAAATCTTTCTGTCTCCATGTTTAGAAGACTACAGAAGTGATTGTATAACTTACATGTATACAATAGACAGAGATACACATGTATACTTAATGTGTACATGGTGTTTAGTTTAAAATACCTTGCCTGAAAACCATGAATTGCTTCAACAACAACATAGCCACTATTTCTCACTTCAGTAACAATGCTGTTGTTAAGAGGTGGGGTTGTCCCATCATGCACTCTCAGAGTACTGGCCCAAAAAGTATGGCTCCACATTCTTTTCATTATGTTGAGCCCCTTTAAGATCTTTAGGATCTGTTTTCTGTTATCTATATGTCTTTTAAGCTTTGAAAAGGTATCTTGGCTCACATTGTGCATAGTTCCAGACTGAAAGAGTATAAACTAGCGTATAAACTATTTCCCCCATTTAGACAAGGTTGTAATGGAGATTAAACTCTCTACCCTGTATACATAGACAAAGAATCAAATTGGGAATTTCAGTGGAAATGAAATATTTGAAGTTCATACCTTTACCACCCTCAGGATACCCTCATTAGTTGCTTGGTCGAGTACTATTTCAAAGTGGTTGTTTTCATTTCCAGAGATAAAGAAAAATTCTGCAAACCAGTTATCTGTCATTGCTAGATCTGCATCTTCAACTTGTATCCTCAGCAGATCTTGACTGAGGGAATTTTCTACGATTGTTACCGTATACTAGAAAAGAAAGAAAAAAGCTGCTGAAACTTGAGGCGTATATGATATTTCTACCAACTACAAACTAATTGTACATAGAGTTCTCATCCTGACTTTAAGCCTCCTAAAGCATACAAAGGGCATACTACTCATCTTATCTGGCACTCATACGGTCAGAACATGGGAAATTTACTTTTTTGGGCAACAGCTACCAGAATCTGGCAGCCAGCGTGGCTAATGAATTTTGTAAGCTCTACATATGAATCAGTTGTTGTATGAAATGTAGACCCAGCAGAGGCATAGTTACTTCCTATAAAGTGTAAAAAACAAAACAAAAACAGATTACTAAAATGACCATCTCAAGCTGAGGAGAAACATTTTTCAGAAAGCAAAGGGAGAAGTTTTTAAGAAGTGGAATAAACCTGAGGATGGTTCTTCCTTGAAACACACTGCAGAAGAAAGCTTATTAAAAAAAAACTTCAAAGAAAATTTAAAAATGTAACACATTCAAACATAGTGAATCCCCAGCCTGCTATGGTGACTTCACCCACCAATCATTCATCTTGTGTTCTCAGCATAACCATACAAAGTAGATCTCCCCCGCCACTTTTTTTTATTTCTTGTTTCATTTGCTGTGCTTGTGAAATAATTTATCATGACCCCAAATTTGTTGCAGTAGTTGCCTCTTTCATATAGACAACAAATAAGTTACTAAAACTGTCCCTGAATTCACTTCTAGATCCAGATAGGGCATATATGGAAAAGGGATTATGGTCTTGGGGCAGATCCCTACCCCTCCAACCCCTCACAACCAGGGGTCATGATCATGTGCCTGGATTATATGGGCCATTTCCGCACTACACTGATATAGTGCTAATATTCCACTTTCAACATCCTATGGAATCCTGGGGTTTGCAGTTTAGGGAGGGGCCTCAAAGGCAAACCCCAGGATTCCATAGGATGTTGAAAGTGGAATAATAGCACTATAACAGTCCAGTGTGGAAATGGCCATGGTAGTGGAGGCCTCAGTGTGAGCTTCCAACATTCCCAAGAAGCAAACACTGGAATGTGAAAGACTTCAAACCACCTATTTGTCCCATTGAAACTTAATTGTTTTAGGTACACATTTCAAAAAATAAAAACAAAAACAAACATTATACTTACACTTAAAACAGGTTCCCTAAACCCTGTTGTTAGTCCTGACTGGAGTAGAATCATTGAGTCAATTGGATTTCCATATGTATTGACTCACAATTCAATAATGAATTCAATAGATCTACTCCGTTGGGTCTATCCAACAGGATTCCAGCCAATAATGCCCAAAGAAATCTTGAAAAGAATTCAGATTTGTGTCAAATGAAATTTACAGAAACTGATTGAGCAGTTTTCAGCTTGCCAGTTTTGATCTATGTATCATGGATGATACTATGTTTTTAAACTGTTATGCAATGAAATTCAAACAAAACATTTATTTACTATTTTTACTACCATCATCACTAGTCTATTATACTGGAAGGGGAAAAAGAAATTATGCGATCTGAAAGTACAGACAGCTACTGTTTGTATTTCATAATGCATAAAAATATTGTCCTGTACAAATCCTACCTCCCTTCAAGTTCCTGTCCCCAGAAAACTATTATAAACTGTGAAATTTATTGTAGCAAGTGATACTACTTTGTACTTGAAATCTTACCGAACTCTGTGAAAAAACTGGAAAGTTATCATTTACATCTTCAACAGTAACCTGACATGAACATTGAGATGATACTCCATCTGGACCTCCGTCCCTGTCTGTGGCTTGCACAAGCAGAGAATATTGACCAGATTCCTAAATTAGGAAAAGAGAAAGAAAAGTGTCATGGGTGAAAAGATGTTTAAAAGATCCAATTTATAAATAATAAAAACATGCAAGTCTTACACAGAGCTTTTTATGTCAGCATGAAGGGTACTTCAGGTGATATATTGAGAAAGATCTGAAATCTTTTTTTTATTTCCAGTTTCACTGAAATTATTTTTGAGATCAAGTTCTTCATGATGGAGGCATTCACCACTGAGGGCTTCTCCAGACTGATCAAAAGCCTCAAGATTTGGCAGAGGTTATACCTGTACTTATCAGATTTCCCCCCACACCAATATCCATACAACATTCCGCCTGTCTCAGTTTTATTCTTGTAAGTTTCTGGTATTAACTACAACTTGGATTTTTTTTTCTCTGTCCTAAAAATTTTCAGTACAGACTGGGGAAAAGATCTCATGTCTGCATCCATTTTCTTGGGTCGTCCATAGTGTTCTTGGCCACTTCCACTGATGATGTTCTGAATGGTGCCATAGAGGTTTGCACTAACCTTTGTTCTTTCATTACATTTCTGGTGACACTTTCTTTTTAGAACTGTAGTACTAATGTGGTATAACCTTGTAGTCCTTTAGCATCATGATGAATAAACTAGTAAATAAACTATTAAATAATTAATTAAAACCTGAGGATATGGGCAATGTGGATGCTGGAAGAGGAGCATACAGTGGAGGTGTTGGGTTCATAGAGAAGATGACAAGCAACTGTTTCCACACCACACCTCATGGGAGAGAAGAGAGTGGTTGAAAAGAAACATCAGGATCAGAGGAATCGCTACAACCAGAACAAACCAGGCCAAAAACTATATTTAGGGGACTGGTAGATGTAGGAGGGGAAATAACTGTTACAAAGTATGAAATTCTGATAGAGAATGCCTCAACATTTACACGAATTATTGGGCAATCTGGGGGAGCCCTCAGTACAATGTTATGTAATCTCATGTAAGCATTGTGGCAGAATTTATAATCATTTCTCCATCCTTCCTCTTTCAGTCTTCCTGAGTGGATTTTTTTTCCTCTTAATGACTGTGATTTTTACTTATTTTTTGTTAAAATTGCAAGAAACGTTTCTTACTCTTTTTGTGAGAACCTTCTATTTTTTAAATATAACACTAAGACAACAGGAATTTCTCTGGAGAAATCATGGATATTCTTTACAGATCTCTCTATCAAGGATATTTATAAATACCTCTCTGTCAAGGATATTTGCAATATGAAGTTCTCCATTTGCAGCATTCAGAATAAACTTTGATGGACCCCCAGGAGACTGACTCAAAATCTTGTAGGCAATTTTGGAATTAAGGTTATTTGGCTCATCAGCATCTGTAGCTGTTATTTTCATCACCAATGTGTCTGGGAAGAAGGAAAAGAACACTCAAACAAGCAAACATTTAGAGCCTCACTACAGCTTATTAAAAACAAGGAAGACACCATCATTTTTAATTCTGTAATTTATCTCTGTTTCCTAAGAATAGGAGAGAATACATGTTTAATAGAGGTCAAAGGAAGTTAACAGTGCCTACTACAAAGGAAATACATCTGCCCAACTTACCAGATGGCGATTTTGCAGTTTGGGGTGGCTGCATTACTCCATGTAGTCTTCCTTGTGCTGCCAGTCTCTTCTACCTTCCCAGCAGGCTACGGGACCCACATAACCTTGTGGGAAGGCTTTGCCGCAGCAGCCAGTGAGTTTAAACCTAGGTTTAAACTCATTGGCTGCTCCTTTCCCAGGCCACTACCGACTGCAAGTTTTCCCTCTGGTCTGGGAAAGGGGTATTTAAGCTGGTCCTCTTCAGGCAGACACTCACTTCATCGAGAGCATCATCCTACCCTCCCTCCCTCTGTTCTCTGGTTGTAGTTGCATGCCATGTCACAAGTGATGTCCTGGATCCAGTATATGGTTACCAGTGCCTTTGGGCAGGGTAAATTATGGTGTTTCCTTGTGGGATATAAGGGGTACAGGAGTGGTGGCTGGCATGCACAGCACAGGAGGTACACACATTTCCTGCACTTCTGGGTGACTGAGTGGTTCTGGCACCTATCACTACATGGCTTCCATCAAGGGCCAGACGGTTGGGCTCATCAGTCAACAGGCAGGTTGGGCGATGCCTGGATCTGGACCCATGTGCATGCCAGTCCTGTAACAGCTGTAACCAAATAAAGTTGTGGCCCTCATCTTTCCAAATCCTATGTGTGTTTGTGGTTCTCTGGCAGGTAGCAGGTCTCACCCACAAACACACAACTGTGGTCATCTCATGCAAAAGCACTGCAATTTCTTAGACAAGATCAGATTTTAGGTGGCTGAAATATATTACCCTGGCTTTTGTTAGTTTAAATTTTAGAGGCACTTTTAAATGACTCCTTTAAGTAGTGGTAATGAGGAAGCCAGTGTATCTGGTACTGTGTGGGGTGGTGAACCATGAATCTACTTTTGATCTTACTGTTGCTTCTTCCTCAGTTGCTCTGATCAGGAACTTTCCCAGCACTGTCTTTTCAAAGGTTTGGCACTGTAAGAGCTCCCATTTAACTTGGAGCAGCTGTGGAAGGAGTAGCAGTCACATCAAAGTGGACTTATCATCCTTGCAGCAGTGGATCCACTGGCCAAGCATGGGCACTAGTGGTAGAAAGTCAGATGGCATGACACAGAAATTGCCACTGTCTAAGGTCTGCTGACTCACATTGTTCACGGCAGATTTTCCATCACTAAAAAGTGAATGACTAGTTAGCCTGGCAGGGAGTGAAAATTCCACTCCATTAGCACTGGTGGGAAGAAAAGTAAATACATCAGCTTCAGGGCTGATGTACTTTTTTTTAAGGACCTGTCAGCTGAGAAAACCAAGAACTCCCACAACATGTCCTAGCAGAATCCTTGGAATGGCTGGTTTTCAGTTTCTCTACCTGACAATAGACTTCCATTTTTGCCTGTAGACCAGAGTTTGGAAAATGTATTTCTTTAGGCTGCATCTCCCAGAAACCCTCTGCCCATATGAATTTTAAAGGAACTATCCAAGACTTTGAACCTTTCTTGGCAATAGTGTTCAGAACCTTCAATATGTACTTTGAAGACTAAAATCTGGAGTTGATTCATACAAACCAATTGCTATCAGTATCTAAAAAGTGTATTTAGTAATTTCAATATGTCATGCTTTCCAATCAGATAGTGAATGCATTATTGGTAAAGGTCACAGGAAAAGTAACAGGAAGAATATGACCTGACAGAAATATCCAAAGGTGTGACCCTGCTGAAGATAAGCACCGTTAAATAGCATTGGTTTCAAAATGAGAGAGTTAAGACATATGCTTTTAATATAAACAAGACACTTTGTACAATCCTATGCAGGATTTGGAAGTCTCCTTCAGTTCAAGCCAGTGTACTTAAGTTTGGTTGAATCCAGCCCTACATTTCAATGGATCTTAAAATGAGAAACCAATTATAAAGACGAATGAATACATCAATAATCTTCACAAGCAGTCATATGAGCATTGGCTACACTATGGTTGCATGTTACTTACTCTCCATGCTGCTCTCTACTATTGAGCCTGAAAAGACGGTCTGTGTAAATATTGGGGGATTGTCGTTTATATCCAAAACTCGAACTCGAAGCTCAAGTGGGGTTTCCACCGACTGTCCAGTCACAGGATTTATAGCATGGCAAATAATCTGGATTAAGAGCATTACAAAAGGAGCATTCAAAAGTACTGTAAATTATTTAAAATGCCCAAAACTATGTAGAATTGGTAAAAGTTGCAGCAATTACTATGAAAATTGCAATTTTTGCCATTTCTCTCAGATTCATGGCAGAAATATTGAAAGAAATCATTGCAAACATCAATCAGTACATACACAAAAAGGACTAAAGTGATAGAATAAATTATGGAAATTTCAGTGATAACAATCCAAAGAGTTGTATTCTACTTTGTAGAACTGGTTAATTATACCACCTTTTTCACACACTTGGAACTTCAGGCAGTTTACAAGATAAAAAGAAATACAAGTAAAAACAGATATAGATAATGGCGCACAAGAAGTTTAAAATGCAATTAAATTGTTGATAGAACTTAAAACCATTTAAAAATTGATTAAAAATTGTCCAGCACATTAAGAGAAAGCCTTGAGAAAAATGATTTCACTGATCAATATCATCACCACAACTTAACAACAATGGTGGGATGGGGGAACTGATACTGTAGTGAAAGGCCAACAAGTATGCCCCAAAAGTCTTTCACAAAAGAAAAACTGTGACCATGAAGTGGAACAGAAGACTGGCCCAGACATTTTAGGGTCAGAGGAAGAGAAAAGGACTGCCCTTTCCCAAACCACATACTTTGTTGATCTGCCTGGCAGTTTGATGAATAGATATTTGGCCCTTCTGTCGGATCTGGGACTAAAGGCAGCTTACAGCATCAATTTTTTTTTAAAAAAAGAATAAAGTTTAAATTCCATAAATTATAATTTCAAAACAACCAAATTACATTATGACAGTACAACTGAATTATAAACTGTTTACAAGCATAATAATAATAGTAATAATAGTAATAATAATAGTAATAATTTTAAAAAATACAGTACCAGCCTACTAAAAGCCCTCTCCTTAGCAGTTAGTCACTTGCTTAAAGCCTGACTGAATGATTTTGCCTGACAGCAGAAGGAGGACGTCAAGTGTGCCAGCCTAGTTTCCCTTAGAAGGGCAGATCCAGAGCTGGTAGCACCCAGCAAGCAAAGGCTCCTCTCTCATCCTCACAAGATGTGAGGATGGCAAAATTAAGAGAAGTTTCTTCCTTGTAGATCTGAAGGGCCAGACAGGCTTTTAGGGGAGAATATTGTCTTTCAGTTAGCCTGGACCCAAGTTATACAGGGTCCATAGGTCATAACCAGCACTGAGAATTGTGCCTGTGATGGAACAGCATTTGCTAACACACTTGAAGACACAGACTAATTTAGGGAGGCTGGCAGCCACTACTCTTTTTTGCAATATAGAAGACAGCTGTAGGGATCAAGAGAAACACATGACTGGCGTTGTCAGGTTGAAAAGAGGAGAGGGCTCCTGTACCTTTAATGGTTGTATAGATAAGGGAATTTCAGCAGGTGTTGCTTATAAGCTGATTACATGACAAGCAACACCTGCTGAAATTCCCTCTTCTATACAACCATTAAAGGTACAGGAGCTCTTTCCTTTTTTCAACCTGACAACACTATACTGAGAGGGTTCCATTACTACCTCCTATCATCTCCTGCCTGAAGTAGTTGCCTCTCTTTGCCAGAATATAAGGGGGAAAATAAGGCAAGATTCCTTAGAGAAGGCATTCCGTAACATGTATGAAGCTTCTCATAGGACCTTCTCTCTCACATTTGCCAAGTGTATGTTTGATGCTGAGGGCCCTTTATATAACAATTGACCTGAATAAGTGAGCACCCTTATATGGACAGAGAGGTCTTTCAGATATTCTGATCCTAAACTGCGAAAGGAAAGACTATATTTTGCATATATTTAGCAGCACTTACAGTAAATATCGGATTTGACTCCCGATCTACTATTTTTGTTATGTTAATTTCACCAGTTTTTTGATTGATGACAAAAACTCCAATGGGATGCTGATCAATCCCTACTCCAGATATTCGGTATATAATTGGTTGCGTCTCTTCACAATCTGACCGGATCTGCAATATGAAACAAAAACAGAGTTTTCTTTCCAACCGTTCTGATAGTTTTCTCAGCCCTTGGTAATCCGTAAACAATATTTAGTTTCCAACACTGTCCAGAATTTGATTGATTAAAACCATTAGGATGGAATTATTTGGGACAGCAAGAGTTTGGAAAAGTTATGTTTTTGGATTACAGGTCCCCAATGTTCATTCCCAGCTTAACACACCATAGTTATTAATGACAAGATCATTAAAACCTGAACTGATTCTCTGTGACATGAAAAATTTGTCTTCTTTTCTGAACTAACGATGTATGAATCTTTAGTTTTCTGCTTCAGGCATTAATGGTTATGAGTTCTTTTTCTGTCTTGCACATACAATGCACAAATATCCTGCTGCAGCAAGGCATATATCCATCAGCAAGGCATATATCCATTCACTCTACAGTGATGCATACTCTGAACCTGTCTGGATTTGACAGAGACAGTCCTGATTAATCCTCTGTCATCCCACTTTTTCAACTGTTCCAGTTTCTCTCTCTTCCACCTACTTTCCTCCTTTGATCTGAGCTTACTTCCATTGCTGCAAACTGGGTTCAAAATACAACAGTAGTTCCACTCTTGGGCAGAGGATAGGAGAGGAGGGGACAGAATGTTGCCTTTCCCAGTAGGTACAGGCAAAAGCAAACTGCCGCAGCTTCTCCTAGCATGTGTCTTCTTCCTCATTGATATCTTCTGCCATCTTGGCCACCCTCTGATGATGTTTGGCCACAAGTGTCCTGGTATTCATATGTGAAAGTTGGAGGGTTGGCACATAGGCACTGCATGTAGGCCTGGAGGAGTATCTCAGCACAGATAAAATATAGTGTGGTTTTGCTTTGTCTGAAGGTGTGTGAAAAAGCCTGAGGCTGAATACTTGGCAACATGAGTAATCTTAATTGAACTGACTGGGGCTCTCATCTTTAATTGCAACAATATCTCCTTATGGGTAGGGTACTACTATAGGCAAATGCAGCTGGGTTGCTGAAGCAGGCTTTCTTGCCCCTTCCTTTGCATGGTATTCCAATCGGTCCCATTAAATGGCCAAGTGGAGAGTCAGGTCACACTCTTGAGTGTTGATGTGGGGAGAAGTAGAAGATCTCCTGCCAAATGAGCGAAGGGATCTTTTGTGAGCCGAGAGCTTTTGCTAGCAGAATGAAGTTACTGGACCAAATCCTATGTCTTTCAAATCCCACAAACAGTGTTAACACCTAAAATCTGAAATGGCATCTACTGCAAGAACAGAAAATGGAATAGTCATTGAATACCTTTCTGCATGAAAGGTACTGGGGGCCTGAAGCTCTGTGAGAGTAAGGCCATTTGCTCTGGAAATCTTACTCATGAAATCTGAATGTGTGAGGATAGGCTGCGATATTTTAGCAAGGAGGAAAAAGAACTCTCCGTGTTTATTTTAGAAATGGAGCAACAGTCAGCACTGAAGAGCTTAAAATATCTCAGCGAGAGCAGCACTAATGGGTTAAATAGTTTGAGTGACTCAAAGGCCCTTTCCGCACGAGGCGAGGGAATCGCTCAGTGCCGTTACCTACCGCTTCTTCTGGGGTCTGAAGCAATGTGGACTGTCCCTGAAGCCCTTCTGCAGGGCTCCTCCTTGGTTCAGGGCGAATCGGAGCTGTGCGAGGTCTGTAGATCCGCACTGCTCTGGCTTCCAAAATGGCAGCGTCCAGCTTCCAAAATAGAGGTTCGGGCTTCCAAAATGGCGGCTTCCGGTTGGTCGTGGGTCCCAACCAACCGCTGAAGCTTGCCACGCCTAAAGCCTGCCCTCCGCAGATCGCAGGCTTGCATTGGTGAGAGCCTGCGAATCTGCACAAGGGAGCAGGAACGCAACGGCGCGTTCCAGGAAAATAAAGACCTGTTTTTTGTGGTGTTTAGAAAACATGCTGGAGGACCACTTGGGGTCATTTTGGAGCAGACTGAGGTGCGGATCTCCGGTAAGTAGTCGGCTCCTAGTCCGCTCCAAGGTGCAGACGATCTCCGTGAGAGGACGCACTGCCCCGTTCTAATTGCCTGGTGTGGAAAGGGCCAAAGTCTGCTTAACTCTTATCCTCCTATCCTGACCTTTCTGTGATATAAACTGATACTGTAAGGATCTTTTTACCTCTTTTTATCCAGCTACTTTCTTCTCTCTCTTTCTTTCTCTTTCTCTCACTTTCTTCCAGAAGTGAAACTGATTTAATTCAATATTAGTTACCTTTCACATCTAATGAAGTCCCTAAATAAAGTGTTGAGTTTGTTTCTTTGGCTACTAGCATCTTTGCTCCTTGATCAGGATTTATTTATTTATATTTTTTTCTAGTTACTGCACACACTCTCCGTCAGTTTAGGCAAATTGTTCTTTATTATCATCTCACAGTATTTGCCATCCAACATTGTTTAAAACCAGCCAGCCAACCAACCAACAACCAACCAATTCCACAAATTGTGGGCTACCAAGTATTTGAGCAGTTTGGTTTGAGCTGCTGTCTCATTGAATATTAGACCTGGATTCTTCTATCAAAGAAGAAAAAGAGAAAACGACTGCCAAAAATTCAAGAAGTTATTCAGATTTTTATTGTTCACACTCCAGCTTGGAAGTCAGGTTGCTGTAATCCAACAAACCTTGTTACTTATCCAGTATGGGACAATATTCTAGTCCTTTCTTAATAATTTGCAAGTCTGAAACAGTATTTTAAAAATAAGCTTAGAACTTACTCTGGCAATTGGATTTCTTTTTGAATTATCTTCTTCTTCTCTACAGGCTGCTGCAAATTTAATCCATTCTCGTTTCTGCCTCCGATAGGTTTTTGTTCTCTTAACACCTTTTTCATCCCATTCTTTCACCTTGAACAAAAAGTTATCTGGCATTACCATAAATAGCTGAGTGCTGTTATAAACAACTGTTCTAAATACTACATGCTATGTATGTATGTAGTTGTTATTGTTGCCAATTATCTTCCTCTGAGGCTCCATCCCAGTCACTGGCCAAACTCCTCTAGTGTCCCTAGGATGTTCATAAATATTAAAACTTGTGAGAGGCAAAGATTCAATCATGGAATGCTATAAAGGGAAATAAGAAGTACAGTTGGTTTCACAACTAATTATTGTTGTGTGCCTTCAGGTTGTTTCTGAGTTATGGTGGCCCCAAGGCAAACCGATCATGGAGTTTTCTGGGGCTGAAAGTGTGTGATGCACCCAAGGTGGGTTTCCATGGCCAACTGGGGAATATAACCCTGGTCTCCAGGGTCATAGTTCAATGCCCAAACCACTACACCACACTGGCTGTCTCACAACTAATATTAGAGCCCATTTACTGAATTTGGACTAGGATCGCTGAGACTCATTAGGCTCAACTCTGGGGAACTAGACTAGGGATATAGCTTTGGTGATGAACTTCACAAAGGTTAGGGACAGAAGAGGTCAATAGAGTGACATATTACTTGAAGGCCAAGGTTCTGAGGGAGAAAACTGTAAAAACAAGGATCACATATGAGGAAACTTCACTGTGAGTAACAGCTACATAGGTGAGGAGGGCTGAATTTCATATATTGTTTCACAATAAACAGTCAATTTTCTCTGAAAACTTGCATGGAATTTTAGGCTGCACCAGCAAGCAACTGAAGTTATGATGTTACCTCAACATAGAAACGACCAGTGCAGAATTCCAGGGATACCTAGAAGGAGAATAAGAAAAACACAGTAAGTACAATGCTCTCTTAAATTTCTCCCCAGTACAAATATACAAATATTCAAATAGTCTCCTTTCTGTTTTAAGTCTGAATAATAAGCTTTCATACAGACAAAATATGAGATGAAATTCCCATTGCACAGGGTTGTAGTATCAGGCCATTTCCACTCCTGTATGTTTTCCAAGAGTTTGGAAAAGACATTTTTTTTGGATCAGAGGTCCCAGATTCTCAAAGCCATCATGGATAGCAGCTGTGCTGGCTAAGATTCTGAGCCATGTAGTCTAGAAGAAGGCAACAATTATGAGCTCTGCTGTATTTATTTATTTATTTTCCTGCCTTTCTTTCAATATGAGATCAACATCCCACCAACCTAGCCACCTTTCCTCATTTATATTATTTCCTGCCATAATTTTAATCAACAGAGCTTGTGTTACCACTTACTATTAGAGTTTTCAGCTACCCTTATCAACTCAGTGTCCTCCAACTACAACTTCCATCCTCTTTATTGGCCATGCTGGCTGGGGACAATGGCAATTGTAACCAAGATATCCAGAAGGCTCTAGGCTGGGAAATGTTGACTTACAATATGTTATCTCTATTAATCCCTGGTTGTTGGTCATGTCAGCTGAGCTAGTCTAACAACATTTGGAGAAGAAAAGGTTCCTCACCACTGGCCAATACGGCTTTTAATGTTGATATGAAGTTCTGAGCACTGTGGTCTTGAAGACAAAACGCAAATCACTTTTAAAAAAATGTCCTATGTAGAAGAACTTGGTATATACCTACAGTACTTCTTACATATCTGCCTTTGCAACTACATTTAAATCAGGCGTCTGAAATGAATATGGGCAGAAAGATTTGTTCCAAAGCTCTCATCATCACTAACCTACTTTGTCTTCTTTTGCATAGGCAAAGAAAGAAATTGAGGGAGCAAAAAGAATACCAAATAATAGCAAAAAGAACAGTTACACATGGGTGGGAGGAAATTAGGTATTACCCTACAATGTTGTAAGCATCCTTTTAAAAAAATCTGTCTGCTTTCTACCTGCCTACCTACCTTTCAGAGTCCATAACAACTTGCTTAAAAGTTATGCAGAATTTACAGTGATACAATCATTTCAGCTCCTGTATGAGTGGTAATCTTGCAAAATGAGGAAGGTGATTTAATTAGTAACTCCTTATGCCTTGTTGAAAGCTGGCATATATTGCTTCTTTTACAGCCTCTTTGGTTAAGATGGTAGCTGGGATCCGATGCAAACTGAATTAGAAGGGGAGAATTAAGGCAGTGTATAAATATCTTAGTCCAGCTTCTTCTGTCATTTGCCCTATGTAAAATTTAGATCATAAGAACCTTGGGAGAGAGATCTGTTCTTTCTTACTGTGTAAAGAGATATGCACATTGTCAGCCCTTCCTTCCTTCCTTCTTTTTATCTTATCTTGAAAAAGATTGTTTGGACTGCAACTGCTTGTCTGCTTTTTGTGGAGGCCTGGGTGGCTTAACATTCCTAAGTTTTGACCTGTTTATATATATCAGGTGGAAACTACAAAGCTCTGGTCAGCTTGCCACAGCCCCCTGTGTGGATCACAGATCTTTTCATCCCCAGGGGGAAACAAATTTACTCCAGACATGAATTTGGGTATGATTCTGGGTCAGAGTGAGCAAAATTACTCCCCCCCCACTGACCTGGTTTTATTATTCAGAATTTTATACATCACTTTGTCAAAGATGTAAATTAACATGGCACAAACACAATAGTTTTAGATTACAGCAACACTGAAGAAGGCTATTTTATTTTATTAGACACAGAATACCAAAGGAGAATTCTTCTGCCTTTAAAGAAGGGTGTGGCCTGCATTTATCAAGCCTTAGTCTCTTCAGAGTCAGTGTGCTGCTTTGTCTCACCATCCCATGGGAAAGTTCTAGGTTCCACCTCCATTTCAGTTCAAGTAGCGAGACCGGTTCCTACAACTACTACCTAATTTCCAAAATGGTCTATAGTACTGCTCTCATCACAGCAACTATGTAGAATAGTTAGGTGTTATTTTTAAAAAATATTTTTGGCAAACAGGGAAGTGAGGCTGAGGAAGAATGACTTTTCTACGGAAAGAGAACAACGTAGTGCTTGATAAGTTTTTACCAACACCACTCCTTTTATCATGTAGTGCTTGATAAGTTTTTACCAACACCGCTCCTTTTATCATGTACCAAGTTCTCCCACCACTGTGAGAATCTGCCAGATACAAAGATGGTGATAGGATGCACAATAGGAGATAGATAGATAGATAGATAGATAGATAGATAGATAGATAGATAAAAAAATAAAGTTAACTTTGTCCTGCATTTGCTATGGACTGAGATAATCATCTAAACAGTTCCTAAATTCCAGTGGAAAGGAATGCTGAATGGGCAATGTGCAGTCTGCCAAAGCCCCCACAGTTGCTGGAGGTTTGAAATATGTCCCATCAAATCTAAAACATCCACAAAACAGATAGAGCACCTATTGTTCATCTGCATGTGTGGAGAAGTCCACAGACTGCCAGAATGACTATCTGAACATCTCTTATGAGAGACATTATAAAAATACATTTATGCTGGTGCTTCTCTCTGGGATTGAAATATTACTAGCAGTTCTGTTAAGTACAGATTGAGTATATTTTGGATACAAACCTTAATGGACCTTGCATATGATGACATACCAACTGTAATGTCATAAATGTTAATTACAGTAATGCCATTTTTCTGCCCATGGGATACTCATGTTAAGTTTATTGCAGCATGCAGCCTTTTGTCACTTCAAAAGTGACCACATATATTATGGCATAAGCTTTTGTGGATTAAAGTTCTCCTCACTGAAAGTCTTTATATAAAATCCATTAGTCTGGCGTATGTAACCCATAGGATCAGCAGCATAGCTTGCAAGTGGCAAGCTTCATAAAAGCACAGTAAGAGTGCACCTCTCCTTCATTTTAATGGAGCATGCTCAGAGATCTTGTTCTGACTTTCATTAACTGAGAAATACTTGTTTTTGTTGTATGCCTTCAAGTTGTTGCTGACTTATGGGGACCCTAAGGTGAATGTATCACAGGGTTTTCTGAGGGTGGGAGCGTATGACGTGCCCAGTGTAATCCAGGGGTTTTCATGGCTGAGCGGGGAGTCAAACCCTGGTTTTCGGGTTCATAGTTCAAAGCTCAAACCATTATACCACACTGGCTTAATTTGTTAATAATCAAATTTTAAATAAAAAGATCTTTTCCCAATGCTCTCAGTATAAATTGCCACAAGTGAGGACAGCCTTTATGTGTTAAATTCCATGCATCAAATCTGACTAATACTGTGTTTTTATTGCATTTGTTTTGATGCTTCATTTGATCAATGTGTCATATTGCTGTCAGCTTGAATTAGGAAATGAAACAAGAACACCAGCAAATTCAGAACATTCATTTGGAATGACTTGGACACACATATGAGATTCAGGAGACAGCAGGCTCTCTTGCCTAACTATAAGTTTCCCATGCAATTCAAAGTAAAGAAACCAACAGTATATTCATAAAAATCTTTAAAAATAGTGATCTGCTTTGTCTGACTTAACCTTGTCAATCCAGTTAAAAGATCTAGCAGGGTGATAAAGACATTACAGGGTGGTTGCCATTCAGAGCAGACAACAATGAACTAAATGGAGCAAGTGTTTGAAGTCAATGAACTTTATGTGTTTGGTGAAAATTCATAGCATCTTCTCTGACAAAGCAAAATTCCTTGTTAACAAGCTACAGTGGACATAACAGGTCTTGTAGATGTGTGCATGTGCCTTCAGGTCACCTGCCAACTTACTAGCAACTCTATGAAATTCATAGGGTTTTCTTAGGCAAGGAATACTCAGAAGTGGTTTTGTCAGTTCTTTCTTCTGAAATATAGCCTACAACACATGGTCTTCCTTGGCTGTCTTCCATCTAAGCATTAATCAGGGCTGATCCTGCTTGGCTTCCAAGATCAGACAAAATCTGTTGCCTTTAGGGTATTTAGGTCCATGACAGGGCCTTCTTTACTTCCTTACTTCCATTGAAAGATGTTCTGGATTATGCTTTAAATGGATCATTTTAGGTAAATTCTAGGAATGAAATATGTTACATGTTCGAATCCACATCCACAAAGCCTGAGCATTCACTCCAGAATGACATTGCTATCTATGGGAGTAGCGCTACTTCCACTGCTTTAATATGCTGCATTACAAGTTCTGCTTCAAAGCCATTAGCAAACATATATTAACTAACCATTATCAGTGCCAAAGCAATATTACATGCAATTAAGGAATACTCCCTACTCCACCTACTTGCATCCAAATGACTGAACATGCCCTTAATTCCTGATTTGTTCTTTTCCACAGTGCTGTTCATTTTCAAGGTTGAGGCTGCTCTTTGAAGTCTAGCAAAAGTATTGCTGTGAACAGAACTGAGTATTCCAGCATATTATACTATTACTCATATTTGTGCCATTGTAAAATGTAGTTGTGTCAGCAGTTTGGGCTATGTATTTTATTCCTGAGCCAAAAAAAAAAACAAACCAAAAAATCCCTCCCACTGAACCAGATTAGATCTTTCCTTTCATTAAATTTACATCCAGAGTTCTGCAACTCTGCAGTCAAAATTGTGGCAAATAGTGTCTCCAAGCCCAACCAGTGTTCTTTGGTCATAATTCCCATTGTAATCAAGCACAACTCACACTGACATCTTTTAACCGTCTGCTCATAAGGAAGAATGAAACTAACTTCTCATTCTCAGCATGAGATTTATTTCCAGTGAAATGCATATAGGATTGTGGCTTCAGTGAAATTAGTATTCATTAAAAAAAAAAAAAGGATTTCAGCCTAACTATCCAGACACCTAATGTATGTTATCCAGCAATGCTAGAAACATTTCTTTTTAAATCAAAGGTAAACAACTGTATTTATACATTTTGGGAATCTCTTGTTTTTTTTAAGTCATTTTTTAAAAAATAAATATGTTTAAAATAGAAACGGTCAAGTAGGAAATTCATAAAACACAGTTTAATTTGGGAACCTTCTGAGATTGCTGGGAGAACTTGGTACCCAGAAACTCTCACCTTGGTTCAAAAAGAGATTTTTTTTGTTGGTAAAGAGGCTTCTGTGCTTGTCTCCATCTTGATGTGGATATATACACAGATATTTCTACCTGTTTTGTCATATGCATCTGCGTCCCATTGGACAGGTTGAACATTTCCTTTAATGCACAAAGAGATCAGTCACAAGCTGAGCACATCTAACTTCAGAGAACTGGATTCGGACCTTTGTATATTCTCTTTTGTGAAGGAAAATCACCAATATCCAAACACATAGGTGTGCTCTTTCAGGTGAAGTGGAAATTTGTTTGGATTCAGTTGATAGGCAGCAGAATCATCTTATTAGACACAACCAAGCTTCAGGAATTAATTACAAGACAAATCCTACATCCCAGAAAATTAATTCATCACTTTTTTTTGGTGTAGTGTTTAAAATTTAGACCATAAAGTCCCTATCTACCTAGGCATCTTGCTTTTATTGATGCCCCAGACCTGTAACATCCATTCAGCCTAACAGGTGCAGCACCAAGCATCAATTTTGGAAAGACAGGATGCTCTTTTTTTTTTCTTAAATAAATGATGGTGCATGGCCATTATTTTTCACATACATGTTGTAAGTGTCCTAAGTTGCAAGACAAAAATGAAAATGCAAGTGTCCTTAAGATCTTGTAATCATATGTCAAATGGCTCATTTGATCACAAACATAAATTATTATTTTGCACACTCCCACACTTGAAAAACCTGCCATTTTGCTCAACTAACACACAACAATCCTACCATAGTGACCTTGTGTGTGCTTTACATTTAAATAAGCCAATTTCTGGATGCATGGTGCAAATTACTCTGGAAGAAAAAGGTAGTGATTTACATCCCAAGTAACTTAGCCCTTTACATGCAGTAGAGACAGGGCTGTGTAGGGCGTAATCTGCTCTGTATATTTAGAAGGCTTTAATCATACCTAACTCTAGGTTGTATTGTGATTACACTCTTGTCTATAATGCATAATCTTGGAACCAACCATTTAGCAATCCCAGTTTACTATAAAACTTATTTAAAAATATACATGAAATTTAGTCTTTTTTCCTTTAATATTAACATACAAAGGAAAACACTGGTGCTCAGATGAAACTAAAAGCATTTTTGGCTAAATGGAAGTGGTAATAAGAATCTAGTTCTCACAGGGCAGGTGGTAAGAGAAAAGATCATGCTGCATTCATTGCCTTCCTGAAGCAAGCCTGTACAGGTATAATGATACAGCTTAACCATATAATTCAGGTTCTTGCAGGGAGTATTTTTGGATCCAGCAGGCGTTGAACAATCCAAGCAGATGGGGAAATATGTTCTGCCTCCCTGCCAAATCTTGAATAAAGCTGATGGCTCAACCTGCCACACGTGTATACTTTGGACAATTCTGTCTTCTTAGATGAACCAAAGTATTGTCAGCATAAAAAGATTCAAGGGACTCCTGTAGCATCTTTGAGACTAACAGAAACAGAAATTTATAGCATAAGTTTTTGTGGACTCCAGTTTATTTCATCAGTGCAGTCCGATGCATCCAGAATTCAAAAAAGCTTACAGTAGAAATCTTGTTTCGTTAGGTAGTCTCAAAGGTGCTTTAGAATTTCCTTATATCTTTTTATGCTAAAACAGACTAACATGGCTATGAATATGTGTAACATAAAGCACTGGTAATTGAATGGAACAGTAAAGATGGGTGTATTGCAGAATGTAATGAACAGATGTTAATATATTTTGTCTTGAGGGAGATTCTTTGACATTAGGAAAATATATGTTTCTCTTTTGCTTGTGAAATCTCGCTTCCCCACTCTGTTCCTCTGAAATATAATATGGCTCATATTTTTTATAACCTCACAGAATAGTAGGATCCAAAGAGATGCTTTGGACACATAAAGAATTTGGGCATGCCCAGCAACTTTACTGACATCCCCTTCAAACATGAGATGTCTTCTTGCTACAGTGCAAGATTACAAACTACATTGGAAAGCTCCCTTGGAGTCCAAAAGGGACGGAGTTTGACAAATACAAGACTTCAACCATGTTGGGCTTATGGAACTAATTGCAGAGTTGTGTGGATCCAGGCCTATGTATTTATGACATTTTTTAATAGTAAGGGTCACAGCAGGTTTCTCAAGTCATTGCTAAACCTAGAGTTTGCCCATGTGGATTCTCTTTGAATAAAACTGACAAAGTGTACAACTAACACATGACGTTTTGTATTTAAATCTCAGCCATAAGAGATGTGCATTGATATCTGATTTAACAGATTTCAGCAGTGCAAATAGTAATGAGAATGGTGTGTAAAATTGCCTAATCTCATTTTTTAAGAGGAGCAACATTTCAGACTTTGAAGAAATCTGTATCTTATACCAAACATAAAGGTACAAATTTGTTGCTTTGCTGTTCACAAACCCCAATATTATTCACTTGGCAGCCACCTTCATAGATTAGTTCTACAGGTGTCTCTTCACTTATTCAACAGATTAGGGACCAGAGTACTGTCAAAAAGTGGAAATCTCAAAAAGCAAAACTCAGACCCCAATGCTACTGTATAAGCCGAAATATAAACACAAATAATATAAGTATTACAACCACAAATACTGTATAAGACACATACTGTGTGTAATTTCTAAGAGAAGCACTGTGAATTGATGCATGATGTCTGAAAAAAAAAGATGGCGTCAAGTTGATAGTGCGAAAAAGCAGCATGTGAGCGCTTTTCAACAATCTGCTATTTTGAGCTTTTTCAATTAGTATGAGTAGTTGGATGAGCAGACCAGACATCACATATATGGGTTCTAGTTTTAACTGAAAAGGGTCAAAAGAGTCAATAGTTGAGAAGCAGACTGTCAAAAAGCAGGAGCACCTTTATTTAAGGCAACATAGTAAATCAAACTTCACTTAATTCATTTGAGCAACAAATCACAGAGTCTCGCCATGATGAATCATCTCAGAATGTATATATGGTCTGAAGAAGTCCCACGTGAGAAGCCACTGCAAAGGATTATTTTAGTATACTTTTTTTAAAAAAAGTTCAGCATATAAAATAAAAATCTACAGCTTTATTGGTAAAATTTTACTCTGTTTCTTTCTGTTTTCCCCTCATAAAGAAGCCAGAGGAGAGTTATGATTTTACAGGGGTTTTTTTATGTTTCCAAAAATGGAGAATCAAACTTTTTCTTATTCTTAGTTGTCAGCATTCCTTGAAAAATACATCATTTGGAATCTCAAACCATCACATCATTCAAAGCAGGGATGAGCAAGCTGCGGCCCTGCAAGAGATGTTGCGCTGTAATTCCATCATCAGTGCCCACTGGTTTATGGCTGAAGGGAACAGTAGTCCACCAGCATCTGGTACTTGTCCATCCCTCTGCTAAAGCTTTTTTCAAATATCTGCATACCTTCCCTCCTCCATTTCAGCTTAATACTAGGATACTTTAGATTCCATGACTTCAACATCAGGTCAGTTTTGCTGCTTTCCATTCCTGCCAGTTCCCAACATGACTTCTTGCCTGATGAAGACAGCTGGAGACCCTCAAAGCTTGCACACATTTTGGTATTTATACTTGTATAGCATTATGTGCCATTATATTTCTACGGATTTCGGATTTAAAGTTAAGAGGTGGCTGTAATTCCAAAAAAAACAAAAACAACACCACTACCAACACAATATAGTTTATGGAGAACAGGGCTGTATGAGAATATGAAGCAAACTGTGAGTGGTTTTTAGGAAGGCCCTGTAATTCTTTATAATCTCAATCAATATTTG
Source organism: Cyclura pinguis (assembly GCA_030412105.1). NCBI lineage: Eukaryota > Metazoa > Chordata > Lepidosauria > Squamata > Iguanidae > Cyclura > Cyclura pinguis. The sequence goes on along the minus strand of CM059602.1, from coordinate 207,618,251 downwards.
ACTGCATCAGGATGAGTGTACATACCACAGCTGTCATATCTTACCACAAATACCACTTTCTTCTTTGCAGAAGAGCCAAAACACTGTAACTTAATGCTCATAAGAAAACTCTCTCCTGCCTGCACATTTCTGGAGATCAACATTCAGGCTTTTCTCAGTGCTGCTGCTTTGCACTAGAAAAGCCCTACTTAACAGCTGTGATGACTTCAGCCATTTTCTTAATTATACCAGGCCCAAATTTAAGGCATCCAAAAATAAATATCAGACTATACCATCTTTAAGCTATATCCCCTTTCTAACAAAAGTATTGCTTAGGCAAAAAGCACAGCATCTTGTTTAGTTCAAATATTTCCACTCTTTACGCTTGGAGGCATGTTAGTAAAAAGGCATTAATGGTTATATAACACCAGGTCTTTATCTTTTAAATTTTAAACAAGACATAAACAAAGAAGTCTGATCTTATTTAGAGTAGCCAATGTTTTCTTGAAACAGTGGGACCCCTTCCTTGTTTACTTCAAGGTAAATCTTCCAAAGCTCAATGGGACCTATTCCCTAGTAATTTGGGATAGAAGTGCAGCCATAGTCTTCCCTCTGCTTCTACCAGCGAGGGCCCTGAGTTACTCTCAAAATGATATTTCAGCCTTAAAAATGCTTGCTTCAAGAACTGTCCAAGTTACCCAGCTTTAACTTAAGAAGAAAGTAGTATCAGGCATCACTTCTGTATAAAAGGCGAGCTCAAAGGTAACATCAGCTTTAAAAGCAAGATTTCTGAAATCCTTCTTACCATGAAAATGAACAGCACAGCAGCTGTTCTGTAAGGAAGCCAGTCCATTGCATCTGTCTTCTCTTAAGTCCAAGGGAGGGACAATAACACTCCAGACTGCTGTTCCCTTCCTTCCCTCCCTTATGGCAGTGTCTCTAAAAAGACACTGCACACAGATGTTCTTTCACGCAGGCTTTGGAGGAACCTCTGACTTCCCCACAAGATAGAACTGAAGATGCTGTATAACACTGTGTACTTCCCCACCCCAAACTTCTGGGCAGGTCTTGCTTGAAATGCTTGACAACATTATGATTGCTCCAAGGGAAAAGCTTAGGACACACCTAGATAGTTATTGAAATGAAACACTTCGTTGGGCACCTCAGAAAACATTTGAGAGAGAAGACATGCTTTACAGGGGAACTTCCAAATGAAACCAAAGCTATCCACTACACAAAAATCAACAAATGAAATTTACTGCGGTGTGATTCTGAATGCAATTGGTAGCCTTCTGCATTTTTCAGCACTGGGGAGTGAGATAAAAGACAGCCATAATATAAAAAAGGTGAAGCATTAAAAGTAATACATGCCCCATGTACATTCTCTCAGCAGCATTTCTGAGTACACGTATTTCTCTGTTCATTGTAATGTCTGGGAATTCAGTAAGCACTAGTAGGTGACAGGGATGTGAATTTTGACTTAGTTAATTCTTACCTGCAAGAATGAATAATTTCACACGCTTTCTTCTGGCTGGATGAGATTAGCAGTCTCTTTCTATATTTCCTAAAATCCCCCCCCCCGCCACTTTTGAATTTCTTACAAAAAAGTCATTTGCATGGAAAACAGTTTATTCTGTTGCAAAACATACTGTTTATGGCGCAAGATTTTTTGTGTGTCCAAAACCAAGTTTTATCTCACATAAAACCCAACTATTTTGTTTAAACATTTTTTTTAAAAAAAGTTCCAAATTGCATAGAATCTTGCAGCCATTGGCTATTTTTGCAATGGAAGATTGATATGTCAATACATGCTTTGTCACTGATGGTGAAAAAACTTGTCAGTATCTTTAATTCCTTGGTGGGTGGTCATGCAAAGCTTATCTTTTGTAGAAGGGCAAAGTGTGCCACCCAGAACCACCACTTTGACCCTCAGCCCCCAAACTTCCTCTGATTCCTGAAGTACTCTCACCAACAGAGTGACAGGTTGTACCCTCAGAAACCTCTGGGGTGAACAATTTGCTATTTAAATAAAATGTCAGCTGTGGGCCTATTTAAGAACCTAAAAGCCTTTTTTTAAAAACTGGAAGTGACCCACCTGTTATTTTTTTGCTTCTTAAAAAACGCTTTTAAGGCCTAAAACAAGCTCAAGGAGATTAGATTTATATGGTAAATTGTGTACCTGGAGGCTTCTGAGGGTACAATCTGTCGTATGTTGCCATTTGGGGGGTGGGATGGTTTGGAGAGGTGGCAGCAGAAGGATGTGCAACCTAGCAAGGGCCTGAGGAGGGAAAAATTGTTCCCAGACCCTCAGAAGTTCCTCACCTTTGCTCTGTTGGAATGAATGGGATTTCTCTTGCTGATGACTTATAGTTAAATATTTCTTAGATCAGAAATGCTTTGATGGGTGTTCCTGCATAGCAGGGGGTTGGACTCGATGGCCCCTGTGGTCTCTTCCAACTTGATGATTCTATGATTCTATGAAATAGCTGAAGTCCAGGTTGTTTCGTTCACCCCTCTTTGTATTCTTCTTAGGGCAAAGCTTTATTCTAGTGAAAGTGCTCCTCAGTGTAGAGATTCATTCATTTCTTTCTTATATGACACCAGAAATCCCAAGCTTAGTAGCAAGTACAGCCTATGCAGGACTTTCACTAATTGTGTTGGATAAGTATGTCAAGAGGGAAGTGTGTTTATTCTGTCTCCTCTGTCATCCTTTCCATCACCATCTATATGTGGAGAGCAAGTTTTTGAACCAGAGAACCAGTTCCTGTACTTTTGAAGGTTCAACACTTCAGCAGTGGCAGACTGTATGGAGACAATGGAGGTTCTCTTCTTCAGATTCTCATCCTCCATACATGGAGGGTAGTGATGCAGTTAAGTGGCACATTCCACCTCTGCAGTGTTCATTCAATGGTGAGAACCTTCACAGGGCTTGAGCCTGATATCATGCCCTAATACTATGGTTTGTACTTAACCCATTCTGCTATACTTAGCTTTGAGCAGATGCTGACCAAAAGAATTAGTGTTGATCTACAGGGAAAAGGGGCCATTCAAAGTTGCTAGAGCTTAGAAGAAGCATGGAAAACAAGGGAAGTCTGTGCAGTCTGACAACATCTAAAGGGCCCACCCTGACTGAGACATTGACAGACATATATTTATAGAAACAGTGCTGATTCTATGTAGCCAATATAGCATACACCCAATAATAGTATCAGGTACAAATGAGATCATGAATCCAAGAAGAGGAAGGTAGACCCCTGATTAACAGGAAGATAGGACAATAATTTTCTATTGCTGTTGTTATGTGCTGTCCTGTGGGCTTCAACTTATGGCAACCTCATGAACAAGAGACCTCCCAGAGATACCACTATTAACAACTTTGCCCAGATCTTGTAAGCTCAGAACCAAGTTGATTGAGATAATCCATCTGTAGTATGGTCTTCTTTCTTCCCTGTTGTTACAATAATAATTTTTTCCAGTGAGTCACATCATCGTGTGATATGTCCAAAGTATGATGGCCTGAGGCAAGTCATTTTGACTTCCGCTGAGACATCAGGCTTGATTTGTTCTCAGTCTCATTTATTTATCTTTTTTGGTAATTCACAGTGTCTTTAGAGCTTTCCTTGGGCACTGCATTTGGAGTTTTTTTTCTTGTTAGCTTTCACATCCATGTGTATAAATCGGAAGTATATGGCTCAGATAATCATGACTTTAATATTCAATTATGTAGCTTAACACTGCAGCATCTTATCTAATTTCTTCATAGCTCCCTTCCAAGTCTTAGATTTCTCCTGATTTCTTGACTACAGATTCCATTTTAATTAATGAATGAGGCAACATATAGAGAATCTTTCTCTATTTCAATATTTTCATCATCTACTTTAAATTTATATAAATCAGTGATCTTTACTTTTGTTTTCTGAATGTTCAACTGCAACCCTGCTTTTGTACTTTTTTCCTTAGCTTTGCCATTTTCAGTGGGTAATGTCATCTCTAAATCCTAAATTATTGATGTCACTTCCCCTAATTTCATACCACTTCTGTATTATGTGTTGTGTATATAAATCAAACTGATAGGTTGATAATACTGGTCACTTTTTTCTTTTCATCTGTCTTTAACCATTTGAAAAGTTTCTTCAGTCAATCAATAACAATTTTGTCTTTTTGCATTGTTCCCTGATAATGTCCCTGATTTTGGTCCATTTGGTTCAGTATTGCAAATCTTTTCTTTATATGGTCTTAAAATTCTACTGGTATATTCCTTAAATTGTATTTTGGCAGTATGATTGATTTAATGAACTTCTTTGACTTCACTCTAATTTTTGATATTAGCATTTCCATTCCAATAATATATTTTTGATTTTTATATTGGTGATCTAGCGATGGCTATGTATACAGTTGTCAGAGTCTGCAGAATGTGTTCTCAACAAAATGGTAGCTTCACAACATCTGACAGGTCACTCTCCTTCTTCATTTTCTAGCAATGGTTGTGCTCTATTCTGTTTCCTAACCTAAATAATCCTAAATAATCAATATTTCCTATTTTGGTGTGTGATCAATTTCTTCCTAGACACCCATGTAGATTGTTTCAGTTTCTCCATCTGCTTCAGTATTTGGAGCATAAACTTGGATTCTGTTTGTATTGATAGGTTTTCCTATGAAGCCTTACTGACATTGTTCAGTCAGATCTTGCATTATATTCCCTGACTGCTTTTAATACATGTTGCCTCACAATTAGATTGTTGATAAAAATAGGGATGTGTAAGATAGAAATTAAGCAACAAAGAAGGCAAGAAGAAAAAGATCAAACACAATTAGCTCCAACTCTGCTGAATCAAGACTTCTGAAGACTACAGAAAGTGTGAACTTCTTACTATTAAGAAAAGATTTACCTGTGCTATCTCTCAAAAGCCTCACCCTGACTTGGTCAGAAAAGTTCAGACCATTTCCACCTGGTTGGACGATGGCTATCTCTCTGCTGAAGGCATCCAGAGAGCCATCAATGTTTGGTGATAGTACTGTCTCCTGTAGTTGGAGCCTTGTAGATAACAGATGCCCATTGCAGGGGAGTCTAGTAGGCAGTGGAAATCCATTATAGCAAGAATGGAAATTCTAGCATCCTTCAGTTTTGTTGGACTGCAAAGACGATAAGGAAGAATGCTGGGAGTTGCAGTCCAATATCTGGAGAGCCATATTTCACCCATTCCTGCATTGTAGGTAGCCTTCGGGACCAAAGCTTCTATTCAATAATACTGAGTTGTAGCTTCCCTGTTTTGTGTTTGTTATTATGTGGTTTGTTAAATCCTAGCAAATCCTCACACTGATCAGTGTCAATACTACAGACTGGAGAAGATACATTTTTGGCCATGCTGATTGGGAGATTTTTTTTGCTCAAGGCTACCCATGGTATGCCATGCTGTTGATTGCTTGTGATCCAGCATAACGGCTAAAAGGGCACTCATGATCTATACTCATTCAAAGTAGAATGGATTTCTGCTCAAACTACTAAGAATCAGAGTGATTTACTAAGCAGTATGTTAGGCTGTTGTGGAAACTGTAGCTGGTGGCTCCCATTTCAGTGAATCTGCTCTGGGTTTTAGTCCATATTTGTAGGGAGCTATGCAAGGCGCTGAACCCTAGCTCTAGAATAGGTTCAGCATTTTGGATAGCTTCTCTAAAGTTCAGACTAAAACCCAAAACAAATTCACTGCTCCCCTGACATTGGAACTACCGCTTGCTACTGGTTCTGGGACAATGCCATGCAGTTACCTTAACTCTTCTGCATTTTGGAAGAGACCAATTTAGATACTTTCACTTGCATGAACAGATTATGATTCATTCTTATTAGCATATCTGTGAGGAACAGCATGGAATGGAGAGGGCCTATTCATATGACAGTGTGGACGTAAGGCCCCCATAAGAAAAACCCTGTTAGATTAAGCTTTCCAGTTGTCCCAGCAGTCTGTGGCGGAGCAGTTGTGCACGTCCATCAAATGTACATGCAGTATTTACATGTGGACATATGAGACTGTCCAGCTCCATCTTGCCCATTACAATGTCATCCAATTGGCCATAGATCATTAGGCTATCAGGCAGAGACTTTTCTCAGTTTTTTTTTGCCTTTTACCTGGCGATACCAGTGACTCCATCCTTTCAGCCAGCTTGCCTGCCTTTCCAAGCTTTTTTTTAAAAGGTGTTTCAAAGGATGACTGCCACCACTGAAAAAGGACTGCTTTTGTAATGTGATGTGACAGCATTCTATTTGACATGCATAGCCCAAATTGTATTGGAATGTATTACTCATACACAGTGTGAAGAAGTTAATTTCTTTTCCCTCCCCACCCACCCGCCCACGTGCTTCCTGAGTCTGCCACCTCTGAAGGAGAAACACCTGGACTAGGCAGTGGCTATGTTTGTATCAAAATCTGGTATGCTAGCAAAAGCATCTTCAGCAAAAGCTGACAACTAGAAAATCTGTAAGGTAAAGGAATGGTTGGATAAGGATGTGTTATCAAAAACTGCAGTGCAAAAGCAATTGAACATCATTGAAGAGAACGGACATTGGTCTGAACTAGGTTTGTGACTAAATGCAAGACTTATGAGGAACTAGAAAGGGAGAACAAAGGAGGTTCTACCCTTGAAAGGCGGAAAGGTATGAGCAAGGGAAATCCTCAAGACTGAAAAAGAAAGTTGGCTGTATAGAATTAGCATATAATTGGAAATCTTTAAAGTAACCATCTAAACAGCAGTGGGTTAATAAAAAGTGGGAGTCTATGATGACTTAGTAATATATTCAGTGACTTCAAGAAACAGGGGGTCTTTATTTTTAAAAGAGGTGTTATGTGACCATGTTTTTCATTTATATCCTCTGTTTTAAATTAAATTAATGCATTAAAATGGTGGTCTAATTTCTATATGAAAAACCTTTTAATAATGAAAGAGAAACAGTTTCAATTTGTATTTGGAACTTCGCTCTGAAACAAACTGTAATAAAAAAACTTTCAGCATAGACTGTAACCGAATGCTCTGAAAAACAAGGAAGTTCTGAAGTAAACATTAGGAACACATTCAACCACGAATGAGGACCTTTTAAGTCCAATAAAGCTTGTGGTTTTAAGAACAGTTACTTTAAAAGTAGTTATTTGCAATTATAGTTCTGAGGCTCGACAGTAATTATTGTAACAGTTATATTTTTAAAAGCAAGCATTTTATTTCTCTTTTTCTCAAAAGTAACTATGATAGTTCTTCTTATTTGCATTTTAAAAACCTATCTGAACAGCAGCGGCAGCGGCAGCAACAACCACAAAAACAACCAGAAACATTTATTTATAACATGCTTTCCACCAGAGGGGGGAATATCAAACACATACAGTCAGACACACACCATAAAATATAGCATTGTAGATGTATATAATCCCAAACATCCCATCGGCTACCAACCACCCCAGCAACCTGAGACACCATCCAGCGGCTTAATCTGGTGAATCAAAGAGGACAGCCTACAACCCCTTGTATAAATGTGAGATCTTCCTTCTGCAGAGCAAGATCTTGAAGGGCTCACAGCTTTGACAGAGCTGTGAGCGTTGGTGGAACAGACAACAGATACTTTGCCTGTAGATCTTAAATTCCTGCATGATGCATACCATGTTAGCTGAGCTACCAGGTACTGACAGAGATTAGAGTGCAGAACCTTAAACAGAAGAACCAAAATGGTCCAAACCACTGGACTGTGGCAGAAAATTCCTACCATCTATTTCACTGTCATCTCAATATTCACAAGTGAGTATGAGGAAGCAGGATGGACACTGGGCAACACCTAAACCCTCTGATACTTCTGTCCTACCACACAATAAGTGACTATACCCGTAATAATAAAAGTAACTAGAAGTTACACCAAGTTACAATAGCAATGTAACTTAGTTATACCTTTGTAATTTAAAAAGATTCCATTACAAATAGCTTTTTTTTTTTTTTGCAGCCAGCTATTTCTATGTTCTACTTAAATGTAACAATATCTGTATTTGCTTCTGAGGATAACATCTGTCTGAGCTAAGCAACTGATAAAAATAAGGGTGATGAAGCTCATTTTGCGACCATATATACCAAAACTTAGTTGATAAATAAGGGAAGACTAAACAGTACTGTTAACCATTTTGCCCAGCATATCATAAGCAGGGTCCAAAATATGAGATATTTTGGACCCTATTATCCATTGGTAACTTATGCCAATTTGTCAGCACCATTTCTTATCACTTCATGTTGCCTCCCCATGCAAACAGTTCTTTTTTTTATAAAAAGGACATTTAAGGTGAAGTGGCAGGGGAAGATTAGGGGTTTGAACATGACAAGAGTAGAGCTTTGTTTGCAGCAACAGATTCCTTCTTCTATCATTTCCATGCGAATACTCTGCACTTCCCCCAGCAAATTTGCAGCTTTTTTTTTTTAAAAAAATCTCTCTATAGTGTTGGTGTTATTTAGGTTCCAATAATGCTATTGACTTCTTAAAAAAAGTTCTCTCTAAAACATTAGTGCTAAAGTGGTAAGCTCTAGTGCTCAGAAAGGTCAGTACCTCCCATACACTATCCAATTTCAACTCAGGTCAATATTTAGCTCCCTTCTCTCTCTTTTCTCAGCATCACCAAATCCTCAAAGCCCACAACAATGCAGGAAGAAATTGAAAGGACTTCATGGGGTGCATTCCTCCCCTCTTCTCTTCCCCAATTTTGCATTTTTCAGTTTCTGAGGGAAATTATTGACCCCAGTTGAAATTGAGTAGTGTGTATATATGAAGAAATATCTTTCTGAGAATTGCAGAACTGTCATTGGAACCTACCACTTTAGTGATAAGTCTTTAGAGAGAGTTTGAATTTTTTTTTTGAAAAAAAAAAAAGGAAAAATCTGTCAGTTTTAATTTCTCCTCTATGGAGATAAGGAAATCTGTGGTTTTTAGTAAATTATGTAAAAAGAAACTAACATTACCCTCATTTTCAAATTCAGTAGACATGATGTCTGTATGCATATGCTAAAGAGAGATGGTAGTTCTAATTCAACACCAAGAGATATGATCTCCTTCAAGGCAGCTTCACTGGATTGGGAAACTGTCTGGAGCTTGTTTTTAGGACCCAATGAGGATTGAAGGGTAAGGAAAGGGAAAGCTCTATGCACAGGGAGCATTGGCTCTAAGCTTTAATATTGAGAGCAGGCAAGTCAATTTCAAACTGTCCAATTAAGTCACTTCCCCCAAGTGGCTCTTGAAAGCATATCTTAGTTCCAAAGTTTCCCTAGTCAGTCAGGACTATTTCTCCAGAATTCTCAATACAATGCTAGCCACATATTCTCTAGTTACATTTCATTTATATTAGAGGTGGGCAACTTGTGGCTTTTCAGATGTTGTTGGAGTGCTACTGCCATCCACCCTAGCTAGCAAAATCAAAGGTGAAGGATTATAGGAATTGCAGTCCAACAATATCTGAAAGGCTACAAGTTGCCCATCCCTGCTCTCTGTGGGCTATCCCCCCGCTTTCCCCCAAAGCCTTGTTCATCCTAACATCTGGGCTAATTCTTTACAGACAAGATAAACAAGATGCAAGTCATCCTATAATTCATTATGACTAAGTTCTCTTGAAAGAAATGGGACAAGCTAGATCTTCTCAATATTTTTGTTTATTCTGAACTTGGCATCCTCAGCTTTGCCTAGTGGGCTTAACAGCGGATAATTAATCTTGCTAGTTGGACCACATCTTGAGGTTCTTATTGTCTCCCCTTTCCTTTTGTCTCTGTCACAAACTTTGGATTGTTACTTGTACTTTTCTTCCTGGGTGTGTTCTCACTGTCATCTATATGTCCTCTAACTACATTTCTGCTTCCACTATGTACCTTCTGTAATGCTTCCTTTCTATAAACCACAGCAGCTTGCTATAACTGCCACCATGGAGCATTTTTGGTAGACTTCTTTCCAGACTCTTCTCTCTTCTGTTTCTTTCACAGAGCTCCAATTAATGATAATTTTGCATACAATTCCATCAAAATCTCCTAAGAGGGCATTGCACTAGTCTACCTCATTCTCTTCAGGATCAAGCTACTCTGGGGTCCCTTTGGAGCCTCACAGCTTCTTTTTCGGGAATCACCTGTGCAAGAGTAATGGGTCAACCTTCTGTATCTTTCAGAAGGGCACAGGGAAACCTGTGGCCTTTTGAATGTTGTTGTCCAACTTCTACCTACCTGAACATTGACTATGCTGCGCAGGGGTGATGTGAGTTGGACTCCAACAACATATGGAGAGCCACAGGATCCTAATCACTGTTTCAGAAACAGTAATATTATACTAGTTTAGGGCTCCATCTTTCATAGCAAAATGGATGGCTACAAACGAAATAATTTTGAATCGTGTAAGTGTAATCTCATAGACCTTAGGGACTAAACATTTAGAAACCAGTAGTTGTTTAAGGTGTAAATGCCCCAAAGGCACCAGATCCTATCTAATCTTGGAAGCTTAGTGCTTGGATGGGAGACTGGTAATAAATACCAGGTGTTGTATGCAACATTTCAGAAGAAGGAACTGGTATTCCTTGTCTTAGAAAACTCTACGGAATTCATAGGGTCACCATAACTCAACAGGTGACTAGAAGGCAGACACATACATACACATGTTTAGTCTAATGGACAAAGTATGCAAGAACTCTGTTTGCAGCAGAGTCCATGTTGGTCGTGATCACAAGGATGTAAAACATATAATCATCACCACATTAGGCCAGTTTGAAAAAATGAGTGATTGCAGGGCAAGAAGTCTGAAAATTCCACCTCAGAGAAAACTTGCCTGACTTGATTTAGAACTAGGGAGTGGCATGTATGTTACCATATCACCACAGAAACCTCTGGCAGTGCTTTTGAACTTATTAGAACAAATCCAGGCAAAGTTACTTCTACTGTCATGGAAGTTGGAAAAGAAGCTACTGAAATTATGAATAAATATTAGAATATGCTTGGATTGAAATATGGACAATGAGAAACCAGTGGTACCATGGGGGAGGATCAAAGAGATTTCAGGGACAGCATTCAATGTAAAGGAAGTTGTTGCAGCTCTTTCATTCATAGAGTTAGTTTTTGATCTGGTAACCTCAAGTACACTTCTTTGGGACATTTAACACAGTGGGACATATGTCTGCATACTCACCTAGAGGAATGGGCTGTAAAATAATCCAGTCATCTAATGCAACCATTGGATGGTTCAAAGAATATTTTTCCTTAAAAAAAGAAGACTTGCCTTGTCAAAGCAGTGACTCATTCATTGTTCTTTCTCTTTTCACTACCCTGCAGTATCTGAGTGCAATACCATTTTGTTGTGTATTGTTTTGAAGCTTGTAGTGAACACTTGCTTCTGAAATGAGGTAGAAAACAGCTTAGATACTTTCCCAATGCTATAAAAATAAGAATATAAAAATAACAATGCAGGCAGAATTGTCTGTTGTTTTGTAGTAATGGGAGTGTTTTCTTATCTAATTTATACACTCCAAAGGGCATTTTCTCAAGAAACCTGAGAATTCATAGGGCTGATTCACACCATTTTATTCATACTGCTGGGCATACGTTCCAATATGTTTGTATATTGTATTCACTTAGAATCCCAGAATCATAGGGTTGAGTCAGAGTACTTCTCCTGTATGTACCAAATGGTCCTATGTAAATATCATATGTAAGGCAGGATTAGACTTGGAGGAAGGAGGTGTGAAAACTGGAGGAAGGAACATCAACAACTTCAGATATGCAGATGACACCATACTGATAACAGAAACAACAAAGACGTGGAACAATTACTGAAGAAAATCAAGAAAGGAAGTACAAAGGCAGGCTTACAGTTGAACTATGGCCATTTCTGCACGGGCTAACAGAAACGGTGCAGAGCGTCCTCCAGGGAGGACATCTGCACCTGGGAGCAGACTGGGTCAGACCTACTTCACGTAGATCCACACCTCAGCCCGCTCCGGAACGACCCCAGTGGTCATCAAGCATGCTTTTGAAAGACCGCTTAAAACAGGTCTTTCAAAAGCACAGAGCACGCCATTCCGTGCCCACTCTCCGGTGCAGATTTGCAGGCTCACACCAGTGCGAGCCTGTGATCTGCCGGGGGCGGGCTTTAGGCTGGCGAGCTTCAGCAGTTGGTCGAGACCCTCGACCAACAGGAAGCCGCCATTTTTGTCCCCGGAGCAGTGCAGAGCAACGAGCACGCACTGCTCTGGAGCAGCGCAGACCGGACTGGGGAGCCAAGAAGTCCGGTAAGTAGCGGCACGGGGCGATTCCCTCGCCCTGTGCAGAAATGGCCATTAAGAAAACAGAAATAATGACCACAGATGATTTATATAACCTTAAAGTAGACAATGAAGACATTGAAATAGTTCAGGCTTTTCCATACCCTGGTTCAGTCATTAATCGGAATGGAGACTGCAGTTGAGAAAGGACTTGGAAGGGCAGTTCTGAAGGAACTAGACAAGATCCTAAAGGGTAAAGATATACCAGTGAATACTAAAGTTATGATTGTCCATACCATTGCATTTCCAGTTTCTATTATGATTTGAAAGCTGGACAATGAAGAAAGCTCATAGGAATAAAATCAATTCCTTTGAAATGTGGAGCTGAAGAAGAGTTCTATGGATACCCTGGACTCCTAAAAAAGACAAGTGAATGGACCCTAGAGTAAATGAAGCCTGAACTCTCACTAGAACCCAAGATGATGAAACTAAGGCTTTTGTAGTTTGATGATACAATGAGAAGACATGACTCACTAGAACAGGCAATAATGCTTGATAATGTAGAAAGCAGTAGGAAAAGAGGAAGACAACATTACAGATGGTTACAGTCAATCAAGGAAGACATGTCCCTGAATCGGCAAGACCTGAACAAGGTGGTTGAGGATAGGGTGACTTGGAGCTCTCTCTTTCATAAGATCACCATAAGTTGAAGTCAACTTGATGGCAGTTAACAATAACAATCCTCTATGGAACCCTTGTTTAAGTCTCCTCACCAAATGAAGTGAGGGGGTGTTTACAGAGGAAAGTATCTTTTCAGTGGTGGCACCCTGGCAGCAGAATGCTCTTTTCTGAGAGGTTGGCTGGTGTCTAATTGATCGCCTTTTTAGTACCAACTGATAAAGCCACCTAAGTCTCTTAACCTTTCAGATTTTCCAAGTGTGAAAATTCAGATCTGTTTAAAATATTTCCTAGTGTTGCCTGGCCAGCTATTTTGCACTGATTTTACTCATTGCTGCTGAACTTTTTATGCTGCATCAAATATTTTGTTTGTTGATTATTTATTAGTGACATTTATATCTCACCCTTCCTCCAATGATCTTCAGGCAATATACATGGCTCTCCTCCTCTCTTTATTCTCATAACAAACATGCAAGATATGTGTTCAAATAGGTTTCAAGGTTCAGGGAGGACCTGGATTTGCGATTCCTAATCCAACACTTTAACTACTGTACTATACTCATTCTCTTCATAATTTCATGTTAATATTGTATGGTTATTGGAAACTGCCCATGGCTAATACTTTTACAAAGCATTGTTTAAATATTGTTAATAATAAAAACATAATTATTCAGCTAGAAGAAGATATTGTTTCATTTATTTAATCTAGCTATCATTCAATTCATGCTGTTTGACTAGATTCCCCACTTGTATGAACAGGAATGCCTCCTGTTGTAGATAGTATTTGTAAGAAGATTTTATAAAATACTATTGGATTTCTTTTTGGAGAAATAATAAACACAAATAATTTTATAAGGTGAGATTATACTGAAGATATTACTGTATAATTTGCAGATACTTACGTGAACTTAATGTAACACTGACTTGCATTTGGTGACAATTGTACTAGAAGTCCTTGTATCAGCATAAATTTATATATGATTTATATATTATTTGATCTAAAGGGTTGTTACCCTGTGAACTGGGGGTCCCGGGAGGGACACCAAAATGTGCTCCACTGAAGTTGGGGAAAATTAGCTCAGAGCACTGCTTAGCGTTACGAGAGGCAGGGTAACTTAGCAAGATCTTGAACCCTATGTCTACGGGGTTGGGTCGAGTCAAGGAGAACACAGAAGTTGAAATAATAAATGATGTTTATTAAATACAAGCAAAACAGTGTATGCGACACACTCATACAAGATAACTAAAGAAAATAAAGGTTGGAGTGGTATAGAGGGATTTTTAGAGGAATTGCTGGTTTGGGTGATACTTCACCTATCCTGAAGCCCAGGAAAAATAGAGAGTGAAGCTGGGGTGCGATGTAGCTCAGCACGTGGAGCTGAGGGGAGGCTCGCCAAGCAAAGCGGCAGCAAGGCGGGATGAAACTCGGGAGCGTTCCGAGGAAGGTCTCGGAATCAAGGGTTTTTATAAGGAGAATTGTGACTGCAGGCTATGCCGTACTTGGGGGAAAACAATAGATTTGGAATTGGAGACAAAGCCTCCGAAAGGTCAGAATCTGAATGATTGCGTTATCATAGCGATTCTCAATAGAGTAGCCAGTATGCAGACGCAGAGTACTTGGGTATTGCATAGTTTACCCATCAAGCTGCCATCGCGGGGCAGAGGCTCTTTTGTAAGTAGCGTGCATACTTAATTAGAGTACTTGCCTGGAGGACTCCTAGAGCGGTGAGTCAGCTATTTCTGGCCTGCCTGTATTGTAGTTTGAATATTACGGCTATTAATGGCCGACCTTGTTTATGTGCTTGTCCGGTGGCCTCGCAAGCACGTGGAGAGGAATAGAGAAGTGCAGCTGAATTGTGATATCAAGGGATATCTTTTAATCTCCCCAAAGCTTGGACTAGCCAGGGCAGTAACAGGGTCATCTCATGCAGACTGTGCAGGAACTACCTTAGGTATTGCAGCTGCTATGGAAGCAGGGTGGTTCCATCCTGTGGTCAGCTGTCAGTGATAACTGGGTTGACTCTTACAGTACTTCCTGCTCTTTTAATTTTTTAAAAAACTTCTCATGCTCTTGTTGCACTCTGGTGAGCTCTGTCTGAGTTCAAATGACTACAGCTGTGACAGAGCATTTTATTTGGTCATTTTAAAGGGTGGAGGTTATTGCGCTATGGCCTACAGGTATCAGGGACAAGCCCTTGATGAATACTCACACTGGGCTGGGTTCCTACTGCAAGCTCAATGATCAGACAGCAATTACTGGGATTAAATGTGAAAACTGAAAGCTTGTAGAAGTGTCAAACAAGTTTGTTGCCAATGAAGCATTTTTTACCTTATGTACACAGATTGACACAAATATATAAATGTTTTGACTTTTAAAAATGTATAAGAACAAATTAAAAGCAAGCACTACATGCTCAGAAGACAATGTATGGGTCATGAGCCTTGGGAAACCAGAACATCTTTGTCTACTAATAGAAGACCTTGGAGTTGGGGCTAGATGGGCTTGCCTTGGCAAGGAGCTCCAGGGAAGAAGTCACCAAGAAATTAGATAGGGATGGCTCTTTGTTTTCTATGACTGTCTAGCACCCCAGACACTATACTTGAGTGTGCTATAATTCATTTTCTGCTCTGAATTTCAGTCATACTTGTGTGTTTCCATAAAGACAGAAGCAAATGTCAGAACTATTGTGGCATATACCCCGATGCTTAAGGACATACTCATGGGTAGTTCTGCTTCTCAACAGCAAAATTACTATCTAGTGTTCCTTTTTCCTGACGTAAAGGAAGATACACTATCCCAACATGTTTCATATTGAGAACCAAGAAAAGCTGAATTCTGGGACATGTAACTCTGTTGGTTGTTAGCTCTGAAGCACTCATCTGGGATTGCCAGTATAGGATAAAAATACAGATAGACAGCCAGCCAGCCAGCCAGCCAGCCAGCCAGATAATATAAATGAAACAAAATTTCGTGTTATTGGCTGCATACTACATTCTGCTCCTGTCCACACAGGATTTCATAGTTATATATTATAGTTAGGACTTAGTATGCACTATTTGTGCATGGTTGCAGCTTAATGTAATAATTATTAAGACAATATTTTGATTGGCTTATTGAAATACTTTTCCATAACTGTTTATTAAAATTCTGCTGATATGCTTTGCCATAGCTATTGCATTATCTTGAGAAATAGTCTATTTTATTTTGCATTTGGGCACTCCTCTGAGCCACTTGTTTTCTCATGCTGCATTGTTATAGCACTATATGACACTTTAACTGCCATGGCAACATCCTATGGAATCCTGGGATCTGCAGTTTAGAGGGGTATTTAAAATTCTCAAACAGAAAGCTCTTGAGTCTCACTAAACTACAGACCCCAGAATTCCACAGGATGTTGCTGTGGCAGTTAAAATGTGATATAGTGCTATAACAGTGTGGTATGATGAGACTAAAGTTCACCAAGAATAAGTGACATACAAAAAAGTGCAGGAAGAACCAGAGGAGTGGGGGAAACCCATGGGATCTGAACGGTGCCCATTACCTCCCCTTTCCCTTCATACACATACACATGTGATTTTCATACAGGTGCGCATTATGCTGAATATGCTACACTGGGCCTGGCACATCAGAATGGAATCCCCATGCACATCTTCCACAGTTATATTCAACAGCCCTCCTCTGTCCTAGAAGAGAAGTATAAACACCCAGTGATTCCAAGTGTATCAGAGAACATAAATCAGGTATATAAAGACAAAATAAAGAAAGCTTAAAATGTCTTATTTGTGCTTAAAAAATAAGCTAATGACTCACAAGAAAAAAGATGTGATATTGCAGTGGTAAACTGTGACCTGTCAAGTTCTTAAGGTTATCTTAGGCTTCATAAAATTTGATAGTCAACAAAAATAGCAAATGAAAATAAGAAGTCATGAGAAGCCAGTCATGACAGTACAATGATTCAAAAGATACACCCACAGTTGACATTATACCACCCAAGAAACCAATAAATAATTTCTATTTCACATATATAAGGTGATAATAATAAACTGTGTAACCAGCAGTCTTCAAATTAACCTTGCAAAAATTGAAGGGACACTTGAAAAAGCATTTACAATTCATTTGGTTCCTTTGTAAATTTAAATGTTGATCAAGAGGCATAATCTCCATAGTTGTGTTCATAATTAAAACTTTAATTACCATCCATGCAATTCTACACATGTCTACTCAGAAATACAGTCAAGTAATGAATTCCAAGTAATGTAATTACCTATCATGGGCTACAGGTCTTTGGTAATGAGAGTGGAATACAGTTACATTTCAAAAGCAACATAATGAAGGAGAACAATGTTACTTTACTGATATGATCAGTAACATTTTCTAGTCACTTTTAAAAGCTACCCTTTAAGGGCATTTTAGCTGCTTTTTGGCAGAAGGTGTTAAGGTTATTGCCAATTCTACTAGCCACACAAGTTTTCTTTTTTAAAAAAATTGTAATGAGTCATAGCAAGGAATCTCATTTTAAAACTATTGTAATGAATGAGGGAAGCTCTAAATATCTTAAAGGTACCAGATCCTGTTTGATCTTGGAAGCTAAGCCAGCTCAGCTTTGGTCAATACCTGGATAGGAGACTGCCAATGAATATCAGGTTCTGTATGCTATGTTTCATAGGAATGGACTAGCAGAACCATCTTTGAATATTCCTTGCCTAAGAAAACCCTTTGAAAATTCTTGGGGTCACCCTAAGTCAACAACCAGCTTGAAGACATACATGAGTGCATGCACACACACACACACACACACACACACACACACACAGAGAGAGAGAGAGAGACACACAGAGTAATGGGAAAAGAAACTCTAAACATGCTCCACTGGATTCAGTGAGAGGTACTGCAAGGAAAGGCATATATTACTGGATCTTCAGTCAGTGTCATACAAGGAAGTGTATCAAATTTACAGTGTTTTTTGATAATGATTCCATGTAATGTGTGTGATTATGCTACCATCATATGTTCACAGTGATGATAACAAACCTGATCCTTGCTTGTGCGAACATATGTTGGCTTAAAGAGAGGATAAGCTCCACCACTCCCTAATGTCCCCATATATACTACTTCATTTTCTCCTTTTGCCTGTTTAAATCTCAAGGAGTTTCTAAGTATGTTCGTCTGAGCACTTAGAAGCTCCTTATACTTGGAAACCCCAAAGAGACATGGATTCTATTGGTAAGGAAGATTCTAAGACCATGTCTGCACTATAAATTGACATCAGTTTCATACCAGTTAAATGTTTTATGGAATCTTGAGATCTATAGTTTGGTGAGGTACTTAGAATGCCTGTTAAAGTTCTAGGTATGCTCCTAAATTACATCAAGAGAGCTCTGTAACACAGAGTTCTGAGTACCTTATCAAATTACCTATCCCAAGATTCTCTAGGACAGAACCATAAAAACTGAAGTCTACACTCATAAATCATAGCTCTAAAATGTTCACTCAGATTTATTTTATTTATTTAAAGCATTCGTCTTATCACATCTCAATCTACCAAGGCACCCCTTTGTGAGACCCTGAATGTGAAAAGTCTGAGAAGCCAGGGACAGGCAGACTAATAAGCCTTTCTGCACTCTACCTTGTCCCATCGTGCTCTGATGGTGATCCCTGCAGCACTCCCCTCTGCACTGGACCAGCTCCCTGCCAAAGGAGGTGCAATGGACAAGCCTCTTCCTTCTGCAGCACAGCTAGGCACTTTCCCAGGCTGCGCCAGGGCTTCCGCAGGCTAGGTAAGTGCAGGACGGTGGTGTGATTGTGTGTCATTGACAGGGAAAACCCATCAATGATTTAATCCATGATCACGCTGCCTGCTGACAGGAGAGAAGCGGGACCATAGCAATATCATGCAGAAGTGTTGCCATGGTCCCACTCCTCTCCTGTCCGCATGCTGGGACAACAGTGTCCTGTGGAGAAGGCCATAGATTTCATAGGTTCGTTATATACCCAAAGGTGTAAAGTGTAAAATGTGAAATGAAGTTTTCATGCTTGAATTCTGACTGGAATTTTTCTTAGCATTCTCATTAAAATCAGAGTGCCAGTTCTCACGTTTGAAGTCCTAAATGGTTTAAGTTCTGATTATCCCAGGGAACATCTCCTTCTGTTTGACTATACCCCACAGCATACTGTTCATTTCTTGTATGTAGACTTTGGGACAGGGATACTATCTTCCCTGAAAAATTGCTTGGGCTAGTGCTCCATGTAATATATTTGTCATTAATGGCACTGGAATGCTTGTGAATTCTGTATGTCATTCATAATGTTTTACTTCTCTCTCTGAAGTGGGAACATAAGCACAGAGATGGTACACTGTACACTGTATTGCTACTTTCCATGTGATCTTGGAGTTATTGGAGGTGGGGCATGTCTATCTTGTAAAACAGCTCATATGAGAAGCAGCTTTAAGATGTCCTCTGAGTCACCTTGCAATGAAGTTTCCTGAAGCTGAAATCCAGGTGTGTCCCCATGTTTCAAAATTTCCATTGGAAAGATCCGCAGGGATACAGCTGACATTACTTGCTCACTTATGTTAATCTATGCTTTCTTCATTTTTCATTTGATATTTGTTAGGTGCCAATAATATTATTTGGTCATGTTCATGTACACGTTTCCTGAGACCATCAGTCAAACATCTCTTACCATGCTGGCAGCATTAGTACTTTGACTTGCATTAGTTTCCTCAAGATAAAATTGTGGAAGGAAAGGTGTAGGAAACAATCACTGTATTGTGACAACAATCTGTTAAAAGACTACATTTTAATTTATTTCATCTGTTTAATACCTATACCTAATATTTTTTAATAATCAAGAATAAACAATTTACGAAGAATACAATGAAGTAGGATAAGAAAATTAAACTAAAACTACACATTAAAAACAAAACGGCAATAATTAGCAAAGCAAAGGACAGCAATATTAACTGGTATGAAAGATCTTCCAGTGAAAGAAACCATGAAAATTACTCCGTGATGGAACCCTGTAAATTTTGGGTATAAGCAAGGATTGAAATCATGTGGTCCTCTAAGATGTTGTTTGACTATGGGCCTTATCACACTACACTGTTAGAGCACTATTATTCCATTTTAACTGTCGTGACATCATTCTATGGAATTCTGGGGTTTGTAGTTTGGGGAGGCACTGGAGCTCTCTAGCTGGAGATTCTAAATGCCTCTCACTAAACTGCAAATCCCATGATCCCATGTGATGTTGCCATGGCAGTTAAAGTGCAATAATAGTGCTATAACAGTGTAGTGTGATAGAGTACTACTACTTTCAGCAACACTACTCACCATAGCCAACTGGTGAAGAATGAAAGGAGTCCAAAAACATTTGGAGAAACAAATGATTCCTATTCTTAACTCAGGATATTAGGTACTGAAAATATGTTCTGTTTGTAAGATCTACTGCTTCTCAGTTTTCTTTCCATGCATTTCTAATTGCTGCAAGGAAACTGGGAAAATTTTTAGCAGATGACACTAACATAAGGACAAATCTCAGGTCTCTTTGATGACTATTGCTTTGTTTCAATGGCGTGTTTACATTGCATGCATGTAACATTCCTTTGGGATACTATTACAGTACAAAGTGGAGACAAGAATGCAGATTAAATGGTCCTATGCAGATAGTGACAAAAATAAAGCCAAAACAAAGTTAAGCATGTGGCATCATTTCCCCCATTTTTGACTTCACAGAATGTTCAGAAGGTGAAGAGGTCTGCCAGACTAATTTTGCTAATGCGGGATGGACAGTGTGCTTCCACCTCACCACTTAGTCATTGTTTTCTATCTGTGAGAAGCAGCCTGTAGTGACTCAGAGATGCTAAGTTCCATAGTTTGTACAACCTCATGCAGAAGTGACTGGGAAATGGAGTTTTGATAATACTGATGAGTAGCATATGTCAGGCTGAGTCCAGGAATACACCCAGTCTGAGATTTCAAGGAAAGTCTAACCCCATTCCAGCACAGGCTAAACCTATACTTTTTGATCTCTCTTTTGACTGATCAGGAATGACAGTCTTGTCTTGATTAGGCTTCAGTTTGTTCATCCTTACCCAGTCCATTACTGGCAGAACATCCTGGTTTAACACCAAAATAACTTCCTTGGACATAGATGGAAAGGAAGGACAGAGTTGG
Source organism: Cyclura pinguis (assembly GCA_030412105.1). Classification (NCBI taxonomy): domain Eukaryota; kingdom Metazoa; phylum Chordata; class Lepidosauria; order Squamata; family Iguanidae; genus Cyclura; species Cyclura pinguis. Next base: position 207,597,174 of record CM059602.1, on the reverse strand, counting down.
GTGTCATTGTCATACTTTGAAAACCTCTTCCAACGGGTATCTTGTTAAATAGCATGAGACAAAATTGAACCTTGGGGGATCCCAATGACCAACAGCCAAAGGGTCAAACAGGATTTCCAGCTTCAACATTTCAGATTACACCTCCAAGAATGTCTGGAATCACTGCAAAATGGTGCCTCTAAACACCATCCTAGAGGGGTGTTTCAGAAGGATGCTATGGCTGACAGTTGTTATCAAAAGCCAGTGAGACAAGGAAGGGCAATTGCACAGGAGGTGGAGGGCATTTTTCCACATGTGCCTGCTTGGTGGGCCACATTAGTGGATTTCAGCATGGCTGAAGTAATATGGCATCACTTCTGGCTGTCATTTTGGCCAATTTTGGCTAATTTTTTTCCTGTGGTTTTGGGAGGGCTTTGAACATTTGGGGAAGGAAACCACTGTGGTATTGGTACACTTTGGCTGGTTTGGGGGCAAACAAAACCATCCAAAAATCTCCCTGATTTTTTTTAAAATTGGAGTCTGGGGTTTTTGGGGGCCTCAGGGCATGTGGGCCACACTTTGCTCACCTTTGCTAAGAGGCCCAACAGAACCAACAGGGATTCACCATCTCAGTCAGGTCTCAATCAGCAGTCAAGGCCGTCTGCATCTCAGCTGTCTATCTTCTAAAAATGGTACACTATGAATATTAGACACTTGCACTGCTTAACCCTGGATATTGCTCCATTATCACAGGAGATTTTGCTGCTTATCAATTGTGGGGAACTACTTTCAGCCCAATGAAAAAATTCAATTTCTGGGAGGTTCTCAGGGACCACATTCCAGTGGTGGGTGACACAGAAGGGTGGGATCCCTCTACTTAATTCACAGATTGTTCTACACGACAAACTACAGCAACAACCAATTCCTTCTTTCTCTTCACAAGTGTGATTCTTAAGGTTCTTATCTTACTGCTAGTGATTAATCTTAAGGTATATATTTCAGTACATAAAATTAAAAAAAATCACAAAAGCTGGGAAAGCATCAAATGATGACATCATGGGGAAGGTAGTGTAGCCATCTTGGAAGCCTAGACCGGTACACCAGGAGAAGTGGATTTGACTCCAGAGAATGGGGTTCTCTACTTTCTGCTGCACATTTTCACTTCATTTGACCTCTTCCCTGATCCGAGCTTCAGAAATGCCCAGATTTCAGCCATATTGTCTTAACTCTTGTTTGCACTATAACATATTTTTTTAAAAAGAGGAATGTTTTCATTATTTGTGACTGTCAATGTCAGATGGCGGCTTGAACAGAAAACAGAGGCAGGGGCCGAAGTGTATGGTTTTTAGTAATAAGTAGTAAAATAAACAAGAGGTTACATCACCTAAACGAAAAGAGACGGCAAACTCAGCAGCTAGGGCTGGCCTGGAACGAAAAATACAGGATGCAGATTCTCCGGAGGGAAGACAGTTGTTGCCCCGTGCCCAACTCCCCCCAGCGTCTGACTTAAATACATAGTCCTTAACCCAGCTGGGCTGATCAAGCGTTCGTTGGCCCAGCTTACAGCTGTAGGCCCTCAGACTTTAGACGCTTCTCCGGCAAGCGTTTTGATCTGCGAACCGCCTCCTTCTCTCGCCGCCCCTGGAGGAATGTGGGGGGAGGGTCTGCAGCAAACTCCAGGCTGGAGTCAGGAACAGCAGCTTCTGTTGAGCCCGAAGCACTGGTCTCCTCTGCTGCAGGCACTGGCTCGGAGACCGCTGAGGGGTCGCTGGCAGGTCCCTCCCTTGCCTCTGCAGGAGCCCCCTCTCCCTCCCAGGCATCCACCCCTGCCTGGAGTTCCCCGTCTAGCTCAAAGTCCCCGTCTGAGTCAGCAGCATGCTCAGCCAGGCTCATGACGGTGACCTAAGGTTGCCAGGTGTCAGTCATGTAGGGATGGGTGGGCGAGGGGGGTACTTTGCCCCAGGTGGCAATTTTTTGGGGGTGTCCCATGTCCCCGTGTGCTGTAGCCCTACCCCCTCTCACCATGGCCATGCCCCACATACCATGGCCATACCTCCACGCAGTGCACCCAGGCCCCCATGCACCGTAGCCCCACCCCCACCCATGCACTCCAAACTCCTCCACTGCCAGGTGTCCCTGATTACACGGGATATCTCTTTTTTGAGGGCCAGAAAAATTGTCCCTCATAGGACTAACTGCCACTGCCGTGGCCTCTAGAGAGAGAGAAGAAAGATAGGTAAGCTCCATTGTGCCTAGGCCCTGCAGTTGAGGTAAGGCCCTTCCTCCATCCCAGCTGCCACTGCTTTTGTTTCTAGAAGGACTGAAGAGCAGGCAGGCATAGCTCCATCATGCCTGGGCCCAGCAGCTGAGGAGAGTGCTCTCTCATCCCAACTGCTACTGCTGTGGCCTTGGAGGAAAAGAAGAGCATCCAGCACCCGCTGGACTTAAACCCCTCCCCTACTGACCTCCCCTTTTCCTTGTGTGTTGTGTCCTTTTCAGTTGTAAGCTTGAGGGCAGGAAACTGTCAAATTAACAACAGTGAACTGCTAATGTACACCAATGGTACTATATGAATAAATGATTATAATAGAAAATGACTAACAGTTGTCCTTATTATAAGGGATGTTGCCTATCTGAGGGCTGGAAAAAATTTCCTTTGTACAGACCAAGATGCCAAAAATCCTGTATTTTGCAGGCCCTTCATAAAGACAGAAACGTGTGCATCATGTAACTTATGAATGTGGACAATATGTTAATTGTATAGAGAAACACATGGCTAAGTTAACTGAAATGGATACTTTCATTTGATATTTAGGTAGAATACAATTTCTTAAATAGCTACTTCACAGTGGCCAATCCTACATTTTTACTGTCCCTTGCTGCTATTTTGAAAACCTGGCAACAATAGAAGTGGGGAAGGAGGTTACCCTTGAGGTTAACCTTGGATTCAGGCTCTCACTTGTAGAGTTCTGCAGCTTGGGTGGGAGTTCCCTGGGGAGGAACTCCAATTATGGCCAGCTGGGGAGCAACCCAAGTATTTGGATTGGCCTCAGGACAGAAATGTTTCACCTAAGGGAAGGCTAGGGAGGTAGTCAAAGGATGACACCTGGCATCAGCTGGACTCCCATCAGGTTGCTCTTCCTTTTGCTCCATTTTCAGATAACACAACTTAAATAGGTTAGGTCAAATAAAGTAGACCTTATTTAATCCCATTTTCTGTGTCTAGTCTCGTTATTCCATAGAATCATAGAAATGTAGAGTTGGAAGAGGCCACACGGGCCATCCAGTCCAACCCCCTGCCAGGCAGGAATACCCTCAAAGCACTCCTGACAGATGGCCATCCAGCCTCTGCTTAAAAACCTCCAAGGAAGGAGACTCCACTACACTCTGAGGCAGCATATTCCACTGCCGGACAACCCTGACTGTCAGGAAGTTCTTCCTGAGGTTCAGGTGGAATCTCTTTTCCTGAAGCTTGAATTCATTGCTCCTTGTCCTGGTCTCTGGAGAGGCAGAAAACAAGCCCTCTCCCTCCTCTACATGGCATCCCTTCAAATATTTAAACATAGCTATCATGTCCCCTCTTAACCTTCTCTTCTGCAGACTGAACATACCCAGCTCTCTAAGTCTATCCTCATAGGGCTTGGCTTCCAGGCCCTTCACCATTTTGGTCGTCCTCCTCTGGACCTGCTCCAGTTTGACCATGTCCTTCTTGAGTTGGGGTGCCCAGAACTGGACACAGTATTCAAGATGAGGTCTAACCAAAGCAGAGTAGAGCGGTACCAGTACCTCCCTCGATCTAGACACCATACTCCTATTGATGCAGCCGAAAATTGCATTGGCTTTCTTGGCTGCTGCATCACACTGCTGACTCATGTTCCGCTTGTGGTCTATTAAGACTCCTAGATCCGTTTCACATGTACTGCCATCCAGCCACGTGTCCCCCATCCTATATTTCTGTATTCCATTTTTTCTACCTAAGTGTAGGACCTCATGGTTGGTCATCAAATGCTGGTGTAACATTGGAGTTCATTGTTGGAGCTGCTGACATGTAGGTCATTTTAAGCACTTATCTACTGGTAGCACAAGTGGTTGGTTTTGGCAGCGTATTTGTGGTGTTGCAATACAGAGACTAAAGGCTCTACCACCAAGTGAAATATCTCATTTACTTTTATAATCATTCAATCTTTCTTGCTCTCAAGCATTTCTAGCCACACCTCTACTTAATTCACAGATCGTTCTGCAGGACAAGCTACAACAACAACCAATTCCTTCTCTCTCTTCACAAGTCTGAGAAATTCTCATCCATCCACAACCCACCTGCCGAATCAACTAGCCCTGAAAATGGATGGTGCTGAAGCGTTGGGCCCATACCCAATGGTATGAGGGCTGCAGGGGCTACACTGCAATGAGTAGGAGGGCCGCCGCGGTGGGCCTTGAAGCCTAGGGTGCAGGCCCAGGTGGAGCCGCCGTGGGTGCAGATCTTGGTGGTAGTAGCAAATATTCAAACGAGAACTTTGAAGGCCGAAGTGGAGAAGGGTTCCATGTGAACAGCAGTTGAACATGGGTCAGTCGGTCCTAAGCGATAGGCGAGCGCCGTTTCGAAGGAACGGGCGATGGCCTCCATCGCCCTCGGCCGATCGAAAGAGAGTTGGGTTCAGATCCCCGAATCCGGAGAGGCTTTTTTTGACAGATGGACGGACACAGATAAATGGTTGCAATATGATGATATAATTGAGAGATCAACGTGCAACAATTTTAAGATTAAAACAAGAGAAAAACTAGAACAAGAGGGAATAACATTAAGTTGGTTTCCTTACAGACAGTTAGCAGAAAGGTTTCAGATGGATATAAAAACATATGGAATTGAACTTAAAGAGAAAACTGGAGTAATTAAATGGCTGTTCGAAAATCCGCCTCATTTACTTGCCCAAATATATCAAGAAATACTACATCAGGAGAGGCAAGAAGAAACAGTAAAGGCAACAATGATTTCATGGGCACAAAATATCGGACATTCAATACAATTAGAGTCTTGGGAGCAGAGTTGGAAAAAAACACAGAAATTTACAGTAGCACAGAACTTGAAAGAGAACTATTATAAGCTATTTCATAGGTGGTACATGACACCAGATAAATTAAAAAAGATTTATAATACAGGTACCGGACAATGTTGGAAATGTCAGAATGAGGTCGGTACGATATATCATATGTGGTGGACATGTCCTAAAGCTAAGAAATATTGGACTGAAATACATAACAAAATGTGTGCATTAATGAAAGTACAGTTTGCTAAGTTACCAGAATTGTATTTGTTAAATATGACTGATGTGTTAGAAGGTACTGGTATAAAGAAGTACTGGAGAAAATTTCTGTAGATGATAACAACAGCTCGTATTGAATATGCAAAGATGTGGAAAACTCAGCAAATACCCACATTAGAACAATGGTGGGGTACACTGATTGAAAACAAAAATGTTGATATGGTCTCTCAGAGATTAAAAGGGAAATCAGACGATGAGATACAAAAAGAATGGCAAATTGTAATGGGTAATTACTGGGTACCATCAGATGGAAATCTGTGATTCATGATTTAAGATAAATTATGAGGGGGCTACAGGATATATATCATGAAGCAGGAACATGGAGATGGAAATGCAAGAATCAACAAGTAATAATAGCATTAGAATGTAGTACAATATTTTAAGCACGTTAAGAAATATTGATAATGAAATCTAGATCAGTGTGGAAGATCAGAAATATTTCAAATAAGTTGACAGTTATAATTGTTTGTTTTATATCTGAATTTGAATAAAATGATCCATTACCAATTATAGTAGAAAGATTTTTTTTCCTAAAAAAAATCCCCAGCAGTCTTTTTCTCAAAGGTGGATCATCCCATGAAAAAAAAAATCACAATTTTTAAACTTGCTTTTCAGATATGTATGCCAGAGGAAAGAGAAATATGAAAAATAAATTTTGGTACTCTAATTCATATTGTGGTGCTGAATGTATTTATTTTCCCATGGGGAAGAAAACACAGAATGCTTATTAGAATGCTTTAAGTGAATACACACGTTCTTTTAAATTATATCCTTGAGACATGGAATTTAACTAATGGTCAATGTGGTTGGATCTTGTGGGCTCTTGCCAAAAGACTTCTACTCTAAGGCTGGAAAGCCAAACGTTCTCCATTTATTGTTCAATGGTCAGAAGATGTCAGTGCTTTAGCTATTCATGAACATGCATTTTACAGATGCTAACTTCAACAAAGTGTGTTTTTTGGGAATATGTTTAGTTCTTATTATTGTGTACAGTTAGCTCATGCTCCTATCCCAAGTATTTGCCCCTCTCCCTTTTTACGTCTTTTTTCCTGTTCTTTGTAATCACACTTTTAAAAATTGTGTGTGTGGGATGTGTATGTCAAATAGTTATTGGTACACAGTTAAGGGAAATGTGTAGAGAAAATCATCATGGGAAAACATAACAGGGTCCTTTTTTCAAATTATAAATAAGCAAAAGATAAAGGAATTACAACCAAAAAGCTGAAGCAGAAATTTTCAGAGAACTGAAATTCTGTCCATTGTCATTTGGAGATGGTTTTGCTGTCTGTAGAGAACATAAAAGAGTGAAAGCTGTAAGTATAAAGCATGTTCACAAAATGCCTGCAGATGGTTCCCAACTGGGTGGAGACTGTAATTTGCTACCTTGGTTCTCTTTGCTTGGGCCACTCCCATTTGAAGTCAATATAATTTGAAAATCATTTGATCCACAGTGCTCATGAATGAGCAGTTGCCCTTACATGCTTTGAAACCTCAAGGTGACTGCAGATTAATTAAAAGATAAAAACTGTAGTAGATTGATATCAGTGTAAAGAATGCATGAACATATAGGTTGCACATAATCAAACCAGATTGCACAGATTGCACATAATCAAACCAGTAGGTATCTTTTCACTTCCTTCCTTGGACTGTGGACAGTAGGTCTCTGCTGCAATCCAAAGAAAGTGACACAGATTGATATACATGGATCCTCCTTTCTGGAATGGCCCATATGTACAAAAGGATGTGGTGAACAAAAGGAAATTCTGCCCTCAATCTCCCAGAGTGCATTTATGATGATCATATACCAAAGATGTACTAAAAATATGTATTGGTCAGCTTTGACAGCATCATGGGATGGGGGCTAGTTTCTGACAGTAATTCTCCCTTGTTCTCCAGACATGATCAGTGCGGTCAAAACTGATAGCATCAAGCATTTATTTTGTGAGGATCATCATGTACTCTGTGGGTGTGCAGCATAGGGCTGTGTGTGATATCTAATCTGTGGCCTTGTTCTCCTATGAATAGGAAATGCTTAATTTGGAAAATGGGGACAGGGATGATACTAAGGAGAAACATTTACTTGTTGTTAGCCAATATATTGTAGGGCTGTACCAGAATTTGAAAGATTCAGTCTCAGATTCCCACACAGCTATAAAATTCACTGAATCAAGTCACCTTGGTCCAGCCATACTCTTTCAGGCTAACCTATCTCATTGGGTTGTTGTCAAGATAAAGTAGAGAGGAGGAGAGTGAGGTGTGCCACCTTGAGCTCATTGAAGGGAAGGTAGCATATAAATGTAACAAACAAAAATACTTAAAATAAGTTTGGGTATAAACTGGGAAAGTGGAGCAGACTGTAACAGAACTGATGGGATTTCTGATGTTCATAACAAGAATTGGAATACCTTTTGTGCAATGGCAGAAAGATATTTCTGGATTTGTTTGACAGAAGAAGAAACCCAGAATAAAACATTGTGTGATGCAAAAGAAAGGGGTAGTTTAGGATTTCCTAATATCAGACTGTATTATGAGGCCTGTTGTTTTGCATGGTTGAAAGAATGGGTTAGAAATGAGAGACTCTTGGAAGTGAAAAGGTCATGACTTAAGATTTGGTTGGCAGGGTTAGCTTTTGTATAATAAAGTCAAGGCACATGCTAGATTTAAAAACCACTGTATCAGAAAAACTCTTATGTGAGTTTGATCTAAATATAAGCAACGATTTTTCCTCTAAGCTGTTACAACTAACCTCACTTCAGGAAGCTTTTTTCATGAAATAATGGATTACAAACCAAAAATGGTTATATTACAGTGATCTTTTGTATATGGAGCAAGATAGTTGGGAGCTTACGTCTAGAGAGATGTTTTCTAAGGAGAGGATAAACTTCGGTTGGTTTGCTTATTTACAACTTAAAGAGAGATTTAAACAAGATTAGAAGGATCTAGTTAAAGAGTTTGGGGAAAATGATTTTTACTTACCATTGTGCAGGGATGATAGTCATGTAATCAAAAATACGTACAAATGTCTTTTCAAATCAGAAATAGAAGCTGAAACTGTAAAAGAGATTATGATAAGGTGGGCCCAACATTTTGGGCATAATGTATAAATGGAAGTATGGGGCGAATGTGGCAGTTGCTTGTGGGAGAAAATGGTCCTTATATTCTAATATGAGGGAGAAAACATCAATGACAATTACAAATACTGTCAGGGGCAAGAGACAACAGCAAAGGTGTCCAAGTTCATTTTTCCCCACGTTACCAGTAAAAAGAACATTTCCTTTTGTGGAGGTGAGGTGCATTGATTTTACTCAGATAAAATACAGTCTTCCCTCCACATTCACAAGTTTGACTCTCACAAATTTGATTACTAGCAAGGTGTCTGTGCCTACCCCACCCGCGTTCTCCTCCTCCCATTCCCTTGCGTTTTGCTGGCGTGGAGAAAGAAACAAGTATGCCAAGGCAAAAGGTAAGGCAATTACGGAGGTGGGGGGGTGGGGAGACATGTGCATGTCCCTTCCTTATGTTCTCTGGAGCTCTGCCCTCTTATTCTGTTGTCTCTGCCCCAGCACTGAGAACTTGTGCTGAGGTGACGGGTAAGACAGTAGGGGAGAAGACATGTGCACATGCCTTCCTTGTGCCCCCCAGACCTCTCCCTGCTCATTCCCTTGCCTCTGCCCCAGCACTGAGAACTCGCACCAAGGCAAAAGGTGAGGCAATGGAGAGGGGAAGACATGTGCACATGCTTTCCTTGTGTGCTCTGGAGCTCTGCCCTCCCATTATGTTGCCTCCGGCCTGGCACTGAGAACTCACATTGAGGAAAAAAGGTAATGCAATGGGCGGGGGGAGACGTGTGTGAGATGCTGAGGTGACAGGTAAGACAACTCAACTTGCACTAAGGTAACAGGTAAGACAATGAGGGGAGAAGATATGCACACACACTTTCTTTGTGTCCTCTAGGGTTCTTCCTGCCTGTTCCCTTGCCTCTGCCCCAGCACTGAGAACTTGTGCCAAGGCAAAAGGTAAGGCAATGGGGGGCACACATATTCTTTCCTTCTCCCCCTCCCTGGAGCTCCTCTCTCACACACTCCCTTGCTTCTGGCACAAGAATGGAGAAAGAAGGGTCCTATGCCAGAGCCCCAGAAGGGAATGGGAAGAGATTGCAAAGGGAGTTATTTGCAATTTTTCCACTTTCATGAGGGTTTTGCACCCTGAATCCTTGTGAATGTGAAGGGGCCACTGTATTAACTTTTATACATTTCATCCAAATGCAAGCAGAACGTTGAGAAGGCAGAATGACAGAGGTTATGCCTCATAGTGATTTACATTTATATATTTTTATGCACATCTAATCTATACTTTTGTACAGTTCTAATGTCAACTAAAAAATAACAAATACAAGAACAAACAGGAGAGCCAAGCTGGACCAGACCAAAGGCTGGTTTAGTCCAGGGCTTTGTTTATACAGTAATCTACCAGTTATCTACTGGAAGTCCACAAGCAGAACACAAGGGCAACACCACCCTCCTCTGTATGCTCCCCAGCAACTGGAATAAGGGTAAACTTCAGTTAACAATGTAGATATATTCCTGGGTACCAGGATGCAAAAATAACATGGAAAGAATATGGATAGGTTCCTACACCACAAAAAAGAAGAGCACCTCAACATGATAGCCCTGTTTGAATATTTGAAGGAATGTCATGTCAAGGAGGGAGCAGGGCTTGTTTTCTACTGCTCCAGAGACCAGGGCAAGGAGCAATGGATTCAAGCTGCAGGAAAAGAGATTCCACCTGAATCTCAGAAAGAACTTTCTGACGATCAGAGCTGTCTGGCAGTGGAATATGCTGCCTTGGAGTGTGATGGAGTCTCCTTTGGAGGTTTTTAAGCAGCGGCTGGATGGTCATCTGTTGGGAGTGATTTGATGTGTGTTCCTGAATAGCAGAGGGTTGGACTGGATGGCCCCTGTGATCTCTTCCAACTCTATGATTCTTGTTTCAGGAAACTTTTTCTTCAAAACCAAATATATACACATGTGAAATGAAACAACCAGGTAAACTAAGGCCCTTTTCGCATGGTATTTTTTAAGCGAAAGCGCCTCTTGAGCGTCGCGTAAATGTGAGGGGCAGTCCACACGATGCACTCACATTTACGTGACGCTCAAGAGCCTAATGCAGACCGCGCACACATTTTTTTATTTTCAGCTTAAAGCCGAAAATGCTGCGCAGTCACGCGTCGCTCTGAGCCCCCGTGCACACTTACCTGCGCTGCGGAGCCTCTGGAGCCTACAGCTCCCAGGCTGCACTGCGGAAGAAAGGGGCGGGGCGGGGTGGGGCGTTCGCACGACTGGCGAGCCAGCTGCGGCGACGAAGGAGCAGGAAAGTGAGCGCCTCGTGCAAGAGGCTGCGAGCGCCGCCGCCCCCCACCTCCGCAAACAGGTGAGGTGCAGAAAGGGCCATCGCCTTGTAGAAGTAATCAAAAACATTTTGAACCTTCTAGAGGTCACCTGATGGCTTCTTCTAAAATACATTCAGAGATAACTTTTCTTTTCATCAGCCGCCACTTTCTCATCATTTCCATTTTGGTAAGCAAATTTAATATGCATATGTTGTTTTTTTTAAAAAAATATGGTACAGCAGTAAGGCAGGATTATTAGTTCTCCCCTTTTCTTTTTTCTTTCTTTCTTTCTTGCTTGCTTGTTTGCTGTTCATACATGCTCAGTAAGGGATTCCAGAGGCAGATGCTCTCTACCTTGCTACTGGAGGCAGGTACACACAGCTACAGTAGGATCAGCTAGAGGAGAGAACCATTCTCTCCCAGTTAAAGCTTTCTTGCATTGTTTACTCCACACATGTTGCTGCAACCTGATGTTAGAAGTCTATGTTTCTCTAGTTCTCTTTCATCCTCCTCCCAGTGCCAACATTGCTTTTAAAAAAAATCCAGATGGACAGAAGACAGGGAGGAAAGGTGGGTCTGGGCAGGCATAAAAAGACTTTGTGAAAAGGAGCTTCACTGTCAGAGGCTGTGTTAAATACTGGGGATACTGAAGGTAATACATATCCGAGGTATCTTGAGGGCCAGTGTGGCCCCCAACCTCCCCCCCACGGTTGACCACTCTGGCCTTACCTGGTTCTGAAGCCATCAAGCAGGGATGCAGTGAAAGCCTCTCCCAGGAAGGGAGTGCTTCTGTCATGCTCCCCTCTGCACCGGCTGCCTGCTGGACGCTCCCTTCCATAGCACATCCCAGGCTGCGCTGGGGGAGGAAGTGTGGCCGTTGCACTTCCTGATTTTCTGCATGACAGGTAAGTGTTGGAAGGAGGCAGGAGGACCGTGCAATTGCGTGTCATTTTTGGGAGAAACCCAACAATGATTTAATCCACGATTGCGATGGGTTGCCAGGGGATCGCCACAGGATCACAACGTCATCATGCAGAACCGTCATCGTGATCCTGTGGTGATCCTGTGGTCATTGCGGGTTGGTGATGGTGTGCGGAAAGGGCCTAACATATAAACTGATCATGTTGTTGTTGTGTGCCTTCAACGTCTTTCTGACTAACGGTGACTGTAAGGCAACCTTGTCATGAGGTTTTGTTTTCAAGATTTGTTCAGAAGGGGATTATCTTTGCCTTTCTCTGAGGCTGAGAGAGCATGACTTGTTCAAGAACACCCAGTGGATTTCCATGGCTGACGATCTGTTTCCTTAAAAAATCTCCTAAAGTTGGCCTCAGCAAGATACATATTCACACATGAATAAATTGGTATGATTGTCAGACTGCTGCACAATAAAGTTGCGAGCATTTGTCTTTTCAATCTTGAATGACTAAATCCAATTATGACTCTTAACTAGAGCTGTCGCACTGAATCGATGGGTATTTTCAAAGTGTATTCATGTAAGTCTCAGTGGTCCAATGGACCTGCTCTAGCATACTCTCCAACATTTTGCAGATGAAAACTACAATGCTTGTGGCCAAGTAACATCAGAATGGCATCATGATGGCAAAGGCTGTTAATTAGGAAGAACAGACAAAACTACTATTTTAAGCAGAGAAACCCTGGAAGTTATGTACTAAATTTAGGAAGGGAAAGACTCTGCCCCCTGCTCTCCTTTTCATCCTAAGTTGATTGAGTACAAACAACTTTTATACTTTGAACTTAAGTTTGCAGCAAATGAAATAAGCTGAGACAAAGAAGGAAAGAGTGAGGATGAAGGAGAAATCAAGACATTTTAAAGGTAGCTGAGAAAGCAGGACTGCAGAGGATTAACTGGGGCTCTCTCTGCCAGATCAGGACAGTTAGAAGATATGTTCTAATAACTGGATTTAGGTCTAAGTATTTATTTTCTATAGTAGGGGCATATAGAATCCAGCTACACTGTCCACCAGTTAAGTTCCATGCCAAAAGAGTATAATATAAAATTACACTAATTTTGCAAATAGCAAAGATTTTTCTAACACAAACCTGATTTTCCTAATACAAACACTGCAAGACAGCCATAGAAAAAAGAACTGCCACTGGAATACCCTTCCACACTGTATACCACAAAGGAGCATTGTTTGCATTACATTGAAATGGAAAATTTCTTTTGAAGAGGTAAAGGCCATTTCTGCACCACACTGTTATAATGCTATTATTCCACTTACGACATCCTGTGGAATTCTGGGATTTGTAGTTTACTGAGGCCAAAGAGCTCTCTGGCTAAGAATTCTAAATGCCCCTCTCTAAACTGCAAACCCAGGATTCCAGAGGATGTTGAAAGTTCACTAATAGCACTATAACAGTGTAGTGTGGAAATGGCCATAGTGGTTGCTCTGGGACTTCCACACTACACAAATATAGCACAATAATTCTACTTTATCTGCCATGGTAATGTCCTATGTGATCCTGGGATTTGGAGTTTAAGGAGGTTCTTTCTTTCTTTCTTTTTTTTTGCTTTTTTGGAATTCTTGCCAGATAGTTCTTGTACCTCATCAAACTACAAATCCCAGGGTTCCCTAGGATTCAGCCATGGCAATTAAAGTGGAATCATAGGCCATTTTCGCACGGGCTTAAAGAAACGGTGCAGAGCGTCCTCCAGGGAGGACGTCTGCACCTGGGAGCGGACTGGGTCAGACCTACTTAGTGTAGTTCCTCACCTCAGCCCGCTCCGGAAAGACCCGAAGTGGTCATCCAGCGTGCTTTTGAGGGACCGCTTGAAACAGGTCTTTCAAAAGGACAGAGCGCGCTACTCTGTGCCTGCGCTCCGGTGCAGATTTGCAGGCTCGCACCAGTGCGAGCCTGCGATCTGCCGGGGGCGGGCTTTAGGCTGGCGAGCTTCAGCGGTTGGTGGAGACCCTCGACCAACCGGAAGCTGCCATTTTCATCCCCAGAGCAGTGCGGAGCGGCGGCCACGCACTGCTCTGGACCAGCCTGGACCCAAGTGTGGAGCCAAGAAGTCCGGTAAGTAGCGGCACGGGGCGATTCCCTCACTCCGCACGCAAATGGCCATAGTGCTATATTTGACCGGCGTGAAAGAGCCCTATGACTCAGCAGCCATCTCTCAGCCTACTTTTCAGTACTGCACTGCTGATAAAAGACTGGGAAATTTGTATGCGTTTTTTAGTTCGTCAGCGGAAGTGTGGGATTAAAATCTCACAAATAAACAAGATTTCCCTCCCTGATTATTTTCTCCAGGAAAAAAGAAAAATCCTTCCCCAAATTGCTTTTCTCCCCGTGGGGTTCCTAGTGGTGAATTATACAGTACCAGATCAATTTTGGGTGGGAAGATGACCTACAGAGAAAGGGCTAGGCATTCGCTCTCCCTATCCTTCCTCTGCTGATAGGCCTCCTGAGACTGCTTTATATTGTCAGCAATAACAACAACCCGAGCGACTGCTACATTCAGTTGCAGGGCAATGGGATGAGTCAAGATTAGGAATGAGCAACTGGGCTGGCAAACTTTCCTGTCCCCTCCTTCCCATGGCAGCCCGTTCATCCCCTTGAAAATGGCATATGGAGGATCCTGCTGAATGAGGTGAGATGTAGTGTGTGTGTGTATATGTGCTGGGAGGGGGAGGATACTGTCCAAAATCAGGCAGAGGAACCTGTAGAGCAGAGTAGTGTCCTTCTGCTCATAGAAGGCAGAACCTAGATCCAATCTTTCATGTAGCTTGTACAGACATCACCTAGTTCATTATGTATTTATGATACCTTGGAAAACATCAACAGTTGAGCTTTAGATACAGACCAGGAAATGGACTTCCACAGAAATTGCAGAAAGGATACTCCCAGCGTATGAAATTGTTCTCCACTCCCATATGTGGATTACCTTTAAGTTAAACATTTAGCCCTGTTCTTTGAACCAGGCGACTGATAAGTGCAGGAATGTGTCTGTTTTCAAATCCTTTGAAAATAATGAGCAGTAACGAAAATGAGGCACCCTGTGCCTTGTGGAAATAAATAATGCAAAACATTCAGTTTTAAAAACAAAACAATATGTTTCTGAGATAAATATGAGTAAATATAAGTAGAAAAGGTCCCTTTCCATTTTTTGTCAATCAATGGGAAGCTCATGATCCCATAACCATTTCAGTCCTTGTGCAACTATGGTGTGGCCATTCTTTCCTCCTCCTCCTCCTCCTCCTCCTTCTTGAAGGCTTATTCACCACCCTGGCAACATCTCTGTAAAAGATTTATATTTAATGAGCTCTTCCCTTATGAGACCCTAGTAGTGTTAATTTTTTTTTATTATATGCTTTCAAATTGACTTTCGCTTACAGTGACTCCATACTAGGGTTTCCTTGCCAAAATTTTTTTGGGATGGGGTGCCTTCCTGTAAGGTTGAGAGAGTATGAGAGATGAGAGAGTATGACTTGTGAGAGAGTATGACTTGACCAAGGCCACATGGTGGATTCCCATGGCTAAGCAGGGATTTGAATTCTAGTCCTCTGATGTCCTAGGGCAGAGCTTTCCAAACTGTGTGTCACAACACGTTAGTGTGTCAGCTGCAGTGTGAAGGTGTGTCTCATGAACGTAACGGGTGGAGGGTTGCCTTTTCCACCACCGCGGTGGGCCGGGCCTGGGTAAAACCCGGGTGAAACCTGGCTGAAGCCTGGGTGAAGCCAGGGTGAAGCCAGGCCTCTGCTGCCTTGATGCTGGGCCAAGGAAGACCTTGGTGAGGGTGGCAGTGGTGATGGCGGGCCAAGGCCAGGTGGAGAGGCTACCTCTCCCACCACTGCTGCCACAGCCTTGAGCCAAGGAAGACCCCAGTGAAGGCGGTGGTGGTGGTGGTGGGCCAGGCTCAGGTGAAGAGGCTGCTTCTACTTACTGAATTATTTACTGAATTACTGTGTTGCAAAATGATGCATGTCTAAAAAGTGTGTCACCAACATGAGAAGTTTGGAAAGCTCTATCCTAGGGCCTTTCTGCACTACACTATTATAGTGCTATTATTCCATTTTCAACATCCTATGGAATTCTAGAGTTTGTAGTTTACTGAGGCCAAAGAGTTCTCTGGCTGGGAATTCTAAATGCAAGCTGCAAACCTTAAGGTGATTGAAACCCATTTAATTGTATAATTCTTCATGATTCTTTTTAAAAATAAATTGTATTCAGGAGAAGAATATGAGAATATTTCAGTCAATGGTCCTTTGGTTTTCTTTTTCTTTTTTCTCTTTTCTTTTTTTAAAGATGACAAGCAACTAAAATAGCATGTTATACTTTGGGGTGTCATGTTATTCAAAGTGTTTTCTGTCTTTTCTCTGCTCTTCTTAAAAACAATGACCCATTTACAACTAAACTCATAAAACAGGTATGGATGGCAGATCTTATAGTATAATTTGAATTGTCCAAGCCTAAGGTCATATCAATTAATAATTATGTTCAGTAGGTTAGCAACATTAAATCTAACATCTTAAGTAAAGGATGCTCAGTCTGTAAACTACCGATAATTTCTAAGTTAAAGCTGTATTGCTATTTTTAAGACCGACAGCACAATCTCATAAATGCTTCCTCAGAATGGTAGTAAATCCTATTGACCTTAATGGGACAATTTTGATTTGACATGCGTTGGATTAGATTTTCAGTGAATGATTTCCATTAAGTATCTAAAAGATTCCTTAATTCCAGAATATTATCTGACAGACCAAGAGTGAGGAACTTTTTTTCAGCCTGAGAGCTGATTTCATTTTCAAATAAGTTCTTAGGTGCCGCATTCTATCCAAAGGCGAAACAATAGGGCCAAAATGCTGGCATATTTTGTTTTAAAATTATTTCCATTGGTTAAGGAGAAGCATGTTGATATTTTACAGTGCGGGAATAACCAGATATGGTAACTGGACAACCACAAAACAATAGTGATATGGGGAAGGGACTGGGCCAGATTTGAGAGAGTCATATTTGGCCCCAGGTCCTGAGCTTCCCTGCCCAGTAACATCATTCTACAAGAAGTGGGCTGGCTGGCACTTTTGTGAGTTGCTTCAGAGTAACTTTTCTAGTTGCTCCAGGAAGTGTTTGCCAGCCCACTTCCTGTGGAGTGATGCAGCCTGTCATTGTCTAGTGTTGAGTCAGGACTATTGAAGGAGCTGTGCTGCAGCAGAAGTGGCCAGGTTCCTAGGCTGCTGCGAACACCACAGAACCCTTGCTTTAATTGAAAAATTGACCGATCTTTCCTTCTGACCACTTTTTATACCTAAACTGAACAAAACTCCCTGCCCCAGAATGACTACTGCAGTGAGTAAAACGTTCTTGCACAAAAACATGATGTTTCTGCCACTCTTTCCATTTTTAGCAAAAGGGCTGTGGTTGTATCCTCCTACACTTATTAAGGGTAGCATCATTAGTTGTAACAATTTATTTCCAACTCCTGAGGCTTCTTTCAGCTAAAAAAAAAATGTGTTAGAGAACAAAATACATGAGACTACAAGTACTATATAGTTTGGCCTAGAATAATAAACTGACATGAGCCAGCATGATGTAGTGGTTTGAGTGTTAGACTTGGGCCATTTCTGCACTACACTGTTACAGTGCTATTATTCCACTTTCAACATCCTGTGGAATTCTGGGGTTTGTAGTTTACTGAGGCCAAAGAGCTCTCTGGCTGAGAATTCTAAAGGCACCTCCCTAAACTGCAAACCGCAAGATTCCACAGGATGTTGAAAGTGGAATGATAGCACTATAATAGTGTAGTACAGAAATGGCCTATGATCCCCTGGACCAGGATTCAATTCTCCACTTGGCCATGGAAACCCACTGGCTGGCCTTTGGCACATCACTGGCCCTTTTTGCATGGCATTTCTCATGTGAAAGGGCCTTTGGAGTGTCGCATGATTGTGAGGAGCATTTCAGACGATGTCCTTGCAATCGTGCAACACTGCTGGGACCAGCAGGCACGGATCGTGCACTATATCATTTTTGGCTTTTAGCTGAAAATGGTGCGCGATTGCGCATTGCTCCGGGGCCCCACGTGCACTTACCTTGTGTGTGCCGCTCCGGAACCACGGCTCTCACGCTTCCTCCCCCAGTGCAGCGTGGGAAAATACCCGGCTGCGCTGTGGAAGGAAGAGGTAGAGCGCTTATGCTGCCTTCCGGCCGGCCAGCCAGCAACTCCTGCAGAGCCAAAGCAGCGGGGACGCAAGAGCCTCACGGAAGAGGCTGCTGACATGATCCCCGCACGACCGCGCCAGACAGAGGTAAGGTATGAAAAGGGCCACTCATTCTCAACCCCAGAAAATCCCGTGATAGGTTTGCCTTAGGGTCACTATAAGCTGGAAATGACTTGAAGGCACACAACAACAACAACAAGAACAACAACAACCCAACATGCTTAAGGTTTAGGCCAACAAAAACAATAATGAGTGTGGCTAAAAAGCATTTCTTGATGCTTAAAGGATGATGGAATAAACTGGGATGCCTTAACATCAGTCTGATGGTAACAGAAGCTAACAGACCAAATAATCACTCAGTGCATTTTGTCCTTTGCTCCCTTTGTGCCTGTTTCAAATATCACAGCTTCATGTTCTCTAAGATAACAGTAGGCAGCACAGGCTTTCCACCGAACCAATTTTGCTTCAGGCAGCAATGTGGAATTCTGTAGCAATCTACTGCCTCATTGACTACCAAAACTGCTCCATAAGTGTCCACGTAATAGGAAAGGAAACCACCTTTGCAGGCTATTTGAGCAGAAATGTTCAGGAATGGAAATAGCTACTGAAAAAGCTAAGATTATACCCAGCTGTACTTCAAATGTGCATCCTCTGCATAAATCTGCTTCAGAGAATGTTGCACAGATAAAGCCCTATGTACCTCTACCTAGAAGTAACTTTTATCAAATTAAGTGGGGTTTAAAGTAAAACTGCATAAAACAAACCAATACACACTGATGAAAATCACACACAGGCACATGTATCTCTCTGTATTTAGATTTACGGATATATATATATATAGAGAGAGAGAGAGAGAGAGAGAGAGAGCGCCAATTGCAATCTACTGTTGAGCACCACATATGCTATACTGTTTTGTGGAGCTTGACTACAGTAAAAAGCTTGGGCCATTTCTGCACTAGCCTGTTATAATGCTATTATTCCACTTGCAACATCCTATGGAATCCTGGGGTTTGCAGTGTAGGGAGGGGCCTTTAGAACTCTCAGCCAGAGAGCTCTTTGGCCTCAGTAAATTACAAACCCCAGAATTCTACAGGATGTCAAAAATAGAATAATAGCGCTATAACAGGCTAGTGTGGAAATGGTCTTGGATGCTAGAAAGGTCAGCTGGGGACTTAAATGTGAAATGGAACAGAATTTGATAGCAATATAGAGAGATTGGTGTAGTGGTCTGAGCATTAGACTACAGCCCTGGAGACCAGGTTTCAATTCCCTGCTCAGCCATGGAAACCCACTAGGTGACCTTAGGTGTGTCACACACTCTCAGCCCCAGAAAACTCTATGATAGGTTTGCCTTAGGGTTGCCATAAGTCAGAAATGACTTGAAGGCAGAGAACAACAACTGTGGAGAAGAAGACCGCCTGTTGGTTTTGAGGGGACCTTCAAGATTGAATCAATCATCATTCCCTATCAACCATCATTCTCCATATAGCTAAAAATTGTGCTCAAAAATCTACATGGCAAAGCCCAAAACAGAGCACTTTTGATGCGATCAGTATTGTTAAAATTGTTGTTGCTAATTTTTTTTATTTTACTCTTCATACAGTGGCTTATGTATCATCATTGAAAAGCAGTCCGTGCCTGCAGATTCATAATATAAAAAGGCATAATATAAATGAAAAAAAGAAAAGAAAAAAATGGGAAGGAAAGGGAAAATAAGTAAGCCATCTTTCAGTAAAACTGCTGGAATGCCCTTGCTTCTCGTCATATTTCCCTCTGCTCTAGCCTTCTGGAGTGATTTGAAGAGAGTTGAGGAAGAACATTTGATGGCCTTTCAACATGGCCGATGGAATGGACCTATATCTTACCACACCTTCTTCTGTTGAAATGGCTGCTGCTGACAACAGCAGAATAGTAGATTCTTCCTTCCATCTTCACAAAGATTAGGGAAGCTTCTCCGTGTCTGCAGTCCTTCATCACTTAGCGGGGAGACCCCACAGTTTGTGTTATATCCCAGTGGTGATTTCGTTTTCTCATCCTTCTAGCCCAATATCTCTTGATCAAATCACTCAAGTACCAATATGGTTGAGAGCTTGAGCCAGATTTAAATTCCAACTGGGGGTTATACTTTTTAAAGTGGGAGGCAGTTGGTGCTACTTTAATAGATGTTTAGCATTACAGCATTCAGCAGATAAAACTTTTACTCAGCCTGGGAATGTAGGGAGAACAGCAGCCTGTCCAAATGATTCTTGTTGCTCTTGATCTAGCTGTTGCTGTTTCTTTGTGTGCTTTTGTGTGAAAACTCAGGGCTATGCCAGAACCCATGGGAGCCTTTATTGGAATTTACATTGGAAAGGGTGATTTTTTTAAAAAAAGGCCAGAGTGTGTTCTACCATTTTGAAACAAGGTTGCTATTTAAGTAAATAAATATTCTGTGTTGTCAGCATGTTTGATGGCATTATCATGGAAGTATGCCTCACAGAATATTAGATTCCTGAGGTGAGGATGAACAGAGAAATAAAGTTCTCACAGCAGAGGCAAATACCAAAGCATTACAAAGAACAAGCCACACCAAAACTAAGTACTGTGTCTCCAGCACAATTAACCTGGCAACGTCATCAGTTGTACTTACTTAACATCTTGAAAAGAAATCCAATTTTCTATAAACAGTGGCAGAGCTTTTATCATGAGAATGATCAGAAATGGACCGTCCCTGCCATAATGTGGTTCCAGCTATAAGAAGAGAAATCAGAGTTAAGTCGGGTGTGGCCCTGGAGTTTCACTGCTCAGGGCTAATTGTTCACCAAGTTCCACACCCAAGAAAAGTTGTTTTTCAGGTTTAGTTTTGCAGACAGCTGCCAGAGTACACTAGCTGAGCCAGGTTATTTTTGAGAGCGCACGGCATTCAACAGAACAATCTCATTCATTTTTGACAGATATTGTTGGAATTAGATGTATTTTCTCAGAAAGAAACTCAGCAGTCCCCACTAGAGGGATGACAACTTAAATGTTGCTTCTAAAATGTCCATAGTCCTGTTTACAGTGTTGGCAAAAACACAGCCTGCAAACACTGCTAGAAGATAGGTTGTTGTGGGTTTTCTGGGCTTTAATGTTCTATTAGTATTTTCTCCTGATGTTTGGCCTGTGTGATGGCCTGTTGTTAAATGGGATATCCCCCGGGTGTATTGTTAGTCAGTAAGTTAGTTAGTTAGTTGTTAGTTAGTATTGTTAGCCATTTAACAATAGGCCACCACGCAGGCCAACTGTAACACATGCAAATTGCTCCCTCTCACCTGGGGACTACACAGGTATATATACTCTGTCTCACTTCCATGCCACCAGATCCTCTGCAGATGCCAGCCACAGGTGCAGGTGAAATGTCAGGAGAAAATATTAATAGAACATGGCCTCAAAGTCCGGAAAATCCACAACAACCTATGGATTCCAGCCATGAAAGCCTTCGACTTTACACTGCTAGAAGATATTTAATACCTAAGGTACAGAGGAGTGTTATAAAAAATTACCTCTTGGTGATACCTAAATGAAGCATTCATGAACCATTCATTACCCCATCAAATATGGAAGTACAGGATTTTGTAACATTTCCTAGGAATTTATTGCTCTTACTACCTTTCTACCCTTCTCTCAAGATTATGCAATTAATAGTGATGCCAGGTGTGAGTGTGTTTTGAAGCTGGAGTAGAAGATGGACTGTCAGTAAAAGTACTGGCCGTGGCAACTGTAAGGAAGGAATTTAGGCCATCAAAGCCTTACAAACGGGATGCAAAAGGAAAGCCAAGCACTTCAGTGTTTTCATGAGCTTCTGGAGTAAGTACACCCTATTTTAACCAATCATCCTGCAAATAATAATCAGCTACAGAAATAATTACTTCCTTGGCTGAATGGTAAAGGCATTCTTATTTCTAATATGCAAACTGTAGAATCCCTGAGGCACTGAACATGTCAAGACCAAAGTTTTGTGCTTAATAGCTACCTTGAGATTAATAGTTCTCAGATTTACTTTGGATGCATGCACTGATAAATTAGGGAGTGTCAATAGTACAAAAATCCAGTGTTGAGAGCTCATTCCTCCATTTCAGCATATCCAAAATATACACAGTAAATTCAGTTCCATGTAAAATATAAACATCTAGAGTTAAAATATATTTGCTTCTGGTGACTCTGGCCATTTCTGCACTACACTGTTATAGTGTTGTTATTTCACTTTCAACAGCCTATGGAATCCTGGGGTTTGCAGTTTAGGGAGGGGGCATTTAGAATTCTCAACCAGAGAGCTCTTGGGCCTCAGTAAACTACAAACTCCAGAATTCAACAGGATGTTGAAAGTGGAATAATATGGCTATAATAGTGTAGTGCGGCAATGGCTTCTGAGATTCCACCACTACTGTCGCCATGACGTTAGACATGCTGAATGAACCAGTTTTTCTAACTGTTTAGGGTCCACTCTGGATCACAGCTCTGGGAATCCACTGCCTATAAAGGCTGGAGGATTCTGGAAGTTGTACCCCATAAACATATCAGTTCCAAGCCGTTTCGAGGGTCATCTTTGTTCTGGAGGAAGATCACAAGAGTGGGTTAGAATGGAGCAGAACTGCTCCTTTTCAGCTTCTAGTAACAAAGAGAAGTCCTGCTAGAATTGTGTTACAGTGGTGAGTCTCTATATGCTCTAGCAGCTCCATTCCACACATAGAAACCACAGGCAGAAAACTCATCAGCAATATTTCTCCAGTGGTAGCTAATGCCTGTTGGAAAGACCCAAAATGGGCTGTTTCAGGGTTGGGGAATGGGTGCTTTCTGATGAGTGTGAGATCAAGAGTGGTTTCTGGTGTAGTGGAAGAGGTAATCTCTTCCATATTGCCTTTCAAATATATATATAAGGTGTACAGTAAATTCATGGAGCAACAAAATCACACTGTTGTCCTGGGCACTGGTCTCTACAGAGCTGATGAGAGGCACTATGCTCGCAAGCACAGTCACAGCATGGAGGATGGGAAGAATAATAACAAACCTCTTTCATGTGTTTGGTGTATGTGGACAGAGACTGTCTGAAAGAGAGCAGTAGGACAACTTAATCCTCTTTTTAAATTATCATTTTTTTCAACTTGCAAATGATATACCCTGTGTCCCGTGGTGCAATGGTAAGTTCTCAGGCTCGGGCACAAATCATAACAGTCCTTATAGCCAATCTCCCCTCCATTCAGGCAGCTGTGTTGATCCATATGAGAAAATTAATTCCAGGAGCAAGTATTTGTAAACCTAATGGCTCTTAATAGCTCTTTCAAAAGTCTTTGCTGGATTACAAGGACAATTTTTTAAAAAATGTTGTTAGGAGAATCCATTCCAGCTGCTGCCCCAGCTCCTGTGAGAATTGCTCCTGAATTCAGATGGGACAGAAATATTTCAGGAGGATGTCAAATGACATAATCATCCCTGAGGTCAAATCTTGGTGTTTTGACCTTTGACACCTGCCTCTTCTTTATCGCTGCTTATCTCTTCAATAAAGAAGGATGATGAAACGGTAGAACTGATTCTGCCTTTTGTTTCTCACCATTTTGTATTTCTATCTGTCTGTCTCCAATTCCAGGTGAAATCTTAGAATCTGATCCATTGTGGAGTAACTCCAGAACTGAAGAATGTCTGTTCTTCCTACCTGCACTAATGGCATTTTTGTTTTCCAAGAACAGTAATGTTTAACTGCTCTAGAGGAATATATGAGAAAAGCTGAACGCTTAAATATGCACAGGAAAAGGTTCAATCACTGATTCGTAGGGCTCACTTTTCATGTTATTCCCAGTAATTCAGTGCATGTAAATGTAGCAGGGTTTCTCTTCCGTTCTCTTCCGATACTATTAGAAAAAGCTCTTCCTATTTTTGTTAAGGGACGACCTTTAATATTAACGAGGAACTATGCCCAGATTTTTTATTTTTTAAAAAAATGTATGGTCCGAGTGAAGATTAATGGTGACTTCCCAACTTACCTTCGTTCTTTCCAAATCTCCTTGTTTACATTTTCAAATACTTTTAAGCACATCTTGCAATTAAACATTTTGTTTACTAATTTATATTGCCCTCCTCCTTTCTGGAAATGGATTGTTAACAATGTGAGAGCATTTGCGACTCCTGCCTTATTTATGTACTGGCATGGAAGAGCTGTTTGTTTTGGCTACCTGTAGAGCAAGACAGAGAGATGCTTCATTAAATATGATTTTGCTAAGCCCTGAAATGAAAATAGTTCCAAAATGGGTAGCCTGATGTTACACTGTTGTTTCCTTTTGCAACACATTCCATATGAATGATGTGTCATAAAACCTTGGACTTCTTAAGCACCCATGAACATCCATGTGGAAGTTCAACTGAGGTTCCCAGAGTACATGCATGGGCATGCATATATGTGCATGCATGTACACACAGACTACCCACATATTACATTTTTGTTGCAGGAAATAGTAGTGCAATATTAAAGTGCCTATAGCATTTGCCTTTGAATCATGGAGCTGTAGACAAGACTTGCCCACATTTTCATTATAACATCCCTTCTTCTATGCAAGGGGAAATATTAAAATCTAAACAGTATGAGAAGGCCAAAAAACAAAAAAACAAAACAAAACAAAACCCCCCTAGAAACTTATGTGCTTAGCTTTGTTTAGTGCAAAGAACATATGAGATGGAGTATTTAGTTAATTTATTGTAGCAGTTGTTTCTTTTTCATAAAACCTCTTCCTCCTTCTCCTATCCCAGATGGTCTCCTACAAGATTTTCAAGACAGGTGGGTGGTTTTTGCTTATATTTTGTTATTGTACTCTACACTGATAGTGCCAGCTATCTTTATCTATTACCATCCTATACAAATTGTGCCATATTTTGGATCAGGTTCAGGCCATCCCATTTTTCTCTATGAGACCAGCAATGGTGCCAAGTGTGTCCTGTCTTGTAGGTTCCCAGGGTGCCACTCCTGTTCTCAGAAGCATCATCTGACCCTAACATTACATAATTAAGACTTCACATAAGCTCCACATCCAAAAGACTTCCTATAAGTTTTATTTGTACACTGAGCACAATACTTCAATTGTCAGAGAAGGCTTGCTACTATCATTATCCTTGACTTACAGGTGGAGAAAATACTGTACAAAAGCGTGAAGATCCTTCGCAATATCCATTTCATTTGCCTCCTTTCAAAGTGTCTGATGACTTGGTTACATAAACAATCTCTTGCTTGTCAAAGGTAAGCAGCAATAAGGGGAAAAAAAATTCTTTTTTCATGAGGGCTATCTGAAAATCTCAGAAACAGTGCCATTTACCAAGGAATGCAGCTCTGCAGCCCATACTCATCTGAGTCACAGTTGCTTCAGGGCCAGACTAGAAGATATGGGAAATGTGTGATTGTATGTCATACATCACAATTGGAAAGGTGGAATAAAAAATATTTTAGCTAAATAAATAACAGTCAGTGCTTGGAAAGTTATTTCTTTTTAAGGCAATAAGTCCCAGAATGCTCCAGCCAGCATGGCTAGCCAATCTGTCCCTTATTAAAAACTACATGTTTGCTTGAACCCTAGAATAAGGAGCGAGGCTCAAGCATCCCTATGATGAGACTAAACTCCACTGAAATGATGTGGCAAAAGAGAACCACCAAGTCTCCTCTGTAATTGTATGTCCTCTGAAATGATCAATCAGAAATGTACTAAAAGATCAAATGTCAAGAAAGAGTAAGACAGTGATTGCTGATGACTCCCCTCAGGAATAATAAAGACTGCTAGTAATCTGTCCTATGGTTGCTTACTTAGGAGTAAGCTACACTGAACACTTGGAGGCAACATCTGTGTACACTGTACACACATTGTGCTGGTGAAAGTCTACATATTCAAGCATGTTTGAGTGACAACGGATGGTAACAATAATTTGCCTTCCCTCTACAAGTACCAGCAAATAGGCAAATTTAAGAACAATTCACCTGCCAGAGTTGGGATCCCCCCTTAAAAACATTTTGGAGGCCCTGGGTATTTGATAGGTCACCCACTTCTTTATATATAATTGAGGAATCTTTTATACTTCTTCTGACTGTGGGTTACCAACTTTTATGGTGTCCAGCCTGAGTCAGTAATAATACTGAAGTATGTCCATGCACAATAATTTCTAAAAATAACTCATTGTTGATGCTTTATCAATGACACATGACAAGAGTAATAATTATGTAAAGTATTTGATGTGGATTTCAAACACAATTTTCCCTTCCAAGAATATTAATGCAGTAAACACTGGATGGCTTTATATTAAATATACTTATCCATATGTAAGAATAAATGAAATATATTTTTACAACAAGGTCCAGCCTCACTAATCTGAAAGCTATACACATTAAATAAGCAGGTTTAAATCCATGTTGGAATTAATTCAGTTGTACAAATGTTTTAGGATAGGGATGACAGAGTAGTATTTTTTATCTTTCTAAATATTGCTATTCAAAAAAGCTTAGGGTAATGGCTTATAGAATTCTGATGTTTGAAAATAAAATTATTCTCAAAGAGATGATTTGAGTTGCTTTTAAGTCAAAAGAACACAAAGATTTTTTTTTAAAAAATTGCAACCACTTAGGAAACTATGATGTAGGTGGATCTTGAAACAGGAACCAATTAATTTTAAAAAGTATTTTTTCATCCTGTGGTTCTTGTGTAGAAAAGTCATTACCACTTATATCTGCATATCACACAAGCTATCTTCTCCTTCTACCTACCAGAGCACAAAACATGAGGTGCAATAGGGATACAGTGACACTGCAATTAAAAAGGGACATACGATTTATTATAATAAGACAATAGAAAAACGTGATAGAAAGAAGTAATAGATAATAGAAATAATTAGCAAGAAGAGCTGTTGCTAATCTAAAATGGTCATCATAATCAGTCAGTCCTTCAAAGCATACGATGACCCTCCAAGTATAGGTGCAAGAGATGCTCTCTTTGTATGTGCCTTGATGTTGCCCATTGACTTATGGTGAGATCATGCATTTCATGGGGTTTTCCTAGGGAAGGAATACTCAGAGGCATTTTTGCCAGTTCCTTCCTCTGAAATACAGCCTACAGCACCTGCTAGTCATTGACAGTCTCCATTCCAACTATTAACCAGAGCTGACCCTGTTTAGCTTCAGAGATCAGCCATGAGATAAACAAGTCCAGTCCAGGTTAGTGGGGAGCAGAACCTGGTTCAGGTTTTTGTTAGACTTTAAACAAGATGTTTAGGGTGTTGAATCCTATCCCCCAAATAGACTCATTACCTTGGATAACCCCTTTACAGTTTAGAATAAAACATGGAATGGAATCACCATTTCACTGACATGGGTGTCGCAGGCCCTTTTCACACAGCTTTCACCATGCGAAAGGGCCTCTGGAGCGTTGGGCAATTGTGAGGAGCCGTCCACATGACGTCCTCACAATTGCGCGATGGTGCCGGGGCCGGCAGGCGCTGATCGCGCACTGTTTCATTTTCGGCTTCTAGCTGAAAATGGTGCATGATTGTGCATTGCTTCAGGGCCCCACACGCACTTACCGTGCATGCGGAGCCTCCGGAGCTGTGGTGCTTGCACTTCCTGCGCCAGCGCAGCCTGAGAAAATCCCAGGCTGCGCTGCGGAAGGAAGACGAGGAGCCCTCACACTGCCTGCTCACTAGCAGGTGGCGGCTGCGGAGGCGAAGCAGTGGGGACGCGAGAGCCTCTCACAAGAGGCTGCTTGCACGATCCCCGCACCCCAGTGCCGCATAAAGGTAAGGTGTGAAAAGGGCCTCAGTCACTGACACAGGCACCATGGTGTATCGCTATATTTCACTACTTTGCACCTTTAC
This sequence comes from Cyclura pinguis, assembly GCA_030412105.1. NCBI lineage: Eukaryota > Metazoa > Chordata > Lepidosauria > Squamata > Iguanidae > Cyclura > Cyclura pinguis. The sequence continues at coordinate 207,569,452 of CM059602.1, read as the reverse complement.
GAAAATGGTTTGGTAAGTTTGGGAATTTGGACTGGGAATGATGAATGGGGTCAGAATGGCTATAAGGCCTAAATCCAATTGTTAATTAATCTAGTTCAATGGCATAGAATTCACTGAATCAGTGAAAATTATGTATTGACTTGCCAAGTTCCAAAAGATTCAGTGGATTTATTTTAGTTGGGACTAAAAACTGAATTTATGCTTGATTCTTTGATGGTTTCATGGCAAAAGTTGTGGGAGATATACCTTTGTAGAGAAATCATAAGCAACATATTTCCATGGGAACTCTTTGCTGATTATGATTTCTTAAAACAAGGCCATTTTCACACTAGACTGTTATAGTGCTATTATTCCACTTGCAACATCCTATAGGATCCTGCGGTTTGCAGTTTTGGGAGGGGCCGGTTGGGAGAGAGGGAAACCCTTCCCCTCTCCCAGCTAAGGATCGTGGAATCTCGGTTTCTGTGAAGAAATTAAAATAACAAACTGCAGTTTGGATAAAAGGAAAGCACAAAAATGGAGAACCGAATTTAGGCTGTTCAGCTTTATGAATGCCGGCAGCTTCTCATTAAGCAAGGTGTGGGGGCAGAGAAGTTTAAGCTGTGCTGCCACCGGTGTTCAACCTGTATTTTGGTAAACAAGCTCAAAGACTGCCAAACACCACAAAAACGAAGGAAGCATTGTGCCTCCACCAATACTCCACCTGTTCATTTGTAAACAAACCCAGTTTCTGCAAAACATCATCAGCTTCCTGTGACACCCTCCCAAAAGAAAATAAAACTGTGTTCCTGAGTTTGATAGTATTTATCTAACATATAATTGTTTTGTCCTCTAAGAAGTTCAGGTTCATATATACAAGAGTGTTTTTTTCCCTTCACTTCAGTCCTGCATGGTACATCAAGCTGACATGACCTAAAGCTATATGGTAACAGACAGATTGCACATTGCATACAAATGAGTATAATGGTGCTCCACTGCCTTCTTTCCTACATGCAATGTCATTTTTAAGGATGATGTTTGGGATTTGTAAGCATGCAATTCATCTGCACCACACGAGAAAAGCTCCCACTTGCAATAGAAGCACTTGGGCTTCATGCACCTATACACTGCTTGTAAATTGTGTGTTAGGGTTTCCCTAGAACTTTAACTTCCCATGAGGTAAGAACATGGCTACTGTGTGAAGTGGTATAGGCCAGCAGCAGAAACACCATGAGCTCTTTCATATACAAACATATACATACTATGCATATTAAATACATAGAAAACATAGCACTATGATTTCCTCTTAACTGCTACGGTTGCATCCTGTGAAATCCTGGGATTGGCAATTTAGAGACGGCTAATAAAAATTCTCAGACAGAGAGCTCCTCTAATGTCTCTTAAAATGGAATCATTGTGTACTGTGAAAGGGCCACATGTTGTTTTTTGGATCATATGGATCATTATTTATCCATCTGCGTTTCTGTAGAGAAATTGCAAAACCTTTGATTAGGATTTATGTATATTAAGATTTCTGTTTTATGCCACCTCAAGTATATAATTTGAAATAAATTAATATTTGCCCACATCCTATTGGTCAGTCCCAACAATGATAAACCCACGGAATTAGTGGCTGAGTGCGGATTCAACATGTCTAATTGAATCAGCTTCCTTGGACTCACAACAGGATTTCTGCAATTAAATTGTAAGAACAGGGATTGGACTAGGTAGCTGTAGTCTCTTTCAGATCCAAAAGGCTATTCTTCCATAAATACAGAGCCAATACAGCAACAGAACTCCTTTTAGCAGCACCCATTCATGGTATTATGACAATCTGATGGTAACTGTGAGGTAAACATAGCCAAATAAGAAAGTTAGACTTCCCTTCAAAATGAGGACATATATCTGGGGCATGGTGCACATTATATGGAGACAAACCATTGACTTCTACCTTCAAGGTGGTGGCTGCAGCGCTCCTGCTTGTTCATCTCTCAGATCTTCAATCTTTCTCCAGCTTTGCATCTCATAGGCCCTTTCCGCAGCTTACCTGATTCTGTTGTGGGCACGCAGGGATCACGCGAGCAGCCTCTTGCGAGAGGCACTCGTGTCCCCTCTGCTTCTTCTCCGCAGCAACTCCGTGCTGGCCAGCAGGAAGCGTGAGGGCTGCGCCTCTTCCTTCCACAGCGCAGCTGAGTACTTTCCCAGGCTGCGCTGGGGGAGGAAGCATGAGGGCTGCATCTCCGGAGGCTCTGCGTGGAAGGTAAGTACGTGTGGGGCCCCGGAGCAACGCGTGATCACGCATCATTTTCAGCAAGAAGCCAAAAATGATATATTGCGCGATCAGCGCCTACTGGCCTCGGCAGCGTTGTGCAATTGCGAGGACATAATGTGTAACGGTCCTCGCAATTGCGCGACGCTCCAGAGGTCCTTTCACATATGAAATGCCGTGCGAAAAGGGCCATAGACAACGAAAGTAGCAAGTGAACCAGAGGCGAGGCTGGGAGAAACACGAGGATTTGTGAAATGGCAGGAATCCATGTGCACAAAGTGGTGGCTGTAGCACTCATGTTAGTTCGTTCACAGGCCCCTTAAAGATCTCATGTGGAGTACTGTATTTTATGTATATTTAAAGAAAACTGAAATATGAAACACTTCTGATCCAAGCAGGGATACTCCTGCTGTATATACAAGTCTCAATATAATTTTTTCACTTAAACATGACACAGAAATTTGTTGTCTTCTAGATCCAACTATGGCTTGATTTTATCTTGTGAAAAAGTTAAGAAAAGGAGTGGCAGATGTCTGTGAAATCCAAGTGGAACAGACAGGCTATGTCCTCAAAAGACACCAGATTCTTGAAATGTTATATTGTACTAATGAAAGTTAACTAGAACACAAGGAGAAAAGATCTTTCAGGTTTCTGTTTTGCAGGATACTATTTCACAAGGTAGATGCAGAGAAAGAAGGGAGCAAGGTAAAAGCATAGAAAAAAAATGGACAGACCCATTCATGACATATCAAAAATGCATGAGGAATAAAACTGCTGGCTCTGCCAAATTCAGAAAAGACAACATTTTCAGTTGACTCACACAGTCTGACAGTCTGTCACTTATCATGCAGGGAGCTGTAGCAACTTCAGTTCAAGTCAGCAGTGAGTCATGATGAGGAGAAACAGGCTCTACAGAGATTGACTTTCTTAAATGGTGTAATTTATTTCTGGGTACTTCTGCAAGACAGAGCCATGTAAATAAATAAAAAAACAGTGGGGTGGGGTAGGGAATGTGACAACCTGCCACTTTAATAGCTTTCGAGCATTTGTTTATTCCTCATGCGGAGTGAATATCCTTTATTTTGCAGGCAGAGCCCCTGTCCCCTTCCATTTGACATGAGGAATGAAAGCCTGTGAAGCCATGCTTGAAGAATAAAATAAATATAATGGTTATGAACTTCTTGTTTTCCTGATTATATGCATTGAATCAGTGTGGCCTACCTGCGTGTTGACTTTCCAACTCTACACTGATTTATGGGTTGACTTTATTTGGGGCTAGCAAACATGGAGGATAAGACTACCAGTAGCTATTAGTCATGGATACTATGTCTTATCTTCCATATCAGTATTAGTATGCATCTGAATACCAACTGCTGGGGAAAAGAGCACAAAGGTGTTATTACATTCGTGTCTTGTTTCTGGTTGGTCACTGAAGGTACAACAAGTTGGAATACATAGACCTTTGGCCTCATCCAGCACAATTCTTCTTACGTCCCTATCTGTCAATGTATTTTTTTTTCTCTAAAATCAGTGGACAGAAGGGAAGGAGTTTGGATCGAGTCTGTAACACTGGAAGAAGGATGTTAATTCTTTTTCCCTTCATGTTTTTCCTCTTGGAGAAATTCAGCATCCCCCACTGCTGTTAATGGGGTGGGCTGGATATTGTATCTGGCCTCCTCCACAGGTAATAGCTTTGAGGGGATTATGTCCACCATGCAAATGGGAAGGAAGGAGACAACCCCTTCACAACAGTTGACCCCGATCCAAACCCTAACATCTTCCCCATACATTGAATGGCTGGACTGAGACAAGCTGAAGCTTTAACCTAGGTCAAATTTGAAAGGCCTTTTTGTTGGCATTTGCCATCAAGTCAACTTTGACTTATGGCAACTCTATGAGACCTCCAAGATCCCCAGTCATCAGTTGCCATCCTCAGGTCTTGCAGACTCAGGGCTGTGGCTTCCTTGATTGAATCAATTCACCTGTAGTGCGGTCTTCCTCTTTTCCTTTTCCTACCACCTTCCACTTTACCAAGCATCTTAACCTCCTTCCTACCATTATCAAAATATGTATCATTCTAACAATCATGTAAAACTTGAAAATCAATATTTCTTTTCAGGTTTTAAAGGCATCTCTTAATCTGAGACCTTATTTACCTGGTGAATTAAGTGAAATTTTAAAAGACCTCCTATGTCACAGGAAGTTTGGGCTTTTAATAGTCACTCCCATCCTGCTGAATGAAGATACAAACAGCAAGTCCATTCATCCCAACAGAAACAGCAGTTCCCAATGGAAGACATGAAGGAACAAAACTGATAATAGGCATACTACATTTCAAGAGGAAAAAGTGAAGTATGACATAGCTCAAAAACCTGAAGTGCTTTTCAACAGTTAAAAAAGGAGCCAGTGAGGCCAGCAAAAGCTTGTGGAATATGATAGAAAGACAGACATATTTTCAAGTGTATTCTAGATGCCAAGGAAAGGAAGCCTGTGACTCACTTGACGAGGTTGAAAACTACCTCTTCCCAGCACCAGAAAGCATGGCCAATAGGCAGAGATAAATGGGAGATGTAGTCCAACAACACACAGAAGTTCACATGTTCTGTGCATAATGAGACAATATCCTTTTCCTCTGTGACATACTTGTGATGTTAAGAGTTAACTTAGGCCCTTTTCACATGGCATTTACCATGCGAAAGGGCCCCTCGGGTGTCGCGGGAATGTGAGGAACGGTCTACACGACGCACTCACAATTGTGTGACGCTCCAGGGTCTGGCAGGCGCCGCTTGTGCACTTTTTCATTTTTGGCTTTGAGCTGAAAATGGTGCGCAATCGCGCATTGCTCCGGGGCCCCAGGTGCACTTGCTGTGCGTGTGGAGCTCCGGAGCCGCAGTGTTCACACTTCCTGCCCCAGCGCAGCCTGGGAAACTCCCAGGCTGCACTGCGGAAGGGAGAGGCGGGGCTCTCGCACGAGCAGGCAGCAGCTGCGGAGCTGAAGGAACCGGGACATGAGAGCCTCTTGCTGGAAGCTGCTCGCACGATCCCTGCACCCCAGCTCTGTGAAAAAGTGCGTTGTGGAAAGAGCCTAGTGGTCATGCTTAGCTGGGGAACTGAGGGAGTTGTTCAAAAAGGCATTTCCCCAGATGTGTATTTCTCCTAGGAGGATTCCCCACACCCTCTTTGGGATTGTATTACATGGTACTGCAAAGAAAGATGGATTCTCAAGGCTTTTTTTTCTTGTACAGAGATTCTGAGGATTTTCATAAGAAAGTGGGAGGTGTTGACATCCAGTGTCAGTGTCATTAGCTGAAGCTGTAACCTTTGTGTGTTGTTTGAATAATGGGTTGAATGTCTAGCTTCCCAAATACAATCAGATGATTAATAACAAGCAAAAGTAATTAGCGCAATTATTTGAAATGATAAAGCTGCTATTTTCTGATTGCTGAAAAGATTTTGTCCCCATTATTATAGGGGAGAGGGAAAAGGCAACTAATGTCAAAAGGCTTTATATGTTAATTATGCATTTTAAATACATATTCCAGATTATCAGAACAGTTAAAGACACCGGTGTAAACACCTAATTTGTGCTCACACCTGCCACAGAAGTATGGACAAATTAGGTAAGAATGACACATTAAGACATTGACAGACAACATTTGCATACATTGTTCCCATGTAGCTTCCTGCATTAAAAAAAATAACCATGGAGAAAAAACCGCTAGACATTTTGCAGGGCCCAATAAATGAATTCAAAATCTGTTACATTGGCCGTGGCTGTACTGCTTGGAGGATTCTGGAAGTGGTTGTCCAAAATAGCAACTTTCCTTGTTTTTCCAAGCTAGGCATGGTAAATGTGGTTAATGAACTCATTAGAAGTTGCATCCAGTTTGGATATAGTCACAGTTTATACAATTAAAGAATTAAAAGCCCCCTTTCAGGTTGTTTCCTCATGCTTCTAATTTAACAATAAACTTGCCAAGCCAGCAATATGGGAGGCTCAGCATGAGCAGACTTGCCTAAAGTGAAGGTAGGGAGTTACTTGCTACCTGCTGCCTCCATTCTCTCTCTGCCCTTTTGTATCTCACCTCCTCCATTCTCATAAAAGGCTTGCTCAGAGAGAGATCTGAGATAGCTGAGGCATTTGAAAAGGCAGCCTACTTTTAAAAAAAAAGTATTCAAGAAACAACAGGCAATATGTAGACTGCTTGTTTCAAAGAGATATCCCTTTTCACTCAACTGAAGTCTACTTTCTTTGTTGTTTAATTACTGGACTGTGACAGAAACAGAAAGAAACCAATCTGTGTTCCCAGTGCCAACTAATGAATGAGTCACAGCATCTTAGGCAAGGAGATGTGACATCTGATACAAAACAGGTATTTACACCGCCTTCCCTGGGAGCATTTCTTTACCCAAAAGGAGGAGTATCTAAATTAATGTGTAACTCAGTACCAAGCCCTCTTTTAATTGGCAGGCTTGACTGTGTGAAAATGCTGACTGAAAGCTGTTCCTAAGCACTGGCTTTTTAGGAGGACATACCTATGGGTGGGGCATATGAAGGGAAAAAAAGAAACCACTCCCATGAAGATAGTTTCCTTACAGGTTTCGAATTGGCTGAAAACTATGCTTTGATTTCCGACCACAGAACACAGTAATGAATATTATAGATCCTAAAACAAACACTGGGAATGCAATTGAGGAATGAAATTCCCCTGACATCAAAAGCAGACTTAGATGACCCAGCATTGCGTGGCTGCCACTTGCAATCTCTTTTGTGTGTGTGTAATACATTCCAGGGGAGTCACTGAGCTAGTCTGCTGCAGGAAGGCAATAGAGGAAAGGAGCCTGCGTCCACTTTTTGGGAAACCTAGTGCCCTTAATACAGCAGTGAAGAATGTGACAGTTCAGAAACATCACCTTGGGCAAGTCTTTCTCTTGCTCACTTCTTGATGCAGAGAGAATGAAGCTGGCCTCCCCTATATGGCTGTTGTTAAGGCTCCTGTACAATTTTCATTTACTTTTTAAATATATTTAAGATTTATTTCCTGCTTTTCCTATGAGATAGTCTCCAGGAAGCACCTTACTGGGCCTGCAAAGATACATTTTAAAAATGCATTATCATAAATTATATACATGAAATGTATATAAAGCATATTAAACTTAAGGCAACAGTAATGAAAGCCAGACCAATAAATATAAAAATCAGTACAGTAAATGTTCTCCAATCCCAGAGTAGTGTTGTGTGATGGTTTGAGGTTAGACTATGACCCCAGAGACAAGGGCTCAAAATCCCCACTCAGCCATGGAAACCCACTGGGTGACCTTAGGCAAGTCACACTCTTTTAACCTGACAAGGAGGCAAAAGCAAACCTCCTCTGAACGAATTGTGCCAAGAAATCATATGATGGAAACCCACTGAGTGACTTTGGGTGCATCACACACACTTAGCCTGAGAAAGCCCTGTGATAGGTTTGCCTTAGGGTTGCCATAAGTCAGAAATGACTTGAAGGCACACAACGACAACAGCATCAACAACAAAAACAAGGCTTGCCTTAGGGTTGCCATATGTTGGAAATTTGCTGAAGGCACATAACAACAAATTCAACATTATGATGAAATAAGTGCACAGTAAAATAAATTTAACAGACAAAAAACCCCAACAAAACCCACAAATGACAATACACAATAATTCTAGGGGGCCACAAGAGCACACAAAAAGCAGAAAGCTGCTTTAAGAGCTGCAACTACAAAAGAAGAAATAAATATGGGTGAGAGAGAAAAGATTTGTATAATCTCAGTAATATATTTTTAATGGTATGTCACTGGAATGTATAATGTTTAATGACTTTTTTTTTAATTGATCAAAATTTAAACTAAGGTTAATCTTTTTCAGGCTGTTTTTGAAAGGTTTCTATCACTTCAGGCACTTTCTGGGAGAAACGGTTGACATGATAAATTTTGTCAAAGGTGTTTCATCATTAGGAGGAAGACACAAGAAACAATTCACTTTGGACATAAGTGCCAAATTTGTGGCATCCACCATTAACTCTATACTAGAGGCATGAGAAAAGCAAGAAGAAGACATGAATGTAATAGCACCTGTTGCTCAGGAAACCTCCAGTACTGAAAGTAATACATAGCCATTTTAAAACAGCAACAACAGAAGAGAGTAGTCACATGGTAATATGCTAAAATAATTTACAATGTGAGGTTAAGAAGATGCATCTCAGCGTCTTTCTTAAAAGCCAAGGTAGTGGGATCCGTTTCTAATTCTGCAAGCCAGTGAATTCAGCAGTTTGGGAACAGCATTAGGAGAAAGTTCTCACATGCCTGAAAATAGTATCCTCAGAAGGGCTTCATTTGGAGGGTTCAATAACTGGGGAAGTCTCTAATAAGGTATATGGTTCTTATATCACTGCTTCTCAGGCTGCCTGATGTAGGGGATTAGCATTTTTTTCCAGTAATGTCTTAAGGACTAGTACCATATTCATGCCCATTGGCTTACAGTGATTTCTTTCATTCTTGGAAAGTTTTCATGGACTGGTAGCCAATGGCTCTCAGACAGGCACTGGTCCAAAGATCACCACTTTAAGTAAGTCTGCTTTAGATAGTCCGGACCTAAGCTATTTAAGGCTTTAATGCTTAAAGGCAGTATCTTGAACTGAGTTCGGAAAGTAACTATCAATTGGTACATGTCTTTTGCCCACTGGATCTTTTACTCCACTTGAACATAACATTTTATAACACTTGAACCTTCTGGACTCTTAAAGAATAGAAGAATGCACTGAGATAATCTAAGTGTGATGCAATCTGGCCATAGATAACTGTTGCCAGAGCAGACCAACTCAGCTAACAACTGCTGCAGTACATGTTCTTGTGCAAACATACTTCTTGCCCACTGTGGTCAGCTGAAAATTAAAGGACAACAAATGATCGAGGAATACTGCCAAAATGGAGATATGATCCTTCATAGGGAGTGTGGATCCTTGAATCTGGTTGAATCAAACAATCAGACTTTCAACATCTCCCTCTTGTTTGGATTTAGCCTCAGTTTGTTTAGCTCTATCCAACCTATTAATATAGGCAATGTTCAGAATCTAAAAATTATTTTTAGATGCCAAGGAGGAATACAGCAGAGCATCATGAACAATTTTGGTAGCGCTTAATTCCACAGATTTGAGCCAACTCTCCAGTAGTTCCATGAAACTATTAAATAACACAAGGGACAGGACAGAACCTGTGGCACACCGTGCAGCCAAACAGTAAGTCCCCACCACTGCCTTCTGGATTCATCTGGACTAGATTGGAACCACTACAAACACTACCCTCAAGGACCAGGCAATCCAGAATGCTATGGATGGTATACCATGGTTAGTGGTAATGAAAGTTACCAAGAAGTCCAGTAGATCTAATAGAGTATTATTCCAATACCCAGTGTCCAGTGTAACTCATCTACTGAAGACTTAGTCCAGTATTCTGATCAAAAGTCAAGCTGAAATGGGCCCAGAAATACATATAACTGGCACTTGTAGTTATTGGCCTAGGATTTATGGAATCTTATATTGTCTTTGAAGATACATAAGCATACAATCTGCTTCAACATCTGAACCACAGTCAGTTTCTTCATCCTTTGATGTTTGTAACTAAACTGAGATAGTTAAATCTCTACAGAGTAAAGGAACATCAATGCATGGCAAATGCAAACTGTTTGCCAAACTATATTTTCTATAGGCAATTTTGTTTGTTTGATTAATTTGTCTAGACTTGTTGCCTCCATTAAAAATAAAGTAACAGCTAGTACTTTGTGCCTTGCAACTATAGATAGTTTGGAAGAAAATCTGCACAATCAGCAATGCAGAGCATTTAGGTGGTATTAGTTGCTTTGCACTGGGGAGGAGTTGCAGTGGAATTGTATGTTTGTTTACAAATCCTTAGCAGTATGGTAACATCCTGAAAAATGCTGAAATAAGCTTATGTAACCTGATAACCTGATATATTTATGTATCATTTATGTATCATTTATTTATTTATTTAGTATTATTTATGTATCATTTATGTATTATTTAAATAACCTGGTACATTTATGGAAATACAATGCTTTATATACTTTGGTGTCTACTTCCTTGTGGCTTAGAGTTTACATACATTGATGTGTTTTCAGCATTGTAGGCCTATTATTTTTCTCTCTTTGGAGAAGAAAGGTGAATAGTAATAGCCAGAATGAGAAGGGAGCACACTTGGTACCATAATATATTACTAGTGAATAACTACTCTAACTCCTTTGTGGAAACAGCTTCATTGACTTCTGGTCTATTTCCAGGCACAATTCAAAGTGCTGTTTTTGACCTATATGGCTTAGGTCTGGGCAACCTCAAAGCCCAAATCTCCCCATATGAACCTGCCCAAGTCTTATGATCTTTGGAGGAGGGCTTTGTCTCCATCTCACCACCTTCCAGGCTTGGCTGGTTGAGGACACAGGAGACAGCCTTCTTGGTGGCTGCTCCTAGGCTTTGAAACTCCCTCCTGAGGGAGGTTCAATCTGCTCTGTTGTCTCTTCACCAGCAGACAAAAGGGCTTCTTGTTTAAACAGGCCTCCAGCCTTGGCTGACCAGGGTGGAGCAATGTGTAATTGGGCATGCTGTTTCTTTAGTAAGCAATGTGCACTTTAAGTGCTTCAATTGTTTTAATGTTTTAAAGGTAGCATTGTAACTGAATGTATTTAATACTTTTTAATTTTTTGCACTCCATATTGCTTTAGATCTCTGGGAAGTCTAACATTGTAAGCCATTTTGAGTCTCATCTGGGCGAAAAACAGTATATAAATCAAATACATAAATACATAAATAAAACTATGGAGGGTGCATGTTCATTTATGAAGCTCGCTCACAGCAGAGAAAGACAAAAGCTAAATGAGTACTGGACCTGGAGGGATCTCCATCTGCCATTGGAACTGTCTGCTGCTGCTCCCTTATCTAAGACAGCACAGGGCCTTCTTTAACACCTGCACTATAAGAGTTCAGTGGGTCTCAGCTAGTTCAGGCAAATCCCAGTGCCCATGAACTTGGAGCAATTTGGCTCAGTGGGATTGTACTTTCACAAATCCTGTGAATGAATCAGTGAACAACGATCAAGAGATATCATTTCTGCACTTTACCCTTTTCCAGCATTGTCTCAGCACTATCTCTGCAGCATCTTTGCCAGAATGGCAGCATGTTTCCAACGCTCCCCTCCACACCTGGCTGGCTGGCTGCAGATGGGAGCATGAGCAACACACACCTTCCTTCTGCAGTGCAGCCGGCCTCTTTCCTATGCTGCACTGGGGAAGGAAGTGCCTCAATCGTGCTTCCGCCTGTTTCACATGGCCACCAGCAATGGGAGTATCGCACGATCAAGGCTCATTAATGGATATTTTCGTGATGGGTGGAGATGCATTGGCAATGGGACCGCGACAACACTGTGCAAAAGTATGACTCTGGGACCGCCAGCAACACGTCTCTGTCGCAGGACAGCAATGTCATGCAGAAATGGCCAAAGTCTATCTGTGTTTTTAGGGAGCCAGCATGGTTTGAGTGTTTGACTACTACCCTGGAGACCAAGGTCTGATCCTCACTTGGCCATGGAAACCTATTGGGTGACCCTGGATACATCACACACTCTCAGCCCCAGAAAATCCTATAATAGATTCACCTTAGGGGTGCCATAAGTTCGAAATGACTTGAAGGCACACCATCACAACAATAATCCACGCTTTTAAAAACAAAGCTAAATTAAAGGCTGAAGAAAATAAAGAAGTATGCACATGCAGAATATATGTGCTTAAAATGTAGAGTCATCAAAGTATCATGATAGTTTTGAAAGAAGATGAAGTTGACCAAAAGTTCTTGTATAGCTTCCAACAATGGTGTCACTCCTGTCTGTAAGAAGAAGATCATCCAAAGCAAGACAACAAATCAAGTGATGCTTTCATAAATTACATTTTTAATCTGTAAAATACTTTGAGTCCCAGTCTGAGGGAAAGGGCAGGGGTATAAACAAAATATTAATTGACTGATTTATGGAAGATGCTTGTTTTGTTTTCTTCCTGTATGCTATGTTTAGGACATTTAGAGAGATTAGCAATGTAGACTTTTTTTGGATTATAATTCCTAGGATCCCCAGTCAGAATGGCTGGAGGATTCTGGCAGTTTTAGCCAAAGAAATAACTTTTCCAAGCTCTGAGCTAGAGAATGAAATGCTGTCTGAAGACTGCGTCCAGATTTGGAAATGATTGCAAGCCACTTCAAAAGTTCAATTGGATACACAACCTTTCATAATTTTTTATAGTATACATTGTAAAAATTATAAAATAATGGACACATCTAATAACAACATTTGCTCAAAAGAGGTTTGATTTGAGTACAGCACCTGAATGCTATTTAATTAAGGGTGGTTGGTTGTACCAATAGCAAAGCAATAATTGTTTTCCACAAGGAGAACTCTAGACAAAATGTCAAAGTTTTTATTAAGGAAATAAAGAAATCACCAATGATGTGTAATTTTCAAAATCTTCAGTAGTGCAGCCAAATCAAACACGGAGATGGGATAGGCTACTTGTAGAAACAAGTTATTTTTACTGTTCAACCCCTCACAAAAAAGAAAGAAAGAAAGAGAAAGAAAACTATTAGTAGCTACAAAATGACAAACTTCTATTGTTGCTGTTGGGCAAACATTAAACTTTCTTTTTCGATATCCAGGCCAAGATCTACATTGCCTAATCAGATAAATATTTTAATGCTGCCTTTCCAAATATAACACGCTTTAAAAATATTCCATTCCTACTTATATCACCACAGATCTTGCTGCAGATCTTAGCAAAATTAAGAAGGTATGAAGGCTAATCTTGGCTTTCAGGAAAGGAAGCAATAGATTACAGTCTGCTTGGAAAGTGGACAACATGATTAACTGAAATCAGTCCAGCTGCTATGACAAAAATAGAAAATGTGTTCTCCAAATTTAGATGATGAGGATATGGTCCATAAAAGGCATGTTGGGTGCAGTTTTGCTGCCTTTTTTGCAGGGTGGGGGGATGGTTTCCTGAATCTTCACAGAAGTCACAGCTTCTCCTGACCTCTATCTTCTTTCTCCAAATGCTCGTTGTTAATTCATTGTCTACTAATTCCCAAGATAAATCAAACGGTGGCTGAGAGGCGATTGCGGCATACATTTGCTCTGTCACCTTTTGAAATTCCTCAGAAACCCCATTGTTGGTATGATTCAGCTTTCAGATCCAGTAGTCATGACCCAGCTTGCTGTGCTGAGCTCATCAGAAGTACTATCCTTTCATGCAACAGCCATAAAGCTGATATAAACATATACACAGTAGTGAGTGATCACATGTGGAATGCCCAGTAATTAAAAATGAATACAACTGGATGTTACAGGACAATTTTTTATTAGCTAGTAGCAGAACTGTTTTGCAAGCTTGTAACTTTTCTTTGGGAGCAAAGGGGTTGGGACTGCCTCAGTTCACAGCCTTGAGGTGCTTCTAAATGATTCACCACAACAGTCAATCAGTTAGGCAATTAGAACCTGCAACATTTGTTGCAGGGTGGAGTGTTTCTGCTCAGGATTCCTGTCAGCCAACCATGCCCTTATATTCCATTCCATGCTTTCTGACACACCATTTTTTTTTCATTCCAAGTGTACTGAGAATACTTAATTCTCACTGACCTGTTTTGGAGGCCCTCTCCCTAGCTGGGTAGATGTACTTTTTGCAAATCTCTCTTCTGCAAAATCTCTCTCTTATGCATCATCAGGTTCCCCACTCAGAAAATAAATTTACTGTTATACAACAGCAGTGGAAGAACTTTGGGCTGTGGGCTGTATGTAGCTCCCGGGGCCATTTTGTGGCTTCCAAAGCTTAGGCCCTTTTCGCACCTTAGCTGATTCCGGCGTGGGTGCACAGGGATCACGTGAGCAGCCTCTTGCGAGAGGCACTTGTGTCCCCTCTACTTCTTCTCTGCAGCCGCTCACTGCTGGCCAGAAGGAAGTGTGAGGGCTCTGCCTCTTCCTTCCACAGTGCAGCCAGGTACTTTCCCAGGCTGCACTGAGGGAGGAAGTGCAAGGGCCGCATCTCCGGAGGCTCCATGTGCAAGGTAAGTGTGTGTGGGGCCCAGGAGCAATGCGCAATCGCACATCATTTTTGGCAAGAAGCCAAAAATGATATCTTCTGTGATTGCCGCCTGCTGGCCCCGGCAGTGTCATGCGATTGCAAGGATGTCATGTGAAATGGTCCTCGCAGTCACGCAATGATCTGGAGGCCCTTTCGCATGTGAAATGTTATGCAAAAAGGGCAGAAAGTAGACTGCCTGATTTGATGAGATTGAGCTTGGAGAGCTGTGCACATAGCTCTGCACCTCCAACACACACACACACACACACACACACACGTGTGTATGTATGTATGTATGCACTCAGAATCCCCATTTTATCCTTACCTAGCATTCAAATCAAGATTCCATGGTTGATATCTGGGAAACTCGATCTTGAGAGTTTCTAATTCAAATGTGTATTTCTAATAAGTATACCCATAGAATCAAAGCTTGGAAAAGCTACATTTACCCTGGGAGATTCAGGGATTTGTAGTATGAAAAGTAACTCTCAACCTCTGTGTAGAATAGTCAGCCTATGCTGCATTAGTCACTATTTATCAGTCACACATTGCAATGCTATTAATGTTAACTGAAAAACTGGATTTACTGACTTCACAGAGAGGCTGATGGAATGAAGCAATCGTTCTTCCTGTCTGGTCCCTATCTTTATTTTTGCCTTCTTGGGATAACTTGCTAAAAGACTGCTTGTTGTTGGAGTGGTCCTTCTTCAAGGTACAGTTGGAGTTTTTAGAGTTTAATTATTTCAGTTGGCAGGTAGTTACACCATGTCTTGAGTTTACACATATAGAAGGCCTTTTATATTACACTATAATTATAACAGTGTGATTGCAATTTAACTGCAATTCCTGCATCCTAGTTTGGGGAGGCACTAGAATTCTCTGGCTGATTATTGTACTTGTCCCTCCCTAAACAGAGGCAATATGTTGTAGTGGTTTGAGTATTGGACTATGACTCTGGAGTCCAAGGTTGGAACCCCCACTTGGCCACGGAAACCCACTGGGTAAGCACATCGCAGACTCTCAGCCCCAGAAAACCCTGTGATAGGTTCACCTTAGGTCACCATAAGTCCGAAAGAACTTAAAGTGCACAACAACAACAAATTGGAAATTCCAGGATCCTATAGGATTTTGCCAATTAAAGTGGAATCATTGTGCTATAATGATATAATGTAAAAAGTTAGTGCATGTGCATGCAGTCCTAAGGCAACATGAAGGGAATGCTGTACTCTGCCATGCTGTGTTCAGTTTATGATGCTGATAACATCTGGTAGTATGTTGATAACATCTGGTAGGATGCATTTCCCCCTTGTAAACCCCCTTGTACTTCATTAACTCAAAGGAGACTTATTTTTCTTAATCAGTGGGGGACAGTGGAGGACAGGAAACAACAGAAATCAAACAAACAAACAACAGCTGCAGTACAGCCTTCAGTGGGTGGATGGATAGTAATCCCTGGTGTGAGAATGGGGTGTCTGAGATATATTCCTGTTTTGATCTGTGAAATGCTGAAGGGTATAACACATTATATATGTGTGTATGTATGTGTGTGTGTATGTATATATCTATATATCTTTAAAAAAATATTATATCTCCCAGAACGTGCAAAGAAAACAAAGGCCATTTCCACACAGCATTGCTATCCCATGAAGGAGATGTGTTGCTGGTGGTCCTCCTGCCAATGTGTCCCCACCCCTCGCGATTGCAGGATATTCCATTACCAGAAAAAAATCTGGTAATGACCACCAATCACATGATGCTCCCATTGCTGGCGGCCATGCAGAAAGGGCGGAAGTGTGATTTAGGCACTTCCTCCCCCAGAGCAGCATGGGAAGTGGCCAGCTGCACTGCGGAAGGAAGGTGCATGTCACTCGCGCTACCATTCTGCAGGCAGCCAGCCAGCTGCGGAAGGAAGCATTCACATCACGCTTCCATCCCAGAGTGGCCCTGTGGGGATCACGGAGATAGGTAAGGTGCAGAAATGGCCAAAGCTACTGGCCACAGGCCATGCTAGCTCAGAAATTCTGGGAGTTGTAGTTAAAAACATATTGGACACGATAGCCTGATATCACTGGCCATGTCCAAGCACCAGTTCCTTCTAGTTGGTACATTTTTATAGGTCTCAATTAATTCCTTTTTTTCCCCCTTTTGGTCATCTAAAGGCATGTTCATGTCGATGTGAATCAGCCACCCTCGATTTCAGTGAATGCAGGGTGTGTTAGGAACTATGCATACTGACAAAGAAGGCTTTCTTTTCCCTTGCAGATGTGCCAAAATGCTATTATCTTCCCTTTCTCAGACAAGGTTTTCTGACTCACGAGGTTGGTCTTCTCTGGGTTTTGTCAGTATTGAGCTGAAAATGCAGTTTGTGATCACTCTCCTTCAAAATGTATAGGATTAGCAGGCATCTGTACAGATTTTGCTAATGCTGCTACTTAAAACACTAAATGTTTCAACTGGATGAAACAAGGCACGCCCAATCTCCTTAAGGGTTGAGCAGTTATCCAAACACTCCCAACATAAAAAACAATTCATGTTTAGGAAAAGCAGCAAGAAACCTAAGCAGGCCCAACCTGCTCTTCTGCTCTTTGCTTAACCTATAATCTGTTCCTTTTTTTTTTAGTTAGGATTCTTACTTCCTTTCAAACCCTTCTTATTTTTCTGTATTTAAATTCATGGATTCCCTCCTTTATTGTTTGGTAGAGTTCACATGTAATATTGAGCCATGGAGTAGCAATATGTACATGAACTAGGAGAAGACTGAACAGAGCTCTTTTTCTCCTTCTGTGCAGTTGGAGAAGGATTTCACTATCATATAGTTTCACTTTTAAAGAATTGTGGCTTGTATGAATAATACTATGACTGAAAAATAGGGCTAGGCAAAATTATTCTGGTGCTGCATGTGGCTTCTTAGACTATTTTTGTAGCTCCTGACCTTTTCTGACTGTTGGGAACTCTATCAGACAATAGTGGATCTCTCCAGCAGAGTAATCAGACTGGCAAGGCAGAAGCTGAACAACAACCAATCTCATGCCCACACAGTAGCAGAGAAAGAAAGAAGCAAACAGTAGCTTTACTAACAAATTATGTGTGCATAGTCAAACAAATGGGCTTATGGAAGAGAGAAGGAGAAGAGGAAATTGCTTCAGGTTAGAGTAATGCAGGAAGACAGTTGGTGTGGTTCCCATATTGCAAACTAATAATTAATGAGTATGGGTATGCAAACATTCTCATCTCTAACAGTCACTCCTTTGGGCTGTCCCTTTTCTGGTCAAAGTAAATTACAGGCATACCACAGTTAGCAAAAAAGCTCCTTTTAACAGAATCTTTTATCTCTTCCTGTCGTCTCCCTTTCTTTCTTGTCCTCTGTCTAACTGGAAGTCTTTTTTTTTAAAAGAAGCATTGGCATGAAAAGATAGCAAAGGAGCAGTAGAAAAACACAGACTTTCGGTGTTGGATTTTAATAGCATGTCTGCAGTAAATAATGCATCAAAATTTAAGCTGGGAAAGAATGAGATTCTGCGCTAGCTGATCCTACTATAGCAGAGTGTCCCTGCCTACAACAGGCAAAGTAATCAGTAACTGCCTCCAAAATCTCTTACTGAGCGTGAATGAACAGCAAAACAGACAGAAGAGAGGAAATGAGATAAGGCTGTATCACCAGTTCCCAGACATGTTAAGAAAGCACAGATCTGTATGTTTGTCCCAGTGGTGGAGCTTGGAGTGCGTGGGTGATGGTGGAGGGGTGGGCAGAGGGGTGTGGGTGTGGCTACAGCATGCAGCTGGGGCTACGATGCACAGGGGTGGGGCTAGTGTGTGGAACAGGGCTATGGTGCATAGGGGCATGGCGATGACGGACGGGGCACGGCTATAATGCATGAGGGTGGAGCTACGGCATGTGGGAGTGGGCAAGCAAGGAGCTGCAGCACCCCCAAAAAATTGCCTCTGGGGGTACACCCATCACCCCCTCATCCCTACGCGACTTGTTTGGCCACCAGAATGAAAACCATAAGAAAAGTGGAGGCTGGTGAAAGAAAAAAAATTCCCTGGATGCATTTTGAAAGAAGACTTGAAATGTCCCTAGAAAGTTCAACATGTTCTTGTTTACATATGCAAGGCTTTGCTGACCCGGTTACATGTGCATATTGTTAGTTTTGGATGAAAAGTTTGCTGAAACATAATGAACTGATTTCTTTCTTTCTTTTTATTTTTTTTTATGGTGTGTAGGAACCTATCCATATTCTTTCCATGTTATTTCTGTCTCTATGATCATTTTTTCCTTTAAAGAGTTAATGCCCAGGAATGCATCTACTTTACTACACAGAAGTAAAATCAATATAAACAGCTTCAAAACATTAAAACAGCAAAAACAATTTAAATAGACCAGAATGATATTAAACAAATTTAAAAGTTGAAAGCAGGTTGAAATTGTTTGCCACAACATTGTTGTTGTTGTTGTTGTTGTTGTTGTTATTACAGCAGTTTGGAGGGTGTGCAGACCCTGGGGCAGGATATTAGTGCCCACCCCCACTGAATTTACCCACTCCCGTTTTAAAACAAACTGTGATCAGTTAAAAAGGTCAGTTTCAGAAACTGTATGTTGAAGCCGGCCAGTTAATAAACTGACCAGAGTTTCCACAATCTCTCGTTCATACGACATGACAAGCCAGGATTCTTTGAAGCTGAAGCGCAAGCTGAATGCAAACAAAGTCCTCTGGTTGTGTGAGAGGAGAGGGAGAAGCACATGAGCTGGAGTTTCATTCAGGCTTGTTCTCACTCATGCACATAGTGCTAAAACAAAGTTTAGTATTACATGTAAATTAGCTGTCATTCTGATAAATTGTAATTTAATGTGTACTATGTAAATAAAGTATGGCAATATTTTTTTCATTGACTCTGGGTATATCTTGGATTTCTCCTCTCAAATTTAAAAGTACGAGAGCCAGTTACTGTAGATGGTATGTTTCAGAGAAATGTGTAGAAAAACTGGCTTTTGGGAAATGAAACCAGTTTCATGGTTTCTTGGATTCTTGCATTTATAAATTGAACACCTCCCATCCGGAAAGAATGCTGTCAGATCAGGTAAAACATGAAAGTTCAGAGTACAGTAATACTATGTTTGGTTCAGCATCCTTGAATGTAAGGAACTTTGAGTGTGGTTCACATTATGAGGCATCTTTGCAAAATGTGCAAAATCTTTCTCAAATGTGAATAATAATTACAAAGCCATTTCATTCATATAGAAATTAGCTTTCAATCCATTTCTTCAATCAAATATTGTACAAATGAGACTAAAGATGATCTACATATTCTGGCTTCATGAACTGCATGTAATTTTCTTATGTACAAAACCAGTTCCTAACAGTTTTCCATGCTTTAGCATCTTACTGGCAAAGAAACAAATCCAGGACAGGGCTATGCAGATGGCAACAGATTTGATTTTCAGTGGCAAAGACCACTAAGGAGAGAGAATTTTTGGCAACATCTCTAGTAATGTTGGTTCTTTTTTTAAGAAAAGAGAGCCATTTTCTTTTATTAGGGAAAACAAAGCACTGGGCTCAGTCATAACTGAAGCAATGAGAAAGACACATCTGTAACAACTGGAGTACAGTTTTCACTGCAGCAATTCTGGGGGAAGAAGGAAAAGGCTCATCACACCATTTCTAGACTTCATTTGGACCACAGGCTTTTTGTTGTTGCTGCCAGTTTCTAATAAATCACACTAAACCAGAGTATGCACATTACCAAATGATGATGCATTATTTGAGATCCATGGCTAGAACAATATGCTGTATATGGTATACAATCTCCAAAAGGCATCTTCAGTGATTAAATGTTAAATATGTGCTGAAACTAGCACAATACAGGCATAGGCAAGCTTAGGATTAGGATGTGGATCACCTCCGAAGAACATGCCCAAGAGATGAGTGGAAGAATACATACAGGGCCACGCCTCTTGTGGAGTGTTCAAATGCAGATGACAAATAGGAAATTTCAAATGATGGCAAGCGTACACACCGTACACACACCATTTCCTGAGATCACATAATAAATATTAGAAACCACATTTGAATTCTCTCTTCCATTTAACAAAACAACTAATGGAGGGGTGGGGAGGAGACTCATGTGTTACTCCACTGGAAAAGCCCTATCCCGGGGTCTACAATTTTGATATTAAACATGATTCCGTGTGCCTGAGAGGTCGCCCGGACGAGCACGTAGGCGGGCACTGTCAAGAAACCGAAAACCGGGTCAGGCCAGTAAAATCCCCTGTCACGTAGCCCCAGGAGACCTCAAGATGTGTAAACCCACAATAAACAAAGGCTCCTCAGCTCCGAGACGCTGACTTGAGGGGATTAGCAAGTTTGCTCCAAGTTGAGCAAATATTCCATCAGGCGAGGACCATTTACATGAAGTCACACCACAAACTAACACAGCCGAAGATCCTGAGACTTTGGCAACACCTTGCAATCCCATCACATGAAGGAAATTGCCATGGTGGAGCTTTGTTATCGCTCCAACACCCATTGTTCTCCCCGGGAAAGGATTAGTCCTCCAGGTACTTTTTCCCCTACAAATAGTCCCAGTTTTTGAGTGGTTCTTTGGATCACTCCCAGTCATCCCAGCAGACCGTTGCTCCATCCGTTGAGTGATCCCCTCAGCCCTCTCCGTGCTGAGCCCCACTTCTCCACTGTTTTTCCCAGACCAAGGACTTCAGGACAAAGGTGCAGTATCACCCCAGCTACACCCCTTCAATATTCCCCTATCCAGTTTCCTCTCTTTTGCTTCTTAATAAGTCTTGAGTGAGTGTGTGAGTGATTGCGTTGGTGCGTGAGACTTTCTTTCAATAAAATCATTTATTGGACATCTTCATTTGGTTTTTGGCTTGGCCTGACCCCGTAAAAACTGGGTAAAAACGACCTCGCTAGGTTACCCTGCCTCTCACATTGCTAGTGCTCGTGCTCTGGCTAGTTTCCATTCCTCATCACGTGGAGCACATTGAGGTGTCCCCCAAGGGACCCCCGAAATCAGGGTAACACATGATGTTATCTGGGCTGATGTCATACATACTAGCAATGCCAGTTCAGTCTGTGCATGCAAATACGAGATGCAGAAGGGGAGCAGCATGTAGATGCACATCTGTATTTGTAGCGCACGAAATGCTGATTATGTATCTGGTACCTCTTGCTGGATCATGACTACTCACTTCTTCTACCCTCCAACTGAAAACTCTTTTATGCTGAATAGGGCAGACCCCAGATATAACTCATAATCAGTTCAGTAGTGATCATATAAACCACACAATTCATTAAGCATTATTTTTCCTCCCCAAATGGATATAAAGTTGGGGATTATCCTGTTTTAGGAAAAGGATTGCAGAAGTATGCATCATTTATGAAAGTCTTTCTTTGTGGTTGGTCTACAAATCAAATCCCCTTCAGAAGTATATGCCTCTATTTACAGTTAGAAACCTGTATATGGTATATGTCTTCTTGTTTAGTTTGAAAACTATTTACAGTTTGAAATATTAAACTGAGGGCCTTTCCACCCTACACTGTTATACTGTTCCACTTATTCTACTTTCAACATCCTGTGGAATTCTGGGCTTTGTAGTTTATTGAGGACAAAAGAGCTCTCTGGCTGAGAATTCTCAATGCCCCTCCCTAAACTGCAAACCCCAGGAGTCCCTAAGATGTTGAAAATGGCATAATAGCACTATAACAGTACAGTGTGGAAAGCCCTGAATGTCAGTGCCTTTCTGTCTAATCTAAACTTATAACTTAACTGCAGTAAGCAAATGCATGCATTTTTTTTTTATGCAAAAGATGAGCTGGTGATCCTTGGCCAATCATATTGCCCTTAAAAATGCCACCATCAGGAACATCATCAGTACCAACATCCCATAGCAATGGCAGGGTAGGGCCCACCACACAAATGGTAAATGTTATTGATATATTAGTTTGGAGATTAGCTGCTAGTGGTATGTCCTTGAGTCTGCTCTGTAACCTTAAGGTACTCCACTGACTTACAGAAATGTGGTCCTCTAAGGATCCATGGGCACTCTTGTCCTTTTCCTCACTTTCATGTGGACAACTGATTGGCCATTGTATGAAGAGAATGCTTGATTAGACAGCTGCTGGTCTAATCCAGCAGGGGTCTTCTTATATTCTAGTGACCTAGCATCTATTTAAAAACAGAAAATAGTTAAAACAAAATGTCGACACACACATGCACATTGACTAAAGTCTATTGGGTCTACACTCAGGAGAAAATTGTATGGTGCTCCAGGTGTTGTTGAACTGCAACTCCCATCATTACCTTTGGCTGTGCTGCCCAGCACTGTTGGCCACTGCAATCCAACAGCATGTGGAAGGCTGCACAATTCCCAAAGTGTGCACACTTTTAAAATAGGCACATTTGAGCAGGTGCATTTATTTTTTGTTCCACAAAACATGCTCTTGGACCTGAAATGTGTGGATTTCTATATGCAAAGTTTGTCTGGACAGTGCAGATCATTCATCAATTCATGATCTGCAGTGTCCAGACAAACTTTGCATACAGAAATCCACACATTTCAGGTTCACACAAGATGAATGAAAGCATGAATGAAATCTGACTGAGTAGCTTCCTCAGAAGTCCCTGTTGACAATCACTAACCAAGAGACATCTGGAAACCCCAGGTGATGAGAAGGAAGGTCAGAACAGAGAGCTGTAGAGTCTGTTTTGTAGACAGGAGTTGTTTTAGTTTCATTTAATAACTATCTAGATAATAAAGTAGGTAGGGAAGAGGCAAGGTGGCATGGCCAGGGGCAGAGGCTTGAATAGGTAGAGAAAGAACAGGTTGCCCTCAGCTGGAGGCTCATTCCTCTAGTCTGTCTCATTGCTAGTTTGGTGGGATTCTATGAAACCAAAAATAATTCATCCTAAGTGTCTAGGGAGGGAAGGGCAAGCCTTGGGGCCCAATCTGTCCCACTTCTTCTTCCCCCCAGCATTTCAGCAGGGGAGGGGAATTCTGAAATGAGAAAAAGCACGTTCCACAAGTCCCTTACACGACAAGCCCTATTAAATTTAGCAGGAGAGCCAAATTAACAGCCGGGCTCTTTACCTTAGTCAGTCAAAGCAAAAAAGAGACAAGGGAGAAGAAAGTTGCATTCACTTTCTACATCACATATTTGCATCACATATTTGTTGCTGTTGCTTTGGTGGCCCAGGCATCCCCTTTTGCCTTTCAACTTCTGTCTCTTGGGGGCCATTGCTAGGCCTAAAAGGTCGGAGGCTGATAATCTCTGAAGCCATCTGAATTCTGGAGCTCTGGAAATGCTGTTGCCAGCTGCAGTGAGATGTAGAGGTGCCATCTTGGGTAGATTTATCTGGCTTCTGCTTTTCTTTGGCCTAATGGTGAGTAGAAAAGAAACCAAATGGGTTGTACAGCAACAGCAAGTTGCTAGAAAAGAAACAGTTAAAAAATTAGGAGGTGAAAGTATTCTCACAGAAAGAGAGCACATGGATAGAGGTGATCTTGAAGTGTGAAGGGAATTGTTGTTGTTGTTGCTGCTGCTGCTGTCACCGCCGCTGTTGTTGTTGTTGTAGTTGTTGTTGTTGTTGTGTGCCTTCAAGTCATTTCTGCATTATGGTGACCCTGAGGCGAACCCATCACTGGGTTTTCTGAAGCTGAGAGTTTGCGATGCCCACAAGCTCACCCAGTGGGCTTCCATGGCTGAGTGCAGTCCAATGCTCAGATCAGTACAACATGCTGGCTCTGTGCAATGGGAATAGAAAATGCTTAAAGTAATACCATCTGCTGTATTTTATAGAGATAGGATGATGTAAAATATATTCTATTGCATATTGAGGGACATCTTATAACTCTGTCTATTTTCAGCATTGAATATGATTCAGTAAACATGAAGTGCTTATTGCATTTTTAGTACTTTGTTATCAAGTGCGGTTAAGTGCATTTAGTTAAATACAAAGGTAGCTACTTAAATGCATGATTAAGCAATCTAAACAGCTTTGAAAATGTAAGAAAAACAGTGTAGGAGCCTGTTTATTTCTCATAGACATCTAATTAAAATTGGTTAGATTTAAGATAAATGTAGGAGACAGCATGAAACTGTAGAATTGTGATGTCCACAAAGCAGGGCCATCCAATATGAAAGCAGGAAGTTTAATGTTCTGTTATCAGGCAACTCTTGTAGCAAACTTAGGAGGTATTTTGAAACTGATCCATGTGGAAAATGCCATCTTTTACTACATACCTGGGAGAAGGCCTCAATGAACCCAGTGGATCTTCCTAAGTACACGTGCATTCATTACATTGAACCACAGCCATTCTGTATCTATTTCTTTATCCTCTGCCTAAGACAAAGTAGACTGGCCCTCTTGAGAATTAATGAAAAAGGAAATGTGCCCCCAAATAATATAATCAGCATGAACTGGCACTTGATTTTTGAGGTGAAATAAAGTTCAGAAAAAGGAATAAGTTCTGTTTACTGAATTTCTGTGAGAATTTATTTTGTTGTTATGTGCCTTCAAGTCATTTTTGACTTATGATGGCTCTAAGGTGAACTTATTATTAGGTTTTCTTGGCAAAAGGGGCTTTTCTCTTGCCTTCCTCTGAGGCTGAGAGAATGTGACTTGCCCAAGGTAACCCACTGGGTTTTCATGGCCAAGAGGTGATTCAAACCCTGGTCTTTATGATTGTAATCCTGTTCTCAAACCACTACACCATGCTGGCTCATGAATTTATTAGCAGTAAATAATTGCTAAGCTTAGGTCCTGGCTAGTTACAGGGGAGAAGGAGGGCTAACATTTTAAATGAATTCATCGTATTAACGGAAAGATTATTATCCCTGAGATCTGAGCAGTCATTCTACTATAGTATAATAGTGAATTAAAACAATAAACTGTCATTATTGTTAATGAAATAACAAAGGCTATAAATGTAAAAATTGAAGATAAGTACAGGTAAATGATGACGTTGATGCTCTAAAATGTAATGAGGAACAGGCCATGAAGGAAGAGAGGCTTGATGGCATAAACAAGAATCCATATTTGCCAAATAAGATACACATGCTAAATTGTACCACAAAGAATATGGACCCACAAAATATGATATGGACCCACAAAATCAGCTGAGGATGGGAACTGGTAAAGGATGACTTTGGTATTCCAAAATATGCTGAGGAAGAGCAGTGAAGGAAGAGAAGCATGATGGCATAAACAAGACCCTACACATGCCAAATAAATTGCATATGCTAAATCATACCACAAAGAAGCAAAAAAAGAGATGTGATATGGAATGACAAAATCAACTGAGGACGGCTATTGATAAAGGATGACATTGATGCTCCAAAATGTGATGAGGAACAGGTCACAAAGGAAGAGAGGCTAGATGGCATAAACAAGACCACACACATGCCATATAAAAAACATATGCCAAATCAAACCACAAAGAAGCAACAAAGAAGTAAGATATGGAAAGCCAGATAAGTCAGAGTAATTATGAGAATCCTATCAGTGTATTTAGGAACTTTCAGGAAAACCTTCCCATTCATTCACTTAGGGCTCTATCACATGATGCAGGTGAATCACACTTACAGCGGGATAATAGCATCTTTTGCTGAGGCTTATCACGTTACCTCATTCTCTGTTGTTCTCCAAGGGCCTTTCTGCACTACATAACTATTGCACTACGATTCCACTTTAACTACCATGACTGCCTCCTATGGAATCCTGAGGTTTGTAGTCTTGGGAGGTACTGGAGCTCTCTGGCTGAGAATTCTAAATGTCCCTCCCTAAACTGCAAACAGGGACTAAGGCAGTTAAAATGGAATCATAGTGCAGCAGTTATGTAGTGTGGAAGGGCTCCAGTGAGAGGCTATTTGGGAAGTGTTGACAAAAGTGATCATTAATAGATTGCTCCATTAATGACTTTCTTTGTCAAAGAAATGTTTTCCAAACAATTGTCCACCAGCAGAACAACAGAAGAGGAAAAATGTCATGTGATAAGTCCCAGCCAAAGACACAATTATGCTGCTGCAATTGCTATTTTCCTGCGTCGTGTGATAAAGCCCTTAGATAGCTTAGATAATTGGCAAGGGATTAATTAGTCAGAATGGTTCTTGCATCTCAGCTGATCCTAAAAACACATTATCTGTTTTAAAACTCCATTACTTACAATTAGTGGTGGAAAGGAAATTCATCTTGCTGATTTGGTGGATTTCCCCTATCTGTACCTCCCAGACCCAGATGCAACATGACATGTAATGAATATAATCTGAAAGGTGGGAGTTGCTATAAATAGTCTCTGATTATACCAGGAGATGACAGAAAATATTCTGGGATAACCAAGATGTGTATGGATCTCCAAAATAAAATCAGAAAGAACAGGAACAAAACCTGGGACTTTCTGGTCTTTTTACTCAATCTGGGTGTGTTAGCGGTGAATGTGGGTTCCCGCTTCCTGTTTCTCAGAGGTTCTTCATTTTTCATGCATAGGTGGCAGGCATGTGCAATGTGATCTTCTCCACATTGAGAATAGCTGGAATAATCGAATTTTACTGGTGAAGATGGGGGCTATTTTATTTATTTGTTTCAAAGAAGTTAACAGAAATCTTGATATTTCTTCAAACTGAAGACTGAAAGAACTAGATATTTAAAACATTTGAAGGCAGGAAAAAGCTAAATTGCTAAGATTCCACCATTGCTACGCTCAGCTTACTGGTAATATGAATAACTTTCATTGTGTCATCTCATCAAATGTTGCTGACATTTTCATTTTGTACAGACTTTTAAGGAATTTAAAGTAAGAGTTACCATGTTAGAGAAACTCACAAATAATCAAATCCATGACAGTTAAATCTGCAAATGGGAAAGAGTGACTACACTTCACATTTGTTTAATACAGAGTGTAATACTTCCATGACAAAACTGTTTTTTTTTAAAGGAGTAACTTTTATATGATTCCTTTTTATTTTATAAAATTGGACTATTTAAAGGGAAGGAACCCAACACTGAACACACTTTGATCTGTGGAAAAGGATTGTAAACCATCAAAGGTCATGCTCAAATAAGCCAGTTAGTTTGAAAGGTGCCTAAGTCTCCCTTTTTTCCTCCCTTTCTCTCTTCTTTTTCATACGTTGTGAGGCTATTAGAAATACATTAAAGCCAGTGGAAGGTTGGCTTTCGATTCCACCCTTTACCAATTTTGCTAATTTCGGATCAGCAAAGGAATTTGCTGCATGAAGTGTTTGGGAACATGAATACTACCCTCTCACCACAGAGAACAATCTGATTTTTTGTTTGTTTGTTTGTTTGCCAAGTATATGAACATATTTTAAAATTAAATTATGAGCTAAGTACTACAAGGTATGAATTAGAAGAATTTAGTTATTTTTGATTTAAAAAGTAAATGTGTTAAAATTTTTGGACGTTCTCCTCCATAGGTACTGACTGTATGTTGTGAAGCTTGCAAGAAAGTTACTTTTAATGCTCCTCATAAACTAGAGGCAGGCATGTTTATTGGCAGAGGTGAGAATATCTAAGAATTCTTTACATTTATATGTATGTGGGAGTTAAGCAATTTTATTACAGACAAGAATAATCAGGTTATCGGTCTTTCTTTTTTCCATCAAAAAGCTTAGAAAAATAGTGAATTGATATTTTCATTAAACTACCTTTTAAATCAAATTGTTCACAGACACCAAAACTTGAATTTTGAGTCACCAGACTCCAGCAGCTTAGTCCTGGACTGATGGGATATCAGTAGCTGAGGCAGGGTTAGGCACTTATATAAGCTGGCGAGGGGGTCCCATGAAACCTTGGCAGGCCACACTGTACTATCCCACTGCTGAAAATGACTTTTTTTGTCCCTCAGTGCCCTTCAGTGCCTTTTGGGGAGCGGGGCTGGTGGTCTTTTTGGCCATTTTTTTTGCCATTGTAGACCTAGGAGAGCCTTTAAAAAAAAGAAGAAGAAGAGACTTGAAGTTACTTCTAGTTATTCAAAAGGTCTCCCCTAGGCCTAAAATGGCCCGGGGCTCCCCAAAAACACGGAAAATTGCTCCCAAGTTGCCAACAGGGCATTTTGAGGCAATTTTGACTCGGAGCCCCCAAGGGCCACAAGAAGAGCCTTGGGGCGACATGTGGCCCATGAGCCACACTTTGTCCTCAAGCCACAATTCGTCCATCCCTGAGCTAAGATGATGATAATCAGAAAGGCTGCATCTTCTTTGCCAGACTGTTGGAACATTGATTTATGGAGCAATTCTACGAGAAGTGATTAACCTCTCATCTCCAAAGCTCACCCAAATAATGCTAAGCAAGGAAAGGGTTGAAAGGAACTGTTCTTTTGGGATTTCACCCCAGTGGACCTTATATTTTCCAATTTTCCTCCATTATACGATCACTGCAGGAGGAGATAACTTTGTACACCAGTTCTCAGTTGAGGTAGGAATGGTCTGGAATCTCATTCCTTATGTGGTGTCTTATGTGATTGTTAAGAAGCAGTTGGTAATTTTTTGTCCAATGTACTATACCTGCATTCTGTTCAAAGTAATACTAGTGGAGATGTGCATGCAGAGATGTATTTCTCACCCATCTGTGTGTGCTGAAATTAATAGTAGTACTCTTTTAGTGGTTTGGTCACTTTTACATTTGAGTTGTCATTCAACACGAGGTTCATATAGGACAGCCAAGCACTTTATTCTGTATGTGGTAATTTACACTGTATAGCCCCAATGCAGTATCTTTCCCAAAGCTGGATTTGGATGAAATAGATCCAAATTTTCCCACATGAACTATCCCTGCCTCCGAGATTGCTCTGTTTTCAGGCCTACCACTTATGGGATTTCATCCAGCTGTAGCTATGTACCAAAAGTTTTTGATCTCCATATTGTGGGAATGCCTTTTCACCCATGCAGCTTTTCTTTGTTAGGCGAATTAGCATTATGATTGCATTGTTGGGCACCAAGTATAGACTGAGACCTTAGTGTAGACTTTTGTCTTTTAAAATACCTTTCTCTTTCTTTTACAGTAAACATGAAACAGTGTTTTCAGCGTTCTGGAGTTATTAGCTCAAGCAATCCCAATTTTACAGTTCTAGATGATGGTTCGTTGTTTACAACAAATGCTATGTTGTTATCTTCCCATGAAAACACTATTGTCTTATACTTTAAAGGCATTGATGAAAAGAAACCAAGAATCATATATGTTAATTTGCTAACATATCCAGAAAAGGTAAATATATGTTTTGTTATGTGCCTTCATGTCATTTCTGACTTATGGTGACCCTAAGGCAAACCTATCACAGGATTTTCTTGGCAAGATTTGTGCGAGGGTGTGTGTGTTTGCCATTGCCTTCCTTTGAGGCTGAGAGATTGTGACTTGCACAAGGTCATCCCAGTGGGTTTCCATGGCCAAGTGGGGATTTGAACTCTGGTCCCCAGAGTCATGGGCAAACACTCAAACCACTACACCAAACTGGCTCTAATATATGTTTCATCATTATATTTTTCCCATTCTTTATGTTTTTTCTTCATTTTTTTTTTAGTACTATTGTTTTGATTTATGCGGCTTGTGCATAAGATCAGAAGCTGGGCAGATACTGTTAGCAACTTCCCTACAGTATGGTTAAATATTCCCATGAACTTGAATTGATATATCAAATACAACCCTAACTGAGGCAATTAACCTTTCTAACACACCAATTGGGACCAGAATTTATTGGGACAAATGCCAGGAACAAACTAATACAGAATAATTTCACAATTTTACATATTATAATTACGCTAGAGGCTACAAAGTCTTATTAACTGTTAATGCAATTGTTAAAGCTTTGCGACTCATAGGGGAATTTAAAAATAAGGGGAATGTAACTATTAAAATATGTATCTACATGATTTCTGTTGCTGTTTATTTAAACCATCCCTTTCTGTCTTCCAGACAGCAAGAGATAATGCAAGACACATACGAGAGGCTGTTCTTAGCCGAACTAAACGAAGATGGGCTCCTGTCCCAACTATTATAATGGAAAACTCATTGGGACCATTTCCAATGCAAATTCAACAGGTACATTTTAAATATTCCTCTTCCTTTTACTTTCCAAATTATCTTCATATTTCTCTTGCACAGGATAATATATGTTACTGTGCATGGATATGCTATTCAAACACTGGGGAAAATTCAAACAAAATATTACAAAACAATGTGATTTGTAAGTTAAACAATGGGACTGTGTTTTTTTAGGAAGACAAGTTGTGTAGTGAAATTGCACATAATGAAATTCGTAATCGACTCTGAATAATTGAGGAAGGAGAAAGGAATTATAAGATGTTTGTTAACAATTATTTCTGTTATATTTTCATCGGCATTTACAGTTATCTTCTGATATGGCCATAAAGTACAATCTTAGATATACCTTAAGTGGTCCTGGTGTTGACAGACCACCACTAAATTACTTCTACATTGAGGCAGAAACTGGAAATCTCTTTGTTACCTGCCCAATAGACCGTGAGGAGTACCCTGAATTTCAGGTATGGGTTTCAAACTTCTGTTTGAACTGACTGATAAAGAAACAATCATACGGATTGGTGGGATTTCTCTTCCTGTTCTCTTACTATTTTACAAGATAATTTATTTCTTCTATTTTTACAGTTTTACAAAAATAGGCATAAGGCCATGGCATCACCATGCCTATTGCAAATGTTTTTTTCATCTTTAATATTTTTTCATTTATAAAAATATTTATATTCCATAATCAATCTAAAGATTTCATGGTGGCATACAATAAAATCAACTTAACCAACTTTAAACAACGTTAATAATAAAGTTATTTTAAAAGGCAGAAACACATCAAATGATTATCTTAAACAATTATTACTATATTATTAAAAACAAAAGCAAGAATTAAAAGTCAGCAAACTTATATTTTTAGTTAAAATCAGCCAGTGACTATTCTGAGGCAAGGGATTGAATCGGGATGGATATTCTGTGGTAGTTCGTTAGAGATGAATTCATTACAACTACTGCAGATGATGAGAGCTGTAATTCAACAAATTTGCTATATGCCACACAAGCATGGAATGATGGGAGTTGTGATGTAGAGTTGAAGGCTTTCACGGCCAGAATCCATTGGTTCTTGTGGGTTTTTCGGGCTTTGAGACCGTGTTCTGGTTGTATTTTCTCCTGACGTTTCGCCTGCATCTGTAGCTGGCATCTTCAGAAGATGCCAGCCACAGATGCAGGCGAAACGTCAGGAGAAAATACAACCAGAACACAGTCTCAAAGACCGAAAACCCCACAAGAACCGATGGGAGTTGTATTTGCTGCAGTTCTCATTCTGTTCACCTACATTTATAGAGCAGTCATCCTTAATTCATCTCCGTTCCCATTTATTCCCTTTGGGTTTATTAATATTTTAAACGTCTTTCCTTTAGAAAAAAAGATCAGAGCAAAAGATCAGATCCACAATGCCATATTAAGTGCATTGGGCAGCAATGGGGAGAGGAAGGGGCCTGAATTCTCATTGCTGACATTGATGTGCCCCACTGAGGATTGTGGTTTGATTTTGTTGTTGTTGAATTTTGTTGTTGTTACCTTCAAGTCATTTCCAACTTATGGGAATCCTAAGGTGACCCTATCATGGGGTTTTCTGGGTGCTGAGAGTATATGACATGCCCAAGGTCACCCAGTGGGTTTCCATCGCTGAGCGGGGAATCGGACCTTGGTCTCTGGGGTTATAGTCCTACGCTAAAATCACTGCACCATTCTGGCTCTGTCTGAAAGCACATGACCCTCACCAATTTGTCACAAAGAACACTTTGGACACAATCCAGTGTGGTCCAATGTAGCACAGTAGATCCACTTGTCAAGCTATGCTACAACTGACCATTTGAGGACCCCCCCCCGGGAACTACAGCTGCAGCCCTCCCATGGCCATCCCATGTCTGTGAGATAGTGGGAATCAGAGAAGCATTTGACTATAACCAGACACAAAATATTACCCCTCTGCTGAAGTCTCTTAGGGTCCTATGGAAATCTTAGCAGATGAAGTGATCATTTTACATCTGGTTGTGGACAAATAGCAAGGTGCTTCACCAGTTCCTCCACTCTTCACCAGGCATGAAAGGTGGGGAGGGGGGTTGCCCTGGCTAGTAAGTTGGTTGGGGGAGGAAGGGCATACTAACCTCTGCATTGACCTAAAGGAGTCATACACTGAAGTAACATTAACTTAGGTCACCACTTACAGGATGCCAGCCTGCCACAGAGGAACTACAAAATAAAACTATTCCTTTCTAATTCTCTTTTATACAGCTGATTTGTTATGCAATGACCCCAGATGGATATACACCAGAAATACCGCTTCTGCATATCATCAAAATAGAGGATGATAATGATAACGCCCCGGAGTTTGACCACGATACTTATACTTTCCACATTCTTGAAAACAGTAGAATTGGTAATTTTACCTTTTTTTTTTTAAAAAATAACTATTGTGATAGTAATTCATAAAAGGCTAATTAAAATGGTCACTTTATTGGAATATATGTATCTGTGCTTCATGAAAATGTTCATAAAAACTGACCTATGTGTTGATACAAAGGAATACATATTCCAAACCCTCCTAAATTGAATATACTCAGAATCAGGCAGGGGAGGGTGTATAGTTTAATCTCATAACCTCATAAAAATAAATGTGCATATAACTGAATTCAGAACTATGTAGGCCAGAGTTAGGCAACTTTAGCAAGTCTGGAGGCCAGTATTCTGCCCTGGTTCTGGAAACCATAAAGACTTCTGCTGTTGCTGCTGCTGAACCGCCCACAAAACCATACATAGCTAAAGACCCCCTTTAGTTTTGATTTCTTTATTTATTTTGAGATTAAGCAGTACAGGAGCATCCTGTGACATCTTTGAAAAGATGAATCACATCTGTTGGAGGTTAACAGGCGAAGGTATTCACCCTCTAATGCTAGAAAAAGGTAATGGTCCAGGGAAATCTGACTGATTTGGAATTCAAAAACTACTGTTCTGGACCTTTGAAAATAATTGTCCTTTCAGTTGTGATGGAGGCATTGTTCACAAGCATGCAGAAACATTTTTAAAAAGTTTTCCTCTCAACTGGTGCTCCTCCAGCAGCTCTATGCTGCTTTATAAACTCTACTGAATTTATCAAAATAATCTGAAGACGAAGGGAATTGAAGGTGACTGGAGGGAATTGTCTGGTGTGCTTATCTTCTTTGCTTCTCCTGCGCTTTATTCTAAATAGTTCTTGCGTCAAAATGTTGATGATGACAGCAGAAGCAACAACATTACCACAAACAGCAACATAATATCCCAGACATAACTGTGGTTGAGAAAAAGAAAGCTTGTATTATAAATGAGGTAATCCCAAGGGACAACAGTACTGAAGATAAAGAGAGGGAAAAGATTATGAAATATTGTGACTTACATATTGAGATTTAGTGCCTCTGCCAAAAGAAAACAATTGTGGTTCCACTGGGAGCAATTCCTAACAAACTGACAAATCACCATGGATGGGTTCACAATCACACAAAAGTAACGCTTTGTGGAACATGTTACATTGTCCAACAATATATCACTGATTCCTAAATTCTTTGATAGAATCCGAATCACTGATGGTACAAACTCCAAGACACTTGGTATACTGTGGAATGGATTCTGACTGTGACAATGATGATATTGTACTGTTTGTTGTTGTTTCATGATAGTGGTTTCCTGCCCTAGCATTAAATTGCAATGGCATTTTTGCAAGCTTAATTGTACCTTAATTGCAAGCAACTGCACCCTTCCTTGCCTGATTTTGAGCATTTTTTTTTGCAAGCATTAACTGCAAGCTTATTGACACTTTGAAGACAACTCCATATGCACAGATAATGTGTACTCTCACATAGGTATGCTTGTCCCATTCTTTTTCTGTATTGAAGAAGAAGAGGAGGAAGAGGAAGAGGAAGAGGAAGAGGAAGAAGAAGATATAGTGCTAGTGGATCCACTGCTGTGAGAGTAGTGAATCTACTCCTGGTTTTACTGCTGTTCCTTCTGCAGCTGCTCTGAACTAAACAGGGGCTCTGCTAGTGGCAAACCTCTGAAGGGATAGGGTCCGGCACTTGCAGTGCTCCTGTTCAACTCAAAATATTTATAGGCAATCCAGTGAGCTTTTACAGTCACTCACAGACAACAATCTCTTCCCTGCATGCATGTGTCTCACATTTTAACAAATTGATTGTAGAAGGGAAGATGCAATGGAAGGGAATCTCCCATTCACGTACAAGCCCATGAATGTTCAGAAAGAAAGCTACCTGCACTTGGCATCCATGTCTTATTAGAGAAATTGTATTTCACTTCACCTCTTCTTGGTATTTCAAACTATTTTTTTTTCAGATAAAGGGGAACAAAAAGAAAGGAACTGAATGCTGTTCAGCTTTCAGATCTTAAATTCTCACATTTCCAATACTGTGTTCTTAAAGTAAAGGGGATACATACAGAGATACACACTTCCCCAAGCAAGTTGTAGTAAGAGGTCCTTAGTGTATAATTTTGATTATTTGCAAATAAATTGTAAATAAATAAATATATGATTGTAGTATCAAATTATCATCCATAAGTCTCTCTGTTTATCTCTCTCTATTTATCTATCTTTTCTCTCTCTATCTCTCCCTCATTGGTCATATGTCCAAAAATTTGCATTTCTCCACAGATGTATTGTAAATAGTCTTTATTTAAAGGTAAATAAATAAATTCTGAAGTAGACCTGGATTTAGGCATTTAAACATGTAAATAACATTTTGAAAACTTTCTTATGAAAGAAAGTTGGGAATTTAAACTTGGTGTCTTGTATGTGCAGGAGCACTAGTGGGACAAGTGACTGCAACAGACAAAGATGAGCCAGACACCTTACATACCAAAGTGAAATACAGAATTTTGCCCCAGCATCTTCAAAGTTACCAGAGTCCTGGCCCATTTACCATACATCCAGATTCAGGCTTAATTACTGTAGCAGCATCACATCTGGACAGAGAGGTAATTCTTCTTTGCATCTGGCATTTATTGGCATGCAAATACTCTATGAATTGACACAACAGTGAGAAACATGGTGGGTACTAAACAGGGAAGAGTAGTTAATAGAATGATTAAAAATACTTGCAATATGTTTGAAGCCAAATTTATTTTAATATTGAGAATTAATAGATAAGAGGCTGGGTAGACTAGAGTTTAGGGTGCCAGCCATTAGCCTCTTTAAGTTTCTTAGATGTGTTATCATCTCCTAGTCTAAAATACTTCACACAGGTTTTTGTGATGATCAAAAGAGTGAGGGGTGATGAGATAAATAGTTAGACAGCCTTGAGTTCCTTGTAGAAAAGAAGGCTATAACTGTAAATAAACTGTAATTAAATAAAAAGATACCAAAAATGTGCCAATGACATGGGTACATTATAAGTTTGAGGAAAGAAAGAAGACATAATGGGTATTTAGGCTCAAGATGCTAAACCGAAGGGTGAGTTTATTATTTCAGGGAGATAATTTAAGGCATACATCCAATCACAATGCAGTTTGGAGGTTCAAAAATGCCAAACTGTTTTTCCCCCAAGGTGGTTTGCCAATGTACCAAAGTAGTCTTTGTCCATATTCTGTAAACACAGAACTAGCTCAATAATTGAGTTTTCCCATGAACTCTGTTTTACTTTTAAGAAAATCACAGTGTGTTAATCAGAGTAGGAAAATTGTATCTATATAATCTTCTCATTTTTCTTCAGATAACATCTGAATATTTACTACAAATAGAAGCAAGAGACATGGGGGGCCAGGAGTTTGGTTTGTGCACAACAGCAAATGTGATAATTGAGATTGGAGATGTGAATGACAATGCTCCACAATTGCTAGACACAGTGGTATGTCCGTCTCCATTAAAATTTATTACAGCTTTTAAAAACTCGGTTTCCTTCTGAACAGGTAAAATAAAACTTTTTATAATATGAATGCAATTACAGTAAATGAGAAAGTAAGTGGGAAAATAAAATCATTCACATTTTGACTGTATCAACAACATTACCTTATCTCAGTTTATTGGAATGGAATGAGTGTTAATATAATTGTCCAGATATTTTATTTACTGTTTTTTTATTTCTTACTTTGCTTTATTATATCTTGTCAGTATCTGTATGTAAACCACAGTCTTATCAGTCTCTGTAATGTGAGATCTTAGAGATGTAGCTATGCTAATTTATTGCAACAATAGCAATAGCAATAGCAAGGTGGTATTTGCTGTTGTGTGCTTTCAAGTTTGTTTCCACTTATGGCAACACTAGGGCAACCCTATCATGGGGTTTCTTGGCAAGAATTGTTAAAAGTGGGCTTGCCACAAC
The DNA here is from genome assembly GCA_030412105.1 of Cyclura pinguis. NCBI lineage: Eukaryota > Metazoa > Chordata > Lepidosauria > Squamata > Iguanidae > Cyclura > Cyclura pinguis. Next base: position 207,532,677 of record CM059602.1, on the reverse strand, counting down.
CCTCCTCTGATGCTGAGAGAGTGTGACTTGCCCAAGATTATCCAATGGGTTTCCATGGCTGAGTGGGGATTCAAACCCTGGTCTCCAGACTCCTAGTCCATCAATACATTAATTGTTCCATATGATTTTATGGCTCAAATTCCCTTTTGTCAAATACAGAGATCGAGACACAAATAAAGAGAGGTACAAACAAGGCTGCATCAAAAATAAATGCTTATCCCCAAAGATAATTAATCAATAAAGCAAAATGAATGGTACACATAATATGAAAAGAGAGGTATTTCTTTCTTTTAATGAACTAACTGCATCCAACCTGTACTCAGTTTAAAGCTTAGCCTCACATTATCATATCTGTTGCAGCTCAGTATCTTTACCACCGTTCCATGCACCATTAATTTTTTCACTGGCATATTGCTTCTTTTTTCTGGTAATGTCTAGAATGTACCTAAACTAATGCTTGGACAAAACTTGTTTATTTCAGTATGAAGTGACTGTGTTTGAAAACACAGTAAATGAACAACTGTTATGCATTCTCGTGACAGACAGTGATGAGCCTGGAACGCCTTCATGGTTTGCTTCATTCACTATTATAAAGGGAAATGAAGATAATAGTTTTTCTATTATCGTTGATCGAGAGACAAATGTTGGATGTTTAGAGGCTTTAAAGGTAACCGCAGTTCAGAAATTCTACTATTCAAGAGCTGTTATACTACTAACGTAATCATTGTTCTCCTTTTTTTTTAATTAGTTAAAGCAGAAGCTCACCCTACTCATATATTTTAAGCACTTATGGAAATTTCCCCATGGTTTATGTGATCTTGAGAAAGAGGAAAGAGAGATGGGAAAGAAGGGGATATTCAGCAAAATTTCAAAATGTGAATAAATAAGGTGTTTTTTTTTTTTTACATCCATGCTTTAAGACTGTGATAGCAAGCATTATGAAGCTTATCACACTCATCAGTTGCTTCAGGTCTTTGCATTTGAAAACTGCGTCAGTTGTACTCATGAAACCAGCTGAATGATGACGATGTATATCTCACCCTTACTGCAATTTTTAATTTCCACTGCTTTCTTTTCTGTACTGTAAGTTCCCTGACACTGACAATGCCATTCACACTGCTTCCTTTGCCCTGCCTCCTGCATCGTGATTAGCTTCCCTTTAGTTTTTTTCTCTCAAATGAAGCCAGAACAATGCCATTACAGCATGATACTGTTACACTATTGCTTTAATTTAAAAATAAAAATAAAAATGATTTTTGAAAAAGTAACACTGTGGTGGTAACACTGCATGGTACTGTCCACTCTCAGTCCAGGCAGTCAGCCAAAAAAACAGCTGATAAGAGCCAGCAGCAGCAGAAAGCCACAGTCTCCCAATGCGATTCCTTATTTTAATCTAGTAGGGAAACAGACTCGAAACAAATACGAAGCATAACAACAGTCCCAGAAATATTCATAAATCAAAGCACAGTCAATACAATCCTAAGGCAGAGGTCAGAGACATGGTAGGAGAAACAGTCAGTTAATCACTGACAAGCTTTGAAGGGGAATGGCTCAGCTTTCATACATTCATAGATCAGCGCAGCTGCTAATTAACTGCTGTCTGTTATAAATTTGCTAAGATCTGCATAGCCTCTCCTTTTGGTGTTTGCACTCAGCCAAGGTGGGCACAGGTCAGTTATCTTCTGTGTCAGAAGGAGCAGGGCTCTTTGCTGGGGCTGGCACTGCTCCCTGTTCTGTCTGTGGGATGGGTGGTACTGTTTCCCCTGTTTCAGTCTCTGAGTTAGAAGCTGTGTCTAGGTCCTGAAAGCAGGGAATGACAGATACTATGGGAAAGCAGAGGAGAGCTCTTTGGAAAACACTTGCATGTAATAAAGGTGTCTGAATAGTGATTTCCAAACTTTATTAGGTTAGGACTGCACCATTACTACAATATGACACCAAACCATTCACATAAAAAACATTACAAAAAATCTAAAAGGGGTCCCAAGAACGTAAAGCATAGAAAACAGACTAGGAAATACAGCTATTCTCTGAGGAAGTCGTATCTTTCCCACTTAAACACCAAAAGTAGTCTGAGGCTTCCCTGCTGAAGACTTCTTTGAGAATCCCCAAAGGAGAGACAGCCAGACCACACCCAGACCACACCCACTTAGTCAATCATTCTCCCCATGAATCTGAATGACACATTCACACTCAAGCTGCTTACAGAACCATAGTGGGAAAGGGGGGTCTTTAACAGATCATTTCCTGCATGAAAAAAGGTCCAGTTCCCAGAAACCCTATAGCATAACAACACTGGGAGAACCAGGATGTTGTGCAATAAGGCTGAGGCAAAGGTGGAATCAATCGACTGTTATAATGCCATAAAAGCATTTTGTGATGAGCACTGAAGTCTTATTTTAAGAAAAATGCATTTATTTCCAGGGACTGGACTACGAGAGTGCCAAGGAGAGAAGATTAGAAATTGTTGTGAATAATGAAGCACCGTATGCTCCAGCACCAAATGCAAGGCCTATTTCAACAAGTATGGTCACTGTTGTGATCAGAATTAGGGACCAGGATGAAGGACCAGTATTTGAGCCCTGTGAATATATTCTATACATAAAGGAATGTTTGCCAAGTGGAACAGTGGTTGGTAACTACCAAGCAAGGGACCCAGAAACTGGAAGTAGTGGAGGCCTAAGGTACAATCTTATAACGGGATTAATTTGTTTTGTAGAATTTGGGAAACAATTACAATGGGTTAATACTATCAGAATGCATTTATGGTAACTATCCCTACTACTGCATTGTTCCATAACAGTTACAGAATAATAAATGACCCATGCAACTGGATTACCATTGATCATAGAGGAGATCTGAGAACCACTAAAATTTTAGACAGAGACGCGCCAGACATGACATACAATCAGTGTAATGTTACAGTCTGTGCTACTGATCAAGGTGAGTAACAGATGCTGTTTAGAGCTGCTGTTTGTGGCATAGGCTTAAAATTGCAGCAGCATTTCAGCAGCATTTTTTTTAATCTTTTCCTTACACTAAAGTTTTAAAAGAATTTTGATCCCAGGAGAATGAGAATGCTAAGGTTTTTGGTCTTCAAGTTTTGGACTTCAATTCACGAACTGTCCATGTTAAAAGATTGTCAGAACTGTAGCCTGAAACATTAGGAGAATCAAACTTTCCCTGTTGCTGCATGAGAATGATTTTGCAATGAAAATCTGGTAACATATTTACCATTTTGGCAGACTCTTAGCTGGAAGCAGATATGTTGAAAAGCAGATATTTTACTTTTCCTCAAAATTCCACCTTTCTTGTTGCTTCAGTACCAACTACACCTAGATATTGTAAAAATTAGCCATTATCCAGTCACCCTAATTCATGCCCAGACCTTGGTTCATACAGAAGACTCCCTATAGATCAGGACACCATTCCTATTCGGTTATTTGAGACCCCAGAGCTACCTCAACCAAGCTTCAACTTTTCTTTTCGAGTCCATTTCCTTATTTCCTTATTTGGTCATATGGTCAAACACAAAGTCTGGGTGCTACCCTTTATCTATGAAGGAGAACAGACAGTTGAAGGTATAATAGTCTTCATATTTTAAATATTTTTGGAAGCAAAACGATTTTTATAACTATATATTTGCCTGAATGAGATGAAGCCAGAATATTTTTGAAATGTCTTCTGTAAATATGATCTATTACAGTATTGAACTATGAGAAATTTTGATTTCCCAGATGGTAAAACAGGTATTGGAGAAATTGTGATAACACTGATAGATGAGAATGACAATTACCCTGTGGTTACCAGAAAAAATTACATCATGTGTAAGGACAAAAAACCAGTTTGCATTAAGGCTTTTGATGCTGATATCCCTCCTCACACTACACCTTTCCACTTTGAAATAGAAATGCCAATGGACTCAACATGGACAATAACACCAAATGACGGTATGCATATCGTTTTGTCTCACTCTTAGAATGATAACCTTAACTAAGGTGGCAATAATATAAAAAAAAATGTTCATCACTGGATTTGGATTATTTATTTTACAGATGCATCAGCTTTGATTTCACCAGTAGGAGACATAGACTATGGCTATTATACAATTGTTCTTAGAATACATGATAATGGGGGTACAAGTGGAACAAGTGAAATAATAATTCACTATTGCGACTGTGTCATTCCAAGTGAATGCCCAAGTCAGCTGTCTACAGGTAACGTTCCTCTGAATGCCCCAGTGGATCGTAGTCCACTTGGAGTGGAATATAGTTTCATGCCTTGGGGCCTTGTTTCAACACTATTTGGATCACTATTACTGATGGGTAAGTATATACATATCTTGTAGATTGATTGTTTTTAAATGAACCATTAAGGTTACAACTATATTTTCATTACCTAGAAGTAAACGAAGGTGATTTTATTTTCCATACATGTGTAAAAAAGCATAGAAAAAGAACTTGATATTACAAAGAATCTCAGTAGTGATTTTCACATGAAACATGAAGAGCATTTTTTTTTCTGGATATTTTACATCATTATAATTGCCATTACACAATACTACATTCTTTCTTAGGCCTTAGCCAAAATAGCTGAAAGTTGTTCAGCTGGTGAAAGGGCAGCTAATAACAGAGGAAAGATTTTTCTGGATATCAACAAATGGGGAGGGGCAGTTGTGCCATTAAAGCTGTGTTCCTATCTCTCTCTTTTTCTTTCTAATTGCTCTTCCGGAGAAAAATTATAGGTGCTACGCAAAGCAAAGGGCAGGGGACTACATGTTCACTTTGACATTAAAAGGAATAAATTAAATAAGTGGGGCAGGAAAACTCCCAAGACAGTTTGTTGAAACTCTCACAAGCAAAAATGGCCTTCCTCATGCAGCTGCTACTGAACAGGGTGGTAAAATTCAGAGGGCCATTTTGGTCGATGGCCAGCCCTCATCAACATTAGTAGGACCAGTTCAAAAGGTTTTGCTTCTTCAGGGAAAAGACAAGATGGTGCCTCTCTCCACCCCAATTCCATGTATATTCAAGCAAGACACTACTGATGACAAGTCTGCAGGTTTTGCTACACTTATGAGTGGGAGGGTTAGGATAGGGGTTGTATCATGTGGCACATATAGCTCATTCCTTTTCACAACTTTCAGCATCTACTGCTTTTATCATTCCTTGATCCAGGCTGGGTTTGTCAGAATGTCTTGAACTAAGTATAAATAGTGTGCCTCAGATCAAGTCAGAGAAAAAACTACGGGTACAATAAAGTCTGTGTCTCCTGAGCTTTGTGTAAATGTGAATTGCAAAGGTTATAGGCCTCTATATGTCAGTGACTGAAAAAGATATCTTGTCAGGCATAATGGTAAGGCCAGCCTTGAATATTAGTAGGATTTCTGCCTCTCATCAAGGAGAAAAACTCACGCTATCTAGACCAGAGCTTTCCAATCTGTGTCACAACATGTTAATGTGTCGGCTGCAGTGTATAGGTGTGTTGCCGTTGCTTTCCCAGGCTGAGAAAGACTCCCCTGAGGGCAGCAGTGGCAGCAGGCAGGCTTGCGTAGAGGGGCTGCCTCCTCTGCCACTGCTGCCCTGGGCCAAGGAAGACCCAGGTGAGGGCAATGGTGGGCCAGGCTCAGGTGGAGGTGCTGCTTCTTCTGCCACTGCTGCCTCAGGCCAAAAAGGACCCAGGTGAAGGGTGGTGACAGTTTAGGCTCAGGTGGAGCGCCAATCTCTCCCACTGCCACCGCCCCGGGCTGAGAAAGACCCCAGCAAGGGCAGCAGCAGCTGGCCAGGTTCAAGTGGAGGGTCTGCCTCTCCCACTGCTGCTGCCACACCTGAGGAAAACCTTGGTGAGGGAGGTGGTGGTGGTAGTTGGCCAGGCTCAGGTGGAGGGGCTGCCTCCACTGAATTACTTACTGAATCACTCTGTCACAAAATGATGCATGTTGAAAAAGTGTGTCACCAACACGAAAAGTTTGGAAAGCTCTATCTAGAACAAGTTGTGTGAGAGAAAGGCACTAACCTAGTCTTATCTTAGACATGCTGGTTTTCTTTGTACAGGGTTATTCTTCCCTATGTACAAAGGACAGAATAAAAAAATTACTCAGAATTCGAAACAGTCATTCTTAGAATTTTGTTAACTATGTGTTCTAGCTAAGCATCTTGTCCTTCCTAGATACTCACAAACCTGATTGTCCTACCAGAGGTATTACATTAATGCGGATTTTTAAAATGTGGATTTGGTTCAAAGCGTTATTAAAAAAAAAAAAGGACACCAACACATTTCAATATTAAGACATATAGAAAAAACACCAATTTATTTAACATTGAAATGTGTTGGTGTCCTTTTTTTTTTTAAAAAAATTAATATATACATATATATATACATATCAAGTTTTATGCATTTTCTCTTGCAGGAGGTGTGGGTACACCAGTCGGTCTCTGGCTCCGTAAAAGAGGTTCCACAACTCCTGAAGCCTCTGATGATTTAGGTTTTGACAACTTAATCTCATCAAATACTGAAGCACCAGGGGAAGAACGGACGGTAAGCACCACTTTTGCCAGACTAGTTTGGCTGCCTTTAGCTAGCAAAATTGACTGCTGCATTTGGTGTAAAAAGGGGGAGGAGGAAAGAAAGTTATATGTCTGCTGCAATCATATAATGAAACATTTTAAAGGATAATGATGATCGCTCATTACTATTGGAGGAAAATATCTTGCCATTTTTCTGTAATTATAAGGTGCAGTTTTATTTGAATGTATGGTTAAAACTAACTATTGCCCTTATTTTATGTATGTGTGTGGGTATTATGAGGGGAGAGATCAAGGCTGTATTATATTAAATGCAATACTGAATATCAGGTGAGTGACAACACTTTGCAATATTACCTTTTGGAGATTAACCCCCAGAATCCTCTGGTTGTTGTGGTTCTTGGTTATGAGTTCTGCTGGAGTTCAAGGTCAGTCAATGTAACTTGTCAAATAACAACTTCTTGGCAAAGAGTTTTGAACAAGAACATGTTGCCACACTGTAAGATGGTTGCAGGTGAAAACTGGAAGCTCATAACATGTTCAGGTGATGTTAAAAATCCTTGGATGCTGTTCCAGGTGGAATTATTATTTTATTTATTTTGTTTATATGTCTTCTCTATCCCAACATTGGAGATAGAGGTGGAAAAGAGACAGGGGAGAGCTCTGCTTTCAGTAAAGTGGAGTTGGTTTGATATGGTCCAGGTACGCATGGTGGAATCAGATCTTGGTAAAGTTATTTTGGAATACAGCTTCCAGAATCTACCAGCCAGCATAACCAGTGGCTGTATAGGCTAGGGGATTCGGAGAAGTGTAGTTCAAAAAAGTAACTTTCAAGCTTTGAGTGTACTATGTCAATTGATCTACCTTCAGTAGGAGCTCAGACTGATGACTGATGTTCTTAAAGATGTTTCTTTTTCCAGAAAATCCAGCTATTACTATTTTTGCTTTCTCTCCAGGACTTCAATATACATCCTATGAAACCTGTGAATGCAGCTATGAGCATGAGCACAGTTCTTGAAAAAAATGAGAATGTGAATCCAGCTATGAGCATGAGCACAGTTCTTGGAAAAAATGAGAATGTGAATCCAGCTATGAGCATGAGCACAGTTCTTGGAAAAAATGAGAAGGGACAAAGCATGGAAATAATGCAGAGAGAAGTGGGCTCCACAGCAGAATTAGTTAAAGGGGGAGGTAATCACGTGACCGGATCTTTGAAGCATATTGAACAGCGCCTATGGAATTCGTGTAAAGATATCTGTTCGGAATGGCAGAATTTCACCAATCCTCACTTAGCTGAAGTAAGTGCTCTAATACAGATTACCCACAGCTTATCCCTGAATCAACATTTAGCTTATTCACCATGTGGTGGTATAGTTTAGTTAAACTATTGCCATTAGTTTACTCTTTGGTCTTATATATAACTGTATTGCTTTAGTTATATAACTCAGTTGGTATTATTAGTAAACCACCTTTGTGTTGGACTATTCAAGACAGTAAATTTTGAAGGTTCTCTCATCTTAGTGGAATTATGCCTGTTTGAAGTACTAGTTTTTGCTGAATGCTAGTGGTACATTGATTTATTTAAAAGATTTATGTCTCATCTTTGCTTAAAACAACAGTCCAATAAATAATAAAACAATAAGGAAATAATACAACATAACAAAATCAACTTCTGGCTTACTTTGTTTTTTAAAAAAGGCCTGGGGGAGGGTAGAAACATTGCAAAATTGCCCCCCCTTCTCCCTCAATGGCATAAGGGGCATCTTAAGTTAAAAAAAAATTAGAAACATTTTTCAATACTTTTTTTAGTGTTCTTGGTGGGGCTTCTGGAAGAAAAATCTATCTATCTGTCTGTCTGTCTGTCTGTCTGTCTGTCTGTCTGTCTATTTTAGGGGAGCTATATGGTCTATCTATACAAATAGCACAAAAAAAGATGGTCACAACCTGAATCAGTACCTCATACCAATACATAATAAACAAACACACACATATATTGGTAGCTTACTGATTGAGAAGTTATAAACCAAGATCCTTTCCAAAAATAAGTGACTTTGTTATCTAGTGAAAAAATTATGAGGCACCGGCAATGGGAGAAAATCCTTCCTCAAGTAGAAAAGCTAGGGCCTTAGTGTGACTATTGAGAAATGCTCTAACTTTTCAGAATACCTTCCTTATTGGAATGCAAAGTGTCATGCTTGATAACTTAAACAGTGTAACTTAATGGACAATTCACAAAGGACAACTGATGTAGGACGAAGTTGAAGGAAAACGTTAAGTATACTTTGAGCAAGAAGTAATGCATACCTTCAATATATAACATACAAACTGCCATTTTATTCTCTACAAAAATAATGTAATTTTAAAAGAAGTAGGTTCTTTGCATTCATTACAGTAGTTTAAAAGAACAATATACATGAATTTATGTACATCTTTTTGTACATACGGGCATACTTGGATTAAAAATTCAACAATGAAATACAACACCTCACCCTTGCTGTCTTTTAGACACATTTAAGAAAATAATTTTTAATGTTATTTAATTGAGGTGCAGCTAAGAAAAAGGATAATGTGGATTTCCTTTCTCCACAGATGGTGTTTCGTTGTGGACAGGATGAAGAATGTAAACATGTTGGAGAATATGTACTGGCATATGCCTATGAAGGAAAAGAGTCGCCAGTTGGCTCCCTAAGCTCTTGTACTGGCGAGTCAGAAGAAGAAGAACTCGATTTTTTGAATGAGCTAGAACCTCCATTTAGGACATTAGCTGAAACCTTTGTAAATTCATTGGGAACTTCCCCTGTACAAAACTCATTGAAATGAATGGATGCTCCTCTATAGCTTTAATCTTGGTAGGATTTGGGCAGAAAAACCTTCCTGTAGCTTGTGCTCATTCACTTTTGTTAACATTTTTAATTTTTTTTTAAATCTTTGGTATATTGGTGTATTTTTTAAAAAATCATAATTAGATTTTAAAAATGATTAAGGATCAGAAATTTGCTATAAAATTTGACCAAATATGTTTTAACCTTAGACAGCTAATTTGATGTCTGAAACAAAAGACTGTTCCGTTAAATAGGTGCTTATTTTTGAAATGAGACTTTAAAAAACTAAAACCTTACAATTTCAGCAACAACATTGTTTGTTACTTAAGGAACTTTGCCATTTCTGCACTAGACTGTTATAGTACTATTATTCCACTTTCAACATCCTGTGGAATTTTGGGGTTTGTAGTTTATTGAGGCCAAAGAGTTCTCTGGCTTAGAATTCTAAATGCCCCTCCCTAAACTGCAAACCCCAGGAATCCATAGGATGTTGAAACTGGAATAATAGTACTATAACAGTGTAGTGTGGAAAAGGCCATGGCCTTATTCCAGACACAGCTAGTACAGAACATAATAGCTAACTTGTTGACTGCAGCAGATTATGGCAAGTTTATAATACCTTTGCTGTCAGTGTATAAATACCTTCAGCTTCCAGCAGTTAATACCTTTGGTTGTCAATATGCTACCAGGCCAAATAGATTTTATTTGCTGCTGTAATTTAGCAAACTAGGACCAGAGTACATCATGACTGGTTTCACTTGTAGGTCTTGTCTAGTCACGGTGGTCCTAAGGGAGACATGTTTAGTAGTGCCTGATGTTCCCTTTGTCCATTCCATGGTCATGCTTTATGAAACTCTCTCCCTACTGACACAGGTATGCAGCCACAGCAGGAGTGAGCAGAGTGTAGTGCTCTAGGTATTGCTAGATTGTAAATCTGAATATTCCTTACCATTGATTTTAGCTAGGGTTCATGGGAGTTGTAGTCCAAAAGGGCCTGGAGGACTGTACTTTGCCCATTGTGACACTTTTGGACACTTCCTGAAATATGACTCTACTTATTTATTTTTTTGATCAAGTTGTATTTTATATTGAATGTTTATATTATTTGATGGATCATTGTGTTTTATGCCATACACTTCTTTGTCATTTTTATGTTATTTGTAATATGAATTTTAACTATATTGTAACAGTAGTAATAATAGTGTAATAATGTAATAATAGTGTTAGTAATAATAGAAGACAAAGATTACTGAGTAGTTAATTTAGCTTCTTTTAAAAGAAAAAAACTGATGAACTGGTACTGAAATGCATGTTAAAATTTATATCATGAATTCCTTACTCATGGCCAGGGCATAATTACATAAGCTTAGTTCCAACTGCAATGTACAATTGGCATTTATGTGTACATAACTGTACTAGATTACAATATTTAGAATGTATAGTATTATCTATGGCAATATTAAGTTATTAAAATGGAAGACAGCACTTCACTGCCAAAGAAACAAACATAAATATAAATGTGGGTAATTTATCTGTGAAACAGACTTCAGATGTACCTAGAATACTTGCACAGATGCTGGCTTCCCTGGTGGTTTTTGCATTTCTCCTCCTACAGTGAAACAAAATAATAAATAAATGGATCCTCATGTCAGGAATGCATCTGAAGTTAAGCAAATATAAGCTGCTGCCAAAGCCTGTGAAAACTGACTGCTGATTCAACAACAAATAAACATTGATGTTGACAAACAAAACTTTTTTTAAAAAAATTTGGCCCAGTAAATACGCTGGCATTAAAGGACTTTAAAAGGGGTGGGTTTTTTTTTTTGAGAACCTATTTGAGCAATAATTGTTACAATCATATGGTTAATTCCATGCCTATGATGTTTACTCCATGTGACTATATCACCCTATCACTTGTGTGAGCTTGTCAGCTCAGTTGTATCTCACACACAGCACTTCTACTTCATCAGACATCTCCTTTCTTCCATTTCTACATCTGACTGTTATCTATGAAGTAGAATCAATCAGCATATTGAAGGTACTAACTATGTTTACTGGCTTTGCAAAAGTATTCTCTTCTGGCTTGAGGAATAACATGATGACAACAGTAAGTGTCAATTGCTGGTGCTGTAATGTTTGCTTTTATATAGCCCTAATTTGGTATCTCATTTATCAAGTTGTTTCACTTGAGCATAGATCATGCGAAGGAAAAAAAAATGAACGTAAGTTAATCAAATTAACAAATAAAGTTTGGAATACAGACAGTATTATCTTCACTGTACACAGATATGCACAGACACACATACATAGGCACAGAAAACATATAGGCCAAGATCCACATGTGGAACTACGCTATGTCTCTCCTCTCACTCACCTAAACTGAAATTTTACCTGCAGGACCTGCCCTCCACAACCATTTAGTGATTGGTGGAGAATTGAGGTATCAGAGAAGCAATATACCTGTGCCCGGATGCAGAACAATGACACCATCCACAGAACAATCACCCCTGGAGCTTTCTGTAGTGGATGCTATGGTTCTCCATCCGGCTACAAACATGTCTACATTTTTTTTCTTGTAAGAAGTTTATTTTTTATATATATATATCACAATAATTCTTACAGTACATAAATGAACAAAAGTCAGAACTAAATAAAAATAAGCCAAAAAAAAAAAAAGGAAAGAAAGAAAGACAGACAGACAGACAGACAGAAGAAAGACAGATTTATACTATCTAACAAACCATCAGTCCGTTAAGTCTTTGGCTTCTTTCTTTCAAATAACTGCATAGACAAACAACCTAATGATTAAATAAATTGTGACTTAGTTTTTCATTCAGTCAAGAAGACTGAGCTCAAGGCTATTCCCCATCTCTCAAAGAAGTCCATTAAACATTTCCATTGAATTTTGAAATTATCATTAGTTTTATCTTTTAGGAACATTATTAATTTATCCAGTTCCGTAACTTCATATAACTCCATCATCCATTCCTCTATTTTAGGAATCTCTTCTCTTTTCTAATTCTTAGCATGTAAGATTCTTGCTTTTGTGATTATACATAACAAAATTTTGTTGTTTTCCCATGTACTCCTCTATCACACTAACCATATTGAGTAAGTAGAATTCCGGTTTTACTGGAAAATTCTTTTTATTATCTTGGTGATTTCCAAATGGATATTTTTCCAAAATAGTTGGGCTTTTTTACAATGTCACCAGCAGTGATAAAGGGATTCTTTTTCTAATTTGCACTTTCAGCACCTATCTTTATCTCCGTTGTAAATTTTTGCAATATTTGCTGTAGTTGCCATCTATATTACACTTTAAAATAATTCTCTTTATAAGATCAGCATAGTTGTTCTCCTCCATGCCCCAGTCATGATACTAAATGCAACAGAGATGGTGTATCTGTATACTAATATCAGGAATAAAAGTACTAACCTATTTGTCTCCCTGACATCTGTGCTTTATCATATGCGTGTTTATAAAAGCACATTCAGCCATGTGAAGCTCTACCAGCCATTTGAGGTGATATACCTTCTAGGCCCAGGTGCTCATCTGATGCAAATGGCAAGTGGATTCATCTCCCATTCCACATACAGAAGCCAATCTGGCATGAGCAACAGGGCAATGTCCTGTAATATACTTTGCTGGCTGCTGTGTTGTATGTCCAAGCATTTGCCACCTGAAATAGTTGCCTCATTCTGTGTAATGACAGGGCTGGCTGTAGTTAGTTCTGTTTTAAAGTTTGTACCTCATAAACTTTTAGTCTCTTTGATCATTCAAAATGTTTTCTTACAGAACAGTGATTACTTGATAAGCTATATGTTCTACATTTGTAGTAAGAGAACAAATATGAAAATGATTAAGCAGTGACTAATTTTTCATTCTTGACCACACTTCGTGGAACATACTTTGAAGTATATATATGCAACCAAGAGCAATACAAGATATCTAAACAATAGTATTTTAACTTCGGAAAAGTATTATTATAAACCAGAGCATGACAAAAGTATTATTATAAACCAGAGCATGACAATAAACACACATTCAAATGTAACAGATTTATATTTTGGACAATTACTGTAAAGTAAAGTGGCTTTCAGAAAGAGAATTTCAGAATGAGTTATTGGATTAAGAATTCTCAGACCAGCCATCCAAAGGGCAAATTCAGCTCACACAAAACACTTGCATTAGTCCACTGGAATGTTTTTCAGTTGATTCTTTCTGTATTCTCTCACAAGCTGATTTTGCAACTCCACTCAGTTTCAAAAGCAATTTGTCATGTGTGAAGGGAAGCTGCTCTTGGAAGAAAAACAAGACTCAAGACCCTTTGCTTTCAAAAACAGTGGAGGCTGCTGGCTCTGATGTCACTGGGTTAGTCAATCCATGCTGGTTCTAGTCTGAACTTTAAAAAAGTGATCCAAGGTTGTTGTTGTTGTGCACCTTCACACTGTTTCCAACTTAAAGCGACCCTAAGGCTAACCTATCTTGGGGTTTTCTGGGGCAGAGGATGTATGACATGCCCAAGGTCACCCAGTGGGTTTCCACGGCTGAATAAGAAATCAAACCCTAGTCTCCAGGGTTGTAGTCCAATGTTCAAACCACTACACCACACTGGCTCGTTACTGAAACCTATTCTCCAAAGTTCAGAACCTTGGATAGAGCCTTTAAAACTTGGACTGGGTCCTATCCAAGATACTAAAGTTTGGAAGATAGGTCTGAATTGGAGTGACCAACCTCCACCGCTCACAAAACCAGGTGCAGGACTCTGTACATCCTTCTTTCCCCTTGCTGCATTGCTACTTGCTTTCCCTGGCTAGTCCTGAACAACTGTGACATTGCACCCAAGCTCAACATAGGACTTAGAAGATATTAAGTGTTCTGTTGACACCTCCCTTACCTTAATAACAGGCAGATGGACAGTATTCAATAATAAAATTGAAAATGATAGGGAGCACAAGAGAACTGTTGCAGTTACAGATTGCAGAGCTCCTATATTATCAGAACCCTTCTATAGCAACTGCCTGTATATTCATTATATACTACTAGCTTGTAAATGTGCTTAAAAGGCTCACTGTGACAGGGAAAAGAACGTGCTATAAAATTAAGGTTCCAAGTTCTATATTCTTACTCAATAATAAGAACCAATAGTGTGAACAACAACTGAAGGATTTAATTTATTGTGTATAATTATTATTACAGCAAAAGGCAAGCTGTGTGTCATTCCTTTTGATGGCACAATGATTAGTAAAGGGAGAAATGAGAATTGTTCCCAGTTTCATAGTAGTGCCATATTTATTTATAATTGCTTAAACATTCATTATTTAGAAGGGCATGTCCTAAATAAAAGGGAAACTTTCAACAAAAGCTTCCCATGGGAGAAAAAAATGATTCAAAAAGAAATGCTGACCAAAACAAACACCCCCCTGATAATAAAACTGCTGTGACCTGACAATAAAAACCAAGCTTGAGAATGGTACAGATTTAATTTATTATTCAAATATCAAGAAAGTAAAAGGAATACAAAGAAAACATATACTGTGATCTCATGTGTACATTTCAAAATTATTATTAATCTGAACTGAATAATATTTATTTGAACTGTTTTTATAAAATATGAACATATGCTTTGAAAAGCCCTGTGAATCAGTATTTCAACTGTACAGCCACAGGATAATTGAAAACTTTAGTCCAGATGTTTTCAGGGAGTGATGCTTATGTTGATTAACTATTGGATGATCACAAGTAACAAATAGCATAGATATAGAGAAGGTATCATATTTTAGACAGCAAAATGGATACTTCTACATTTCATACTTTTAACTAATACATTTTGGAAAACAGTTACTCTTGCTTTAGTATACCACCATTCAATTTACTCTTGTAAATGTCTTCCTGGACAACTTTATTTTGGCCTGATGCCCCCTCTTAAGATGCTTTTGCAGACACACTGTCCTTAGGGATTTCACATAGCTATGTTAAATCTTTTCAGTTGTCATAAATTTTGCTATCTATATGTCAAGTCTCTTGGATGATTTTACACACACACACACACACACACACACACACACAGTAACAATGATTGGATAAAGATAATGGCCAACCTGTATAAAAAGTTGTCCTTTGCCATAAGAGACACAGCATAGCTCTTAAAAGTCTACATTAGTGACCACTGTGACTGCCTAGATATTGATAATTGCTCCAGAGTGATTTAAAACAGAAACCATATACAATCTGCCAATGTCACTGGGGGAACTGACTTCTCAACTATCAGCTTTGCCGTGATTAATGAAGTCATACCTCTATGTTACTAGCATGGTGGAGAACAAATTACAGCTGCTATCTTCAGTTGGAGAGTCTCATTTCTCAGAGTAATACAAGGTAATTCTACCTGCGAACATACCTTGGTAACCTTAATACATCAGTAGTGATGAAGCTCCATCCATTCCTTTGGTTTTAATGCAATGGCTACATGGTGATATTACCAAAGGTCAACTAGGAGTGATATTTGCTGACCATGTGAAAAGACTAAATCAAGACTGGGACTCACAAAGGCCCAGAATAATGTTTGAAAGGTAAGTTGGCTCAGATGGCAGTAACAATAACCTGATATCACACTCCATCAAGATAGCAATGCATTTATAACATAACCACTATTTTAAAAATTAGGAACTGATAGCAGAATCCTATCTGAATAGAATAAAATTTCTATAACTACAGAGAAAGCTAGTATGCACATCAAGAACCTTCCTGTGCCATCCCATAATACTGGGATCCTCCAAACCAGAGCTTTCCAAACTTTTCATGTTGGCGACACACTTTTTTAGACGTGCATCATTTCACGACACAGTAATTCAGTTTTACTAGCAAGACAGAGGTTAAACTAACCCCTTAAGAGATACAGACACATACATAAATCGTAATAACAAAATGTATGAGGATACAAAATATCTCAGGAAAACCTTTCATATATGTTTAAAAATATATGATTTATAAATAATAAAATACATTTCCAAGACTGCAGGCGACACACCTGCACGCTTTAGGTGACACACTAACGAGTCGTGGCACACCATTTGGAAAGCCCTGCTCTAAAGAATACAACGCCAGCAAACATCCACAGTACATCTACAGTTCTCTCTCTACATTTGTGGGTTTGACCTTTGCAAATTTGATGATTTGTGAGGAGACAGAAGAACATGAGAAGCAATGAGATTAAAGGCGAGGCCATGGGGGAGGAGCATCGCCAGCAGAGAAGGAAGGCGTGTACATGCCTCCCCGCATTCCCTTGCCCAGGTGTGGAGAAGGAAGGCACGTGCACCAGTGCAAAAGGCTAGGGAATGGGTGGGGAGCCCTAGAAAGGAATGGGAGGGAGAGCATGGGGTGAATTATTTATAGTTTTTCAACTTTCATGAGGCTTCTGCACCCCAAACCCTCACAGAAGTGGAGGGGCCACTGTAGTTCAGCAGAACAAAATATTAATCTTAACTAACGAGTTCACAAATAGTAATCATCATCATCATCATCATCATCATCATCAACGTTTATTGATTAGTCAGCTGACCATATCAACAATAAAATACATAATACATAATACAAAGATACAAATACAGAAATTACATGCACAAATAAACTCAATTCATATAAACAAATAGTCAGCAACATGCCTTGTGACTATTATTATATTCAGTTTCAAGCTGCATATAAAGCTAGTTCTGCTCCTTTAGTAACAGCATTTAGTATCTAGTGTTTTCTACTTCCTCCTTCATGGACAATATATCCTTCAGCTTGTATTTTTCATGGTTCAACAGGTTTTCCTCCTCACAGATATCCTAATCTATTAACAATCTGCTGATAAAGACTTTCTGTCATTCAGAGAACTTCTACTACATAGTTCATCCAGACCCTTGCCGACTGTTAGCAACACAACAGAAACCACACCTTATGAACTTTAGATACACAAGACCAGCCTGAAACCATACCTCTTTACCTATTTCATCAAAAAAACCACAGAACTAGTATCTTCCTTTCACACCATAATCCTTGTATATCTTATAAACACAGAGAAATCTCTGAGTGGTGTTGAATGTGATTTCACAACTTACAGTTGAGCGGATAGTCACAGGGTTGTGAGCTGTAGGTAAATATACAGAGGTCTTATTACAGTTGCAGTTTTAACCAAAAAAAAAAGAAAAAAAGAACAAAGCATTCTACCTAGCACAATGGTACAAAATACATGTAATATGTGTTTTCTAAAGCAAAGACAAAGGCTTTAAAGTTTTAGAATTACCACATTAATTTATTTTAGTACTAGCATGTTGTATTTTCAGCAACAGTTTTGTGGGCAATGTTAATAACATAACTGCCACGTTGTTGCTTTTTTTCTCTCTAACGGTTCATCATGAATATCTTTTAGAAAACTATTCAGATTATATTTGATGATGAACTTTATTTGCTCCCTCCTCCCCCAATTAGGAACCAAGGCAACTTGTTTTACAGAAAGTAAGTAAATAGCGATATATTCATGAGCCATGCTACTGCAGTCTGCTGCTAGCCGTCACTAAAGACATTTTCAGACACTGACTTTCCAAAAGGTACACTTCCATATGATCAAGAATGTATTTTTTTGCATTTCAAGACATAAACATGCATACATTCATTATAATCAACAATGCAAAAAAAATCAGAATTTGAGATTTTAACATCTCCACATAATTTGTGCAGCATTTTGTTTGTTTTTCAAAATACCCACTCTTTTG
Organism: Cyclura pinguis; assembly: GCA_030412105.1. Lineage (NCBI taxonomy): Eukaryota > Metazoa > Chordata > Lepidosauria > Squamata > Iguanidae > Cyclura > Cyclura pinguis. The sequence continues at coordinate 207,514,574 of CM059602.1, read as the reverse complement.
CCAACCAGATACACTTTTACAAATATCTCACCATGCAACTGTTTTTCTTTTGTTTCAATGAAAAACAGTTTGTATTGGAAAAAGAAATTACCATTTACTTATTTTTACTGGTTTCGTAGGTTGATCAACATTTCACCACGGTATCTACACTGCTGTTGTGTGCCTTCAAGTAGTTTCCGACTTATGATGACCTTATCACAGATTGTCTGGGGTTGAGAATGTGTGATGTGCCCAAGATCACCCAGTGGGTTTCCACAGCTGAGCGGAAAATTGAACGCTGGTCTCCAGGGTTGTAGTTCACCACTCAAATCACTACACCATGCTGGCTCTCAATATCCACATACGACACCAATAACAACAATGCAGAGGAGATAACACTACAACACTGTGTTAGGGCACTATCAGATGGTTTTCACAGAGCAAGAGAATACGCCTGTTTAGGCCATTTCTGCACTAGACTGTTCTAGTGCTATTATTCCACTTCCAACATCCTATGCAATCCTGGGGTTTGCAGTTTAGGAAGGGGCATTTAGAATTCTCACCCTGAGAGTTCTTTGGCCTCAGTAAACTACAAACCCCAGAATTCCACAGGATGTTGAAAGTGGAAAATTGCACTACAACGCAGTGCGGAAATGGCCCTAGCATATTTTACATTGGTGTGGATCATTTTTTAACACCTCTTCTCAACAAAATTATTTTCAGTAATAATCATGAAATGAAACAAATAATAATAATAATAACAATAATAATAATAAAAAATAGCAGCCAGGAAATAAATGCAGATAGTGAAACTTCTCTTTCACTGAACTTGAACATTGAACATATTCCTTTGAGGCCCCTCCCTAAACTGCAAACCCCAGTATTCCATAGGATGTTGAAGTGGAATAATAGCACTAGAACAGTCTAGTGAGGAAATGGCCTTAGACTTACCGTGAACATGCTAAGTTATAAATACAGTTACCCCTCTACATTCGATAGGGTTAGGAGTACAGGACCCTTGCAAAAGTAAAAAAATCACAAATATCAAAATGAGTGTGTGTGTCTGAGGGAAGGTGGCTGAAGCATGGTGGGGAGGGCAGACACCCAGGGTCTAAACCAGATCAGGGAAAAGAGAGGGAATGGGAGTGGGTCAACATGACCCTATATTTCCTCTCTCTCTCTCAGCCTCTCCTTCCTTGGGTGGGGGTAGCAGGAGGGGATCTGTGGTGTTCTTAGGGGGGGCAGGCAGCAGCTGGGGGAGGTGGAAGAGGCTGCACAGCCTGACTGGAGCCACCCTGGGATGAGAAATGCTGGGGGGGGGGGCGGCGCAGGGGTTGAAGAAAGTCGCACAAAGGTGGACGGCCAACTGTATCACCGATCACCCAAATGGGTCAGGGACAGCTCATACTGAACAAGTGCCGGCTGGGTAAAGCAAAACACTTCTGTTTTTCTTTCGTTCCTGAGAAAGGCGAACAAAGGAGAAGAATAGGGATTTTTTTTTTAAAGAAACAAACTTTCTGCGTAGAAAAGCAAACCTGTGCCTACCTAAGTGACTCATCCTGCTGCCTAACCCAAACTGTCTGGCTGTGGGAGGGGGAGTCAGTCCGCGAGAAGGCTGCCCTTGCAAAAAAGAAAGGGCTCCTTTGGAGCGGGGGGGGGGTCGTCGAAAGCATGCAGGGCCGGCCCGAAGACCCATCCCCGGACTGCACAGGCGACCTGGGGGTTACAGCCATTCCGCGGAGGCAACCCGGTCCGGGGCGGGCCGCCTCCTCCCTTGGCCCCTTCCCCGCCCCGGCGAGCGTCTCCCATCCCTTGTACAGTCCGTGGCGGGGCAGTTTATGAAGGGCGTGTCAGCCCCCAGCGCACCTCTCGGTCTCCCCGACGCAGAGGGGCGGGGCCGGAGCCATGGGAGTTTCCTGTTTCACTCCCTGGCCAAGAATACAGAGAGCGGGTGGGTGGGGGGGGGGCAGATTTAATTAAAAATACTGGCTCCGACGGACCGCCGCTTCTCGCAGCCTCGCCCTCTCTTCGCGCACTGCCTCGCCCTCGCTGTGAGGCAAGCCCTCCTGCGGACGGGAGGAGACGGCCAAAGCTTGGGTTGGAAAAAAAAAAGGGAGCGAGAAAACAAGGTCGCCGCCTCCTGCTGCTCAGCCACTCGCACCGCCGCCACCTTTGCAGTCGCTGCTGCCCAGCCGGGAGGGGAGACTCTCCGCCTCACCTGGTCGCCTTCGCCAGCTCGCCCGGGCGGCCCCGCTCTGCCGCGGTTCCCGCCGAGCCCCTTTCACTCCCCCCGCTCCTATCCCCCGTCTGAAACATGGCCCCGGCTCCAAGAGTCCGGCACGGGGGCGGCCTCGCTTTCCGGCTCCTCGTCGGCCTCCTGGTGAGTAGGTGCCTCAGCGCTGGGGACGGGGTAGCGGGCGCCTCTGGCCGGGCGGGAGAGAACGGCGGGAGGGCGAGGCGCCGAAAGAAGCTCCGGAAAGTTACGAGAGCCTGAGAACTTGGGAGGGGAACCGCCCTCCCCACCCTTGGAAGGCTTGTGTGGCCGTGTGGAGCCGGTCCTGGACCAAGCTGTGCGGGAGCGAAGGTCGCGGGCTCGGGAACGCCGGGAGAGCCGGCCTCCCTCTTGGCGGAGGGGAAGCGCTGCGGCCGCGCGTTCCCACCTTCGCGGGCGGCTCTTTTGAAGATTTTCGCTTTTCGTTTGCCGAAATGAAGGAGTCGCGATTCCCCGCGCGCGGAGAACAGATATCGTGTTGTTGTTTTGAAAATCCTTGCACGTGTGCAAACTTTTCTTTTCTTTTTGCTGGAAAGAATTACTCTCCCCTCCTTTCCCTCCAAGGCGGTGTGGTTGGGGGTCCATTTTCTTTTTCACGTGGTTCGTGAGTGGAAGCGTCTCAGCTACACGCAGCCTTGACATTCGGTCTGAGGTGCAAGTGATTTTTTTAAAGGAGAACATAAGACATTTACACGCGTTATGCCCTCGCATGAGTTGTGGTGGCCCCCGGACTCAGCGTTCTTGGCTCGTTGGTGTGTGTCCGTTTGCCTCCCCTGAGCGTCCCAAAGCTCGAACTAGGGGCTTTCCGCACTCCACTGCTATAGTGCTATTATTCCACTTTCAACATGCCATAGAATCCTGGGGTTTGCAGTTTAGGGAGGGGCCTTTGGAATTCCCAGCCAGAGAACTCTTTGGCTTCCGTAAATTATAAACCCCAGAATTCCACAGGATGTTGAAAGTGGAATAATAACACTGTAACAGTTTAGTGCGGAAAGGGCCTGGGTGTTCATTGAATACGCAACGCTTACTTAAAAATTGTTCTGTTTTCGTTTCTCCCACACACAAGAGCCCCCTTTGCTTAGGAGAAGGAACAGAGGGGGGAGAAAATACGCCCAAAGTAAACTCTGAAAATATTCGAGGTTGTTTAATAGCAAGGATGATTCTCATTAGAGGTGCATTTGGCTGGCTTTGGAAGAGAGGCTGTGCGTTCCTACTCGGAAGTCAGGCTCAAACGGCCCCTTAGCTGCTGCCCAAGGCCCTGGCTATTCTTTCCCCCAGATTAGCTGCTGTTGTTGCCGAGACCCGGGGACTCAGATGAGGAATAGCAATCTCTTTTTCCTTTCCTTGACCCGTAACAAAAGGAGAGGAAGGGAAGGGAAGGGCTCTCCCTTCCCCAGGTCGTCTTCTGATTCCGTGAAAAGCAAGATAAAGCACTTTAGCTGACCTAAGGTGTGTTCCTCCGTAATTGCAACATGAAAAGAAGAAACAAAGAAGAAGAAATAAAGAAGGCGAATGTGTGTCCAGGACAGAATCTAGCAGTACCTTTGACTTTAATTGGTTTATTTTAGGATGAGGTTTTGTAAGAGTCCACTTCTTCAGATGCGCTTCTGCAGATTCTTTAGTGCATCTGAAGAAATAAATTGAAAGCTACAAAAGCTCATGCTAAAACAAACCATTTAGTTTCAAAGGTGTTGCTGGATCTTCCCTTCTATTTTCTGTTCCTTGTTATGCTGAAACAGACTAACACAGCAGTCCCTTTGAATTCAACCTTACGAGTTTCCAGAGATGAATGTTGTATAGTTTTACATTGGCATAAGGAATATACTTTGCTTTTAGGGTCTGTGATGCTATGGGATAATGTGGGACAATAGATTAAAATAGCCAACACTCCTTGAAATAAGTTTTCTGCCATGTTCCACTTAGTTTCATTGATCTGTTTGCCCCCACCCCCAACGTAGTATCCTCCTGCTCTTTTAATGGAAATATCCTGACTTGGAATTGGTTGCATAGGGCATCAGCAAGATTATTTATTTTTGTGCACGCTCAGTATTAGAGCCAGCAAGAGATTTGCTTGAAATAGCTGGAAGTTGAAGTGGGGCAAGGCCAAGCTCCAGATGGAAGAATAGCCTTTGTTCTTGCTTTATTCTTGTACTGAATTTATAGCTATTTGCTATTAGAAAATTACTGTTTACTGGTCAAAGGTTTTTGTTTAACAATAAGCTTATAAATGAATGTGTGATTTATAAGTGAATGTGTGATAAATCTAGTGTGCTAATATGTTGTATGGTGAAATATGTTTGTTTTAACCTTTAGATGAGCCCTTGATATCATTTCTTATTTCTAAAGTTAATTGCATCTTCCTCTCACATGCAAAAGCACTAATTTTATAGTAAAGACTTTATAGTAAAAAGCAGCAACTTATGTAAGAAAGAAAAGCATATATAAATCAAATCTTTGTCAGGTATTTATTGTTAAGATGAAAGGAAAAAAAAGTTTTTTTTAATTAGCCAGCACTTTAAATACACCCTTAAATACTGTTAAATGCTTTTGGAAACAACATCTGTTGCTTATGGTCACCAGTGTGTACATTCATATAATATCTTCATAATTCTGTGGTGACTATGGGATGCTGTTTATCAGTTCCATTCCAGTAAACATCATTTTCAGGAAGGCAGAAGCTGAAATACTTGATGCTTCTGTGATTTTATTAAGTATTATAAAAAAGCCTCCAAATTCTGTAGTATCCTGCAGGGGTCCAAGTTTTGTTTTAAAACAGTGCTTAGTTATTTTATTTCCAACTATTTTATGTATGTATATGTAAATTTGAGTTCTTTTCTTTATTCTGGATAATAGAGATAGGCCAATTTACTTCTGAAAAATTCTAGATGGCCCCTGTTAAAAGAAATATGCCTTATTTTGGGGAAAAACACCCCTTTAAATTTGTGTTCCTTATAACCTCATGAAATGTAGTAGGATTCTTTTTTTTGAAAAAAAAAAAGAGCCATGACACTTTATATGACAACTCTAAATCCAATACCCTAATATATATTTTTATAATGAACAAGCATCTAATATTGTTTATAATGAACAAGCACCTAATAAACTGCAATAGTATTTTTAAATTGAGTTTACCATGTCAGTTTTGAAAAGTAATGAGTACATCTCTTTTTTGTTTAAGTTTATTTGTATAATTATATATTAGTAATTATACAGTCACATTGTAATCTGTGAATTGTTTCAAATAAAGCAATGTGGGACTGCAGGTTTATTCTATTACTGTTGGGTGGGCAGCCCAGTCTGTTGGCTCATGCAAGCGCATGACTGCTATTTTGCTTTTCATTCAGCTACATTTTTAAGTGGGCTTTTAAACATAATAAGTCCAAGCATGCCAAGTAGATAAGATTTCTCTTCCTAATGGCAAAGTAATTTACATTCCCTTTATCTTTAAAATAATAATACAGCTGTTTATTGACATCTACACCTAATAAGACCCTCATACCTCCACCCAGCAAACATCAAAACTATGTTGTGAAAATGACAGTGAAACACTAGGCTTGTGAAAATGGCCAGATGAATTTTATTGGAGAATAATCTGAAGTATGTCTTGAAGTCAATTCTTGTTTGAACTGTCAAAATATACTCACTTTAAAGAATTGAAAATGCATGTATGAAATGCTTTGACTAATTTCATGATGCCAATTATGGTGCAATAGATTGTGCTGACTGTGTAAGTAACCCATCTCAGTGAACTTAATGTATTTCATGGATTAAAAATTGAGAATATTTCAGTCATTCAGAGACAAAAAATGTTTAACAGTGCAGTTCTGTACATCACTACACAGAAGCAAGCCACAGTATGTCCAGTGGAAATGATTTTTAGGTAAATCATTTCTACAGAATTGCATCTATAATTATGAAGGTTGTGGTAATGAGATGATGATGATGGGTTGTTATGCACTCTTTTAAGCTGTAGCAAATTCCTGTTTACTTTCGTTACATGAGAGTAAAGCTTCGTGAATTTCTTGCCAACATGATGCTTTAGGTGGAATTCTTTCTACCAGGAAACTTGTTGATGCATGTAGACCTCCAGCTTTGATTTTGTAAGCTGCAATAGCAGCAGTTTAATTCCCAAGAGGGTAGATTTATTTATTTATTTATTGTAAATGTGATGAACGGATATCTACTTTTATCTTTAGCATATCTTGCTACTGATAGTGTTCTGTGTGGTAGACCAGCTGCATTCAGTACTATATACTATATGTATGCATTGGTGACACCAAACTGCAGTTACTGTGTATAGTTGTGTGTTACATGCCTTTCTTGGCACTGTACTGTGGATTCCAGTACAACTTTTTTTATTTTGACAGTGGTGCAGTCCAAAGAAACTTAAGAGTTGGCTCTAGACACAATCGTACATAGAGGAGAGCCATTGAAATCAATGGGAAAATCTGTTTATAAGTACTTTAAAATGCATTAACCCCAGAGGGCCTGCTCTCAGCATGAAATACTGTAGAATGAATCCAAACTAGTGGCATTTAAATCAGAGGTGGGACTCAGGTAGCCTTCTGGATCTTGCAGATCCCAACAGTCCTGACCAATATAGCCAGTGGTGAGGAATGCTGGGAGTTGTATTCTGGTGACATCTGGAGGGCTGCACAGTTCTCACCTCTGAGTTAGTCTGTTCTATTTCATAAAAAGATAAGTAGAATCATGTTCTTAAAAATGCACAATTTTCCACTTAAAGGATTGATCGACATATCCCAATTCGTACTTTCTCATAACAAGGTACTTTAAAAAAAAATGAAACATGTTATTAGGTATAGTTCTTTTATTTTAACAAGAAAAGATTTCAGAAGATGTTAGGTACTTCCTATCTCTAGATGGACAAATGAACTCTACAGGTAAAATACTGAGTTAAAGTATTTGTTTTAGCGTAGAACTGGAAAACTTAAGCTCTGAAGCCCTGTTCTTGATGATTCATTGGCCATATAAGGCTTTGGGTATTTACATTTGCTAAGCTACCTTCAAAATGGAAAAAAAGTTTCCTATATTAAGTATTTATACTGTGAATATAATAAAACATGCTAGTGGCAGTTACAATGAGATTTTTAAGCAGGATCCCTATGCATCATGGATAGGATCAGTCCTTTTGAACTCAGTGGGATTCTTGTTAAGACTTAGGTTTGAATAGACATTTGTAGGATTGTACTGGTAGTTAATGGCACTTGCCTGCCTTGCTGCCTTAAACTACCACTGGTAGTTTAAGGCAGCAAGCAAGACTTAAAACTGTGTTCTGTTCCTGAAATCTTTAATTCTGGAAATTGGGTTAATTGTAATAGGGCTATACTAACTGCAATACTGGTTATTGTTTCTGTGAGAGACTCTCTCCAATATACCATGCTGAATATGTTGTAGTATAATACTAAAACCATTTTAATGGAATTTAAAATATAATGCAGTTAACAGATTTTGCTACATTTTACTATTTATATTCCACAGTTCAGCTACATGGACCAAGATGTTAGCTTAGATGCCATGAATTAAACTCTTATAAGTTTCCTGCTGAGAGCTTTTAGCTTGTGCTATGTGGAAAGGAGTCTTGAATTGACATGATGTGGTGAATTACTGCTCCTGTGCTCAGTGGAAGGAAGACTAGGAAGAAGAAGGTTCAACTTTTTTCCCCTTGAGGTGTACATAATGACTTTCTCCAAAACTAAGATTCCACAGAGTGGTTGCAGTATGTTTATTTTAGCTGGCCCCTCCCGAAACTACAAACCCCAGGATTCCATAGGATGTTGAAAATGGAATAATAGCGCTATAACAGTCTAGTGCAGAAATGGCCTCAGAGGAATCCTGTACTGGTCAGATGAAATCGCCACTTGAAAATATGCTCGAAGATTTATTGTTGTTATGTATTGTCAAGTTAGATTTGACTTATGGTACTCCTATGAACAAGAAGCTTCCAAGAGACCGTATTGCACTATTATTACTTCTTGCAAACTTTGGAGCATTGGCTTACTTGAGTGAGTCAATCCACCTTTCAGTGTTGTCCTATTGCCTTTGACATACTCAAAAGATAAATCACACAATACCTTACTTTATTAGCTCCAGTGATGCAAGGACTGCTGGTGTCAAGACAAGAGAGAAAGATAGTTATTGAAAACATTGTCCTGTAGGGAAGGTGTCTGCTACTCATGGTTTTCAGGATGCTGAAGAAATTGTTATTTCACAGATCCATCCTATGTTTGCCAACAGACACTGTGATGCACCCACCATTAAAGCCAGCTTTGATAATTGGAATTCACCTGGTATGTGGCCTTAAGGTTTGTGATTTAGCATAGCTGTTTGCAGCTTATCTTATTTTCCTTCAAAATCACTTCTAACTGGTGCACAAGAGTGTTAAAGCAGAACTAGTTTTTCATATAGAAATAAACAACTAATGGGGGCCTTGTGTTCAATGGCGTTAGTATTCTGTTTTGGAATGACAGCTCATAGTCATTCCATTGACTGTATTTTTGCAGGTAACAGCAGCCATGGTTGCCTCCCTGATCTAATCACTCTTTATTCTGTTGATATTCTTCCAAGAGAATGTGTTGAAAGAACATCACTGGAAAACCTGCTAGAGTAGTTTTAATGTCTGGTTTTGCTCCTTGTTTAATGAAATGTTCATCCTTGATTTAGAGCAAATGTAGAAATCATGTGGCCTTCCAGTTCTTATTGGACTGTAACTCCCACCATTCCTCACTATTTTCTATTTTGGCAAGGGCTCTTTGTTCGACAGCAACTAGAGGTCTGCATAATTCCCATACACCTGATTTGGAGGATCAAGTTGATTCCACTGAAAGAGTACGGTAGCTGGATTTACCAAGTTACAGAAAACCCACTATTTGGAGTTATCAGTGTCAGTAACCTCAAAGCTGTTTTGAGTAAAATTCCTAATTTCTGAGTGCTGTGCATCTTGTCTGACACCCCTCAGATATCATTATGGAAAATTTTATAGTCCCTACTATGTATGTCAGTCTTAATTACCAAGCTGAATTCTTGCTTGTCAAACTTAGTACAGAAGCTTTCCCAATGTCTGTTTCTCTTGTTGACCACAGTCAAACTATTTAATGTTCACAATAAGCATGGCACCATACTTGTCTGATGACATGGCTGGAGGAGCAGATCATTTCATTATGAAATGCCCCAAGACGTGCTTGATCTTCTGCTGACTCTTTGCAAATGGATCTGGTATGGTGAGATGTTTGTAGATTTGTTGCAAAGTGTTGTCATAATATTTCCTTTGAAGTGTGGAATTAGATTTAAGTTGTTTCGGCATGTAGTGCTTCTGAAATGAATGATCAGTGCTCTCCTTGTCTGATGCCCTGAATATGAAAACCTGTAACAAATACACAATTCATTTCTAATAGCAGCATTGATCACCTAAAATAGTTGGAAGCTGTTTCACAAAGTCTTGCTGAGGCTAGAACATTAAGTTAAAGGAAAAAAAAAAACTTTGGAAAGGCTTGTAGAGTACTGGATCTTCACAGACCATCATAATTTTGGACGAAAATACAATTAGCACAGATAACTTTTGAAAAACTGTACATTCCATGTCCATAGTTCTCTTCAGGCATTTAAAAATGGAACTATGGAGCAGAGATGGGGCCATCTTCTCCACCCTGTCATCCCATATTCATGAAGTGAACTGTAATCATATTCAGCTGCATGCAGTTTTTCCCCCCAAAGCACGTTAACTATAGTTACAATAACAATACAATATAGCTAACAGTTACAATAGCAGTTATAATAGGTTCTGCCTATTCCATTTTTTAAAAAAATCAAGGAGAATATTGCTCCTAAGTATAGCATGCTCAATATGATCCTTTTCTTAGTAAACATATACGATACTGTGGTATCACTACCATTTGCAGAATACATCTGCCTGTAGGTAGAGGATCTCCAGATGAGTTGTATATCTCACCTTCCAGTATGGGTCTTTATGAAAAAACAAGTGAAGCAAGTTATCTTATATGTATTTGCATCAGTAGATTATATATTTTCTCAACCAAAATAGTCTGTATGCTGAACATGTGGCTTGCTTCCTGATTTTCAACTGAAATTGGGTCAGACATCTAGACATTGGCCAGCACCCAGAAGTAAGTTAGAACTTCACATGGTGAGAATACGAAGGTGGCTGTGTATTTGACTAAATGTGGCTATAACATCCCCTTCAGAGTCAGTGCATGAAGGTCTAACTCCATTCTAGGTGCTTGCAGATGAAGGTTATATGCTGCTTATACCTCCATCTCCAGTTTTAGCCATATGTGTACTTAGGATAATGCCTAAACAGAGCTTCCATTTTGGGGGAGGGGCTTCATGCTGAACAAAAATGTATATTCTCACCAGTTGTTAATCATATAAAGACACTTAAAGCATTATATTATATTTGTATCTCTTTTTTATAATTATGTACATATAAAATACCTAGGATCTAATGATAATTCTTTTATTCCAGATACTTCCTGTAGTTTGTGAGGCTTGCAAGAAAGTGACTTTTAATGTGCCTGCCAAAATAGAAGCAATGACCTTAATTGGCAGAGGTAAGAAACTTGTAAATATAATCACAATTGCTTCTCATTTACATAAGTGTAAATATAATCACAAGTGCCACAAGTGATATTATTTATTTTGTTCGCTATGCTGGTTTTCCCTTGCAAGCCAGTGCATTTTTTTTTAAAGTATGCCCTATTGTGTTGAGTGAGGCTTACACCTATTTAAGCTTGAGGTCTAGTGTTGTAATCCTAAACACACCCAGTAGGGTAAAGGATCAACTAACCATAGCAGATTATTCTTTTCTGAGTAAATATGCAGGAGATTATGCTCTTAGAATGAGGATATAATTTTATGCCAGTACTGATTCTGAAGAAAGTCCATGTATGAACAAGTCAGTAGAAACTATCAGAATTACCAGAAATGATTTAAAAAAAAATCCAGATACTTGCCTTTATTTGTAGAAAGACCTATTTATTTATTTGCTTTTAGATTTGTAGTTTTTCCTATCATGAAGACTCAGGGTGTATAGGTACCAGACTAATAAGTTGTCTTTGAAAAATGATGAACTCTACTTGTTCAAAGCAGCATAACAACTACTGAGTATGTAAAAATAAAAGTGTGAAGATGAAAATCTTCAGTGTATGATCCCACCCTAAAATGTGCTGCATTACTGAATACATTTTCAGAAGTAGGAGCAGATGTGGTATCACAAATTACGCAGAGATTTTATTCTTGTACATACAGAAAATGTTAGTGATACTAGAAATTCTTTGCCACACTGTGTTTTTACTTTCCTTTTTACAATTCTTTTTCCAGTAAATCTCATGCAGTGTCTGAGGACTGCAGACTTGATCACTTCAAGTGACCCTGACTTCTTAGTTCTAGAAGATGGTTCTTTGTATACAAGAAATGCTGTTTCTCTATCTTCAGAGAAGAAAACTTTTACTGTATTACTTCAGGACTTGCAAGATAATCAACAAAAGAAAATACATGTCAACTTGCTGTCACATCCCAAAATGGTACATGTTGTTTATATTAAGACTGTGTGCATGTTTGTGACACACACACACACACATGCACATACACACAGAGGGAAATAACATTTCAGTTACCTTCCTCAACAGACAACCTTAGATGCTAAGAAATGTCATGGCTACTGAAATTTGCATGGTAGTTTTTGCTTTTCTCCTTCATATTCAAAATTATTTATATCCTAGTTTAAAGCCAACCTGCAATGTGTGAATTGTGGGACATTTGTGATACCTGTGAGAATTCCAGTATATTTATGGGTATAAAAATATGCATTGTCCATAGCAGTGTTTGTATGTGTCATCCATGCAGACACTGCGTTCACATACAGGAATTCCCATGTGCCCTTAACAGAAGGAATTTTAATTTCCTCCAGATGGAATTAAACAATTGATAGCCACAGTGTGTCACTCCTGTTTATTTGCATTCTAATTTTGTCTTTAAAAAAAAGCAAAGAATGGGATATTAAAAAATTGCATTATGTGAGTTATGCATTCTTTTTGGATCCCAGTAAGAATGCCATTGTATTGTATTGCTGTTATGTGCCTTCAAGTTGCTTTTGACCTATGGTGACCTATAAGGGGTCTTTTTAGGTTGGGGGAGGAGATTTGTTCAGAGGGGTTTGGCTTTGCCTACCACTACACCATGCTGGCTCTTTGTATAATGTTTAAAATAGTGTTTGTATTGTTTGCGTGTGTACAGTTAAGAGTGTTCTACTGAAACACATGAACAACACAGAATGGAAAGGAAGTAAAATAAAATTATATGAAATGAAATAAAATAGCTGAGGGCAATTGGGGTTAGAAAATACTGCACGCTTCATACAATGCATTTTTTTAAAATATCTATCTGGCAAGAAAAAAGAAAAAAATAAAGAAGCAAGGGGAAAAAGAAATAGAGAAGCAAGAAAAAAAGAAAAAAAAACAAGAAAAAAAGCAGTGAAATTACATTGTTTAGGACAAGAAAGTATCCCAGTGGCAAAAGTGAATAGTTTTGCTGCGACATTTGTTTACTCCCAGCAATGTTTTGTTTTATTTTGTCTTGAGGGTAGGTGGCGGTGATGGTAACTGTGTTTAGCAAGTAGCTGAAATATGAGCATGTTGTTTGCCACTGTGCAGGTAATAATGTTACAGAATGCCTCCATTGCCAGATTAGTTTCTGTGTAGTTTCTCCAATAAAAGTTCCTTTTCTGGTGCATGAAGGTTAAACCTGTTTCGTCCCATGAATTTCAGAAGAGTCTGATTGGAGCACCAGCTTACATGCCTTTGAATCCTCTCAGTAAAAATACAGGTATACCTCAGTTAATAAAGTAGATGTGTCCCAGTAGGCATGGATCCCTACAGCACCATAAATAAATAAATATTAAAAAAATCTAAAAAAATGTTGAAGATGGTTCAGCAAATTTTTTTTATTTAGAAGTAACTATATGCACATGTGAAATGAAACAACCAGGTCAGGAAAGCCTTGCATAAGTAAACAAAAACGTTTTGAATCTTCTAGAAACCACTTGAAAACTTCTTCCGCAGTGGATCCAGGAATGATTTTTTCCTTTCACCACTTCCACTTTTCTGATGATTTCCATTTTAGTGGCCAAACATATAGAGCTATGCTAGTCTGATTTTCCCTTTTCTCTCTGTTTTGCTGTTCATGCATGCTGAGTAAGGGATTGTGAAAGCAGCTGCTGTTTATCTTGTCTGTTATATGCAGGCACACATAGCCACAGTAAGATTGGGAAGAGAAGAATCCCGTTCTTTCATAGCTCAAGCTTTATTGCTTTATTTGCTATAGACACATTGGTGCAACCTGGCACCAGCGTCTGTATTTTCCTAACCCTCCTTCACCACCTTCCAATGTTTGTACTGCTAAAAGGCTTCTAGCTTGACAGAGGAAAAGGAGGAAAGGGGGGCTAGGCAGGTGTAAAAAGACTGAAAAAGGGAACTTCTTTTTCAAAGGCTTCGTTAACTGAGGTATACCTTTATGTTTGAGAAGGGAAAACAGGAAAAAGTAACCAAACGAAGTAAAGAATTTATTGCTAATATTTCTTTTTTTTATTTCTCTCTGTGAAATCTAGTCACACAAAACAAAAGACACTGTTTTGAGGCGAAGTAAACGAAGATGGGCGCCTGTCCCTACTACCATCATGGAGAATGCACTGGGACCATACCCAATGCAAATTCAGCAGGTACATTTTTATGAGGCAGGCAGATTATGCTGAAAGTTCTTTCCTATTTTTACCTGTTGAAAGCATATTCCAAGGTAGTTAGAAGAAAAATTGTGTAAGTTATTATGTTATACAAATAATGGTGGTTTCTTAAGGGCTTTTGACACATAATAATAGTCCACTGTGCAATGACTTATGTGTTGTATTGGCAACATTTGTTTTATGTAGCCCAGAGGGGATCATTAGTCATTTGTATAGCCCAAAGGGGATCTTAGACTGGGCATACAGCTTCGTTACCTTTCTATTGAAGACTGGGAAGTAGACTTACATTAGACTAGCTTTTTTCATTGGGTCACAAGCCATTTGGTGCATTATGATTTTATAAGATTTCTGCAATCCAACAACTTAACAATTGCTTAGTTTTTCCGTATTGGGCAGCCATGAAACACAAGGGGTCACTATCAAATATGTCTCAGAAAGTGATTTATTGAAAGTAAGTGTAGATGCCTTTGTGTTGGTTTCTGTCCTTTGAGGCTTATTAATTTGATGGTTGCAGTAAGTTTTCAGTAATTTTGTTAGCCTGTTTGCTAAGGAAGAATAAGGTTAAGACAATATATTAGATTGATTTACTCAATTCTCAGGAGGAAACACAAGTGAAGTAGATACAGAGATAGTCTGGCTCTTGCTTTAACTTTCCTATCACTATAGTCTTAAGTAAGAACAGTACAACTGGATTATAATCTAGTCCAAGTAATGGTAAAAGAATATGTCTAGACTCCCTAGTGACACAGAAGAATGAAAAGATAATGATATAAATCATTTTAGCATTGTTACATCTGAGCAAATTTACATCTAATCAGGAAAACATGACAGCACTGCCAGGTTGCACTTTGTTGCTTCATGTGCCATGTGCAAGTAAAATACTAGCATATCGAAATCACTGATTCATGCTGTTCTGAGCCAAGGTTGTAACAAATCCTTGCTTACTATCCACAGTGTTAATTTTCTTATTCGTAAATATTGTAATACAACAGAACAGGGTATCTTGCAATAGGAAGAATGGGATTTTCAGCTGTCTGCTGTACATGTGCATCCAAGTATCTCTAAAAAGCGCTGAAAGAGTTTTAAAATAGAGGAATACTGCTACCAAGAAAGTACAAGTAAATGTGTTGTAGATACGTGGTAAATATTTGCTCTGCTGCAGTCCTCATTGACATTTAATGGAGGGTAGACAGTAGGACTTGCATGTGCAGAGTACACCAACAGTATCTTTCCTGTTCTTTTCTGTATGTGGATGATGGCTGTGGAAGATGGGATTGTTGCCCAGGACATTTAGAAGACACCAGTTTGTGTAAGCCTGGACTAGAAAGTCACTTTTGCCAGACAAAACAGTCCTAATCAGAAATTATCTCTGTTAAAGCAAAGAGGGTTTGCTTGCAATAAGCGTGCTTATGTTCATAGCCTAAATAATGTACAGTATTCATAATTTCTCTAAATTATTTACTATGAAGAATTTTAAGTGTCCTGATATTTTCCATGTTCTATAGTGTAGAGTGTGGTCTAATTTTGATGCCAGAAAATTGGAGTTATACTTCCATTCTCAGACTGTAAAGTGACACTGGTTTTCTTTTTATATAGCTGTCTTCTGATACAGCCCAAAGGTACAACATCACATATTCTATAAGTGGTCCTGGTGTTGACCAGCCACCACTAAATTACTTCTATATTGAGGCAGAAACTGGAAATCTTTTTGTTACCCGCCCAATAGATCGGGAAGAATACCCAGAATTTCAGGTATAAATACTAATTTTGTCATTTTTTTTAAAAAAGTATAACGTGCAGTCAGTGAAATTATTATAGCAATTTCTTTTCATTAATCATGAATAAAACACCAGGTTAAAGGTATTTAATGATGTTTTTTAAATCTAGAATGCATGTATTGGGACAGTAGGATCTGTCTCCCTTGTGGCTGTCCTGTTAATGCTGACCTCTGTTTCCCTTGAAGTAGTTAATAAAATGTTGTCTGATGGGTAAAATTGCTAATGATATATGATTTTTACAGTGAAAAAATTATTCAGTAAATTAATTTAATGTTTTATACTGCTGAAACACAGAAATATGCTAAGAATTTTAAATGCATGCAAGAAAGATAAATCTAGTTAGTTTGGGAACTAATTCAGTGAAATTAAATGTTCTCATGGTATTAGTTGATAAATTATCAAAGAAAACCAACTACCTTAACATAGGCAGCAATGTAAATGCTTCTTTTCTTCCCTACAGATAGTTTGCTATGCCAGGACAGCGGATGGCTATACTCCAGAGATACCACTTGTACATATAATTCGAATAGAGGATGATAATGACAACCCCCCACTTTTTAATCCAGATACCCAAATTTTTATTATTTCTGAAAACAGTAGAATTGGTAAGCAGATAAGTATTTGAAAACATCATTTCAGTTAGTGTTATTCAGTGTCAAGAACATGTTTGGTAGGTGAGCTTAAGCCAATCTAAGGTAATGCACTTTTTTTTTAGTGTGTAGTGTTGAGTTTTTAAAGTCTCAACAGCCTTTTCCTGTGAGAAGGGGCAGGTTAGAATTCAACAGATACAATGGGACTAGCTACATAGCTCTGTTAAGGATGGATGGTAGGGATGTACCTTGCGTGAAGCATACATCTGGTGAGAATATCCGCACCTAGGAAATATTCAGACTCTCTTGATATCCAAGGCAGCTGTGGTCTGAGGTGACCAAACAAGACTGGCTCCAAGGCTTTGGAACTACCTTGGATCATTGACCATTAAAAATGCTCAAAATGTTTTATCCCACTTGGTTACCTTTTTCAGTGATTCAAAGCTCTGCACGAATGAAAGATGTGAATCAGAGGGAAGGGGTGCAGTAGAGAAAGTGCATGTGTAGTTTGGTGACTGATTGCTTCAGCTTCCAGGGAATGATGTTAACAATGATTTCTTTTTTCACTTCAAGCTCCAAGTGAAGCTTTGGAGAAAGACTTTGATACACTTATATTAATTACTTTCCCGAGAGAATGTCCCACTGAACTTAGGGGATTTACTTCTGGGTGGAGATTGATGGGCTTTTACTGTTTGTGCAAATTGAGTTACAACCCACTTTTACCTTCAAATATTGTCTTAAGCTTCAAAATTGTTTCTTTTTTGAAAAAAATCCATGACTCCTGAAAAACTGTTAGTCATTTGCCAAGTTTGCATGTGATCAAGTAATGACAGAAACAAGTTGCAGCAAGCCTCAGACTCACAAGCTACCCTTTTTGCCACCCACCTGGCTGGAAGGAGAACCTCAGAAACTTTTCTTTATTTAACTATAGCTTGCCACATCATCTGGATTTCAAATTGTAGTTATGATTAATTAATGATTAGGATAAAGAAGATGGCTACAGTAACAGTGTTCTTGAAATAGGCTTCAAAATAGATTGTTCACCATAGTTTATTGATCTGTGCAATCTAGAATAGTATAGTTTAGTAAAAGTAGAAGTGAAAGGTTTCCAAGTCCTCCCTTCTGCATGTGAGTGGAGGAGGTGGTGGGAAGCCTAGGAGCCAAGGCTCATAGTGGTTTATTCCAGCTCATGTGCATGGTGTTAACCATATTTCAGTATGACATGCAAACTGTTAAATGTTCAAAAGAAATGTATCCTCAGCAAGAAAAGCTGCACAGAGAACTTTGTGGCTGTATATAATGAGTGTTGACTGATGAATAATAAACAATAATGAATAATAAACTTTATTATTTGTTATTTTGTGTACAGACATACCTCAGCTAACAAAGCCTCTTACAAAGAGCTCCTTTTTACAAAGTCTTTTGCTGCCCATCTTTTTTCCTCCCTGTCTTCTGTCTAGCTGGAAGGTTTTGTTAGCATTAGCTTTGGGAGACTGGTGATGGACTGGAGAAACACAGAAATTCAATTGCGAGGTTGCAGCAGCACATCTGCAGTTCAGTAGTGCAATAAACCTTGAACTGGGAAAAGGATACTTTTCAGCCAGTCCTAATCTGGCTGGCTGTACCTGCCTATAACAGGCAAAGTAAAAGCAGCTGCCTCTAGAATCCTTCAGTGAGCATGAATGAACAGCAAGAGAAAGAAGTAGGGAAAGTGGATTTTCCTGCCTCACCAGTTACTCCCAGCATGTTAAAAAAAAAAAAAGCATAGATCTATGGATTTGGCTGCCAAAATGAAAATGAGAAGAAAAGTGGAGGCTAGTGAAGGAAATAGTCATCTCTGAATGCGTTTTGGAAAAAAAACTTCTAAGTGATTTGTAGAAGGTTCGAAATGGTTTTGTTTACTTATTCAAGGTTTACCTGACCTGCATAATCTTAGTTTTGGATAAAAACTTTGATGAAACTTATTGAACTGCTTTTCCTTTTTTTATGAAATAAGAACCTGTCCTTGCTCTTTCCATGTTATTTCTACATTTGGTTCCAAATTTTCTGTTAAAGAAGTAATGTCCCAGGAACACATCTACTTTGTTGACTGAGGTGTACCTGTATTCACTAATTTTCTGCTCCCTAAGCATAACTGGGTGCAAGTGGCTCTGAAAACAGAGATTTATGCATTAGTCTAGAAGTATCAAAATGTAATCTTTAATGTTAAGCCTAAATTATTTTTTCTCCCTCTGGACTGTCAGAAAAATAGTACACTATCTATCAATTTTAGTGGTTTGTTTTGTTAGCAATCTATGATATTGTAGCTATATTATAGATAAATTTAATTAACTGAATGCTCTGAATTTCTAAACAATGTTAATGGTGCAAGATATTATGCCCACTGCACTACTCTTGCTTACCTTATTAGGGGGTCAACCTGTATTTTCAGCCCTAGAAAAATGTGAAGAGATAGCATATTAGTAGTATGTTGTGGTTATGACCATAGCTTTTCTAAGGCCGTAGAAAACAGTTGTACATTGGTTTTTATTTAGTTATTCTCGGCGTTCTCTGTCAAGCTATAAGTGTAATTTTTGAGCAATATGTTATACTGGGATGTTAAAAATGCAACACTGATCATTTGCGTATACAGGTACTGTCATAGGACAGATGACTGCAACAGACAGAGATGAACCGGATACGCTGCACACTAAAGTGAAATACAGAATTGTGGGTCAAAATCCTGCACCATTGCGAGGCAGCAGTACATTTAATATAAATCAGGATTCAGGTTCTATTACTTTGGCATCTGCAACCATGGACAGAGAGGTAATTTCTCATGGAAGTGTAATGTTGGTGGCTTCTCCTTATTGTTGAGCATTGGAGCTATCAGGCCCTTTGAAGTTCATATGTTTTTCCATATGAACCTGCCTAGGTTGGATATTTGCCTTTGCTTGCAGATTTTCCAGAAAGGTGCGTACAAGCCAAAAGAGTCCAGTGGGAAGGAAGGGAAACGGCCATGACTTTAATCAACAGGGAAGAAGTGGAGGGGTTATTTCTGTCCTCATATTATTTTTTCAGGAGACAGAAATAAGCATTGTTTTTTTTTTCTTAGCAAAAATCAGACTCTTGAAGGGGGGCTACTTGACCTTTTCTATGCAGGGAATGCGAGATGAAAATGTGTTTTTTTCCTCTGTTTAGCAAGGCTTTTCCAGGAACTTAGAGGGATACTCAGCGGCTAGCAGGCAAGTGCATTTGTGGAAGGTTGCAGGAAGGTATATTTATGGAAGTGGCTTTAAGAGCATTTGTGTAGGTTGACATAAAAAATAATGCAACTTAATGAAGTCATTAGAAAGTGGTATTTTTTCTCCTGTTACTTTGTATGAATGAATAAACTATGATCCTACATTGCTTGTTATCTTTTTTCTTCAGAATATAGAGAAATATGTAGTCCTCATTGAAGCAAGAGATATGGGAGGTCAGCGCTTTGGTTTGTGCAGTACTGGAACAGCAGTCATTCAAGTTAAAGATACAAATGACCATGCACCCATGTGTGAACATGGCATGGTAAGTATGCCATGTTTATACTTAACATGTTTGATCCCCTGCTTTTTTTTAAAAAAAAGAGAGAAAATAATCTGGTTTCAGTTTTGTCAGTGTCATTTCCATGATAATTAATAATTAAGTTTCCAAGTCTGCCTCTCTTCACTTTACTCTGGTTATAACAGGATAGATGTATGTGTATTTCCCCCCTGAGCAATTTGTTCCCCTCTTCTCCTTTTTTTTTAACCATCTCCTTGAAAGATAAAGGTACGTAATCTAAATCTGTTGCCAGGAATTTAAATATAAATCTGATGATTGAATTATATTCTCACCAATATACTTTTTAGGCCATGATTTATTACTCCGTTGTGGTTTGTACAAAACCAGTTATGACAGGTTCTACATACAAATCTGTTAGTCAATCCAAAATGTTGGAAATGTGTCCTAAACTATGTATAATAAAACTAAAACATCTGAAAATCTTGTTTATTTCAGTACGAAGCATATGTTCCTGAAAATACAGTTGGTGTAAAAGTAATGGACATTAATATCATAGATAAAGATGCACATGGAACACCAGCCTGGCATGCTACCTTTGACATTATAAGGGGGAATGAAGATGGCGCTTTCAAAATTGAGAGAGATCCAAATTCAAATGTTGGTACTTTGTGTGTTGAAAGGGTAAGTGACAGTGGAAAGTCTGTGAAATGCAATGCACTTTGATAAGCATTTTAGGGCTTTTAAGGAGTTAAAAGTTTGGCCAGTATAGAAATTATCAATAGGGTTTAAAGTTTAGGTGCAGCTGCCATGTGTTTCCCCTCAAATTAGGCCTTCCTTAATACCTTCAGAGGGTGTGATGAAAGCTGTGCACTACTCCCCACCTCTGCCTGTTAGAGACTGTTTGCCCAGTGTTGAAGGGCCTCCTCTGAATGTCCTTTGAAACTAAACTAGGAAACAAGAAGGAGGAAAATGTATTGGCAGACCAATTCTAGCAAAAGTGCTATAATGAAAGTTCTGGTATCGGTAGATCTGAGTCTCTTTCCCACTGATGTGACTGTGGAATTGGAAAGACTTCATTCCGTTGAATGCCAAACTAGAGGAAAAAAATGTGGGGAGGGGAGGAACAGAAGTAGAAGGCAAATGAAAAGGCAAGCATTGACCCACAGAGACCCAACAAAAATTCGCACTTCCTGTCTATGAGATTTCTGAAGTCAAGGGACTGAGTAGTCCATCTACCAATTCCTTCTGAATGGGGAATTTGATCTGAAAACAAATGAAAAAGCCTTTGGCTGTATTTTGTTAGTTTTGCTATGAATGTTAGATAACTTTAATCATGTGTTGGCAACTTATATGATCTTTGCAATTTACTTTGCCTGTATTTCCCAGGGATTAGACTATGAAAAAACCAAAGAGAGAAGATTGGAAATTGTTGTAAATAATGAAGCACCTTATGTGCTAGGACCAAATGTGAGGCCAATTACTACAAGTACTTGTGTCGTTGTTGTCAAAGTCCGGGATGTGGACGAAGGACCTGTATTTGATCCTTGTGTATATGTTTTAAACATTAAAGAATGTTTGGAAGGTGGAACAGTGGTTGGCCAGTACCTAGCAAGGGACCCAGAGACTGGAAATAGTGAAGGCATACGGTATGTATTTTATTGCTTGATTTACTTCATATCGTTCTTGCTGTCATTGTTGAAATTTAGATCTAGAGATGAAAAGCGTAACTTGAAGTGGGGAATAAATGATTGCTTGGAAAAGTAGTATTTCCAAACAGCCTTCTTTCTCAGATTATTATGCCATTAACTGGTGGGTTATACATGTGTTACACAAATAATCTCTATTTTATTACTAAGCAACATATGTGCCTTTACAGTAAGCTATTCAGTGGCATGTGTGGGAAGCCTGTGGTCTTTTGGTGCTCTAGCCACTACTGAATTTTCTACCACTGCTATTGATTTTTTATGGATGGTGTAACTCTCTTGATTTCAGTGGGGCCTAAAACTGACACCACAGATCCACGGACCCCTTTGGTTTCTCCTTCAAACATGGGATTTTTAAGAGAGAAAACCATAAAGCACAGTACAGGAGTATTATTTCCTAGTCTAGGAAGCTTACTCTTGAATAAGAATGCAAAAAGTAAGGCAAGTTAGAGGAAAAAACACCAAGCAGGAGTCATTAAACATGAGGACATATTTAATAAAAGCATGAATAGCAATCTTCATTAAGATTATGTGGTGAAAAGTAAGGAGAAAGTGTTTGAGGAGGGGAGTATGTGAGTAGGATATTGTGTGTGTGTGTGTGTGTGTGTGTGTGTGAGAGAGAGAGAGAGAGAGAGAGAGAGAGAGAGAGAGAGAGAGTTGAAGGAGCACAGGACCTGTTGTGTGTGGCCTTTCAACTTTATGCAACTCTTTGGAGCAAAGGTTTTTCAGTCCAGGGGTCTTTTTACACTAGAAAGATATAGTACTATGATTCCACTTTAACTGTTCCTGCTCTCTTGTGGAATAATTTTGGGTCATGAAGTTTAGGGAGGGGTATTTAGGGTTCTCAGCTGGAAGGTTCTCATGCCTCCCTAAACTGTAAATCCTATGATTCCCTAGGAGGATGTCATGGAGGTTGAAGCAGAATCATAGTGCTGTAACTCATATCCATTGGTCTTCCCTTCTTAACAGAGTTATTAACTGAAGTGCCTTGCAGGGGCTGGTGGCTTTGGGAGGACTAAGTATTTTGTAGTTTGTGTTTCACGAGAGGTTTGACATTAGAGTAAAAGGTTAAGGATTTGTTCATTTGTTATTATGCCACCTTTTCCTCTCCAGTCCTAGGACTCAAGGTGGCTTACAAAAGTTAAAACAGATAACAGCTGAAAGTTCACATTAACCAAAAGTTAAAATATCATTAAACTATCAATAATAATAAAAAACCCAAAACAATTTAAAGGCATACCCATTAAAAAAAGAAAAATGACAAATATAGAAAATGCCGTACAGTATGAAAGGCCCTTTCAACCTAAACAACCACTTTTCAAAGGCCTGCTGAAACTAAAAGGTTTCACTTGCCTACAGAATGATAGGAAGGAGGGCTCTAGTCTCACTTCTGTAGGAAGTTCCAGAGCCTGGGAGCAGCCTCTGAAAAGCCCTGTTGGAGGAAGCAGCTGCAAGCCTTGAGTTATAGAAATTACTTCTATGTTGTGTAGACCATTGCGCAGTCTGTTTCCCTACTCTAACACCATTCCAGACTCAAGTGCTATGTAATTCTGATATGTGGAGGTTTGCAGCAACCTGTTTGACAACAACAAACTTGAAGATGTTTAAAATATAATGAAATTGTGTACCTTTTGGTATCTTTTTTTCCTAATAGCCATCTTTGTTCTTGACAGGTATGGCGTACTAGATGATCCATGTAATTGGATCACTATGGACAACACAGGTCAGATTAGAACCACAAGACTCTTAGACAGGGATGCACCAGATCTACGGGCCTATCAGTGTAATGTAACAGTCTTTGCTACAGATCGAAGTGAGTACCCAGTGTCACAGATAACTTACTTATTATATTGTAGATTGTTACACTTCTTGTTTCATTTTCTTACAAGATTTCCTCCCTCAACAGAAGACGAGAGAGATTAAGTAGACTGGGGCCTTAAGGAAAATCGTTGTTTGGGCCTGCCCTTTCAAACCAATTCGAAATTAGGTTGTTGTGGGTTTTCTGGGCTTTGAGGCCATGTTCTATTAGTATTTTCTCCTGACGTTTCGCCTACATCTGTGGCTGGCATCTTCAGAAGATCCTCTGAAGATGCCAGCTGCAGATGCAGGCGAAACGTCAGGAGAAAATACTAATAGAACACGGAAGCCCGGAAAACCGACAACAACCTATGGATTCTGCCTGTGAAAGCCTTTGACTTTACATCAATTAGAAATTTTTGTTTTTCACTAAGTTTTGTTTTAAAAAATTTATACCTCACCAGATTTTTTTTTTTTGCATTAACGTTAGTAATATTTACTCAGACTCTTTGATGGACACAAAAATTATTTTTTAAACTTGCATGAAAAAGTGCATTTTAAACAAAGATATTGAATTGAACATAGAAGTTAGTGGGAAAGAAATGTTGCATGAGATAATCTCAAATTATCTACGCATTTAACAACTGAAATTGTGGTGTCTTATGGTAAATAATACCCCCTTGTGCCTCTTTATCATAGTTGGAATAGTTTCTTCTTAAATTTAATTTTTACTTAATGAGCACAATCATGTTATGTTATGCTTTTGTTTATTTATTAAAATATTTGTAGCCCACCCAGTATCTGTGGATCTCAGGGTGGCATACAATAAAAATGCTTCTAAAACTTTAAAACATTTTAATACAGTATGAATAATTTAAATAGACTAAAATGTATTAAACAATCTGGCAAATTAAAGCCATTTAAACCAAGTTAAAACCTTTTAATACAATTTAAAAGCAAGCACACAGTAGAAGTTATTAAGTTTTTTTCAGACTATATAAATATTCTAAATGTTTAATAGCTGACATGTCAGGATGCTTGGCTCCTGCCATGATAGTATTAGCAAACTCTGCTTAACTTAACCTGTATGAAGGAGAATTAGAATGTGCTTTGGCTATTGCAACATTGTAACCATAGGCAATTATGATCTGCAACAATGTATTGAATATCAATTGCAGTTTGTATCCTGGTATAGGATCAAAGGTTTCAAGGTGTCTGCATAATACTGGAGCGCATCTGGCTTGGGAGGGGAAAGGAGAGAGGGATGAGATACAAGTATCTCCCAAAGCCAGTGTGAGAACAACCAGAAGGACAGAGATGAAACACAAGAAGAATTTAGGTTCTCAGGATGCAAGAATGGAAATGTTGAAGAAGCCTGAGAACCCGTAGATTATAGTGGGGTGATGTGACGTTTTTGGCTCTCACCAGTCAATGCTCTAAATTTGTATGTTTTAATATAAAAACCTGTTACTAACCAATGTACCTCAGCCTTAGCAAGTTCTATCAGATGCTGTGGCTTGCTTTTATCTCAGTAAATGCTGGTCCTAAACTCTGCATGTTTTCTTGGAGAAGCAAGTTAGCTAGCACATGACACACTTGCCTGTGGAATCAGTGTACTTTGGCCCCCCACCTGTGTGTAAGTTTCTACTTCTAGTATTAACTACAGACTAAATTACTGAGCTTCAGTGTGCTAGTGATTCCAATGTTAATCATAGTTGAGATTAATCATAATTTTCCTAACCAAGTTTTAAACCCTGAGTTGTTAGGGGAATCTTCTATTTGTTTTTATTTAAGATAAGCGCACACTAAATTGACATTTTAAAACAGACCTTTGTCTAGAGAACAGGGTTGGGAATTATGCACCCATCCCAGCAGTCCTACTTAGTGTAGCCAACAGTGAAGAGTGCTGGAGGTTGCAATCCAACAACATCTGGAGGGTCACATAATTCCCACCCTGGATCAGTATTAGAAAAATGGATAAAGCATTATTAATAATGTGTCCAATTCCATTGTTCTCATACGTGAACACAATTATTTTCCTACATTGTATCTAGCTATAATCTAACTGTTGGTGTTTTCATTTTGCTTGTGAGTATTTACAAGAATAATGGTATGAGATTAGAAAGTTTTCTTTTGGGAGCAGCAGTCATCAGGTATCAGTGCATAAACTGATAGTTACTTTTGGAAAGAAAAACATGACTTTTAAACATTCTTTCGACTTTCTATTTGTAGATTAGATGTTACTATTTAATATAGGTTTCAAGCGTTGTTACAAAACTAGTTTAAAAACAAGGATGGAAGAGAGAGCTGACCAAGCAGTTCAAGCTGTGTAAGAGGAAATAAAAGCTAGCACAATATTTTTCTGTGTTATCAACTTGATTTAGACTCTGCTGAGTCTGATTCTCAAGAGGCAGCCCTCTTTAACTGAAGCCTGTGTAGATGTGCATGATTCTACCATGGTTCATATTATAATTTGATTGAAAATTGCTTATCAACCTTGTAATTGCCTGAAAATGCTTTTCTCTTTTCCCACCACTTTGATGTTCTAATTGCTTCTGTATTATCTTCAAAACTTTCATGCTGCCATTTGGCAATTGATCATGTGACAAGGGAAGTCAGCATGTTATATAGGTAGCCATGTAACACTGTGTCATTCTGTGTATGTAATGACAGAAGCATTGGGCCAGTAGTGGAATCATGCATTTCTTCCCTACCTCCATCCACTTCCTCTGTGATTTGATTCTTCTGAAAGTCATCTGAAGTTTTTAGCTTGGCCTGGAGACTTGAAATGCTTAGGAATCATCCCTTCTTCTGTTACTCAAGATAACATACACCTTGTATACACAACATGTATCTCTTTGAACTACACCAGACCCAAGAACCTGAGGAAAAACAAAAAGCAAAAATGTTTTGAAGAGGATGCAACCTTCATAAAAAGTTGTCGCCCAGGATTTTTTTTTTCCTTAAGGGTCCAGGATGAATATACAACTCCTTCCAAAATGCCTGTATTTACTATTTCAGTGACACATGTCATATGACCTCCAAAGCAGGGATGAAGTTTGTTATCTTCTGTTATTTACAAAAGGGACCTCTTGTCTAATCCATGATGGCTGTGCAGGTGGAAAAATGAAAACTTGAACTTATCTTAGATTCCATTGGCTGGGTGAATTTTCATGCAGACTACACTTCAAATATAGAATTAGAATATTTGAAGTACAAGATGTATTGTCATAACTTACTAGTATGTTCGGAGTCTGGAAACTTGTGCATGTCATTAAAAGTGCACTTAATTGTATTTCCTAGGTGGTAAAACAGGAACCGGAACTGTGGTGGTCAATTTACTAGATGAAAATGATAATTTTCCAGTGATTGTAAGGACAGCATACATAATGTGTAGAGACCGAAAACCAATTTGTCTTACTGCTGTGGATGCGGATATACCTCCTCATACAGTTCCCTTCCGTTTTGAACTTCCTGACCGGCTGGTCCCACAGTGGAGACTAACACCACATGATGGTATGTATCTCTTTCCTAAAAATTGTACTTCTGAAGTGTTAAGGTAATGATATTGAAATAAATTGTTTGGTTTGTATTATTTTGCAGAAAAGTCTGTGTACTTAGAACCGGTGGGCCCAGTCGAGTTTGGTGACTACTCCATTCCTGTCAGAGTAACTGATAATGCAGGCCATGGTGGTATCACTGAAGTAAAAGTTCGAGTGTGCGACTGTACAACCCCTAGCGATTGTGACACATCACGATTGGGGCCTGGACCTGAAGTACTTCGGTCGCCTAATGTTACTCTTGGTCTTTGGGCCATCCTTGCAATGATTTTGGGATCGTTGTTACTGTTGTGTAAGCATTTTATCTTTTTGATTTGTCCAACTTATCCCTTTAAAAATATAAAATGTAGCATCTTTTTACATGTCAAATAGAAAGGAGTATTTTGCAAGGTTCAGATTGATTCTGACTTCTGAAGCCTGTGAACTTGGTTTATTTAGTTTATTGGCCTCTTCCCCTTCCCACAGCTCCAGCTGTAGGCAAAATGAGAGGCAAGGGATCAAGACACCATCCTCAAGGTGTATGAAGCATCCTGAGACAGTGTGCTTGACAGTGTAGGTTTAACTTTCTGTTGGCTCAGATGTTTTATGAGCAGTAGGGACAGAGGAAGGAGACTGCAAAGTGGTGAGGTTTAAATGTCTCCTCCTTGTAGTTGTTGAACCTCCCTGATTCTTAGGAGGCAGCTGAGCACTGGTGAACCTGTGTGCATGGGTGGGAGAGAGAGATTTTGATAGGTGAATTAATAGATATGTGGATGAGAGAGATGTTGGTGTCTCCAACCAGTGGCATATTTTCCTGGAAGGTTAGCCAAAAAAGGAATGTGGCCTTCTGGCTGAAAGTTTCATCACCCCTGCTTTAGATTGTTAAGCATCAGGCTCTGATTGGCAATCCTGATCTATTCATTAACTAAATTTAAACTAAGTTCCCAGATCTCAGGCATACAAGGGACTCCACTCTGGTTAGATTGGGGATAGATACTTCTGATATTCTCTGGTACACATGAGGGGAGAGGGCAAGCAAGAGAACAGAGTGCAGAAGGTCAGGATTTGCAACATTCAGATATCTGAACCAGCCCTCCTAGGAGGAAAGAAAAGGCAAGACTTTGCATATCATTCTGGGAAGAAGAAATTGTCTTGTTTCATGGATTACTGTGTGCATGCTTCTTAGAAGCAAGTTCCACTGGAGCCAGTGTGGAGCAAATTTCCAATTATGGCCCTTTCCGCATGTTGGGGGGGAAACGGCCGAAAACAGAGCTTACCGGCTTTATTTTCTGGCCGGCTAAGTCCGTCGCCACGAGGAGCAGTGCGAGCTCGTCGCTCCGCACTCCTCCGGTGTCCTAAATGGCGGCTTCCGGTTGGTGGAGGCTCTCCACCAGCTGGAGAAGCTCACCAGCCGGAAGCCCACCCCCAGCAGATCTGCAGGCACGCACTTGCGAGCGCCTGCAAATCTGGTCTGGAGCCGGGCGACGGAGCTGCATGGGGTTGCGTGCTCCATGGTTTTTAAAAACCTCTAAAAAGAGGTTTTTGAAAAACACGCTGAGCGACCAGTTCCGATCGCTCCGGAGCAGACTGAGGTATGGAACTGCAAAAAGTGGTCCGCCCCAGTCCACTCTACGGTGTAGAAGACCTCCGTTGGAGGTCACTCTACACCGTTTAAATAGCCCGGTGCGGAAAAGGCCTATATGTGTTTAGTATTAGTGCAGTAAGCATGCATGATGATAGTGTGGCTAGTAGTTGGAGTGCTGGTCTTGGGTTAGAGATGGAACAACTTCAGGACCCTTTCCACAGTCACCTTCAAAGCATAATGTGTGTCTTTGGCTTACCAGTAATTTTATTCTTTCAACTTAAAACTACCTCATGGAAATATTATGAAAATAAATTGATATTTTGAGTGGTGGAGTGTGTATGCGTACTGGAAGGATGTGATCATCTGGCTGATTTGGTAACAAATAAGGAAGGGATTGAAGAAAGGAGGAAGCAGTCATGTGGCATTTATATATTTTAGTGTGAGCTTTTGTGGATTACAGTCCCCTTCATTAGATGCACTACAGACATCGAGCCTTAGGTATTTATCAAAACACCATAGATTTGGAAGGGATTGCGAAGTACATCCAGTCCAATGGCATGCTAGTGCAGGAATCCATTGCTAAAACACACTTCTGTCCATCTAACCTCTGTTTAAAAACCTCTGATGAAGGCAGTTGCAATGTTACATTGTTGTAGGATTGAATCAGAGTGAAATGGGATGGAGAGATTGTCCTAACCCCACAATTATGTAACTGTGCACATTTTGCTTGGTGCATGAATGTGGTACTCTATCCATGTACTAGAGGAAAGTATACTGTTTGTGCTAAAGTACATCTGTGTTAGATGTGCCACAAGTTTTTTTTTCTTTTTTTTAACTCCCTCTGCCCCTTTGTTTTTGTGAAAACAATACATGGATGCCCAGATGGCTCATTGTGTTTCTTCCCTTCCCCCACTCCAGTGATCTTGATCACACTTTGTGGCTGCTGTGGTGCTGCACCTGTGGGTAGAAGTAAACATGTATGTGATGATCTGGCAAATCAGAATTTAATAATATCAAACACTGAAGCACCTGGAGAAGAAGTACTGGTAAGTTCCTCCTCTTCATTGTTTCTAAGGCACTTGTGCAAGTATGTATGTATATATATCGTGCCTTTCTCCCAATACAGGTGACTCACAGCATAGATTAAAACAAAATCCAAAATTGTGATAGTTTAAAAGAATAATAAACTATCCTAATGAAAACAGCACCCCAGTGTAAAAGAGTTTAAAGCCATTTCAATAATAACAAATAATTAAAAAATAAATAAAACAAAACAAAACAAATAAATAAATAATGCAGTACACTCCCCCGTTAAGAAGACCCTTCTGCAGCTCACTGAATAAAAAAGGTCTTTGCCTCCTGGTGCAGTGATAATGGGATGTGAGAAGCAGCTCACTTCTGATGAGAGGGAATTCCACAGTCTGAGAGCAGCCAAAGAGAAGGCACTGTTGTGTGCCCTTACCAAATGTGTCTGAGGCAGTGGTAGAACTGAGAGGAAGCCCTCCATCTCAAAATTCACAGAGGGTCTTCTCAGGAGATGATAGTCCTTCAGATAATCAAGAGCAAGAATGGGCAACTGCGGAGTGGGTATGTGTGTGCATAGACCTTGGAGGGCTGCATCCTTCACCGTGCCCAACCCTGGGGAAAAAAATACTGTCCACAAATGTCCTCTGCAGGGCAACGGATCGTTCTCACCATGGAGCCTTTCCTGAATATTTTAGGTCATGAAAGGCCTTTTAACAAGAAGTGAGCAGGATACACTTACTGCTCACTTTGTGTTTGGAAAATATCCCCCCTTGGGCCTTAATTGGCCCAGAGTGGGCCTAGAATGTAGATGATGAAGACTTTGAAATAGTTAAAGATTTCCCATACCTTGGCTGAGTCATTAATCAGAATGTATACTGCAGTCAAGAAATCAGAAGGTGGCTAAAATGTGGAAGGCAGGTTTGAAAGAACTAGACAAGATCTTGAAGTTTCAAGATATATCAATAAATATTAACGTTAGGATTGTCCATGCTATCATATTTGCAATTTCTATCAGTGGTTGTGAAAACTGGTCAGTGAAGAAAGCTGATAGAAAGAAAATCAACTCCTTTGAAGTGTGGTGCTGGAGAAGAGTTCTACAGATACTGTGGACTGCTAAAAAGACCAATAAATGGGCCTGAGAGCAAATCAAGCCTGAACTCTCCCTAGAAGCTGAGATGACTAAACTGAGACTGTTGTACTTTGGAAGACATAAAAGATGTAAATCACTAGAAAAGATAGAAATGCTTGGTAAGGTAGAAGGCAGTAGAAGAAGAGGAAGACTCTTCACCTTAAATCAGTGAGATGTGTTTAAGATGCTGAGATAGGTAGCAACTGGTGGGGTGTGGGGGATTTCATGCCATGTATTGTCTGTTTTAATGTCTTTGTCCCTGATTGTATATGTCGCTGTTCTGCCTTGGGTGTAAAGGGCATTATAAATAAACGTTGTTCTTGTGGTTGTGGTTGTGGTGGTGGTGATGATGATGATGTTGGATAGATTCAATCAAGGAAGCCTCAATCCTGTGTCTGCAAGACCTGAGCAGGGCTGTTGATGACAGGGTGACTTGATGGTTTTGTTCAGAGGGTTGCTATATGCTGAAGTTGATTTGATGGCAGTTAATAACAACTGCGATGTTGCCATTTCTCATTTAAAGAAGAAATTGTGCCATAGGGCCATGCTTTGGTGTATTTCTCTTAATATGGATTGGGATCCCATAGAAAGTTTTCTGCCAAAAAGATGAGAAATCCTTCTGAGGGATTTCTAAATTCCAATATCTGTATGCTGTCATGGATGTAAGTGAAGGGAAGTAAGTCGGTGGCTGTTTTGCATTTAAGGAAGGTCAGTGGTGTTAGCTGGTTTGGCCTCCATTTCAAAATGTGTATCGTTAGAAGATGGATGGGCTCAAACCTCAATAGAAGATGCAGCAGTATACACTGCATTCTTTGTTTCTACAAGTTCCAGTAATGTCAGCTCTCAGATGTCTTCCTCAGCACCCTTTTAGATTTTTTTCCCCTGTTATTATTTTTTCTTTTTTAGGACCCCAATATACTTCCTGTGAAAACAGGACACATGGTCACAGCTGATCAAGGGGCTGGTATGGCTGGTGGTGGCATAAAGACTGGGGGACAGGAATCGTTCGAAATGGTTAAAGGTGGAGGACACCAGACACTGGAATCGGTCAAGGGTGGAGAAGGACATCATACCCTTGAATCTGTCAAAGGTGTTGGACATCATACACTAGAATCTGGAAGGGGCTATGGGCAGACTGCGATGGATACATATAGATACAGTTATTCTGAATGGCAGAATTTCACACACCCCCGTCTAACTGAGGTAAGTGTGCCAGCATTCATTTATTCCTAGCTCACAATTTTCTTAGAAGTAATATTGACCTACAGTTATGAGTGATATATTCTGGAAAATTTAGATCTGCTTAGATTTCAGCCTGTGGCTTGGATCTTTACTGTTCATTAAAAGCTGTCCTTCAGTTGACCTTCAGTTATGCTTGGTTTAGAGGCAGTAGCTTTGATTTATTTGGAATTGATACATGATCTTAATGTGATGGGGAGAGCTTGGGGCCATTATATGTGGACATGTACTAGCACTGTCTTTCTGCTTTGCTTTGATTTTTTTAACTTTGTAGTAGGGTTTCCCTTCTTTTGCCCTAATCTGTTGCTATTATCCCAGTATTATCTGCGTGTATTAATATTAGAGGCTGCTTAGCTAGTTCAGCCTCAGAAACTGTATGCAGAGCTTGGAAAATTATTTTCTGAAAGTAAATTTTCTTCCTTTTCCTTAGTGTTTAAAATGTAATTCATTGCCATTACTCATTACAGTATTAGAAAAAGTACTTTGCTGCACTGCTTGTACCTCTGTGTGATTTCTCATTACTGTTTTTGCTGGAAAAATCCTGATGAATTGTGAGAAAAATTCCTCTCCAGGTGCCTAAAATGCCTGTAGAAACCAACTACCGAAAGTAACTGCTAAACTTCCTCTTTGTTTTTTACACCAACCACACAAAAATTCAATTCCACGTTTTATATTATTATTGAAATGTAACTTTGTTGCACCCTCGTTATAAATGATAACTTATTGCAAGTAATTGTGTTGCTTAATTTACCCATTACTTCCAAGCTCTGAGTATATATATATATGTGATAATGAACTTGATCCAGAAGCTGAACCTATGATAAATAGATATGCGCTCATGTTCTTCGCATTCTCTGTTAAATTGTTTTTCAGTGATTATTACATGTGTGATCAGTAGACATCTGATTTTTTTTTTGTTAAATCCTTCATAGAATGAATGATATAGACCAATCATGTGCATTTTTTGTATATAGGAATCCATTAGAGGACACACTCTGATTAAAAATTAAACATTGAAAGGTAAATCAACGAAATCATTTTTATGCCATATGTTTAGATTAGTTTAAGAAAAAACGAATAACCTCTGACTTTTTCCTCCTACACAGAAAGTGTATTTGTGTGGTCAGGATGAAGAGCGCAAGCATTCGGATGACTATATCCTTTCATATAACTATGAAGGAAGAGGATCTCCGGCTGGCTCTATAGGCTGTTGCACTGATCAGCAAGAAGAAGAGGCACTTGACTTTTTAGATCAGTTGGAACCCAAGTTCAGAACATTAGCAGAAACTTGTATAAAGAGATAAATGTGCTGACAACACTGAAGAAAACCATCACCCTTTTCGTTGGGGAGCTGTTTTAAAACTTGAATACAGCAGATTTCTTCTTCTTTTTTACTCATGGGAGTGGTTTATCAAAATCCTTTCTAACATTAGGTTTGTTGCTGTCAAAGTATCTGTACGCAACTTCAAAGCACCATGTGCAGATTGTCCTTCATGCATACTCTATTACGTTAAAAAGTCTGTTTTTAAAAATCCATATAAAAGTGAATTTGTAGTAAAACTGCTTCATATTGAGGAACATATTTTCAGGGTTTTTTTCCTCTCTGCGTCTTTACCACATTAAGAACTAAGGGCCAATAGTTACTGGTTTTTTGTTTTGTTTTGTGTCTGGGTGGTAGTTTAGATCATTTGACTCTCTTTAGTTGTATAGAAAGAGATGTTAGGATTCTATTGATGAATGTCAAATAATATTTTTTAAAAACGTTCTTACTAAAAACCAGCCCCCCCCCCGCCCCCCGGTAGCAATTCAAGTAATGAATTAAAGCAGCACCATCAAACTGGTGGTACACAGAGTGGTGCTGGTCTGTGAGGCGTCATCTGCCAGTCTCTGGTTAGTTTCCAGGAAAGAAAGAAAAACATATGGTGGTAGTAATATGGCATAAATATGAAACTGTTCCCTGGCACATGGGGAAAAAAATCTTGGTCCCTAGTGCAATGTATCTTGAGAAGCACTGAGCTGAAACAACAAACGCTAATTGGCCATCCAGACATGCCCTCTTCCTGGTTCTCCCATTCCATCCTTTCCTCTGCTCTCTTTCCCTCCAGTTCCAAAACTTGCTAATTTTTAAAGAGGGGTTTTTTTTTTGCACTTCTGCAAATGGGTTTTTTCCTAAACCTGTTGATAGCTCCCTCTTGTGTGTGTTGTGCCATTGTAGCTACATTAGGAATTGCCCATAGACAAGGAGTTAACTTTGAATACATATGATATGGTTGATGATATAAATTATGTAAAAGCTCCTAAATAATAACAGTAATAAAAAAACAGGAAGAGGAAAAGGGAAGAATGTCTTAATGGATATTATTAGCATTTCTAGACTTGCTTCTTTCTTATTAATTTTTTGTACATCACCTCTGGCATCATAAGGATATTTTGATGTGACATTTGCATGCTTTTGAAAACAATAATGAAGCCCAAAATTTCAGCTTCAGATTTTAAATTAATTTCAGAGACAAAAGTGTTGTTCATCATACTGTTCATCTAATGAATACTGTTATAAAACAGTAACTTAATTGCATCGAAATTATAGGTGTAAGTGGGAAAAAATTAGCAGCATCAGTCACTACTTATTGTTAGGGCCGGTCTGTTGCAAAATGAAGAACTAAACTGAGAGAAATGAAACCATAGACTGTGCCAGCTCTCCATATCACATTATGACTTTTGATTTGCAGTTTATGTGCATAAGCTTTCCTGATGTGTGCTGTTATGATGGGACATCTTTTGGTTGTTGGTTTTCATGTAATATGTTTATATGCTTGTAACTTTGTTAGGGGGTGTATGAGTCACATCTGTGGCGGTAAAAATCTGGAATTGTGAAAAAGGGCAAGAGACATATAGCAGCAATTCTTTACCTGTTTCCTGTTATACTTCAAATAAACTGGTGTTAAAAAGGGGATGTAGCAGTGTTAACAGCATTGGGTTGGATCTAGACTTAGCCATACTTAGACTCATGGAAATCAGTTGGACTCGAGTTAGTCATGACTGTCTTGTCCCAATGATTTCAGTAAAACTAATCTTAAGAAAACCAACGTGATGTAGTGGTTTGAGTGTGGGGTTAGGACTCAGGAGATCAGGATTCGAATTCCCCCTCAGGAATGGAAACCAACTGGATGATCTTGGGCAAATAACACTCTCAGCCTCAAAGGAAGACAGCACCCCATTGATCAAATCTTGCCAAGAAGACCCTGTGATAGATTCTCCCTCAGGGTCACCATAAGTTGGAAACAACTTGAAAGCACGTACAAACAAACAAGTCTGGATCCAAGCCATTTAATTTTTTCAAAACTGAAATGTCATGCCTAATACCTTCCCTTACCATGGAAATTAATAGAATTATGATGAAAGGAGGTTTTAATGCTCAAATTTGTTGGTATATCCTGTTTTATACTATTTTCCTGTGCTGTATTAGGCATGTGCTACTAATAAGAGACAAAATGTCAATGTAAGTTGAATCATCGCATGGTGATTATTTCAGAAATCTTCAGTACCAAGAAAATGTGTGTATGATTTGAAGAAAAACTGCAACTTTTAAAGTAAACTTTCAGCCTAGTTCATTGACTGCAATAGCTTTTCTTGAAATGAATTTTTTCTTCCAGAACTAGTTCCACTGAATTGGCATTAATGTTTTGTTTTGCTTTTGGTGCAGTTGGTTTGTGGAATAGTCTTTTGTAATTTAGCTTTTCCCCTTGTATATCTGCTGTTTGTTATATAGTCTTTAATACCACATGGATTATTTTTCTGGGTCTATAGAATCCAGAGAAAATACTGAAAGTGTTGAAAATTAGTGCAGAACTTTAAATGGCTAATAATATTGCTTCTAGATTCAGGGTTTCTCCCCCCATGGATTGCATTTTTAATGCATAGCCTTGGGCGATCTGAAGTCCCTGGTGTATCTATGATAAAGAACTATACATTGTGTGTATAGACCTACACTGATGAACACTAAATTGGCCCAATTCTAGATGTAGTAGCTTTCATCCTTTCATTAATTGTTGATCATGAAACTAATGGGACTTACATTAGTCATTACTACCTTTTGCAACAAACAGGCTTGACTAACTTGAGTTTGATTAAGGCCTTTATGGTTAAATAGGCAAAAGAAATAGAAAATGAGGTAACATGCTGAAGCAGAAACAAGACAAATGTGCTGTGTCAAAGAAGCATTCTTTGTCTTTTCCTTGGAGCAGAATGATAGAGGGAAAAGGTTTTGTGGTTTGCATTTCATTAGTAAAACAATTCTTTTTCTTAAAACGTAAAAGCAATGTGTGTGTGTGCGCGCGCGCACACGCACCTTCAAGTCCACTGTTGACGTACAGGAAACCCATGAATTTTTCATAGGGTTTTCTTGGGCAAGGAGTCCTCATAGGTGCTTTTGCCAGTTCACTGAAATGTAACCTGTAGCACCTGGTACTCATTGGTGGTCTCCCATCTAAGTTCTAACAAGGTCAGATCCTGGTTTGCTCCAAGATCAGACTGGATCCAGTGCTTTTAGGTTGTTTAGGTTAGAAGAGACATACAGAGCAAAAACAAAAGGAAATTCAGTTCATTGCATTCCAAACTAACTTTGTTGAAACAAAAGTGTATTCTGAAGCAACAAATATTTTTATTCGCTAAGGCATTTTGTATCTTTTAGTTAGACGTCCATCTTTGCCTACGTATTGCCTAAGTACTTGCTTACTATTGCAATTTGAATGGTGCTACAGTGAGTCATAGTAGTTACCAATATGATGGGGAAACTTTCTCCATAAAGTTCTACTGTGCAAGAGCATTAACTGTTTTTTTTTAAATGGCAATTACAGATTTTTTTTTCAAAGGCTGGAATCCTTTTGGGGTGTTGTATGGTCGTAAGTGGACTTGCATCTGCGGGAAATAGAAGTGTGAAGATGTGCAGTGTCTGTTTCCAGTAGAGGGCTGCTGTTATATAATTATGTAACAGAGATGGCAAAGGGACCGACACGCAACAGGACTGAAGCATATTGGGACTGATGTGCTATGGTCCTCAGTGCACATTGGGCACTTTTGCCAGTTTCTCGTTATGCATTTTTGCAATTCAGTAACTGGGTTTCTCAGTGCCTCTGCTACTTGGTTAGGTGCATGCAAATTTACTTTGGGTGAATGGTCTTACTGGATTCCAGCCTTTTTTAAAAAATAATTAAGTTTACATCAAGTAATATCCAGCAACAGTATCTTCAGGGATACTGGAGAGAAGGAGACCCTATAGAATAACAATATTCCTTGAGAATATTTATGTAATTTTAAAATGGAGACTGGGTTTGGAATTGAATTTGCTCCATCAGATACATGTCTGGCTTTTGGGGGCCAAATTGACAAAATGTTCCTAAATTATGAAGAAATAGAGAAGATGGTGATGGTTAGGAGGAAGCAGTAGAAACAAGATGAAAGTGTAGAACAGAATGACTTGAAATGTTCAAATTCCAGGTCACATCATGTTACATGTTTTCTGCTTTCTCAAATTAGGCAATATTTATAAATGGTAGGTATCATATATAAGTTCACAGTATGTGATATTTTCAGTTCAGATCTCAGCTTGGCTACACATTTGCTGAGTGATCTTGGATGAGTCGCTGTCTTTCAGCTTTCTAGTTGTAATTAGGAATGATTGCCCCTTTATGTGGTGCTGAGCACTGTATGTAAAGTGCTTTGCGTACTCACACAAAGGGCTGTAAATAATTGCACATTATTCTTAATTGGTTGTTTTTAGTCGCTTGGACAGGGTTTTGCCTATGTAATAATAAGTTCTTCCCATTTCCTTGTTCTGCATTTGGAATACAGAACATGTTGCAAAGTTGACACATAATTGAATCCAGCTAACCATTCATTTTACTGTAATAGCAGTGGGGATTCTCTTTGCTTACAGTGTACATAGTTTGGTCCCTTTGCAAGCTGCATTTATGTGTCAAGAGTTCCATGACGAAGAGATCAGTAATGTCTAACAGAGGATTGTTTGCCATGTTGGTGAACCGTGGCCATCTTCCTCTGCTGTGTATTGTTCACACAAGGCAGTAGTGAAACATAACAAGCCTAGCTAGTTCTGTGTATGTGCAGTGTGTATGACCTTGAACATACCCATATGGCCCCTTCAGAGCTCTTGGGTTCTGTGGGAGACAGGTTGATATGGAAAAGAAATCTTGGAAATCACTGTACAGTCTCTTTAAATTACAAAATTTGCTGTCCCGAAAGAGCTGAAAATATAAAATAATGTATGATCAAATCTTCGTATGTAGAGTTTGAGCATTTTATATTAAATATTTATAAAAAAATTATAAAGTATGGTGTAAAAAATACCAGGTTTTATGTTGTTTATCTCACCAACTAACTGCTTGACTCAAACTGAAATTGATTATTTCCAACTCTGTTATTTTCAAGAGCTGCCTAATAGTGTAAACATTTCGTTTTATTCCTTGTTTTAAATACATTTTGTACAAAAAAAATATAAAAAAATAAAGTGGCTTTTATTTCAGAATAAAGGGACCTAATACAGAGTTCATTCATTTTTATGTGTGTTAATACATTTATTCATTAACACTGCTTTCCTCTTGCCTGCATAGGCATCAGCATTCTTGGCAGGTGGTACATATCTTTTTGGCCATAAGATATCCTATTGTGCTTCCAGACAGATGACTTCTGGGTCCATCAGTCTAAAGTTTTCTTCAGCCATTCTGTCTTTCCTTCCAAAAATCTATTGCCATGGGGAAAAAAAGATGAAAGAAGTGGTAATTACAGAAGGAAGACAGTTTCTGGAGCTTCTGTAAAATTCCATCAATGAGGCAGGGAATTGAAGGATGAAGTCATTGTCTGGAAGCATCCTTGATTTCCACATATTTTAAGTTTTAGGCTCAGCTACCAGTACTAGCAGATTAGCAATGGGTGTCAGCACTCCTAATGTGGAAGTCTTGAGTTTCATTACTTCACTATTATTTATTCAGTGTGCTTAAATTGTACTCAGAATTAAGGAACATTCATTACAGTGGGACACCTTAGGTTGTGAAGTATTTGGCAGAGTATTTCCCCCACTCAAATTGACTTGGTCTGTTAAGTGATGCCATGCTGGCTGGAAATGAGGTAAACGGTAGTGGAGAGCATCTGGTTTTAAAAAAAATCAAAATATAGCCATGTCTCAATTAACAAAACCTCTGATAGTGAAACTCCTTTTTACAAAGTGTTTTTTAATGTCCTTCCAGCCCCCTTTTCTTCTTTATCCTTTTTCTAGTTGGAAGGTTTTTAGCAGTATTGGTATTGGAGGGATGGTGAAAAAAGGCTGCAGAAACAGACTTTTGGTCTTGCGTTGCAGCCTTCTATCTGGGGATTTTGTTTTATTTATTATCCTGCCTTTTTCCCATATGGACCCGAATTGAGTAAACAGTTCAATAAAATTTTGGCTGGGAAAGAATGTGATTCTGCACTAGCTAATATTACTGTACCTGTGTGTTTGCCTACGACAGGCAAGATAAACAGCAGCTGCCTTCCAAATCCCTTACTGAGCTGCATATGCAACAGAACAGAGAAAAAAAGTAGGAGCAGATGAATCCATGTCATGAGCTTCTCACAGCATGTTAAAAAAAAAAATACAGATCTATAGGTTTGGGTGCCAAAATGGAAAACATAAGGAAAGTTGACGATGGTGAAAGAAAACCCTGGATTTATTTCGGAAGTGGCCTTTGTGTGGTTTCTCAAAGATTCAAAATGTTTTTGTTTACGTATGCAAGACATAAGCTGAGCTAGTTGTCTCATTGTACATGTGTGGGTTGTTACTTTGGATTAAAAAGTGTCCTGAAACATGTTGGACTCTTCTTTTTGTGGCAGAGCAACCTATCCCTGTTTTTCCTATGTCACATATTTTTCCTTTTTGCACCAAGCTTTTGGTTAAACAGGTTAAACATTACTTTGTTTAACCGAGGTATACCTGTAGTGACATGACACGTTTATATCAGGCTACTTATATGAAACCTATTCAAATAGAATATAGTAAAAATAAATGTGATGTTTGTGATGGGGAAACAATGAAAAAGACTGGGCAGAGTGACAGTGTGACAAGAGACATTCATGTAGTCATGGAGGATGATTTTACTCCCAAGAATAATAAAGGGGCGTGTACTTGATCCAGAATGCTGACTTTTCTTGATCACCTGGATCACTTCCATCCAAAGACAGTCGTGCTTCATATGAGAAGAGCAGTGACAGAGAGAGGGTCAGACTTAGAGGGTCCCCTTGTGCTAATTTTTCTTGTGTTCTGAGTAACTAAACATTGCTGTACACACATCAAGAAACCCCAGCTCAGTCAGAGTTTACTACATGCATGTGTGAGGAAAGAGTCAATACTGTGTTAAGACTGGTGTACAGAGAACAATGCCTTAATGCGAGGAGGTACCCTCACTTAGAGTCAGAAGCTCTAGTCTGTGGTTTGTTTGTTTTTTTACATTATTTGTAGATCATACTTCAGGTTAGAGTCAGCTCAAGATGACTAGTAACAATCTAAATATAAAATTTCAATATAACAAATCAAAAGCTCTCCAAGGTGATCTAAAGAAGCAAGAAATTGTTTTGGGTTTGTTGATCATCTCTTCTGTGTTCACTTGTTCCATGTTTTTGGGTCTGTTTGTAACAATTTCTTGGATCTGCACTGGGGTTTTCCAGAGTTTTTTCCCCCCCTTAAAATTGAGGTGTTCCTATAATTTTGAGGGCAAATTTTCTGCTTTCATTTTTATTCTTTTCCCTTAGAGTGTAAAAGTGCCATTTCACTGATTCACTGGTGCATTATAACTAAGAAATAAAAAAGGAAGGAGAAGAAGCCTTGTTGTTTCCTATATCTTAGAGCTGAAAAGAAACCCATTTCTACTTCTGACTGCTCCTCTGTCCAAGTCTCGCCATCAGAATGTTGCTGTGGGTTACCATGGCAACATTCCATGTGGCTCACAAGAGTTGGACAAAGGAACAGTCAGAAGTAGAAGTAGAGTGTGCGTGCCAGCTGCTGGACCACTCTTCAGAATACCGGCAGGCAGGGACCTGCAATGTGGGGATTGGGCTCAACAGGTACAGAGAGGGGCAGAAAGAGCCACAGGGGAGGGGTAGCAGAAAGAGACACAGAGAGGGTCTGGGGGCTGAAAGAGTCACAGAGAGGGCCTGGGAGGCTGAAAGAAGCACAGAATAATCGGATGCAGAGGCAATTATTTAATATGATGAAAGAGTAGATACATTTATATAGTCTTACAGATACAACTGGCCCTTTGAGGGCAACCATAATACTGATACGGCTCAAGATGCAATTGAGTTTGACACCCCTGTTGTAGGTATGTGGTTCACAATCTAGCCATGATCAGGAACACCATCTAGCTAGTCCAACATTGTCAACACTGGGTGTCTGCAGCTGCCAGAGTTTCAGGCAGGCCCAAGGATCACTGATATTCCCTGTAGTCATTTATCTACGTACTAACCCCTCAATTCAGGCAAGGTTGGCTGTGTTCAGGGTGGTGTGGTAGTATGACTAGATCTTTTAAGTTTGAAATTGGAAACAGAGTAACTGTTCTTACCTTTTGGCACAGAAGTATAGCTGGGTAGATATAGGATGATTGGTAGGTCTTCCAGAATTTGTGAAATTATTCCAAAACTTAATTAGCTATAGGTATACTTCCAAGGCCTCAAATTATTTTGATGTCACCAGCCTATAGTTCCAGGATCTTCAAAAATTTTTAGCTGTCTTTTCCCCTGTCCAGCTGGTATTCAGACAGAGAGTGTACTAGAAATGGCTTTAAGTCTTTGGTTCTTTACTAACAAGAGTTAATTAGGGCAGAAAGTTTGGATCCCCTTTAAAATGTTGTTTAAAAATGTATATTTTCAAAATATAGCAACAACGTATGACACTTGTACACTAAAAAAAGCTCCTAATCAGTCTTCAGTAAGTCTATCTCTCTGTCTCCACCATTGTTCCAAGATTCTGAAACTTAGATTTCTGAAAGTCAGTAGGATACTAGGATGGGGAAAAATTAGAATGCTGCAAGCCACTGGAGTCTGATATGAAGCACACGCTCTTTTTCATATACCTTGCTGTAACTTCAGTACCCACAGCAGGGTACAAGGCAGAAGAATGTGCCAGCACACAAACCATATGTTATCCCTCCTCCACCATTTAGTGAGGCCATACTCTCAAAGATAAAAAATTGCAACTGCACTGCAAAAAGGAGTGAAGTTATATCAGGACACCATCATAATATAATGTAATAATATTAAAATGATTTATTCCAAAAAATTAATTTGTTCCAAGTGATTCATTATTTGTAGCTAGTTATATTCAAGCGCTGGATCTTACGTGGCCAAGAAGCCTTCCTCATCAGGGTGGAAAAAAGAATCCTCATTACAACTTAACTTTTTAAACTGATAAATCTTTGGGTGGCTCCCAATTATAATTGAAACCACAAAACAAACAAACAAACAAAATAAAATAAAATAAATAAATAAATAAAAATGCATAAGTTCTTGAACTGGCATTCATTTTTGGCCTTTACATCAAGCCCAGAGAGAGGTTATACTTTGAAAAAGAATAGAAATGTCCAAGATGTTTAAGATAATTATTAATTGGGATGGGGCAAAAAGTAGTATCAGTTGCTTTACAGAGAATGTATGCATAATTTTGAATATTTTATTTCAGTATCTTCACTGTCAGTTTTTACATGCTATTGACATTGATAGTTTGGGAGAGAGAACTTTTTTTAAAAAAATTCTGAGATGGTTCTTTAAACACTAGACTTCTAGATGCAGCTCTTTTAAGGGTTATTTTGTCTGGATCTTCTACACACCCAGCCCTAGTATTAAGGAGAGGGAGGCAGATGTTTCAGGCAGCAAGTGCTGGTGAGATGGGGAGTGGTAAAGACCATAGAGCTACATGTACTTCCATGCTTTTGATCTGAACTTTTCTGGTAATGAAGGCCCTAGTCAATTGCATCAAATAAGGAATCAAAGATAAAGCCCATTTCCACACTACACTGTTTTAACATTATTATTTCACTTTCAACATGTTATCAAATCCTGGAGTTTACAGTTTGGGGAGAATTCTCAGCCAGAGAACTCTTTGACCTCAGTAAACTACAAACCCCAGAATTCCACAGGATTTTGGAAGTGAAATAATAGCACTATAACAGTGTAGTGTGGAAATGGCCAAAGTTTCAATAGTTGCAAAACATCTTGAAGGGAGAAGAGTCCCTAAGTGGAACAGAAATTCTCAATCTGAGCAATAAAGGACAAAACCAAAGAGATTCTGAGATGGTGCACTGGGAAGGGTGGCACCTTGCTTGACTATATCAGGCAGCCTAGATATCAGGCAGCTTGCTTGGCTATGAATTTTTTCAAAAACACCCTTGGTCAGGGGTGCGAATTGTACAGTGCACCCTCTTCTGGTGTGACCTATAAATGCTCTACTGTGAAGTTGTGCAAAGCATTGCGTCCTGCATAAGATGGGTGCGTGCTCATGCTGTTGTAGGCATGTGCACATTGCGTCCATTGCTACAATGGTATGCAGTGCTCATATTGTTTGTTTTATGTGGGGGTTCCCGGAACAGAACCCCTGCACTGTATAGTCCTCCAGATGTTGGACTGCAACTCCTAGCATTGCCCTCCATTGACTGTGCTGCTGGGACTTGTAGTCTAAGAGTATCTATAGGACTTTTCAAATCCCAACCCCGCCTTAGCTGAAAACAAAATGCTGCTTGGATCATTGTCAGTTATTTAAAAACAAGAACTCACTTAAATCTGGTAGCTTTATATCTTAATAGCTTGGCAGGTTATTTCTAATGGGATGAGGTACAAAGCTGATATTCCACTGTCTTAGAAGCCTGAAGAAAATTCTCTTTTGACTCCTGTTAATTTTTCTGCTGGATTTTCATTATGTTGGGTGTGATTTAAAAACAGACAGATGTTTATCATTTTCAGGCCCATTTTAATAAGATCTGGAATGATATATTTACATAATTTAATAAGTGCTTTATTAATCAAACACTTTCTGGCAAATTCACTTGTCTGCCTTTGAAAGTACACTATCCATAACTTCCATAGCTTTTCCAGATAATGGTTTGTACACACCAAACAATAAATAGAGACTAAACAAACACAAAGATTATACAGACACACACACACAGATGTTAAGTCTTCCTTATCCAAAAATCTGAAACTTTTGAAAAGCGGAACCCAGTCTTCCTGTAGAGAACATGAGGAAATTACGGAGACTCAGCGCACACGTGCTACTTGCAAAGCCTGTCAGTCAGCTTGGAGCCCTTTTCCCCCTCTCAGCTCACTTTGGAAGCTGTGCACAAACAGTCTCAAGTGAGCGGAGAGGGGAAAAAAGGCACCAAGCTGACTGAGAGATTTTGCACACTGTGCATGCCCTAAGCAAACCTCCATAATTCCCTCATGTTTCATATAGGAAGAAGGCAAGAGGATAAGAACTAATGCAAGAACAGACCCCATGTTGAAAGAATGGTACATAGATTTTTCCAAAATCTGAAAAAATCTGAAATCCAAAACACCTCTGGTCCCAAACACTATACACACACAGACACACAGACACAGAGCATAAAAAGTGGCATTTGCGCATAATTCAAAGACTGCTTCTTGGGTCAAAATAAATATATATATATATATATATATATATATATATATATATATATATTCAATATATATTCAATATACATATTTCTTCAAGAATATTCTTGAAGATACATCTCCTTCTTGAACAAATAGATATTTTAAGGTGCCTATAATGCCAGTTC
Source organism: Cyclura pinguis (assembly GCA_030412105.1). Taxonomy (NCBI): domain Eukaryota; kingdom Metazoa; phylum Chordata; class Lepidosauria; order Squamata; family Iguanidae; genus Cyclura; species Cyclura pinguis. The sequence continues at coordinate 207,469,812 of CM059602.1, read as the reverse complement.
TTTGCCATGAAGAGCGTTTTTGAAAAGAAACTGGGACCAAAACAGTGGGAACCACAAGCAGGCCACCAGGACTGTAAAAAGAATAACCATGGGCCAGGCACCCATATTATGCCAAAGCTTTTTGAACTCTTTTAATTATAATGGTCCACAGAGGTTCATTCATCAGTAAAATTCTGAATACTGAAGTCATCAGATTTGATTATTCATGCTCTTCATTCTCCCGAAGTATCAAATTAACTGTTAATTGAAGTGTTTTCAAGGATATAGTAGTCTGAGCCCCTTTCCAAACTATACCTTAATAGTGGGTTGTTCCGTTACAATCCCAGCAATGCCACTTCTGTAACAGTGTCATGTGAGGATTGCTCTCTTCTGCACCCTTTCAAACCTTAAGCAGTTATTGCCATTGGTGTTCCTTCTGCACTGCAGCATCATTGGCCAGTCCCTTTCCCTGCCTTTTCCCCACCCCACAGCTCCTGATTGGTTATTATTATTATTATTATTTTTGGTAAGCCGTACTAACGCAGTGACATTGTAATGTTATGGCATACCTATTGCAGTTTTGTACTAACTGCACTATTGCAGTTTTGTACTATAATGCTGAAAAATGTATTTAAAAATTAGCTCAAAGGAGAAATTTAAAATAAACATGGAAAGGTGGTAGATTCCAAACTTGCCACACCGTGGGAGTCGCTGCAGGAGGGACAACCAGGACACACCCACACCCTGCCCACTCCTGGATCCATGATGACAGGAAGCACTATTAAGCAGTATTAAGGAACTGCACTGACCCAGCAGATGGGATTGTGGCACTAAAGAAAGCTTTTAACAGATTTTTTTCTGGGAATGAAACAGGATTGATTTGCAATGCTTGGGTATGGGATAGCAGCTGGATAGTGACAATGTTGTACGGTAGCACGGCTCCTGGACCAGGAACAACCTGTTATTGTGGAGGGATGACGACATCGTGCAGAAAGGGCCTAAGTTGGCAGTTATGTAGCAACAGTAAAGAATGGGGAATGTGAAACTGTCCAGAGGGTGGTCATAACCATACTACACATTTATAGCAAATAGATACATTTATAGCATTTAGATATCACACCCTGTAGAGTCCTGGATTTGCAGTTTTGTGAGGTAGGTTCTTAGAATTCTTGGCCAGAGAGTTCTCACACTGCAGTTCAGTGGAATGCAGTAGAAAATACAAAGGGCCTCACAAAACTTTAAATCCCAGAATTCTGTGGGGTGGACCCAAATTCTAAGGACCCCACCAAACTATATTTCTAAGTATTATAATAGGATAATGAGGCATGTCAGTTAAAAGAGATATCAAAGTGCTATAATTGTGGAGTATGGAGATGCCCATTCTTGGACTGCAATTCCTATCATTCCTCACTATTGGCGATGCTGGCTAGGGCAGCTGGGATGTACAGTCCAACTGCATCAGGAGGGCCACACATTCCTCAGTCTTGAACTAGAGCATGGAAGCCAGGTCCAGCTTCTACAGGAACAGTTGCAGCTGGTATATAAAACAAAGCTGGCAAAAAGCATTCCTAGCTCTCTGGCACCTTGGCATCCAGAACGAGAGCCAGATGTAAGAGTAGCCTGAAAATAAAGTGTTGGATCAGGGAGGGGACTGGGAGCAGTCCCGTCTTGAACAGGTGTGCACCTACTCCTATATCATCAGATCCCACAAGGTGAAACTGTTTTTTCACTATTCTGGTTCCAGATAAGGTAGTGGGTGTTTGTATATGTGTGCCCAAAACCACAAATGGAACCAGCAAGACACTGGTAGGGTAAGAAACCTTGGCAGCAAACATGAGAGAAAAGCTAATGATGTTCATTTGCAGCTGAGCAAGCAAAGGCAATGATGTCGATGCTAATTTCAGGCTATAACTTAAGCATATTATGTTTTGCCAGGAAGGCTCCTCTTTTTTCCCCAGCTAGCAACGTTACATCCCTTTCCCTTTGACTTTTCTTTCTGGATTCTGTTGAAAGCCAAAGAGACCAGTTGGTTTTATGATTTGTCCAGGCTGTCCTTTGGCACTGGCACAGTGTTTGTAATTAAAACACACATGCACACACATGCGTGCATCTGCACACACACACACACACACACACACACACAGTGCCAGACCAACCACTGGGAGTTTTTTAAAAAATTCATTCAATAGAACTTTCCTGAAAATACAATATATTGCTTTCTTGCTTCAGAAACAATCAACAAACCAATAAACTTGTGGTTTAGCTTATAGATTCCAGGAAGCTTAGGCTTAACCAGCCCTTTAATGGTTTATGACGGTTGTAATCATCCTGTATATCCCATTTCACTTTGATCTTACCTTCACACATAAGTAATTATGCTTTTAATGTTAGACTTTGGTATTGTGCTCCATCACTTTATTTGGGCATTGTACATAATTACAAAACTCATGTCAAAATTCATCTGTTCTTCTTTTCAGACTGAAACAGACTAATGTGGCTATCACTTTTTTTTTTTAAAAAAAATTATCTTTGGGAGAAAATCTCTCACGTGGCAGTAGTTAGCACTCGTTGCTTAATGCATATGCTACTTCTTTGTTCTTTTGAGTCTGTTTTAACTTGTCAGCAAGTGAGTCATGGTGAAATATGTTTTGCAACCCCTGTTCTTCAGATTTTAGTAGTGAAATCATTTCAGTTGATAAAACATGTTTGAACAATCTCATGAACCTTGTCTTTGGTAATAGGGCTGAATCACCCAAAGCATGAAAAAGCATGTACAGATACTTGTATCTTAAAACACGTCCTTCTGGGAAGGTACATAGCTCTGGAATAGAGTCAATAACGCCAGCAGATAGAGACTGACCTACCACACTTCCCCATAGAATTCCATTGTCTCTGAATGTCTCTTTTCTCAGCCAGTGTGTGTGCAGGGGCTCCCTACTGACGCTGATGGTTGACAATCACAAAAAGAGTAAAGAAACACTGAATACCAGTTCTCAGCCTGTTTTATCCTGCAGTTTTAGTTATATTTAAATGACTGGTAAAGTTTAAGCTGCAACAGTGCCAATGATGAGAGGTGTTATTGAAGCTAACACAGTAGGCAATGTGTGGGTCTCCAGATGTTGTTGGATGACAATTCACAGCACGCATAGCCCTTGGCTATGCTGTCTAGGGCTGATGGGAGTTGCAGGACAACAATATGTAGAGGGTCATGTCCCCTGGTCCTAGAGCCTGGTATTGGCCTGGTGTAGGAGCATTCCTGTGTATGTCTTTGACAAAGCCTCTTAGGGTTTGCATTCCTCTTTTTTTAAATCAGGGCTGGGGGCTGTGCAATGCCTTCAATATTGTTACATGTTATTACTGGGAGTTGCAGTCTAAGGACATCAAGAGGACCATGACATCTGGAGAACCATACCTGGTTTAATTATAGAATGGGCAGGTTGTGCTTTTCCAGATGTTCTTGAATACAGTTTCAGTGTAATTCATGTTGAGTAGAACTTTAGGCCTTGGTTGTTCTGTAACACAGATGTATCAGATGTGTGTTGGGCAGAGCATGATGGTGGTGTTATACCAAGTTGAATCCAAGTATGGCTATCTTTGCGTTATTGTTTCTTCATTTTCAAGCTCTAATCACAGGACTAAATTAGACACAACACCATTCAGACAATTGCATAAAGTCAATTTCTGGCATGGGAAGGGGCCAACCTAGATTTATACCATGGTATTGAGATAGCGGGTCTTCTAACCCTTTGACTATACTGCAACCTGATCTAGATTCCCTACTGGTTATTTGCATTGGAGAAAAAGCTCTTTTCTGAAACATAAGTGGTGTTGAAATAGATTGGTCAAGTCTATTCTTGGGGTCAGGTTAACTATCTGAACTCCAAAATTGACCAACTCCCTCTCTCCCTCCCTCACCCTCTCTCTCTCTGGTATGAATTCTTTGGCTGGAAGCCTACATCAGTAAGCTGAGAACAGGATGCACAAGGAGATAAACTTAGTCTCACACCCTGAAAGTGTTCCCTTGAGGGCAGGGTTGGATCGTGCATATGGAGGCGGTATGAGGAGTCTAGTCCAGCGAAGACGAAATTGACCTCAGAAGTGTTTTTCTTTTGTACATTTTCCCAAGAACATTCACGTTCCATGAAAGGGAAGCACTTGTAGGAACAGAGTAGCTGGTACATTTGTATCTTTCAAGCAGAGCTTGTAAAAGTTACTTTTTTGAACTACATCTCTCAGAATCTTGCAACTGACCATGTTGGATGGGGGAGTCTGGGAGTTGCAGACCAAAAAAATGATTTGTCCAAGTTCCATTAACTATTCTACAGGTTCTTGCATATTTGACAAGCTGCATATTCTACAAGGGAACATTTTCCATGTGGGAAGTCTTATGCAGCTTTCTTTTACTTGTTCACACATGATGAACACACCTAATACTTTCTGTTGCAAATTTCCAATGTGTGCAAACTATGACCAAAGCAGGAAAAATGTGTATGATAATAGATGTAAGTATTTATGCAATTTTCCATGCAGAAGTTACTTCTAAGTAGAAAATTCATTGTGTGTGAAATCGCTCTTAGCATAATATTGGGAACAGCCTCAAAGAGAATGATGTAATGGCAGCTTTGCCCATACTTGAGTTTTCAACTGTTCTGCGTTCGTATATGCTTGTGAAAAGATACTGACTGAAATTATGGAAAGTCAGTTCTCATGGTCACAATTCCCCCCCTCCCCCCTCCGAGTAAAGACAAGTCTTTCTGAATGATACTTCATGTAGGAAAGCCACAGTACAATTATAACTTCTACCTCAAAGTTTTTGAGGTGTCCAAAGAAGATGGAGTGGAATTTTAATTTCTCTTCACCCTCCCTGATCGCAGGCAGGCAGGCAGGCAGGCAGGCAGGCAGGCTGGCTGGCTGGCTGGCTGGCTGGCTGGCTTTCTTTCTTTCTTTCTTTCTTTCTTTCTTTCTTTCTTTCTTTCTTTCTTTCTTTCTTTCTTTCTTTCTTTCTTTCTTTCTTTCTTTCCTTCCTTCCTTCCTTCCTTCCTTCCTTCCTTCCTTCCTTCCTTCCTTCCTTCCTTCCTTCTTTCTTTCTTTCTTTCTTTCTTTCTTTCTTTCTTTCTTTCTTTCTTTCCTTCTTTCTTTCCTTCTTTCTTTCTTTCCTTCTTTCTTTCTTTCCTTCTTTCTTTCCTTCTTTCTTTCTTTCTTTCTTTCTTTCTTTCTTTCTTTCTTTCTTTCTTTCTTTCTTTCTTTTTCTTTCTTTCTTTCTTTCAATCTATACTTTTTCATTTTAATAGATGGAAGATAATTAATCCTGTGGTGTCAGATTCAAGTGTTAGATTCACCCAGCACCCAGCTCAGCACATTTACCTTTCTTCTCTGACATTAAAATTTTGAAACTGGCATACCCTCCGACGTTTTACAGACGAAAACCAGGACTTCTGTGCCCCAAGCAATGTGTTCAAGATGGGAAAAGTTCTGAGAAGAAGCACAGAAGCTAGAAGAAGTTGCAGTAGTTTGCTTTTGCCCAAGCCTACTGAGAAGGACAAAACACTGCCTTCACCTGTCTTCTCCCCCACTATCTTAATTCAGTGAAAACTACTTTTGCACTTTGAACTGAATTTGCAGCAATTGCTGTAGACTGAGGACAACGAAGGAAAGTGAGAGTAAGAGAGATAAACTAGGACATTTTAAAAGCAGCTAAAAAAGGGGGGGGGTGACAGAGGATTGATTGGTACTGTCCTCATTCGGTTAGAAAGTTGGAAAATATGTGTTGGACAGTTTGTTTAAGCAGTGAAAGTTTCTGTAGCAACTGGGGGAGGGGATCTGAGGGAAGTTCTAAGATGAAGTCATCTCCTCTAAAGTTTGCTCTCTCTCTCTCTCTCTCTCTGCTGTGGGAGACTAGTATTGTACTCTTTGTGAAGATTCCCAAACAAGAAGAGTGCTTCTCCATTTCTCAGGTCTTGCAGTTTGACAGCACTGCCATCATTCTCTCCTATGGAATCCCAGTATCTGTAGTTTGGTGGGGAACATTGGATTCTTTGCCATGCATCTTGTCTTGTCCATTATTTTTATATGCCTCCTTCCATTGCCTGCATCCTTCTAGAATCAAAAGAGCCTAGTTGAATTCAGCATTGTTTAGTTGTTCCTTTCACAGCATCTTCAACAGCAAAACCATCATACGAAAGTTTTTAGGGTTTTTTTTTTGTGAAACTAAAGTGTAGCAAAAGTTTGAATCTTCTTCTTTAAAGTAAGAAAGGATACTGGCCAAGATCCTACATCATATCGTCTCTTGCTTCAACTCCCTAAACCTACTTTAACAGCCAGCAGTTGCTCCAAGCAACAACGATCTGTTCTGCTGGCAATCAAGGCACAGCAGAATAATATTTCCACCCTTCTCCTACCACTGGTGGCTACTGGCTGTTAAGGACTGTTGGAAGAGGGCTCTGTGATTGTGGCAATAGTAGTATGACTGTAAACCTGAATAATAAACAGATATGAATACATAGGTCTCACTTATACATTCATTATCCATTCATAACAGGATGCCAGACACTCTTTTTAAATAGAAGATAAAGCAGGAGAAGGGGAAAAAAGAGAAAAAAAACTCCCACCCTGGCCCTATAACGTAATGGAAAATAATGTCTCAAAACTGAATGATTTTGATGTGTGTGCCTCTCACTGTTTATTTAGGAATATCCTAAAAGAATTAAGTGGTCTGATTGCAACATAGTTTGTTAATCTGTGCAGACTATAATAGCCAAGGCTGTCCACAAGATGTCAGTATGGAATGGGAAATTAAAGTCTCCTGCATCCTTGTAGTAGATAATAAAACTGAATCCAGGATACCATGATATCACACCATAAATAAAAAGAGAGGGAAGAATATATATCAAGGCATAGACAGATTTGTGAATTGTGAGTCTAAATAACTTATGGGCAGAACTGTAAAACAATGCAGGCTTCTGGAAGACTATAGCCCAGTACTGGGAGGGTGTTCAAATTAATCTTTGAAATTCAGACGCCCTCCGACCACTAATGCCGTTGTCTCTTGGCAATATTTTCATATCGTCTTTCCTCATTAATCCTTTCTCTCCCGTACTCTCCTTTCCCCTTGACAACTTCTTCCTTTCTTTGAACTCTAAGCTTCTTGTATCAACTTTGTCATGTTCATTTTTAACTCCTTTAGTCCCCCTGCCTCCATGATTCTTGAGTCTTCGGCTTCTTTGTCTTCTGGGATCTCTTCTCTACTCATTTTTCCAGTCTTAAGCCAACATCATTGAAGTGATAGCTGTGTGAACCATTAATCCCAGCAAAACATAACACATAACACATTTCTGTAATGCATTTTATGGTGGGGAGGGCTGTTTGGAAGCTTCTCTTGGTACAAAAAGCAGCAGCCACACTGTCATCTGGGGCTGGTTACAAGAGACTTGTATCTCCTTTGTTACAACAGCTCCATTGGCTACTTTTCTGTTATTGGGCACAATTCAAATGGCTGGTTATGCCATATAGAGCCCTATTCAGCCTAGGTCCATGCTAGCTGGCAGACCATATCTTACCATATAAGCCTGCTTGGATCCTGAGACCCCCAGGAGAGGCCATTCTATCATTTCTACCATCTACACAGGCCTTTCTGATGGGAACTCAAGGCAAGGCCGCCTTGGTGATTTCTCCTAGGCTCTAGGACTCCTTTTCCAGGGAGGCTAAACTGCCCCCCTATTTACTGTCCTTCTGTCAGCAGGGAAAGACTTTTCTTAAATTCAAGGTTTCAAGAGCTGAAGGATTTCAAATACTGGGTTTTCAGCCATACTGCTTTTAACTGTACTTTTTTAAAAAAACTGTTGTTTAGTATTTTAATTGTATCTTTGAAATTGGTTTTTTAACATTATTGACAGTTTAATTCCATTTTAATGTTGATGCTTTGTACACTTCAACTGTATTGTTTTTGTTTTAATTTGTAAGCTTCCTTAAGTTTTGGTTTTGTGAGGAAAAGGAGGGGTATAAATTTGATGCCGATGCCGATGCTGATGATTACAGTTATAAAAGACATCACCACTAGCAATAACATCCTTTGCCTTATGGAAGGTATATTATAACCATACTGCCAGAGCATATTCTCTATGTACAGTTGGCCCTCCATATCTGCGGATTCTGTGTCCATAGGTTCAACCAAACACAGATTGAAAATATTTTTTTCAAAAATCCAAAAAGTAAATTTTAATTTTGCCATGTTATGTAAAGGATGATATTTTACTACACCATTGTACATAATGGGACTTGAGCATCCATGAATTTTGGTATCTATGGGGTGTGTGTCCTGGAACCAAACTCTGGCAGATACTGAGGGCCCACTTGAGCTGTTTTGTCACAACATATTCATGTACTTTCTAACACATTGGCCAATAGGTGGTAAGATGATGGCCTTGCTACTTGGAACTGTAAGGCACACTCACCTAACTCATCCCAAAAGAAGAGGGGGATGGATGCAAGGTATATTTTAGGCCTAAATACCCTAAAGGTACCAGATTCCATCTGATTTTGGAAACTAAGCAGGGTCAACCTTGATGAGTACTTGGATGAGAGAATGCCAATGAATAGCAGCTGCTGTAAGCTCTATTTCATATAAAAGTGTTAGGGTGGGTAAACAAACCACACCTCATCGTATCCCCAGGTGGACATGGAGCTGAATTGAAACCCCAAACACAAGGTAGGAAGAAAGAAAGGAAACAAAAACAAAGAAAACACACACACGATTTTGGCCAAAGGATCCCCCTGAGTGTCAAAACTGTGTTTGGTATAGCCTACTAAGCATAGTGATCCAGAAGGATGTCTTGTCTTCATTCTTCCATGCTTCCCTTTTATACCATTTTCATGCCTACATAAAAGAACAGGTTCATGCATCAGCATTAGCAGAGTCACAGCTTGTGCCTGAGTTACATTTTATCTGACCCTTAACATTTCCAAGTCTGTGTGTTCCAGTTAACATCCTGGGTCATTCCCAAAAATCTTTGACATTAGCAGTGTCCCTCCCTTCTGCACATACTGACCACCAACATGTACTAGGTAGAACAGACAATTCTAAAGCAAGATTGTTTGATGAGCCCTGAGTGTCCAACTACTAATCAATACCAAGTGTTAATTCTGTAGCAAGTTAGTGAGTCCCAAATTTCAAGCCTAGCAAAAGAACTGGAAAAAACCATCTCTGAGCATTCCTTACCTAAGAAAATCCCGTTAGGTTCATGGGGGTCACCACAAGTCAATGGGCAACCTGAAGGCACTCTCATGCACACATAAGCTATGTTTTAGAACTTTGAAAGGATGAGTTAAAGTAGCAAATGCCATGCAGCTGACTTCCCTTCTGGTAAACATACCCTCCACTTCATCACTGCCACTGAGTGTCAGCTGACACTGGGTGGTAGAGGTCCCACTGACAGTAGATGTGCTGTACAATGAGAAGTTCTTCTTTTGACAGCCAAGAAATTCCCTTTGTGACAGCACTTCTAGCTTTTGCATTGCTTACAGGATCATCTGTGCTTCTGCTCTTGTGCAATTTGAAAAAAAGGAAAGAGATAGCTATTAAAATAAAGAGCATTTGAACTATTTCTCTCAGGTCTGTTACTTAGGGCTTTGCATTTAGTTGTTTCATGGTGTCTCTCTCCTTTTATATGTATGTTATCCTTTTATTGGGACCATAATATAACCCTCTTTTTTTCAAATATAGTATAACCCATCACTTAGGTCAACAGAATTGTGCAATCTATGCAAACTTTGTCCAGTGATTTTGACTAGTTAAGCTCTGAAAACAAATTTATGAGCTATACTGCCATCATGTGGTCATTTCCTAGATCTGCAGAACCTAGACACGAGAGCTCGTCAGATCCAGTATTACTCATTTTGCTTTTGTTATGAGCAGATAAACAGCAGGTGTGACAGCTATTTTATAAAAGTATGTGGAGGTTACTGATGCATAATGGAAATAGTGGAGTGGAGCTCTCATAGTGGAGCTGATAATTTGCCTCTACTTTTTTTCTTTTTGAATAAAAGCTATCTATCTTAAATTGCTTCTGAAACTACTATATGGATACTTCAGAACAGTGGTTCTTAAACTTTTCTTTACCACGGACTCCCCATTAAGTATCTTTTATCACCAAGACTGAACTCAAGGTTTAAAAAAATAAAGTGCATCTGAACACTAACTCCCACTAACTGACTCCGACAACTCTCTTCCTGCAAGCATGGTTTTCCCTTTATACATGAATTTCTTTGAGAATATTCTCAACACTGCTACAGAATTCTGGGAAGCCACGGATGTTCTGAGAATGTGATGGCACAACACAGACAACACTAGAGGAGAAGGTGACTTCTGGCTGTATTCAAGATAGCAAGAAATATTACACACTTTCTCTTAGCCACTCAGAGTCACTCATTTGCCTGTTCTCACTGCATGCGGAAGTAGCAAGTGCTGAGTATATTTTTTGCTATCAAACAGTTATTTTCAGAACTTTTACTGGTTCGAGATATCGTAATGAAACTTTGTACAAACGATCTCTATCACCAACAAAAAATTCCTGCTCTTTGAGATCAATGTACAACCATCTGTCTGTCCGGGCCCTCTCACACTACAGTTATAGCACTGTTATTCCACTTTATCTACCATGGCAACATTCTATGGAAATCTGGGATTTGTAGTTTAGTGAGGCCCAAGAGCTCTCCAGCTGAGAATTCTAAATGCTTCTCCCTAAACTGCAAATTCCAGGATTCCGTACCATGAGTTAAAGTGGAATAATAGCACAATAACAGTGTAGTGTGATAGGGCACTCTGTCTGTCTCTCATTCTATTTTAAGTATAAAAGCTTACAGCATTACTTCAAGCCTTTGTGGGCTCCCTGTGAGGACACTGTGGCACCCTAATTCCCAAACTTAAGGTGACTTACTAAGATTAAACAAATTAATGAAAGCTCTTACAAGACATATATAGAGAAAATTATTAGCAAAATGCAGTTAAACAATTTAAAAGAATGGATAAAATGTAAAAGCCAGCAAAACTATACACAATTAAAAGCTTTTGCAGTGGGTTCTTGAAAAACCTGTCATAACAGAAAAAAAATGTCATGCAAAGTCCAGCAAGACAAAAGTCATCCTAGCCTCCTAAGATGGGAGACCAAAATACTGGGAGTGGCCACAGAGTAGGCCCTCTCCTGTATTCTCATCATGCCTGTGAAGGTGATTGGACCAAGAGAAAGGCCTCCCAAATATATTGCGGGACTCCTTCTTTATTTCCATTTCGCCTTTCGTTTGCTTTCTCCTCTTCCTACTCAATTCTCCTGGCTATATTTTTCTTCTCCGCCTTCCCTATCCCTCTCTTTCTCCCCCTCATCATCTTTCTCCTGCCATCCACACTTCTTCTGGCTACATTCATGATCTTCCTTCCACTTCCCTCTTTCTATGCTTTCTCTAGCCCTTTTCCCTTTGCCTCCTTCTCCAAATTTGGAACCATGACTGGGACACGAATGCTGGTGTATCAAAGCTCAGTGGGTCTTGCTTCTGAGTAGACATGCATACATAGGATTCCCCTGGATGTGGACATGTGAAGATAGAATTGCTCTTTTGGTCTATTACTACCCCCACTGCCATTATTGTTCTCTGCCCTCCTCAAAATATTTGATAACTATTTGCAGCGTTATTATCATTATGATAATCATTATTTTAGGGATGATGGAGGATTCCACAACTTGATTGTAAAACAAGGAAATAAAGAGTAGAAAATATGACCAGTGAGGGACACTGGTTAATAGGATTAACCTGTTACAAGTCGAGTTTGGAAAACGTTCTTTTTACATAGAAAAGTTTCTACAGCCTCTATGTGTTAAAATCAGTGTATGCACAAGTGTTAAAAGCAGCTAGGAAGATGTTAGGCTTATCTGCTCAAAACGGTGTCTGGAAAAAGTTTTTTTTGGGGGTGAGGAGGAGTTATATTTCAACTACCATGTCAAAAATACCACCTGCAAAAGTGTTAAAAAGAGAGTTGGGAAAAGTTATCCTCCTGCTCTCCTTGTTCAGTGCAAAGTTTGGGGAATGTAATTTCAGGCTAATGATATTTCTAAGATAAATGCTTTCACATTTGTCACATTTTATTTTTTTTTTATTTGAATCACATGCTCTGAGCAATTGTGGATGATGCATAGTGTATCACCCGTGATGACATCACTATGGGGAAGCCATCTGTGTGAAATCACTGGGGCTTCCTGTTGTGACACCTCTATGGCCTGCCCCTGTGACTTCACCAGGGGCCACCTCCAAGTCTCAGGTCATTTCCGCACATTACCTGATCCTGTCATCCTCCCCTCGTGATCCCGGCAGCACCTTCGCTAGGAAGGGAGCACAACACGAATGCTCCCCTGCACACCCACCCAGAGGAAGGGAGCGTGAGTAACGCACATCTGCCTTCTGCAGCACAGCCAGGCTCTTTCCCATGCTGTGCTGGGGAAGAAAGTGCCTCTATCATGATTCCTGCCCTTCTGCATGGCCAGGAAGGAGAGGAGCATTGTGTGATCGCTGGTGCTTAACAGATTTATTCCATTAAGCAAATATCCCACTATTGTGATGGGTGGGAGTGGGATGGCAGTGGGACTACAATGATGTCATGAGAAAGCACGACCCACAGACCACTGCAATCCTATCACCATAGAAGGACTGCAACTCCATGAGGAAACGGCCTCAGGTTTTGCCCCTGAAAACTCAAGGCCTGGGATGTTCCTGGTAGGGCAATCCTACTTCATGAACTGGGATTAAACCCATAGAACCCAGTAAAAATGACTTCTGAAGAGACAGGTATAGGATTGTGCTTTTATCATTTTTTTCAGAGGCCAAGGGCAAAACCTTGACAGTCTAGAACTGCCCAGTTGGCCATGTTGGCTGAGAAATTCTAGGAAATTGTGACGGGAAGAGCTCTCTTATTCAATGCTGCCTCCTGCTGTTGAGTAGAAAGCACCCTTGACCCTGGAGATAATCTAGCGGCCACCACTTACTGATTTTAAATCCCCATCATGTAGTACTTCAGTAGGAAGCTACTGGCAAAAGAATCTCTAGACCTTCCCCTCTACTGCAGAGGTTTTCCTCCCCCACCTCTGTGGGAGATGGGGATTCTATCTGTGTGCACAAACTGGCGGAGCACATGGAGAGAAAGCATGGACAGAGGAGATCTTTAGAAGGAAAGGTTTTTATTCTAAGTAGACAAACACAAAAAATAATCCATTCATGAAGGCATCTCCCTTCAGGTGTAACTTAGCAGCTACACAGTTACAGACAAGCTTAGGTCATTTCAGCCAGAGGTTTAACAGAATGTAAGTCCCTAATGTGACTAGCTAAAACTAGACTCCTATTCTACTCACATTTCTGTCTGGATACTGGGATGGTGTGAGGGAGAACCCAGGAATCTGGACAAGCCTTGCCCAGCGTGCTACCAATCCTTTGTCTCTCTTTGATGCTATTTTGTCTCCCTTCCCTCGTGGTCACCAGAAGCCTTTTTATAACTTCTTGTCTGAAGCCTCTGGAAGCTTCTCATCTTGTCTCCCATCTGGTTTCGCTGACTGGACAATTGTCTCTCATGACCTCTGATGTCCTGCTGTGCTGCTGGCCCCCAATAAATGTAACAGCTCTCACAACGCATGAATCCCTTGCTTACCCAGAGAGGGCATTATCCCCCTTCAGCTAGGTTGCCTGGATAATGGGAAGAGTCTATTATCATAGATAAGTAGTTAAAAATAGCTTTCCCAAACTCTGGGCAGAAGTGGAAAACAAAATTGGCAGTGAAAACATGAGGCATTCTGATTCCTTTGTGAGTTATAAAACATTGGTGATGGGCAAAGTTTCCGTTAGAACAGAAACTTGTTGTCCTGAAGATGTCTTTGAATCACAGTTCCCATCAACCCCAGCTAGCCTGGCCAGTGGTGAGAGATGATGGGGTGATGGACTCATATGGGCCACACAATCTCCTTTCATCCCTGAGTTAGGTTACAGTCACATGTCAGCCAGATCTTAAACAAAATCTCCTACTGGTTAGAATGACATAATTCCCATTACCTGCAGCAATGTATTATATTAGGAGAGTTGTTTATAGACATTTCCCACTGCTAGGTAAAATCAACATTGAGTTGTTTTGTAGAAATCGTCTCACTAAGCTGTATTTTTCTCCCCCCTGCTGTTCCCTGCCAGCTTCAGTGTGTATCTTTAAAACAAAATAACATGCAAGACTACAAATTTGCCACTTATATCTCACCCTGTTGTTTATTTATCGCTTCTTTGAGAAAGAGAAACTCAGCCAAAGTAACCAAAACACATCTCACTCTTCAGCGGATCAGAGAAAACATAAAAATCTCTCTCCTGGAAAGCTTTTACATATCCTTTGTCAGAGACAAAGATAACACTGGACCATAGAGAAAACTACGCACCATTTTCAGGACAAGCAGCTTCCACTAGGCACCCCCTGTTCTGTATACTGGTGTCTCATTGAGTGAGCCACTTGGAAGAATATAGAGAGAAAGATCTGCATTGTCTTTTCATTCCCAGAATTGTTTTCCTCCATCCATGTTCTAACTTGTATTGCCCTCTTCTGACATGGTCTATCGAGAAATAACTTCCAGGCCAGAGATCAGGATTTTTAATCCCTCACTGATAGCTCAGAGCTAGAGAACAGCGAAGGACTTTTTCAACTGCCCCTAGTAGTTGTAGCCAAAAATTAACATTTTCAAACTCTGCAGCAGCCAAAATCTGGCCTTGCCTATGACTGCCTTTGTTTGCCTTTCTCCACACCAACCTGCCTTTCTATCTTCTGGCTTCCTTCTCTGACTCTATACGTTGGCCCAACTTTTTGCTTCACTGGCTGTTTTCAGTCTTCTCTCCTCAGCTTGGGATCCCAGTGCCTATACCTCCAGAGTGACTCTTCTTAAGGAAAAACCAAATATCAACCCAGAAGACTTGATATCTGGTTTTGGCCAGGTAAACACCCTAAGGTGCCCCCCTCATCCTGATCTGAATGGCAGTCATGCACTCAGCTTTCCATGTGTCTGTCTGCACAGTTTGAGTGAGAGCCAATGTGGTGTAGTGATCTGAATGTTGGGCTACGACCCTTGAGAACAGAGTTCAGTTCCTCACTCAGTCACGGAAACCCACTGAGTCATTTTGGGTATGTCACTACACTCTCGGCCTTAGGATCACCATAAATCGCAAATGACTCAAAGGCACACACCAATAATAGTTTGAGTGCAGCAGCAATTCTTCAGAAAGACATCTGATACCATACAGTCCCAGAATGTGCTTTGTATTTTTAAAGTGCAAGGTCCAGCCATTCACATCTTCAGTTAAAAGGATTTAAGGTGTCATGGACTGTCCTTCAAGCATCAGAGAGGATAGGAGGAGACAGTGCTATGGAATGCTCTGACACGACACAAATGATCTGGCATAAATGATCTACATAAAACCACTCCATTGGTCCATGCATGCCATATTCAAATATCTTTTATTTCTTATGTTCCACCTCTTGCCCCGGTTAAGTTAAAAATCATCATATTGTCAATCTGAAAGAGTATTCAAAGAGAGAGCTGTGTTTGTCTGTTTTTAAAATAAAAAGATAAAAAGGAATCTAGTAGTATCTTTAAGATTACTTCCATAGAAGAAATTTCTAGCACAAACTTTCTGGACTAGTAGGAGTTTATGATCAAAAAATTTGAAAGGAAGCTTTGAAAGAGAAACTGCTGCATCAGGATATATCCACAAATTTCTGTCCATCAGCAGTGATATGAACAGAGACAATGGTTTCTTGGCACGCTGCATATATTTATACAGTAGTTTTCAGCACAGCTGTGCACATTAAAGGATTCTCCCTATGCCTGCTTTATGACAATATTTTACTGGTCCTGCACCCAAACCACTTGACAAAGGCTCTCCTCTGCTGTAGGTATACCTGCTTATCTGAACCTGTATGCAGAGCCTATCTCCCACTTTTGCCCTTTTAACTATTTTTTATGATCACCCTCAAAATGATAGTTACTACCACTCCAACATGCTGTGCATTTCCACTAACTTTCAACCCCCTCCCCATTTGTATATTTGTCTATCTACAGAGGCTTTGCTCCACGCATCTGATGAATTGGACTGAAGCCATGTAAGCTTATTGGTAAAAATTTATTTGCTGTTACTCTCAAAGATGCTACATAAAGGATTCTTTCATATTTATTTTTAATCTGGAAAAGAATATGAAGCAAGACAGTGCCTTGCAGAAGTATTCACGCTTGTTTGACTTTTCCACATTTTGCTGTGTTGCAGACCAGAACTGAAATGGATTTAATCAGCATTGTCACCACTTGATGTACACAAGATATTCAACATGATGAATGTGCAATTTTATTTTAAGCTGTGGCACAAAAGTTAAGTAAACAATAACAAACTGGCATCCATGTTTGTTCCAGGCTGTAACACCACAAAACATGGAAGAGTCAAAGTCTCCATCCGTGTGTGTGTGTGTGTGTGTGTGTGTGTGTGTGTGTGTGTGTGTATTTCTGCAAGGAATTGGAAAATAAAGTGTATGTTTCAGCCAAATTAGATTCAGACTGGTACAAGAGAAAAAGCAATGAAAGGAAAGATGAAAAGAGAAGCAGAGTCAGCTTGCAATCTAACATACACTTACCTAGGAGGAAGTCCACTGAAGTCACTGAGTAAATATGCGCAACACTACTCCATTAAGCCTCGTAGGTGAAAATAGAAGTCTTCAACCTGTCAAAGTGATTCATAACTGTAGATACAAACATTCTAGTCCTGGAGCCAGTTACATTGCTACGTCAATGCTTAGGACTGGGACCAGTACTGACACACTGCACTGGTGCTATTTCAGAATCATGTACAACTATAGCTGATGAAAAACTCACCCAAGCTGAGCCACAGCTGGGTGCTTAAATGATACCATCTCGAAGGATACTATCTCAAAGGACTAGAAAGTGGCCCCACACTGGTGCAACCATGTGCCTAGGATTTATATTCTGTCTGCCTATCTGTCTGAATGTCTGTCTGTCTGTGTCTCTCATAATTCATATCTGTGTACTTCAATAAAGAATGAGAAAACACATTCCTGTCCAGTGATGTAGTAGTTAATTTTGAAATACAGCTCCTCATTATGGCAGGAGAGTTAAAAAATGCTGTGTTGATCTGTGGCTGGCATCCTGCTACTGATGTAGGCTGGCGTGATTTATCTTTTTTGGTCGTTGCAGAGGGAGGAATTCACCATCTCCTTTGCACAATGACCCCTAAAAATTTACCTGCTTTGGGGTGAGTGGAGGTGGGGGCAAAGTGGCCATTTAGTGGCTGGTGGAAAGCCAGGAGGTAGCAGAGAAGTATCAACCTATGTCACCATTGCTGGACAACATCATGACTTTGTTGTGTATCCAGCTATAGAGGCTGGGCTGGATGCTTCTCTGCCACTTCCTGCTCTCCACAAGCCACTAATTGGCTATTACTCCCACCCACCTGCCAAATTCAGGTGAGTCCTGCAGGAGGGAAGAGGGGAAACAGAAGTCCACCCCCTCATGCAGGATCTTGGCCTATATATTGATTTTTTTTAAAAGCAGTTTTCATTGCCACCAGGAGCAGGAGTTTTGCACAGTAAATGGCTCTTCTCATTCAGGCTCAAGCCATCCCCCAGATACTTTGGATTACAGCAGGGGCAGTTCATAACAGTGCATTGTTGCTGAGAAAATCCATTTCCCTTCTAGATACTGTGGGGATTGCAGCTAAAGTCAGAAGAAACATAAGAGTCCAGCAGTGAATGAGTGGAAGATAATGTCAATATCTCTGGGCCCTTCTACACTACACATTTATGGCACTGTGATTCCACTTTAAAACTGCCATGGCAACATCCTATAGATGCTTGGTGAGGCACTAGAGCTCTGTGGCTGAGAATTCTAAATACCTCCTCCTAAACTTCTAATTCCAGGGTTCCATGAAATGAAACCATGGCAGATAAAGTAGAATCATAGTGCTATAGTTTTGTAGTAAGAAGGGGGCTCTTTTTAATTTAAAAAAAAAATTTTTTTTAAAGATTTTACAGTCTAAAAAATGCCACAAGATAGATAGAAGTGAAGAGGAGAATAAAAATGAAGGCAAGAGGAAACAGAAGAAGAGCATGCAGCTTACAGTTATACAGAGACAAACTTAGGGTATTTCTGCACGAAGTTGCTATAGTGAAAGAGCAGTGGCTTGTTTCTGGTTCAGGAGTCATGCTACCACAAAACGCCATTGCTATCCAGCTCCTATCCCATCCTCCAGCATTGCTGAAGTGCCTTATACTATTTCTAAAAAGAAATCTGTTAAGTGCTTCCTTTAGTGCTTCAATCTCATCAACCAGCTCTGTGCAGTACCATAATAGTGCTTGATAGCACTTCCATTTGTTGTGGATCCAGCACTGGATGGAGTGTAGGTCCAGATTTTCTTCCTTCCCCAACTCCCATGGCAAGGTAACTTCGAAATCTATCACCTCTCTGTGTTTATTTTAAAGTTCTCCTTTGCTTAAAGCTTTTTAAAAATACATTTTTAAGCATTATAGCATGAAAATGCAATAGCGTACTGGCTTGTAGTATGGTTACAATAGTGTTGCGCTCATACAGCTTCCAAAGACAAACAAAAAAAGACCAATCGGGGCAGTGGGGTGGCATGAAGGTGGGGAAAGGGAGTGACCAAGGATGCTGTAGTGCGAAAGGAACACCAGTGGCAATACCGCTATTCATCTGCTAAAGGCGGAAGGTTAAGGAAAAAGTCATTGCTAACCTGCTACCATCTCATTAGTGGCAATGCTGGGATTGTAATCGTACAGTGTGCTAATGGCGTCTAGTGTGGAAATGGCCTTAGTTAAAATAGGACACACAGATTGGGGGGTTGTACCAAAAGCTTTATGGGAAAAGCATCTTTGTTTTAGGGATTTCTTTTCAAATGACTCTGTTTACAAGTGTGACACAAGCTTTCATATGTATGTGTATGTCCAGTGAAAGCAGAAATGCTGGTATATTTGACAGACATACAGAATAGGTAGCACGTTGTACTTCAACAAAAGTGGGTGAAATTAATACAAGAACACTTGTAATCAAAGTATACAGGTGGAATCCTCTTGGTCACTATGCTTGTGAATATGTTCTGCAAGGAACTAATCACTAGCTCTTCACACAGCATCTCAACTGCTTGTACGCTTTGAACTCACTGCCACACCTGTGTGCTGTTTGGGAAGAGGCAGTGGGGAAGCAACCAAACAGCACCTCTTTCAGCTGCAGCGGGGTCACTCTCCCAGATCTCTAGCAAATCCAGAACTGCAGTGGTACGATGGGGTTGGCCACACAAAATAGATAGACAATTCTACTAGGAAAAAGAGAGGGAAGGAACTTAAGAGCCAGTGTATTTACAATAACCTAAATCTAATTGCTTGTCCTGATAAGAATCAAAGGGATTTATCTAAGTATTGACTTGGCATTCAGCAGTTGGTGCAATGGATCTATTCTCGTTGGGACCAGCAATCAGTTTTATGTCCCTGTTTCAGAGGAAACGAGACACCAAGGCCTTTGCTTTTAAGTAGGTCACAGTTGTGTGTAAACTCACAAATGTGGGCTAGGCTAGGTGGGGGTGGTAGGAATAAGTCAAGAGGAATTGGTTGATAGAGCATCCATTCATGCCAGATCCTGTGGTCAAAAAGTGTGCCGGGAAATCACTGTTCTATTCTATTGCTTTCAAGGTAGGAACACAAAGATCTCACTGGTGGGTGGGCATACTCAGGATGGGGTTGAAGAAACGATACAGTGATGTAGTTCTGGAAGACCAATATGAGCCTTCGAAAAGTCCTCAGCTGTTTGACTGAATTTGGGCTGTTGTTACACAATCCATGCTTCTGAGAAACCAGCTGGTAATGAAGATAGAATAATAATAATGAAAAAAGAGTGCCATGAGAGATGCCAAGGTGGTACTCTTTGCACTGATTTACTTTGAAATGAAAGATCTTCTGGAATGAGCCATATTTCCTGCCAAGGCTCTAGACTGGTCAATTTATGCTATGGTTTGCTTGAATATGGTAGTGAATTGGAAGTCAGGAAGGCATCTGTGTTTATTTGGAGTTCCTGCACATGGCACTCTGAATAAGGGTGACTCCTTTAACTTCAAGTTAGAGTAGGTGAACCCCAAGTGATGACTTCCAGTGCAATAAAGTCACATCACTTAGCAGGATCCTTTTGCTTCCTGGGTTCCCTCAGTCATGCAAACTTACTCAGCACAAAAGGCATCATAGATAGATGACATTGTGCTTGGCTGATGCCACATGACTACAAAACCAATGTGTCTTCAATAAGCTTCTCAGTGAGAAATTTGAAGGAAGAAAAGTAAAGTGGTATCACTGAGGCATGCTGGTAGGCAGCTCTGTGAATCATGAGGGACAACAAAGGAAGAAGGGCAGAATTTTTGAAAGGACCAGGAGACCTTTAGAACCAGATATCTGAAGGTGGTGGAGCTGGATAAGCAAAAGTTACAAGCAGACTTGAGTCAGGATATGAGAGCAGAGAGATAAGGGAAGGGGGCAAAGCCATGGAGAATTCTGAAGGATCAATGGTGCTTTGAGGGATTTGTAATGGAAAGAACCACTGCTGAATGGCACTGGCCCAAAGTCATAGCACAGGACGATGGTTAAACAAAAGCAATGTAAAGCCCTATTGCGGCTCATTTGATTTTGGCTGGGTATGCAAAAAAAGAGGCATGCATCGCATCAATTATGGGCAATCATCATTTTTAATTGTGGCTAACCTTTTCCTCCAGGAGAAATATTACACTATGCACTGCCAAATCAATGTGAAATGAAAGCACTAAACAGCAGCTTGAAAAATAAGTATCAAAAAGCAATTCCCCACTCAGGTTTCAATTACCTCTTTACAAAGTAGGTTTCCCTAAATGCAATTAAATAATTTTTCCAAATGAATTATGCCAAACATTTTTCTTTCCATTAATTTTTTTAAAAGAATCATTAAGGCTTGTTAATGGACCAAAAATAACTCACTGCCATTTTATCCTACACTGTGGGTATTCATGTTGTTCACTTGAAAAACACACATATACACATGCACGTGCGCGCGCGCACGCACACACACACACACACACAAACACAAGGTTCCAGCAACTTATCATTGCTTTTAGGATACAATAAAAATTAGAGACATTTTCAAAAAACAAAAATAAAATAGCGAAAAAGAAGAAAGAAAAGTAGGATATAAAAAAGAAATATAAAGAAAAGTGGCTTCCAGTTTTCCTTCTGACAGTTTTACATACATATGATATAATCATACTCCTCTCTCTAAAAGTACACTCTTCACTTCTTCTGATAACCAAATCTTACTAGTTGTCAGAACCAAAAGTTACCAAATCATTTTGTTTCTTCTGCAAAGCGTATAAGGGATTTCCAATCTTTTACTAAAATCAGATTTCTTGAAGTTCAGAGTAAGCATCTGCCCATGTTTAGCTTTTCCTTTCCGTTGTATAACAAATCCCTAGAGGAAATAGCCATCCTCACCTCAGAATCCAACTATTTCCACCACACTGACCAGTTCGTCTCTGTTAGTAAGAGTCAAATGCAAAATGGTTGATCCCCTTTTTGCTGCTTCTCCTTTTTGCCTGCAAGGCTATTAAGAAATTTATTTGACCATACACTCTTGAAAAAGTGTGACTTCCAACAAATATCAAGGTGGTTGAAGTCTCCCATTACTACTGTATGTCTCCCTTTTAAATATTTGGTCATTTGTTTTAGAAAGTCATCATCCAAATCTTCAGTCTGGCTTGCGGGGGCAGTATAGTAGATTTCTATAATGAAGTCACTGTTGTTTTTATCTCCTTTGATTAATTTTTACTCAAAGGTTCACAACTTGTTTTCCATGCTGTAAGTCATGGATGTCCTCACACATCCTTAACATACAATAATATTTCTCCTCCTTTCCAGTTTTATCTGTTTCTTTGGAATAGATTATACCCTTCCATTATTATGTTGCAGTCATGAAACTCTTCCCACCACACTTCAGTGATGCCTATTAAATTGTATTTGCCTTCCTACGTTAAGACTTCAAGTTCATCTGGTTTATTTTCCATGCTCTGTGCATTAGTGGAGACACATCTAAGAACATTGGTCATTCTCTCCAGCTGATACTGTCTTGGTTTTCTGTGCCCACTGTTGTGTTCTTGTGCTATTGGTTGAAATCTACCAGCATAATATAAGCTTTGTGTCCCTATGCCCTCTGGATTACTGTCTCATTCCTCCATATAACTGAGTCTAAAGCTCTCCTAATCAGATTTGAAAGACTTCTGGCAAATATATTCCTTCCAAATGCTGTGAGGTGCAAGCCATCTTTTGCCAGAAGTTCTTTTTCATGAAAGTGCCAATCATGATTCTAGAAGCAAAATCTTTCTTGATGGCACTATCTGCAGATCCTGTTGTTCCCTTCTAGTTTCTTCCTCTTCCTGGGCCATGTCCCTCAACAGGAAGGAAGGAAGAAATAACAACCAATGCTCCAAAGTCCTTCAGCTTTCTCCCCAGAACCTCATAGTCTCTTGCAATATGTTGAAGACTATATCTTGCTGTATCATTTGTTCCAATGTAAATCAGAAAGAAAAGGTAATAATCAGTGGGCTTGATGAGTCTTTTTAGCCTCTCTGTTACATCATGAGTCTTTAACTCTGTGAGCCAGTATACCTTGCAAGACATCTTGTCAGACCAACACATCACTGCTTCTGTTCTTTGCAACAAGGAAATACCTACTATCACCACACATTTCTCCCACTGGGAATTGACAATAGATCTTCCACCCATAGAAACCCCTAAGGTTGACTACATGACTTTAGAATTGTGAGGCTCTTCTTCCTTTTCCTGTGCCCAATAATCATAAGGGGAGAGCTTGGAATTGGTTGAGTAGCTCCAAGCCTGAAGCATGATCTTTAATAATTCTGCTTCTATGTGTCACATTCTCCCAAATATCTTCCTCCTCTGTTTTGGAATTGTTGCCATTCTTAGAGGCATCTCCTCCATTTCCACACACTTCCTCCCAAGATTAAATTCTTCTTCCTTCTCCTCCTCTTCCCCCTAACAGGTTGAAGAGTAAATACAATGGGCTACAAGCTGTTTCATCTTCTCCTTCAACAAGGCAACCAACTTGCACTTGCTACAGGTACAGTAAGACAGATTGTCTGGCAAGAAAAGAAGAGGCACATCACCATCTATGTTAATTATCCTATATATGTAGTGGCACAACTTACAATCTCCCATGGAATGGCCCCTAGATTACTGGCTTTCTCTTCTTTTTTGCTGAGCTCCAAAGAATGAGGCAGTGAAAATACAGAATTATTGGCTGCTAGCGCCACCCCTAACCAAGTCAGTGACTCAGCAGAAACCCCATCTCTGATTCACTGGCCCTTTCCACACCTTACTTTTTTTGGTGCTGGGGTGCAGGGATTGCGCAAGCAGCCTCCAGCAAGAGGCTCTTGCATCCCCGCTGCTTCAGCTTCTGAGCAGGTAGCATGAGAGCCCCACCTCTTCCTTCCGCAGCACAGCCTGGGAGTTCCCCAGGCTATGCTGGGGGAGGAAGCACAACTGCCACAGCTCTGGAGGCTCCACACGCCTGGCAAGTGTGCCTGAAGCCCTGGAGCAATGCACAATCGTGCACCATTTCCGGCTGAAAGCTGAAAATGAAAAAGTGCACGAATGGCTCCTGCCAGGCCCTGGAGCGTCATGTGATTGTGAGTGCGTCATGCGGATTGCTCCTCACAATCACGTGACGCTTCAGGCACCCTTTCACATGGCAAATGCCGTGCGAAAAGGGCCACTGACTTGGTTAGGGGTGGAACTAGCAGCCAATAATTCTGTATTTTCACTGCCTTATTCTTTGGAGCTCAGCAAAAAGGAAGAGAAAGCCAGTAATTTAGCAGCCATTTCATGGGGGACTTTAAGTTGTGCTACTACATATATATTTTCCTCTCCCAACATCCTGTGGAATTCTGGGGTTTGTAGTTTACTGAGGCCAAGGAGCTCTCTGGCTGAGAATTCTAAATGCCCCTCCCTGACCTCGAAACCTCAGGATTCCATAGGATGTTGAACGTGGAATAATAGCACTATAACAGTGCAGTACAGAAATGGCTTTATAGAGAGAGCACATGGACAAAAACAAACAGAAGCATCTACCCGCTTCTCCAAACAGCCCAGGCAACCAAAGAACGGTTACCCCCACAACACAGCTTGCCTTCTCCTCTCTCTTCAGAGAACACTGTAAAAATGTCAAATCATGTTGAACAACCATTCTCAATGGGGGGGACACATGGCCTCCAAGGGGGCCCTGGCACATTTGAAGGGGGTCACAGGTTGAAAACTGCGAGAAGGTCAGTCCCAAGGGTTTATGGGGGCCTTGGTAACTGAACTAATGAAATTACCAAACAGCAATCTTAATTGGAGTCAATAGTTTCCCTCCTGTTTATAATGACTTTCCAACACATTGAATTTGGTGCACCTCGTAAATTCATCTCTTAAGCTCCTCCCACATCTCAACTTAAGGGCTGAATTCCACAAAAGCTGGGGCCTTTGTGATATATTTCATACCCTGTAGCAGCCATGCAAGGTCTTCCGCATAGCTTCACTTCAGAGCCAGTCACAAGTCAGACTGCGATATATTCAATCAAGTGTTCTCACAGCCATTAACATCACCTGTTAAACCTCAGTATCCTGGATTGGATTTTGAATCCATTTGGAGTACAATCTACCAAGCTGAGGCATAAAATCAAAATAATTTGATTAATCTTCAGAGTGATATAATTGTAAGTCATCATTTCAGTCAGTTTCAAAAAGATTTTTGGATCAAAATTGATCTGCTGAATAAATTTCCAATACTGTGGGGAAAAGCTAGAAGATTTTTATTGCCTTATCCTCAACATATTTGGTTGAGTACAGATTCAGCAAGGCTGTTTCCTTGACAAAATCCAGAAGAACTGACATCATGATATCTGAACTCCAACTATCATTGTCTAATTTGAAGCCTGACATCATAAAACTTGCAGGAAAGAACCAAACTCAAGGATCTCATTAGGCCTGATAGATGTTTAATTTCATACAGTCTTTTTAAGGTTTTTGTTGAGTATGTCAGAATGTTCAAGTTTTCTATAATAAATGATTGCTTCTTTATCTGTTCATGTTGTATCCCTGTTTGACGGGGGGCTGTGGTATCTGAGAAAATCTCCTAAGGTGGCCATGGCCAAAAAGCAGTTGAGAATGACTGATGACTATTTGACTTTTATAGAGAAGTGCTACTTTCCCCAAATTATCCTCAATTATTTAATAATATGATTGACCTGGAATAATATGTTAAAAACTATCTGTATAACAGACTGTAGCTGATTATATTAAAAGTGCTTCTTCAACAAGCTTTTCCAGGCCTACATACAGTCCGTTTTCATTTGTGGATGTCTGCCATGGGGTAATGTAGCACTGGGTGCTTGTTGGTAATGCCATAGTGTTCATCACTGAAAGAATTAGATATGTCTTAGATAGTGCACCAGTTATAGGTTTAAGTAGTGTTTCAGTGATGTAGAACCTCCTCATGCCTTATTCACCTATCCTAACCTCTTGGAAACCTCTCTTAGGGATCGTTCCATCTCTTTTCTCTGCCTCTTTTTAATTATCTTACTACAATGACAGTGAAACTAGCATAGTCCTGATCTCTCCTGTCCTTGCTTAGCTTGGCACCCTTAGAGAGCTTTCTTTTCTCTAATGGAGTTCCTGTAATAAAACTTTAGTTTGTTTTTGGTGTTGGTATCATTGGTTCCCAATTACAGCTGCTGCATGCATACTCTCTGTCAGTGCAGAGTTGGTTTCCAAGTGAATTTATTGCCTTCTGTTTGGTGGTGTGGGGCTGGAGAAGGAGATCACTCCCTAGAGGGTGGCATGATTCAGAAAGCATTGGGGTGGAAGAATATATGATGTATATTCACTGTACCCACCCTCCAACAAGAGAGACATACATGCACTTGGAAAGAGATTTGGTTTGGCATTAGATAAGAGGCCTTGGAGTGGTGTGGCTGGATGGAAAGACAGTGAGGGTGAAATAAGAAATCTTGACCTGTATCCTATTGATTAGACTCAATTAGGTCTGACCTGCTGAATCAGTGACTGAACAGTGACTTAGTACAAAAGTGGTTGTTGTGTGCCTTCAAGTCATTTCCAACTTGTGGCAACCCAAAGGCAACTCTAAAGCAAACCTATCATGGCATTTTCTGGGGTTGAGAGTGTGTGATGTGCCAAGGTCACTCAGTGGGTTTCCATGCCTGAGTGGAGAATAGATCCCTGGTCTCCAGTGGTGTAGTCCAACACTAAAATGACTACACCACTACACATTAATTCAGTGGATTTACTATAGTTGGGATTAACAATGTGATTCAGCCCTTGTCTTCAGTGCAAGCCCAAGATGCCAGTTTTTCCTAGTGGTCTTTAAATCTGCACAAAATACAAATTGTAAAATATTCCTGTTTCTGTGCAAAACAGCTCTCTTTCTCTTCTTGAAGCTAAGCACAGGCACTCAGCAAGCACAATGGAATAGGCTGACTGATCACAAAGACTCAGACATCCAGGGCTACTGCTTTGTCTACTTTATGTAAGTAAAGAACAATTAGTGAATTTAAAAGTGTGGTGCATTTTACAGAAATGCACAAAAATACTTGCAATTTTTCTCTGAGATCCAAATTGGAAAAAAGGAGAAACAACTGCAGCTTGTGTCCATGAGATTTTTGAAGTGTTCATTTTTATTGTGTGAAGACAAGTTAACTCAAGATTTACATCCCTAGAAATGCACAAGAGACCACTCTAGACATAATGTCTGTTGTGATGATTAATTTCTCTGTGGCTGCTAAATCGCTTACAGAGATTGTCACTCTCTAATTCAATTTTTGCCATATTTTCCATTTTGTTCCCTCTGGCACATCCAATTTCCTCCACGTTAATGGCTGTGCCTATTCTAGCAGAAGAGTCTGTCCCACAGGTAAGACCATGGCCTTTCAATCTCTTTGCTTTCACTATTGTGTTACTATGAAACAATCTATTATTATATGTAATAATATGAAGTTACTATGACTCACAGCATTCTTACTGGTAATGTTACATCAGATGAAAGACCAACAACACTCTTCTATCCAGAGTGGGGATGTGAAGAACGCTCACAAATTTTCTCATCTTTGACAAGAAATTATCACTTGACATATCAAGATATTCCCATTTAGAAAATTGTCAACTGCCATGAGAAAGGAGGGAGAAGACAATTGTAACCAGAATTGGGGAAGGAGGTAAGGGAAAGAGGAGCAGATGAGTGAAACCAGGAGATGTGTGGAGGAGGAAGGGGAAGACAGGGAGGAGAAGAAATTTATCCAGGCCTTGTGGCAGGGCAGGTGAGAAGGAAAAAGAAGATCAGAGGAGAGGGGGGACGTTTGGCCAGCAGTACAAAGGAAGAAGGATAAATTAGGGGATGAAGTATTACGGAACAAGAAGGAGGGTCTATGGAGTGAGAGGGAAGATGACTGTAAGTAGAAGTGGTGAGCAGGAGAAGAAGAAAGAGAATGAGATTGAGAGAAAGAGCGAGGGAAGGAGGGAGCGAGGGACAAGGAATTTAGTCAGAAGTTTTAGTGGAAACAGAGAGATAAAGAAAAAGAAGTGAAATCAAGGATTAAAAAACAAAGAAATCTAGTGCCCAAGTGGAGCTGAATAAGAAAAATAGTTAATCCACATTTTTTGTTAACAATGGTGCACTTCAACCATTCAGGCAAGGGTGAAGAAGGTGGGAACAGAAATGGGAATGTTAACAACACAAGGAAAATGATAAAGCAACAATCCTGTAGTACTATGTTCAGTGACTCCTGAGGCAGCTCAGTATTTCTCTTCCCTGAATACACACTTCTGCTGAGCCCTGGTGCTAGCTGCAGCTTAAGAAACTTTTGGAGAGAGAGAGAGGAGAGGAAGGAGAATAAGTGCTGAGGTAGAGCCTCTAAAGCAGGGCTTTCCAAATGGTGTGTCACAACACATTAGTGTGTTGTCTGTAGTGTGTTGCCTCCATGGTCGAGAAAGACCACCTCAGCTGCTGCCATTGATCTCGCTGGGGCCTTTCCCCAGCAAGAATGGCAGCAGTGGGCAAGGACGGGGTAGGTGGGGGCTGTCTTTCCCCCTGTCATCGCTCTTACTGCAGCCTTTCCTGGCGAGGGCAAAGGCAGCAGGCCAGGATCGGAGGGGGAGGGGGGCTGCCTCCTCCCCCTTCTGATATGCCTCTGGGTACCTCTGGTTTGCTAGTAAAGCTGAATTATTGTGTCACGAAATGATGCATGTCAAAAAAGTGTGTCACCAAGATGAAAAGTTTGGAAAACTCTGCTCTAGAGAGTCTTAGTAGACACTCTGAAGAAGTGGAGGCAGGAAGCAACCAGATAGTATTTTTTTTTCCTTTCCAAGGCAGTTTTCTCACCATGAGATTTAATCCTCTTGTCCTGAAGACTGGAAAAGAGAGGCCAGACCCTGAAGCTCAAGTCTAGCCCTGAGATCTGGTAGTATGTATCAAGGAGGAGTACTCATTCCATTATCCCTAATCAGTAAGCAGAGATTACAAGACTACTCTTTTTGCATACCTGTAGGATGGCATGGTTGGGGTGAGAAGAGACTTGCTTTCTGCATAGAGAAAGTTGAAATAAATGTCAGAGGAAGGACCGTGTGATGTTAGTGGACTCTCAGCCACCAGGAGTGAGCTCCAGGGAATTAATTTGAGAAGATAATCTTCCCCTTTGCAACTGAAACAGTTCATGGGTATCTGTTGTAGACTTCATGTCAGGGGTGAGCTACTGTGGAAGACAAGGGGGGGCACATTAGTCCCCTCCCAAGAGAGCTTGGGGAGTTGCACCTGCCACTGTACCCCTGGGGAAATTTTTTCCTCAAATGTCTCCAAACATCCTATAGGCTGTGATATGGGGGGCTTTTTTTTCATATTCCTGCACCCCTCAGGCCATTTTAAGCTGAGGAGAGGCCTTTATTTAGCAACAGGCAGTGAACAGAAGGCATTTTCTAGTTTAAGAAAAAGTCCTTTCTTGGTCATAAAATGGCCTGAGGAAATGTTAAAATGGTGAAAATGCTCCCAGGACTCTATAGGACATTTGGGGATAATTGTTTGACCCCGGGAGCTGGGGGGGGGGGGCAAAAGCAGCTCATGGGCTTCACTTTGCCCTTGTCTGCTTTAAGTGGTTCTTCCTCAAACTCGCTGGAGTGGCTTCTGATTATCGTAGTCTATAATGTTTTGTTACGGGCTCCAGATTTACATTTGGGATTGGCTTGTATTCTCTGAACTTATTTGTGTTTTGTTTTCCTGAGAATTTAGGCCAGGCTGCATTACCCTCTTTTCAAAGGAAGCTCTAGACCTGTGCTTGTCAGGCAATCAGATATTGGGGATGACCAATATTTTTCTTCCTTAATGTTTTAGGGACTGGTGCCATATTTGTTCCCCTTGGCTGCAGCTGGTTGTTTCCATCTTGGAAACTCAGCAGATTGTTTGTAGACCAGCAGTGGTCTGTGGACAATCACTTGAGTAGCACTGCTCTAGACTATGTTCTCCAGCAATAGTAAGAATGGCAGGAACCCAGCTGACAGGTCAATCATGTAGAAACTCTGGTATTCTTATAGGTGATGCTATACCAATGGAAGCTTATTCCAGATCAGTCAAACAGAAGAGGTTGGTTTCACCACAGCTTGGTAAAGTCAGGTGGCTTGGGCACCCAACAAGGAGACCAATGGAAGGTGAAGCTTATGCATTGCTGACTGGAGATGAAATTTTCCATGGTCGTTTCTTGGTAGTCATTGCCGTGAAACAGTAGCTAGATACTTAACATTAATAGGAATGAAAAGAATATTCAAAAACTTTAGGAAGAAACAAAACAGAATACTGTATGGTTAGAGAAGGGCAGGAAAAAGGTGACTCTAGATGTCTTTACAGTTTTTGAAGACATTCCTGGAACAGAGAGAAAAATAAAATAAAATTACTTTTCTCCCTTGGGAGAATGAATAACCCAAACAAGAACATTGCTAATAATTAATTCTTTCCCCCTGGAGTGAAAGCATAGGCTCATAACACTGTGCATGTAACTTAATGAGGGCAACCTCACTTTACAGACACACAATTGTCACCTCACTGAAAGGGGGAGGAAGAATATCAGATAGTCCAACTTCTAGCTTGTCTTACCTCATGTTCTGTTATGGATGCTGAAACAACAAATAAGGTAGACAGGAGGAAAGAGTGGTTGTACCACAGATTAGCAGTTGTAGAGTATCAATATCTCTTTCTTTTTAGAAAAACAAAAATAAATGAGGGAAAAATAAGACCTAAATCCAGTTGTTAGTTCCATCCAGAATGGACTCATTAACAGGATTTACATAGGTGTTCATTTAGCATTCAACAATTAATTCA
This sequence comes from Cyclura pinguis, assembly GCA_030412105.1. Lineage (NCBI taxonomy): Eukaryota > Metazoa > Chordata > Lepidosauria > Squamata > Iguanidae > Cyclura > Cyclura pinguis. The sequence goes on along the minus strand of CM059602.1, from coordinate 207,439,318 downwards.
GCGGTAAGTTCAAGCTGGGACTAACAACTGGATTCAAGCCTAAGTTTTCTAGTAACTTTTGAGAAATGGAAAAGGAAATTATTACTTTAAATATCTTATCTATAAAGATAACTCACTGGTTTTGGAGATCTTGGAACAGAAGCAGTAAACAGTATTATCAACTAATTTTTCAGGCTCTGTAAATAGCTTTTACTGCTATTTACTCACTAAACATACAGATAACACTACATATTAGCAATATTCAGTCATCTAGAACACAGTTTGTTTAATTTCCTGGTTTTAGACAGGGTTTAAATCCTCCTTATGTTCCCCTTGTAACTGCATTTGTACAATATACAGAGAATGTTCACTATTAGCTTTAGCTATTAGCTCACATTACTCATAGCAATTATGCAGTTACCATTATGTTTACTGCAGCACAAATTTGATTATAAATGCTAGAAATTAGTGTGATAAAATATTAATTTTCTTGTAATGGCACATTTAGGAGAAACATAATTATACTAGAACTTCAAAACTTGCTATGTACCAACACAAAATTACAGTAGAAGAAAAGTGTCATGCACTACAATGTACTTGCTAGAATTAAAAAAATAAAATAAAATTGGGGATTGTAATGATATCTGAAATCATTAACCAGGAATTAGGACTCAAAGAAGCAAAAAGCAATGCTGGTTACATTCAACAAATGAAAAGAAATATAAAGATGTTAAGTCAAGGTATAACCCACTATTGTGTGATCATCCTGATACAGTTAGGGCAGGTGGGGACAAAGTGAGGCCTGTGGTCTACCAAAGTACCAGTGCGTCCTCACCCCATCCCACAAATGGCATAAATTGGCAAACTGTGTTCCCAGAAATCCCTTGGGAGGCAAAATCAGCCATTCAAAGGATCTTTCACCCCTAGCCTGTTTTATGGCAAAAATGCCTCTTTTAAACACTATTTTTGAGCTATGGCTGGGTGTGGCCCTCTAAGGTCCAGGTCCGGGGAGGCAAGAACGCCTCCTGGAACCTCCAGAGTTCCCCATCTGTGAGTTATGCAGGTTTCTGCACACATGGAGGAAGAACCAGAGGTGCCTTGGACTTTTTATTTTCTCTACGCTGACGAGCTTACTGGCACAATGGCCAATTTCCTGTCAGGGTTATGTGCTGTACTATGATGCAGGAAGCTTTTATTTTGCAAGCGTCCAACCTCATTCACAGAATTATATGGTGGTGCTGGTCCAGATGATTTTGTATTGATAACAGCCTCATGCTATTTGTACAACTTTTTCAATTGCTCATCCTTTTTCTTATCACAAATACCCACTGTAAAAGGAAATTTGGACCATTTGAACTGAGCCTTATGATTAGTTGAGTTAGGAGCTATCCATCTGGGATGCCATGTGTTCAACTTTCAGGTAAAGACAAAGCTCACACAAACAGCTTAAAAAAAAAACAAACTTCCAGGGCCCTGTTTTGAAAAACACAAAATAGGATATCAATGTGTTTCTTTGTATTTCCTGACCCTTAAGGTAACTGTCTCAGATATATCAGGATATATGATGGAAATACATTAGAATCTGTAGATTGTTTTTTCAACAACAGTTTTCACTCATAGTGAGGCAATATGACATAACATTTTTTGCATTTGTATATTCCGTCATTTGATAGACCAAGTTTTACTATGTAACTCCATTCAGTACTTATGAAAGTCTGCAAACGTACTACTACATTATCTTCTGATAACATACGATCTGCCTCCCTCCCATCTCTCTTGGCACACAGATACGGATATTTTCACCTATTAGATGGACCCGGAGTTTGACAAAAGGGTCTCTCTTGCATGGAAGATTATGGCACTATATGAGAATAGCAACCAAAATTCTCATGTTGCAGGAATAAGTGAGGAAAATCAGACTGCTAGGACTAGCACCACCTCACTGTGGGTGCACCTAGTAGCCATACCCTTTCACTGTCCATAGGACTTTAGAGTGTATTAGAAGAAGCTTTGTGCGTGAATCAAAATGCATGCATAAAGTTCCTCAGTGTAAGGAGCCATTGAACCAGTCAGATTTCCCTTATTACATGGAAAAGTTCTACACGTGTATGTTGCTACTGATGTATTTCTCCTTTAACATGCTGCCAAAATGGAGCTTGGTGTCTCCTTGGAGAAGAGGAGCTATCCAATATGGCCCCATGATTTCTCCCCCACATTCTTTCAGCATATATGTGTGTGCATTTTGTACCCTTCTACCCTCCTTTCTGTCCCCTCTACATCACCTCTAGTCTCTCAGGTAGCACAGGACTTCCTTCTTTTAATGCAGACATAACTTGTCTCTTCTTCTGAAATATACAATGAAATCCAAAATCCACAAAAATGATGATACTTTTATTGGGCCACCTAAAAAGCCCAAAGTACATCATGCAACATTTCAAAACTTCACTGCTTTCTTCATCTGGCAAAGATGTTAAAAATCATAGTGAAGAAAAGTAGTGATGTTAGATTCTTTGGCCTACATTTTGTCTCTGACGTTATTTCTGTTGTCAGTTAAGACTGAATGAAGGGATATCAGTGCAAGCAGAATCCACCACCCCCCTTGGCCATGTGGAACCTGGAGACAAAGGGCAGTAAAAGACAGGTAATAACATTTCAAGTTCATTAGCAGCAACAAAATAACTGTCCTTGAGATCCAGGATCAATCTCTGTCCTGTGTGAGGCTGCCAGCCCTTTTCTTAGGTAGAGAACACTGAATCTCTTAAGAAGTCTCTGCAGTGTTACATCTGGAAAAACACTTAAGTGCTGTATGGGTAAAACTTGTGAATTGTAGTTCAAGTAAAAGAGTTTTACCTCTGTTGGAGGTAGAAACTTGACTCCTTCTAGTATAAAGTTCCCCTACTTTGATTAAATTTGGTATTTTCTAATCCAGGAAACATAATAGAGGAATGTTGGCCTTTCTGTGCCTTTTGGTTGGTCGAACAAGGGTATCACTTTTTGTGGATTTTGGAGTTTATTGTATACTGCTGTATGATCCTGAATACATTTCATCTGAAATATATTCATCTCAGTTATTAACATTAATATATGTTTTTAATGTGGCTTAATATGGTCATGATCCTCCACCCTTCGCATGATTCATCTGGTTTATATACCTACCTCTCATCCTTTCCACTGGTTTATATACCTACCCCTCATCCTTTCCACTGAACAGTTAAGTTATTTTGTAAATATTGCTTGTAGCTTGGTTGGATTGTGAGACAATGAATCAAAAGTGACAGGAAAAAAAAGCTAGGTTAATACACATAGATATGTGTGCTCAGCTTTGCTCATGGTCTGTATGGTATTCCTTGATAAACACTGGTGCCTGGGCTTAACTTGAAATTTGAATTTGAAAAATTCATTCATGTAAAAAAACATAGTGGTATAACCCTCCTTTTTGTTGTGGAGTCAGACACTTTATAACATTTCCACCTCATGAAACCAGACACCACAACCAATCATTTAGCCTTATCTCTGAGTGCTCCCAGGGATGTCCAACTGTAGAGTATTTCAAAGAGTTTCCCCATGGTTGCAAACCATATCAAGAAAATCAGCTGGGACAGTAGATTTATGTTAAGAATATCTGGCAAAGGGAGGCCTGATATTCCCCATAGATTATCTAGGGAGTGAACACAGAAGGTGTACGTAACTCCTAAAAATTTCCTCTGGGCTAATGAGTGCCCTAGAGAAGGCTGCTCAGGCAGTAGAATGCCTTAGATTACTTAATCATTCAGTTTGAGTTAGGGGAAACATATAATAAAGGTAGGGTAAGGCAACCGCTTCCATGACTCACTCAGATAATGCATTCTGCTTCCCTTTGTTGCTGGAAAACATCATCTGCAAAGTATGACAAAGCATGGGGTTGTACACATGAAAATGTACTTCACTAGAATCACCAGTCCTAGTGATATGACTGGATACTTTGTGATTATTAGTGACAAACATGTAAAACCTTCATGCTGTGATGTGGTCCCCAATCCTTTGAATGAGAGATTGTTGGGGCCTTTAGGTATCTTTATGACTTTTGCTTTATGAATAAATATGCAACCTGAATGCTAGTGATGATACAAAACAAGGCAACAGAATTGCTACTTTATATTCATATGGGAGTACTCATAAACTTGTAACAGCAGAAGTAACACAGTAGTTTAATGCTGTCGTCATTCCATACTTCCCTTGAATTATGGGAGGTCCACCAAGTATTATACCTGTTGTTGCAAATAATAAAATGTGTTCTATCAGCTATTGTACAATGAATCACTTATGGGTATTTTCTTCCTAACAAGAACTGATTGAAAATGGTTTTTGCCATCCTATTTGAGGATAGCAAAATTTGGAAATGATTTAGTGAAACTTTACCTTCAATACTACTTCCAGTTCTGGGCACCACAGTTCAAGAAAGATGTTGAAAGGCTGAATGTATCCAGAGGAAGGTGACTGAGATGGTAAAAGGGCTAGAATCCAAGCCCTAAGAACGTCATAGAGGGCTGAGTATATTTAGCATGAAGAAGAGAAGATAGGAGAGCCAGTGTGGTGTAGTAGCTTGAGTGCTGGACTATGATCTTGGAAACCAGGGTTTGATTCCTTCTTGGCCATGGAAATGCAGTGGGTGACCTTGGGTGTGTCACACACTCTCAGCCCCAGCAAACTGCATGACAGGTTCACCTTAGGGTTTCCATAGGTTAGAAACAACTCAAAGGCACAAAAAGAAGATAGTGACCTTCAGAGACGTATCTAGGGTAGGGCAAGTAGGACATGTGCCTTGGGTGCCAATGCCAACCAGGTGTAGAAAGACATACCAGAAGATTTAGTGGCAGAGGAGGAGAAGAAAAAGCAGAAAACAGCCCTGGAGGTAGGGGCATAACTTCCATGCTTGCCCTAGGTGCTGTTTATGCTAGATACGCCTCTGGCCACGTTTAAATTTTTCAGTGGATTTGAATGGATGTCATATACAAGAGGGAGCAAGCTTCTTTTCTGTTGCTTCAGAGACCAGAACATGAACCAATGGATTCAAATCGCAAGAAAAGAGATTCTGTCTAAACATTAGGAATAACGTATTGATGGTGAGAGCTAATGGACAATGGCATGGACTGGCTTGAAGGGTAGCAGACTCTCCTTCATTGGAAGGCTTTAAACTGAGGCTGGATGGCCATCTCTTGGGAGTGCTTTGTTAGCCCCAAAGGTGGGGGACCTTGAGGTCCACCAGCAGTACCAGGATCTCTTTACAAACTGGGAGAATTACAGCTCAAAGAAGGCCTGTAAGAGGGAGGTAATGGCAGGATCTTTTCACCTGTGTATACCAGTACTAACTGTAGAGAGAACTCTAGTTCATGGTTTAAAGAGAGTGTTTTCATTGGAAATTAACACACACACACACACACACACACACAAGAAATCAAGCAGTCTCATGAACCATACAAGGCTAGTGAATGGAGAAACAAAGGTGGTTGGATAGAGAGAGATTTTGAATATAGAGGGCAATATTTACTGGTCCAGAAGGTCAAAGTGCAGTAGGTCAGACCACAGTCAGAGTAGCACAAAGCATGGGAATCTGGGGACCAGCATGAAGAGTAACGCACCAAATTGTGTCCAAAGTACTATAAAATCCTGGTGCTGGAGCTAGGGTTTAAATATACTTTTTGTTACCTCGAAGGGGTAAGTGTTAATGGCTCTCTGGCAGAGTAAACAAAGAGAGTTTCAAATGGGCTGATTGTGCTACTTTAGGGGACAAAACATTGAGGGGAATCCTGACAACCTCTTAATGCCTTGGTTGGGTAAGGTGAATGGTGAAGGTCTGTGTAAGAAACATGCACAGGAGGCATGCTTGCTTGCTGTACCTGGGCAGTTTTATTTATTACTATATTTGGATGCTAGGTCATTGATAGGACTATGGGAAGCCTGTTAATGCTGGGCTTGCCCACTTAATCTTCCTGAATGTATGACCTGGCCATTCTGAGGCCATCCTGACCCAGCCCATGTTGACAGTCAGTGTTCTGTTTATCACATGTTTCTCATCCATAAGTGTCCAGTTTTTATATGAAAATATTTCTTACCAATTTTGCTGTCTTCCAGGATGAGTGTGTGCGTAAAATGTGGTGACAGCTTCAGTTTTGTACTCCTGTATGACAGGGAAATGGACTAGATGGCACTTGTGGTCCTCTTCAACTCAATGATTCTATGATTTCACTTAATTTTTCCAAGAGCAGAAATTCTCCAAGTGTTCCTTGGGGCTGGGTGCATTCTCAGCAGGGTCAGTAATCCAGCATTTAATTTTTCATATATTTTTTTTATGTGACATGTGACAATCTCTTAGGTTTGATTTCACTGAATTCTTCCAAATACGATTTTCAGGTTATTTCTTCAGGTTATTTCTTTTGCAATAAAATTAGCTTATTTTAAAACATTTCCCCTAATCTGTATATTCATTTCTGCAGTTTACCTAATGTATGTAACTTTTCCCATTGACTAAGTGTGTTTCTCCAATTATGCTTATTAAATTATCAGCATTTTAAGATATGCACATTGTTTGGTGTGCACTTTATTTCCTGGAAAGACTGTGTAAGTTTATTTAATACTAGAGGGAAAGGGTGTGTTTTCTCAAAAGTTTGGAAGGTGAAAAATGTACTTGTTGTTGTGTCATCAGCTCATTTCTAACTTATGGTAATCCTAAGGTATTTTCTTACCCCATGGGATTTTCTTGACAAAATTTGTTCAGAAGGGGTTTGCCTTTGTCTTCTTCTGAGGCTGAAACAGTGTGACTTGCCAAAGGTTAGCTGGTGGATTTATATTCCTGAGCAGGGATTCAAACCCTGGTCTCCAGAGTTATAGTCCTATGATCAAAACACTACACCATCTTGGCACTCACAAAAATACAGCCTTTATCAAGACTGTGGAGTCCACAAACATTTCTTTCCCTATATATTGCTACTCCTGAAAGTCACAATAAAAGCCACTGAGCTGGCCACCATTTTGCATCTTTCATTATGCCCTGGATCTAGACTTATGGGTCAAAATGCACACTTTTTTTAAATTTGTATTTTAAAAACTTGATTTATATCTTTCTCCCAATATAGGGCACATTTCATTTTTCCTTTCCTTTCCTTTTATTTTGCTTCATCCTTCTCTTCAGTTTATGAATGCAGTGAGAAATCTGAATGAAGGATTTGCAGCAATAAATAAAGTCCCTTTACACACCACCCTCCCAACTGTCAAGGTCAGAGACCTGGGCAGCGAGCCAGCCTGGAGAAGAGAGTGGGAGAGCCAGCAAAGTCCAGCCAGGAGGAGACAAGCAAGCACTTACTCAAAGAAGTTCATTTACCAGAGTGCCAAACAAAGCCATAGTCAGAGTTCCAAAGCCAAGGGTCAAGAGTCCAGAGATCAATTCAAGGTATCAGGAACCAGGTGCTGGAAGCAAGGTACAGGCAAGAAGAGGGCTTGTAAGAAGTTTGCCAGAAGCAAAGGGAAGCTTCCAGGCAGGCAGTTATATAGCCCCAGACAGAGGTGTGTCCGGTCACCGCTTCTTAAACTTAGCCAAAGAAACCTCCCTTTGCACAGCCCTCTTGAGTCTCCACCTTGACTGGGGGCTTATTGAACCAGGCTCCAGAGCCTCTTCAGAATCGGATCCCTGTTGCTCCAAAGGAGCAGGCACAGAATCGGATCCCTGTTGCTCTAAAGGAGCAGGCAGAGGGACATCCGCACCTGCTTGGTCCATGGCAGCAGGGGGAGCTCTTGAGCTGCAGGACTCATCTCCAGCCAGAGCCACAGGGACCAACAGCTGCTGCTCATCTCCACCCTGAGCAACAGGGACCAACAGCTGCTGCTCATCATCAGCAGCTCTGACAGGGGCTTCAGTTATCACACCAACTTGCCATGGGGACAGGAGAAGGACGGGACTATGACAATGCTTCTGCATGATGTCATCATGGTCCTGTCCTGCTTCTGTCCCCAGGTGGCACAATCATGGATTTAATCATTGACAGGGTTTTCCCTGTCCATGACCCGCGATCATGCTGCCATCCCAGATTTACCTGGTCTGCAGAAGGTCCAGGAGTACAATGGCTGTGCTTCCTGCACTAGTGCAGCCTGCAAAACTACCTGGCTGTGCTGCAGAAGGAAGAGGCATGGCTGTCATGCTTCCTTCATTGTGGAGCTTTTCAATGTGAGATAATGAGTTTTTTTGATGGGGGGAGGGAATCACCAGACTTTTAAACTTTTGGCTGAAATTTAGGTTTTATGTCCTTTTTGCAGTTCTGTATTTTGCATGACTGTTACTCTTGTGCTTAGGGGATTTTACTTTGTTTAGAAATACAGTTTAAAATGCAAGCAACAAAAAAGAACAGCTATAACAATGCAAAATTTTAACAATCCATTTGTTGTTGTTGCTGTTGTTGTTCTTGTGATTTTATTATTAACTGTGTTTGTATCTGTTGTTTGTTGCCATGGGGACTGTACTGCTGAAGGGAAGTATATAAATATTTGAAGTAATCAAATAAATAATTCTCCTATAATGGATCGTGCCAGAGGTGCTTATTGTGCACTGTTTCCAACACTGCTGAAGGCTCTCCTTCACCTGTTTTTTCCTCGTTTATTCATTGACTCTGCAACAATCTCTCCTCCCCTGATTTAATTCTAGCCAAGAGGGGTCTTTCTGGTTAATGATATTTTTGAAAAGCACCACAGTTCTACAATATCTTACCCTACAGCAGGGATGAGGAACATGTGGTTCTTCAGATTTTGTTGGACTGCAACTCCGATGGTCCCTCACCTATAGTCATGCTGACAACAATATCTGGAGGGCTGTTTGTTCCCTATACCTGCCCAAAAGTTTAAAATATACCTCAGCAGTTGCTGCATAAGAAGTGATGCATTGCACAATGGATTGCAGTTTAGTGATCATGTGTGTGCAGAGAGATGGATGTTTACTTAGGGGCAAGGTGTATGTCCTGCTTAGAGATTTTAACTTGTAGAGACTGTAAGGTGGGAACTGACCTCAGTGAGAATCAGCTGGTGGCTAACATTCCCTTCTTGGCCAAGCTGCTCCAGAGGATAGTTGTTGTATAACACCAAACATTCAGGAATGAGACTGAATATCAAACTGCATGTTACTTTAAAGATGTAGCAAGTACTCATACCTTTTCTCCTTTCTCAAAAGTAACTGATGGGGCCTGATCTAGACTAAGGCCATTTCCACACTAGACTGTTAAGGAGCTATTATTCCACTTTCAATATGCTATGGAATCCTAGGGTTTGCGGTTTAAGGAGACCTTTTGAGGCCTCTCCCTAAACTGCAAACCCCAGGATGTTGAAAGTGGAATAACGGCACTATAACAGTCTAGTGTGGAAACGGCCTCTCTCTCTCTCTCTCTCTCTCTCTCTCTCTGGGCTGAGGGGGTATAAGGAGGATTTTAATCATTTGTCCCCACTTTAGTCCTGATCTAGATCAGCCCCCCCATCTGCAACTGAATTTGCCAAAAAGTTATCAAAACCATCAATATTAATGAATGCATTAATTAAATTTACATATCTTTTCTTTTGGTATGAGACCCAAGACAGCTTACAACAAATTAAGACAAAATACAGCTGAAATACAAACGTTAAAAAGCAAACAAACAATTTTATTAAAAACGTCAAGTTATAACAGTTTAAAATACCTTTAAAACACAGTGAAAAAAAAGTACAGCAACCTCCACTAAAGAGCCAGATGTTGCTGCACTACAGTTCCCAGCAGCCTTAGCCAGCATAGCCAGCAATGATGAATGCTGGGAGCTACAATCCAGCAACATGTGGAAGGTCACATCCTTTTTTCAAAGTTTACCAAACAGGGGCAATATCCCATGTAGTTCTACTGGCTTTTTTAAAAAAAAGTCTTAAGATATTTTTGCTGTGCAGTAGTCACTGTTTAACATTCCTTCTTCATGTACCTCCGACATTGTTAAATTACTTGCAACTGCAGAGCAGTCAAGCAGTACACAAATTAAGCCACACAGTAACCGGATTTCAATCACTGAATATGCAGAGTTCAATTAAGATATTTATTGAAATGTTTGTCTTAGCTGCTGAATTCTTTGCATATTTATTGCCATTCTAAATAAACCTTTTCATTCCCCTGTTAAAATATCCTGATGTGAAAATAAAATGTAACATTTGTTTCATAATGCAGGTTATGTTATTCCCTCAGGTATTTAAAAGGAACAAAAAGTCAATTACCTTGAAATTTGCCAAGGGTGTGATTAAGCACATATAATCAAAAAAGAATAAATTGCACTATTTTTCCTCAAGGAAGCTATATTAAAAAGTGTATTTTGGGCAATCTTTCATACTACCGTTCCTTTTAAACCTACTCCCTCATGTGTTAAAATAAAAGGCACTGATCAGTACCAACCAATTCAATCTACCAGAGGACTCAAAACACGCAGCAATATTGCTTTGCAGGCTTGGAATCCTATTACTAGATTATATTGTCCAAATTCCATTGAAAATACAGAAAGATTACTTTGGGGCAAGGAAATGACATCAACTGTAGTCCACACACAATGTTTGCTACCTTGCTAAATGGGGCTGGGGGTGAGGAGTGGAATGATAAACGTATTGCAATGAACTCATGGCATTTAGAGAATTACTGAATCAAACAATTTGCCAATTTTTTTCCTTAAATGTTCCAGCAATTTCTGCAGTATACTGCAATGGATATTTAAAACAGTAAGACTTTTGAAACAGGTAAAAAAAAAAATCAGTAGATTTAATTGCACGTGAGGAAAATTTCTGGCCACCTTCAAAGAAGGGCACATTTGCACAGGCAGTCTAGATTCCTGTTTCTCTCTTTCCTGTTGTGAGTTTCAGGGCATGTGGTCACTGAACTATTTTCACATGATTTATGCCTGGCAATACAGCAAGTGGCTTGAACAATCCATACTTCTGTCTTCAGGGTTTCCTAGGTAGTGCTGCAATTCTAAGCATAGTTATTAAAGAGTAAATGAACTAATGTCTGAGTGTACTGTGGTGTACTTCCTTATGAGGCAAATAGTCCGGGTGGCAGTGTGAGCAGGCCATGCTAATGTTAGTTTTGGGCAGAGGTTTATAGAAGCAAGTAGGAACTGCATCACCTGTCAGGGGTCAGGACAATCCAGATCCTCTATGGTTTTAACAACAACAACAACAACAAGTTACATTGCAGTGTTTATTTGAGGTCAGATGTTGCTCTGTAGTCCTGGAGACTTAATCAAACAAACATGGAGTCTTTATGTCAAGGGTTGCTTTTGGGTAAACATGTTTAAGATCTACATCATGGGTAGACAAAGTGCATGCAGCCATCCAGGTCCATTTGTCTGCTCCAAGGGCCCCCTTCCTATTTTTTAAGGGTTGAATCCCCCCCAAGGTCCTCTGGGGAACATAAATACCCCCTAATCTCTGAAAGTCATCCATTCATAGAGTCATAGGCCATTTCCGCAAGGGGTGAGGGAATCGACCCATGCTGGTACTTATCGGACTTCTTGGCTCCCCGGTCCGGTCCGCGGTGCTCTGGAGCAGTGCGTGCTCATTGCTTTGCACTGCTCCAGGGACAAAAATGGTGGCTTCCGGTTGGTCGAGGGTCTTGACCAACTGCTGAAACTCGCCAGCCTAAAGCCCGCCCCTGGCAGATGGCAGGCTCGCACTGGTGCGAGCCTGCAAATCTGCACCGGAGCGCAGGAACGGAGTGGCATGCTCTGTGCTTTTGAAAGACCTGTTTTAAGCGATCTTTCAAAAGCACACTGGATGACCACTTCGGGTCATTTGGGAGCGGGCTGAGGTGTGGAACTACAGTAAGTAGGTCCAACCCAGTCCGTTCTCAGGTGCAGACGTCCTCCCTGGAGGACGCTCTGCAATGTTTCTTTAAGCCCGTGTGGAAATGGCCATAGACTCATAGAATTGGAAGAGACCACAAGGGCCATCCAGTCCAACTCCCTCCCACACAAGAATTCACAATAAGTGCAATCTCAACAGCTGGCCATCCAGCCTCTCTTTAAAAATCTTCAAAGAAAGAAACTGGGCCCAAGACAGAACCCTATGGCACCCTACTAGCCATTTCTCTCTAGGATGAAGAGGAGCCATTGGTGAATGCCTTTTGAGTTCAGTTGGTCAACCAGTTACACATCCATCTAATAGTAGCATTGTCTAGCTCACATTTTTTTAGCTTGTTTGCAAGATTATCATGGGGGACTTTCTCAAAGTAACTGAAATCAAGATATACTACATACACAGCATTCTCTTCATCTACTAAGCTTGTAACTCTATCAAAATAAGAGGTGAAATTGGTCTGACATGACTTGTTTTCCAGAAACCCATGCTCTTCTGTGTTTACACACTATCTGTTTAATGATCTGCTCTAGAATCTTTCCTGGTATTGATGTCAGGCTGACTGGGCAGTAATTGGATTCTCTCCCTCATGCTTTTTGAAGATGGGGACAACATCTGCCCTCCTCCAGTCTGCTGAGATGTCACCTTTTCTCCAGGAATTCTCAAAGATTATTGTCAGTGGTGCTGAGATTACTTCTGTCAGTTCTTTTAATACCCTTGGAGGTAGTTCATTTAGCCCTGAAGACTTGAATTCATTTAGGGTAGCCAGATATTCCTGTACTACCTCTTTACCTATACTGTGCTGCATTTCCCCTACTGCATCATCTGCTTCATTTTCCCCAGGTGGAGCATTGTTTTTCCTTCCGGAGAAGATTGAGGTAAAGAGGGTGTTGAACAGTTCTGTCTTTTCTCAGTCCCCTGTTTCACCATCTTCTTTCATGTAGTGGTCCTACTATTTCCTTGTTCTTCTTTTTGCTATGGACACAACCAAAAAACCCCTTTTGATTGTTTTTAACCTCTTTAGGAAGCCTGAGCTTGTTCTGTGCTTTAGTTTTTCTGACTTTGACATGATGGCTGTTTGTTTGAATTCCCCTTTTTCCATTTCTTCTGCATGTCCCTTTTAAATCTTAGCTCACTTGAAAGTTCTTTAGACATCCATCCTGGTTTCTTTAGACACCTCCCATTTTTTCTTCTCACTGGAATTGTTTGAAATTGTGCCTTCAATATCTCACTTTTAAGAAACTCCCATCCATCGTAACTCCCTTCTCTTTTAGCATTCCTGATCATGGGATCAGAATCAGTATTTCTCCAATTTTATTGAAATCATCTTTCTTGAAGTCTAGAATGTGTGTTGGACAACGTTTGGTTTCCCTTGTCTGATGTATAACAAACTCCAGGAGAACAAGGTCACTCCTGCCTAAGGATCCTATCCCGCTTCAACCCTATTAACCAAGTCATCATTGTTGGTTAGGATCTGATCTAAAATAGTTGACCCCCTTGTTGCCTCCTCCACTTTCTGGACAATGAAATTATCTACAAGACAAGCAAGGAATTTGTTGGACTTTATATTCTTGGCAGAGTTTGAATTCCAGCAAACATCAGGTTAGTTGAAATCTCCCATTACTACTATATCACTGCTTTCATCTATTTCAGGAAGGCAATATCCAAGTCCTCAGTCTGGCTTGGGCATCTGTAGCAGCCTTGGATCCCATATGGGGGAAAGGTAGGGTATACATTTAATGAAGAAGAAGGGGAGAGGGAGACAAATATGAGACCCCCCAATGACATCATTGCTGTTTCTCTGCCCCATTTATCTTGATGTTCTCAACCTAGCTTCTAGGCCCGCCCACTGCTTTCAGTGGCTATAAAGGTGCTTGCAACCTTAGCTGTGGCAGTTTCCCTCTTATTCTGCCTATATGTCTGATGGTTGAAGTTCCTGGCGAAGCTGCTGATGACAAGCAACAGCTGTTGATCCCTGTTGCTCAGACTGGGTCCTGCAGCTCAAGAGCTCCCCTTTCTGCCATTGATCAAGCAGGCTCGGACGTTCCTCTGCCTGCTCCTTTAGAGGAACAGGGATTTGGCAGTGATCCCGAAGATACTTTTAAGCCTGCTCCAATCAGCCCACAATCAAGGTGAAGACATAGGAGAGATGAGCAGAGGGGGGCTTCCTTGATTAAGTTTAAGACGTGATGACTGGCCACACCTGTGCCTTGGGCTATATTACCTGCCTGCTTGGAAGCTTTCCTTTGCTTGTGGTAAACTTTCTACAAGCTCTCTCCCTGCCTGTTCCTTGCTTCCCACACCCGGCTCCTGATATCTTGGATTGAACTCTCAGCTCCTGCCCCCTGGATTTTGAACTCTTGACTTTGGCTTTGCTTGTCGTTCTGGCTTTGGTAAAGGGACTTTCTCAGGTTAATTCCCTGCTTGACGTGTTCCGGCTTGGCTCTGTTATCTCTCTCACTCCCTTCTCCAGGCTGGCTCTCTGCCTGGGTCTCAGACCTTGACAATAGGAGCTAGAGTGAAAACTCTGCATTTCTCTTCAGCCCCATTCTCCCCTTATTCCAGCATCTGTCATCCAATTCTCATTGAGTATCAGGTAGAAAGTGATGCAGCTTCTGTGGAACAGGTTGGATTCTGCTGACATCTGGAGAGACAGCTGATTCACAGCAGCCATGGTTTCTTTACATATGTTAAGTAGGAAAACACCAAACTACTGGTTGTTTAAACTAGGCATACAAAGGGACTGTATTTTAAAATATTCATAACACTGCCTGACCTGAGTTTTTATTTTTCCACTGCTTTATGCTATGGCTTTTGACTAACACTATAAAACTGATGGTATACCAAAGCAATAAAACATGCTGGCACGGACATTTCATTTTCTTTGAAATGCAAACCTCTTCCTCATATATATGGATATACCTCAGACTTGGAAAGATAATGCAAAAAAGTGACTTCTCTGTTTTCCTCCAAACAGGAAAACTCATATAAGATGATGGATATCTCCTCTTTGACTCCCACATGCACATTTTAGTGTTGAAATTCTAATACAAATATTCCTGTAATTATTAATGACCAAGAATATTTTTCTTTAGTGTGTAACTGGAGCAGTCTAGTCATTAGGGTGGTAGCCGCAGTGGTGGGAGGAAATGTTTCTTATGTTTCTGAACATCTTTTCACTAGTTCCCTGTTTAAACAACAAGATGATTTATAGCTTATAAACTACCCAGTGCAATCTATCAAATGTTGCATCTGAAAGTGGAGAGCCATAACAATATTAAAAAGGCTACCTACTTGTGGCATTAGGATGGATTAATGTCTTTTGAAGTTACATGTGAGTGTTCCTCCATTCTTCCAGTTGTGTGAATTGGTATTATAATTCTGTCATTCCTGATAAAAGATGACTTTAAACAGGTTGTTACGCAGCATGAGGCTGTTCATTTCTGCCTGTCTTTCTTTCTTTTTCTTTTAAATAAAGAGCTTTACCAATAGAGTGATTAGAAGCATATTAAAACCTCAAATGACAGGTGACTGTGTATGGATTATATATTTTCCTTTATTAAGGAAAATGCGCTCACGAATATTCTGTAGATGTATTTTTAAGGCTACTACGACACCTCAGTGGAACATTCATTATGACACCCAAATACAGTCTCTAGATTCAGAGGCACTGCAATGCCACTAAATACCATTTCCCAAGGGACAATGATGGTAAGAGGTACATCCCGTGTGTCTTGGGGGTGAGCTTCCCATGAGCATTTGGCTTATTAGCTGTGGAACATAAAACAAAAGAGAGAAGGGTCTCAGGTACACAGAAAAAGTATGAAGTCAAAGGAACAATCAGATATTTAAACATGTCAGGAATGGTAAAAGAAGTCAAATCAGTTCTAAACAAATCAGAGAGACAGTATTACAAAGGTCAAAGAAATATATTCATGAGCACAGGGTCTGTAAGCAGCAGAAGTTGCTTGATATCCAAGTTACCTAGATATTTTAAGAAAGGAAATAACCAAAAACAGGGACTTACATTTGCAGGCTGCAGTGTGGCTTGTCATGGCAAGGAGCACCTATAATTTCTCCCTTCAGCATGCTGATCACTGGGAGGCTGGCCAATCAGCAGCTGTGGATAGAGAGTGGGACCTTCCCTGGATGGTCCAACCTGACTAGGAGAGATATGTACAAGATCTTGCAACATCAAAAATTTGATTGCCTTCACACTCTCACGCTCATTCATTCTTAGCTTGGTTCTGATACTGATGCAGTTAAATTTGTTACAAGTCTGGCAGTATGCCGTGGGATAAGATCCACTGTTTGGATGGAAACAAGACCTGTAAGCCCTGCATTCATGGTTAAGGAAGTCCCCTTAAGTGACCTGGCGGGGGGGACAGGTGCCAGGTGGCTCAGAGATCAGGCCCCACTGGGACTCTTCTCATATATATGTGTGTGTGGGGGTGGGGTGGGGGGGCGGAAGAATAATATAGCAATGAGAAACTCTGAGGCTTCAAATGTAGTTTGGAGTGAAAGATATCAGTTTGTATCTGAGCCAGTAGGCAGATCTTTTAAATCTCATGATGTAACAGTAAACAGAAGGGCATCCATGGCGCCAACCTTTCCTTGTAATAAAGATCTGTTCATCAGGAACAAACTTTCTTCCCCCACTCCTCATTCTTCCCATTCCCATGCTTTACTACCTTCTCCCTTTCCTCCTTCTCCAACTTGACCCCCTTTCAATTATGCAATTTAGGTAAGATGGTACAGAGAAATATGGGCCTTTTAGATATTGAAGGTGCTACAGATTGAATCCATGATCTCTGGTTCCTTCATGCAAAATATATCTTACTACTTATTTTTGCAGAGCACTGTTCTGGATTGGGATTTGGGATACAGAGGCCAAAAGTATTCAGTGACTCAGTTTTGCAGAAAAAAATGTTTTGCAATTGATCAGAGACAACAACAAGAACAACAAATAATAATAGCAACTCTCCACCCTTGATTCACTGGCTGATCTATGTTTCCATCTACTTATTCTTGTTCTTGCAGTTGATCAGTGAGTGTAACCTTAATAAACCTTTAATAAACAAGGCATTTGAAGAGCAAGATAAGTATATGTGTGGGTGCAAAGAAAAGAGAGATGCAGATAAATGACAAATGGAACTGAAGAGGCTGTAAAATGAGATCCAACCCTTTGGAACTGTCATTTTCAGCCTGACATTTGCCAGATATGCTAGGACATTAACTATTTCCAGTGAACAATCATGCTATAGGCATTGTAGTCCACGTGCAGAAAAAATCAGGTTGGAGGAGAACCACATTAAAAGGAGAAAAAGAACCCCTTTGAAGGAGCCAGTTACAAAATGTGCTTCTATAAGTCAACAGTGACAGTCTTTATGCCATATTCTGTTAATCATATAGCTTGGCGCATCTCCAACCTTTCAATCAAATAGTTAAGAATAATTCAGTTAATAAAGCAATCTCAGTTATTAGTGTTGGTGGTAGTTAATTAATTTTCCAATTTCTAACATTTAGCATTATCAAATTGATTTTTAAAAGCAATGGTCTTAGCTCTGGGCTGTTTGTAGGAACAAGTCTGGGTGGGGCTGTGATTGTAGAAGCAATGTAGTTGAGAAGGTCATTAAGACTGGAATGCATACTAGGGAAAGACCTGTTATAAATGGAAAAACATATTATGGGCATGGGTTCTTACTGTGAAACAACCTTGTACAGATTTCTCAAAAAAAAAAAAAAAAAAAAATCTATCAGTTCTATCAAATCCATCAGAAATTATAATCTTCTTCTTTGAAACTGTCAGAGCTTTTTTTCTTTTCAAACACAAAATGTGCATTTCCAAAAGAACATTTGTACAGCTCAGATTTAAAGTGATGCAACCATTCTTTTTTTGTTTGTTGATCTGAAAAGTGATGAAGAGCAATATTAACAACAAATGAACCGTCCTGCCTCCTCTAGACTTTCCAGTGCAAAATAGGTGTAGACGTTTCTTGTTCTGCTGCCCAAGCATGGAATGTTCACCAGTGTTTCCCAGGTGAAGGAAATAATTCTAGAACATGCCAAGCCATCTCCTGGCAAGTAATGTGAAAATTTCAATTTTATAGAGAATGGGCATTGATGTTTGAAAATATCCAATGCTTTCTTAAGTACTTTGTTCATTTGGGTTCCCCCTCTTCAATGTTTTTTTTTAAATTTTTATTGATTATAAAGAAAAAAACAGAACAAAAAAAGAAAAACACCATGTAATACACGTAATAGTGAAAAAAAAAATTTCAACAAAAAGAAGCTTAAATTGTTATTTCTCTCCAATTCCATTACAATCATATAGTTATTCAACATATTCTGTATCATACTGCTTATATACTTTTGTTACCTATATCTAGATCTCATTCTACTCATTATTATTATAATAATTTCATTCTTAACTCTATACTTTTCCATTACATTTAATATATTACTATTACTAAATATGATCTTATTACTAAACATATCAAACTATTCCTAAAAGTAAACCCACCCCCCAGAGCCAATTATGTTTCAACTTACTCCACCTTCCAGAATTGTAATTCTTCTTGTGGAGGTATGACACCTTCCTCTTTTATTAAAACCTTTTCCACAAATATCTTCCATATTGCTTCGAAATCGTTCCCCTTCATTATTCCTTTTTTGACCTTAATTTGACATGTTAAGATATCATTAATCACAATTTTCCACACTTCTTTATATCAATCCTCTATTTGAAAATCTCCATGAATTTTCCATTTTCTTGATATAATTAACCTTAATAAGTTTGTAATTAAATCCTTCATTGCCTGGGTACAATTAACCTTATCAAATATAGGTAATAATGCTATACCTGGACATATTTGTAAATCAATTTCAGTTATCTCTTTTATCTCTTTAAAGATCCTTTGCAAAAATTTCTGTACACCTTCACAATTCCACCACATATGAATATATGTACCAATCTCTTGACAGATCCTCCAACACAACCTTGAATAATTCTTATCTATATAATTTAGCCTTACTGGTGTTAGGTACCATCTCCAAACCAATTTATAATAGTTCTCTTTTATCTTTATGGATAAGTTTTTTAACTTTTAACTTTTTAACTGTTTTTTAAAAGCCTCTCACTTGCAGTTGTATTAGAGTTCATTCTGTACTGCATTAGTGCAGCTGGATTACAAATCCTGAAGATTTTTCAATAATAATCAAAGCATGTGTATGTGTACACACATGCTCACACACATACACACAGAGAAAGAAAACACACAATTGTGTTTTACTGGTACACACTGTGCATAAATTATGTTTGATTACCATAAAGTAGTTTTGCCTCCTGTCCCAATAAATCTAAAATGTTCCAGGAGGTGATCGCTCCATAATAGCAGAATGGAAATCGAATAATAGAAAGTTCTTCTGGATCCAGAGCACCATCATCCAACCTAACACAGAAAATCAAAACCAACACACTCAATACATCCCACCCAATACAGAAAGGCAGAGTGCTTTATCTAATCAGCAGGTCCAGACACCAATTGGGGAGTAGGGTTGCCATACCCCATGTCCTCAAATCCAATGTTTAATTTGTATAGCTTGCAAATTATTCTATTGCATTCTAATTATACAAATTAGGTGCATTGATTATTGCATTTCTTTCCCACTGTGTTTGAAACTACATATCATTTTTTACAGTTACAGCTGATCTGAGAGAACTACTATATAATAATGTTTAAAGCATTGCACATGGAACAGGGAGACCCAGGTTCACTTCTCTGCTTGATCATGGAATCCTCTTATCTCTGCCCTGCCAAACTACTTTTGCACTTTGAACCCAGTTTACAACAATTGAAGTAAGCTGAGGACAAAAGAAGAAAGTGGGAGGAGGAGAGAGAAACTGAAAAAGCAGCTGAAAAAAAAAAAGAGATGACAGAGGATTATCAGCACTATCCCTGCCAAATGGGGACAATTGGAGGGTATGGGGAGGCCATGATTGGGCTAAGATTAGAAAGTGCCAGGGAGTGATGCCTTATGCAATTTCTTTTCTCTCATAATTTTTAAGTATTTAACATTGTGCCTATAACCTTTCTTGCCTGAATTACTGCCAGTTTTATGCTTCTAAATGCCATTCCTCTTGCTTTCATATAAAGTCTCACAGAAGATATAGTTATTTTTTAAAAATCTGTTTCTCTCTTACACACACACACACACACACACACACACATGCCAGAGTAGCAGAGGGTGCAAACCAAGAGCATGCACTGAGCGTAAACAGGGGCCTGTCAGTCACCTGCTTTCATCATAAGAGCTCTCAAGAATTTCCACCAGCAATGACAGCCTTCCGGAGCTTGGGCAGCTGACGTGGAGAGTAAATGGCTTACATCGGATGAGATGTGCTCATGCATTTTCACCACAGATGGGGGCTGCATTTGAAGAGAGCTGCCCTCAAGCAAAGTAAAGTAAGCAAGCAAATAAATAGCTGGCCCAGCTATGAGTTCCTTGCCATCTTCATACTGTATCACTGTTTAAGAATGTTGATATTGAAGGAAGGCCTCTTGTGCCACTTATAGTTCTCTGATGTGAGAAGAAGTCTGGAGGGCTATGAAACATGGCAAATATGGGATTTTAATTGGCACTGCAGAAATATCTGTGCTGTTGTTTACGTATATAATTATCTGAACATTCCTTCTTCCAAACTTTCCATTCGAATTTTGAATAGTTGAGAACAAACTTGATTTCATTTGTTTGGATGGCATGCTTCTCAATATATATGTGCTGGACCGTGGCTATGGGTGAGTGGGTGTATCTGAGGCCTTATAAAGATTTTGGAGATGATATAGGGGTTGCTGAATCCCACTGCTAGTTCCAGCTAAAGTAGACACATTGAATCAATGGGATTGACTCACCATTCAGCCATTGGTTCAGTGAAACTATTCTAGCTGGGACTAGGAATTGGGTTTATGCCCTGAACTGCCATTCCACAAATCCCCTGGCTGGTATGGCTGTTAGATTCTTGCACTTTTAGTCCAGAAAAGTAACACTTCCAGTCTATGGCCTCACACAGTGATGGGGCACATCAACTTGATGGCCTACTTCATGATGTTCTAGTTAACTCCAGGATATTTTTTATGCTTTAATATATTTATATTTAAAAAGAAACACCATGTGGCAGGTACAGCTTTCTCCTTCGTCTTGTTGCAGTTGGAAGAAAATAACCAGTAGGAGTTCTGTCTTCTATGGAGGAGCTGTTAACAGGGCACAAATCCTGTGTCATGTTGGATCAGGAAATCCCACTTGTGCTTGACAACTTTTAGCTGAAATAATGAGTGGATTTAAGCAAAGCCAAAACTAATTACTGGCATTCTGAAGTGAATTAACAGAAACAGCAGAGGGACATCTGAAGACATGGATGGTATAACTCACCACATGGTAATTGTCTTCTGGAAAATGGTGCTTAGTGTGAGATTCTGTGTTTGGCTTGAAAGGAAAAAAGTTATCTGGAAGTATCAAGACTTTCTAGTTCTAATTCTTTTCTGCATATTCCCTGGTTGGTATCCAAATTCTTTCTTATCTTGGGTTTCCCCCCTTCTCCTCTCTCTTGTGTTCTTCCACCTCTTCTCCCATTGATCGTGTGTCACATCTAGACTCAAGCAACATTTCAGAAATTCTTTTTCAGCAATTTACAAAGAGCCTTTTTTAGCCTTCTTTATCTAGGAGTTATTACTCAGGAGAGCTAAAGTACTTTAGCAATATTAAACTAGTTTAGTGTTATTTTGGTTTAGGGCTAAAATTCCTCTCTCTCTTTTTTTTTAACTTGGCCTCTGTTGGATCTATGTTTTGGAAACAATAGCTGTATTTTACTGATGGAGACCACTTCAGCTCATTCTGAAAGAATACTAACAGTCTGCCAAGGTGAGATATATTCCATTTCAGAAAATACTGAGTTAACTCAAACTGGCCTGGGAAGTAGGAATGAAAAGTCCTTGATAATGCCTGAAGTTCTTAGGAAATCTTTTGGTATGAAGAAAATTTAAGACGTATATCCAGAATAAGACCAGTTTGTACAGGAAGAAAATCTGGGAGTTTCAGAGATTTTTCCCCCCTTGCCTAGAGATGGTCACTGTTACAAAGAATCAGGAACATACTGAAGAAAAGCTAGAGGATGAGAAAACGTGAGAAAGAACAAGAATTAGGGGCTGGACTTAGTATTGGTTAGTTCTGATGCTTGCAGTGAAAAGATGTCTGTTGACCAAGCACAGCTTCTTTTTAAACTGCTGAAGTGGGCAACTTATCTAACAAACATCTAACCTCTTCAGAACAGTGCAGTGGCAGATGATGGCTTCCATGTCCATAGGGTAGTTATTTGCTCCATGTTTTAGTCTAAACTTTACATGATCTGTCCAAGGTGTTGAACCCTGTCCCCATAATAGATCACACACTTTTAAACTTCAGACTAAAACTCAGAGCGGATCCACATCGAATTTAAAGGCTGCCAATGCATCAATGTGAATATTTTTTTTTGGGGGAGCAGGGAGGTTAGGTTGGTTAATACAAGGGCTTTCTTAGTGGGGAACCCACAGATCTGAATACACTTCCGTCGGAGGCTCACCAAATCCTTCCTTGACACATAGCTTTGAAGATCTATACATTTTTGCTAGCTTTTTGTAGTTTGTTGACTGCTGGTGTTATTGTTTATTTTTTATTTGTGCTAATTTTTGTTTGATTTTAGTCATACTCTGCATTGCTTTTAACCTGTACACTGCTTGAAGAGAAGTTTTCCATTAAGAGTGCCTCAGAACACTTTTGTATAAATAACAGAAATCTTTCTACCCTTTTATTTCCACACCTTCTAATTCTCCTGGTTTGGCAGGGATACCCTCAGTTAATCTTGTGCCATCCCACTTTCTCAGCTGCTCTTAAAACATCCCAGGTTCTCTTTCTTCCTCTCCCTTTCTCTTTGTTCTTGGCTTTCTTCAATTATTACAAACTGAGTTCCAAATGCAGAGGTAGTTTGCATTCAAATAACTCAGCAGCAGGGAAAGGAGTAGGTGGAATTTTGCCATCCCTAAACTTATTACATAAATCACATGCTTTCTCTGCTTAAAACAGTAGTTTTGTGTATTCTTCATCATTAACAATTTTGCCCGTTTGTTACCTGACCCATGCCCTTTGACATCACAATGCTGTAGCTAAGGCCATTTCTGCTACAAGACTGTTATAGTGCCTGGCCCCTCCCGAAACTGCAAACCCCAGGATTCCATAGGATGTTGAAAGTGGAATCATAGCGCTATAACAGTCTCGTGCGGAAATCGCCTGAGTCACACATGGTTACTCGGTTTTAATCTGTGAAAGGTTGGAGGGCATGTATGTCTGGGGACAAAATGCAGGGAACTTTCTGCAATTCAAGGAAGACCCTGTGAGGGGGGTCCTCAGTGGTGGGAAATTTCTTTGCAGCCTAGCTTTGAACAAAACAGGACACACACCCAAACTCTTTGCAGATGGAAAGGGAGTTTTCTGAGTGTGGCATGATTATTTCTTGGCTGGAGTGAGTTTTTTTGAGAAGACAAAGAAGGCAGGGGGTTTATCTCTTTTTCTAAAATCAAATTTGTGATTTGCTAAGAAACCACATAAGTCCAATGTGCCTCAGAAGCTCCTTCTTCAGCACAAAACAATTATTTTTATACTTACCTATTTATCTTTATCTCTTGCCATTCTTTCAATATTCTCCTCTTCTCTACTACATTTGTATATCAGCCTTGCAAGGTAGGTCAAGCTGAGAGACAGTGGCTGGCCCAAGGTTACCGAGTGAGCGTTTCTGGTTCAAGGCAAACTAAAAGTCAATTCATCCAAGTACCAGTCTTGTGTTCAGTCCTCTGACAACTTGGCAAGATGTGTGCTTTCTTTCCCATTCCCAGACCATATGGAAGAGCATCAGGAGCAAGAGACGAAGAGGAGCAAAGTCCTGTTGGAAGAATGGAAAGGGCAAGAGCAAAGCAGAGGGTTTAAAGAGATTACATATTTTAATCTGCCTTGGTGCATTTCAAACATATACAAGAAGGAATAAATGCCTTATGCATTTGCCAGGGAAATAATGAACCTACTAACATTAGAAATGCTAAAGCTGCATTGGTTGATACAGATAGTGCTGCAGCATATTTTCAGTGTCACACAGTGGAATAAGAGAGTCACCAAGACAGGCTGAGTTATAGGGAGTCCTGGTGGGCAATTCATGTGTGTATGAAACCCAGGGGACAACTGTTTCCCTCCTCCAGCCTACCTAAATGGCACCACTGTTATGAGATCTGTTTGACACATCATTTACTAGAGTTATTAAAATTACCATTTACACAGTATGCAGAGGGGAAAAATTCTCTAATATTAATTTCCCATGGCAGTCATTTTGAGTTAATTACATGGCAAATTAATTTATGCTTTGTGTGTTTAAGAAATCTCAGGAGAATATTCTTTCAGTGATCAATAGATATTTGATGCACAATGACTGTATACTGTAATTTAATTATAAAGTTTCAGTTTACTCATTTCCTAGGTATTTCAAGTACAGATTTCTTAATATTGAACTTCTGAGCAACATTTCTTCAGGATCCCAAATTGACGATGCATAAATACTCACCAGTTTTGAGGCAATGGGGACTGAGGGCCTTTCTGCATTAAACTATAACAGTTATTATTCCACTTTCAACATCCTATGGAGTCCTGGGTTTTGCAATTTAGGGAGGGGCATTTAGAATTCTCAGCCAGAGAGGTCTTTGGCCTCAGGAAACTACAAACCCCAGAATTCCACAGGATGTTGAAAGTTGAATAATAGCACTATAACAGTGCAGTGTGGAAAGGCCCTGAATAAGCATGGTCTCCTTCCACTGTAGTTAATCTCCTTGAAAAATCTCCAACCAGTGTCAACACTGACTGTACATACTTGCTGTAATCCTGTTGGTTGACCCCACAACACAAGAGTAGGTAGTGGAGGTGGTGATGTCAGTGACAGTGCATCAGCAGGGGTAAAATGCCCAGAGGTATTGAAAAAACTGGTGAAATAGGGATGGAAAAAAAGATGATTTCTGTACAGAGAGAAAGCTTCTCTGCTAGCTTCTTAGCTGGTCCAGTGGAGTAGGGTATGTTTCTCAGGCAACAGAGATGACTTTTGCCACCATTATTCCTCTGCCACTATGCACTGTTATGCCAGCATAAGGTACTTTAAAAATAGGTCTGTAGCTGCACTGGTGGAAATAGATGTGTAAGGAGGACCTTATAGCAGCCCCTCCAGCCCCTGAAAATGCATTATGGAGGTGTCAGAGGACTCCGATGACTGGGGCAAGTCATAGCAAGTATGTGGAGGAATTGCCCAAAACTAGAATAATGAAATCATAAAATCATATGTGGCATAGGCCATACAATGCAACCCTTCCCATACATAAGTACAGAACTGAAGCACTCCCAAAAGATGTAATCCAACCTCTGTGCACCTGCGTCGCAAAAAAAAAGCAGAGTCCATCATCCTCCAAGGCAGGCTATTGCACTGTTACACCATTCAGGAAGTTCTTCTGAATATATAGATAGAACCTTTTTGCCTTGTAATTTGAATCCATTAGTTTGTGTCCTAGTCTCTGGAAGCAGCAGAAAACAATCTTTATTAAACTTCTCCATGATGTCCCTTCAGATATTTAAAGATAACTAAAGACTGAATAGAGGTATCTTTTGAGAGTGGATTCACTGACAACCACATGTGCCACTTAGAGCTCCTAAAGATCTTCAGAGGAAATTGGGCAAAATGCAAATGTAATGTATAAGTACATAAATAAACACATTGCATCTATTTATAAGTATGGCTCTTGCACCATCAAGTGGCTGAGGGAGATGCACAGTGACTGCTGATTCTGCCCACGCTTCAGCCTAGTTGGATCAATGGCTCAACAATGACTGGTGTTCATTCAAGAAATCAGAATTGCTGGCTTAAATGGCTATCCATTGATCAGCCTAAAGAAGAAAAAAAAAGAAGAAAGGAGTAGATTACTTTTCTACAGCCCCACGTGGTTTTCAGTGTTTAAGAAGAGTACAATTCCACAGGAGGAGCAATTTTAGAAGAAGCAGATAAATTATCCATTATTTCAAGAAAGCTTTTCAGATAGACCAACTGCTTGAGGAGAGCTGCATGCCACCTTTTATATTTCTCAGACAGATTGGGAGAAGACCTTATTTCCCATGTGCTGCCTAGAGACGTTATTGATTGTTTGTCCCAGAGCCTGCCAGAAACACATAGTACTCTCAAAAAGAGACCACCATGAGGAGGGGGAGAAAACAGAAGCTCTTAAGTATGCCTCATTGCCTGATACTACCTCAAACTGGCAAGTCTAGGCCTGGAGTTTTTCCCGTAAGCATGCTATAAGGAAAACCAATGTGCATTGATATACGTAAGGGGGAAAGTGTTAAAACAAATTTGTGACAACTCAAACAAATTCATAGTGAGATACTCCAAGAGATAGAAGAAATATTTACAGGATTTAACAACAGGGCTTCAAAATAAAAAGGGATAGACACCTGAGAGAAAGAAAATATGGCAGCAAGAACAAGAAAAGCAGCAGCACTGACCAAAAGAAGCAGTTCTCTAGACCTTCAACCAGAAGTTGTGCAGGAAGTGGTGCAATCAAATTTTGTGGTCATGGAGGAAATTAAGAAATTAGGAACACAAATGAGAGAAGAAATGAGAGAATTAATGAAAGATCTAAGAGCTGAGATACATACAGATTTAAGAGAAGAATTAAAAGATATAAGAGAGAAAGTCAAGACCATCACCAAGGATATAATGGAGATTAATGAAAGAACCGAAGAATTACAAGACAGAGTTCAGAAGATAGAAGAACAAACCAATCAATTAGACGAAACAGTAAAAGAGGAGACAGATAAGGTAAGAACAGATATAGATGCAAGATTTAGAAGCAAATGTTTAAAAATCCGTGGATTGAGAGAACGACCAAAGGAAAATTTAGTGGAAACTATAGTCCCTAGTCTCGCGGAATTTATAGGCTGGGAAACTGGCCAGTTGGATTTAGAGATTGATAAACTTTACAGGATCAGTTCAGTGGTGGCTACACAAAAGCGTCTCCCAAGGGACATAGCAGTATACTTCATCCGTGAAAGAGTCAAGGATTTAATCCTTCAGCATAGTTATAACAACAAATTGACAATGGATGGGAAGGATCTACAAATTCTTAAAGATATACCACTGGAAATACTGAGTAAGAGGAAAGAATACCTCGAGTTGACACAATTCTTAAGACTCAAGCAAATAAGATACAAGTGGGGGAAAGATCAAGGCATTGCATTCTCGTATAACCATAGAAGATATATCATTGACACACCTCGTAAAGCAGAGGAGTTTTTGAGTAAATATAAATATAAAGATTCAAAAGATCCCACAGGACTGGAAAGGGAAATTGTACATACAGGAACAAAAGAATTTGAAACGAGAAAGAGAATCCCAGTTTAAAACTACCCACAAGAAGGAAGAGGGAGAGTTGGAAGAAATCTTGGAGCTGAAACAAGAAGATAAGGACCAAAGCAAAGGTACAAAGATCTTTATTGGGAAAAAAGATCAAGGAAACCTATCAAACGGTAGCACTGACGATTTAAGAACTACGTAATATTAAGACAATACCGTGAAATAGTGTAAAAGGGTAGGGAACTCAGATAGAATGAATACCAAAATAATCAGTTGGAATGTAAATGGTCTGAACTCCCCAATAAAAAGGAAAAGAGTATGGCACTATCTAGAAAATCAGAAGGCAGACATAATATGTATTCAGGAGACCCATGTGTTAGAGAAGAGTAACAGATATCTGATTAATAGAAAATTAGGCGACTGTTATGCGTCATCAAATGAGAAAAAGAAAAAAATAAGGTGTAGCTATATATGTTAATAGTAAATACCAGAGTAGGGTAATAAAACAAGACTTAAAAGGTGAATTTGTGATGGTGGAAACACAAATCGAACAGGAGAAAATTTTATTAATTAGAGTTTATACACCGTTAGAAAAAAAGCAGTCCTTCTTGAAGAAAATTTGGGATCTTACAATTGGGTTAGATTATCTAAACATAATTTGGTTAGGGGATTGGAAAGGTGTAGTAGGTCCTGGGCTAGATAGGAACCCGCCATCAAACTTAAAAAGGAAGGGAAACCAAGGGAAACTACCCAAAATATTTAATGAATTGACACAATCATTGACTTTACTATATGTCCGGTGATATAAACATGGTAACACAAAAGATTTTACTTTCTTCTTGGCAAGATATCAAAGCTGGTCGAGAATCGATATGATTTGGATATCAAATCCAAGATGTAGAAATTTTACCAAGAGCTATATTGGACCATTGCCCCGTATGTCTGAAATTGAAAATAGAAGAGTTCAAATATGGAGATAAAATGATTGTTTACTTAAAAATGAAAAGATAGTTAGTGAAGCCAAAACTGAATTAAAAATTTTTTTCACTAACAATTTGGATAAAGGAACACCAGCACATATAGTATGGGACGCAGTGAAGGCTTATATGAGGGGCTTTTTCATAAAAAAAAGGTATTATATTAAGGAAAAATAGGAGACAACAGGAAGAAAAATTATTAAGGGAGTTGAAAGAGAAAGAAAAAAGTTTGAAGAAAAAGCCACGAGATAAAAGAACCCAAAATGACATTAAAATCCTGCAAAAACAACTTAACTTTAAAACATCTAAGGAAATTGAAATTAAACTGAAATATGCCAAACAATGGGACTTTGAACATGCAAACAAACCAAGCAAATGGTTGGTATATAGGTTAAGAAAACGGCGTGAAAAAAATATTATAGCTCAAATAAGAAACGAAGAACAGAAGCAAATTATCCAAAATTTTCAAAAATATTATATGGAATTATATAAAGAAAATCCTAACTCGAGACAGAAGGGAAAAAAAAGAAGAAAGAAAACCAATGTGCAGTTAAGGCCATTTTTTTAAACCACACACAAAAATGATTGGCCATGATTCCATATCACCTATTTAGCTACATAACCATTTTAGTTAGGTAGCTAAGTAGCACCTCCCAGCTGACTCCCCCGGTCATCACTTACTGGACAACAGCCACTGTGAGTGAGGGGGGGTGTCTGTTTTCCTGTTGATTGGGACACAGAAGACCAGTGTTTCCACCACTCTCCCATGACCAATCTTTGGTGTGACAGCCAGAAGCAAGATCTCTGTTATAATTTGTCTTCACACAAGAAATTGGTCATGGGGTTTGTGGAAGCATCAGTCTTCTATGTCCTGATCAACAGAGGAACAGACCTCTGCCAATCAATATCTAGGTAATCTCTACTGTTTGCAATGGTTGATAATTTATCAGCCTTTCTTTTAAAAGTGCAAGAGCAGGACAGCAAAGGTGTGAGAATGTGTCTCTACTGTCTGTTCATGTTTCAGTGTGATCTCTGCTTCAGGACTAGAACTGCATCTAATGCAGGAGTGGGCAAAGTGAAGACCTGGGGCCATATGTACCCCTAAGGTTGTTTCTGAGTTTCCTGGGCCATGCCTTTCCCAGCAAAATAGGATGAATTGCCTTTCCTGCTAGCCTCCAGGAATGGTGTCTCACCTTCTAAATGTTTCAAGAAAGTTCTTCAGCTACACCAACAGAGAAGGCCCAGGTGCTGTCTGAACATTTTTAATTTCTTTTTTAAACACCAGTTTTTCAAATTAAGACTTGGAATTATGATCATTACTGTTTTTGTTTGTTTTACTTTTTAAATTTAAACATCCATTCAGCTTCCAGGAAACTGGAACCTAGATGCCCCAAAGTACCTCTGAATTAACTGATCCTAAGCTCTTATCCAAATCAAACATGATGAGGAATTTATCCTCCCTTCCTGGACAACTTGATTCTATTGTATTCCATGTGGTGTTTGCAACTCAAGGATTACAAACTGGGCTGTAGGATATCTGCATTCCCATAATAGCCTGGCTTCCAGGCTATCTGCCTACAATAATATAAAATTTAAAAAAAATAAAAGAAAGGGACCCCCCCCTCCCCGCAAATATGGACTTCCCTTGGCTTTAATTCTTCACAAATCTTCAGAGTCACCAGGAACACATGCACAAAGATGACAAATACCCATCAAACGAGCATATGCATTCAACTGAAAAAGCAGTATTTTTATAACTGATACTGAAGTGAAAAATGGCTCCTGTCTCCGTGCCACACCAGCAGAGTTATTTTCATAAAGGAAAGATGGCAAAGTTTGTTATCACTCAAAATGTTTCATTGAAAGCAGTCTGATAAGAGTTCTTTACCCTGCAAAGGCTGAAGGCATCTCCCGCCTAGCATCTGCCTTCCAACCCACAAGTGATCTATTTTGGATTTGTATTGGATGAAACTGAAACCCCAGTCTTTAATTTCCAGAAAAAAGATGTAGATCCTTGTTTTTTGGTGAGCCAGCCAAACAAGTGCAAAGGATCCCTTGATTTAGTGTCCTGGCCACCGTACTACCATCTTCCCTGGCTCAAATCCTATCTATGAGCATAATATGAGACTAAGGCCATTTCTGCACTACATTGTCATAACGTTATTATTCCACTTTCAAAACCCTATGAAATCCTGGGGTTTGCAGTTTAGTGAGGGGCATTTAGCATTCTCAGCCAGTGAGCTCTTTGGCCTCAGCAAAATATAAACACCAGAATTTCAACTGGATGTTGAAAGTGTAATAATAGCACTGTAACAGTTGTGCAGAAAGGCCCGTAAAATATGTTCACGACTGACTGGTTAACCCTCCTGATAGTAGTGCAGGGAGGGCTTCTTTATTTCAATGTGAAAGTGAGACTTCAAGTGTTTTTCCCCTTCTGTAATTTTTTTTGTAATTTGAACAAAAGGTCTGTGGACTGAAGTGGTCTCTGCACTGAACTGATGTCTTTTCCCTTTCTTCAGCCAAACCTATATGGAGAGCAACAACAAAAAGACAGGCTGATTGAGCAACTTGATGCAAACCATGCATCCAATGCTACTAAATTTTAACAGTCCATAAAATAAGGCACCACTTATGGCAAGTTTTAATTTTTTGCAGAGCATACCCTTTTAAACAATATTCTACCATATGATTAAAATTAATAAAATGTCTACCTGAATAAAAAGGTC
Source organism: Cyclura pinguis (assembly GCA_030412105.1). NCBI lineage: Eukaryota > Metazoa > Chordata > Lepidosauria > Squamata > Iguanidae > Cyclura > Cyclura pinguis. The sequence goes on along the minus strand of CM059602.1, from coordinate 207,408,305 downwards.
TTTACCTGCTGGGGGAAAAGAACAGGGAGGGAGCTACCTGGACATCCCATGGGGAGGAGTTCCACAATCTAGGGGCAGCCACAGAGAAAGCCCTTTTTTGTGTCCTCACCAACTGTGTCTGTGAAGGTGGCAGGACCAAAAGAAACCCCCTCCCTGAAGATCTTAGAACATGAGTCAGCTCATAGACTATTTTAGATAGTCTAGCTGAAGTTGGTAAAATATAAGTACCATGAAACTGAGGGCGAAATAAGGATCATTTAGTACACTTTTGATAGATAATTCTTGAGGGAGTCTCAACTACACAGGAATCTTATTGGTCTACTTTTGTCTGATCATTTCTTTCTTTTTTTTTTTGGTGTGTGTGTGTGTGCATGTGTGTGTGTGCTCAGTCTTCTGTTTCTTGGTCTATGCTGTCTTAGATAGAGGACGGTGGAAAAGCATTTTCTTGCTTTTTCCTGTGAGAATAAACCAAGTCTGAATTTACATCCCTACTCCACTCCACCACTAGCTAGCTAACTTTGTTGTCATTGTGTGCCTTCAAGTCACTTCTGACTTATGGTGACCCTAAGGTGAACCTATCATGGGGTTTTCTGGGGCTGAGAGTGTGTGACATTCCCAAGGTTACCCAGTGGGATTCCATGGCTGAGCAGGAAGCTGAACTTTAGTCTCCAGCATCATAGTACAATGCTCAAACCACTACACCACACTGGCTCTCTAGCCGGTTAACTACTTGGATACAAACGCCATTACCTGATCTCTTTGTCCTCTGGTCAGAATTCTGGCAGTGCCTTTGGTGAGAAGGAAGCACAATGAGAACTCTCCCCTCTACACCCGACCGTCCCCCTGCGGAAAGGAGTGCGAAGGACATGCCTCTCTTCCTTCCGCAGCACGGCCACGCCTTTTCCCATGCTGTGCTGGGGCAGCAAGTGTCTCCATTGTGCTTCTGACCCTTCTGCACGGCCAGGAAAGACGGAAGCATTGTGTGATAGGGAGCCATTGATGGAGAAACTCTGTCAATGATTTACCCTGTGATCATGCTGGATGGCGATGGGGAAGGGTCAGTGTGATGAACCTGATGGGGGGGGTCTTGGCGACAGAGCCTCCTTAGCAACCGAGAATGTTTAAAAGTGATTGGTTGGTAAAATGGAACCCTGGGGAGCTCAAGGGAGGGGCGAACCAAGCGGGGAGGAGTAACGGAATTTGACTGACTGTTCTGTTGATTGAAGGGAGTTTTAGAGTTTGAGAGAGAGTAGAGAAGTAGGGAAGGAGAGCTCTGTGTTAGGGAGAACTGAGAAATAGTGTGTACGAGAGACAGTCAGTGAACTAAGTATATATATATATATATATAGATAGATAGATAGAGAGAGAGAGAGAGAGAGAGAGAGAGGAAGGGTGTGCTGTTCTATAAACGTTTAGTTACAAACAAATTTAAGTAACAGTGTTCCAATAAACGTTTGACTTTCTGTTTTCCTTCCAACAATCTCACAGAGTGTCATTCTACATACGGGATTATACACGCTACCATAGTACCAATTGTATTACATTCATTTAAGAGTTTACTCGTTGCTTGTCCTTATATCTGAAAAAGGGCAGATTTAGGGAAAGCAGTAAAGGGAGATAACCCTGCAAGGAGAAGCCAAGGGAAGGGGACAAGAGTGAAAGGAGGGTGCTGCGTTCTCACGAAGGGAGAACAGAAGCAGACCTGTTTGTCATAGCCCCGGCTTGATTCAGAATCTCCCTGGCTGTTCAGACCTGGACACAAAATGGTGTCAGGCTGGGCCGGCCTTGAGCGAGGCTTGGGTGCTTCGCACCGGTGTGTTTCACATAAGAGTGAGACTGCAACGTTGTTGTGCAGAAGTGTTGTAGTCGTCCCCCTCCTCTTGCATCCCTATGCCAACATGCAGTCATCATGTGGAAGGGGCTAAATGCTTAGAACAGTCACAATTCATGAGTGCATTGACCAGACAGCATTTACTAGTTTTTCAAAATATGCTGGATGAAAATCACAATCCTGTTGTGCCTTTAAACATCACAAGCCTGCCCTCTGTAATAAGAATTTCTAAATAATACACTCGACAAACCATCAGTATGGAGTGTATGCTTTATCAGCTCTGCTGTTTGCTTTACTGACTGCCATTTTAGATTTTCTGAACCTTTGTCCTCCCATGTATTTTGTTTAACATGTTTATTGTCCGACACAGAAACACGCTGTGCTCTGAAATAGTCAAATATGGGAAGTTTTGCTATATAAATCTCTGTCATTGTGCATTCTGCCTGTGGTAAAAGAAATTTAACTTTTTTGTGTTTTGTGCAAGCTCAGCTTTTATAGCAGGCATATTACAAATGCATGCCCATGAAGAACATTGTTAACGGTGTGCCAAAAAATAAAGGAAGGAAGGAACTAAGGAACTCTTTGGCGCATAGATGGCTGTCTTTACATATCTCACAGACTCAGTTTCATGAGGGACTGACGCTTTGAGGATGTTATTTCCATTCCTTCCAAGGATGGCTGGTGCATGAATGAAATTCAGCAGCCACATCTGCTACAGAGCATAGAGCTCCAACTGCTTCTGCTTTATGCAAATAAAAATATTAATTCACTGGCATTTTACCTTTGCAATAATTGCAATTGCTTGCACAGTGTGCCTAGAGTGGAAAACATTGTGCAAGAGTGAAATGGAGCAGAATGATAACATTTACTTAAATGTCCACAAACCTACGTGGATCTGGACCCTTGAAAGGGTGGGTTTTGTTTACTAGGATTAAGCAAAACACAGATTTCTGTACCAGGATCCAGCCATACAACACTATTCATTTAAAGCAGATACCAAATAAGCCATTAGAGAAAATTTAAACAACCTTTTCCAAATATTAGAGAAAAACAGTTATCTACTGTGATGGATCGCCTCTCCAGGCTGACCTCACTGTTCCAACCCTGGACACCTTTCATTCACCTTGCCCCTTTCCTCCTCTTAATACTCTGGGGATTGGGTATTTGGGCCTCAAGGTAACTCTTAAGTGGACTAGTGAATGTATTGTTTCTTGGGTTCAGTGTGGTAAGTGTGACCAGACACTCTGTCAAACATACTAGGAACCACCAAACACAGTTGTAAAGAAAAAAGAGTAAACAAGTAGAACTTTATTAAAACACATTTATATAATCTATTGTGGCCATTTCCACACTACATTGTTATAGTGCTATTATTTCACGTTCCATGTCCTGTGGAATTCTGGGGTTTGTAGTTTACTGAGCCAAAGAGCTCTCTGGCTGAGAATTCTAAATGTCCCTTTCTAAACTCCCTAACCCATGAACTATTTAATCATTCACAGTTCCCCAAACCCCTATTCAGTTCTTCCTTCTGGCTGACAGTTCTATCTCTATTATAGCTTTTTCCCTAGCTCTATGTCATCTTTGCCCTATCGCTATGCACCCTTTTCTCTATCTACCTTCTGTCAGAGAAAAGCCCCATTTGGTATCCTTTCTTCCCCTACAGCCCTGCCTTTACAGCATTCTGTGACCTGTGATTGGCTGGAACCAACAAGACTTGCCCAGATCATCCTTCGCACCTACTGACTGCGAACCTTCAGACATGGTGTGAGTCACAGTATAATGATAATCTTGATACATGCCATGTAACCTGTCCCCCCCCCCGCTTGCCAGACTGTCCCAGATTAAAATAAAAATGACAATTCTGAAAGGTAAGGATGAAAAGGATATTCAGAAATATTTGAAAAATGGTTAAAAAAAATGAATTTCTTGGGTGTCAAGAAGCCCCAGTGAGTGGAATCCTAGAAGAGTGAGAAAATGTACAGTTTGGGACTTATTCTATGTGAAAAATCTATGTTTCCTGCACAGAAGCAACATTTTCTGCATAGAAAACAAATTTCCTGCACAGAAAGAAGTATTTTATGCACATAGGTTTCCTGTACAGGAAATAGAATTTTATTTTTTTAACATTTTTAACATATTTATAAAGTAACTATTCTATGCAGAAAATTCTGTTTTCAATGGAGGAACTTATTTTTTGTACAGAAATGTTTTTGCACAAAATAAGTCTCAAACTATGAACATTCTTTGAAAATTGAACCGTTTTTGATGACTTTCTTACAGTGAGGAAAAGAATGGTAAAATTATTCATTCTTGCGTGTGACAATGAAATTTATAAAATTTACATTTCTATGAAATACTTCTGCTCTGGTTGGATGCTGTGAGTGTATCTGGGTCATGCTTCATCGAAATCACAGCTCTTTACAGGGCTTGGAATCGTCTGTGTGTGTTGGAGGGAATTTTATGTACAAGATTTTTAGAGGGGGTGTCTTTTTCTCTGTAGGTTAACATTATAGAAAATAGGAAAGTATATTATAGTCACTGTTTAAGCCTCCTTTTATAGTCATGTGATGTATTAACTCTGAACTATCCTATTCTTAATTGGAATGGAGTATATGAGATTGACACTCTGCCTTTTGGAGGTAGAGAGCTGCATCTTTTTTTCTTTTTACCACTTTTTTGCAGCAGCGATAGATACAGGCCCTTTCCGCACGAGGCAAGGGAATCGCTCCGTGCTGTTACCTACCGCTTCTTCTGGGGTCCGAAGCAATGCGGACTGTCCCTGAAGCCCTTCCTCAGGGCTTCTCCTTGGTCCAGGGGAATCGGAGCAGTGCGAGGTCTGTAGATCCGCATTGCTCTGGCTTCCAAAATGGTGGCTTCCGGCTTCCAAAATGGTGGCTTCCAGCTTCCAAAATGGTGGTTCCGGCTTCCAAAATGGCGGCTTCCAGTTGGTTGTGGGTCCCGACCAACTGCTGAAGCTCGCTACACCTAAAGCCCACCCTCCGCAGATTGCAGGCTCGCATTGGTGCGAGCCTGCGAATCTGCACAAGGGAGCAGGAAAATAAAGACCTGTTTTTTGTGGTCTTTAGAAAACATGCTGGAGGACCACTTGGGGTCATTTTGGAGCAGACTGAGGTGTGGATCTGCAGTAAGTAGTCCGCTCCTAGTCTGCTCCAAGGTGCAGACGACCTCCGTGAGAGGACGCACTACCCTGTTCTAATTGCCTGGTGCAGAAAGGGCCATAAACTCATACAACTGACTCTTATTAACTTTGAATTCCCCTGATAAATATTTGTTTTTTGGAACTAAAACTCGCAGAGTCCCCCAGGCAACATAATTACAAGCTATGCTGGCTGGAGGGATTGTGAGCACTGTAGTCCAGAAATAACACATCCAAGCTCTGCTTAAGTCCTGCAAACAGAGGTGAACAACAACTAAAAGAAGGTGTATTAGGAAAGGTGTCAGCAATTCTCCACTGTCTTGATTAGGTGTGTCTGCAGTTAAAACTGGCTGATGAAAAGGAGAACATAAAGGAATCCAGAGCTTTGATCCACCTCCATTTCTATTGATGCCATGACACTTCTGGAAGAGCTTAAAAGGGGCCTTTCCTTTCAATCCCACCCCCAATCCTAGGTTTTCCTCCTACAATTAAGTAGGAAATCAGAGCTAAGTGAGTCAGTGTGGTGTACTGGTTTGAACATTGGACTATGACTCCAGAGACCAGGGTTTGAATCTGTGCCCAGCCATGGAAACCCACTGAGTGACCTTGGGCAAGTCACACTCTCCTAGCTTCAGAGGAAGGCAAAAGAAATCCCCCTCTGAACAAATCTTGCCAAGAAAACCCTGTGTTAGGCTCCCCTTAGGATCGCCATAAGTCAGAGATGACATGAAGGCATACAACACAAGAAAAACTCGGAACTCTGGAGAGAAGAATCATGGTTATGTTGATATACAGGAGCTGTGAAATGGCCTCTCATTGCAAAGAATGGGTAGTGGACTCATTTGTAGATACACTTGTATGGACAGTTGCTAGTGCTGATGCATAATAGGAAGAAGACTTGTCCACTGAGTTTGGGAAATCGATTGTATGTGAAACATTCATGTTAATCAGTTGAGTAGACATAAAGACAAGGCTTATTGTCTTCACATCTGAGAATGAACCTTATGCCCATGCACTCCATCTTTGCCCCACTCATCCTTCTTTTCTGTTCCCAACTTCACTACTTCATTAAACCACAGCTTCCTGTTTACCTTCACATAGGTAAACTGCAACTGTCACCCAGAGAACTTTCTCTTCAGCCACCTGCAGACTGTGGAACGACCTGTCAGAAGAGAGACAACAGCTGAATATGCTGTCTGAATATAAAACAGCACTAAAGACTAGTCTCTTCCAGAAAGCCTAACCAGATGTTTTATAAATAGTAAGTTTTAATGTATGAATTTAGCATGTCTTGGTTTTATATACTCTTTTAACAGGTGTGATGTGTGTTTTTACCTGATGTTTTATTAACTGTGACTTAACTTCTGCTCAAAATCAGGGATACGAAAGTAAGATCTAAGTTTATAATTGAGTTTTCAGGTGTCAAAAAACAATATATAAAATAATAAAAATGCACCCATTTTTGTTTTCTTGTTTTGGTGTAGGGGGATTCTTTCTAGCTGAAAACTAGCTGGGAAAATTGGCTTTTCGGAGATGTTGTGATTTGGGAAAAAAGAACTGGAGGCCAAAAGGGAACAGCGCTGTATTGAAAGAGCAGAGAGTTATTACATTGTATAAGTGTCAGATCACTAATTAGATGCCCTCCAGGACAGAAGAACTAGCCACCTTCTAATTTTGGAGCAGCCTAGTGCCCTTGAACTGGTTACTAAAGCCTAATTATACATGTGTCTTTTTTGTGGGTGCTGATAATGCTTCTTTGAAGATTAGCTGACAGAGACTTCTGAAGGTAATCTCTCTCTTTCATAGCATTGCTGATTTCACCTGTCTTCTGGGGCAACATGCTCAATGAAATTTCATCCCACAGCTTAAATGATGGGACCATTTTCTGTGAACTTGCTAGAGGAAAAACAGATAAATCAGCCTAAATATTGTTACTCTACTCTTAAATGTCCCTATGAGTTCTTTGTAACAATTACAGGCATTGTCTCTTAAGCTACACATTATTTTATTACAGCTGTCTTTGAAATTAATGACTCATGAGCTGCTGTTCTCTCATGTGACATTTTCTTAAGAATGAGTATCTGGCTATGCACAAGCTCCAGTTTGTGACACAGCTCATCAGAGAACGCAGGATTCACGAAGCTCATATTCCTTTAAGAGTTTGTAGACTACCATTTTTAAGGTCACACACATGGAATACTTCAACTGTCAGTCATTGTTTCAAAAGTAACCACTTACATTATTTGACCTATAAAGAGAGTGAACTTCACTTGATACGGAAATGAGACTTTTGGGGAGACTTGTGGCCAAAGCACAAAGTTAATGCCTTAGCCTCATAGTTCTCTGGTGAGGTGAGAGTGGGTATACATTTTAGTAATTTTGTGGATTCCTGCTGTCCTTCAAGGAACAAATTATCCCCAGTTCCATGCTGCTTGAGTCTTTATTATCAGTTAATTTTTAGCAAACAACTCCCTTATTCCTCTTCTATGGTGATTCATGGAAGTGCAGAAGTATGGGTTTCCTTCTGTCCCATGAAGCAGCATCCACCAAATAGTGCCAAAGGACAAGTTATCAGTGTTTAAATTGGGCTATTTGTATATTGGAAAAGACAAAGAAGAAATGAGTTCACATGGCTGCTGCAAGTTAAATGGAGATGTATAGTGAAAAGGTATAGAAGATTTGTTGGGATAAAGTCTGCACATCTAAGAAGGGCAAAAGAAGATAGGAATTACTGGAATTACTTTTGAATAGAAGCTTTCTGCACAGCTGTGGTAGGTTATAAAAGCCATGGATATGGTCTCAGATGAGTTGTTGTTACCTGCTTCACTGCCGATAACCTTATATTGATGCCAGTGAAAGGATGGCAGGGTATACAGTGCTGGAAGCCTGTTCAAACTATTTCAAAGACCTCTGTTCAGTATGATTAGACAGCTGGCATGAGCTAAATAGAAACTCTAAAATTTAATATATCAAGTGCTTAGCATACAGCTGGAATTTTCTAGGATCCAGTGAAATAAATACAATAGACACTACTTTTAGTAATAGTCCATCATTAAATAAAGAACAGTTTACAGAATATTTGGAAAGCCATAAATTAATAACTGGCTTCAAAGAGAATTTTCATTTTTGGAAGAGCAAAGCACCCAGGTTGCTGCTGTTCAGCTGTGACATGCAAGCATTTCTCTGCCAATGAGAATATAGGCTATGCTTTGATGGGCTTCCAATTTTGTTGTTACCCTTGTCCCCTGAATTAACTGTACAGCACACATTGTATTACCAAGGAAATGAATATTGATGTTTCCTAGTATGACACTGAAAGGGGAATAGTGAACTGCACATTTCCATTATGTGCTAAGATTATGGCCTTCCAAAGGATTATTTCAGTTCACACATGCAACCTGGAGTAATTTGTTTCCTGTTTTCTCAGGTATTTGAAAAATGCCAGATAATGTTTTGGCATCTATTTAAACTTTGACTACAGATCTATTATAGGTCACCTGGCTGATTTGCTTATAAATCTATTAATGAATTGAAATTCAGTATGGTATAATATCAGTCTAATACAGGCACACTCCTCTATGACCCTTTCATTGCTGCAAAGATTTTTCTAAATACTCTGAGAAGAAAGCTGTTCTAGTACCACAAATATGATAACAAACATTATACTGTTTACAGTATTGTGTACTTGAGACTGTTAAAACTGCTCTTAAAAGTTAAAGCCAAACATACTCAGGCTTAACTCTTCATTCAATCCAGGAAGGGAATGAGTATTCAAATTTTTTTTGAAAATTCATCCTCCTGCAAATGTTTCCTGAGTGTTAGAAATCCTGATATGAAGATTCCTGGAAAGACTAGACTCTTCCCACTTCAGAACTTATTCTGTATGAAATTTGTACATGTGTGGATTTTTTTTTCTTTTGCACAGGAAACAGTATTTTCTGCATTTTCCATCTTCTGCGCAAGTCAGAGGATTTTCTGCACAGAAAATCCAAAAAAATACTGTTTTCTGTGTGAAAAACCCACCCCCACACAAATTTTGTAAAGAATAAGTTCTGAACTTCAAATAAACGATGTTTTCTGTGCAAAACATGCACGTTTTGTATTGACTATCCCCAGTGACAGCATTTTCTAAAGAGAAAATAGTATTTGCGTGACCAGGGGTGACTGGTGCAGAACAGAACACACAGACACAGTAATGTATGGATGAACAAGGCCACAACTTTATAGTATAATACAGAGCATACAGGGTTGGCATACGCATGGGTAGGGATCCAGGCATTGGCCAACCCGCCTGTTGGTCGATTAGCCCATTCGTCCAGCTCAGGGGTGGAGAAGACCCCTCCGGACGCGGCCCTCCTACCACCAGGGGGTGCATGCTACTTGCCCACCCAAGCTGGACAATTTGACATGCACTGCACCCCCTGACCCCCAGTTGGGAACCAACCTGTTCCCTTCCATGTGTAAGAGGCACCAACTATCCCAGATCCCCTGGCCATGCGACCACCACAAAGGCAGGCGAGATGCTCCTGCCTGCCTACTGCCAACCCTAGATGCTCCCAGCCAACAAAGTACCACCAGACTTACACTCTGATCCTGCAGCCACAGCTGCCACGCTGCCTACACCTGCATAACACTGTACCTCGCCAAGCCCAAGGGCTGGGTGAACTGTCAGGACCCTGGAGCTCCAGGACTCAAGCTCTGAGTCGGAGCCCGAGACCCTGGATACTGCTCCCCCAGACACAGAGCCCTTGGCCCCAGTAGCCCCTGCAACAGAGCCAGGGGTTGCCTCAGACCCAGCCCAGCCAGAAGAGTCAGATAGTGAGGTGCAAGAGCAGGTACCTACTTACCAGCAGCATCGGGAGCAAAAGAGTGCTCTCAGGAGGTCAGAGCGTTTAAATAGGAAACGCCAGGCAATCAAGGTCCTGCTGAGAAAACACCTGGAGGAGTAATCTGGCTATAAAAGCACGCACTCAGCCTGGGGTCATTGTTGGTTCACAACCGTCCGATTTGGGGAGAGTTGCGTGTTGGATCTCCTAAATCCCTGCCTTGCCTCCTGGAACGCTGCCCGACCCACTGGAACCTCACCCCCCTTTTTGGACGTCGGACTGGCTCTGGTAATTTCTCTTACTTGGACTGTTCACTGAGAACTCTGGCCGTGATGTAACTGCCAGAGGGTCTCCTTGCTGCTGAAAGCTCTTGATTTATAGCCTTAGACTTGTTAACCGGCTCTTGGCTGCCTGCCAAGCCTTGGAGCGGACACGAACATACCCAGCATGCACTCTGGATTTCCACCTCCCAATTCTCTTTATGTCCTCCTCATTCAAACCACATGCAGCTGCCTCGGTGGCAGCCCCAATACGGAAGGAGTAGCTCCTGAAATCAGCAGCCAGGAGCCCGAGCTTCCCCAGTGCCTTTTGCATGATGGCCATGAACTGGAACCTGGAAAGCGGGGACCCATTGCTGTGTGTGAGCAAGGGACCCGGACCCAGAGGTCACTTATTTAAGAACCTGCGAAGAATTCTGATCAGGCACAGGTCTTCGCCTGGCAGGGGGTGGAGGCAGATAGTGGCACCCTTACCCAGCCGGTCGCACTTGGATCTCCACAACCGTATGTCTGCTGCTCCACCCATGAAGGATAAGTCCTCCACACGAAGGGCCTTGCCAAACTGATCCGTAGAGGAAGCCGCAACCAGCTCCCTGATCTGCAGTGCTCTGAAGAAGACCACCATGAATGCAGTGCTGAACAGTCTGGCCTCATACCTGGAACTGCATATGACCTGGAATTGGCTAACCAGTTTTATCAATAGGCTGTAGGATACCGGCCTCCTGCTGTCCTTGTCCCTTGGCCACAGGTGCCTCCGGTCTTTGACTACTTTCCTGATAAGGAAGCCAGTGCAGGGTTCTGGGAGGCCCCTGACCTTGCTGAAAAAGGCAATACCTGCCAGGTGGACCGACATGGAATGGGGGGAAAACCCCAGGTCCCACAGGTGCACCACAGTACCTGGGGAAAACCCCAGATCCCACAGGTTCTAAATTGGAGTATCTGGGACTGAGGGACAGGCCAATCTTGCTGCAGTCCCGACCTAGTGCGGAATTCCTGGAACTTGCCCTCGGCTCTGGAGTACGCCTTGAATGCATGGAATGGTGCCACAGAATGCATGACTCCTAGGATTATAGAGTGCTCCCAAGCTGCCACAGGTCCACTGGGAATGGAGTTGGCAAGGGGTCTGCATCCGGTGCCAGCAAGCGAAACCTGTTCTGCTGGAATTGAGATCGAGAGTGCGCAAGTCTGTTATCCAAGTCTGGTACAAAATGGGCTGAGAAAGAGATTTTAGCATACAAGCACTCCAGAACAAAACGCCTGATGAGGTGCATGACCCAGCTCGAATTGGAAGACTGACGGTTGATGACAGCCACTACAACCTGGTTGTTGCACCAGAAACAGACCCTCCTGTCACAAAACCAGTCTGTCCACAGCACAACTGCAGCCAGGATGGGAAAGAACTTCAAGAATGTGAGATCCCACAGTATCCCGTTCTGTTCCCATTGTTGCAGCCACGTGGCCAAGCACCAATGCCCCTGAAAGTACACGCCGAACCCCAGGCTACCGGCTGCATCCAAATGTACCTGGAGGTCCACACCGGACACAAATGCATCCTGCCAAATAGTAACCCCATTGAACCTGTCCAGGAAGCAGAGCCACACCCTCAACTCATCTTTTATACCTCGAGAGATGCAAATGTGATGGTGAGGAGCCCGAACCCCCATGGTAACCCTGGCCAGGCGAGCGCAGAAGGCCCTACCTGATGAGACCAACCTGCAAGCGAAGTTAAGGAGGTCCAATAATGGCTGGACCTCCTTAAGCATGGCCTTCTTACAGTCTAACATCCTGGACAGCCATTCTCTGAGGTTTTTTAATTTGTCGGCTGGTAAACAAGATACCCCTCGCACAGAGTCAATTAATATCTCTAGGTAAACTAAGGATGTGGAGGGGCCCTCTGTCTTGTCCTGCGCTAGAGGGATGCCCAGTTCCAGAGCAAGGGCCTGGAACTGGCACAGTAGCCTGTGGCAGTCATCTGTCCCGGCCCCACCTATCATGAGGAAATCATCCAAATAATGAGTGATGAAGGATGACCCGGACCTGAACCCAGCAGCCCACTTAATGAAAGTGCTGAAAGCACAGCTTACAGAACTTACAAAGCATCCCATGGGCATGGCTTCGTCGTAATACCAGGCTCCGTTGAACTTGAACCCAAGCAAGCAGTGGTAGTCAGGGTGAATGGAGAGGAGTCGGAAAGCTGACTGAATGTCATACTTGGCCATCAGGGCTCCTCAGCCGCAGGCCCTGACCAACCCAACCACATGATCAGAGGAGGCATAGCAGACAGATGAGAGCTCACGAGGGATGGTGTCGTTCACAGATTCCCCTCTTGGATATGACAGGTGGCGGATGAGGTGGAATTCACCTGGTATCATTTTTGGAACCACCCCAAGAGGGGAGACCCTGAGGTTGGGAAAGGGGGGTTCTGCGAAGGGGCCCACCATCCTGCCTGCCTGGCACTCCTTGCTTATCTTGTCTGCCAGCACCCTGGGCAGCTCACAAGCAGACTTAAGATTCCCGGATTTGAATGGCAGCCGGGGACCCACCGTTGGAATCCTGAAACTCGCCGCAAATCCGTTGCGAATGAAGTTGGTGGCCCGCCTGTCTGGGTAAGCCTCCAATAGGGGGAGGAGAGCCGACGGGCAGACAGGAGTGTGGGCCAGCAAGACGTCATTGCCTCACGACCACAGCACTGCCGTTGCCACCACTGCGCTTTCCCCTGGCAGAAGTGGAGGCCCACCTGGATCGGGTACCCTGCTGTCCTGCTCCCAGCCATGGGCAAGAGAGTCTGGGGTGGGCCCCAAGGCAAGATTTGCAGGAGTGATCAAACCTGCAGTGGACTCTCTGGTACTTACCTTGGTTAAATTCCCAACAGACCAACTTGCGAGTGTCCTTTTCCCCTGCCCAGCAAAAGGGCCACGGCTCATCAGGCCTGGTCTGGATATGCGGTCCCACTAGCACAAGCCAGACTTTGTCGTTTATAAGGTCCCAGCGAGAGTACTCATTATGGGAAGCCCTTTTGCAGAAGGTGGCATCGTACTCGATGGCTTCTGAGTCACCCGCCAAGGCCTGAGCTCAGAGCACATTCCCAGGTGGTTGGAGAGGTGCCAACCTCTGTCGGGGTAAGCCACTTGCACCGCCCCCATGAACACTGCATAGCGAGCCAACCAATTGTCGAAGGTGCGTTCGACATTGGCTGCCCTGTCCTCCTTCCTTGACTTGCGAGCAGATTTGTGGATGCACCCCTCCTCCCCAACCAGTCTAAGTAAGGAAAAAACATCCACAAAAAAGCCATCAAGGATGTGTTCCCTGGTTTTTCTGCCTAAGTGAATGCCAGGTGGTTCCTCTTGGTTGTCGTACGCAGCATGGACTGTGAGGCCCCCCCCCGCCCTTGGCCTGCCCAAGCATTGCTGGGAGTGATGGAACCAGATGGGCACCTGTTCTGCCTCCTCACAGCCCACCCAGGGAGCCCAGGGATATGAGCAGCCGCTAACCAGTAGTCCTCATCCTGCTCTCTGTCACTCCCAGACTCACCTACGGTTCCCTTGCTGTCTGACACCTCTCTGCTCTGCCTCCTTCGCCTTTTGTTCCTGCCCCTTCTGCCCTTGGCCTTCTGGTTCTCCCTGTGGGCACTGACGTCGGACTCAGAAGAGCTGGAGGTGCTGCTGCTGGACAAGTAAGGTACCCTTCATCTCTGCCTAGTGCTGCCTACTGCTCGCTGCTGAGGAGCCCCACCTGCATCTTCCTGTGCTGAGGCTTCTGCTCTGAATTCCAGGCATCCCATCCCTTCTGCCAGCATCTCGAGCAAGTGAGCAACACCCACGAGGTCCACATTGTCAGTAGGCTCCAGTGCCTGCTTTGGCACTCCAGCAGCAGCCCTGCTGGACCTGCTACAGCTGCCTGCTGGGCCCAGAGCCGCCCAGGGTTTTTGAGGCCACCCAGCCTGGCCTCTTGTGCAAGGCAGCTGCTTGCAAGGAGTTGGAGCTTGCTTCTTGGGAGGCATGGGAGATCTGGAGTGTGTGCGGGCAGCAAGGGAGGGTTGGAGAACAGCCTAACCACCCCCGTGCTAGCCTGGCTGGGCTGATGAGGACCGGCCCTGATCAGTGCACCCTCACTGGTGATTTCAGCTGCTAGCCCTGAAAAGGGCTGTTAAAGTGGCCAGCTCACGGCTCTGCTGCTGCTGCAGAAAAAATGCCACTGACTGCTGCCGCCATCACCTGTCACACCCTCACCAGCTGCTGCCTATGGTCACTGCTGACTACCACTGCCACAGACTCCAACTGCTGTCATCTGATCGTCTTCCGCATCGACCGTCTTCGCTGTGCTGCTGGAGAGAGACTGGCTGACCGCCATGCTAGCTCCAGGTAAATACCCCCGGAGCAGACCTGAATGAAGTCTGCGTGCCTTCACCCACGCCTGCTCTGGTGGCCAATGAACTCAAGGCAAGGCGCCTTGACCTCATTGGCTGGGCGCATGTCTGGAGATCCAGGCATTCCCAGCCAAAAACATGGCCGCCACCATGCGGCGGAGCCCCATCACGAATAGCTGCAGCCAAGCACCCCACTTTGCAAAGGCGCTGAGAGGTAAGTCTCTCCATGCAATTCTGGACAAAATTATTATTTTCTGTGCGAAAAGTGACTCTCTGGGACATACCTCTGAGTAAACATGTATAGTAATACCTGACAATAGCATCTGCAAGATTTGGAGTTCCTCAGAAATCTTTGTCAGGGTAGCTGGTAGCAAATAGTGAGGTGGGGGAAAGAATGCAGTGGTTCTGAATTGCTTCTTTCTCTTTGGGCCTTTCCGCAGTACACTGTTATAGTGCTATTCTTCCACTTTCAACCTCCTATGGAATTCTGGGGTTTGCAGTTTAGGGAGGGGCATGTAGAATTCTCAACCAGAGAGCTCTTTGGCCTCAGGAAACTACAAACTGCAGAATTCCACAGGATGTTGAAAGTGAAATAATAGCACTATAACAGTGCAGAAAGGCCCTTTATTTCCAAGGAACCACCACACTGTCTTCCCAATGGACTTTGCTGGAGTTCATGTGATATCTTCTTCCCTTTCTGACTCATCTAGCCCCTATTATTTTGGGATTGATTTTCACTGCATACTTCAATGGCCTAAACATTTACGGAAAAGAAGGGGATTTCCATGGTCCTTCTGGAGAACTTGAAAGCTTGTGCTTTTAGTGAACTTACAATTGAGCCTAATTAAACCTAATAACCCACCTGTAGATTTGGGGTTTTTCTCTTATATGCATGTTTCGGGCTGCATTATGTCATGATGCATGATGTGATGACATTATATTATGAAGTTGTTATAGATAATGCTGCTGGAGAGTCTTTTCTACTCGTGGGAAAAGTTAACCTGCAGTGGATAATTTGATGTTGGAAAGGCCATACCAAATTTGAACTCACCAGCCTAGCATATTTTCTAGGTCTTCGGTATGTAGCCTCTGCTGCAAACAGTTGGCAAGGGAAAGACAGTATTCAGAGACCTGGGACTTGAGGCTCATCAAGTATTAACAGTAAGAATCACTTCAATAAATCAGTATGGACGTGTTGAATCACAGAGGTCACCATCTGCTTATTAAAGCTTTACTTTAATAACTGGTTAGGTACTAGAGAAATCTGCACTATATAGTACTCCTTTGACATCAGCTCTTTAGGGCAAGGAAGATTCTCCCTGTCCCTTTTTTTTAAACATTAAGCAGTATGAAGGAGCTGAGGTCATCTTTGACCCTTTAGTGAAATTAGTTATTACATTCCCATTAATAACATCATCCGTGCAAGACGGACTTCAGTGGACACTAATGACAGCAATAACCATTTAGTAAGGGTTAATGTAAGTAGGGAAATGGCAATGTTATAAATGTTATTCTAGGGGACTTTATAATAAGAGTTGAATGCAGCAAGTGACAGATTTAATAATATATAAATCATGCAGAGCTCACTAATTCCTCCACCCTAGAGACTTTTTTCGTAAAAATAGCTTCGTAATCTAGCCACTATCAGCTCCAGTTGGGAGGGGCCGGCTGCCCCCCCTCCCCAAACTGCAAACCCCAGGATTCCATAGGATGTTGCAAGTGGAATAATAGCGCTATAACAGTCCAGCGCGGAAATGGCCCAAGTGACCAGCGGGGAGTTTCAGAGGCTATTGAGGTCAATGTGTGGAAGCTGGCAAACTTTCATTGTCTCCCTGGGTTAGATATTGAACTGCTGCTCCATTGTAAGCCTCAAGTGCAACTTCAAGCCCTCTTTTCTTCCAGCTCAAAAACTGACCCAGTTTTCCTTTTGATTTTACCTTTTCCTTTTTTTTTTTACATCCACCCCTTTTTACAACTTTCTTTTCTGTTGTTATTTCTGTACAGCAGAAAAGGATCTGCAGATCCTCTATGAAAGAAAACACGGATCCATGTTGCTCATTGGACATTTTGTATCAGCTTTAAAACACACAGATCTTGAATCTGTTGTGGGTCTCTGGTTTCTTTCTTGCAAGCAACATTCAAACAATCCAGGTTCCCACTTGAATGTACTTTGAAGAGAGAGACAACAAATGATGACAGATGCATTCATCCTTCATGCAGTGCACAGTTTACACACTTCGGCATTAGAACCCAAATGCAAAGCATAGCATATGTAACAGTATTATCATAGAATGCCGTATTTGGGCCTTAATCTGATACAATTACTTACATCTGTTTTGTGCCTCCTTAATCACAAAAGGCATTAACCTAAATAATTATTTTTAGAAGCTTATTTCCTGCATAAGGTATATTTATTTGTTATTTATACACAAATCTCCATTCTCTTTTTTTCCCCCTAGTCAAATACGGAAACTCTGAAAGTGGCCAACAAAGTAGAAAAAACAAATTCAAGGATAAAAATATCAACAATCCATCATTAAAATGAAAGCATCAGACTAAAAGTTGCATCAGGAAGGGGGAAAAAAACCAGAAAAAAAGGAAAAAATAAAAACAAATAAAAACACCCCCTCATGAGTCAAAACTAAAAACTGAAAAATTAAGCAACGTTTGTTTATAAATGTTTTCAGTCACTGTCTGAGTACTTAACTTCTGGCAGAAGTGGTGGAATGAAGGAGTAGCACACATGGTGCGCTGCCATACAGAAAAACTTGGCGGTTTCTGCACTATACTGTTATAGTGCTCTTATTCCACTTTCAACATCCTGTAGAGTCCTGGGTTTGCAGTTTAGGGAGGAGCATTTAGAATTCTCAGCCAGAAAGCTCTTTGGCTCCAATAAACTACAAACTCCTGAATTCCACAGGATGCTGAAAGTGGAATAAGAGCACTATAACAGTGTAGTGCAGACATGGCCCTTCTCATGTATTGCCCCTATCTTCTTTTAAACCTAACGGCAATCAGCTCTCTTAAAGATGTGGTCCTTCAAGTAGGGCAGTTATAAGCCATCAAGTACCTTGGGTCAAAACAATCTAGGGTTTTAAGGTAACAGCTACCACTGTGAATTTGACTTGGAAATGAATTGCCAGCTGATCACATGATCCAGTGCTCCATTCCAGTCAAGCTTTGAGCACAAAACTGCATTAACTTATGTTTCCAAGGGCAATCTCACACAAAGTGTGTTGCAGTAGACCACAGTCCTACAACTAATGTGTATAGGACTATAGCCTGTTTATCTGTATCAGCAATGGGGGAACAGCCAAAGTAGGAGAAATACACTCATGTTAATCTGAACTGTCATTTCAACCTGTTTCAGCAATGGAGGAACATCCAAAGCTAGGAGAAGTACACTCATGCTAATGTAAACTATCATTTTAGCATAAAATAATTTACTAAGCCCAATTACTTTCATTTATATATTAAAGTAGTTGCACCACATGTACCTCTGTATTAGGCTTGTATTGGGTAGGTGGAATGGTTAGAATAGGTTGGTCAGCTTTATAAGTCTTAGAACTTAAAATGCACTATTATGTTGCTGATTTCTTGAGAATATAACATAATTGGGATATTCTATGTAATATATTATACTCAGACTTCATACACAAAAATTAAGATGTTGAGAAACCTTGCCTGTTTGAAGACCAAAGGAATAAAAAATAAAATGTTGAACAGTACAGTTGTTCTTTTCATGCAGTCTGGCTCACTGCAGACAGAAGGTGGTGCTGTTGATTAGCAACAGCCCACAATACAGTATCTTTTTCCCCCCAGAAAAGAGATGATCAATTTGCTATCACTGCAGTCATTCTTTATTGAACTTAAAAGAAGCAGCCATCTGGAACTTATTCCAGTATTTGACTTCAGTTACTTTACTGCTTAACAGTGACCTACAGAGAGCTTTAACCATGTTATCCTCCCTTTTTAATGTAAATCAGAGAAAACAGGGAGCAAAAATAAGCAGCATAATGCAGTACATAATGTGTTACAAGCATTAAATGATATTGAACTCACTCTCCAAATCAGCTAGAAGATGACTACTGTACTACAACCAGAGGGAGATTCTGCCCTATGATATGCACAAGGGACATTACCTTCAATTGCAGCAGGAAGTAGAATTTCTAGAGAACAGCAACAGAAATTTGAGAGAAAATGTTAGGTGGCCCTATCTGTACAAATTGACAAAGGAGAAAATAAATAATATTTAGTACATTGCTATGGAATTGAACTATCTGAACATCTTATTTAGACATGGGAGTCATTCATTCATGCGAACAAACACTACATATGTGGCTCAGTTACGTGATTTTACTTACATGATTTCTGAGGCTTCAAAAATGTTTTTCAGAGATGAACAGTAACATATGTATCAGACCTTAAAGCTGACTGGTCTTTTAGCATGGTGGAGCACCTTGGTTGTGAGCTTTGGGACATAAAAGAAATGAAAGTGTGGTGTACTCCTTCCAATATTGTAGCAATAAAGGGAATCACTGCCATCACAGCAGTTGCAGAAGATACGATGACTGCTACCAGTGGCTAAAACACAACAGTCAAGTTGGAATATATGATGGCAACGAATAAATAAATCCATTCAACAATACATGTTGGGACATTTTATACCTTTAAAAAAATTAATGCAAGAACTTTAATGTGGCTCTCAAAAGAATAAAAAAATGCTCATATACAACAGTAACTCATATCATTTTGATCATAAATTGGCTTTCCTGAATTGTCTCATATTACAAATATAATTTCTAATGTAGGACATATTCTTGTCAAAATATATCAAGTGAACTGAACGTGAAAGAAAATGAAATGGATAGTTTTGCCCATCTGGTTGGGATGGATGAAAATTTCATTTATGTTCATTTTTGGTCAGATTTTACCAAAATTCATAAAATTAAGATGTAAGAGGAAGTAAAACTGGCAGACTTGCCCATCTTTATCAGCCCTTCCTAGAGGTCTGCAAAATAAAGTAAAATGATAAGAAAATAGAGGTATAGTAAAACAACAGCAACAGCAACCCATTGTTATAGCCATATCCAGGGCACAGACAACAGGCAATAAAATGTACGTATAGGGAAAGTCACAGGCTGCCTCTGGACACTATTAAGGGTTCTAGTACCTGTAGCGATACAGAGCTGGAGAGAGAATAATTGCACTCCTTATGAAACCTGCCATGGATTGTTTTAAATGACTCAGAGGCCATTTCTGCACTACACTGTTATAGTGCTATTATTCCACTTTCAATATCCTGTGGAATTCTGGGGTTTGCAGTTTACTGAGGCCAAAGAGCTCTCTGGTTGAGAATTCTAAATGCCCCTCCCTAAACAGCAAACCCCAGAATTCCACAGGATGTTGAAAGTGGAATATTAGCTCTATAACAGTGTAGGGCGGAAATGACCATTATAAAGCCACATGGAGGAGAGAATTAGCCATTGAGGTTAATGGCCATTTAGAAGTCCAATAACTGAAGCCAGTCATTTCAGTGGGTCTCTAGGTATAAATGAACCAATCAAATCCTGTTATAATCCTAGCTGGCTTGCCATAACTATTATCAGCATGTCCAAAAATATCCACCATAGAGCTAGCCACCCCCAGCCTGTGCGTACTAGGAAATGCATTTCATGTTTAATGAAAAAATTGCTCCCTGGGTATTCCTGCCACATCCTGACCAGGACTCAGTGCAAGCCTGAGTAGTCTAGTACCAGATGCTCAGTGCAGTGAGACAGGTCATTTGTGTCACACTCAACTTGCACTACTTGCATGATAGAATTTGCACAATCAGACCCCTTTTTAATCTCCAAATTCCTATGACCCCCAAATATATTGTGGAATCCAATCTCTGGAGCATCTTGCAGAGGTGCAGGGGAAAGGGAAAATTATTACGTGAATAGATGCTATTCCTCTGTTGATTGGAAACCCTTTGATTCCAATTTTCTATGCTCTTTTAGAAAAATACTGGGGTGTCATTTTGCTTCAAATATATACCTTCCCAAAATCTGATTTGTAAGGCTACATTATAACATATCTAATATACAAAAGTCAAATTTTGTCTGTTTGTCTGTGTCAGGTGAAGAGCTCATACGATTGCCTGCCTAAGAAGATTCTATGGAATCCTGGGGTTCGCAGTTTAGGGAGAGGCCTTTAGAATTCTCAGTGAAAGAGCTCTTGGGCCTCAAGTCAACTGTGACTGTTTTGAATAGGCCAGTTGCTATGGAGACTAGGCCTAGCAGCAAGGAGGAGTGCAGTGTATTCCGTCAGGAACCCAACCTCTGTATGTTAATAACTCTGAATATAGATTGGATTTGGGAATATGGGAAAAGTTACAGATACTTGACAATACAGTTTGGGGAATTAGAGACATAGGATCTCAAATCTTTCTAACCAGTATTACCTATGAGAAAATAAAATCCTGGGCAACGCCAAGAATATTCACTAGTGATTTATGTTATAGAATATCTATTCCTCTGGATGCCATTAATCTCCCAATGTATTCAAGAGAACATTTTGTTCCCTGCAGTGAGTTTACAGTGCCTTACAGAAGTGTTCACTCCCTTTGCCCTTTCCACATTTTGTTGTTTTAAACCTGAAAATGAGATGAATTCGATTGACTTTATTACCACTTGATATATACAAGATACTCGACACTGGGAAGGCGCAAAATACTTTTATTGTGGCACAAAAGTTAAATAAACAAAAACACTGAAACGTAAGTATTCACACTACCTTCTCAGAGGTAGTTTCTTGGTATAAGAAACTTTGACAGCAATTATAGGTGTGAGTCTTTTTGGATAGGCTTCTGTCCATCAGCTGTGTGCAACTTGATCCTGCAGTTTTTGCCTATTTGTCTTGGCAACATTGGTCCAGCTCTGTCAGGTTTGAAGCGGACCATTGACAAATAGCCACTTTTAAATCTTGTGCCATTCACACTACAGATTTACAGAGCTATTATTCCACTTTAACTGCCACAGTTCCATCTTATGAAATCCTGAGATCTGTATTTTACATAAGGGATTTAAAATTCTCATGCTCTAGTATTTGACCAAACTACAAATGTCAGGATTCCATGGGATGGAACCATGGCAATTAAAGTGGAATAATAGCACTATAATTGCATAGTGTGCATGGCCCCCTTGCCATAGATTCTCGATGAGACTGATGTCTGGGCTTTGACTAAGCCATTCTAAGACATTTACGTTCTTGTTTTTATACCAAGGTGGACAAAATGGAGCCCTCTTGGTAGTGCTGGACTGTTGGACATCAAACATTCTTTATAAATGGACTAGAGCTTTTAGGTATGGCAGGGGCAAGACTTTGCCTTTTCCCAGGAGGTACTAGTTTCCCAATCTTTTTATTGCCTGGAGATATCAGAGATAGAACCTGGGACATTTTGCACACAAACCATATGCTCTGTCACTGAACTGCAGCACTTCCTTAAAGACAGTAGTGTTTTTGTTTTTGTTTTTTAAATCTTCAGAATTTCTACATACCCTTTTCAGCAAGTCATCTTTCCAGCTGGTTGTGTGTTCTTAATTATGAGATAATCAAAATGAAAAAAAAAATACAGCCAGCAAAATAACTACTAATTCAACTGATAACATAAAAGTTAACTACCAGACTATTTGCTCATGAAGAAGAAGAAGAAGAAGAAGAAGAAGAAGAAGAAGAAGAAGAAGAAGAAGAAGAAGAAGAAGAAGAAGAAGAAGAAGAAGAAAAGCTTAGGCAGACTGGCTGCAATCCAGCTCAGAACTGGATTCAAGAAATTGTCAGACTTGTCAGCTACGCTAACTCCTGTCCCAGGTAAATTGGTGGAAAACATGATTTTAGTGTGCTTAAACACATCTAATTCTCCACTCGATTGTGGTCAATTATGTGGCAATAAGTCCCACTGAAATGTGTGTGACACATATAGGTCACTCGTTCAGGACGAGAGTGTTAGTCTGTAACAAAGGAATGAATGACAAAGACTTTCACTTTTGGGAAAAGTGGCCAGATCCAGATTTTCAATCAGAAAAGAGCTGTGTGGCAGTGAGATCTCTCTATGCCCCTAAGATGCTTTGCTGGACACCCCTAGAGAGCAAAGAGGAAAAAATGGTGACATTTTAAGTCTCTGAACATATCAGAGAGCCTTGAGAGCAAATTACTGAATGTGAGACTGCTCCATCAGGAATCCTCTGAGACTGCTGTTATTTTTCAAAGTGCTTTAAAGTGCTTTCACAAAATAGGATCACCTTATATTTCTCTACTCAACTACTTCTCTGCGCTCATTTCCACTTCTCCCTCTGACCTGGGTCTCTGCTTCTCAAATTGGTTTCATCATTGGTCCGTGTGTGTGTGTGTGTGTGTGCGCGCGCGCACATGCGCAAGAGTGAGAAAAGCGAGAATGAGAATATACTGTTTTAAATACGCAGTGTTAAATACACAGGAAAATAAACCAGGGTATGTGTTGCACACGCAGAATTTTTCAAAGTGTAAGTGGGACTAGTGTTGAACCACCAAGCTGTTCTTTCTTCCAAATGAGATCTTAAGCTTATACAGTCTTGCATAAACAGCCCTCTAATGTCTGCTGCTGGTGTTGTAACACCAGTCCTGAGAAAAGAGTTAACCATGATTAGACATTGGTGTAGTAGAGGAACATTGCCTCTAGGGTATTTTGTTGTTAGTTTGCTATGTTTTTCAAGCTGCCTTTGACATATGGTAACCCTACCATGGATTTTTCTTGGGTTTGCCTTTACCTTCCTCTAAGGCTTAGAGAATGTGACTTGCCCAAGGTCAACCAGTGGGTTTCCCTGACTGAGCAGGGATTCGCATCTTGGTCTCCCACAGTTGTCCTACACTCAAACCACTGGATCTCAGCGATACAGGCCTTGCCATATGCTCATATTTGTTGATCTGTGATGCTAGTTTTGTCACAGCCCCAAAACTAAAAAGCACAAACATTTCATAGTGCAATCTAAGAGAGAAGTGATAGACTTCGGCCCCTGTTCACCATCTCTATTCAGACTCTTGTGAAGAGACAATACAGGACCAGAAATATGTGGACTGACAACCAGTGTTATTCATCCTGGAGAGCTTCCCTTCAGCAGTTGACAGTACCAAGAGCCTTGGTACTTGTGTGCCTACAAGTCACTTCTGACTTATGGTGACCCTAAGGCAAACCCATCATTGGGTGTTCCTGGCAAGATTTGTTCAGAAGGGGTCTGCCTTTGCTTTCTCTTGAGGCTGAGAGTGTGTGACTTGCCCAAGGTCACTCACTGGGTTTCCATGGATGAGTGATGATTCAAACCCTGATCTTCCAGAGTCATAGTCCAGTGCTCAAACCACTATGCCACACTGGCGCTCACCAAAAACTGTCTCATACCATATAATGCTATTGGAGTTTCTCCACATTCTTTTCCAGCTCTGATTATCTGCAAAATCCAGGCAACAGCCATAATAAAGATCATGTAGGTCACTAAAATGACCATACCACACATTGTAGCTCAGGCTAGTGAGCTTTCATTCCAATTTAAACTGGAGGAATAATCAGCTGCCTAATCCAACTGTGTGTCCTAATCAAGATATGCAGCGGGGGGAGGCATTACCTCCCCATAAGAATTCTGCCCCAACACAAAAATTTCCTTCAGTCATTTCTAGCATTGCAGAGAGAGAGAGAGAGATGGTGAAATTTTTTCACATTTAGAACTCTTATATTTGCTATGTTCACATTCTCTTGGTAACTTTGTCTCACCCCTCTCTTTGGTTTGGTGACTTGCCTAAGAATTCTGGTCTCCCAGAGTCCTAGTCCAGCACTCAAACCGCTACACTACACCGGCTCTCTTCTCTCATATACGTGACTAAATTTTATTTTAGTTAATTGCCAACCACCCATGAAGTAGACTAGGTGATGAAATATTCAGGTTGCCATATCCATATTTGGGCCATTTCCGCACGAGACTGTTCTATTGCTATTATTCCACTTTCAACATCCTATGGAATCCTGGGGTTTTCAGTTTCGGGACGGACCAGCATGCAGAAATGGCCTTGGTCTCCAACTTGTTTTCTGACAAAGGGTATATAAAATTTATGTTTATGCAATGAGAAACCTGCAAGTGCAGCTGTGACATGGCAGCCCCGGATTGCTCTCCATATATTACAACATTCTAGTGCCGCCTTAAAGTTTATAACAAGTTTAATTTGCCATAAGATTACATGGATAGCAACTGCAGGCCTCCAACTTCACTTCATCCGATGCACGAAATGTTGCTTCAGTTAGCAGATACTTATACATGTCCTTGTGTAAGTTCATCCTCTGGCCCTAAAATTACACCCTCCTTTCACTAGAATTCCTTTAGTGATGAAATTCATTATGTCTTGTAGCTTGGATAGATGAAAGCTTTTCATCCAAATATACATGTGTTAATCTGCTTATCAGTGCTATGAAGTTTGTTACCCCCCAACTACTGTTTATTATCAACCACTGTGAAGATAACGATCTTGTTTGTAAATTTAGCATTTCAGTTTACCCACCTCTGCCACTTGAGGAATCTATTAGCTATAGAATGACACCCTGGGCTGCAGCTCCCTTAATACTCTTATAATCTGCTCGTTATAAAAAGCAAGAGGTATGTTTTGATTTGTTTAATTGTTTTAGATAGACTTTTGCTTTCCTTTACGTGTGAACATATCTGTTGAAAACAGTAGGGGTGCTATATAGAATAAAATGCTAAGCAGTTCAAAACAAGGGCAATGCTGCCTGCATTTAAAGTGACTGAACTATGCAAATTAATTATGCTTGGTGGAAAAAATTCTGGCTCCTTAACTGGGACAAACCACTGTACCTTCCAGAACACTGAAAGAACACTATAATAAATACCTGGCTTATTATTATTTTGAAGTTCTGTGTGACGGCTCAAGACAGGGGAAGACTGGCATGGCTTTGGTGAAGCAGTCCAGGATAAGAAGTGTGTGTGTATGTGTATGAATTGGATGCCTGACTGCTGACAACAGAGCCTGCTCTGGATGACCCACCCAGAGATTGGAAAATGAGTACTGGTCTTCCTGCCCTGGGGATTCTGGGACCTGTAGTCCAAAGAATAACTTTTCTAGGTTCTGCCTTTACCATAGGTGCATGACTGTCTCAACCAGCTGCATCACTTGTGGAACTTCTTTCTATTGTGTGGTTGCTGGGAATGGTACAGTGGAGTCATAGCTCACAGATCTGAAGTTTGCAAACTTTTTTCATTAGCAGGCACACTAGTGTCATCTTCTACCAAAGTTTGGAAATAATTTGTTCTAAATGCTAATCTTTTGTTTCTTTTTGCATTAACTAAGGCATACCTAAGGATAATGCTAGACCGAGAACACCTACTGCTCACATTTAAAAAGGACTGTGAAGGTATTCCATCTTTTTCCCTTAAAAGATTCTCTATCCTTGGAAAGAAAAGGAACAAACTAAAAGGGCAAATATAGGAGGACTACCAAATGTAGAAGAAGATACCCGCCATTCCAATAAATGTCCACCAACAAGACCTTGACCCTTTTCGCACCTTACCTTTTCGCTCTGCTGGGTTGGGGTTTTAGTGCGAGAAGGCTTGGGAGGAACGCTGTTGCATCCCTCCTGCTTCGGCTCCACAGTTCCTTCCTCGTCGTGCGAACGCCCCACCCCTTTCTTCCGCAGTGCAACCTGGGAGTTAGAGGCTGCACTGGGGCAGGAAGCATGACAGGAAGCATGTGAGGCTTCACATGGCAGGTAAGTGCGCGCGAGGCCCCAGAGCAATGTGCGACCACTCAGCATTTTCGGCTTTGAGCCGAAAATGAAAAGGTGCGTGCGCGGTCCGTGTTAGGCTCTTGAACGTCACATAAATGTGAGTGCATCATGCAGACCGCTCCTTACATTTACGTGACGCTCAAGGGGCCCTTTCACTTCAAAAACGCCATGTGAAAATGGCCCTTCTTGTGATTACATGGTAAAACGTTTGTGTGGAAGCACCCTAAGTCACATGATCATTGAAACTAAGGGCAAGTTCACTCCTCTTCTGGTGCAACAATGATATACAAGATGATATTCATCTTGTAATGGCTGGCCTGCCAATGTGAGATTTGCATGAGATTTGCAATATATAAGAGCTGAAATCTTTCAGGAGCTCTATTTCACAAGACTTACGTTTGCCTTATATAGACCTGCCTCATGCATCCTGCATTGATTTCCAGAAAACATGGCAACCCTATCAGCGAATGAGGTCATCTTCAGCCTACCAAATACCAAGAGAACATACAGTTCATCCTGCTGTGGGTACACTTTCTCCCTTTAACAAAGGCAAACTTCAGGTCCAGGGATAGCAGGCCGCCAAACCATCTGCCTCAGCTCTACAGATGCTAGCCTGTACAATGCAAGTAACTTTCATCTTCCTTTGGCTCCATAATTTTCACGTCTAGAAGAGCATCTACTGCTGTATCTCAGCTGAAGCGCCTCTCCATGGGAGGTTGCTTCTGCACTTGCTAGTTGTGAAACAAAGAAGAAATCTTTCTAGAGCCTTCATATTAATCTCCCTATTGCCTCTCTTTGAACATCAAATGAATACGTGCTGCCAAAGACTCAATCTGGTTGCAGTATTTTCCCATGATAAATATCTCTTCCTCATCTTTAGCCCTGCAAAGCACTCTTGTCCTTTATTTGCCACTAATGCTTATGATAAAAAATTAAATTACTGTTCATCCTTTCCATCCTTTCAATAAGTTTCCCTCAGAGAATCTGTGCTGAAGAACAAACATTTAAACGGGATGCAGAAGCTTTAGTTTTATACACAGCCCTGCTATATTATTCATTGCAATGCATTTTTAATGTCACAGAAAGAAAAGTAAAATATATTTTAATTTCTGGAGCCAGGCAGCCAAGTGATCCGAGGAATCATAAATTTACAAAGGCTGCAGAGACCAGCCAGGAGAAAAGAAAAGGCTCTACCCTCTGGTAACCCTCGGGTTTCTGTGAGAGACTCGTAAAAGCTCTTATTGGCCAGAATTCTCCAGGGGCTGCCATCATGGCTCATAGGCCTCAGGAACCCTTGACCTACAAGCATCCAAAGTGACTTTAATACCGTTTTCTCTCCATGATGAAAGCAGGTCAGAAAGAGTGAGCTTTTAGAAACAAAACAAAACAAAAGCCCAGCTATTAACATATAACAGCTGGGATTATATCATCAGGGAAAATTTTCCTCTCATCAATGATACCCAACTCTGAGTCACAGAAAGAAACCATTCTGAGACTAGGGTGTTTTTTTAGAAAAATGGGGGTGGTTTACATTGAATGAGCATTCTCATTTTGAATAAATAATTGCAGTGATTTATAGGAGCATTCTTTATGGCTTTCGAAAACCTGTGGGCAGAGATTGCACAACAGTCTTTTGTTAAGGAATTGTCAGGACTAATGATTCTCTTTGTGCTGTATTCTCTTGGAATTCAGCAATTTATCTCCAATCTACAAGCTTCACAACATCTAGTGAAGAATCAATTTATAAACCTCACTTTACACAAGATTGCAGATTAAACCTTATGGACGTTGTGTTCTTCAAACGCGTGTGTATCTTTCATCCTCCAGAATAAGAGGAAGAACATAATTGTGCGATGGGAACAAAAGACTGTACAGAATTTCCTGCCTTTGTTCTGCAATTCACACTAAATAGTTCTAATAAAAGTAATTTTCCAGAATGGGTTTTAAATTGGGAGGGAGGAGAATGTGCATGTTCAAATGAGAATGTTCAAAGAAAATTAAACTATGAAAGAAAGCTGACAGTGATGATATCAGAAGCAAAGTTTAAGTTTGCAAAAAGATAGCTTGGGAGACATGTAAACGTGACGGTTATTTTTTTTTCCTTTGTAAAATCAGAATTCTAGGGCAATCCCCATTTAAGGCCCATGTGCTAAGGTTGGATGAGAAATTAATTGGATTCACATTTTAATGTGAACTTACCAAATAAGCACATTCTGAACAAACTCATGAACTCATAATGCAGTTATATGGTGATATTTACACTATTCCAAAATTTTGCAATGCAATTTGCAAGGCAAATATGCATAGAAATGCATGACATTAGGAGAAATTAACTGTCCAAATTGTGTGGAAAAGTGTGCATGAAAATGTGCATATTTGAAGAATGGCACCAAATGTGTGTATTAGGAGAAACATGCAAACAGGATTTATGAATTTTCACGAGAACTCTTCCCCCTCCCACAATGAGACTTACATTGAAATGAGATGGAATGAACTTAATGTTTGAAAACTAGATACCAATGCAAATCACATTTAATATACAGATTCATAGGTCCTATTATATTGAAATCACCAACAGAAAGTTGCTTATTTTACATAAATAGGTTCATGGGCAAGTCACACTCTCTCAGTTTCAGAGGAAGGCAAAGGCAAACCCCTCTGAACAGATTCTGCCAAGAAACCCTGTGATAGCTTTGCCTTAGGATCACCATAACTTGGAAATGGGTTGAAGGCACACAACAGCAAAGGCTTAAATTGTACACAGATTAAATAATCTTTTTCTTCCAGCTCCCTGGATATTTTACACCTTGTATTATAAAGGTAAGTTTAGTAATACAGTGTCAAAATTGCAGACTTGTGGAGGTGGGCAAATTGTGCTTTTTAATATGCCTTTGGATTGCAACTCCAATCAAGACTCGCCAGCACAGCCAATGGGGAAGGATGCTGGGAGTTACAGTTCAATCACACCCAGAGGGCTGCACTCTGCCCATCCCCACAATACATCTTAGGAGACCCTCAACCTCAGTATAACTCATTCAATGTATGCCTTTCTTCTCTAAGTAACCTTGTGAACTGTATGTAAATTAAAGTGGTGCTACAGATGAAAACTGGGCAGTGTATGGCCAAAGAACCTCAGGGTGTAGTCAAGATGGCACAATGAATGGGCCAAAATGAACTCCATTTAAATCTATCTCAGCAGCAGCAAAGGAATGTGTACTTAAAGTAGTCCCCAGGTGGCACATATGTTCAACTAAAATGTGCAAAATTGACAGATATTTCCAAAAGCTGCTGGAGAGGTGGAGGAGGTACAAGTTCACAGGATCATATGTGGTTGCAATGTCCTAAGGTGATTTCTTTTTTTTGGAAGAAAATAATACAGTTGTTAAGTTTAATGTCTAAGCAGACCATCTAGTTAAGAGATACACTTCTACTGTTCTCCATCTTTGATGGTAACAATGAAGTTGCATAGGGACGGAGGGGGGTGATAGAGCGGTGCGCCTCCAGCTGAAATTTTTGGGGGTGCCACAGCTCTTTGCTTGCCGTCTTCCCCGAGCTGTAGCCCCACCCCCTGCATGTTGCAGCCATGCTCTCCGTCCATAGCCATGCCCCCACATGTCATGGCCACACCCCATGTACTGTAGCCCCACCCCTCCACCCCCTTCTGCCCTCCCTCCACACACTCCAAGCTCTGCCACTGTAATAACGAAAAGCTTTTGCTAAACATCTTAACTCTGTTTACTGTGAGCTGCCCAAGTAGAAATTGGCAAAATTTTAGAAAAACTTGCAAGGTCTCCCGTTAAGCAGTTGGTTGGATACAGTCTGCTCTACAGCCCTATCTGAACAATTAGCTTAGCATTTACAACTGGTCAGAAGAGAGACAAAGAAAAGACTTTCATAGAAATATGGTCAACATTTGTGCTCTGCAATACAGATATAACTCTGACAGATGGATTACTAATAAATTAATTGCAATTCTTGAATAGTATTTTTCTACACAATGGTTCATATTTGGAAAGGAGATCCAGGAATTGTGTCTGGGGTTGATGTAAACATGCTAAAATGAAGATGTGCAAGACTGTGACAGATAATTGTATTAATTTAACAGTTTTTTTTTTGGTGGGGAGAGGGAATTGTTGTATATAAATGTGCTTCAAATCTAAATAGAAACACAATTTAAAAAGATGGTAAAATTAAGAAGAACACACAAGCTAAGGGAAGCTGCAATGGTTTGCTATTGAGAAGGGCATGATTTTGCTCCTGCTCTTCTCTTCCCCCTCCTGAGTTGAGTGCAAACTACTTTGGCACTTTCAACTCAGTTTGCAGCACATAAAGCAAGCTGAAGACAAAAGGGGAAAGTGGAGGGGAAGAGAGAGAAACTAAGGAATTTTAAAAGCCTCAGAAAAACTGGGATGACAGAGAACTGTGCTTTCCAAATAGGGACAGTTGGGAGCTATACAGTGCTGGCAAAGAAAATAGTGTTGATTTCGGGGAAGAAAGAACAGATGATAGCAGCTGGATATCTGCTATTTTGTAACAGCCTGTTAGAGTGCCAGACAGAGCTTGTTTTTGGAGCAGTATATCTCAATCAATCTGATGTGGGGGACCTGCAATTATTCTTTTTTTTCTAAAGTGCCAGAGAGTGGCATCATATTTGTGCCCATTGACTAGAACTGTTTTTTTTTTCTTTCCTAGAAACTTCCCAGGACCCATCAGCCATGAGGCACGGTTGTGTATTTTAGAGTGCAACTCCCAGAATCCATGTGTGTGCATTTTGGGATTTATAGTCCCAAAAAGTAACTTTTATAATTCTTATATTATTATATTATAATTTTGAAAGGTATTGTGAGGGCAGTAGCACTCTAATGCTTTCCTTATACTCAGGGGCTGCCAACTGTGGAATGCTAGAGGGCCTCATTAGCTCTTCAGAAGACCTGGGAGGACATCCACACTTCGCTGTTCCAGTAAAAGAACATACAATCTGTTTTGTCCTGAAATGCCCTCTAGGGCACATTGGGACACAGCCCCCTCACAGACCGCAAGTTGCCCTTCAGACCCCAAAGTGTGGCTCATGGAAGTCTCCAGATGCCCCTCAAACCAATCAAACCCATTTTAATTTTTTTTTATGCAGAATTTGGGGTGACTTTTTGCCCTCAATCTCACAAAACCACATTAAAAGAAAAGAGTTTGCTCCCCTAACTCCCCAGCCCTCAAACCTCCACAAAACAGAAAAAAAAGAAAGAAAGAAAAAAGAAAAGTAAAGAAAAATCAGGCAAAAATTGACCATAATGGCAACCAGAAGCAACATCACATCATTTCAGGTGCACTGAAATGTCCTGCTGTAGCCCACAGAGTAGGCACAGGAAGGAAAAGGCTTAGGAAGTCAGCAGTGTGATGCAACAGTCAAGAAAGCCAATGCAATTCTGGGCTGAATCAAGGGGAGCATAGTATCTAGGTCAGGGAAAGTGATAGCACCATTCTATTCTGCTTTAGTCAGACCCCCCTGGAATACTGTGTCCAGTTCTGGGCACCACAGTTCAGGAAGGATATTGACAAGCTGGAACATGTCCACAGGAGGGCGACCAAAATGGTAGAAGGCCTGGAAACCATGCCATATGAGGAGAGGCTTAGGAAGCTGGGTATGTTTAGCCTGAAGAAGAGAAAGTTAAGAGGCAACATGATAGCCATGTTTAAATATTTGAAGAGATGTCATGTGAAGGATGGAGCAAGCCTGTTTTCTGCTGCTCTGGGGACTAGGACATGCAGCAATGGTTTCAAACTTCAGGAAAAGAGAGTTTCCATCTAAACATTAGGAAGAACTTCCTGATGGTAAGAGCACTTCAACAGTGGAATGCACTGCCTCAGAGTGTGGTAGAGTCTCCTTCTTTGGAGGTTTTTAAGCAGAGGCTGGATGCTCATATGTTGGGACTGCTTGATGGTGTATTCCTACATGACAGGGGGCTGGACTTTGGCCCTTGTGGTCTTTTCCAGCTCTACTATTCTATCAAAAATGGCACCTGCCCTGTTTGCAGTTGCCCATCCCTGTTTTAGGCCATTCCCAGGCCCTTGTAGGCCCAGAAGCGGCCTTAAAAACAACAGCAGCACCAGCACCAGCACCAGCACCAGCAAGACACTTCTTTTTTGTTTTGCAAGAGACATCCTTTGTGCATAAATTATACCAGGAACTGGAAATGCCTATCCATACCTCCTAGAGGGTATTTGGGGGCAATTTTTGACACCTGGGGGCTTAGGGGGACTCCAAATACGATAGAATTACCTACCACACCCCCTAGAGTAGATTCTGAAGCAAAAAAAGTTTTTTGAACTCTGGAGGTCACAAAATGTCCCTGGGGGCTGCACACAACCTCAGGGCTGTACTTTGCCCACTCTTGTGCTCCTTAACTATGGAATGGCAAAGGGAGGCTTATATCCTTGTTGGATGATCATAGAATCATAGAAATGTAGAGTTGGAAGAGACCACACGGGCCATCCAGTCCAACCCCCTACCATGCAGGAATACCCTCAAAGCACTCCCGACATATGGCCATCTGATCCCATGATGATCCCATGATGATCCCAGCAACACTTTTGGATCTGGCCACAAAGGAGATTGTAATAGATCATCTGGCATTTATTTTACCCTTCAAAATGTTTAAAGTGCTTCACATAAGTTATTTGAGTGATCAGCCTTGGTACCAGCAATTGGCGTGCTTGGGCAAATCTCAGCCCCACTGGAAGGAATCAGCCACACAAAGTCATCATAGCTGATGTGGCTCGGCTGGGTGACAGTAGAGCCAAGAAGAGCGCCAGACCAACATAATATTCACCATGTTAATGATAGGCCAGCATCATTAAAGTGGTGCTGCTAATAAATGCATATGCAGAAGAATGCCTCAGAAGTGTTGGTGAATTGAGCTCTTGGGAGCACTGGCTGGTGGATGTGTGCAGAATGGAAGCACGGGCTAGGGGAGAGGGTTATGTTACAACAGGGTGTGGAAAGGAATCCATGGGCTAGATCTGTTAGAAATCTTTAGTGCTGTAGCTTGTTCCCACAATGTTAATGTATGTGGGGTGAGAGGGGATGCATACTTATCTAAACGCACCTGCTATATTTTTGTCAAAAGCAAAATCTGAATGGGAATTCCCTGGATCACAGCTCTGTTTCTCTGGCTAGCTACTCATGTGCTCGGGAGGATGGCTCTGTCTACAGACACTGGATTCTTTCCACTCTGGAATGTGCAATGAGCATGCTCAGGAACAAAATAAAAACATCTCTGTTTGAATGATTGTGCCCATTCATTTAATCTCATTTATCCCCCTGGCTATCATTTTTAATCTGCTTTACTTTTGTCTATGGGATGAAACTAGACAGGGAGGCAGTGTGTATAATGGCCTGAGTATTGACCTAAGACTCTAGGACACCAGAGTTCATATCCCTGCTCAGTCATGTAGACCTGCTGGGTGACCTTGGGCAAGTCATACTCTTTCAGTCTTAGAGGAAGGCAATGGCAAACCTCCTCTGAATAAATCTTGCCAAGGAAACACTAAGGTAGGGTCACCATATGTTGGAGTCGACTTGCAGGTGTATTATAACAACATGAATCTAGATGCAAGAAACATCCAATGAAGTTTAAGATGACCATTAATAAATACAAATTGCAGGCAGTCTCAGAGCAATCCTGGCAATAGGCTGAAATGGAAGACATGAAGAAATTTTAGCTGATACAGACACACGCTTGCAAAAGCTTCCTGGACTTTTGTAAATGCATCAGAGTACAATCTACCCAGCTTGACACAGAGGGCTAATCTGCATGTAGGGAGGTATTTGTTCTCCCTTTTCTTCCTTATCTATAGCCAAAACAATAAAGCCCCCATATATTCCTGCCTTCAGCAAAGACACATTATTTATCCACCAGATGTACTGGTTTTCCCTTCATTCACAGGCCCACCTACCTGAAAGTCAGGTGCCTAGATTAAATTCTAAGCACCCACTGAACCATTGTTAAGTTTATCAATGCATTTTTCCTTAAACAAAAAATACAATATTTTTTTCTGTCAAAATGCTTTGCACATGGGTGATGCCATTCTACACCAGTGGCATATCATAATATCTTGCAATTGTGCAGACTCACTTATCTGAAAGGCTCCCACCAGCCTTTTGAATGAGTGCTACTTCCCCTAGATTTTGTTTCAAACTCAGATTTTTTTCAAAAGTTACACATATTATTGAGAAGGCTCCAATATTATTTCCACAATATGTATGTTGTATTCACCCTACAGCAACTGCTGAGCTGAATTTTAAAAAATCAGCTTGCAAGGAGCTCTGCTGCCTGGTATCTCACAGCTATATTACAATCATTAACATGTAAGGGCAGCTCCCAGAGATATCATTTGGTGACTTTGGGTAAAAATAAAACCACTGTAAATCATGTTTTAGTTCTAATCTGAGAGTGAGCCTTCGGCCCTTCAGTACACTATCACACATTATGCCCTTTGGTCACTTCTCAAAGTATATATGCAGGTTTATCGCAACAAGTAAGAAAATCTATATATTGTAATGATGTGTGCCCTTCGCTACCGTAGCTGTAGGGATAGGGGAAGCAATTTGGATATCATCCTGAGAGAAAACTAACAGCAGTTTCACAATATCGACAATAGGTTTGCATTTTCTATGTACACTCTGTGATTTTATTGGTTGTTTTATATCTCCTTCCAAAGGTCAGTTTATGGATGTAAATCCCTTTGACATGAATAAAAACAAGTTCCACAGCAGGGTAATTTTTGAGTTTTACTGTCAAGGTATATTCGGGGTATCATGAATTTTAACCTCATCTTGCAGCTGAGAAATGGTAATTTGCTGGCAACTAAAATATACGTACAAAGAATTTCTAAGAAGTATAGAAATAATCCGACTGAAGTTTTGAATTAACATGTAATATACAAAATATTAGGGAATGATAACTTTTCTAATGATGACATTACGCACCTACCTGCAACTTGTATTACACTGACTTGTTTCTCATTTGAGCCATGTAGTCCATTTACCAGCTACCCATGTGTACATTTAAACAATTCACTTTGACATGGCAGAAAGCCGTCTCAGGTTATGGAACTCTCTCCGACAGGAGGTTTGGTTGGCTCTGCTTTCCTTTCCTTTTGTTAGCAGGCAAAGACCTTTTTTTTAGGCAAGTCTTTGGCTTATAATTTATGTGACATAAAGGATTTTTAATACAGTGATGTTTTAAATATGTTTTTATCTTTTTTGGGGGGCTATGCTTTAATTGCATATTGTTTTAACCTTTAACCTTGTTTTAAACTATACTATTCGTTTTTTTAAAAAACTTTTTAAATTTTTTTAAACTGTACCATTTTTAAAAATTTTTTGGAAGCTCTCTTGGGCCATTTCTGCACTCCGCTCCACTGTTAGAGTGCTATTATTCCACTTTCAACATCCTCTGGAATCCTGGGGTTTACAGTTTAGGGAGAGGCATTTAGAATTCTCAGTCACTACAAACCCCAGAATTCCATAGGATGTTGAAAGTGGAATAATAGCACTATAACAGTGGAGTGCAGAAATAGTCTTGGTTCTGTATAAGAGAAAGGTATAAAGTAAATAATAAATAAATATTAAACATAAATGAATACATATTATTTATAATTGCAAGACCTTTTTTTTTGTCCATATACAGACTGCCAGTGTTGAGGGCTTCAGCCACTCACACCATGCTGGAAGCATTAATTGCATCCTTGGAGAAAGTGAAACCAACATATCTAGTTTATGAATGTTAAGCTTAAGAGGTGACATTATAGCTATGTTTAAATATTTGAAGGGATATCAAATGGAAGATGGAATAAGCTTGTTTTCTGCTGCCCCAGGGACTAGCACATGAAGCAATGGCTTCAAACTGCAGGAAAAGAAATTCTACCTAAATATTAGGAAGTACTTCCTGATGGTAAGAACAGTTTGACAGTGGAATACACTGCCTCAGAGTGTGGTGGAGTCTCCTTCTTTAGAGGTTCTTACACAGAGGCTGGATGGCCATCTGCTGGGAGTGCTTTGATGTATATTTCTGCAAGGCAGAGGGGTTGGATTCAATGGCCTTTGTGGTCTCTTACAACTCTGTGGTTCTGTGAATATTTGTTGAAAATATTAAATGTTATGTTACTGAAACTTAGGCCCTTTTCACACGCCAGTCATGTTGTGAAATGGCCTCAGGAGTGTCATGCAATTGTGAGGACTGTTCCACATGACGTCCTTGCAATTGCACGATGCTCTTGAGGCCATTGGGAGTGATTGCACATTATATCATTTTGGCTTGTTGCCAAAAATGATGCACGATCACTTGTCACTCTCATGCCCCACCTGTCCTTACCTTGTGTTCGGAGGCTCCGGATGCACAGCCATCGCACTTCCTCCCCCAGTGCAGCCTGGGAAAGTACCCAGCTGCGCTGCCGAAGAAAGGGGCAGAGCGCTCACTCTTCTTTCTGGCCAGCATGGAGCTGGTGCGGAGGGGAAGCGGAGGGGACGCGAATGCCTCCCGGACAAGGCTTTTCATGCGATCCCTGCGCAATGCCAGGGACAGCAGGTAAGGTGCAAAAAGAGCCTTAGAATGGAATGGGATGAAATGCAGAGTTGGGTTGTCCTATGCAAAGCAACAAAGGAGAAACTGCACTCATTTTAATATCTAAAATATTAAAAATGGGTTCAGCAGAAACATTGTTATGCCTATTTACAAGAAGACATCCATCAGACTTACCTGGAGGGAGTTTGCTGGCTGTGGCAGTTGTTCAGGTGGCAAGGGCCTCCATCTTCTCCATGCAGCACAGCTTCTTCCTGCTTTTTTGTAGTGTTCGTCCATCTGCGAGGGGGTGGCCAGTTGGCTCATGGAGGTGGGAAGTGCTGCTCAGGCACCTGACTCAGGCGATACAGTTTTCCTTCAGGTCCATCTAAGCAATACATAAAAAAGGAGCACTTTGCTCAGCCATGTACTCCAGTTTTAACAGCCTTCCCACCCTCCGTCCCTCCCTTCCTGGCTTGCTGTGGGATCATGTGTGTTCAATGTTTTTATTGCCTTGTTAATGCATACTGAGAGGTGGAATTCAATTTGATATTATTTTGTCATAACTTTGGGGTAGTGTGGCATGGGGAGTCAGGCCTGGTAGCCGTGCATCCATTATTTCAGGGTGTCCCAGTAAGGAACTGCAGACCAGGGGGCTTACTAGTAATGCCCACTATTGGTGAACCAGCCTCCCCTCAGATTGCAAAGAACCACACAGTAGCTGTACACCTGAGTGGCTTCTCAGTAGCTGTCTCCTTAGCTCAGGGTTTTCCAAATGATGTGCCGCGACCCGTTAGTGTGTTGCTTGAAGGGTGTAGGTGTGTCACCTCCCTGGACCAAGAACAAGCCCACCACCTGAGCCTTGGATATGTATGTTATATGTTTGAAATAAATCATATATTTTTAAAAACGTATAAATAAAAGGTTTTCATGAGATATGTTGTGTCCCCGTACATTTTGTTATTACAATTTATGTATGTGCCCGGATGTCTTATAAGGGGTTAGTTTAACCTCTGGTTTGCTAGTAAAACTGAATTACTATGTCACAAAATGACGCATGTCTAAGGCCATTTCCATACTGGGCTTCTGAAATGGTGCAGAGCGACCTCTCACGGAGGTCTTCTACACCATAGAGTGGACTGGCGTGGACTACTTTTTGTAGTTCCACACCAGAATCCACTCAGGAGCGGCCAGAACGAGCTGCGCTGCGTGTTTTTTAAAAACCTCTTTTTCGAGGTTTTTAAAAAGCACGAAGCGTGCAGCCCCGCGTCGCTCCGTCGCCCGGCTCCGAAGTGGATTTGCAGATGCGCGCAAGTGCATGCCTGCAGATCTGCCGGGGGCGGGCTTCCAGCTGGCGAGCTTCTCCGGTTGGTGGAGAGCCTCCACCAACCGGAAGCTGCCATTTGGGACGCCGGAGGACTGCGGAGCAGCGAGCTCGTGCTGCTCCACGAGGCGACGGACTTACCCGGCTTCAGGTAAGCTCCGTTTTTGGGCGTTTTTGCCCGTCCCCCCCCCCACATGTGGAAAGGGCCTAAAAAGTGTCACCAACATGAAAAGTTTGGAAAGGTCTGCCTTAGCTGATTCCTAATCTGCTTCAGGAATCCTGTAAAAGGCAAATACTTTAGGTCATTTGGTACTGGATACTGCACATCTGCCTCATGTCAAGCCAACCTCTATACTGCTGTTGCCAATAAAAGTTGTGGCCTTTACCTGCCAATAACCCACGTGGCAGTCTGTGTTGGTGACCTGGATCAGCCTGCACCAGCTTCTCGCCACCAGGCCTGCAAAGAAATTGTCTGCTTCAGTTAAATGTTGGCAATATAATACTGATAATGTTTCCCTTTGCCATATGATACACACAATGACAACTTATTGTTCTATTCAGACTTTAATGGTTTTTAGGTTGGAGATGATTCTTCTCAGAATTGTTTTAAAGTTAGCTCTGCTGTGATCTAGTCTGTTAGTATGGATTGGTTTTTAATGTTTTAGTGTTAAATGCCAATTTTAAAATGTTTCAGTACTATCAATGATTTCTGTGAATTATAGATGGAATGCAGAAAATGGAGGGGTTCGTGGATAGTGTTGAAACTGAATAAGGAGGAAGAAGAGGCAGCTTGATGTTGACTCAATAGCTTAGTAACCTAAGCATCTCAAGAGAATTTAATTTTGGTGGTTCTTTCAAATTTTCTTCCCTCTGCCGGCTTGGGGAAAAAAATGCGAGACTCCAATCCTCCAGCTATAAACAATTGTAGCATTTCTTTTAACCTCAGTTTGCCTCTTTTTCTCCCTTCCCAGCTGAGACCCTGAATGTTGACAACAAGGGCTTAGCAAATAGAAACAACAAAAAGAGAGCCTGAAACAAGACAAGATGTGGCAAATTCCTGCAAACCACACTTTGGGAACATGGCATAGTTTAGCTGCAAGCCATGTTGTTGTTTTATATCACAGCCTCATGTGCCAGCATTACTCAAAGATAAATGCCCTTGATAAACCCTATCATTTTCACACTTTGAGAATAAAGCACTGAAATAATAAAAAAGCTGATGAAGCATAAAGTATTGAAGTAACATGTTATTTTCAACATTTTATCTGTCATTTGCCATTTATTTCAACACTTTATATAGTACATTAAATAGACATCTGTCAAACCAAGGCTACCAATGCCTGCAGATGAGTGAAGTGCAAGGGGGCCATAAGAAAACAATTCTTTTGGACTGAAGCATCAACGACAGAATAATAGATTGTTAAGGCTGCTGAGTTGGCCCAAATTGCCGAACTAGCATGGGTTTTAAGAGATAAACCAGCTGAAGATTTTTTTTTGAAACACTGGAAAGCAATATATGGACTTTTTGAGCAACAATAAAAATAACAATGCAATAATCTGTGGTTATGGTTACTAGTAGTTCTAGTGGAGTTACTTAGTTTTAGCTATAATTGTAGAATAATATATATATATATATATATATATATATTTCTTTCTTTCTTTCTTTCTTTCTTTCTTTCTTTCTTTCTTTCTTTCTTTCTTTCTTTCTTTCATTATAGTTTGGCTTGGGTGGTCCAGAGCCCTTTTGTGTTTTATTAAGTTAGTGTTTAGTGCTTTAGTATTTTAGAGTGTTATTATTTTGTTTTACTTTTTTTGTTTTCTTCTGTTTTTCCTTTTTCTTTTTCCAAAAGTATGTTCTTTGATTGTGAATTAGATGGCGTAAGTCTAAATAACGACAGCAACAATGATAATAATAATACAATTTTTACAGGAACAAGGGTGTGTGTATTGGGGGTCAGATACCAATCTCTTCTAGGGAGATTTAGCCTGCCAGATTTCAAAAGATTAGGTGCAGGGAGTTTTGTGCAAGAACAGCTTTTACGGTTGTGAGTGTGTCCCTCCTCAGCTAGTGCACTTATTCCACTATATTTTTATGGGCATTAGTTATGAAAAGTGCACAATATAGGTGGACCTACCCTATCTGCTGCCATCTTAAGACTCACTTTTTTCCCTAAAGAATACAGTTTGAAAACGGGGTGCATCTTATATGCCAGGGCATCTTATATGCCCACAAATAGTATTTGCCAGCATGTAAATGAAGTGTGTCTTATATGCTGGTGTGTCTTATACGCTGGCAAATACAGGTAGTTGGAAAACATGGAAAATTTCAGAAGGAAAGATACAGTGATTTGTGAAAGAAGGGCCATCAAATGTTGGGGGCTGAGGGAATTCTCTTTATACAGAAATGACATGTGTCACAGAGGTGTTCCTGAGCAGGAAAATAAGGAAGATTTGAGAAAGACTGAGACTAAATAGTTCTGGTGAAGACAGGATGGTTCTGGGGCTTGTTTGTTAACCCTGCTTAATGACACTAAAGTTACAGAAAAAGCAGGGTTGTTTGATGAATATGGAGCATACATTGGCACAGAAAGAAGAACTTGGACATTAATTTTTACAGCAATCCCCTAAATGTTGCACCTTCCCTGGTTCCACAGGCTCCACCAAATTTTTTTTAAATATTCTTGCTATTGTGAGAGAGAACTGACATGAGGAATGAATTCTGGATTGTGATGTAGTGCTTCACCTCATCCCCTAAACCCTGATACTGAAAACTGTTGACCTTGATAAGAAGTTAGGGCTGCCAATCACAAAAACATATCCCCCTCTTCCTCCTTCCTTCTTATCCTGGGAATTTCTTCATATGGAGAACTTGGAGAGAAATCAGATGGCTTCAGTTTTTTGAGACTGTGGCCCTTTTCGCATGCCCATCCTGTTGTGAAATGGCCTTGGGAGTGTCGCACGATTGCGAGGACCATTCCACATGACATCCTTGCAATCGCATGACGCTCCCGAGGCCATTAGGGGGCGATTGTGCATTATATCATTTTTGGCTCATTACCAAAAATGATGCGTGATAACGCGTCCCTCCCGTGCCCCACATGCACTTATCTTGCATGTGGAGGCTCTGGACGTGCAGCCATTGATTTCCTACTCTAGCTCCGGCTGGTGTAGAGGGGAAGCGGAGGGGATGCGAGTGCCTCCTGGACGAGGCTTTTTGTGCAATCCCCACGCAATGCCAGTGGCACCAGGTAAGGTGCGAAAAGGGCCTGTATCTGCCTCTCTGTGTCTCTCTGTTAATGAATCTTCAGGGCTGTTCATTTCAGCTTCTGCCTACTTTGGAGGAACCCTACTTCAATTCAGCCATCTGCTGAATGTCTCTGAATCAACCTGATTCAGTTCTGGATTTCAGAGTTCATCTGGGTCCAAAGCACATTGCTAGTGTGTATGCATATGAATAAATCCTGAAGTTGATGAAAATTAAACTTAATAGCCATATAAACATTCTCAACCAGGCACAAATGAGTGAAAGTGTATAGTACAATCAGCACTGACAAAGATGAATTAAGATAACTATTTCAACTATCAGCACTTGCTCTGGATTATTCATGCATTACTTTCACATCTTCTTATGCGCTAAGAATATTTCAAGCTTTTCTTACTATTCTGTCTGTCATTTTGTCACATTTTAATGTCAGTCCGTGTTCATTAGGGATGAGTTTGCCCAAGGGGGTTCTTTTTGTGGGTTCCAGTTACTGACAAGTAGAAATACCACTATGTCACTACAATAATAATAATAATAAAAATCCAAACTGACATATCAAATTGGAACCCAACTATATACCTTAGGAGCCAGCTCTCATATTTAGAGATCCACTGAATGTTCACTTGCAAACATCCTCAGCTTAGGGTTGCATACGGTAGCAAAATGGCCCCTTGCTCACCTTGCATGCTCATTTTTTTTCTGCTCCTATTTGGTCAACATTGGTTTCTACTGAGTGGTTACTTGGCAAGATTTAAACCCAAAGGTTGGAACTGGGCAGCCCATGGTGGCCCTTTGTATGGCTCCAGCCCCTTGGCCCTTCCTACCTGCCATTGTTGGGCTGAAAATGGAGAATCTTGCTTCCAGAGGCCTGGAACTGCCCATGAATCTTGCTTCCAGAAGCCTGGAATTGCCCATGTTTTTACTATTTACTATTGCCCATGTATTTTCTATTTCTGGCTCCTCTGAAACCACCCAAAGGCCGAAACAGCAAAGAAAAATAATCAGTAAGCTACCAAGCCATTACTTGGGGTTTGGCAAAAATTCTTGCAAAGGCCCAAAGGTGCAAAAATGGTATGAATGTGGCCCTAGCCTTTCTGTGGCTGCTCATATCTCTCAGGCTCTGTATGCACCCTACGTTCTTGTGTGGTCCTCCAGTGGTGATCCTGGCAGTGGCTCTGCTGGGAGGGGAGCATGATGGGAGCATTCCTCACTGAACCAGACTGTGGAAGGGAGGATGATGGACATGCCTCTTCCTTCCACAGTGCAGCTGGGTATCTTCCCAGGCTGTAGTGGGGCAGGAAGCACCACCATCACACTTCCTGCCCTTCCGCAGGACAGGTAAATGTGGGATGGTGGCATGATCATGGGTCATTAATGAGGTAAACCCACCAATGATTTAATTCATGATCATACCACCTTGGGACAGGAGAGAAGCAGGATTGTGACAATGTCATACAGAAGTGTCGTTGTGCTCCTGCTCCTCTCCTGTCCCCATGCCAGGATGGAATGCTACTGTGGAAGGGCCTGAGTTCAACAAATAAAGAGGCATCCTCTTAACTGAATAAACTCAGCCAATAATATAGTAAATGTGATTTTTTGTAACACCATTTAGGCCCTTTTCACACGCAGTTTCGAAGGCGAAAGGGCCCCTTGAGCATCGCGTAAATGGGAGGAGCAGTCTGTACGATGCACTTCCATTTACGCGACGCTCAAGAGCCTAAAGTGGGCCACGTACACATTTTTTTATTTTCGGCTCTAAGCTAAAAATGCTGCGCGGTCGTGCAATGCTCCTGGGGCCCACGTGCACTTATCTGCCCTGCGGTGCGTCGGACGAGCCGGGCCGGTCGCGCTTCCTCCCTCAGTGCAGCCTACAGCTCCGAGATTGCGCTGCGGTAGGAAGGGGCGGGGTGTTCCCTCAACGCTCGGCGACTGGCAAGCCAGTTGCGGTAAGGAAGGAGAAGCGAAATGAGCGTCGCCCCCCACCTCCGTGAAAAGGTAAGATGCTTGAGTAGATTTGTCTGTGTGATGACACCACCAATGCTACCACCATTCTTGTCCCAGTTGGTGA
Source organism: Cyclura pinguis (assembly GCA_030412105.1). Taxonomy (NCBI): domain Eukaryota; kingdom Metazoa; phylum Chordata; class Lepidosauria; order Squamata; family Iguanidae; genus Cyclura; species Cyclura pinguis. The sequence goes on along the minus strand of CM059602.1, from coordinate 207,364,837 downwards.
AAGCTGAAATGCTCCTTTAAAGCTTGAAAAATATGTCAATTCTTTTTGAAATTTTTCATTTTGCCTTGCTCAGTTTTGCTCTTTTTCCTCAAGGATGTCGGAAAGAATATCATGGATATATTTCTTAGCAGTAGAACCAGTGACCTTAACTGAATGAAGTTCCACAATTTTGCTAATTAAGAGTTGATTCCCCAGACAAATTTTATGGCAGCTCCATAGAATGCAATGTTATAGACTTTTTAAAAATTTGATACATTTGGGAACCTTTGATTGTTGGCACTGTGTGTATTTATGTTTGTGTTTTCTTTTCTCCCACACCAGGACCCAAGGCAGTTTACAAGAAATTAAAACAAAATACAGTTGATAGTACAAAAATTAAAAAAAAATTAAACAAACAATTCTATTAAAACACAGTTAAAACAATTTGAATGACATTTAAAACATAGCAAAAAAGAAAAGCACAGCACACCTCATTAAAAATCTTTTTGCCACATGTATTAAGAGTCAAAGGATCTCAATAAAAACATTTTTTGCCTGCTGGGGAAAGAGAGCAAAATCTGAACCTCGTGGGTGAAGGTATTATACGACATGGGAGCAACCACCAAGAAGTCACACTCCCATGTCCTCACCAAACACGTCTGTGATTGTAGTACTACAGCAGACAAAAGACTGCTATATCTAGTTGCAGGATTTCTAAAAATGATAATTCTAAAGACCAGGCCTGTCTTATGCCCTTTAACAGAAAAACCATTCAACTAGCTTATGTCCTGTGCTTAGAAGCAGCAAGGGCCAGGAAAGTAGGCTCTGGTAAGGCTAAGCAATCACAAGAGAGTCAGAGAGAGGTGAGGTGCAGGAACAAGGTCTCAGATGTTCCAGTAGCTCAGAAGAAACAAGCAGTCAAACATTACAATGGTGAGGAAAAAAAAATGTAACAGACCTTATAGCTTGTCTAAGAGATCAGGAATTCAAGAAAACCAAACACACAAGAGATGTCAACCATTTGTTCACAATGAGAACTCTCTTCTGCTTCTGAGAGAGCTATAGCTACTGGACCTTGACAGCTAGGTGACTAATTGCTTGGTGTCTGGTATTTAAGCCTCTGCATCAGGTTCTGGCTTTGCCTCTGTGCCTATTAGGTTTGCTGATGATGTACAAAGTCTAGAGGGCTCTCCTTGGCATCCAGTTGCTGTGGCTGAAGTGGGGGCTCATTGTACAGGGAATCTACTTTGTCTATGTTTGTTCTTCATTGTTCAGCCTGCAGGGAGCAGCTGGGTTTTTTTTGCAGCTGTAGGCAGTTCCTAGTTAGTGTCAGATACATCAGATACCGCAGGTTGAATTATGACAGCTTCCATAAATTTGGAAACTGTAGTTACTCATTGGTGAGGCATGTAGAAATCTGAACAGCACATTATTTACTTCACCTCTTCTAAACTTGTGTCCTGGTATTGCATAGTTGGAGTGTCTAGAGTCCTATTAACCCAATAGGTAAGTGTTAACATCCAAAGGGGAGTGTACTAGTTCCACCTATATGTCGCTGCTTCCATCACTCTCTTCATATGAAGAGCAACAAATCTGAAAAGAGTGCTTTCCCTATGTGTGATTGCTCTGTATGCAGTTGGGGACCCTGGGTTTTTTTCTTTGGGGGGGGGGATTCCCACTCATGTGACATAAAATGCTTCTGCAACAAGAATAGGGCAGGGGTGGGCAAATTGTAGAAGGCTAGGTGTCCTTCAGACCTTCAGGAGACCTTGGAGAGCTGCATTTTTCCACCACACGTCTCCAGTAAAAACAAAAACAAGCAAATGAAACCACAAATGCACATACACACCAAAACAGAAAACAAAAATCTTTCCCTCACCAAATGCTATCTAGGGAGTATGGGGACATTTTTGCCATGTTTTTGCCCTCTGGGAATGGCCTCCAACAGGAAGTGAGCATTTTTTAAAAAGATCACTCTTGAGCCTAAACAAAAATGCCCCCAAGCCCTCTAGAGGGACTTTGGGGCCATTTTTGACCAATGGGAGGCCCAGGGGCCACAAAAATGGCTGTAATTAAATCCTGCTTTTTAAAATCATGACTCAGGAGATTATTCTAAAATATAACACCATTCCGTTTATGGTTTGGAGATCCCTTTGCAAGCAAGTATGCTCACTATTGTTTTCTCTACAGAAACATTTCTGCCATCTTGCATGTAAAGATCTAATAAGTGGCTGAACAGATCTGATGCAAATATTCTCTGATATGCCAGACTTTAACCTTTGAAATTAGAGGCTTTCCTCAGTTATAAAAATGAAAAGGAACTTTGTAAGGTAATTAAGAGGAAATGAGATGAATTGTACCTTTATGAACAGCTGTGTTTACTAGCTCCCGTGTACACTAATCAGGAAATCTGATTACCCATGCTACTATAAATATGTCTTGTAATAAGAAACCACGATTAAATTCAAGTTGGAATAGAACAAAAGCTATATTAGCCTTGGAAAAGCTAATTCTTGGAGTAGCTCTTGTATCCTAGAGAGAACTCGAGATTACCAAGAACTCCTCACAGAAACAAAGATTTGCAAATGACTGAACAGGTAAGTTTATTTATGAATGAACTGGCATATTGATGTTTACATTCTGCTATTTAAAGAGCTACTTATCTAAAGCAATTCTTTCACTTTTAGGACACATATCCAGCTAATCAAAATCAAGTGGCCATAGCATGTGAAAGAATAAGGAGTAAAACTGACACATTTGAAGTCAACAAGAAAACCTCACAATAATCCCCCACACAAAATGAATACCTGCACCTTATTAAGGAATTCACTGTCATGTCATTACATTTTTTAGTATGAAGCTGACTGATGGCAGCATCTTTGAGACAGGGTTACAACAAGAAACTAAGCCTATTAGAAAACAAAGAAAGGACGTAAGAATATTTCTGAGAAAGTATAAAAAGTGTGCCCATACTGCCATTTCACTTTCAGAAGTGCTTTTGGTCCAGTGGAAGTTGGGGAGGATGGTAGGTATAGAAAAGTGATTTCTGCTACTTTCTCCTCCTGCTCCATCCCCCCTCCCAATGTTCTGTGAGTTTGGGAGGTGATGTGAGAGAATAAAACAAGGTTGGGGAATGTGGACCAATGGACCCCACAGATTATACTTCTGGAGCTCCTGAAGGCCTCTTCCAATCACTCAGTCACAAAGAGAAAATAGGACTAAGTGCAACTCTTGGCCTTTCCAAGCTACATTTATAGTGCTATTATTCCACTTTCAACATCCTGTGGAATTCTGGGGTTTCTAGTTTACTGAGGCCAAAGAGCTTTCTGGCTGAGAATTCTCCCTAAACTGCAAACACCAGGATTCCATAAGATATTCAAAGTGGAATAATAGCACTATAACAGTGCAGTGTGAAAAAGTCCTCTGTTTCTACCACAAATCAATAATAATAATAATAATAATAATAATAATAATAATAATAATAATATTCATTAGCCATGAAAGGCATCTTATATTGTTCTAATATTGTTCTAATTCTACTTCAAGTATTGCTTAACTGTTTCCTTTACTGATTATTTTTTTAAGACGTAAAGGCTCAGGTAGGACACATGAGCAAATCCCTGTTCTGCATCTTTGTTTGGTGGTCATTAGGAACGTAACTAGTCCATTATTTGATCGTCACTAGTTAAGAAGAATGATTTTCACCATTTTCTCTTCACTATGAAAGAAACAAATATTTCTGTGCAGTTCTTACTTGCACATGCCAAAGTGTTTTGGAAATTTATTTTGCACAAAAGTATACCTAAGTTTATTGTGTGAAAATCATGGGGTTGTTTTTTGCACCATGTGGCCATTTCTTGATTCGAATACCAATTGTTTTGCACAAGAAAATCTCACATGGCTATCTAGAAACTATTTTTTGCACAAAGAAAATATGAATTTCTGTGCAGAATAATTTCCCAAAATATCAGGCAAAATTGCACAGAATCCTCACCTCTGTTTCATTCTTTCTGACCAGGTTTCTTGAGTCAGCCAGGAGACAGATCACAGCAAATATTCTTCCCATATCTAGTGGTACTTTGCATCTAGTGTAAAACTCGAAGTGCCCATACAGTTATTGATACCTGTCCTGGATGAACCTGGATTCCCGTTACCCTGATTTCTGGGGTCCTGTGGGGGATGCCTTAATGTGCTCCACGTGATGGGGAATGGAAACCAGCCAGAGCACAAGCAATAGCAATGTGAGAGGCAGGGTAACCTAGTACGGTCTTTTTACCCAGTTTTTACAGGGTCAGGCCAAGCCAAAAACCAAACGAAGATGTCTAATAAATGATTTTATTGAATGAAAGTCTCACGCATCAACGCAATCACTCACACACTCACTCAAGACCTATTAAGAAGCAAAAGAGAGGAAACTGGATAGGGGAAATATTAAAGGGATTGTAGCTGGGGTGATACTGCACCTTTTCCTGAAGTCCTTGGTCTGGAAAAAACAGTGAAGAAGTGGAGCTCAGCACGGAGAGGGCTGAGGGGATTACTCAATGGATGGAGAAACGGTCTGCTGGGATGACCGGCAGTGATCCAAAGAACTACTCAAAAACAGGGACTATTTGTAGGGGAAAAAGTACCTGGAGGCCTAATCCTTTTCCAGGGAGAACAATGAGAGTCGCAGTGAGAACGAAGCTCCACAATGGCAACTTCCTATGCATGATGAGATTACAAGGTGTTGCCAAAGTCTCAGGATCTTTGGTTGCATTGGGTTGTGGTGTGACTTAATGTAAATGGTCCCTGCCTGATAGGATTTCATTGCTATTGGTGCTCAACTTGGGGCAAACATTCTAATCCCCTCAAGTCAGCTTCTCAGGGGCTGAGAACCCTTTGTCTACTGTGGGTTTGCACAGCTTGAGGTCTCCTGGGGCTACGTGACAGGGGATTGTACTGGCCTGACCTGGTTTTCAATCATTCGACCATTGCTGCCTACGTGCTCATCTGGGTGACCTCTCAGGCACACTGAATCATATTTTAATATCAAAATTGTAGAACTCAGGATAGGGTTTTCCAGTGAGGTAACATTCTTCCACAATCACCAGGGTGGGTTGCTACTTGCAACAGCACATTGTACAAATTATGATAGTAGTATTTAGGTTTTCACTGGATAAAATGGACCTAATGGATGAGAGAAAAGAAGCATTCAGATGGTCCTGGGACAAAGTGTAGAAAGCACCTCTACAGACAAGCTGTTTGCTCCTTCACCTTTTTCATTGCTGACATTTTGTCCAGCAGCTTCTTCTCGAGTTATTTATGCATTTATTTGCTTTATGCTCCTGTTATGCTTATTGTAGTTTATCAAAATTTAATGTGTCATTTATGATATCCTATCAGTTGTTTGTGGTCTGGAGAAAGCATTTTAGTGTTGAAATGTGGCATAGAAATCCTTAGATAGATCTATTGATTACTAGATTGATATGCTTTTTTTAAAGCTGACTTATTCAAATCCAGTGAGAGTTGGTTCACAGAAAAACACATTTAGGATGTTTGGGAGTGTTAATGTTGACAGGCAATGACCTTTTCATTCTGGAAGGCTTTTGGCAACTGAATGGACGCTGAGGAAGGGGTTTTGCATGGCAGAGATGTGCTGTTCTTTTCACTTGTGTGTTTTTAAGTATTTTTTTGTTTAGTTTCATCATTTTGATATTGGGGAAAGAAATCATATTTGTTTAATATCTGTTTCATGGCATCTTAATGCTAGAAATTAATGAGTTTTTTGTTGGCTCTGTTTTTAATTCTATTGCTAGCCACCTTGTGTCCCCATATTGATTGAAAGGTGGGGTATAATTTTAAAAATACAAATAAATCTTAAAATTGGTCTTTCTTTTTCAGAAATCCAAGAAAGACAAGCCTTACCAATTTTGCTTATCAGTAGTGTAGCTGGGGAGATAGTGGGGTGGCCCACCCTGGGTGGCATTCTTTTACGGGTGCGGAACCTGCCTCCATAGTCGACTAACATTCCCCCCGCCTGCCTTTCCCTTTTGGTATGCGCCAGCCAGTTGCTTCCACAAGAGGCACGTGGTTCCTGGGTCGAACCAAGTTGAGATGCCTGGGAGGGGCACACGGAGAGGGCAGAGGGAAGACTCACCTGCCATTTTCCCACTTACTGTTGGTGGCATAGCTGCTGAGGTGAGCCGAGAGGGCTATTGCTTTCATCATGGCCACCATCACAGCTGCCATCCCGGGGCCAAGGACAAAGTGTTCAGCTGCTGGTTCACTTTTCCCCTGCCTCCTCATTTGTATTAATGAGATGGATTCTTTCTCCATCCCCTTAGTGCTGCTCCCACTACCATGTGCTGTCATTTAATTTTTAAAGCCACTTCAATGTATCGAGAGGGGTGGCAAATTCAGGGTCTGTGCCCGGGCAGCAACAGTTCTAGCTACACCACTGTTGCTTCTTCTTCTTATGCCCCTACTCTGCTCCCATCCTTCTATCTGTGTATCTGTATCTGAAGTTGTATTTTGTATATCTATTTTTGTCCTACCCTGGAGCAGATGTGGAAAGAATATTTTTTTAAAAAATGTAAAAATGACTGAAAAATATGTTTCTTGCATATTGGGAAACTCTAATGAGAAGCATCATGGCCTGCTGAGAATCTTTGAAATTCGGGTCTTCTTCTTGGCAAAATTTGCACACCTTTCTTTTGCCCAGAAAATATTCTTTTTAGCACAGGAGCTTTTCCAGAAAATAGTGCACAAAAAAATACAATACCATACAAAACAAACTGTGGACTGTGTGCAGACTAAGGCCATTTCTGCACAATGGGGCTGTGCCGCGGTGGGGCCAGGATGGCAGTAATCAGCTGGTCATGCTTCTGCATGATGTCGTGGTTGGCCTGCCACCATCTTCTCCCCAAGTGACGCACACGTGTGGTATTTGCAAAACAGAAAAAAAACGATATAAAGTCGAAGGCTTTCCTGGCTGGAATCCATAGGTTGTTGTGGGTTTTCCGGGTTCTGAGGTCGTGTTCTATTAGTATTTTCTCCTGATGTTTCACCTGCATCTGTGGCTGACATCTTCAGAGGATATGAATATCTGAAGAGAATATCTGAATATCTGAAGAGGATATGATATCATATCCTCTGAAGATGCCAGCCACAGATGCCAGTCTCAAATCCTGGAAAACCCACAACAACCTATAGAAAAAAAACATTTTGTGCCTGCCATCACACAGAGCTCTTGCCCTTCCCGGCTATGTGTAAGGGCTGGAAGTGTGCTGGAGATGCTTCCTTCCCCCAGTGCAGCAATGGAAACTGCTCAGCTGCACTGTGGAAAAAAGAGGTGGCTGCTCTCCCTTCCTCAGGAAACCAGTGACGTGTGGAGGGGAGCCTTCCTGACATGCTCGCTTCTCAGTAAGGATGCTGCCGGGACTGTGATAGAACTACGCGCAGGAGTGTTGTCATGTGGAAATGGCCTAAGTCACAAATTGCTAATAAACTTTGAAAACTTCACAATTTTTGAAGACTTTCTCTTGCAGCAAGAAGAAAATTGCTAAAGTTATTTGTTGCTTCCTTTGAGAACAAAATTAACAAAGGATTACATCCCTCCTCCGGTGTGAGACTTTCTGTGCTGTAAGCTAAGAACACACACTTGTTCTTTCTTGAAACATGACTTTATCTTGCAGCACAGAGTAGCACTGTATACATTGCCTTCTCTTAGGACTCTGACACCGCTTGGGGAAGCAACCACTGCATTCATTAGAGATGTGCCAGCCAAAGGGTCCTTCCCAGAGCTCCGCACACTTGATGAAGAAAAAGGATAACAGAAATGTGAGTTTCCTTCCACAGCCTGCTCATTACAAATGTGCAATGCTGTCATTACTGGTAGAACTTAAAAATGATATTTTCCCCAATCTTAGTGTGCTGCCTTTTTAGACCAACGTCACTAGGGAAATATCACAGGCTGCTTTATGGATGGCTGCCCTGTTTTATATGCAGGTATATCATAAAGAATGTTATGCCTGAAAGGCTTTCTAGGAACACAATGCTTTTTGCCTAGGTAAGAGTCTCCTTTACTATTCCTTCTCTATGATAAAATGTATCCCCCATTTACCACTTTTTGCCCATTTATAATTTAGCAATATTCTTGCTCTTTTCAGCTTGAAAAATCCAAGAACCCCCCAGGATCTGGGTCCTTCCTCCCCACCCCATTTTCTTCTGCCCTAGAACCTGTGCAATTAACTTCTGTCACCTTAAAAGCCTTTCGCACAGTGCATTGCTTCGGCTGTTGAAGCATATGTAATTACATCCAACAGAACCTGTCCTGGGGCATGCTAGTTTCATACAATTTTTATATCACCTTTTTTCATTATTCAAGCAGAGTGAAATCTTTAGGACAATGTGATTAGACTAAAATTGGAACTATTCAAGGTATGGTATTCTGTGGGAAATGTAGGCTTTTCACATCTTTACAATGAGTTCAAAAACCCATTGTGAGAGCAAAAAGGAAAAATTAAATTCACTTGGCACATAGAGCTCATATTGTAATGTCTGGACACAATCCACTCAGAACATCTGAGCAAAACCCACTGAACTGATTAGAATTCGTGTTCATGTTGATTACAGCTTTCAACAGACTTGTTCTCCAATGAATTAATAGTGTAGCCTGTGCCATCATTTTGACTGGTTATAATAAGTGCATATTAGTGATTCATTACTATTTTATGGCCTTAGCTGAAGTTTAATTTGGTTGAAATTGAATCAATGAAGAAGGGCTCACTATACACCTATCTGTGATCTTTTTCGGGCATTGTTGAGAAGAATCTATAACAGCTAATACGAGAAGATGAAATAACTGAGGCAAGGCATGCATATTTATGATGGACTTGTTCAATTCTTAAATTGAAAACAGTAACAATGGTGTAGGATACCCAGTGTGGAGTACTGGTTTGAGCACTGGATTATGACTGAGCAGGATTGGCATTCCTGCTTAGCTACAGAAACCCACAGGGTGACCTCGGGTAAGTCATACTCTCTCAGCCTCAGGGGAAAGCAAAGGCAAACCACCTCTGAACAAATCTTCCCATGGACACTCCCTAATAGGTTTGCCTTAAGTTTGAAATGACTTGAAGGCACATAACAACAAAGCTGGAATAAGCAGAGAAGATGATCAACATAACAAAGAAAGAAAATTACCACACTGTAGCAGAACTGCAAGTTTTGGACAATTAACATAAGATGACCTGTTTTTTACCCTACACTTCTGAGTTTGTTTTCTTCCTTGTTTCTATCAGCCAATATCTGATATGGTTTTTTTCATATATTTCCTTTTCCAGCTTTTTCAGTTTTATCATATATTCATGGGCATTTAATCCATTATGGCCACCTCTGTGAAATAGCTCTCTACTCAGCTATCCAGGACACCAGAAAAGGTCATGCTAACTAGGCAATTCTGGGAGCTGTAGTACAAAGCCTAAATCCAATTGATAGTCCTAACCAGTTCAGAGCTATTGAACTAACTGGGGAATAGTACACCAAAACTTATGAAAACCCCACTTATTGAAAGGGTCTACTCTAGATGGGACTAATTATAGAATTTAGTCCTGGTCTTCCCAGGTAATATTTCCAAGCCCTAGAACAGAAAGGGTTTCCAGAGTGATATGGAATTTGTTGGTTCATCTTGTAATCTGCCTCATGCTTGGAGCAACAAAATAGTCTCCATCTGGTGTCTCCAATGTGTAAGTAGCCTTCAGATATGAGACACATTAGCACCAAAGATATTTTTTGGCCCAAATTAGATCTGATACTAATCAGATAATTTGCTTTTTAATTTTTTTTTAAATTTTAATTTTAATTTAAATTAATTCAGTTTTTTCTTTTTGCATGGTAAGGCCATGATGTGTGGGGAAGGGATTAACCCTTTTATAACCCCATTGTAGTCCCAAGACAAAAACATAAGGCACTCATTTGTACATAGAGATACACATAGAGAGACACACTCATTAGCTGTCAGAGAAACTCCCACTGATACCAATGAGCTAATGGCAGATGTGATAAGATATTTTTTAAATCAGGATTATCTCAGGGAAAGCAATAGATAACTCTGTTCTTCATATGCTATATTTATCAAACTCGCTTAGCATATGTATTGCTAAAGACTGCTCGTCTGTGTTCAGGAAACAAGACCCTCTAGAACATGAATGCTGGAATAACCTAATTCAACTAGCATGCTAGAGAATCACAGGCTGGTGGACCAAACATCACTCCTCAAAGCCATTTTGTGGTCTCCAGAGCCCTTCATCAACTTGGGGAAAAACTAGGAGAATAGCGCCTCCATAAGCCTCCAATGGGAGTGGTGTTCTTTTAAAACACCTTTAAAAAAAATAATCAAAACCTCCAATTCGTCAGGAGGAGCTGGTGTGGCCCGTTGAGGGTTCAAGGGACAGTGGAAAATGGCTTTGGACTCTCTGTAATAACCCATAGCTATGATAGGTTAAGATTTTCCTGATGGAACCCTGGCTTTTTGTTCAATTGGAGGAAAGTCTACTGTCAGTTTGGTAAAGTTGATCCCAACATAGCACTCTGATAAAAACACAGGGAGCTGCAATTCCTAATTGTGATGGTTTATTCTAGGAAATGGGATTGTAGTAAAGTACCCATAGGGAGGCAATAGAAACAGTTTTTCTGAAAAGAGTGTTTATGAATGGAACATGTTTCCCAAGATGTGGGGAAGATAGGAGGAAGTTGTAAAGTAAGGGCCTTTCTGCCCTACACTGTTATAGTGCTATTATTCCATTTTCAACATCCTGTGGAATTCTGGGGTTTGCAGTTTACTGAGGTCAAAGAGCTCTCTGGCTGAGAATTCTAAAGGCCTCTCCCTAAACAGCAAACCCCAGGATACCACAGGATGTTGAAAGTGGAATAAGAGCACCATAACAGTGGCCCTTTTCTCACCTTACCTTTTACCGGCGCTGGGCTGCTCAGTTCGTGCATGAAGGCTTGGGAGGAACGCTGCCGCTTCCCTGCTGCTTCGGGTCTGCAGCTGCTTCCTCGTCATGCGAGCGCCCCACCTCTTCCGTTTGCAGTGCAGCCTGGGACCTCGCAGGCTGCACTGAGGAGAGGACACGCAACCGGCCCGGCTCCCGAGGCTTCGCACGCCAGGTAAGTGCATGCGGGGCCTGAGAGCATTGCGAGACGGTGCACCATTTTCGGCTTTAAGCCGAAAATGAAAAGATGCTTGCTTGCTCTGCGTCCCGCCCTTGAGCGTTGCGTAAATGTGAGTGCATCATGCAGATCGCTCCTCACATTTATGCGACGCTCAAGGGGCCCTCTCGCTTCCAAAATGCCGTGCGAAAAGGGCCAGTGTAATGCAGAAATGGTCTAAGTTACAGTATGTTTTTTGACATTGGGAAGAAGGAGAAGGGAGGGAAATTTACGGTAGAGTTGAAAGAAATAAGAAAAAGAAAGTAAAGGTCAGAAAAGAAAGAAATCTTACTGGATCTTCCATATGGTTCTGTCTAGAACCAGAGAAGGGACTGGTTTTTCTAGGGCCTCTAGGATAAACATTACCTGAAAAACTCAAACTTAGGCAAAGGAAAGGGGATGTTCCAGTGAACCAAGAACAAATCTTAGGAACTTATGATTTGTCAGAAAAATCTTCTGCAGAACCACTGGTATCAGATTTTCCCTGTTCTAAAGATAGCATTCTCATGATGCTGGACTGCTTTGTCTCAAAAGAAGCTATGTTGGAACAGGAAGGATTCTCTGCACTTGAGATTTATGGAGATATTTTCATATCTGGCTATGATAAACATTGTTTTAAATCTGAAAGTGATAGATGGTGATAAAAGAGTTGCAAATATAAGGAAGTAAGAAGAAGCACATTTATTATTGTATCTAGAACGAAGCATAAATGCTTTAATATTACCATACCTTTTAGGAAAGCAGGCATAACTTGGTATGTTTCTTTAATCCAAAATTCACTGGTGTGGAAAAAAAAATCTGGAAAAAGCATTCTGTGATAGTGTGGGCAAGAGTACTGGAGCTGCTAAAACACATGTGGGGTGGATTATGTGTGATTTCTACATTACTTGTCCTGAAACAAGTGGTAGAGGAACTATGAAAATTCAGGCAAACCTTAGCAGGTAAAGGCAGTTATAGAATTAGGAATTACAAAAATACAAAATTAAAAAAAGTAATAAAAGATTATTAGAAAAATAATAAAATAGGATAAAATAATAACATCAAATGGAGATGGTCCTGAAAGGTTAATTTTCAAGCACACAGAAAGTAGACAATTGCTCTATGATGGTTTAACAAAAGAACTGAGTAAACGATGCTTGTGGTATTACAGCACTTGAAGTCTACTGAACCCTCCTAAAAAGCATTACTACTTAGAGATCTCAATAGGCAGCAGAGTAAGGTTTAAATAGAAGAGAAAAAGTAGGCAGTCAGGCACCTGTACTTTCAGGAGGTCCCACTCTCACTGAATAGTGACTGAAGTCACTCCCTCCTCCATGTCATGCAATAAATTTTACTGGAAACTATTAAATATATGGTTTTGCCCTATGAAACCAAGCCTCAAACTGGTTCAACATTCCTAGGCAAAATAGAAGTCACAAGAAAGAAGGGTGATGGGAAGTTGAATTTTTTTCAAAGAGAAAAAAAGATGGCCAAGCTATGGGAAATATCAGGAAAATATTTATTATTAGTGTAAATCACTGATGAGTTTTGGTGGGGAACTTCCCTTCGTCATGATTGCTGCAAACATAAGTGATAGAGGTGATCTCACTGAAGAAATAGTAAGCTTAATCTATACTGTTTGCTTCTGCAGAAATTTAGCTTGCAAAGCAGGCACGTTCTTCCCTGTGATGTGCCAATGACTCAAGGGACTAAGAAATCTTTTCCAGGCAAAACAGAGTTAGGAGCCAAGGAGCTGGGAAACACAGTGGCATACTATTGCTCTTCTGGCAAAACTATGGGATTAGTGAAAATCTCCCCACAATTGTTAGTCTGCTACTAACAAGTAAAAGCAAAAGGCATCATGGCGAATGACACATCTGGGTTTATAACATCTATTTTGGCCCATATTTTTGTGTGTGGAAAATCAGAGATACTATATAAGCAGGAAGTCTGAATGAGGAGTGGAGCAAAGGTTTGACTATGACGATTTCTGCACTAGACTGTTATAGTGCTATTATTCTACTTTCAACATCCTATGGAATCCTGGAGACTTCAGGATTCCATAGGATGTTGTAAGTGGAATAATAGCACTATAACAGTCTAGTGCAGAAATGGCCTATGATGTAGTAGTAATAATTGTTGTTGTAGTAGTTGTAGTTGTTATTATTGTAGTTATTATTGTTATTGTTATTATTTCTTACCTGTCTTTCCTTATGGATCAAGGTGGTGAACAACAGATTAAAATATAGCAACAAATAAACATATAACACAGTTAAGAACATCAATTCAAAATACATAATCAAAAGAACAGCACATCAGCTAAAGGAGCATACATCTTAAAAGCAAAAAATTCATAATTTAAAACTCATAATTTAAAAACCATCTGGATGAGCCTGCCAGAAGACATTGGTCTTTAATACTGTTTTAAACTCAGATAGTGTATCTAGCTGTCAAATCTCTTTCTGCAGGTAATTCCAAAATGTAGGGGTGGCTGAAGAAAAAGTCCTCTGGTTAACAGTTGCCAGCTAAGTTCTGGATGATTGAAATAAACATCTCCGGAAGTTGATGTCTTCTACAGAAAGCCAGGTAACAATTATCTCTTTAGACAATCACTATGTTGAACAATTCAGTCTAATGTAATGTGAAAAACAATGAAACAAAATGATTTGTGCTGAAATTTTTATTTTTGAAAATGCAGTTAAACAACATAATTGTTAATCTTGCTATACTGAGATAATACTTCCAGCAGTGGGGTGAGCTTTATCGACCATATGTTGTACAATAAATACAGTTGATGCTCTTTTTTAAAAAAAGCTGAATTACTTGCCAATGTTAACATTGTTTAACAGTAGGAAGGAAAAGAACTATTTTCAGGTGGTATATGAACATGAGGAAGGTGGGTGGAAGGAATCACATATAACAATCGTCTTGCATTCAGAAGGACAGCATGAAAGAAGCACCTTCCCCATGAATAACTTTGCACAGAAGGCTCTCTGCAAATCCTGGAAAGCAGGAGCTGTTTCCACTCCTGCACATATTCATATAACATCCAAAAGGAGCTAAAGGTCTTTGCTCTTAGTGTGGTTTACATACCTTGATAGTCTCTGAACAAATGTTTAGCAGCTGCTGCATGCTACTAGGTGTTATTGAACAAAGCTGTCTTAAAGAATCCAAAATAGCACTTTCAACAGACCATTTGAGCACATGCTTATTTTAATCTTAATATACAAGTGTTCACGGGACTCAGTTTGGATCTTAAATTGGTATTTTGGAGAAGGGTCCACTTTCTCTGGGACTGATTGGGAGCTAGTTTGCTAAGATTCAAGTATTAAACATGAGCTGAGATTTGGAAATCCTATGGTTTGGGCCTTCTATTGACTCTCATTGTAGCCCAAAGGATACATATTACCCCCACCAGTGACCTATGGTGGTTCACAAGAGGCTTTCCAGCACTTCCAATTACACCCACCAAAGAAGCCATTTAAATTCCTCTGATGCCTGCTTTAAACTATTTGGGGTGAGTGCATGTGTGAAAACACTTTGTGGTCCAAAAGAGGCCTGGGGGAATACACATTTAAACAGCAAATCACACACATCCCAAGATTTCTGAGACAGAGTTCAGGGGAGTTGGTAGAGTATAGCATGCCAAGGTCTGGGAAAGGCAAAATGGCTCTGGACCCTCAGCTATCACTATGCGCGCTGCGTGACTCACCACACGGTGCCATTTGTGGGGTGGAGTGGGGGGAGAAGGAATGGCAGCCCTTCTGGCCTCCTACCGGTTGGTGGGATGGGCCATTTCCGGGAGGGCCGTGTGGGGGATTGCCTGGATGCCCAGGAGGCGGTGGCCAATTGGAGCACACCTCCCGTGCTCTGATTGGCTGCCGTGGTTGGGTGAGTGGCCATAGGGGATAGCCTCCCCTGCGGCTACGTGGGCACCCAGCAGTGTGCGTCTGCTGCCTTCCATGGGTCTTCTCTCACCTTGCAGGTAAGGCGCTCAAAGGATGACCAGCAGGGACAGGGGACCACAGTGTGGCTACATGTGTTGAGCGGGAGTGGCCGTTGCCCAGGTAAGGCCTTGAGTAGGTACCTGCATTTGAGACTTGGGGGCTGGGCCCCCTGTTCATACACCACGATTGCACAGCTTTGTCTAGGTTCCAGTTTGTGGACATCCTATGGGCGGCCCTGGCCCACCTTGGGCTACCCCCCATGCAGTTTGGGAGTCACTCTTTTAGGATCGGGGCTGCCACAGCGTTCGACAGAATGGGGTCTGTCGGACATGGACATAATGAGGATGGGGAGATGGAGATCCAGGGCCTTTGTGGGTTACATCAGGCCTGAATTAAAACTGTGAGCTTCCCTGCCTGGCCTGCATACCTCTGGCCCGCGGGGTCTGGTGGGGGAGGCATTCCTGGCCCGACAGTATTCTTTATTGGTTGCAGCTGTGGGGTTGTCAATAGGTTGTCCCCGGGGGCGGGTCCGCCTTGTTGGAGGTCACATGGGTCTTGGATCCAGGTTAGTTGGGGCCAATGGCCTTTGGGCAATGGTTCATTGGCCCCTTGCGGTTTGGAAGGGGGTGCAAGGCGGCGCCGAGCATGTCCAGCTTGGGGAGACATGCCTTGCTTGCACCTCAGGGTGGCAGGGGGTTCCGGGGGTGGGATCCCACTGCTGGCCATTCGGGATTCTGGCAATGGGTCAGAAGCTTGGATTCATCGGTCAGCAATGGGTTGATCAATGCAGGGATCCAGACCCATATTTTTGGCCAACCCATTGTATGCTGTAGCCAACAAAGTTGTGGCCTTTGCTTCCCAGTTTTGGTATGTTGTTTACTTCCTGTAGCCTCATCGCCCCTACCCATGCAAATCGCTTTTTGCACAGAAAACAGTATTCTCCATGTAGGAAACAACATTTTCTGTTTAGAAAGTAATATTCTCATGTAGAAAATGCTGTTTTCTTTGGACAAGTATCACCTGCAAATTTTCACAGAATAAATCCTAAAATGCGAATGTTCTCAAAGTGGGAAGAAAATGCTCAAATTATTTGTTGTTTCCTTCAAGAACGAAATTAGCAAAGATCTATTTTTCTACTAGGGGGTTACAACATCTGATCAAAGAAATGTTTTAAATATTGAAATGTGGTAGAATCAGAAGAGCAGCCGTATCAGCTTCCAATCATTATCCCACCCAATGCCATCTGTGCTTGTTGTCCTGCCTCACTGCCATGCTCTGTTTAAAGCTTCAAACAACATGACCAGTTTTCTGAGAAGAGAATTAATAATAAGTAAATAATAAGTATAGCTATTTAAATGATTTCTATTCTAGTATGTGTCTCCCCACAAAAGAAGAAAGAACTAGAATCCTGAGTTTTATGCCCCCCAGCATCCCCTTGTAAAATGTAACATAGGGTTAGAAGGTGGACCTGTCAATCCCCCTGTCATGACCCAACTAATCAATGGAGAAGCACTAGAAATTTGTAACTGGAACCCATTCTTCCTCCATTTAAGAATGGGCTCCAGTTACAAATTATCTTAGAAGTGGGATAATTTGATCATAGACTGACTGCAAGATAAATTTACTTTACTCACACAATTAATATGATTGTACATTCATTATGAAATGCAAAGTGTACTTAATGGAAGAAACTTGTATATTTTACCAAGTAAAGGTAAAATTGATTACAGGAGAAATAACAGATAGTAGCAGAAAATTCTATATTTGTTTGAAATAGGACAAATTAAGGGAGGTTAAGTAATTCTTTTTTGGAAGAGGAAGTAAATAAATGTGTACATGCAACATGATGGATAGATGTAAACAGAGTTAAAATTTTCCATTTTTAAAAAATGAGTTGAGAAACAAACACATTTTAGAATTTTATGAACTTTCTAAACTGTGTTCTTTTTTTCTTTTTTTTTGCCACATCTAAAGAAATTAAATATACTGTTATATAAGGCAAAGTGAAATAAAATCAACCTAATAAAATGTAGAAATATCCATATATCATGAAATGTATAACAATTTCATTCTCTATTTTTTATTGTTTTTTCTTATCTGGAATTTTTCTTATTTTTCTTCTTTCTTTAATAAACATAAAATAAAAAAAAGAAATGAAATCTAAAAGACACTGTTCTGTTTTGTTTGCATTTCTGAATCACAGATATTTCAAAACATTTGGCACGTATCAAGCTTTGCATGTTGTATCTCTGGAGGGAAGCATCACCTGACAAAGTACTGGAATTACTCCAAAGTAGCCTGAGTTGGTATATGATTCTGGATTCATTTGAATCTGGTGCAGAACTCTACTTAACAATCCAATATATAAAATTATGGGTCATTGGAATTCATTTTTTTTCTAAAATTTGAACAAAGGGAATACTCAGCAATTATTTTTAAGCAATTAGCAATTGTGTGGCAACTATTTGAAAAGTTTGATGCATAGCAAATATTTAATAATGATGATGATGATGATGATGATGCACTATCAATGTACATGATACTTCACAGGCTTAAACAATGAAAAAGATAGGCAGCACTGCCAAATACATACAGTCTAAAATATATGACTTTATATGAGAAGAAGGAGTAATACAAATATATTGCTATTTGGTGATGTGCTTTTCTGAAACCTCAAAATCTGTCATTCCTAAATCCAGCTGTCCTAAATTTTTAGCAGCTGCAAAACTGCCCGTGTAGCATTTACATTCTTACTGTTCATAAAGCA
Organism: Cyclura pinguis; assembly: GCA_030412105.1. NCBI lineage: Eukaryota > Metazoa > Chordata > Lepidosauria > Squamata > Iguanidae > Cyclura > Cyclura pinguis. The sequence continues at coordinate 207,346,975 of CM059602.1, read as the reverse complement.
CTACTATGCATGGGTCCCACAATTTTTACTGCCTGTTGACTACTGACCATTGGCAAAAGACAACGTGAATTAAAGTTATGGTTACACGTATATTTTAGAAAGGAACAGGTTGGACTTTAGTGGTTCCTCCAAGCAAGAAGTATGCTTATCCTTCCCAACTGCAAACCTTTGCTCATCTTCTTTGCAGGTCTTCCAACCAAACATCCTTGAGAAGAAATAGGAAAGGAAAATTAGGAATGGCGATCCTCCTCCACTCATTTTAGGGAGGATATTTTGCAGAGAAAACTTCTGATAGGCTTGCCACAGGGTCACCAAAACAGAGATGACTTGAAGTCACACAACAACAACCACCACCACAACCACAAGTTGAATGAGGTTTGACTTGAGTCTATGAGGAATCCAAAATTCTATGGATGTAGGGCAGCCAATTGCATTTGTCAGCTGCTTGTGCCAAGAATGACTGAAGGAAGTGCACGTGAACAAGATTCACGTTTAGTTTCTTCACTAGACCTCCAGTGAATGAGCTTCTTTTGTCAACTAGCAGTAGTTAAGAACACAGGGATCTAAAAAGCTACATGATAGCAAGTTAGACCATTGGTACCTCTAGCTCAATATTATCTACATCAAACACTAGCAACTATGGTGAGGACTGGGACCAATTTTCACCTCACACCTTCCTCCAACAGGCCATATCTCTGCATTTTCATGCCTCAAATGGCCAAGAAGGTAATCTGTACATAACTGGAAGTCAGATTTTTCACTTCCTCAATTTTTGGCTGTTTCTCGGCTACTTTAAATTTTTTGGTGGGGAGAGATGAGTTGGAGGTTCTGAAGTATGGGACGTTTTGGGATTTTCTTGCAGCATTTTAGCTATTTGAAGTTATGGGATGTTTTTGCAGTATTTTTGCTATTTTCTAGTTTGTTTTTATTCAAAAGTTGGAAGGGTCAATGCCCTGAGGGAGGGGTTTGAAGGAGGCGGGGGAATTAGGGGTTTGCAAAAAGTGGAGGTGGCCATAGTTGCTGCGTCCTTCTGTGTTAGTGGCTCTGCTGGGTTTCATGCAGTCTTTCTAATCCTTAACTGGAGATGTTGGAGTTTGAAGCTTTAATAAAAAAACAAAACAAAACAAAAACTCTGTAAGTGAGCTAGAAAGTTGTGCATGTTTCCCAAATGGTAGGAAATTGGGATGAGTTAGAAAAACACTCCACTATAAACAATCTATTATTTGAATGAAACACTGAATAAATCTTTAAAGCATGTGATAACAACACAAAGGAAGTTAGGTTAGCATTTATTTTACTAAGAGGGCAAAGTGGAAATATTGACAGTATGACTCTAGATCCATGGATTAGAGCTCTTGGGGACAGGTACCACTATGCATTCCTTTGAAGTATGTTGATGTTTCAATTATGAGATAATCTATAATCAAATGAAGCAGCCATCTGGTGACTAGATCAGAGAAGTAATGGAGTCTTACAGATATAACTCAACTTTCTGAAGGATAATTTCCCTGTACAGAAATCTCCCAGAGGCATCAAGTCCATTCAGCTTCCAACTGGTATTGACAAAGCAAGCAAATTAACATCCCCAAGGGAGGATCTGCTTTTTGTGGGATTTGAGTCAGCAGAAAGTCAATGTGCTATACAGAAATATTTATTGGGGTCAAGCACCTTGCTAACTTTTACCCTCTAAAAAGTTTAATGTCAAACAGAAAAATTATATTAAAATGGTTACTTTCTATGCATGAAAAGGCTCTAGATGTTCAGCTGAGTATGTCACTGTGGACAATGAATGGTTTAGAAGCAGGGAGCAGAAACACTTGTAAACTTCAGATCCGACCAGGAAAAGTTTCCAATGCCAGATCCAAGATATGGAAAAAGTCCTTGTGATGTGGTTATCAGAGTTTGCTTTTGCAGCAATTGTTTGGTTTAAATGAACTGAAGAAGAGTCAGGATGTGAAGAACATTCATTTTTTAAATTCTTGATGAGAGAGGCTATCTTGATACATCAATATGTCCTGCTGAGAAATTGCCAGCCTCTTTGAGTTCCCACTTCCAGCATGAGACTGAGAGAAGTGGTGCTTTTCTTTTTTCTTAATTTGAGGCCGATGTGATTTGGGCAAAAATATATCTGTGCAAAACTTTTGTCTTTTCCCTTTTTGAAGCAATGCACCATTCAGATGTAGAACACAGAAGGACTAGCTTATGGATTAAAAAGATGCAAAGAATGTGTCTGACGCCTCTCATTTTTAAAAGTCCATGGACAAGGCGATGGTGATTGTAGTTTAACAATGCAAATGGTGCAATATGCACAAAATTGTTCTTGAAAATGAGAAAATTGTCTCAAGACTGACCAAAAATATTTTGACTGCTTTGCAGATGAGAAGAAAAATTTTGTGGTTTGCTATTTTCACATATGAAAATGACATCTATAATAAAAATCCTTGGGTGGTCACTGGCAGTTCCCTGCAAAAGAGGAAATGCCTCACCAAGAAAGAAGGAAAGCAAGAGACACTTATTTCCTGAATATGTCTTGTATAAGCAATTAGTTGTTTTCAATTTCTTTTCTCCAGGATCTGAGCTATCAATCAGATTTGGGGACTCTTGGCTCAAGAAAGGGATAAGTGTGTGAGAGTGTTTTTGTGGGGAGGCTTTATTCTATTTTACTGATGATATCTCTGCCTTCCAAGAAAGACCTAACTAGACCCACCAGTTTCCTTTATTACTGTAAACAGTGGCCATTTCCACATGAGGTGGGGGAATCACTCCATGCTTTTACTTACCAGATCTTCTGGGCACGGACCAACACGGACTGTCTCTTAAGCCCTTCCACGGGGCTCCTCTGTCTCGTCCAGGGTGAATCAGAGCAGTGCGAGGTCTTAGATCCGCACTGCTCTGGCTTCCAAAATGGTGGCTTCCAGTTGTTCGTGGGTCCTGACCAACCACTGAAGCTCGCCACGCCTAAAGCCCGCCCTCCGCAGATCGCAGGTTTGCATTGGTGTGAGCCTGCAAATCTGCACAAGTGAGCAGGAACGTAATGGTGCGCTCTGAAAAATTAAAGAACGGTTTTCTGGGTCGTTTTAATTCCCTCGTGTGGAAATGGTCAGTGTCTACAATATAGTTTAAGTGAACAGCCTTTATTTTCCAGGATGTTAGGCAAAAGCCCTAAAAGGGTAAATGGGTGCTCATCCATGATTACATCCCTCTAAGGTTCTAGGGCAAAACATAATGTAAGGATAAATGATTCTTAATTAAGTAATGACTCAGTGCCTGGGAAAAAAAGACTTATGTAGTGAAGAAGTCTTTTGTCTTTCTGATGAAAATGCAAATTAAAACATTAATAGTTTATAAATGAGTGCAACTAGAAGACAGTGAATCTGCATCCTGTTCTAAATTAAATAAAAGCAGCAATTGTTCCATTAAATGTGTTGGCATAAATTTTCCAGCCACTTTTAGAAATGCACATTTAAATATTTATCCTTGCATGGGCATTCTGCCAGGAAACAGCCTTTTTCTTTATACTGACACACATATAAGGAAAGGTTTACAGAATATTCCTGTAAAGTTCACCAGACTGAGTAACAAAAACAAGCGTTTGGATATTATCATGGGATTTAAATTTGTCTTTCTTATTGTAAACAGAAATTGAGATCTTACATGGGAAACATAGTCAGTGGGAGAAAGGGTATAAAAATTGGTACATGGAGAAAAATATGGTATATAAGAAGAATACCTTAGGGAAATGTGCCAAAATATGACTTAAGGTCAGCACATGAAGGGGAAAAAAAAGACTTACAACCTAGGTATGGAATTTAGGATATGATGGGAATGAGTCTGCAATTAAACTGACAGTTTTTTCATCAGTTAGCATGCAATATAAGGCTGGTTGTAGATAGGGACTGGTATACACAGAGCCAAAATGTGGTCTGTTCTAATTCTGTTTTTGTTGTGTGCCTTCGAGTTGCTTCTGATTTATGGTGCCCCTAAGGCAAACGTATAATGGGGTTTTCTAGGGCTGTGTGTGTGAGAGAGAGACACACACATTCAAGTTCACCCAGTGGGTTTCCATGGCTGAGAGGGGAATAGAGCCCTGGTCTCCAGGGTTGTTGTCCAGCACTCAGACCACTACAACACACTGGGGCCCTTTCCACAACTCACCTATTTTCGGCGCTGGGGTGCAGTGGTCGCGCAAGCAACCTCCGGAGAGAGGATCTCGCATCTGGGGTCCTTTGGCTCCGCACGAGCTTCCTGCTCACGCGAGAGCCCTGCCTTTTCCTTTCGCAGTGCAGCCTGGGACCTTGCCAGGCTGCACTGGACAGGAAGTGCGACCGGCCTAGCTACCGAGGCTCCGCATGCAAGGTGAGTGTGCACGGGGCCCTGGAACTATGAGCAACCGTGCACCATTTTCAGCTTAAAGCCAAAAATGAAAAAATGCATGCGCGGTCCCTGTCAGGCCCTGGAGTGTCATGCAAATGTGAGTGCATCGTGTGGACCACTCCTCACATTTGTGCGACGCTCGAGGGGCCCTTTCACATCGAAAATGCCGTGCGAAAAGGGCCTGGCTCTCCGTAGTACAAAATCTATTGTAATAATTTGCAGCAACAATTTCTCTAAAGTAACAAAGGCAGGCATCCAGTTTTTGAATTATGGTAAAGTAAATCAGACTTATGCCATTGCTTTTCATTTTTACGGTCGTTGCCTACCTTGTAATTCTGTTCCAGGCACTCATTGACTAAAATTCTGCCCAAAACTCATCTTGTGAACAGTGTGGCCCCTTTCCTAAACAAGGCCATTTTCACGTTGTCAGAGAGCAGGGGGATGGACATGGACATGTCCAGCTATTTTTCTGTAGTGGGACGCTCTGCAAAGATGTCATATGCAGAGAGCTTGCAAGGACCCTCCTAAGGTCTCTGCACTTGTCTGGCACAGCATATCCAGTTACAAGAAAATAGCTGGACACATCCTCACTCATCCCCGTTTTCTGACAACACAAAAATGTCTATGTTGGACTGCATTCCCTATAAGGAGATGTAGCTATGCGATACACATACACCTCCTGATGCAGGATCATGGCCAATATGCTTTATACAGTCAAGTTTTAGGCATGAAAACATAAATAAGGATTATCTGTGATGCTTGATATTTCTGGCAGAGGTACAGTTTAGATTAGCCATTTCTCTAGAAACTTGAGGGAAATCAATAGGGTATATAGAACTTGCAGAGTTTAGTCAGAGTGCTAAATTTACAATGTTTGGTTTTTATGAATTGCTCTCAGTAAAGCCTTTAAGACAAGTTTTGCTCCTTGTGCTTTGATTGTGTCTAGGTGACTTCAGTTGTGAATGGAAACAAGAGGTTGATTTTCTTTCTTTTCTTTAAATGAAGAGTGCTGACTTAATGTGTTTTATAGATTTTTCTGTCACCAAATTATTATGGTCAGTCCCCTGTGTAGCTGTCTTCAAGCACTTCTGCTTCACCGAAGCTTTTGTTTTAATAACAAAGTTAATCCCAAAGTACATCTCTGGAACCATCTAGGAATATTAAGCAGTCCAAATAAATCTATTTTTGTTTTAAGATACAAACAGCTATGTCTGTACTGGGGCTACATTCGTTTCTGATTTCTTCTGAAATGCCAATCTAAAATCTGAATCTGATTGAGAAATGTGATGGTAAATATTCAGCTAATATAAGAAAAATGCAGCAGTTATAAGTAGATTTATGGCTGATCATCTCATGAACCATCCAGTTCTGTCCGTATCTGCTAAAAATGTGTCACAGTGATTTCAGTGGCTTCAACCTTGTGTATAGTATTGCAGCCTTAAAGTTCCAGAGGATAACTCTGCATATTTCTTCTCAGTAGGTAAACTTCATCTGGTGAATAGTCACCAGATAAGATACTCTAGCTATAACCATCTGAAAGCACCACTGTCCTCTCACCACTGTCTCTCCTCTGCAGTGAGCAGTAATGACCACACAGCTCCACAGAGCTAGCCAGGCTCAACTGTCTGGCTCCAAGAGGTCCTTCTTCAGAGTCAGGTATTGTGGGTGGTTTTTATTCTGGGCCTGTGTCACTACAACAGAGGAGATTTGCCAGGGCGCTTGATTCAAAATGTGTGAATCTGAGGAAGGGCTCCTGATAATCAGGCTATGGAAGGCTACATGTTAGCAGGAAAAAAAATGATGGTGTGGTTGGTTCTCCAGAGATCACCAGTGGTCAGCTCTGGAGAGCTGAGTTGGCTTATCACTAGCTGCAGCAAATGTTGCCAGTGAGGCTTTCAGAAACAGTGGTAAGGATTCTTTTTTTTTTTTAACAATTATTTTTATTAAAATAGAACAAAAGAGAAAAGGAGAACAGAAAATACATGAGGGAAGACACAAAGTTTAACAAAATAAATGATACATATCTACATCATACACATTGACTTCTAATAACATTACACTGACATAGAAACAATTACTATAACTCTGCCTCCTGTACTTTGCTGCCTAATTTGCCTAATAAGATGGCCTGCCCTGCTGGGGGCATATTACCTTCCTCTGCAAAAGGGCTAGGCAACTGTACCCTTCTCCAGACGTTTTATGACTTCTCAATTCAGAATTGCAATACCTATAAGGTAGGGCTGTGAAGAATGATAAACCAGAAACCTTATTTCAACCCACAGTTGCCCATATATGGCTTCGTTCATTTTGCACTGGCAACACTTCTTTAAGAAATTCAACACCAGGGCTTGATACTGTTAAATTCAGATTCTGTCAACTTGGAGAGTGGGCCTCCCAAGGCAAGTTAAGACAGAGATAGAAATAGATAAAAAATGTGTTCTTTTGCTCAGGCCTGTAAAGAAGTTTGACTTCTATATCTTAGTAATGTTTATATTGTAATATTACAGTCAGCAAGCCAGAACATATAGTCTAATAACAAGCCTGGCTTTCCCAATTTGGTACCCCCCCCAGCTGTGCAAGGCTATACTTCCCATGATACCCAACCAGTATAATGCTGTGGGAGATGATGGGGCTGTAGTCCAACATGTGTAGTGGGGCACTAAGTTGAAGGAGGCTGATATAAGCTTTCACAGGTGAATTCATTCTTCTTATTTTTTTTCCTTCCCATCTATTTGCTCTGCTTTCATAAACATCCCAATGTTTCATATTTTCTAGAAGCCAATTTTTCTTTTAAGTCTTGTTTCCTTTTAAATTATCAATTTATGGATATAGTGTGAATGGCTTGTTTTAGCTTATTTCCTCTAGTGCCACATGGTCACTTCTTTTCTCTCTAGCTGCTATAATGGGTGGAATAAGGAAAATGAAAACCATGACCATAAGTGGATTCTACAGATAGGTGCATTAAGAGAGAGCAGCAAACAATAAGCAGGACTTGGAGATATTCACAGAGACAGACAGACAGATTTCATGCTTACATCAAGAGCTTAGCAGACAGGAAACATTTGGCAGAAAGCTTTACAAAGCCAGTATTTGTGAAATCCTGTCTTGGGAACCCACTTACCATTTCAGTTCTGTGAAATTGCTGATCTTGTGCTTTTTGATACCCAACAAGGCCCATTAAAATCATTAATAAAACAAATCTTTCTCTCCCCCCCTATTGTTTTGCCTAAATAAATCTTCTCTGGTTTATAAAAGGCAATTAGCCTTTGGCATCATGTCTCACAGCAGACATAATAAAGGCAGCTTTGCCATCTTTTAAAGCTTCTCTAAGAGCTGGTGCACAGACTGGCATGGCACTTCCTCTCCTTTAGTACTTTGTGGGAACAAAACGAGATGCAAAGTAGCAGAACTGAGCTCTTAAACCTGAATCTGCAGCAGTCATAAATGAAGTACTGTGTGTGTATATGAGTGAATATCTTTTCATTTTAAAAACAAAAAGGGTGCACAGATAAGAAACATTGTTTCTAGTCTGCAGAATTCTCCTCCACCCTGTAGCTTACTTAAAGGCAATTTATCCCTCTTGACAGATGGTTCCAGTACCTGAAATAAACCTGTCTCAGAGAAAAGCAGTTGGAAGTTGGGGGGAGGAAGAAAACTGAAAGAAAAAAGATTTACAGTCCTTACTCATGCCTTTTTCCCCCTCAGAATGAGGGCAGATTATCTCTGCATAGGGATAATTGAAAGAAAGATTGAACGCCTGCAATGGACATCTAAGCTATAGTTTAGAATAGCTGTGTTTTGTTAAAGGAAAACTAAAAAAAATCCACTATCTGACCACCATTTTTTTTTTCAGTGAAGATACCATTTTCCAAAGCAAAGAAGTCAAATTTATTTCACTGATTTCCTACCTGCTTCTTGTCATTCTGTAAAGCTATAGTCACAGTGGCTTACTGGAACATTTAAAGCAGAGCATCAAGATCAAGCAAATCGTATTTTTAAACAAGCAAAATAAAATGCGAAATGCAAAACTCATAGCAGCAGCTAAGTTATCTCCCCCTCCTCTCACCTTATTCCTCCTGTTCGGCATTTCTTAAATCCACATTATATGCCTGAGAGAAGGGGCTGCCATTGTGCTTATCTTTGTAAGCCACTCTGGGAACCATTTTTGCTAAAGGACAAAAGGGCATCCCAAATGCACAGTTCCAAGTGTTGATGGACTGCAATTCCCATTGGTTATTGCCAGCACAATCAACACTTAAGGAATGCTGGGAGCTGCAGACCAACAACATTTGAAGGGCTGCACCTTGCCCTGCACTCTTGGTGTAATGCATAAGTAAATAAAATACAGGAACCTGTTACCCTGTGTACTTGGGGGTCCCGGGAGGGACACCAAAATGTGCTCAACTAAAGGTGGGGAAAATTACCTCAGAGCACTGCTTAGCGTTACGAGAGGCAGGGTAACGTAGTGAGATCTTGAACCCTATGTCTACGGGGTCGGGTCGAGTCAAGTAGCACACAGAAGTTGAAGCAATAAATGATGTTTTATTAAACACAAGCAAAACAGTGCACACGACACACTCATACAAGATAACTAAAGAAATAAAAGTTGGAGTGGTATAGAGGGATTTTTAGAGGGGTTGCTGGTTTGGGTGACAAACCCATCATACTCACTGCAAGCATTCATTTTAATGTGAGAAGTAGCCTGGAAGATCTCTTCAGCTAGGCTGATCCACAGTTATGATGCAGCAATAGAAGACAACCTAGAGGAAGACTGTAGCCTAGTGGTAGACAACACATTCTGCAAGCAGAAGTCCCTGGTCCAATTGTAGTCATCCCAGGATAGGGGCAGAAAAATGTTTGTTGAAATCCTGAAAAGCCATTGCTTATGACTGTAGACAACAGTAAACCAGGTGGGCCATTCTGACTTATCCCCTTCCCTTTCAGTATAAAGTTACTTCATCTGGTACCCTATGTTATCCTGTGTGTCTTATGTACTACATCAGTTTTGATGCAATGTGGGCATAAATGATTGAGAAAAGGCCAAAGCTCATAAGAATCTTGTCGCTGACTACAAGTTACTGGATGGAAAGCAACACTGGAAGAGGGTTATTGCCTTTCTACCCTTCCTATAGACTTCCAAGAGGCATCTGCTTGATCATTGAGTTTGGCTGGATGCTAGATTAGCTGGAATCTCAGTATGATCCACCATGAACTGCAGGTGTGAAGGACAGTCCATAGGATTTCATGAGACTAAGAAATTTATAATAATCAGTTTGTTCAGACTTTTATGCCCAGATGAAGTGTCTTTTCAACCAGGAAATAAACCAGAAAGGGGCTTCTATTTTACTTTCTGGTTTAAAAAAGGCTTCTCCTGGGTGTAGAAAAGCCCATGTCTGGCATGGGGCATTTTTATTTTATTTTACTTATTTATATTTTTTGGAAAATTTGGAAAATTTTGGGAGGCATGTAGAGGGGACTGGGAATTTGAGAAACAGCCTTGAGGTGCCACATGCAGGCCTTGGGCCACACTACCCTCATTGTACCCTACCTTGAATCCATCCTAGTGGTGGTACAGCAGTGTTAATCCAGCTAAACTTTCTCCAGCAATTCTTGCTGATGCCCAAAACTGGTTGTGGAAGATTTCCTAGCCTGATCAAACAGGATTTTGGGGTGCACAGTGGTCTAGAGTGGGAAAGGAATTATCTCTTATTTCTCTGGATTCTGCTGTACCACCAGTGGAACTTCAGAGTTGGATGTTACTCATTGATAGATGTCAACAGCTCAGTTTTTTTCTCTTTAACCAAATCTCTTATAGTGTTTATGTTTATATACTCCTTTTGGTAGAGTTAACTTTGTTGCTACAGAAATCCCAGATCACCAAATAATTCGTAAATCTTAAAATAAATGTAGATGTTCTGAAGCCTACCTCAACTGAGAGCATCTCCTGAAAAGCTGTATTTTTAATCAAAGACAAACAACAAACAACAACTTATACAGTGTCTAACACTATGTTAAAAAAAAAATATGAAAGAGGGCTACCCTGCACGCTTACAACTGAAATCAAAATTTATATAAAGGATGTCTTGCTTCATCCTTCTGGAGAGGAATTCTTAATCAAGAGAATTCTTTTGAACATTAAAAAAAGCATCATCTCCAAGAAACAACCTGTCAGGATACAGAATAATATTTCTATGAATTTTTGTGCCTAATAAAATAATAGCCTAAAGGGTTTTCTCCCTCTAAGCAAAAAAGAGAAAACAACTGACTGGCTGACATACACATTTCAATCACACCATGCTTCCTCCCAAATTTATTTATTTATTTAAAACATTTTACCTTCTCTGTAGTGGAAAAGCCTCCCCATGTGGCTTACAAAGATCAGAAACAAGACAGTCCCCACATGCAGGTTTAAAATATAAAAGACCTGACAGAAGAGAAAGGATTAGGAAGAAGAAGAAGAAAAAAAGCAAAGCCATACTAGATTCATAATCAGTCCAGGAATTCATGGAAATGGGCCTAAGTACAATTAAGGACTGCAGTTTCTCTCCCTCAGGCATCCTCAGTGACTGGAGGCCAGGTGTTCCCCAAAAGAGCTGTATCCAAGTACGTTTGAGGTTGTTTTTCTCAGTAGCTTCAAAAAGAGAAGTAAAATAGTAAAAAAATAGAGATTCCCAAAGATGGTAGTTTCTTGTAAATGTTCATTCTCCATGAGAAAATCTCCTGAAATACTGTGGCATCCCACTGAAAAGTCAATCAAGATTTTTGTTTCCATTGGGGACTTTTTTTTGATGAAAACTTCACTTGCACAAAAATGTTGTTATTTGTATAAGACACTTTAAAAAAAAAACAACAACATTTTGAGCAGAAAACTGTCTGCTTAATGCAAATAAAATTTTTGCAATGACAACCTAAAAGTGTGAAAAATCACTGAAAAAACGCACAGGATCTCCTGTAATATCACCTTGGAAAGCAGAAACCTTTCTGATTTTTTTCATTCTTGCATGCAGCTTTTCCCATGCCTTGCTTAACAACAAAGTTGCAGTGGTAAATAGTGCTTTATTGCAGGTAAATATGATCACTTGCAGGCTGAATCCTATAGTTGCTTAGCTGGAAGTAAATGAGCAGGAACGAAATAAGCAAAATGTACCTCCCTAAAAACTGCTTATGCATATTTACACAAAGAGGAAGCATTTATTTACAACACAGATGTAATAACAAGCTCATTGTAACATTATCTATATAAAAATCTACCCTGCTTTGAGAAGAGATAACTAGTCACCATTTGAAAAGTCACTTAATTCTTTTCCAGCAAATCTTGCTTTAGGGCAAAGTTGTTCCTAGACTCCAGGGTGGCTTGTGGAATCCATTCTGAGCACACTAAGCACTGACAGGTGTTTTTGTGCATCTCCAAAGACCCTAATGCTTGGAAGTAGCTCTGAAGTATGGCTCCTCCCTATTGAATTGCAAGGCTTGGTTAGAATTACAATAATTCTTTCAGAAAGACTTAAAGATTCTTCTGTCACATTGTTAGTGCTTTTTCTCTCTCTGAAGCAGAACCTTATGATTTTTTTTTTGCAAAATCTTTTCCCCTACTGCCTCTATGATGCAGAATTTGAAACCTTCCATCACAATTCTGCATGCCCATTCCCAGAAATAAATCCCATTGAATTCAGTGGGGCTTCCTTCTAGGTAAGGGGGTATATATAGGATCTAACCTTCATGATTTTATTTACTTGCTGTGAAGCATTGTTTACAGCTGCAACTTCATTGTTCATAAATGCTGGTGATAAAAACAGTGAAATGTTTTTGCACAGCTGGTGCTTGGAACACTTTTTGGCATCTTTTGGAGTGATGCATTTTCTCTTTTCTCAAAAATATTTTAAACTGTTCAGTGGTATCCACTGAGAGATAGAAGAAAAATAAGCTAGATAAGACTGAATCTGATTAGTATTCCTGAGTGCTTCTGAATATGCCAGTGTTCACAAGCATATCTATAGCGGGAAAAAAATTACAATTCGCCTTGATCAAATGATTCTTTTAGGATGCTCTGTGAAGTTTCTATAATTTCATTTTATATTTATGGGAAATAAAACCCCTTGCTGTTTTTCTCCCCATCACAGTCTGTGAGCATGCCTGAAAAATATTGGGAGAAATATGCAGCAGATAAAACCTCCACGTACCCCCTCCCCATTTACAAAAGTGGAGGAAATGGGAATGCAGGAGAAGGGAAAAAGTATCTAAAAGATCCTTTCTCCCTCTGTGAGCCTCCATGACATTCAAGATCTTTGGGAAGGCTTTATCTTGCTTCCAATATCATCACAGTAACATTTGCTGAGGGCAGGGGGAGAGCCTTTTTAGTGGCTGCTCCAAGGTTGTGGAATACCCCAGGGAATTTGATTGGCTTGTCTCTTTTCTCTTTCCACCAGCAGGCATTTGCTTTTAAAATTAGGCAGGTCTTTGGCTCTTATTTGGCAGAAAGGTCATTTATAGTGGTGTGCTGTGCATTCATCTTTTTTCTTATGCTTTAAATATGTTTTAAAGGATTTTATCTTTACACTCGTAATAGAATTGATTTTTTAAAAATTGTAATAAGATTTTTAGCTGTATTTTGCCTTAATTTCCTGTAAACTGCCTTGGGTCCTGGGCCAGGAGAAAGGCAGAATATAAATTAAAATGAAAGAATGAATGAATGAATGAATGAATGGTAGGTAAAGAAGACGGCCACTGACCTAAACCAAATTATTAGTCCAAATTTAGACTCACTGAATCAATGGAAGTTACATAAATGTTAATTTACTAAGCTTCCAGGCATTGATTCAAGGGTCTAGGCTAGGTGGAACTAACAACTGTATTTAAGCCCCTGGGCATTAAACAGCCACTCTGTTTTCCCTCTAACCTTGATTTATAATATAACCCTGCCAGTTCTAAATGTAAAAATAGATAAAACACATGAAAATATCATGTGCCGAGGGGCAACTCCCCCAGAAAACATATGTACCTGGCTCATTTATGAAAGTGAGCAAATTAAATGTCAGCTAGTCTTGTCAGTTTTAACTGCAAGTGGATTGACCTTTACATTAGGTCATAATGTGAGAATTATTGTTCATGTGTGCTGGGTTATCCATGCTTTTTGTCAAGCTCAGAACCATTTTCCTTGAAGCACATTTTTCATTATTTCTAGAAAGATATCAAATGCCGCTGTCCTATTACTGGACTGACATCTCAGCAAATGTGAGTTGTTAGTTTAACAGCGAGCTTTGGAAGTGTAAAAAATACCACAGGAGGCCATTTTGAGCTCTCTAGGCAGGCAGAAGTCTTCCAGAATAAATGGGGACACAATATTTGGAAAGGCACCCCATGTGGTTATTTCTAAGAGCTCCAGTTGCTCATTTTCTGTGCAGGAATTCTATTCAGTGGAAATAATTAGAAAATGGGGACATGAAATATTCAAAATATAAAAATCAGGGCATAATTCTTTCACTTCTACCTGCGCTTGAAACATAAAAGTTTTTATTTATTAAATTAATTATAGCCTGCTGTATATCATAAAGATAGGATGGCTTAATACCAAGGAACCACATGGTGTACATGTATACAAATCTCCTGTGTTACAGTTGACTACACACAGGTGGCTAGCTCTCATGCAACTTGATTGGAGAATGTATGGAGCTTGATGGACAGAATGCTCCTATATACACCCCATAGTTTATTTTGGTGAGATTTTCTATGGTGAGATAGAAACCATAGGTAGACAGAAACCAGGTTAGCTTAATACCAGATACAGAGAGGAAAGGGTAGCAGGTGCCATGTGCAAATCAAATATGGCCAGTGCTTCTGGCAGTATGGCTGTCTGACAGAGAGAAAGAGAGAGAGAGAAAGAAAAAGGGAAAAAAGAAAGAAAGAAAAAGAAAAAAAAAGAAAAAGAAAAAAAGGAGAGAGACTAGAGATAGAATGTAAAAGAGGGGAAAAATATTGAGTTTGGAAAAGTTAGTTTTTGGGCTACAACTCCCAGAAACATAAAAAAGAAGTTATCAAGAAGCAATGAATTAGATGTATGGGAAAAATTTTGATGCTGGGTATGAAAGAAGAACTGGGATGAAGAATACTGCTAACATTTTTGTCTGAATATGAAAAGGCACACAATGCTATGATTCAGATATAAAGAGAAGCCAGATTTCTTGCTATGTGAACAAACTACTGGGAGCCTTGGGATCTTGTTCTTCCCTTTTTTCTCTTATGCATACCAGAGGAGACATCAGAAGCTTCTTTCTCCAATTGTAGGCAAACTATGTTTTTTTATGACAACCAAACTCTTGGAACTCTTACCTTTTTCAGTTTCAGCTACTCAGCAGAAGCCAATATCTGTCTGTGGTTTTATTTGTTGCTGTAATGAGAAAAGGAAGCACAATGCGTGGATAGCATCTTTAGTAACAATGTATCTTACAGGTTACATTTCTGATCTATAACTTTGGCCCTTTTCACAGCACCGTCTCATACCACAATAGGGACGGGAGAAGGATGGGACTGCGATGACACTTCTGCATGACGTCATCGTGGTCCTATCCTTCTCCTGTTCCCAGGCAATGCAATCACAGATTATATCACTGAGGTCTTTTCCCCATCAATGACATGCAATTGCACCACCATCCTGCACTTAATCTGTCCTGCAGAAGCTACAGAAGTGTGATGGTTGCGCTTCCTGCCCCAGCACACCCTGGGAAAGTACCTGGCTGTGCTGCGGAAGGAAGAGGCATGGCCATCGCGCTCCCTTCCTCAGGGAGCCAGATGGTGCAGATGAGGGTGCTCCGTCGTGCCTCCTTCCTGGCAGAGCCACTGCGGGGATCCCCACTGGATGACTTCACGAAAAGGTAGGGTGTGGAAAGGGTCTTACTCTTTCTGTTAGGAGTAGAAAGCTGTGGAGATAGGGAGGATTTTACTCCCCAGGACCTTTCACATATCATACTTGCTCCTTACTACGAAATGGACAGAAGTCATTTTTGTAAAACCTCTTTCAGAATTTTGGGCAGGACTGTCCATATCAAATCTGAGACCCAATTCAGCAATTTAGATTGTGCCCCAATCCACTCTCCATCAAGCCAAATGTAGCTTGATCCAGATGTTGGACTTAAATTATGATTTGGTAATCCAAACTAATTTCTCTCATTCATTTTTACTGGAAAACCTAAATGGCTACAACTTTTCTGTGCAATAGTGCTTGAATGTGGGATTCTTCCTTTACCAGTCAAAGAAGGCTGTGTCTCTGAGTGTCTTTTTTGGCAAAAGTATTAACCCAGGGTTTGCCCAATTTATTAAGTGATTTATTATCTGAATAATGAATGACTGGAGAAGAGGGTGGGAAGAATGTAGAGCATTTGTAACCGGAAGGACTTGCAAAAGCCTCTAATAAATAAGTGTATTAAGTATTAAAAATGGGGGGAAGGGGTTGAACATGGCTCCTAACACCTCCTTGTGTCCCTAAACGGAATGCACATGCAACTCCAGAACAGTTATGTTAAATATCGAGGTGGGGGCAAAGAAAAGGGAGGGGGCAAACTTCTCCTAAGCTAGCCTTCATAAATACAGCTGCACAAGCAGCTCCAAAATAGAAAAGAAAAATGCCTTACTATCATAAGTTGACAAAAATCAAACCCATACAAAGCTATCAAGTCTTTCTGAACTATGTCTAGGACAGCAGCAGACTTGAAGCTAAGTAGCAGGGAAGAGTAGAAAACAGGGGAATATGTCAATTGTAATCCTCACAAGCAAACTCTCCTTATGTATGCAGCGGTTGGACATGCTGATGAGACTCTTGCTACAGATAGAAATCTAGAGCTATGGTTTCAACTTCACTCCCTATGCCACCACAAAGCTTCCCAGAGTGCAGGAAAAAGAACATTTTCTTGTCCTCCCCTACTGAAAATTCTGTTATTCTGAAGTACACTGGAAAACACCGGCGTGTTTTGAGGCAATGCACCCCATCTCTAGAACCCATTTGGCCTGATACAATGTGGTACCTATTCCTCACTGATGCAGGCTAATTTTCTCTAGAATTTGAGTTTCATCTGTACTGCACATAGACTTCAGGTTTCAAAGTACAAATAGTGTGCACAGGAATCACATAACTTTTAGCTCTGCGTTACACAGACAACCTTTTATTAATGACTTGTTTTTCATGTTTCTCTTTTCCCCACCTTTCCTAAAATGCATCTTTCTAAGTTTTATGTAAACTTGTAAAATGCTGGCAAATGTGAAAGATAGTAATGGGCCTCTCAAGCAGAGTAACCAAATTGCTTAGGCAGAAGCTAAACAAGAACCAGTCCCATGCCCATCCCTCTGGGTCTAGCCTTAGAAAGAATCAAGCTTAGTCTTCTTTAAAATAGAAAAGTAACTTTGCTTACAATAATTGTCCATAATTAAATATATAGTCAATAGAAAACCTTTTAATAAACACTATAAACATATACTGTGTCTAAATTCCTACAGACTAACATACAAACAAACAATTGTCAATTCGGCTTGTTAAATTTAACACTTCGGTCCACCCTTGATAGCCTTCCTTTGACATTGTGCCAAGTGCTGCTTTTATTCCCTGATGGAGTGAGAATGTAGCTTGGTGAAACCAGAAAACACATTCTCTGGGCTCCTGCTGGTACAACATGGCTGCAGCCATTTATTACCTTTAATCTGTGTAAAAGCACATGTGTAACTACGTGAAAACATGAGCATGAAAGGTGCACCCAAGCCTCGCACTCATGGCCTGCCCAGCCTGACACCTCTTTGGCCCTTTCTGCATGTTACCTTCTTCCGGCACTGGGAATGCGCGAGAGTCCCGCCTCTTCCTTCCGCAGTGCTGCCTGGGACTTTCCCAGGTTGCACTGGGGCAGGAAGCATGACCGGCGCGGCTCTGGAGGCTCCGCATGCCAGGTAAGTGTGCGTGGGGCCCGGAAGCAATATGCGATTGTGCACCACTTTTTTGGCTTCTAGCCAAAAGTGAAAAGGTGCACGATCGGTGCCTGCCGGCCCCTGGAGCACCATGCGATTGTGAGTGCGTCATGCAGATCACTCCTCACAATTGCGCAACGCTCCAGGTGCCCTTTCGCATGGAAAATGCCATGCAGAAAGGGCATTTGTGTTCAGGTCTGAACAGCCAGGGAGATCTCTGAATCAAGCCAGGACCAGGACAAACGGGTCTGCCTCAGTTCTCCCTCTCTGCGAATGCTGTCCTTTCCTCACTCTTGTCCCTGCCTTAACTTCTTCCTTTCAGGACTCTCCCCCTTATCTGCCCTTCTCCCAGATGTAAGGATCTGCAGTGACTTATATTTTCCAAGACTGTGGTACTATTGGCACTAGGGCCAAGATGATATTATTGGTAGCATGTCTATTCCAGAATTCAGAATGAGACTCTGTGACACCGTTTTAAGGAACACAGAACTTCAAATATTTATTGTAATACTGTTGCTTTAAATGTGTTTTGTATCTAAATGTTTATAAACAGCACATCATTCTTCTCTCTCTCTCTCTCTCTCTCTATCAATTCATTTGCTATTTTTCATACACCCGGTTTCTCAGTTATCTCTCCCGCAGAGCTCTTCAAATCTCCAACCTTCCCCCAAACACACCACAAATCACACTCCTTCAAACCCACGCCAGACAGTTAAAAAACGTTATTTCCCTCTTTCCACCAGCCCCTCCCCTGGGCTATCCAAGGTTCCATTTCACCAACCAATCAGTTTAAACACTCTTAGTTGCCAAGGAGGCTCTGTTGTCAGGACCCCCTCCCATCAGGTTTGTCACAACATGTCTTTCTAAAGCAGAGGTGGGCAACTTCAGCAGGTCCAGAGGCCAAATTTCTATCCCTGGGATCCTATGGAAACTGCCTAGACTGTCAAAACATGCCCCTCCTTAACCATCTCCCTGCCAAGAACTCAGAAGTAGCTGCATGTTTCTTTCTGGTTTTGAAACGTGAGTCCTTTTCTATGTACAAGTCAGTCCTGCAACCTGTTTAAAAGCCAATTTATTTTTATTCTTGGATGCTTTTTTAATGACCAGAAAAAGGGCAGTCAAGGAAGCCTGGTGTTTGAGGGCCACAATGATAATCCTTGAGGGCTGTACATTGCCCATCTCTGTTTTAATGGCAGGAGCCCTAACACTGTTTCTCTGGATGACACTAGTCACTCTCCCTCAGCACATATTGCTTTTGCTGACATTTCCAAAGGCCAACAGGATTATCAAAGATCAACAGGATGTAACAAAACATTCGTCAAGAGTAATAGGAAGAGATACAAGAACGTTGCTCCATGAATGGATATTATGCCTTTCGTTTTGAGGTATATTTAATTTTTTTAAAAACACCACACAATTTAACATTTGCCAGTTAGGAGATCCCTGGTGAAAGTGAGAAAATTTATTAAAAAGTATCATGCTGACTTTGAGATGAAGGCAATGAAATATGCAGATACTGTGGCTTTTAATTACACCAATAAAATAATCTTCTGCTCTCTTTCTCTCTCTCTCTCTTTCTCTCTGAAGATATTTCTACAGCACAGGCAATGGATTTTGCAGTTGCTAGAGGCCAACAGGAAGTGATGAAAATACATCAATTTAAAGATGTTTTATTAATGACTGCAGAGTATAAAGAACAAATCATCAATATGGATTGGGATTCAAAGCTCACTTAGTGTTTTCCTGTTTTAACAGGGAAAGAGCTCGATAATTGCACATCTGAAAATTCCTATCCACAATTTTTAAAAATCTGTATTATTCTCCCTAGAATTGAATTAATAATCCAAATGTAAAAGAATTTTTAACGAGGCAATTATGCATAAGTGCGTAACTGGGGGAAAATCTCTTGTGAGGCTGCAAGCCTCCAGGACCCAATCTCTAAAAGACCCCAGGAAACAGTCAACAGGGAAAGAAAGCCCTGTTTCAGACATTACACCAAAGGCCTATTGTTTAAAATCAGATTTGCTGGAACCAGTCAGAAACAGTGTTAGCACAGAGCAAGCAACACTCTGAATGGAGAGTTTACGACCTAGGCCCTTTTCTAAAAGGGCCCTCCTTTGTAGTCTTCAACTGCCTGGCTTACTCTGAAATACCCTTTTTATAGCCACTACCCAAATAACAAATTTGTTGTGATAACAAATTGAATGGACCATCACAAGCAAACAGCATAGGGAAAACTTTTATATCACATTGATGGCGTGAAATAAAAATATGGATTTTGCGTGGGGAAATCTGTTAAGTTGTAGTTAAAACAAGATAGGACATGCAGTGTTAAAAGTTATGCTAAGTAAAGTCTAGCCTTGAGGTTATTTTAATCCCTGTAGTTAAAAGAAAAATGTACTGTTATACATTCTAAGATCTGAGAAGTTGGCCAGGAAGGTTTTTGAAATGCATTCTTTCCAGTGTTCCCCTGTAGGTCTCAGATAGATGTGCAGGTGTGAGTTGTCTGGAATATAGTCAGCTTTGCAACTTTGTAATCAAGAAGCAGTAGAAACCAGATTGAGGGGAGACGGTGTAGTAAGCCATGACTTTTAGATACCTTCAGCGTAGAGCTTTCCAAACTTTTCGTGTTGATGGCACACTTTTTTAGACATGCATCATTTTGCAACAAAGTAATTCAGTTTTACTAGCAAATTGGAGATTAAAATAACCCCTTATAAGAGATACAGACACGTACATAAATTGTAATAACAAAATGTATGGGAACACAACATATCTCAGGAAAACTTTTCACATATTTTAAAAAATATATGATTTATAAAATCATACATTTCCAAGATTGTAGGCAAAACACCTACACACTTCAGATGACACACTAACGTGTCTTGGCACACCATTTGGAAAGCCCTGCTTTAGCTCCTTAGACCTCATTTTAATATTAACTTTTCTACCTCCAAGGTGGGGTCTGGTGTTGTAATTTGGGACCACCTATATGGACATGTGCAGTGTTTGAATACTGACATAATAATGTATTCATGACATTGGTCCTTTCTGCATGGCATTTGCCATGCCAAAGGTCACCTGGAGTGTTGCACGATTGTGAGGAGCGATCTGCATGACGCACTCACAAACGCGTGATGCTCCAGGGGCCAGCAGGCGCTGATCACGCACCTTTTCATTTTCGTCTGGAAGCCGAAAACGATGCTTGATTGTGCATTGCTCCCAGGCCCCGTGCGCACTTACCTGGTGTGCGGAGCCTCCGGAGCCACGCCAGTTGTGCTTCCTGCCCCAGTGCAGCCTGGGAAACTCCCAGGCTGCACTGTGGAAGGAAGAGGTGGGTCTCGCCTGCGAGCAGGCAGCTCGTGTGGAGCTGAAGCAGCAGGGATGCGAGAGCCTCTTGCCAGAGGCTGCTTGCGCGATCCCCACACCCCAGCACCGGAAAAAGGTAAGGTGCGGAAAGGGCCGTAGTTCCTATACATACGTATTTGGATTAACCAATAAACTAGCTTTTTTTTCCCTTCTGTAATCATGCTTATATAGCTGCCTGCATGCAGCCATTTCTTTGGAGTGGTTTGTCTTGGGTGCATGAGCACAGCTACTTCCCACTTGTGCAAACGAAATAAAAAGAACCCTTTTGTTATGATCCAGGTGTTATCGACTAATAATTAATTGGGAGTTCACTACTACAACACTGTTAATACTTCAGTTTGCATATTGAGCTATTAATCATCAAACAGCATGTAATCAAATGATGTTATTACCTTTGTAAAAGAATTCTGTGTGAATTCAGGTAACTGGCAGAGAGACTACGGTTGGGTTTATTTATGTATTTAATTTATAAAATAAATAAATAAATAAAGTTTCTTATAGTTGCTTCTCTTAATTTAATCAAAGTGGAGATCAAAGTCTGGTGCATATCTGGGGGCAATGCATTACAAACACAACAAGCTTGTACAAAGTCATTAGACTCAAATTATTCTAGATAATCTAACCATTGGGTTGTATAAGCAGCTCTCTGCTTTCATGGTTACATAGCGCTCTATGCAGAACCTTCACATTTACATTCTGGAAATTTATAGAAAGAAGAAGAAGGATTAAACTCAGTGTGTAATATAGCATTTGTGTCTCCTGGGATGGAAAAGCATTTTGTATGGAGTCTACTAGGATGCATTTGACCTCATGCATATTGGACTTGCTACAATGAGAAAAAGTGATTTATTGCACGAGTTAGTTCCTTGTATTCACACTTGAGTGGAATGCTTGTGCAGAGTAGCTTCTACCAAGACTATAATGTGATCATTGTCTCCTAATACTATATTATGTCACTAGCTGAGCTCTCAGCCCATATTTATTCTATTATACTCTTTCAGAAGTTCCCACAGATGGCAATTCAATGTTCTCTGCTTTAAGCCTGAAAGATTAATGGCTGCCTGTATCAGTATCTTATTAAATTTGTAATTTTGGCACCGTAGCTTTCTAGTATATGTATACCAGAGAATTGTGCATGCTTAGCCTACAGTTTCTATAGAACTTATGCAAATCTTGATATACAGGGCTGAGCCGAATTTGGATATAAATGACACTGAGGGCCACATTAGTTGTGACTCTGCTTGCATCTCTCTGCCCCCACGAACACACAGACATTGGGAGTGGATTATCAAGACCATGACACATGGGATGGGATATGAGCTTTTCTTCTCCTATTC
Organism: Cyclura pinguis; assembly: GCA_030412105.1. Classification (NCBI taxonomy): domain Eukaryota; kingdom Metazoa; phylum Chordata; class Lepidosauria; order Squamata; family Iguanidae; genus Cyclura; species Cyclura pinguis. Next base: position 207,324,953 of record CM059602.1, on the reverse strand, counting down.
CAGCTCTATTGCCCCCCCCTCCATTTCAAGACTGCTGTTCTGTGACAGCAGTTCCTATTGCTACTAATGAACAGGGCAAATAGCTGATGCAGGTTGAGTGCATATGTGTGCTTTTCATTAACAGAAGAAGAAAAGGTTAATTCCTCCCAGGAGTTGCTGTCCTGATGAAAATCCTCACTCTGGCACAAATGATTTTTTTTTTAAAGAGAGACACACCAATATATGACACATCTTATTCAGTTGCCATGCATACTTTCAGCTACCCCAGACTATGCATCTTGCATGACTATTGCAGCTATGTGCTAAACTAAGCATGGATAATCTTCTGATACCTACTCAAAAAGCTGAACGTAATTAATTAATTAATGCAATTAATGTAATAGAAATGGAATCAGAAACTATAAAAAAATTACATGATTCATTGGGCAAAAAAAAGTGGACATATAATTCATTTAGAACATTGGATAAAAACCTAGAACACAAATGTAAAATTTACTAAAAGTAATAACTAAAAGAAAACTATTACAAAATGATCTACAGATGGTATTTAATCCCAGAAAGAATAGCAAAAATGGATAAGACAATGAATGACAAATGTTGGAAATGCCAACAAAACAAAGGAATTTTTTGTCATATGTGGTGACAATGCATGACAAGTATCTTTTTCAAAAAGAATGTTTAAATCAACTTTAGAATAATACCCATAGAAAGAACCTCTTTTTTTTTAAAATGACTTCTGCTTAGTATGAAGAAAGAAAACTGGTTGCAACTGTATTGCAATGTTTATGTTTTCTTCTTTTTTCCTTCCCAAGTTTTTTTAAAGATCTGTATTATGACTAATAATGTTTGCTCCTGTAGTATAAGTAATATAAATAATAAAAATACATGGTAAAAAAGGCTGAATGTAATTCATGTCACTGATGTGCTGAAATAGTTATGTGGACTGAGAGCCAGTGTAGTGTGGTGACTTTAATGCCTGGACTAGGGCCCTTTCCGCACCTTACCTGGTCCTGATGTGGGCGTGCAGGGATCACGCGAGCAGCCTTTTGTGAGAGGCACTCATGTCCCCTCTGCTTCTTCTCCACAGCAGCTCCCTGCTGGCCAGAAGAAAGTGCGGTAGCTCCTCCCCTTCCTTCCACAGCGCAGGTACTTTCCCAGGCTGTGCTGGGGGAGGAAGTGCAAGGGCCATGTCTCCAGAGGCTCCGCACACAAGGTAAGTGCATGTGGGGTCCGAGAGTGATGTGCAATTGCACTTCATTTTCGGCAAGAAACCGAAAATGATATATTCTGCGATTGCCGCCTACTGGCCCTGGCAGTGTCGCGTGATTGTGAGGACATCATGTGAAATGGTCCTTGCAGTCGCGCGATGCTCCAGAGGCCCTTTTGCCTGTGAAATGGCATGGGAAAAGGGCCTAGAATTCCAGGAGAGCACAGTTAAAATCTCCACTCAGCTATGACAGCCCATTGGGGGACCTTGCTCAAATCAGGCTCTCTCAGCCTAACAGACAGTGGCCCTTTTCGCATGGCGTTTTTTAAGCGAAAGGGCCTCTTGAGCCTCGTGTAAATGTGAGGAGCAGTCCACACTACGCACTCACATTTACGCGACGCTCAAGAGCCTAACGCGGACTGAGCACGCATTTTTTTATTTTCGGCTTAAAGCCAAAAATCGCTCTGAGGCCCCGTGCACACTTACCTGCCCTGCGGAGCCTCTGGAGTCGGGTCGGTCACGCTTCCTGCCCCAGCACAGCCTACAGCTCCCAGGCTGCACTGCGGAAGGAAGGGGCGTGGCAGGGGCGTGGCGTTTGCATGACCCACAAGCCAGCTGCAGTGACGAAGGAGCAGGGAAGTGAGCACCTCATGCAAGAGGCTGCTCGCGTGAGCGCCACCCCCCACCTCCGCGAACAGGTAAGGTGCGGAAAGGGCCAATGGCAACCTTCTTCAGAATAAAGCTTGAGAAAAATAGGTTGCCCTGTGTTGAAGTCAGCTTGAAGGCACACAACAGCAACAATGACAACAACAACAACAACAACAACCAACAACAAATAAAGACTAATCTGAAATGAGGGCACTATTTTAAAAAAATTCATCTAAGGTTTACTCTGGTATGGTTGGAAGAACCTTAGTTGGTTGGCTGATATGTACCTTCAAGTCCTTTCTGAATTATGGTGACCCTGAGGCAAACCTATCACGGGGTTTTCTGGGGCTGAGAGTATGTGATGCACCCAAAGTCACTGAATCCTCCTAATCACCTGAGACAAAGAGGAGGGTAAAAAGAAACTAAAGCCCTTTCTGCAACTCACCTTTTTGTGGAGCTGGGGTGTGGGGATCGCGCAAGTAGCCTCTAGTGAGAGGCTCTCGCATCTTGGTTCCTTCAGCTCCGCAGCTGCTGCCTGCTTGCGTGAGAGCCCCTCCTCTTCCTTCCACAGTGCATCCTGGGATTTTCCCAGGCTGTGCTGGGGCAGGAAGCGTGAGCATCGTGGCTTCGGAGCTCCACACACATGGGAAGTGCACACGGGGGCCCTGGAGCGATGCGTGATTGCGCGCCATTTTTGGCTTGCAGCCGAAAATAAAATAGTGCACGATTGGCACCTGCCAGGCCCTGGAGGACCACGTGATTGCAAGTTCATCGTGTGGACCGCTCCTCACAGTCGTGTGACGCTCCAGGGACTCTTTCGCATGGCAAACGCTGTGCTAAAAGGTCCTAAGAGTCTTCTAATCTATGCAGAAAGGTGAAGTATTCTTTCAGCTGAAGGGGAGAGATTTTTCCCTTAATTTTTCATCTGATTTGGTCATGATTATAACAGAATTGTTATCATGAGCTAGAATCCATCTTGCTAAAATACAGAGGAACTAAGCAGCCTTTTTGTTTTCTCTTTCACATATATAGTAGTGTATGAAAAATGACAGAAATAAAACTGTGAGGTACAGGTGTTTGGGGATAGTCTCCCAACCTCTTGCTGAAAGCAGCATTTCTCTCTCTCTCTCTCTGTATATATTTGTGAAACATTCAGAAACTTTGAAATGTTTGTGAAACCTCACCCCTTTCGATTTACCAATATAACACTGATTAAGTGATTATATGCAGGCTTGCTTGGTTTATTGAAGACTAATAGGAACAGCACAGATATGAGTTCTTAGCTCAGGGTACTTCAGGAACTCAGGATCTGGAAGTAAAATGTCCAAATAAAGTACAAAACCCAACATTTCTGGAGGCATTACAACTGAATTGGAGCTGGGTATGTTTAGCCTGAAGAAGAGAAGGTTAAGAGGTGATATGATAGCCATGTGTAAATATTTGTAGAATTGTCATATGGATGATGAAGCAAGCTTGTTTTCCACTGCTTCAGAGACTAGGGCCCTTTCCACAACTTAGCTTTTTGCGGCGCTGGGGTGCAGGGATCATGTGAGCAGCCTGCAGTGAGAGGCTTTCGTGTCCCCGCTGCTTCAGCTCTGCACTAGCTGCCTGCTCCCAAGCAGGTAGCGTGAGAGCCCTGCCTCTTCCTTCCGCAGTGCAGCCTGGGAGTTTCCCAAGCTGCGCTGGGGCAGCAAGCGTGACTGCTGCAGCTCCGGAGGCTCCACATGCACAGCAAGTGCACGTGGGGCCCTGGAGCAATGCGTGATCGTGCACCATTTTTGGCTGAAAGCCAAAAATGAAAAAGTGCGTGAGCGGCACCTGCCCTACCCTGGAGCGTCATGTGATTGTGAGTGCGTCATGCAGATCGCTCCTCACAATAGCGCGATGCTTCAGGCGCCCTTTCGCATGGCAAATGGCTTACGAAAAGGGCCTAAGGCATGGATCAATTGCTTCAAGCTACAGGAAAAGATATTCTACCTAAACATTAGGAAGAACATCCTGATGGTGAAAGCAGTTTGACAGTGGAATATGCTGTTGTTAAGTGTGGTGGAGTCTTCTATTTTGGAGGTTTCTAAGCAGGGGCCAGATAGTAATCCGTTGGCAGTGCTTTGATGTGCATTACTGCACGGCAGGGTGGTGGACTCAATATCCCTTGTGGTCTCTTCCAGCTCTATGATTCTATGATTCTTTGAATTCTGTCTGGCCAACACACCTTTTAATGCCAATATTCCTGTTATGTTCCGTATTCAGTCTGCCACCTCAATTTACCTATTGTTCCTTAATGTTCCCTTCCCTTCACCCCTACCAATTCTGAGCCTCAAAGAAAAAGTGAGAGGAAAAGGAGAAGGAAGAGGGAGCAGAGCAAAGGTAGAAGAACCTCCTCCTTTTCTCAATGTATAGCTTTCCAACTGGGCTTTAATATTTAGTACACTACATCACTACAGTATCTATCCTTCAGTCCCCAAGTAACTATCCCATTTTATTAACTGTTTTCCACATCCTACTTTTAAAAGAACAATTGATTCCCACAGGTTTGGAGAGAAGCACACTTTACTACCTTTGGTTTGTGTCCAAAGAGTTTTATTATGGTGTAAGGGCAAAGTCCACATTAAGTAGTACCTGTTTCAGGCTTATTAATCTGAAGGAAGCTGGCCAACTTGGGTCATCTCTGAAAATAGCTTCAAATAATGTCCATGCTAGAAATGTATTTTATCCCACTTCTGTGCTTTTTTGAAGCTTGCAAAACTCTGTGTTGAGAGACACCCAGGTTGTAGCTTTGATATAACTGTGTGGTAGTTTCTCCCATTCTCCCAGAGAAAGAAAATGGTAAGAGGAAGAGAAAAATTAAATATTGGAAGCCAGGAAATAACACTTGGAGGCAAACTATCCTTACACCACAAACCATGGGAACATAAAAAATTATTGTTGTTAAGGTTGACTGCATCAGCCCATTTATGGAAGGCCCTCCTCCAGGAAGCCTGTTTGGTTAGGTGCCCATTGGCCTGATTTTGTTATCAAATTAAAACTTGACAGTTCACTTAAGTATTTGAGGCATAGTCTTTTACATGCCTTTTAACGTGCCTTTAGTAGCCTTTTGGACTGTGGGATCTGTCTTTTGTTGATCTGTTTTAGATTGTTATAGCGTATGCTATTTAGTCATAAGGCGGGATATGAATATTTTAGGTAGACAGAGATGGATGGATAGATAGACAGACAGATAGATAGCAGCTCACATTTATCCAGGCCACCATAGCTTTATTGTACAGAATATTCACAAATATCTTTAGACCTATATGTTAGGGTTGGGTTAAAAATTAATTTCAGTTTATTTCAGCAAGAATATACCAATTCACAACTCCCAGACCTCTATGTGAACCAGAACACAGTTTGCAACCAGAAGTCCACTTTTTTCTCAATTTACAGTGTGATCCAAGAAACTTCATAAACATGATTTATGATAATATATTTAAAAATCTGTCTGGAAAATGCATATGGAAAATGTCTACATTTAACATGCTTTAGTCAATGAGAGATAAAAGCAAAGAAAATGAAGTGTTTGCCGGTGAAAAATGTGCATGAAAATATATACCAAATTTTATGTGGATTTGTGTGGTGGAGCTCACAATCTGATATAGCCCCAAGTAAAAAATGAACAACCTGAACATGTTTGACTTTTGCTGATTTGCACATTCCTATCTTCTAATCTACCCATATTCTTGGAGGCAGAAGCTCCCAGCTTCATCTTGACCTCATTTCATTGCCAAGAAGATGTGAAAGGAATCTGCACAACAACTGTAGATAGCCTAGCTGAGTGAAACTTTGCATATATGCATATATATGAATATAAAGGCAGGAGAAGGCCAATGATTTTGCAGAGATTGAGAGTAGGCCAGTAGATGTATTTCCATGAAGACACCCTCCGTGTGTGCGTGCGTGTGTGTGTGTGCGCGCGTGCGTGTATATGCATAAATGTATATACATGTTTAGCAATTATTAAAGGAGCTGCAGCAATGCCAAGAACCTAAAGTCATTGGAAACTGACTATTTCTGAAAGATGCCCAGGTATACTATGGAATATGCAGTCTAAATGTTAGAAAGCATTCTGAGATCCATGGCTGTCCTGATTTTGTATATTAATATAATACCGTATAGCTTAAGTGAACATTTAGTAAGTACATCATTTTTTTTTCCATAGCTGCCCTTATGATCTTTTTAAATGGTATTCTAACTTGGGAGTAGCTTTGTGTGTGAGGAAGAAAGGCCCACAAAACATACTAATAAAATAGTCAGAATGGATTGTGTAGCTATTCTCCTCCTTGCCTCAGAAACATGGGGAAAGGGATAAGCAGAGATGCACTGGTTGACCAGTCCTGCTACCCTCCATGTATCAGAGGCTCTCTGTGCAGCTTAGAACCCTGCATGATGATGGTTCTAAATCATTCAGAGAACTTGCACAAGTGCAGCAGTCTCCTCACTGCAGCTGTTTGCCTGACAATGCAAGGAACATGATAGTACTGATAATGGAGATGTGGCACAGAGCTATCTAGCATGTGCTTGTTCTGCCTCTTGTTGCTGCTGAAGAATGTCTGAATAGAGAAGACTTCTCATATATGATAATGGCAATAGCTCAAAATGTTTTTAGTGAATGGAATTTAACATCTTGTTTAATGGGAACAAGTGCCCAGATAAGCACATATGTAGTCCAAGAAACCAGCCAGAGGAAAAGCCAAATCAGTCCAAGATTCTACAATAAGAATTAGCAAGAGCAAAAGTGTGGTCAGGCAGACTGGAGTCAAAGCAGAAGTAGTAGTCTGAGAGTAATTGATATCTACTGCAAGTCAAGGGGTAACTGTAGAGAATAATCTAAGGAGCCAGCTAAAATCGAGGAAGCAATAGACCAAGAAACATCAAGCAATGCCACGTGGAGCTTTTGGAGTGGTTGCTTGTAACAAAGGAATGGCCTTGACCATGCTAAATTATAGCGAGCTGCCAATCAGCATAACTGGCCTAATTACCTCAGGTTGTTAAGGCCAGCCAAGTCGTTTCCTGGTCTTTTGCAACTGGTGTTTCAGTCTATGGTTCTCAGAGGGATGAAGTGATTCAGAGTCTGATTTTGCTTCCAATAGTTACAGAATGAGACTGCCAGCCTATTTTGGCTTCCACTGCAGCCTGTTCATCTGATCAGGCTTTCTCCCAGTAGGGCATGATAACTAAGCCTTCAGGAGCTGGGGTTGCTTGTTTTCTAAATTTATGACCTTGTTCTATGTGAATTCATTTTTTCTTTCCAGACATTGTCATCCTACTCAGATGCTTAGAAGCATATTTTCCAGGTTTTTCTGTAACAAGAATATTTCCTTTAAAAATTCTATGAGCACGATTGCTGTTCAGCATAACTAGTACAAGGTGTATTGTGGGATCCAAGTGGATGGAAATTCCAATGGAGAGCAAAGCAGGCTGGACCAAATGTATTGTCTTCGAAACAGAGGAATCCATTGAATTGTTACAAGAATTGAGTTTATCGTCTGCAAATTATAAACTAAGGGTTTGTAGAAGCACTTTTTTTTTTTAAATCCTATTAGCTGTATTTGTAGGCTAGCCTTCCTTGAGCACAGGGAATGTTCAGCAGTGTTTTAATTTCATAACAATAATGTGAGATAGGCTTGGCTGAAAGAGAGTGAAATGAATTGGTTAATTGGTGAGTTCTATCTTCACATAGCCACACCTGGCATTGTGGTCCTCCTTTTGGGTCATATTTTCATAATTTCAACAAATCACGTTTGTGCAGTGGATCTATGGAACATTATTATACAGATAGTATAATAGATTCTTCCTATTTTTAGTTTGGTCAAGAAAATGTATTTTTAGTTTGTTACAACAAATTGTTGTCAAGTAGATATGTCTGGCAACTCATCATGTGTCAGTATGTCTCACAACACTTTGGCAAACTGTTAATATCACACCAGTTTCATAAATGATTGTGACTTGAATCAACCATCAGGATGCTTATTTATGAAGAAGCAACTGATGATCTAATTATTTCTTATGCGCAATTTCCCATCTATTATGGTTATTCTTTAGTTAATATTTTGCCCCAATACTAAGGGACATATTGCAAACACAGATGCTCACAGTTGACATCTTTATCATCTGTCAACATGAAGCAGTCCTCACCTACAGAGCAGAACTCTTCAAAGGCCTGTTTGAAACATAATGAAGTGACATAGAGTACAACCCTTCGCTGAACAGTGTTCAGAAAAAAAATCAAAGCAACTGCTGAGAAATGTGATGTCAGTGTCTTTCCAGATCTCTAGCTAGCAAGCAGAGGCAGCTCGGAGCCTGTGTTCTTTCTTCTAGGCATTTGTTTTAGAAGTAATTCCCAAATAAATGTGAACACAGCTGTCCTCTCTGCCATTTTAACTTCACAACAACCCTGTAAGGTAAGTTAGACTGATAAATAGTAGGAACTGATACATTTGTCAATTTCAGTTTCTCCAAATTTCTTCTTTTTCTACTCCTTTGTCCATTCCATCCCATTTTCACATCAGTTCCTAACTTCTTGAAACAGAAGCCCTCACAAAATTGATACGCATTTTCATACACTTTTCTCCTTGTATCTCTGTATGTATTCTGTTTAATTTATACATTTTGTGCATTCAGTTTTCCATCATACACTGCTTTTCCTTCTTACGACATGTATTTTTATTGTAAATAAAATACATTTTTTCTCCCCAGAGAGTTTCATTGTAAAATCCAAGGAAGTATAGATACTGAATGATTACTATGTCCCAGTTCACATGTTAACGTAGGAAGTGTGAAATTGGTAATATGCTTGTTGTTGTTGTTCTTGTTGTAGTTGTTGTTGTTTGCCTTCAAGTTGTTTCTGAATTATAGTGAGCCTAAGGTGAATCTTTCATGGTGTTTTCTGGAGCTGTGACTGTATGATGGACTCAGGATCTCCCAGTGAGTTTCCATGGCTGAGTGGGGAGCTGAATCCTGGTCTCAAGGTTTGTAGTCCAATGCTCAAACCACATGGCTCTCAGCAATATGCTATGAACATGCAAAGTAAATGAAATCTGCCTCCATTCCTAAGAGACAGTGAATGCTGCAGGGTAAACCACTAAATTTATTGGATAATGGGATTACAAACTTGGACCAAGTATCTTCACCAGTGTAGTTACACCGTCAATAGAGATGAAGACAACAGCGACTGAGACAAAGGTGACAACAAGGAAAGGAGAAAAAAAATACAATTGTCAGGCCCAAATTCCAGCTCTTGAACTTGACTTCTTGGAGATGGCTTGGAGTTGGCAGCCTTCTACACCTCTTGGAAAAACTAAACTAAACAAAACAAAAATATTAATTGTGTAACTGATTATTACGTAGGAAGTGTGCTGCTATAGGATCCTAGTCCTGGATCTTTCTGGCCCAAGTCCACTACTTAAATACCACACCACTATTTTCTTATCTATTTGTAAATCTGGAGAAATGTATAGTCTACCAAACTGCTTGTATTTGGAGCAGGCTGCATTTAAAAATGGCTGTCCTGAAAGCCAGCTGTGGTTCACAGTCCTCCAATAGAGTCTATTGTAGCAGCCACAGAAAAGGTTTACAAATTACCAATTTTACCAATTTTACCAAAGTTACCAATTTTGTTTTAGCAGTCCAAATCAATAATAAATTCAGTGTCGGTTCAAGTGAGTATCCAGCAGTGTAGTCAGCACACAAAGCAAGGGTCAAGGTTTCCCAGGAACATGAGCCAAGTATCAAATGAAAAACACATTGCTTCCACTGGAAATGCCAGTTGTCTCCCTAACCCATCTGTTGTGTTTATTAGCAACAGCCTTTCCCAGCTGTTTGCCCAGTTAATGTATTTTATCTATATAAGTGCTCTGAGTTTTGTGGGTTCTCCCTTTCTCATATATGTTTGGTTGCAGTGAGTATTGTCCTGTTCACATCTGTGTTTTGTGGCTGTTGGGGAGGATCTTGTCAGTGTTTGTATCTAAGTCCTGGGTCCGGAGCATGACAAATCTAGTCCAGTATGCTGTTTTCACAGTGACAAGCCAGATACCTGTGGGAAGCCCACAAACAAGCAGGACATAAGTGAAACAGTGCCTATCTACTAATGTTCTCCAGCAACTGGTATTCAGAGCACACTATCTCTGGACTTTGATGCAATTTATAGCCATCATAACTGGCAGGCATTTATAGCCTTGCCCCAACAAGCATTAACAACATAGGTTATTTTAAAGTCTCAAATCATTAAAACTTAAAGCTTGTTCTCAGAGCTATCAGAAAGTGAGACCAAAGAAGAACATTCTTGAAATGATACTTTTGGGTCCAAAAATATGGAACTCATTCAAAGCAGACTTAATACAAGAAACGGAGTTCTCCAGTTTGTGGATGCTTCATGAAGATCTCAAACATAGCAAACAATGAGAAGAAACTTTGCAATGAAATAAGTATTGGTAAAGGATTGGTTAATTGATGTGAGTGTTCTAAAATCAGATACTTATGCTGAATTAAGGTGGCCATATATATTGCATTATAGGGTACACAGCCCTCTGTTTGAAGACATCCATCGTTTAGACAGCTATCCACCCCAAATCTGGTTTAAAGAACGAGAACCCAAAGAAGGAACACCAAGGGTCATGCAACCACCTTTCATCCAGGAGTTAGTACCAGGATGACAAACTAAGCAGGCACACTTTTTCCCTCATCAATCTTCTTCACTATAGTGAAATGCATTGTATTTCTATTTAAATCATAAGTTGTAATTATTCTAAATGTGCATCTATACATATAAGTCAGCGCTTGCTAATTTTATGCAGATATGTATCCTCATTTAGCCTCTATTTTGGTGAGGCATTCCCTCTTTTTGGAGGGAAGCATTGAAGTGACTACCTTTGTTCCAGTCCTCCATTCCTAAGAGAATGGAAATGTTTCTGGTCTTTTTCTTTCCAAATTTTTAACTTTTAAGCAAACGGTAGTCAATAAAATAATTTGATTATCATATTAAATGGGCAGTACTTTAGGATATTTTTGAAATTTACTTTTAATCAAGATTTTACATTTTCCATGCTGTTCATGGATTTTTAAGGAGTGTGGTGTAAGGCTGTTTCCCACAAACACTAATTATATTTCTTGCTTCATTATACTGTATCTCCCTTTAGATGTTGTGCCACACAGTTTGCAGATTATAACAATGAAATAGGTAATGCCTGACTGCAAAAAATACAAATCAATTAATCATCATGATAGATGGACTGATAACTTTAATGTAAGTAAGGTCCCTATGTCTTTATATAAACCAAAAATATGGCATATCATAGAGGAAAAAAAAGCAGGGTTTCTAGAATACAAAATATTCCAGAATATTTACAGTAACAGTTGATTTGCTCAGAGGAAAAAATGTTATACCCAACATTCGGTACTGCTTTAATACATTACATCTGGTTTTGGGCACTGCCTTTACTGTTGAGCTTGGCAGATGCTTTCACCAGACACATCTATGGAAACTGTAATGTTGGGAACTGAACTATGAAATAAACTGAAGCCAACTGAGAAGCAAAGAGAAATGATTATGAGGAATGAGTGAGCAGAGTTGGAATGGATGAACGCAAGAGGCATAATGATGAGAGTGCACTATGATGAAAAATACAGTAATGATGGAGGTGCAAAAGAAAGGAAATACAGTATGGTCATGCATCTTCGAGAGCCAGCATGGTATAGTACTTTGAGTATTGGACTAGGACAGTGCGACACCAGGGTTCAAATTCCCGCTTGGCCTTGGAAGCCCATTGAGTGACCTTAGGCAAGTCACACTCCGTACTCTTTTTGTGTCAGAGAAAGGCAACCTCTCCCTCTGAACAAATTCTCTCAAGAAAACCCTATTATAGGTTTGCCTTAGGATCGCCATGGATCAGAAATGATTTGAAGGCACACAACAACAACAACAACAACATCATCATCAACAACATCAACAGCAGCAGCAGCAGCAACATGCATCCTGAGCATTGCAGCCCTTAATCGTAATCATAGGATTTGTAGTTTGGTGGGACACCAGAGCTCTTTGGCAGAAAATAATAAATATTTCACACAAGTACAAATCCCTGGATTCTATTGGATAGACCCATAGCCCTTAAAGTGGTAGTAAAGTACTATAATTGTGCAGTGTGAAAGAGATGTAAGTCAAAGGTCAGAAATATATGGGGTACAACAATGTTGCTGGACTGTAACTTCCAGAATCGCTTATTATTGGTGTACTGATTAGGGTTGCTGAGATATAATCTAACCATCCTAAATGGTCTGTATGCATTTTTTTGTACTCCTTATGTCAGAAATATCTGTCCAAATGGACTGGACCAAGTATGAGGACCAGTATCATTATGGGGTCAATTTGTAACTAACCAGACTCTCACTCTCATTCAGCTTCATGGGCACAACAATCTCATTTCTTGCTAAAAGCTAATAAACCCTGGTCAAGTTGGCACAATCGTACACCATTGTTCTCAAGAGCTAGAGGAAAAGGCATTGTGTCACCTTTGGGTTTATAACTACAGATAAAGGATGACGTTTCATAACACATGGTGCAGAAACCATGTATTGTATAGTGTAAGTAAAGAATCATAGAATCATAGAATCATAGAGTTGGAAGAGACCCCAGGGGCCATCGAGTCCAACCCCCTGCTATGCAGGAACACCCATCAAAGCACTCCCAACAAATGGCCATCCAGTCTCTGATGGAAAACCTCCAAAGAAGGAGACTCCACCACACTCTGAGGCAGCATATTCCACTGCCGGACAGCTCTGACCATCAGGAAGTTCTTCCTGAGGTTCAAGTGGAATGTCCTTTCCTGCAGCTTGAATCCATTGCTCCTTGTCCTAGTCTCTGGAGTGGTAGAGAACAAGCCTGCTCCCTCCTCAACATGACATCACTTAAAATATTTAAACATGGCTATCATGTCCTCTCTTAACCTTCTCTTCTGCAGACTAAACATACCCAGCTCCCTAAGGCGTTCTTCATAGAGCATGGCTTCCAGACCCTTCACCATTTTGGTTGCCCTCCTCTGGACATGTTCCAGCTTATCAACATCCTTCTTGAATTGAGGTGCCCAGAACTGGACACAGTATTCCAAACGAGGCCTAACCAATGCAGAATAGAGTGGTACCATTACCTCCCTTGATCTAGACACCTCACTCCTATTGGTGCAACCAAGAATTGCATTGGCTTTCTTGGCTGCTGCATCACACTGCTGACTCATGTTCAGCTTATGATCTACCAAGACTCCTAGATCCTTTTCACACGTACTGCTGTCCAGTCACACGTCCCCCATTCTATACTTGTGACTTTCATTTTTTCTGCCCAAGTGCAGGACCCTACATTTCTCTCTGTTGAAATTCATTTTGTTAGCTTTGGCCCAGCTCTTCAATCTGTCAAGGTCATATTGAAATTTGATCCTATCCTCTGGTGTATTAGCAACCCCTCCCAGTTTGGTATCATCTGCAAATTTGATCAGCATGCCCTCCACTCCCTCATCCAAGTCATTGATGAAGATGTTGAATAGCACTGGGCCCAGGACAGAACCCTGTGGCACCACACTAGTCCACTAGAATGGGCTATAAATAAATAAAAAAAAATATCCAGACACATGGTTCAAATATATTTGTTCACAATATTTGGGAAATGAATCTTCCTTAGATACATTTACATCTCCCCTTATTATGATAAGCAAATGTGGGCTCTTTCCCCCATCCCCAAATGTAGGCAAGATGGAGGCTGACGGAATTGTGGAATCGCCATTACCACACCGAGGTGCCTTTACAGGCTTAGTCGCGCCACCACTATTTTAATCCATACACCATACCTGCATTAATTAAGTAAGCATCTCTTCACCAGTTGGGTAAGCCGGATCCGGACTTGTTTCTTTATTGGGGCGAATTAATCTTAATAACTCTCGATCTACAGAAAGCTACAAGGTTCGTGGTTCATGGTTCAAGATTAAAACAGGCTGGAAGAGTACTTTGATTATCTTTCTGATCTCTCACACTTTGGGGACAGCTTTGTTTAAGCAAACTAAAAGGATATATCATTCAGTGATGGTTTGGTGTCTCTCTTTAATATGACTGTTTGCTGTTTTTGGAATAACTTGCATAAGTATTAATTGAACAACTTTAAGACTTTAGGTGGAGAAGGAGGGAAGAGATAAATTAATAAATAAAATAAATAAATTAAAAAGAAGATTACATTTTATTTCATCAACATAAAATAACCCAACCTCTGTACTACCCTACACTTTCATTCAAGGAAAAACCCAAAGAAAGGAACAAAGATGATGGCAGCAGGTAAAAGAAAAGTAGGGATGGGAGCTCAGACACAGATACAAACATTATTTCATAGGAAAGCATCCACAGAAATCAAGACCCTGCCCACAGAGACAAAGATGCCACCCACAGAAATCCAGGCAACAACACAAGGTTCTGGATTTGATATAAGTGAAGAAATAAGGTAATTAACCATGACATTTAAGAGTGACATGAAAAAAACAAGAACAGAAAGGAAACAAATGAGATCAGAGATAAAAACAGATCTTCGAAAAGAACTAGAAGTGTTCAGCAATAAATTGGATAACATCTCAAAAGAGTTAAAACACCTTAATGAAAAGGTAAAAGAACTAGAAGAAAGAACAATAAAGATGGGAACACATGCAATGAAAATGGAAGAAAGGACAGAACAACTCGAAAGGACAACATTATCAATGGGTATTAAAAGTAGAAACAAATCCATTAAGATAAGAGGGTTAAGAGAATCTCCTCAGGAAGACCTATATGATCAACTAATTCATCGTCTGGTACAATTTACTGGATAGGCACCAGAGCAATTAGACCTGGAACTGGATAGGATCTTCAGGATTAACTCTATGATAGCTGAAAGGAAAAATATTCCACAAGACATTATTGTATAATTCCTAAGAGAAAGACTGAAAGATTTGGTTTTACAACAAACTTATACAAAAAAATTTGTGGTGGAAGAAACCAAATTAAAAATGTATAAAGATGTTCATCCTGCCTTGTTGAAGAAGAGGAGAGATTATAACTTCGTGACACAAATTCTAAGGAATAGGGGAATAAGATACACATGGGAAAAAACAGAAGGCATCTCATTTTTTTCTGAATCAGAAGAAATTTGTTTTGAATTCAACTGCTAAAGTGAGAGACTTTTTGAAAAAACAGAAGGAAGAACTCGATAGACTAGGAGAATTACAATTGAGTCACGAACAGAGCTGAATAAAGACATTCCACAATCAATACAAATACTAGAACCAGCACAAAGAAAACAAAAAATAGAAGGAGAAATCACAGAATTGGAGAAAGAAGAACTAGAAGAAGAACAAGAAGAAGAATAACCAAACTCCCTATAAGACTTGGAATTAGAAGAAGAGACAGAAGAGACTGAATAGTAGTTATCCTTACCTAACAGTGAACAAAAATGAAATTAAAAATTCTCTCCTGGAATGTTCGAGGTATAAATTCCCCCTACAAGAGAAAATGCATTTTCCATCAATTAGAAAAATTGAATTTAGATATAATAGCATTGGAGGAAACTCATATCAAAAATAAAGATTTAAAATATATCAGGAATCCCAAATTAGGTCAAGCTTTTTCATCATCAATAGGAAAAAAAACGGGGTAACCATTTTTGTGAATAATAAATACGAGGTGAAACAAATCTTTAGTCATAATCTAGGACATTACATAGCAGTAGAAGTAACCGCGATAGATCTTAAATTATTGATCATTGCAGTTTATGCTCCGTTAGAAAATAAAGGTAAATTCTATCAAAACCTATTGGAAAAAATACTGGATCTGGATAATTATGAGATAATATTAATGGGAGACTGGAACAATGTTTTGAATCCTAACTTGGATAGAACCAGTAAAAGCAAAAAGAACGAGAAGAAAAAGAACCAAGGGAAACTCCCCAAATCCTTTTTTGAGTTATTGGAATGTCTGTCCTTGACTGAGGTTTGGAGGCACATACACAGATCAGAGAAGGAATATACCATCTTCTCGGAACCCCACAAAAACGTGGTCAAGAATAGACATGTTTTTTGCATCCACATTAATATTAGAAAACATTGTAAAGATGGAAACACTTCCCAGAATGTTTTCAGATCATTGCCCTATAGTTAACAATTCAACATGGGAGGAAAAGACCTTATTGGAGTTTGAATAATCATAGAGAGGGCAAAAACTGAATTGAAAAACTTTTTGGAGATTAATCTAGATAAGGGTCAATCAGCACAGATTGTTTAGGAAACATGCAAAACAGTAATGAGGGGTTTCTTTATAAATCAACAAGCCTGGTTGACAAAATGTAAAAAAGAAAAAGAGATTCAAATACAACAGAAATTGCAGGAAAAAGAAAATGAACTCAAAAGAAACCCGCATGAACCTAATGTACAAAATGAGATAAAAGCATTAGCTAAACAATTATCATTATTAACAATTAATGAAATTGAGACCAAAATGAAATTCATAAAGAAAAGACAGTTTGAACATGCAAATAAACTGGGAAGATGGCTCTCTTATAGATTAAAAAAGGAAAAGGAAAAATGTAACATTAAGGGAATCAGAGAGGGCCAAAATATTTATTATCAACAAGCAAAAATTAAAAACATCTTTGTTAAATACTTTGAGGAGCTCTTTAAAAATAGATTGCTAACACAAGAACAAATAAATAAAATAAAAAACTACCTGGATCAAATAGAAATCACTCAAATTTCGGACAATCAAAGAGAAGAGTTAGATAAACCGATAACAAAACAAGAAATCACAAGTGTGAACAATAAATTGAAAATAGAGAAAACACCTTGGCCAGATGGCTTCACAGCACTCTATTATAAAACTTTACAGGAACCTTTAATTCCTCTGTTACTACAAGTGATAAATTCTATAAGTAATCAAGAAATCCCAGATACTTGGAGGGAATCAAATGTGGCCCTTATACCAAAAGAGGGAAAAGACACATTAGACAAAAGGAATTATAGACTAATTTCTTTGTTAAATATAGATTACAAAATATTTGCCTTAATTTTAACAGATCGGCTAAAGAAAATATTGGAGAAATGGGTACATGAGGATCAAAATGGTTTCCTTCCTGGAAGACATATAAAAAATAATATAAGAACAATTTTGGATATAATAGAATACTATCAAAAACACGATCAGAAAAAATTAGCATTAATCTTTCCAGATGTGGAAAAAGCGTTCGATAATGTAAGTTGGCCCTTTATGTTTGAAATCTTAAAGAGGATGAGAATGGGCATCAGATTTATTGATCAGATAAAATCAATTTATAGTGATCAGAAAGCCTATTTAATTATAAACGGGGGAAAATTGAGACAATTTGAGATACATAGAGGCACAAGACAAGGGTGTCCATTATCACCTTTACTTTTCATAATATGTTTGGAAATCTTAAATAAAAAAATTAGAAATAATTCATTAATCCGGGGCACTAAAATACGAGAACATGAATTTAAGGTTAAAGCATACACAGATGATTTAGTTATAATTTTAGAAAACCCTTTTAGTGGTATTAAGACACTCTTAGAATTGTTACAACAATTTGGTAAAGTGGCAGGTTTTAAAGTAAATAAAAAGAAATCATTGATGATCACTAAAAATATTTCTCATGCTCAAGAATCTGAACTAGCAGAAATCTCAGGCTTTAAGATAACTAAAAAAACAAAATACCTAGGTATAATAATAACAAAAAATAATTCGGAGCTCTTTGATAATAATTACAAAAAAGTTTGGAATGAAATAATAAAAGAACTGAAAAATTGGAATAAATTAAATCTTTCCCTTTTAGGAAGAATATCCACAATAAAAATGAATGTATTACCCAGATTGATGTTTCTTTTTCAAAATTTACCAATATTAACAAATGAAAAGCCATTTAAAATCTGGGATCAAGAATTATGTAAATTCATTTGGAAAGGGAAAAAAACCAAGAATCAAAATGAAATATCTAAAAGAGATAAAAGAAAAAGGAGGACTGAATCTACCAGATCTAAAACTTTATTTTGAAGCTTCCTCCCTAATATGGCTTATGGAATGGATTACTCTATCTAATTCGAAACTATTGAATTTGGAAGGATTTAATCTCTATTACGGATGGCATGCATACTTATGGTATGAAAAACATAAGATCAATAAAGAATTTATGGATCATTACATTAGAAGAGCAATTCCTAAGATCTGGTTAAAAGTCAGAAATAAGTTATATCGACAGTTCCCCTACTGGCTTCCCTCCCATGAAGCATTTTTTAGATTATAAAAAATACAAATGAAAGACTGGGTTACATATAAAGATATACTTAAAAAAGAGGGGAACAATATACAATTAAAAAATAGAGAAGAGTTGGTTACATATGGTTACACAACACATTGGCTCCTCTATAGACAACTGGTAGAAAAATATAAAATGGATAATAAAAACATGGGAATATCATTAGAAGAAACTGAATTTGATAAAATAATGAAACCAGGAACAAAACGCCCGCTAAGTAGAATTTATAAAATTATTTCAACTTTGGAATTGGAAAAGGAAACTGTAAAGGATAATATGATAAAATGGGCTCAAGATGTAGGATACTCAATTACATTAGAACAATGGAAAAATACCTGGAAAATAAATAAAAAATTTACGAGAAGCTACGATTTGAGGGAAAATTTTATTAAGATGTTCTACAGATGGTACTTAACCCCAGTACAAATTTAAAAAATGAGTACAAATAACAAACTTGCTAAATGCTGGAAATGCCAAGAAATCGGGTCTTTTTTTCATATCTGGTGGTGATGTAAAAAAGCAAGAAAATTTTGGGCACAAATTCATGAGCATATTATAAAGCTTTTAAAAATTAAGTTTCCAGTGTCACCAGAGGTATATTTAATGAATGTATTTGATAATTTAGATGCGACATTAAGAAAAAAATATTCAAGAATATTATGTTATATGATATATGTGGCCAGAATTATATTCACTAAAAATTGTAAAGAGATGAATATGTCTTCCACCAATGGAAGACTGGATGTTTAAACTATATGACTTGGCTGAAATGGACAAATTGACACTAATGTTAGAAAATAAACCAAAGAGTATTTTCAAACGAGAATGGGAAATTCTAACTCCCTTGTGGAAGGAAAAGTGGGGAGAGTACGCCATAGTAGGATTTTATAAATAAACCTCGTAAGATTGGTCACATGAGACTTAGTAATATTAAGATTTATAATCTACATTTATAAAACTGGTTAATAAATCAAATAAATTGATGGAGAATACAGAAACTGTATTTTTTAAAGAAGCCGTTGTTTGGACCTGAGTTCACGAAGTGCAATAAAGAATATGGGAAACTATAAGCCAGGATTAAAATATACATATGGCTAAATCACCTAACAGAGAAGAGAAAGGAAGGTGGTATTTGTTTGTCTTAGTAAAATGTAGTTACGGTGTTGTAATATAGTAGATTTCAAGTTGGATACAGAAAGGGGAAGGGAAGTATAGTAAGGAACTCCCCTTCATTCTCTGATGTTTTGATGTATTTTTTGTTTTTTGTTTTTTTCTTTTTTTCCCCTCTTTAGTATTGTCAGTTATGTCTTACCTTCTACTATATATATATAGTATATATATGCTATACTATATATACTATATGAGATCTTGATTATATTTGCATGTATGTATAATGTACATATAATATATATTATCTTTCATATTTCATTTATCAAATTCACTGATAAACTCATTTAGATATCTAATGTATGTTTTAAATTTTTGTGAATTATAATTCAATAAAAATATTAAAAAAAAAAAAGAAGTAAAGGAGGCATATTAGCAATGCAAAGGCATGCCTTCCTTGTTGGAACAGGTTTTCCAGTCCAGCAATTATGAATGTTATGGGATGAATTTTATGACAATTCACTCCTTATATTTGTCTGCATTTTTGTTTCACAGAAGGATAATATCCATTAATTAGACCATCATATGATCTTATTTTCCTTTGTACATTAAGTGCTTTTTCACTTCCATGGGTTTGGAGATATGGTAGCTGCATTGCTGAATGACCTGAGAGTTAAATGATGATTCAATATTAATCATTATGAGAAGAAAGCTTGCAAAAATTCATAAGTTCACAGGAGTAGTCTGTTTTCAGGACAATTTACTATTCAGACGTCGTGTTCACACTGTGAATGATTGTAATTACATGCTGTGACAATAACACGTTCATAAGATGGAACAGGAATGAACTTTTAGTGCATTATTTTAGGGTGGCAATTCACAGCCAGCCACAGAATTAACAGCGTGCAGAGAGAGCCATTTTGCTGCAGATTATGCTAGTTGAGGAACAATGTAATTCCATAAAGGTCCTGACCTTTGCTCTTGGAAGGAGTCTGTTTAGAGAGACACAAATCTGTTTTAAGAACTCTCCAGATAAGTTTCAGCAACTCTCGATGTGATTATCCCAAAGTGGATGACCACAGAATAGAGATTTCCAATGGAGAAAGAGTGAACTGTCTATCTGGAGTGCTAAAAATAGTATGAACTATCCTGAACTATGTGGTGCTCTGATCGTTACAAAATGTGTAGCAGTAGCAGCAGCCTGCAGAATGGCACAGATTGGAGTCACAATGGCCACACTGAATGAGGCAGCTACAGCACCTTCTCTTCCTATTTACACTGCTTGAAAGTTCTTTCTGTAACAGGACAACTCTGTGTAATAAATTTGGTCCAACAAATTGCTAGGGCCAATTCTCAACAGTGGCTTAAGTCAGACAGTTGCAGCAGTTCCAGGACTGACAGAGACGTAAAAGGACCACCATCGCTTTGTCATAAAGCTCTCAGGAAAGTCAGATTGTGCATGAAATAATTCTGAATCTGTGCCCATGATTCTTCTCCCAAAGTCTTCATTTAAATACAATAATTGTGCAGTATGTGTGTAAGGTGCCCGATGATGGCATGTAAAAAGGTGATCTAATAGTATATTTTTAAAAGGGGCTTGGATCATTTTGGATGGCAGAGAGGATGCCTAACCTCGAACTGTCACATTTTGGCAGAGACTTCTGGATTAATCCTCTGTTATCCCTCTTTTTCAGCTGCTCTTAAAATGTCCCAGTTCTTCTCCCTTCTCATCTCACTTTCCCTCTTTGTCCTCAGCTTACTGCAATTGCTCCAAACTTTCAATGTGAAAAAGTATTTCGTGGCCAATTAATTCAGCAACAGCAGAGGAGAAGAAAGGAGAGAGTGTAATCTCATTCTTCCCAGTAGACTCACAGAAGAGCAAACTGCTGCTGCTTCTCTTAGCCTGGGTGTTCTTCCTCATAAACTACTTTTGCCATCTCGACCTCACTCTGATGTTGCTTGGCCACATGCTTCCCAGTTTTCATCTGTGAAATGTTGGAGGGTGCGTAGTGAAGCTGTGTCACTCTTCAGACCTGATTTGTTGGGTATGTTTACCACCCAGTTGGTCAGCAACACTTTAAATATATCTATTGTCTTCTGGAAAAAAAAATCTTGAGATGTCTGGATAAATTTTGACATCTATAGCATTAAACAAGAAGCTTCCAAAAACTCTGCCAGGATTTGCCGTATAGTCCATGATACATACAATTCCAAACAACATGAAAAGGCATATATCCTTCTTGTATAGCATTTTTATCCAAGTAGCCCCCAAAGGAGGAGATACTCTGTCATTCATTTATCATCCGATTACACAGATGTTCAGAGATGATTGTGGCCTGTTTATTGTTAGCTGAGGAGTGCCACTGTAGAGCATAAAAGTATCATTCTTTTGTGGACGATAGTGCTCATCTGCAGATGGCAAGAGTCCATGTGCTTCTCCTGCATTGCAGATGAGGTGTTAGGCTATAGCAGAAGGAACACTGGTCCCTGGCCTCTGCGATTATTGTTTTCTTGACACTATAGTGCATGTGTACTCCCTAGCCAACACTGCACATGCAGCAGAGTCCATAAAAGAGCAATCCCTGTATGAACTACAGTGGTACTTCCCAGTCACTCCCCATAAAATCACCTCCTGTAAACATGCTTTTAACATGCCCTTGTTCACTGGCTGAATATTATCTTTTTTATTTATTATTTTTATTATTATTATTATTATTAAAATTCTGTAAAACTAAAAGTTTGTATATATCACATATTGTTTACCTTATTTCATATGGTACACCATTCTTACATAGATTTTCTATTAATTTTTAATACTTTCTGTACAATGTTGAATATTCCTTAATATTTTATTTTATCAATCCCTCTTTCCCTCTCCCTCTCTATCCTATCCCCCCATTTTTAACAACACATTTTATATTAACAATATTTTTTCCTATCAATTTTTTCCTTCCCCTTCCCTTCTCTTTCTACATTTACTTCTCCTTCTCTGTCAGATAAGCTTGGCCCTTTTCACATGTGTGGGGGGGAAACGGGCGAAAACATGCTAAAACGGAGCTTACCCGCAGCCGAGTAAGTCTGTCGCCACGCGGAGCAGCGCGAGCTCGCTGCTCCACACTCCTCCGGCGTCCCAGATGGCAGCTTCCGGTTGGTGGAGGCTCTCCACCAACCAGAGAAGCTCGCCAGCCGGAAGCCCGCCCCCGGGAGATCTGCAGGCACGCACTTGCGCGCGCCTGCAAATCCACTTTAGAGCTGGGCGAAGGAGCGGCACAGGGCTGTGCGCTCCGTGCTTTTTAAAAATCTTGAAAAAGAGGTTTTTAAAAAACACGCAGCGCAGCTAGTTCCCGGTGCTCCTGAGTGGATTCTGGTGTGGAACTACGAAAAGTAGTCCACGTCAGTCCACTCTATGGTGTAGAAGCCCTCAGTGGGAGGTCGCTCTACGCTGTTTCAGAAGCCCGGTATGGAAATGGCCTTTGTTTCATTTTGCTAGTGTTCTCAGCATCTTCAGACAGCATTGAGGCCTTCCTAATTTATTTTCAGTCTCCACCAATAAAGTGGCACTTTCATAATTTGAAAGATCTTATTCTCCCATATGAGCCTTCCCAGGTTTTGAGAGTTTTATTAGAGTGAGTGTGGAAAAGTTATTTTGGGGAGTTACAAATCTCAGAACCAGGCTGGTGGTGGTGGGGGTTGAGGCTGGTAGTCCAAAAAAGTAATTTTCCCAAGCTGTCTTGAGGTGACAATTTTTTCTCTGTCCCTTAATCCTTGGCGGGTACAAAAGGGTTACCTCTCAAATTGGTTGAAACGTCAACAGTGATGGTTATGACAATCAGGACCAATCCCATTCTTTGTGTTGCTTTGTTACAGCTGCTTGAGGAGAACTCCTCTGGTGCCTGGCATGCATTCATGACATTGTGATGGTGGTGGGGAGGAATAGGGGCTGGGTGGAGAGAGGAAATATTCAAAATGAAAGCAAAAGGCTCAACTTTGGAATACATTTGAATAACATGGCAAATAACAGATAGGCCTGGAGCAAATGTGCAGTTGTATTTCACTCAGAAGCTCAGATGCAGTCATAAAGCATGAGAGGTTTATGAATGGCAGCAGAGCCTTAGGAATTAATTCATTCTTGCATCTGCGCTGAGACCATCTGTTGTTATTTATAATAGATACTTCATAATTGCTACTTTTTAAAAAAGTAGCAGTTGTAAGTGTAATCTTTTAAAAATTAAAACATTGATTTATAAAATGTAAGAACTCCTTTTTGGAACATTGGTTAATGCTTTGGGTCTCTATGGTTTTTGTCAGGAAGGAAAATGATTAAAAGCAGCAACAATAATCTGGTAGCAGCACCTTATCCTTCAGTGACTGCCTATCTTTCTCTTCTGTAAAATATGCAGAAATACTGTTTACATAGTCAGTTATCATAACCTGGGAAAATAACTGGATTCATTCTGAAACCCGAGAGACTTTGATAAAATGGAACCATTTTTAGAATAATCTCAGTGAGGTATGTTGTGCTGAACAAAGTGATACATACCTTCCGACTGTCTGGATTTGGCAGGGACAGTCCTGATTAATCCTACATCATCCCATTTTTTCAGTTGCTTTTAAAATATTCAAGTTTCTCTCTTCTTCTCTCACTTTCTTCCTTTATCCTCAGCTTACTTCAATTGCTGCAAACTGAGCGAAAAGGGTAAAAGTACATTGTTCTCCTTTAGCTCAGTATGGGGTAGAGAGAGGAGGGGGCACAATCTTGCCCCTCCTACTAGACTCAGGCAAAAGGAAACTCTTGCTTGTGTTTTCCTCCTCACTAATAACTTTTGCCATCATGACCACACTCTGATGTAGCTTGGCCGCACCTGTCCTAATGGTGTATCTAGCGTAAGCAATGCCTGGGGTAAGTGTGGGAGTTGCGCCCCTTCTTTCTTACCGCTATCCCCACTCCCTGCCCCTACATGCATATCATTCCAATTCCATCTCTTCTACTTCTTTGTTAAACATGATTCTAAGAGGATCCAAGGCAGTTCATTTCCCCTTTCTCTCCCCCACTTGCCCTTTCCTGCTCTCTTATCTACCAACTTTCCTTTGGGCCCTCAAACCACCCCTCCTGCCCCTCAAATTCCAAAAGGCTGGGCCTTCCACTTCCACTGTCACCCCTCAGCATGACATTGCACCCACTCATAACCTGTTCATGTCAATCGCCATACACTATACACTACACACACACACACACACACACACACACAGAGGAGCTGATTGAAGGCACCCTCTGAGAGGCCCAAGGCAGTGGCTTCACTATCTTGGTCTCCTTGATGTGGTGTTTGATGCCCTTGGGACCCACTGGACCCACACATAGCCACAGTGGAAGGGGCTCCTATGGCTCTATTCCTCTCTGTCCGGGCCTCATCCAGAATATATAGGGTGGGGCAAGTCGAGTACATGCCCTCTGGACTCATAGCTGCCTGAGCTGCCCGCTCTTCCTCCTCCTCCTATGGAGCTGCTTTCTCCTCCTCCTCCTCCTCCTCTTCCTCCTCCTTCTCTTCCTCCTCCCATGCTAAATCTTCCAGCACAGCTTTTTTGGTCCCCCCAGCATTGGTGCCCAGGGCACATATCTTACTTGCCCCACCCTAGAGACCCCTCTGTGTTCCAGTTTTCATCTATTAAATGTTAGAGGCATAGTGATAGAAAATGATTTCAACATTTTATCTCATGGGAAACATCTGCCAAGACCCCTGTGATCAAGAGGTGAGGTTCTTGAACTTATCTTAATCGCAAGGTGACTGAGTGTCCTGTTTTTGTACTTCTATACTTCTGGCAGTTTGCATGTTCTCTCTTAGACTATGATTAAAGCCAGGAGAAGACATCATGACATAACTCCTCCCAGGAGCACGAAGTAGGGGAAGCTCGAGATGCTGCTGAGTAGCATAACAAGCAACAGCAGAACGTGGTCAGGATGATGAAAGTTATCATTGAGGAATAAAACACACACTAGGAGAGGCTGCAGCAGTCTGCTTTTCCCTGTGTCTCCTGGGAAGGGCAAGATTTCCTGCCTTCTCCTCTCTTCTCTGCTGGATTCATTGGATTAAAACTACTTCTGCAATCTGAATTCAGTTTGCAGCAATTGAGGACAATGGGAGAAAGTGGGAGGAAGAGAAAGAAACTGGGACATTGTGAAAGCAGCTGAAACAGTGGGACAACAGAGGATTAATTGAGACTGCCTCTGTCCAATTGGGACACTTGGAGCATATAAAACATCATCATTTAAAATGATAAAGCAAGTTCGCAGAGAAAGAAGATAGTTGGGAAACTGTAGGACAGAATTCAGGGCAGCATTAAAAGAGAATTAGGATTCTGTTCTTTGGACCTATATAACCAGCAATGTGTCAGGAGATGATTTAAAGCACCAAGACAAAGTTATCTCTGAAGCTGATGCTCTCTGGACACATTGCCTCAGAGGCAAGCTTATATAGCAGAGTTTCAAAAACAGCAAAAACGTGTGCAGCAGAGTACAACTACAACAAAAGATACATTATTGCTCTGACCACTCTACCCACAGGTTAGTTACTCACAGACACAGAGTGTGTCATCCAAAATACCTGGAGGCTTTAATCTTCTCAGTTGCAATACGTACAACTATATACAGGATACGCAGATCAATAGCAGATACACAGGCAGCGATACATGCAGAGATACTGGCAGACATAGATTCAAGCAAGCAGAGAGAGGGCAAGCATTCACGTTTCTCTTTTATGCACTCCTGCTTACAGGTCATCAGTCTGAGCCATTACCATGACACAACACCTTGCCATGTTTGCAGTATCATGACTCAGCCCTTACTGCATGTCTCCTGGGAAATGTGTCATCACTTGCTTGGTCATGCCCCAGGTGTTTCACATGTTCATCAAAGGTATTTTCCAATGGGGCAAATGACATTGCATTTTTTATCCAACACAATGTACTTCTAGTGTTTCCATAACAGACAATTTCAAGGAAATATGGAGTTAAAAAAGACTTTTTTCCTACATAATAAGTGAAAATACCTACGTTTTGGACTTATGACTCTCCAGGGTCATGAAAATGCAGCATTTTGTTTGCCTGTTTATTTACCGCTTTTGGTTCCAAGTGAAGTATATCAAATGGTTGGGACAAGCTCATTCATTTTTTTCACTCTTGATGTTCTAAGAAAATCATAAAAATTAACCTAAGCCTATATTTATGTGAAGAAGTTCCTTTAAAATCTCAAAAGAAACTAACCCAAATGGAATGATAATTGTAGTAACAAAACATGGGAATAATGATATTGATTTCTATGGCAATGTGGAAAATCCCTGTAAATTATGTTCCCTCATTTTTTTTAAAAGGAAGTAAACCTTAACTTTTTTCTGCTATGTTAATATTCCTAATTATATTGGCTCTTGGCATCTTCCTGCCTTGCAACATTTTGACTCTGTTCATAGGCTTGAGAAATCAAACATGATAAAGCTGAAGCTTCAGCACTCTCTGAAGCAGCTTGTGGGGTCAAGCTGTTTGAGCACAACAGAAAATAATTCTTAACAAGTGAAGATCTGGAACTGAGTCAGAGAAACTGACCTGACATTTCCAATCACCATCACACTCTTTCTCTCCCCCCGCCATCCTTCTATCTTTCTTCTTTATCTTTTCTTTTTCTTTGCTTTTTGTTGCTTTATTTTCTGCATTTTTCCTGAGGACTAGTCATTTCATGTGATGAGCCTAGGTGCTAAGAAAAGGCACTGCACCAAACTTAAAGGAAACTTGGGAAGTGTAGATGATATGATGAAAGGCTCTCTTGTCATTCATATCCATGCCTGCTTTTAACAAGATATGAGGAAAGTGCCTTAAAAAAAAATAAAACAGAACACTTCTGTAAAACTTGCAAAAAGAGCATCCTGAATTTTACATGTGCTTATTCACCAATACAGTATTGATATACCTGGAATAGAGGATCCAGTGCTCTTTTCCTAGCATATTTTTCTTCATTGCTCATCTATATGTTAATTTCAAAGATGAGATGCACCCACTTAGCAAAAAGCAGATCCGGATTCCCATTGTCTTTGCTGAAATGTAGATTCCATTTTTCCCCAGTCACTAGACATAAAAATGATTTATACAGAGGACTAGGCCACTGTTAATTATCTTGATTCTATTTCTACAGCTCATGACTTAACAATGCATTGAGTTTAGCCATTTTCCCTTTACACACAGGAATTAAGAGGGGAAGCTTCAAGACACAGGCTGTTTTTCAGAAATGCTAGGCAGTGCCATCTTTTAGATCAATTTGCACTGAAGGACTGCAGGTTGTGATTTGATTCCTCACAGTGGAAAGGTGGGAGAGCCTTTGAATGTTTTAAACAACTGAGAGAGTGAGGAAGCAAAACTGAGTTGTGTTTCATTTTCTAGTGTCAGTTCACGCTAAACAAAGCTGGGGCAATGCATTTCTCCTTAGGAGGATAGGTATTAACCTCCAGGGGTAGGGAAGAAACACACACATCTCCCCACAGATGACTTGGCTCTGAATGAGTAAAAATCAAAAATGCAAAAGTTTTACTTTCTTTTATCTTTGAATTTTTGAAACCTTAATTCTTTCTCTCCCACATATGAAGAAATTTGGGTAGTGTCTTCAAAAATGATCAGAAACTAAATCCTGCTACAATTGCACCAATCAGATCCAACCAATCTAGCCTCTTCAGGTTGGTGGACTTGCTTCAGGGTTTCCATTGAAGACCTCAGATTCTGGGCAGGCTCCTATGAGAAGAGTTTGTTGTTGTTCTTGTCCTGTCTTCAAGGTCTTTAGGGACTTGTTAGTCAAAAACAATACCCTGAACTGAGCTGGGAAGCAAATTAAGCCAGTGAAGTTGGCACAAGACGAGTGAGATGTGATCTCTAAAATACGTATTGGACAACAGTCCATCCTCCATATTTTGCACTAGCTGTAAGGCTCAAAAACTTTTTAGGGGCAGCCCCACTTAGAATGCATTACAATAGTCTAATTGGGGCAGGGGAGGTTAAAACATGAATCACTGTTGCAAAATATATCTTCCTAGGAAAACGAGAAGCTAGGCAAAGGAACTCCTGGCCACAGCAAACTCATGACTTTCCAAGAACAAGGCAAGAAAAAAGACGTAATTTTTTTTCATATTTCAGATTTTTTTTTTTACCTAAAAATGGGGGATTTTGTGCTAAAACCTATGTTTTGCACAGAAAATTGTTTGTCAAAAAGGTTCTACCATATATACTTGTATGTAAGGCAATCTCATGTCTAAGTTGGGGGCTGGTTTGGGGGCCAAAATTATGGATTTTTATATGACCTGTGAATAAGCTGAGAGTCATTCTGCAGAAAGGAGAAAGTGCCAGCACTCCCTTGGGGGGCCAGCTGTCCCAGCGGCCACTGTCACCACGTTCCCAGTCAGGCATTCAAAAATGCCTTTTGCCACTCTATGGATGATTTCTTCTTTGATCAAAGATAAGGTACAGTATTAACTCTTATCAAAAAAAGAACCATCCCCTTCTCTGAGTAGAGTGGAAAAAGGCAAAACTTAGTTTATCTTAGAAAAACTATAATGTAAAAGAAAGTGCAAACCTCTCTCAGCTCTCCTTTGAGGAGAAGCATCATTTTCCCATCCAGGTATTCAAAACGATCAGAAGCATTGCTGCCAGAGAGAGAATAGATGGAGATGGTGCCTCTTTTAGGGTATCCTGGAACACACTAAACTCTCCCCATTTGTTAGTCTATTCAGAGAAGGGGATGGCTTCTTTTTTAGATAACAATTAAGGTATAGTATGTACCTAGATCCATTAATAAGTTGACTCAGATTTTTTTGGATCATTTTTTAACTAAAATATTTAGATTTAGACATGAGTATATACAGTATATTGTGCAAAAATACACAAAGAGCATGTTTTTCTCTGACAAAATGATTCCCGTCCCTCGTGTCTGTGGTATGAGTATAATTGAGAAATATACTAAACACCCAGAATCTCACCCAATGCATGCAAGAATGGAGTAAGTGAATATTCCTGTTTTAAATGGAGGTCTGTTCTCTGCAATATAGGAGAACTGGTTGCCTTAGTCTGGAATGTAGGTTCTCTTCTCTTCTTGGCCACATCATTACATTTTGTCCTAATCCCAAAGAAGTAGCTAATCTTCTTTTATAATCTTCTCTTATAATTCTCTAGTATTTATACTATCCATATAGGGAATTCCATAAACAGACTATGTGATAATGAAAGCTGAGATAATCTGATTTTATGTTATCCGTCTCAAGAAAACTAGACCGTTAAGATTTAAAAGACGTCTTGCTCACTCCACCCCCGTGTGTCTATGTTTGTGGGAGATTGTTAATTGGAAATTATTAACTGGAAATTCTTCACAAAAGGCAGTTCTAATTCTGAAAAAACAAAACAGAACAAAAAAAAAACAAACAAACGCTGGCATTATTGATTTAACATCCTCTTCCTTACTCAAGTATATAGCTCTTTTCAAGCACTGTGATGGTAATGTGACAACCACAGTGAATCCCTAACATGAGCTGCTTCAGATACAAATGTTTACAATGGGACATGCCATGTGGCTGGGCTAGTAGTTTTGAAATCTGCTCCTTCCCTGTTAGCAGATATTTTAGTAAAAGTATAATTATATGATAGTGCACCTGTGTTTACAGTTTACCCACATGTGGAGGTCTAAAGGTTATAGTGTGAAAATTGCAACCTCTTCCTCCATCCCTGACCACAAGAGGTCAATTGATTGAAAGGCAAAGATGATGTAGAAAACGTGGTCTAAACATATCTGCAGTTCCTTCCACAATCCATAAGACTGTCAGCACAGAAGAATGATTTTAAATGGGGATGCATCTTTCCCACTACTTTTAAGTCCAAACAAGTTTATATTTACAAATATAACATGAGAATGTGACAGATAGACATCAGATCTACACATGGATTAATCCAGTATTTTCAATGCAGAATCTAAAGGCTATCCCCAGAGTTTAAGAAAGATTTATTCATTTCTGTGCCTGCACAACTCACAATGGCCCTTTCCACATGTGTGTGGGGGGGAATGCCCGAAAACAGAGCTTACTGGCTTTGCATTCCGGCCGGCCGAGTCCGTCGCCACGAGGAGCTGTGCGAGCTCATCGCTTCGCACTCCTCCGGCATCCTAAATGGCGGCTTCTTCTGGTTGGTGGAGGCTCTCCACCAACCAGAGAAGCTCGCCAACCGGAAGACCGCCCCCAGCAGATCTGCAGGCACTTACTTGTGTGCACCTGCAAATCTGCTCTGGAGCCGCACGGGGTTGCGTGCTCTGTGGTTTTTAAAAACCTCTAAAAAGAGTTTTTTAAAAAACACACTGCGCGACCAGTTCCGGTCGCTCCGGAGTGGACTGAGGTATGGAACTACAAAAAGTAGTCCGCCCCAGTCCACTCTACGGTGCAGAAGACCTCCGTTGGAGGTCTCTCTGCACCGTTTAAATAGCCCGGTGTGGAAAAGGCCAATGTTGCACTAGTGAAGAAGTTGCTTCC
The DNA here is from genome assembly GCA_030412105.1 of Cyclura pinguis. Classification (NCBI taxonomy): domain Eukaryota; kingdom Metazoa; phylum Chordata; class Lepidosauria; order Squamata; family Iguanidae; genus Cyclura; species Cyclura pinguis. The sequence continues at coordinate 207,294,100 of CM059602.1, read as the reverse complement.
AATGTTATCTGATGCATATCTTTCTTCCAAAGTAAGTTGCACTGAGTCTGGTGGGGCTTATTCCAAGTGGGTAAGGATGTAAATCCTTGACTATTTCATCCTTGCATACAAAGAAGAATAGTTAGATTAGATGCTGAGGGACAAAATAGATATTCCACCTCAGTGTTTTCCCTATACCTGTATCTGTACAACTAAAAGTGTTGTGGAGGAATTATTGTGTGAAAAGAATGTATTTTTTTTTAAAAAAATTATGTTTGCTTCACAAGAAACAGTGCTTTCTATGCAGAATACATGGAAGTTTGCACAAGAAGTGTTTTTCTCTACACAGCAATTCTTCTGCAACACTTTGGGACACTTGAATACTGGGAAAAGTGTCACTGCTGTGTTATTCCTCTTGACAAATCTTCCCAACTGTTGGGAAAGCTTTTTTGACCTATAGACAATATATGTATATGTGTGTGTGTGTATACAAATATTGTCTAAAGATCAAAAAAGCTTTCCCAAAAGTTGCAAAGCTTTGTCAAGAGGAATAACACAGCAGTGACACTTTCCCCAGTATGTGTGTGTGTGTGTGTGTATATGTATGTGTGTGTGTGTGTGTGTGTGTGTGTGTGTGTCCTTTCCGTCCCTATAAGAGGATACAGAATTGCAGCCAATATTTACTGTATTTGCCGGCATATGGGAGGCATCTGTGTATAAGACTCAACCCGTTTATATACTGGCAAATACTATTTGCTGGCATATAAAACACACCAGCATATATGGCACACCTCATTTTCAAACAGTATTTTTTGGGGAAAATGTAAGTCTTATACACCAGCAAATACAGTAAGTAACCACATTCAAGAGCTAGTATGATTCTCCGGTTTCCACAGCTAACATAGGAAATTAATTTTGTTATTCCACAGTTGCCTTTCATCCCTTCAGAAGCAGCTTTTAGGCACATTTAACTTTTACCCCAGGCAACAATGGTTTCTTTAGACACACTCTTTTTTACAAAGCAGAACATTGTTAACCTTATTGGAACTTCTGTACTGTTTTGTCTTATGCCTAAACAGTGACAGAAATGAGTAAAGAGTAAATGGAGAAACTACTGAATTCACATATTCTGCTGGGAGAGGAATAAGAATAAAGGATATTAAGCAAAGCAGGCGAAACCTTTAAGTACAGTTACTAGTCCTCAATGAGAGGGTATTCTCTATAGATTGAAGACACACATCAATGAGATCATAATGCTTAATTCATTTTTCTTTGGTCATTTTCCCTCAACACATCTTCCCAGCCTTCAAGGGGAATCCATCAAATTGGAGTGAATGAGTGAAGGATGGAAAGAGATTTAGGAATCCTTCCCCTACCTCTTTCCTAGTTCAGAATGTTCACCCAGAATTAGCTTTTTTGGCTTCAAAAGAACTGTTGGGGTAATTCTATACATATCTGAATCATGCAACACTCCCCTTAGTTATTGATGGCAACAGTTACAGTTGTCGACATCTGTCAAAGGGTCACTTCTTAAGGGAGGTATGTATGTATATGTACATATAAAGAAAGACACATGTGCATGATTCATCTCAGGCAGACTATGTTACTGTCATTGCTGGAATATATGTATGTACATTCAGGTTACTGAGAAACTATTTACATAAAAATATTCAGAGTGATATATGGCTTCTATGCAACACATTTTTCCCATCAAAAAGAAAGCATTTTCTTCCTTATTTTCTTTACTGCCTTCTCATCTTTCCCTCACTACCCCATTAAGGTTAATGGAAATACATCAATTTCAAATGCACACATAGATCTTTGAAGTACATTGGAAGCAAATAATAATATACGTCAATATATATTTGCAGGAATGGAAACAAAATACTTTTTAGTGGCTGTTTCTCTTCAGGAGACAAAGTACGTGTGGGCATGGGTGTCTTTTTGTTTTCTGAAGAAAAAAAATCAAACCTTTCCTAATGACTTTGAGAAGCATATATATATATGCAATTTGGTGCTTTGAGATCACAGAGGTAACTGTATTGGTTCAAGGTTGTAAAGCTGATATTCTGTAGCCAATAAGGCATCACAAACATTCATCAAAAGATATTATAACGCAGCATATGCTGCATGTTGCGTGATGTTGGCTTGGAAGTACTTTAGAGTCCCATAATTCTGTGATTTCCTCCATAAGTATACTGGACACATTCACTTGTGACAGTGGTTAACCTAGTAGCACTTACTATCAAGCTATCAGTTTCCATCCAAAGCAGAGCAAATAATGGATCCGCACTGAGACTATCGGGATCTGGTCTGGGGAATATCTGTGTATCTTCCCAATGTATAAGTCTTAGCTCAAAGAGAGGAAGATAATGTATGTGTTTTCATTAATATTTAAACAAATTTCAAACTCATAAATTAATTAAATTTCTTAGCTGCTAACCAGAAAAAAAAATCTTCATCAGCTTTAGAAAAAAATGAAGATGGATGCTATTTGCTCTGGTCATGGTGCAAATTTGGTGATTTGGGAGGGTTCCTGGAGTTTTGGGGGAAAATATTCTTTTTCTAAAGCTTTATACTACTCAGTGTTTAAACCCCTCCTCATCTAGAATGTATTTGTTCAGATCTTTAATTGTTTCAGACATGAACTGGGATACCCAAAATCTTTCCTGTTGATAATCTAAAAATGGGAGTTCCATCTTGACCTCAACATTGAAATTGTCTTCTTAGATGAAATGGTCCACCCAGAACAAAGACCTGAGCAGAATTGTTTAAACTGATCATTAATTGCTTTCTGAAAAACAGAAGCTATCTCAGAATGTTTTTAATTACAGCAGTAGAACCACATCTGTGTATCTTTGAAGACTAAAAGACAATCATTTACCATTCTTTTTATTCAGTTTTCAATAATTCTGTCTATTACAAGTCAAAGTAAATTCAGTCAGGAAGACAACTATTTGTTGGTTTCATGTCTGTCTTTGATAAATTTAACATAATTTTCAGAGGTAGAAGAAATAATATATTTGGTTATGCTTCCTCCTAACTGTGTATCAGCTTTGTTCTGTTCATTTCAGTGGCTTTTACCCCTCCTAGAGAAGGCAGAAGCTCACTGAAAGCTGCTGTAAGCTCACAATATGCTTTAAATGTGCCCCATTTAAGAAAGCATGAAGCATCATGTGGGATAGTAATACCAAAGAAATCATCAGTATGATGGCAAGGAAGCCACTGGTCACCAATGAAACTTATTCTACAATGATAGTCACCTCAACTTCGAAGGAACAGACTTTTTTTTTTTTTTTTTTTGCAAAAACCACTTTTTTGCCAAAAAGATAAAATGCTTTATTACTGTCTTCTCCAATCACCAGAATATTGTCTTCAACTTCCCTGAAAAATCCTATAGGAAAAATCAGATAGCAAAAATAAATAAGCAATAGTAGTTTATTTTAGGTTCACTTTAGCTGGCATGGATTTGAACTGTTCTTGTGCACTATCTCCACCTCATACGTGTGTATCATGGATCTGCTAAAATGACCCGCATTCCACAAAAGGGCAAACTAAATAAAACTTGTTAGTCCTTAAGGAGTCATATGACTCTGGTCTTGCCATACCAATATACATAACATTCCTTAGAGTTTAGTATTAAACACTCTCAAAGGAAGATTTCTGTGTATTAACTCATCTTCCTTTTTCAGTTCTCAGCACACTCTTTACCTGTTCATTAGTTATCCATATCATTCCTGGTGGACATAGGTTTCTTCCACAGCGTATTGCATTGTCTCTGAAAGCAATGAACTACTTAATTAGGACTCCCAAGACCTTTTACATTCTACAGTGTGACTTTCATTCAGATAAACTTTCAGGGAGAGGAGAAACAGAAACAACAACAACAACAAAGCATGATGTAGAAGATAGTTCTACAAGGACGCTAGGAAGCATTAAGGAGCAACTGAACAAAATCCTCTGTTTGAGAAGTACTCATTCACCCTGTAGTTAAATGCATGCGGATCCCACCGGGGCCAAAATGTCTTCCTACACAGCAGATAACCCACAACTATTTGGCAGACAGCAAATTGGGAGGTGTTGGGAAGATTTTGAGTTTTGAAAGTCAGAATTGAGGGTGTGGCAAAAAAAGATTTGGGAAAAAGTAATTAATCAACTCTTCAAGTTATTAACTAGTTAATTTTCTCCCACAGTATTGTGGTTTAACTCACTAGATTTTCTAGTTAACTGTGATTTTAATCCTGTGATTTAGCAAGTTAATTTTTTTTGAATGTTAGAATTCAGTATAGTCAGTAACTTCTTCCTCAAGAACATTCAGTAACGTAGGAAGGCCTAAGAAAAAGAATGATTAGCACTGAAGTCAATGCATCACACAGCTTTTTTGCTAGGCTGGCTAATTACTGCTATCAGAATAGCGTGATTGAGAGGGTTCTGGAAATCAAGAAAAAGAACAGCCAGGAAGCAGCTGAATAGATGGGACTGGGAAGCAATTGGAGAGGAATGGAAAGGAAGAAAAAAGATGAATAGAATATAGTAAGAACTTGACTAGTCTGCAAAATGTTAGGCCATTTAGATTGAGAGGCTGGCATTCCCTCAACACCATTTTTTTCTTCTTCCTTGATTTCTCTCCTCTTTATGTTCCCTTTATTCTGCTATCCAATCACCTTCTGATTTAGTGGGTCATGTGCTCTGTGTGGATTGGTGAGGCTGGACCTTTTAACTAATTAATTAAGAACCAACAATGTAATGAGGAGCCAAAATATTAATTTAATTAAACTCATGCCTCCCCAGTCTACTCAGAATTAAATTAAATTGAATTGAACCCCTTTGTAACCTTTTAGTGTGTTTATTATTGCTTGTGTAATGCCATGTGGTTGGATAATTAATGTTTCCTTACCCTCCTCCATTCTCCCTCTTGGCTTCACTCTCTCTCTCTCTGTCTGTCTGGTAATTTCCGCACCACACTGTTATAGTATTATTATTCCACTTTCACCATCCTGTGGAACGTTGAGGTTTGTAGTTTATTGAGATCAAAGAGCTCTCTGACTGAGAATTCTAAATGCCTCTCCCTAAACTGCAGATCCCAGGATTCCATAGGATGTTGAAAGTGAAATAATAGCACTATAACAGTGTAGGGTGGAAATGGTCTCTCTCTGTCACTCTGTCACTCACCACTGCTCTCATTCTGCTTTTCCTATGCACACACATGCACCCTCCCTTCTTCAGTGTATCACATACTTTGAGGAGTTAGATAAGATTGGAGCTTGGAGCCAAAAGATACAGCCAGCTAAATTCACACGCTCCAATCATTGCCCATGTCTTTCTGTTAAAAAAAATCTCCTCAGAAGTAAGTCTATTGAATCACACAATCAAAATATCTGTGCTACCACTGATCTTTGCAGATGACGTTTTTAGATAGGGATTGGAGAGGCAGAGAGAATGAAGTGATTCAGAAGTGCAAGAACATGTTCTGCAGATGTTCAGAGGTACTCAGAACACTTCCAATTAAGTATTTTTCACTCATGATTAACTGATTGATCTAGTAGCCAGACACTTATTCCTGTTCTTGCAGTGGATCAGTGTCCTTGGATTGAAGTTAGGACATCTTTCCTTACTATCCTTTAACACATAAGTGGGACTCATGGAGCCTCCAGTTTGACCACAATTCCCAACAGCCCTAGACAGCACAGTCAGGTCCAGGATTGCCAATCGCTTTACTCATTCTTCTACCAGAGTTAGTCTCCCAGTGGATATCAGGGTAATTGAAGTCCCCCATAACTACTAATTCTTGTGTCTTGGTGATATCTGACATTTGTTTGGAAAAGCATGTTTTCTTAGCTTGGTGGTGTGTAGTAAATTCCTACCACAATGTTCATTTCTTTCTCAATTTATTTTTACCCAAATGCTCTCAACTGGTCCACTCTCTCATCACTCTTGTGGACTTCTGTACAAGTGAATTTATCCTTGGCATATAATGTAACCCACCTTCCTTTTTTTGCCCTTCCAAATAGTTTTGAAGTATATCCTTCCATTCTTATATTCCAGTCATGGGAAACATCCCATCAAGTCTCTGTTACACCTGCAAAATCATATTTACCTTCCTACAGTAGGACTTCAAGCTTATCTCTTTTACTTCATACACTCTATGCACTGGTACATAGACATCTAAGACCTTGTTTGTTCTCGCCTTTAATTTAAATGTATTGTAAGTACAATTAAGTAATTTTACTTCTTGATCCTCTCCTCTTGAATTCACATCCTTGTGTTTAGAGCTCACTTTTAGGCTGATGTTTGAGCTATCATCTTCAACCCTGCAGGAATTTAGTTTAAATTCCTCTTAATCAGATTTGACATGCTTTTGCTGAAGACATTCCTTCCAGTCGTTGTGAGGTGCAGCCCAACTGTAGCCTGTGGTCTGTCTTCTGAACAGCAATGGCCATGATCCCAGAAATCAAACCTCACCTGTTGACACCATCTGCATAGCGAGTCATTCCCCTGCAGTATCTTCCTGTGTTTGTGTAGTCCTTTCTCTTTCACTGGTGTAATTGGTGTGAGAATGCCATCTGTGCTTCTAAACTCTTAAGAGTCAGAGTTGATATGAAAGCACCTAACAACAACAATATAGAAAGACTGTGCACCCTCCATGCAGAAGAGCAACATAGTGCAACACAGGTCAATGATGAGGAGCCATTGTGCAATGCACAATACATGTTGCACAACCACAATTCAAAGTAAAAGATGTATAGCCACAAGAGAACATATAGGATGCACAACTACAATAGAAAACATTAGGGACGTAATTCTTCACTAAGTTTCTTCATGAAGGTAGTACTGAGTAATTTCAGTAATTTTCTTTCCACTGAGAGAAAGTCTCTGAAAATCATTGAGCTTTTGATTAAAAAATCAGGACTTACTATGCACAAAATTTGCATGTGGCTGTTCTGTGCATAAAACAACATTTTCTGCACATAAATCCCCATATCTACTCTGTAATCTAATGGCCAAGATCCTGCATTGGGAGACGTAGCTATGATGATGACAGAAATCTACTTCTGCCAATGCTACCAGCTGAAAACCTACCTCTTAAGCCATGCAACATCCCAGCCAAAGGGTTTCTGAGGCACTGCAGATCAAGCCTTTGGGAAAGTGATGACTGCAGCACTTTCCCAGTTATGGATTATACTGAGAAGTACAATTGGAGGGTCCACCCAGGGTCTTTCTGCAGCTGTTTCATTCAATGCTCCCCCCAACTCTGAGAGTGCTGCAGTCATCATTTCCCAATGCCCCAATCTGTGGCACCTCAGACATCTTTTGGTTGGGGTGCTGTCTGACATAAGAGGTGGGTTTTGGGGGTCACATCTGGCCATTGAAACATGAATCCTAAAAATTATGAGATCATAACTGTGGCTTATGATCTCATAAACATCAAAGAGCTAACCAATATTATTAAACAACAACCCAACTAATGATACTGTTCAAGTTAAAGGAAACCTAAATGTGTCTATGGCTGCAGAAATTTCTTCCTGGGAAACAAAAACTAAAACCTTTTGAGCAGTGTTGTGTTGTTGTTGTGTGCCTTCAAATCATTTCTGACTTATGGTGACCCTAAGGTGAACCTATTGCTGGGTTTTCTGGGGCTGAGGGTGTGTGACACTCCCAAGGTCACCCAGTGAGTTTCCATAGCTGAGTGGGGAATCACACTCTGTTCTCCAGGATCATAGTCAGATGCTCAAATCACTACACCATTCTAGCTCTCTTTGGGCAGTGTGAATAGCAAAAAAAAAGGAGTAAGTATTTGATGTAAAGAAAAGACCAGGGCAGTCAAATTACTCTAACATCATTGCCCTCCTTTTTGCAAAGGTTGCTGGGATGCTAGGGTCAGTGAAGGCAAGGCAACCTGTCCATGTGAGTTTCAGTTGTGCTTCATTTCACATACAGCTGGGAAAAAGACAAGTACATGATGAAAAAATATTTTTGAATTTTGCTTAGGAGGAACATAAGCACTTATATCTATACCAATTCTGCCACTGGTTAGTTTTGTGTTGTGCTCTGCTGCTAAGGACAAGGGACTATCCCCAGTATGTGTAATAGGGCCTTGCTATAATCTCCTTTCAGTGGCAGGTGAAAACTTTCTTAGATTCAAGACATCTTTGGAAACTTACAACTTGTGGGGAATGGCTGTTAATAATATACTGTATTGTTGATATTTGTTACTTTTTAATGAACATGCTTTTAAATGGCTTTTAACTCTATCAATGGTTTAATTGTACTTTAACTTTAGTATGTTTTAGTGATGTTGACTTTGTTTCCATATCTTGTCTATTTGTGTAAGCTGTTTGAGTCCTAGGACTGGGGAACAGGCAGGATATAAAGAGAGAAACAATACTTGACAGACAGGATATTTAGCAGTGTTGAAGGTCAAGGGAGTGTCCAAGAAGAGTACCACTCAAAGTGGCATTCTGTTGGCTGGTGTTGGTCCCTGAGCCATCTGCTATGAGTTCCTGAAGAGCTTAGAGGAAAAAAAGAAACAACAATAGTGAATGAGCACAAATATGATCTCTAGCACACTGAGGAAAAAAAATGTCAGTCCTGCACATCAAATAGCTGTAGAAGCCCTGGCCTAGAGCATTCTAGCAGAGAATTCTAAACATCTCAACAAACAGCAAATTCCAGGGCCCTTTCCGCAGCATACCTTTTTGCAGAACTGGGGTGTGGGGATCGCACAAGCAGCCTCTTGCGAGAGGCTTTCACATCCCCGTTGCTTCAGCTCTGCAGCTGCTGCCTGCTTGCGAGCAGATAGCTTGAGAGCCCCTCCTCTTGCTTCTGCAGCACACCCTGGGATTTTCCCAGGCTGCGCTGGGGCAGGAAGCATGAGCACTACTGCTCTGGAGTTCCGCACACACGGTAAATGCATGCGGGGCCCTGGAGCGATGCACAAATGCACACCATTTTGGGCTCAAAGCTGAAAATGAAATAGTGCACGATCGGCACCTGCCAGCCCCTGGAGTGTCATGCGATTGAGAGTGCTTTGTGTGGACTGCTCCTCACAATCGTGCGATGCTCCAGGGACCCTTTTGCATGGCAAATGCCATGTGACACTGTGATAATGGGGCTTCCCATTGTCTAGACTTGGCTGAAGGGGGATGCTTCCCTCTTCAGGTAAACCAAGGGTTAATGAGGTGTTGGGATTAGGTTACATTTTTACTGTGGGTCAGCCTCACAGGTCACAGAGGGAGAATGGCCCAATCAAGGGAAGAGAGGTGAGCATCTTCGAGATGCTTCGAAGGAGAAGTTATAAAAATCCTTGAGAGGCCATGTGGCAGAGAGACAACAAAGGAACCTCCTGGAGATGGGATCTGTGCCAGTAGTAGGCTGCAGGCCTAGGCCTCGCCTCCTGGTCTCATTCCTCTCCTAGACCATCTAAGCCTGTGAACCCAAATGTGAGTAACTAGAATAAGGTAGTTAGTCGCGTTAGGGCTTTTTATTATTTTGGAGGTTGGCTGATCTTAGGAATGTATCTGTTGTTATAACTACTTGTAACTTAAGCGTACCTGGGAGGGGGGAGCCTCTCATGTGTATTATTGTCTTGTTTACTTGCATGCCTTACAATAAATGCTTTTCTGTAAAACCTCTGTTTCCTCTCCATTCCCACACCATTCTTCGGCACACGCTTAGACAGGACTTCTCTCACTCAGAAGGGGGAGGTGAGGGAAGGGAAAGGTCCTTAAGCATAAAGATTGGCAATCCACTGAGCAGGGTCCCACTGTACTGTTCAGTTAATTCAGAATTCAGCGGGTGGTGGCAGCATGCGAAATTAGTGAACACTGGGGAATTTCCTGCTCCTTTTCAAGGGTAGAAGTCAGTCTTGGGGGGCTGGAAATAAACTCAGTACGACAAACACAGGCCCAGGATTCCATAGGATAGAGGCATGGCAGTTAAAATGGGATGACACTACTATCACTATGTGGTGGAGACACATTCTGATTGGCATCCTGTTAGTGATTTATCTACATGCAAGGAAGGCCTTTTTTGGATGGAGCACAGAAAGCTATTCTCTTTCTTCGTTCTCCATCCCAAAATCTCCTATGCTTGGCACCTGTCAAACCATTGATGGGCTTCTGCTGCTCCTTCTTACCAGAAGGAAGGGAAGAGAAGAGGCCATTCAGACCATGAAGATCTGGCTGCTCTGAGCCCCTGGGGGAGAGAAAAGATGAGTGCATTCTGGTAGAGAACACATCCTCATTTCTTCCCTTTGATTGCCCTGAGACCAACTGCTTTCCCTATGGTGTGAGTTGCCTCACCCTTCCTTCCATCAGTAAGCAATAGCAACAGCAACAGCAACAGCAACCGCAACTGCAACCGCAACCGCAACCACCCTTCCTAGGGCTTCACTGCTTGTGGGCAGTAGGAGGATATGGAACTGCACATGCACAGCTAAGCACACATGTAGCCTCTCGGTGTCTCAACATTTTCTCAACTGTCTTGGAGTAGCCTATTGGAATAACTGAGAAATGTGCAATGTGTATGCAATAGCAACACTAGCATCAGAATTATTTCAATAAGTCATGGAAATGATTGAAAACAATGTTAATTCTTAATGGGTTATCTGTCTGTCTGTCTGTCCATCTAGTCTAAAATAACCCTGGTGTGCCCCAAATTGCCATTTCCAAATTATACCCCAAGTATCAGAAGACAGACAACATGGGTTTCATCTCATCAGGGTATGATTATCTTAATGAAAACACCTCAGTTCAATCACAGCATTTTATCCTCTCCCTCCACAATCCACGTGCAACCTACCCAATGAACAGATCACGAGGCTGTCTCTTGTGCAACCTACATAATGATTATGAGTTCCTGGCTCTGATGTTTTTTCATTAAGACAGTCCTGTACATTCTCTCCTTTTTTCTCTCCTCCCCCCACCTTCAAGCCAAAATGTCACTAAGGATAAAATTAGACCTCCCATTTGCAAATGGATTGTTTTCATTTAAAAAGGCCAGTATTAGAGTTTAATTAGACCACGTGCACCAGGTATATCACAGTGCCTAGCAATACATGTCATTAAATTCAAATATAATTAGCTGACCTTTTCACAAACTGGTTTCTGTGTCAGAACTCTGACCTTCTTCGATCGTGGCTCGAACTTTTGGCACACCATCAAGTATACAATTAGGGCTTGCAATAAAGGCAGGGCTGAACAGTGGCTTGAACTGTTTCACCGGGCAGCGATGACAGTATTTGAATTTTCTTCAAGGCTGTAATGTAAACTATTTAGATTCTCTGCATGACACACAAGGCAAGCTTCTCTGCTTGAAGAGCCCAATCAGTCCTTTTGCTTGAGAATGATTATAACTGAAGATAAAAACAACCATGGGCGCAAATATTGTATAGCCAGCTAATTCTCTTGCTGCCTGTGTGGATATAATTGGGGCAACTCTTGTATTTTCATTGTTATGCTGGAATCTCATTACAGTGATTTAACCATGGTGGCTACAAAACAGGAATCCTTTTAAATCTTCAGCGGAATATAGGAAGAATACAGCTGATATATGATGAGGATAATTATCCAGTCTTGGAACAATATGATGCCATAGCTATTCTCATCCATCATGAGTGTTAGAATATCCTTTTCAGTGATGTGAGCAGTAAACTAAGCACTTCAAATTTGCAGGAAACATCTGCCTACGATTCACTTCAATGGCTTGTCAATGGGCAGCTTATGATTAATTTCTTAATATGATATACTTCAGGCATCACAAATGGGAATATTTCCTCCGTTTCGATTTCAATGTTTTACCTATCTCACTTTTTGCTCTTGTTTATATTAAAACCAAAAAAACCCCAAACACCTCTCTCTCTCTTTCACACATATACAAAACAGCTAACACAATCTTCCTAAAATCTCTCTGTGGATTCAATACAGTGTTCAACATCAAGGGAAAATGTTGTACAGACCCATTATTTTAATAATCACTTTTGCAAACCAAGTTAGAAAGATACTTTTTAAGATAAATTAGAGAAGTGGGGGACTGTCGCTAGAACACACCTGTGGTGAAGGAGTAAAATGTCAATGGAACAGTTTAGAAACTTTAAGAAGCTGCCATGGCATCCAGGTCTCATTTCTTTCTCAAAGGTTTTCCTCCTCCCCAAATCACAGCATGAAGCACTCATGTTTCTTGGCAGTTTAAGGAATTGGGAATAGTAATTATTTTAACCTACCTATTATTCCAGAAATAATGTTTTTGCAGAAACTGATTTAATGAGGTAAGGTCTGGTGATCTGCTAATTAAAATTCTAAAATTAGAACAAATGACAAATGTGGTGTCAGAATTTCCTGGCTAAATAAGAACCTATATGTTAACAGTGATCAATGAACAGCTGTGGCTTCATGACACAGCAAATTCATTTTCTGAAGCTCCTCTTTTATCTGTTAATTACTACCACATTTTGGGACACAACTAAAGGAATCTAAGGTGTTCTTAAAGTAACGTTTACCTCTGAATAGGCATCATTTTGTCAGTGTACTATACAGTATACTGTGGGAGGGTACAATGTCCTATCCTAGATTAAAAATACTTTTGTTTTGACATTCGAAGTTTTTCTTTAAGACTCAGAAAGTATCTCTTGTTAAGGAAATGAAAATCCACAAACCCCCAAAAATAAATATAAGCAAAAGTCTACAGAAACATGAACAATGATATAATAGAAGAGTTGATACCACTAGATAGGGACTTGATTTGAGCATCAAAGAGTTTGGATTTTGGAAATGCAGAATGAGTAGAGTTGGCAAGATCTTGTTGCAGTTTATGATGGAGTACCAGTATCATAACAGAAAGTCAAGCTAGAACAAAACTGGAGGTAGGAAACTGATATACTGATCAACCAAACTAGTACTTTTGTTACAACCAGTGTTCCCTTCTCTGTCTTCTTAAGCCCATTTCTGGGTTGCCAAGATTGGAAAGCAGTCTTCCATTTCAACATTTTTAAGGGCATACTGGAGATATTCAGATGACTGTCTTGGCTGGCATCAGAGGACATGCTAATGGAGCAATCAGAGATAGTAGCACACTTGAAGGCTCCTCTTTTTTGAACATCCTGTCATGGCAGCCATGATCGCTTCCCAGCTGGGCCCATCTTGAAGATCAAGACCCAATGGATGCTTTGGGGGCAAGTTTCATGTAGCTTAGTCTACTTGCTATAAAAGAAAATTAGGAAATAATGGTAAAGTACTTTGAATGTTGAAAATTGTTAATGGTATGATAGCAGTATTCCAATTTGTATTAGCTGATTTCTCCAGGAGGATACACTTATCAACAATCAATTCCTTTGAAAGAAAAAGCTATGCGTGAGTTCATGAGAGAGGACTCATTGTATTGATAGAATAATGCAACATGAGATGATTGTATGGACACTTGAAATTAAATTGGAATTTAAAGTAGCATTACCTGTGGATGCCGTTGTCATTACAAATCTTTTGGTAGGTTCCAAGGATTGATTTCAAGGGATCTACTTTAAGTCGGGATAGAAAAGAAATTCATGGAGTATGTCTTTATGAAAAGTAGCATTTCCACACCTGTGAAGAAGCGCTGGAAAAAGAATTTCAGCTCTTCTCCAGAATCCACACATTTGGGAGGATTACAGGGCATTTCAGACAAAGTGACACAACACAATTCACACATTATAATATCTCAGAGTTAAAAAGCTCAGTTGAAAAATATGAATAGACACACTTGTGTCACTGGAGAAATACCTAAATTAGGCAGAACGCAAAAATAAATGTGCACAATAGAAGAAATTTCAAATACATGCAGATTTCCATGCAGAAGAAACAAACCCAAACTGAAAGTCTCATAACCCACTATGAAGCAGCCAGGACGAAACCCACATAACCCACTATGAAACAGCAAGGATGGTAATGCAAGTGGGACCCAGAGAAATGCAAGAAAAATGGAAATTGAGATATTTACTGAACTTTAATTATGAGTAAATCTGGAACCAACACTGTGTGTATTTGTTTGTTAAAAAGGAGAATTAAATTTATGATTCATAAATGTTTTGGGTTGCCAATAAGTTGAATGTTTGCTTTTCAGTGTTTAATAAACACATTAAAGATATGACTTCGTCTAAATACAGGTGATATTTTGAAGACATTTTATGGCAATTTAGTTGTTTAGCTGTAGCATTTAATCAATTACTGCTTCCATCCCAAGTTTAATTTAGAATGATAACTTGATTATATCAGCTTAAGTCAGGAAAGACATCTCTATGTGAATGAATTACAAACACGCACAAATCTTCTAAGTCTTCTATGTATTTCAGGAAGCAAGCTGACTGAACACAAACTGACAGCTAAAAGCATAGCCTCTCCTAATTAGAAATGTGGCTATTACAAAGCGAATCATGGCAAAATATTGATGGGAAAGAAAGAGGCATGCCTATACACCGTACACTTCAGGGATGCCACAATACATTTTGTGCAGAGTAATTTTAATAAGAAAACTGCAATTATTTAATTCATGCTTATTGTTAATGCTTGTCAGGGAACTGTTAACAGGCATTTAATTTTCCGTTCTCTGAATTATCCTGGCTGTCATATGCTTGTCTCTTTAATTGTATCTTTTCTCTAACTTGATCTTAGAGCAAAATGATTTCCCACATGTGCTCTCACCTTCTGACTATGCCAAATGCAGAGCTAACCATCTGAAGACTGGATCAGTAATCCAAGACAGGATTACCTTATTTTAATTTTTATTCTGGGGTGGGGGAGGCATGACATTGGTGTTTATTCACAGGATTATCTGCTACCCCTCCCCTCTCCTAAACGTTAGGGAACAACCATGAACTTTAAAATTGCAAAAAGGTGTAGTCATGGTCACCCCTTTGGGAGAATAGAGCTATCAATGGTTATTTGGAATGATGGCTATATATTTCCTCTAGTATCAGAGGCAATATGTGTCTCATTCCAATTGCTGGGAAGTGTGGTCAGGAAGTTGTTGGAGTCAGGTTCCCAGAGGCATTTGGTTAGCAACTGTGGGATCAGTATGCTGGACTAGCTAGGCCTTTGGTCGAGTAGAGTATGGCTTTTCCCTTCTTTTTCTCTAGATTCATATTATTTGCAGGGTTGTTTTTTTTTCTTTCAAAAAATGTAATCCATTCTCAAATACTAACAATGTGAGGTTCCCACTGGCATCTGTAAGAATATCATGCTGCATTAGTCAGGCCTTTGATCTATTCCAGTATGGCTCTTTTCTCTACATGCATACTGTATGTGGTATTTTAAAATTAAAACTCTCTTTAAATACCGGCAGTGTTTTGCTAGATTACAAACAGAGAATAAAATACTGTTCTGAAGCTCCTTTAAGTAGTTTGTTGTTGGGTGCCTTCAAGTCATTTTCAATTTATGGCAACCCCAAGGCAAACCTATTGTGGGATATTCTGAGGGCAGAGAGTGTGTGATGCACCCAAGGTCACCCAGTGGGTTTCCATGGCTGAGTGGTGAATTGAACCCCGTCTCCAGAGTTGTAGTCCAATGCTCAGACCACTACAGCACATTGTTTTAGTAGCAGGGATTGATAAAATGGTGGTTTGAATAACAGCCCCTTGGCTGCAGAACTGCTTTTGTTCTTTGAAGCATCATGAACTAATTCAATCTTTTTTGTTCTCCAAAGCATTGTGGGTAGTGGCTTCCATGCCAGTAGGACAATGAATTCACTCTAGGTTTTAGTCTATCCTGTTCAGCACCTTTGATAGTGCCTCTACATTTTGGCATAAACCTCAGAGCAGATTCCTAGCCCCACTAATATGGAAAGCACCAGCCACTATCGCCTAGAAGTATCATTTCTGAAATGTCATTTTTAATGTGACTCACTTTTTTGTGGCTATGGCAAAATATTTAACAATCTGAATTTTAATTAATTTAAGATACACTTGGCTATTACTTTTAATAAAGCAGCATGCAACCAATAGCTACTAGTCTTGGTAGTATATATTACGTTCAATATTGCAGGCATTGTGCCTATGAATACTAGTTATTGAGGAACATGGCCAGAACAGCATTCATATGCTCTTTCTTGAAAGTATACACTTTTCATCTAATTCAGCAGGCCTCTTTTCATGCTCTTAAAAGCTGTATTTGAATTTTATAATTTAAGTTGATTTATATTTGAGTGTGACTGTGGCTTTATGTATGGCTTTGAAATGGAATCAGGGTGCACTGTAATTTTGCAAGGCTGACAGGTTTGTGCAAGAATGAACTTTGACAGTCTGTGCATTAGACAACAAAGCCAGCAGCGATCTTGACTTACAGGTAGCAAACTGAATGCAGCAGTGTGCATAGCCGTTATACCCCCTATCAGGAGCCTTGTTGCTTAATCTTGGCAAGGTCTTCTCTTTACCCTTGGATCCTCAAAATATGAAACTGCAGATGTGTAATGAAAAAGTTAGCCTCTAAATGTGAGCAAATGTGGCAGGAACACCCTAGGAGATTTTCATAAGATTGTTTTCAGGAGTCATTTTAAAATGTGCATGCTTGCATCTGACGTAAAATTAGGGAAATGTTGCATCTGGGATCCCAGAACCAAGAGAGGGAAGAGCCTATTCAGCTACAAAAAACCAGGGATGAGATAATGGTAGAAATTAAAGAAACATGCTAGAGATGTGTCACTGTCAGAGCTTTGACTAGGTTGGCATTGCTATTAAGATCATCTTCAGATCTATAGAAGAGAAGGCCACATATGTACCACCAAAGAAGAAGAAATTTACCACCAAAAACCTCAGAACAAAAGAAGATAAGGATCCTCATAAAATTTACACATGCTAATTTATAGATATAGATGCATGATCAATGTAATTACTGTAATTACCGTAACAGAAACATACATCTCACCTTGGTCAGAAAGACAAGGCTGCCTGTTCCATCTACAGTGTAGTTCATGGTGGGCTGCTTCAAGAGCTCTGCTTTCCCTTCTTATGATAGTTAATCTTTCACATGGATCTGGACTGGACAGCCTTTCAGAGGACTTCTGACAGCCTTTCAAAGAGAACAGACCCCTGTAAACTAAGGCCATTTCCGCACTAAACTGTTATAGCGCTATTATCTCACTTTCAACATCCTATGGAATCCTTCAGTTTGCAATTTAGGGAGCCTGGGATAATAGCACTATAACAGTCTAGTGCGGAAATGGTCTGAGACACATGGTTGCCCTGTTTACTCCAAGAAGCTTAATATTCCACCTCTTTACATCTTGGCCCTAGTTTCAAAGTGCCATGGCTGATCCTAAGAACATGTTTAAACTTCTTTGATTTCAAATACACTTACCATAGCCAGGGCCAGCCTAGGATACTTTGGTGCCTCAGCTTAAGGACAAGATGTCAGCTTTCCATTTCACATATGAAAGCTGACTTGACTGGCAACTGAATTTTACTTCAACACTTTGAATAGGACTTGCAAATAGAGTTGTGCATGCCGCTATATCGGGAAGCAGCAGGTCAGGTAACATACACAAATTGTTCTGTTCTCCCACTTCACAGCCAGTTGTTTCCCACAGCACCTGCTTTTGGAAGTAGTCATCTCACTCTACTTAATAGTAGAGCTACGTATATTTAGGGTTGCCAGAGTGAAAATTGGAGAGGGCTCTTGTACCTTTAAGGGTTCTGTACAACACATAATTTCAGCAAGTGTTGCTTGTGGTTGTATAACAAGCAATTCCTCTTGAAGTTCCCTCGTGTGTGTGTGTGTGTGTGTGTGTGTGTGTGTGTGTGTGTGTGTGTGTGTTAGAAAGAGAAGAGATCTGTGGCTACCCTGGACTGCTTAAAATACAATTAAATGGGTCCTAGAGCAAATCAAGCCTGTACTCTTCCTAGAAGCCAAGATGACTAAACTGAGGCTGCTGTATTTTGGCCATATCGTGAGAGGACATGACTTGCTAGAAAAGAGAACAATGCTTGGGAAGGTGGAAGGTAGTAGGAAATGAGGAAGACTGCATTACAGATGGATAGACTCTATCAAAGAAGACACGTCCCTGAATCTGCAAGACCTGAGCAGGGTGGTTGAGGATAGGGTGACGTGAAGGTCTCATAGGGTCACCGTAAATCAAGTTCAATTTAGTGGCAGTGAACAACAACAACGTGCCTTCAAGTTGCCTGTTGACTTGTGGCAATCCTATGAATTTTATAGGGTTTTCTTAGGCAAGGAAAATGTTTTTCCCTGAAGTGTAGCTCTCTTCTGCACAACCATTAAAGGCACAGGAGACTTCTCTAGTTTTCCCTCTGATAATCTTATTTATATATATCGTCCCCTAAATAGGAATATGCCCTGTAGACCCATAAGCTATTTTTGTAAATTTATTGGTTGTGTTTCAGGAGCATATCATGTCCTGATATTTCGTGATTGATGCCTAGGAATGGTCTTTGTTGATTTCACAAGGCTAGGCTTTGGTGATAACAACAGGATATATTAAGTATCAACCATAGTTGTTCTGACCATGGTATTCAAATTTTAAAAAAATGAAGTCTAATAGATCAAAAAAATATTTCCAAGGTCTTCACTGAACAGGAGCTGCAAAGCTGCCATCTTGTTCTGTATTCAGCTGAGACCTAATGCCAAACACAGTTTGAGAAACTTTGAAAGAGAGAGGACGGATGAAGGGTGGGGTGGCGGGAACAGACCCTGAAGAGTCTGCAGAAGTGGTTCCAAAGCAGCCTATAGCAGTGGGATCCAGCAGTGCACAATTAAAAATCCTCCCCACCTCCCACGGCGGTACATTAATTCTGAGATTCTTCCTTTTTGCCTGAGACCTGGATAAGATGGGTCAGGCCTTAAGACTTATACCAGGCCCTGAGATCTGGGAATGTTCATTTTCTTACCATTTTATGATCAAGAAACACGTCCTGATGTTAAAAATATTTTGTCCTTCGCTTCTGTCCCATTATTCCTTGTTCTGTTTTCAGCAGCCAGATTTGAACGCAGTTGTAATTGATGACTTCTACTGATGTCTTTTGACTAGCTTTGACATAATTCATCGTAAGTTATTGCTTAAGCAAGACACACAGAGTCTTGCTTACTGGTACAAGAGAGAAAAATAAATTAGGGGAAAACTTTGTTGTGTTGTCTTTTATATGATTTATATATATAAACATATAAATCTCTTGTCCAAACTGAAGTCTCTTTATCTCCTGGAAAGTACAAACCTATTCATGTATAGTTAGAAATAAGCTCCATTGAGTTCAGTAGATTTACTCCTAGTCAAAAGACATAGAACTGCAGCTTTAAGTTCTCTTCTTTCTCCCACTTTTTTTTTTGTTATTTTGCTATGAAATGGAAATTGTACTTGAAGCATATGAAAATGGAATGTCTTTAATTGCTTTATTATGAGAAATGATGTGCTTTATACTTTTGTCCAGTAAATCCTACAGAGAAAAAAATATGTAGAAAGGGTATAATCATCTCCTGCTAGATTATTTATTCACATTAAAGCTGAGCATGGTTAGAATTACCTGTTTGGGTATATGAGGGAGACCAACCATAACAAGGAACCAGGGAACTAATTATGACTGCTTTATTGAAACTCTGTCAATCAAAATAAGAAATTCTGCATACCTTGGAGGATCCCTGGCTTTTCCCCTCCCAGCAAGACTTTGCATGCAATGAGAGATGTATAAACAAATATTTTGTACTGACCTGTGAAAAGGTTAACTGTGAGGAAAGAAGAAAGAGACAAAGTCTAATTAGAACTGAACTTAATATTTGTTGCACAGTTTATACATATTGAGTTTTGGCATTTCAAATTGCCTGGCTGGCAGATTTAGTGAACTTCTGAAAGAGACTTGGAACAGGCCACCTATTGCTGGGTATGGGGAGAACTGCCAAGTCATCAGAAAAAATGACTGAAATATCAGATTCAATTTAGATAGAATTTAGATATGAATAGCCTGCTAAGGTTACCATGGAACCACACATTCTCATGTTTGCCCAGTAAACTGATCAGGGAATGCTTTAAAAGGAAGGAGTTGTTTGGGCCTCACTGATTTTTTTTGGGGGGGGGGTCTGGAAGTTCACTAATTCTCTCAGATTCTTCAAGGCTTTGTAGGAAGGAGAAACACCCAGTCACTGGCAAACACAATCAGTACCATTTCCTTTTGACCAGCTACCTAACTTTACTCTTTGACCTGCACCTAGAGCCTCCTCCTCCTTATCTCTTGTGTGCCTTGGTGGCCTATCTGAGCCAGTCAGGAGATGTTTGGGAGCTGCCCTCGGAAGCAGAGGAGTTGGCAAAGAATCTGGACAGCTACCTCCTGGGCCTCCTTCTCTTCCTCCTGGCAGCTGAGGCCACAGTGAGCTGATCACCTCTGTGTATCTGTTTCCAGCTATCACCACCATCACTGGAAATCTTTTATTTTACTGTTTTCTTCTGATGTCACACAAGTACGTTCCCCTCTCATTCCCTTCCTCTGACTCACTGTTTCTATCGTGTTCCTTTGCTTGCCCCTGGCTTTCGTTCTCTCTTTTGTGGCCCAGTCCTGGTCTCACTTGGAACAAAGGCTGACTGCCCCCCCACCAAAAAAAAAACAAAAAAACCCTTTGGTATTTTGTAATACAGAATTTTGTATATCACTATTATTGTCTTTGAAATGCATGTTTTTTAATGGATGTCAAACACTATTAACAAATAATGATACTACCAAGAAAAACAAAAACATTTGCAACGTAGTTGGATCCCAGACCCCTTTCCAGACCTCTGTACTTGCTCCCTTCGGTTTGACCTAGACATGTTGGCCATGAGAAAAATTCCAAAAGACATCTTCATGTCTTGCATTGGATAATGTTGGAGAAAGAAATGAGATGTTCCTCTGTGGACAAATTCAAGGCAAGTGGTCAGAAACAGATATTCTACCTTTCCAAAGATGGCAGTTGTCTGAGGCTTGTCTATACAAGGGGGACAAGTTGGTGTGAAATTATCTCAAGGGTCTATCCTTGTTTCCATCCACAAATCATCACAAAGGTGTTGCCTGTCCCACTGAGCACAGCCATGTATGAAATATCAGTGCTGGAGAAGACTTTGAAGCAGCTTGGTAGGTACTTAATGAAGGAACTCTGTTTCATTGTCAAAGAGACGTGGCAAAAATAAAAAGGTAAATGAGCTGTGGCTATGCCACTTTATGTGACTGGTATGTTGCATTTAACTGTAGGGCAAAGCCTAACCCACAGACCATTTTTGAGTTTTCCAAGAAACTTTTTTTTTGTCTTTTAAATTTTTTTTAAAAGAAACTACAAATGCTTCCTTACAACCCCAGTAGGTCTGGGGGTCAAAGTTGCCATGTTTTTTTGTTTCTCCATGCTATTTAAGTTCAGGAGGAGGTTATATTAAACTGTGAGGATTACTTCCATGATGAGTCCATTGTACAAGTATCGCACCTTGGTACCATATTAACTGCTGTAGCTCCATCCTCTTGAGTCCTTGGATTTGTAGACTTGTAGGGAACTTCAGATTTGCAAATGCGTTCTACCAAACTGCAGCATTAGCTCTCTTGCACAATATTCCAAGTTCCTTATGAAATATGATGAAATCACAACAGTTAAAGTAGTATATTACTAGCTAAGGTGGTATCAAAGTGCTGCAGTAATGTAGTGGGGATACACCCTAGATGTCAACCTGTATTTTGCACACACACAAAAAATACTTGCTCAGATGAAGTTGTTTGTGCAAATGATTCTTTTTTGCAAAAACAGTTCCAAATATGAAAAATCTCATGGTATTTGGTGTCTTCTTATGATGAGACACCCTTTTCTATCAAGGATGAAAAATTCTGTGAAAATTATTTGCATCTCTGTTCTTACTATTAAAGGCAGTGGGTTTGCATAGATGAACACATAACAACAATGGTAAAGAGGGTATCCAATTCAAACTTACTTGGAGATAAATCCTACTGGTCAGAGCGCAACCTACTTCAGAGTAAATGCATATAGGATTAGGCTGTAAATCAGGTATATGCAGATAGTTCATAGCTTTCACGTCCTGAGATTCATGACAATATTATTCCATTCACTTGTGCTATATATAGAGAGAAGGGAGCAAATAAATTTGTCCCATGACTTTTTCCCCATAATAAGGCCTAGCAATAACAGAGAAATTTTTCCCCTTTGGCAGCACATTCTCAGCACTTACCTGCACTTTAAAGATCAGTCTAGTTACTGCTGCACAGTTTTCACTGTCTTTCTCCTTGAGCTTTAAGATGAAGACATTTTAACGACCTCTTTCTAAATTCTGCCCTTGTACAGAAGGCTCAGGAAGACTTTTATCACAGCAGAATCATGTGTGAGACCTGGATTGCTGCCAGTGATATGTAATGTAAGGGTGAAGTCTAATTAAAAAAAAAAATTGACAGGCTGTGTCATTCAGTGGTTAGACTCTGCACCATACAGATTTGCTCAAGCTTTTTGCTCTGGAGGAACCTTTGAAATTATATTCCAGTCTCAAGTGTCTTCCGCACCTTATCTTTTTTCTGTGCTGGGGTGTAGGGATCACACGAGCAGCCTCCAGCGAGAGGCTCTCGCATCCCCGCTGCTTCAGCTCCACATGAGCTGCCTGCTCCCAAGCCCTGCCTCTTCCTTCCGCAGCGCAGTCTGGAAGTTTCAGCCAAAAGCTGAAAATGAAAAAGTGTGCGAGTGGCACTTGCCCTACCCTGGAGCATCAAGCGATTGTGTGTCATGCAGATCGCTCCTCACAATCACGTGATGCTCCAGGCGGCCTTTCGCGTGGCAAATGCCATGCAAAAAGGGCCTAAGAGATCTCCTGCATAAGAATTATTTATATCTACAGCTAAAAAAAGTTCAGCCCCCCCCCCCCCAAATATGATATTCCACATCTTGTGGAACCCCATGGTTCCGGGGAACCTTGGAGTGCTGGATTGGGACCTGAAAGATTCAGGTCTTAGCACCTGCTGAGCCATGATGTTCATGGAATGACTATGGAGCAGGGCATCCCATTTTGGCTTGACCTCAGCTTGACCTCATAGGGTTGTTAGAATATAGAGGAAAGCTTTGTAAACCTCCTTGAGATTATTGTTGAAACTGGGGTGGGGGGGAATATAAATTAAATCTACTAATATATAGAAGTGAAAGTTTGTCTGTTTGTCTGTGTCAGGCAGGCAAAGACCTCATATGATTGGCTGTGTGAGGCGAAGACCTCATATGATTGGCTGCCTGTGAAGATTCTATGGGATCCTGGGGTTTGCAGTTTCAGGAAGGACCTGTGGCATTCTCAGCTGGAGAGATCTTGGGCGTGGCCAGTTGCTATGGAGATGAGGCCTAGCAGCAAGGAGGAAGGCAGTGTATTCTCTGAGCAACCCAACCTTTCTATGTTAATAACTCTGAATACAGATTAGATTGGGGAATATGGGGAAAAATTACAAATGCTGGACAAGACAGTTTGGGGAATTAGAGACACAGGATCTTAAATTTTTCTAGCAAGTATTACCTATGAGAAAATAAAATCCCAGACAAGGTATATACGCTAGTAAATAAAGGTACAGTATGAGCATGGGTACATTAATCTTCCCCACTTCTTGTGTTTCTCTTCCAGAAAATTATTCTTCCCAGGTCTTTTTCTCCTAATGATTTCCAAGACTAGAAGGTCTCATACCTAGAAGGAAACAGATAGAAAGGAGCTGCTTTTGGGAAGAGATGTGAGGATGCAAATCATTAAATATTTCATTATGATAGACAAGGACAAAGTTTTCTCCTTGCTGGAGGAAAAAAATTGAATATGATTTCACAGTATTCTCCCTGGTGGTAGAATTCAACAGTGTAACTGTGCTAGCTTGGATCAGTATGCAAAGGGATCTTGTAGCAGAGTCTCAATGGTGATTTCTTAGTATTCTCCTTGTATTTGAGCATTCCAAAGTTTTCCACAGGGTTTTTCTGTCAGGAGAACATGGTGTGTGTGTGTGTGCACGTGCGCACAAAGAACACGTTTTCTACACAGATTTTTTTTTTTGGCATATGTGTTTTCCTGAGCAGAAAAGTCCTCTGAAACATTTTAGGGTATTTTAATAAGTGGAAAAATCTGCAGGAACATTCTGTTGCTCTATGATTCTTCCTGATGGGATTTTCCAATTGCAAAATGAATTTTTTGACTGGGAAACAAATAATAAAGAATATTTTTTCCCCATCTCTCAGAAAGAAGACAATAATGAGTGAAGGAATTTCTTCCTCCTTCCTTCCACCTATGGTGAACTTTAGGCATTCTCTGATTTCCTTCTTTATATGAATTGAGCAAAAGATCAACTGTTAACATCTGAACAGAGATCAGCTATTGGGTTATCAGTAATGCTACCCACACTATCACACAACTATTTCTGATCTTTCCAGCCAATGTGAATGCTCCGAAAGGAGGTGCTTAATATTATTCAGGGCTAGTTTTTTCCTAAAGGTTATAACAGTAGAATTATAGGTTGCTTTTGCTATCAAATTAATTGACTTTTAAAATGTACAAGCTTTTGTTAGGAGAAGGGGAAGATGAAGATGCTATCAAAGAAGAAGTGGTACAAGTAAACTAATCAGTGCTACTGCTCTGTTTAGGGTCCTCCAGATCTTCCATTGGTACACCAACCATCCCGTCTGGTAATAAAGCATGAAATAATAGTGTTGCCTTTTTCTATTGTATAGCAATTGTTTTCAGTGAGAACAATCAGGTCTGGGCTCAGAATATTGCCAAGATGCCCAGTGAGTAATTGATGACTGGTGTCGTAAGGGAAATAAGCAACTGTTTTTACAGGTCAGTATTTTCCAGTGTTTCTTTTGAAGCCAAGGGGGAACCAGAGTACAAATTGTTTCTCACTTTGTTCCCAGAATTGTACCACTGTACCCTGTCCTTATTTGGGAGAAGTTTAAATTCTATGCCCTAGTCCCTGTGTGTAATTTCAGAAACATAGCTATATATCCTATTAAAAGGATTTTGTGTTTTTGCAGTTACATGGCAAAAGTAAGTATATTTTATAGTAAGGCAGATACATTGAGTATTGCTGGTGTTAACAGATCTGTAAGCACACTCAGTATCGAAACTATACTAAAATCTTTAATGGAATCTTACATGATTCAAACTGAAAATAAATAACTCTCTGAAATAAATAACTTACTTTCTGAATGCTTAACATATATTTTGGTCAACAACTATGCTAATACATGTTCCTAAGTAATTATAGGCTACGGTGTTCTTCCTAGTGTTTCATTATCTTCTTCTCCATGACTCCTCACTCTGCAAACCACCTTATCCATTACTGTTTGACAGACAGATGAAGCTGTTATCAGAAGTAGCAGTCACTGAATGAGTCTGTTTCCCATTTTGCAGTTATATACTTGCAGAGAAAAAATTTCTACAATATTTTTAAGAAACTATTACAGTACAATTGTACCTATAAGTACATAGAAAGAGAAAAGCTGGTTAATCAAAATTCAACACCTTTACATATTAATCTGGACTGTACAGAACTCCTCCATGCTTTACTCACAGGATATTCTTATGGTCAATTTCTATAATCATCTTTTTTTTCTCCAGTACAGTCCTATTTTGAGGCAGAATGGTCTCTGCAGCCTGGCCTAATATGCCAGAGTCCATGCCAATATACAGCCAGGAGAGAGATCAAGGATAGTCCAAAGTCCAAGAGTAGGGCTAGAGTCAGAGTCAGGCAAGTGAAGTGAGGAGGATTCAAAATCAAAGCCAAATAATCAGTCCCAAATAGCAAGGAACTATGGAGTGTTCCAGGAAGTGAAGTCCAAGCACAATCCAAGATTAGGCACCAACAGGCTAGTTACATGGTGTAAAGACCAAACCTAGTTTTGAGTTTCAGAATCAACAGTGTTCTCAGCAATTTGATTCAGCCAATTCTGAGACTTTTATGACTAGGTTGCCTGAATCATATCCAGAACTTATCTGTAGACATTCCTACAATAAGTCACCATGGGGAAAGCGTCTCCTTGAGAAGACTTCTCACTCCTAAGGAATCCTCTGCTTCTGGGGAGATCACCTCCCTAGTCAAGCACTCCTTCTGGGAGATTCAAGCCAAGCCTGTCATATGGTGTTAGTCACATGGATTGAGAGGGGGTCCAGTTTCCTTGTTCTATTCTGGGTTCACACTCTCTCTGTTCAGAGGTACAGCTGTCTATACCCTTGAAGTTTTTGATTCCACATGGGAAGTTAGTTTCTCACTTTTTTCATACTCAGGAAGGCCTGTAATCATCTTTATTGGAGGGCTGCTTTCTCAAGGGCATGGCAAATACCACAATGTATTCTGCACACAGTACATGGTTCATCTCCTATCATCATCAAAAGCACAAGTTGTGATTTGGAGACATAAACTACAGAGCAGTTGAATCAGTCAACAATTATATTTATCCTTAGAAGCTCTGCAACAGACCAGACTCTTGGTGGAAGAACATATTTGATATGACATAGGAAAGTTACAGAATTATGAGGGTGAATGAACCGTATAACAAACCAGACCAGCCTTTTGCCTCAGTTCAGAAATTTCATGCTTGTCATACATGCTAGCATGGTTCATGTTTGTTTCTGCTTTAGAAATTAATACTAGGCATTTGTTTAGCAACATAGGCATGAACACTGAGTAATACATTCCTCCTACCTCCTTTTCCTTCTTTCCTCTTTTTTTTTATTCATTAGCTTAAAGTGTAGTTCTCTATTGCTTCTCAAAGAGGGAATTTAGATTTAATGTTAATTTACTTACCTGAATCTTAAACTACATGCAAACTATCGTTTGTGATCCTGCTTAATAAACTGACATTAAGCTATAAATGAGATCCTTGATCACACTGGTGTAGCAGCATAACCAAGTACCTTCCACCTTCCTTCACCCTTAATTTATTCTCTTCATTGCCAAAACACCTCTCCAATGGCCATGGGGAGTTGCCAGGCAGTAGTTGGCTGAGCCTCAGCAGCTGGCCACAGGAAATGATGTCATCCACTTGAACATTCTAGAGGACCCTCAGGAGGTCAGATGGATGCCAGTGTTATCCTGTGGCTCCTAACTGAAATACAGTGAGCCATTTCCAGGCTATACCCTAGGTGAGGGACATGGGTGGGAGAGCCGGAGGAGTGAAGGTGCACATATGTGTTCCCTTACTTACTCATTCATTTAGGTTGGTGGGTGCAAAACAAGGGGATGGGATGGGGAGTGCAAGGAGGGATGGTGTGTGTGCGTGCGTGTGTGCATTTCCCCAAAAGTTTTTTCCATTTTCGTGAGGGTTCTGTGTCCCTAGCCCTCATAAAAATTGGAGAGTCAACATTATAAGAGATTGAGGGATGTGATTGAGGGCTATGGGCACCCACTTGTTTACTCGAAGCAACAACTATATATAATCTATTATTACAAAGTAAAATATTTTTTGATTGAAGTTGAAGTGAAATAAATTGCGAGTCCTCCTTAATCCAATGACATAGAATAGAACCTAAGAATAGAATAGAACCTAAGATAAAAGTGGATGAAAGAATAACATACTTATGGAACCTACTGCAGGCATTTACACGCACTTCATTCTTGAGTCCAAGAGTGCAGTGGATTGTCACAGGATGCATGCATTTTTACACCAAGCGAACATATAGAGAAACAAAACACACACATTTTGTGGGCATGACAAAATCACTAAATCTCAGCAAGCTGCAGCCCCCCGTATATTGCTAACATTTTGCTAATAGATAATTCTCCATCTTGCCTGGTTGTCTAGATTTGTCTAGTTGTCTACATTGAGCACCTGTTTTTACTATTATTGAGCCCAGTTTTTTTAAATGAAAGCTCTAGTCCATTTAGAAGACAAGAGGCAAAATAAAATCACTATTCTGCCCAATTGTTTTGCTACAAATATATTGGTTACTGCCTTTTGGGTATTTAAATAAGTGAATTTACAGCTATAACTGACATTTTCAAGGACTTTGAGATTTCAGATTTTAGAATGAACTACTGATCTCCGCTCTGCACACATTCACACACTGTGTCCAGCCATGCTAAGTAAGCGGCGTTGTTAATAACAAGTTAAAGTGGAAGCTTTTCGCCAAAGCACGTGGAAGGGAAGATAGTAACGTGCTGCTTCCTGTCCTGTCTTCTCTCCATAGCAGTTTGCATTTTGCATCTTGAAACACGATTGAGGTATTGCTGTTATAGGTAATGAAGAATCTCACATAGATCTGGCCAGTGGTTCCTTCTTGTCTCCATAGAAAGAGATAATCAACATAGAGAAAACTTTTTTCTGTAACTGAAAAGTTTTTCTAATGCATCATTAACAACATGATCATGATGATCCTCCTCGAAAAATGTTTTTGCCTTTCCTTGACCATGTAAAGAGGGTTGTATGGGATAAAATGTTTGACTTAATAGGTGCAAATGTTTAAGTAATATGATCTGTTTGCAAGAAGGGCAGGAACCAATTTTAGTTATGTTTTGTTGGTATTTGTTTTAGTTACATGCAGATACTTCTTACTGGATGGTTTTCTTTTTGTTGTTGCTTTGTATGCTTGGATTGCGTATTTTTATTATTTTTTAAAAATAGAACATGTAAAGAGGGTTGTGAAGAATCTTTTTCTATGTGTGGATATTTATACATGGATGTTCATGCAGCCCCGTTTCCTGTTTTATGGAAGTGACATAACACTAGTTACTCACTCATTTCCCCTCCTTATTCTTCTAATGATAATAATCAAACACTCTGAAAGCAATATAATTGTCCCATCACTCTCAATGTAGGCAAAATTGCTACAGTTCTGGAAAGTGTGTTTATATACCTAGATAGATAGATAGATAGATAGATAGACAGATAGATATGAGCAGGGGTGTTGGGAAAGACTGGCAGGCAGACAGAAGGTGGGAGTAAAGTATATGTTTCAGAACCACTTCCACTTTGTCTTTCCGTATCCAGCTCATCACAAAACTACTTCCAGAATAAACCTCGTTGAACTCAATGATACTTCTGAGCAGACATGTATAAAATTGTATTGTTGTATTCTATTGCATTGACTTTTTTAAAAAAAGTAGCTTTACATCAAATGTAGGAAGATTTCTGTGTAAGTCTAGGGACAATTGGTTCTCAGGCCCATGTCTGAAAATGGAAGAATTAGTATTGCCTTATGGCCAGAAATATTATACAATATTTGAAGACTTTTATTGCACTTTTAACTATGTATCGTATTATAGGGCTTTATGAACTGGGCATGCTATTAAGTATGACAATTGTGCTGGAGTTTTTTTTTTATTTGTGCAGCTTTATGTAAATATGTATGTTAGATTTGTGTGTCACTAATATATTGCAGTTTGGCAAATGGTTTACCTGAATAAACAAAGTTGCATTGCTGTTTCCTTGCTGCTGTTATTTACTATTCATATAACTCTAGTGGTTAGATCCCCAGACCAAGGAATTTCATTTGGTGCAGTGTTGTGCAGAGAAACGACTCCTGCAGCGAATAATATTTCATATGTACAGAAAGCAGGCAAGCAAGCAAACGAACAAAAAACCAGGGGACTGGAAGAAAAGAAGTAAAGACTGTTTAATAATGTGTTTGACTGTTTGCTTTGTATGACCAGTAAAAGGTGTTTTTCCATGAACAAACCATAGATGTGTCACAATATTTTCAGAGCTTCACTGCTGTGCTATGTATTGGCGTACTTTTTGACCAAGCGGGTATGAAAATGTTGTCGTGCTTGGCCCACGTTCTCTGAGTGGTAAGAATATTCATGGATGCAATACTTCCTCAGGTTTGATTTCCTCTGAAAGGAAGCCACTAGAAATGTATGGTTTTTTGAAAGGTTTATGTTTATTTACAGATATACAAATTGAACATAAGTGGAAGCACAGTTAAACAATCCACCAGTTCTGTGAGTGGGAGTGGGGAGATAGAGAGAGCACACCCAA
The DNA here is from genome assembly GCA_030412105.1 of Cyclura pinguis. Classification (NCBI taxonomy): domain Eukaryota; kingdom Metazoa; phylum Chordata; class Lepidosauria; order Squamata; family Iguanidae; genus Cyclura; species Cyclura pinguis. Next base: position 207,264,209 of record CM059602.1, on the reverse strand, counting down.
ATTCTATTAGCTTGTATAGCTTGTATATCCCCAACTTTAGCCATCTGTCTGTGTGACTTGTTATTACAGTCATCCATGTTTGTGAGTCTGACCTTCAGGAATTTGATTATTCACAGATTATTTGCGGCTGCCTCTGCTTTCTTCATGTACACACACAGGTGGGTAGCTAGGCGAGTGGGTGGAGGAAAAGTGCACATGTCCATTTCCTCCCTCCCTCCCTTGTTTGGGTGGGTAGGCAGGGGACAAGAGGATGGGAAGGAGGACGCAGGAGGATGGAAGGCATACTTGTGTATTCCCTCCGTCCCTCACTCCCTCCTTCTGGCAGGTGGGCAGGAAACAAAGGGATGGGACAGGGCAGCAGGAGAAGAGAAGGCACATGCCTGCATTCTTCCCCTCCTTCCCTTGCTTGGGTGGGTGGTTGTTCCACTTTTGCAAAGGTCTTGTGCCCTTGACCTGCATGAAAGTGGAGGGGTAATTGTATTTCTCTTTGCAGACAGATAGACCAACAGCTAAATCAGAAAATCCTCAATTACATGATCCTTAACAAATGTTAGCAGAGTAATATTTTGCACTTAGGGATAGCCAGGATTCATTTTTTATCTTGGCAGAACACTCCAGCTGATAAGATCATGTTTGCCTATCAGAATCTTTTGGGCAAACTGTAAGAAGCATCAAGGAGGTAGCAGCCTGATTTTTCTGTTCCAGAAGCTTTAGGAAGAAGAGAGTTGTTTGTTTCTGTATAACAATGATTCCTGTGTTTAGACCTTTACTATATAAACTGTTTGCTTGCAACCACATCTCTGGTTTCACTTTAGGGAGAATGCATGAATCAACCTAGGGAAGCTGTGTTGGCCTTTGGAATACTGTTGGTGCTGCCAACATATGCCATCATATGGTTACCTGTGAGAGAATTTGGTTCCGCTGTTGACTGGAAGATGGATGAACTCTGCTGTAAATGCCTACTGCATTCATTAAATCTTTTTTTTTTTTTAACAACAACAACAACAAATGGCTTTGCTTCATTATCATCAGGTCTGAAACTGTTTTTGTGTGGTGTGATCTTGATCCATTTCAAGCACTTTGAATAGCTTACTTTGAGTCTGGACTAAAACCCAGAATGGATTTACTGTTCCACTGGCATGAAACCCTCAACCATCACTGCTATCACCATTTGCATGTTGAGAATGACAGATTCAGGGACAGGAAGGATGGATTTAACACACTGTCTCTCCTCACATGTTGAGCAGACACATTTATTTTTAATGCCTAAACAAAGCTAAAGAGTATTGGTCACAGCTAGCAAAATTGCTGAGTACCATTTTTGTTTGGGGGATTCCTGACCAATGGCTAAGAAATATTGTCTCCCAGACTACTTTTTTCCCATTAACATTATCCTCCCCATGCTCCTCATTTCACAATGTATTCAAGCTAAGTAATATAACAATGGGTTGGGTCCACAGTTCCACTTCCAGAGTCCCAAGAAAAATAGAATCAGGAAGGAGACTTTTGCAGTTCTTTCTTTTCCTATCACTCTTCCTTGTGTCCTTAAAAATACTACTCTGAATGGCTGGAGGTCTTCTGGAGTAGCATCAGATGTAGAGGACTGTAGGAGGAATGGGAAATCAATGAAATCCCTCTCTACTACTCTCCTATGGTGATAAGCCTCTGATAGATCCCTTTGCTTTTCATCGGTGAAGGAGCCCTTCTGTTTATGGAAATGACCAATCTCAAGTCCTCTGATTTCTTGCACTTGGAAATTTAAAACTACAAACAATAGCCTTGAATTTTCAAGGATCTTCTGCATGTTACAGGTTCAGTTTTATGAGCAAAGAAACTGAGTTCTGAAGAATGCTATCTAACTACACTTTTCAAAGACCAAGGACTGCTGTGAGAAATTACAGCACCACACTGAGCTCTTCTCCCCCAGTTTCTGTCCTCCAGTCTGTTCACATTGTTATGATTTGTACTTGCCTTTACCTACCCATACTAACATGAGCCAGGAGATAGACATTTCCATTTTATCAGGACATGGGGTACTTTGATGTAGATCTTACCAAACAGAAGAAAAACTTCATCATGGGATGAAGTTTATAACGTATATTTCTCCTCTGAGAAAGTAGACAAAGTTCTGAGATGTTTTTGAAGAGAGTTGGCTTAACACATCTGCTACGAAATCTGAATACATAGGCATATCTTTGACCTGGGGAAAAAAATGGAACCAAACTCCAAAATTCTAGGCAGTTGTGTTGGACGGATTCCTTAGTTTAGTATCAAGTCTGAATTTCTCTCAAGGTTCATGATACAAAGATGCCATGACCCATATAATGGTGCTTATACTCGTTCATGGATGCGGAGTGTATGGTTTTCCAGTTACAGTTCTTCAGAGGGACTATGTGATTAGAATGTTGAACTGGAACCCAGGTTCTACTCCTCAGTAACTCATGAAACTCATTGGGTGAACTTGGGTCAGTCATCCTGACCTACCTCATAGAGTTGTTGTGGAATAAAATGGGGAAGAAGAAAGACAGGAAGGCCGTTTTGAATTCATTGAAAGAACAGTGGAATAGAAATGTAACCAACCAATCAATAAATGCAGTTGGACTACAGCTTCTGTTAACCCTCAGCACTAGTTAGTACAGATGACTGCAACTTCTCCACTTCTGCACTAAATGCTCAGTTTCTCCCAGGATAAAATGTTTAGCACTTGAATTGTATGCATTTTTCCCTACTTACAAATAGGTTGATACCTAATCTATTATAGGATTATGCATTGTTTGTTGCTACAAAAGCACTGAATGAAACATGGAAACTTGAAAAAATTTGTGGTAAGTGAAAGCAACTTCTGGAAAAAGGTGTAACAATTTCAGCTTCTTCAATGACTATGAAATATTCTCTTCACAGATCTTGCCCTGAAGCATACATATTTTTTTTCCAGAGAAAGCACCAGCTAGAAAGAGCATTTCTTGTATTTTTTGGTCTTATCGTACTTATTGCATCTTTTTCTTATCAGTCCAGAAACACGGCTTGGAAACTAGGTAATGCCTTGCTATCTCATTTTTCTGTACTGCTACAAAGGGAAAACAATTTTTCTGGCTTTTAGATATAAACCATGAAGAACAGAAAACCAAAGGGAGACCAGGGAAACAGCACTTGTTAAATAAGCAAGGTTGGACCATGAAAACAGGTCATCCTAAAGATTCAGTGTGAACTCATGTTACTGATTCACAGTTCAGTGACATGGGCCATTTCCGCACTGCACAGCTATAGTGCTGTTATTCCACTGTCAACATCCTTTGGAATCCTGAGGTTTGCAGTTTAGGAAGGGGCATTTAGAATTCTCAGTCAGGGAGCTCTTTGGCCTCAGTAAACTACAAACCCCAGAATTTCACAAGATGTTGAAAGTGGAATAATAGTACTATTACAGGCCCTTTCCAGACGTGTGTGTGTGTGTGTGGAAACGACGGAACACGCTACTCACCAGATTTTAACTTCGTCTGGGCGAGTCCGTTGCGACGAGGAGGAGTGCGAGCTCGTCGCTCTGCACTCCTCCGGCATCCTAAATGGCGGCTTCTGGTTGGTGGAGGCTCTCCACCAACCGGAGAAGCTCGCCAGCTGGAAGCCTGCCCCCCGGCAGATCTGCAGGCACGCACTTGCGCGCGCCTGCAAATCTGCTCCGGAGCCAGGCGATGGAGCGGCACGGGGTTGCGCGTTCCGTGCTTTTTAAAAACCTCTAAAAAGAGGTTTTTTAAAAACACGCCACACAACCAGTTTGCGTCGCTCCGGAGTGGACTGAGGTATGGAACTACAAAAAGTAGTCCGCCCCAGTCCACTCTACAGTGCAGAAGACCTCCGTTGGAGGTCGCTCTGCACCGTTTAAATAGCCCGGTGCGGAAAAGGCCACAGTGTAGTGCAGAAATGGCCATGGTTTCCACGTTAGTCATAATCTAGATGCATGCTGGTTCTGTCATTGAGTTCCACAAATATTTTATTAAGGGCTGTTTGAAACTCATTTCATAAGTGAAAAAATAGTGATCTGTTACCTAAATTATCTGTGGCCAGTATCTTTAATCTTGAAATATATTCACTATTAAAGGAGTGTGTGTGTGTGTGTGTGTGTGGGGGGGGCAACTTGTGTCCCACCACATATCTTGTTTGAGTAAAGCTGTCATCACCCCTCAGCATATGCTTACGGGACTTGCACTCCAACAATGTGTGGATGGATATAAGTTGCCCATCCCTGGCGTAAAGCTGTAATCATGTACATACTGTGGTCACATAGGGACAGGGGGGCGGAGGGGCAGTTTGCTCTGGGGCAGCAATGTTTTTGGGGCATCCTGACCCATAGCCACACCCCTGGGCATCCTGGCCATGCCCCCACACTCCATGGCCACACCTTCATGCACTGCAGCCATGCTCCTCGTGCTGTGGTCATGCCCCTCGCCCCCCCTCCACACACTTCTAGCTCCACCACTGGCATACCAGGAAATAAACCTACAGAATGCAATTCATTTCTGAGTAAACAGGCACAAGATTGCATTGTGAGACTGAAATCTCAAGCATACTTTCTATGGAATAAGGCAGATTCCAATAGAAAACAATGAAACTAACAAATAGGCAAACAAATACAGGGTCTAGCTGTGATTTATATAACTCTTGCATCACCCAAGATTAACTGATACCAATATATTTAGTATAAATGAGGTACTGCCATCAGGATTCATATTTGTATAAAGTGTAGTGTCATTGTTAGGGGTGGTCCAACTGAATCCTCGAATCCTGGGCAAGGGTTCGAGATTTGGGAATCCGAATCCCAGTGCCAAAATGGTGAACTGAATCTTTCGAAACCACCAACCGTGTTGCTTTTCAAAATTGGTGCCTCTGAGCCCTACAAAAACCTGATTGGCCGGTGGGCCCCGGGCGCTCGAAAATCATGGCATAAAGCCGTGCACATGTGCTGGTGGCTGTCTGTGGTTGCTCGTGCTGTGTGCTTGCCTGCTTGTGCTGTGTGCTAGCCCGCTCGTGCTGTGTGCTCACCTGCTCGGGCTGCCTGCCTGTGATCGCCCACTGACGCTGCCTGCCTGCGCCTGCTCATGCTGCCTGATTGCAGCCACTCATGCTGCCTCCCTCTGCAAGGTAATTATTCTCTTCTTCTCTATTCTTTTTACTTGAGACTAGAGGGTAAGGATTGGGACTGGACTAGAGGCTGGTGTTTTTTTTAAGCGCCTTCCTTGTTGCAGGACTTGAGACTTGACTGGAAGGTACAGTCTTCATGAGATTTCAAGGACAGCTGAAAGATTCCTTTGTATAGCTCTCTTGCAAAGCTCTTTCATACACAATTCTGGGGTTGGTAGTTTTACAAGGTGTCACAGCCTTCTCTGCCAAAGTGTTCTGGTGCATCATCAAACTACAAACCCCAGGATACCATAAGAAGTTATGCAAAGAAAATCCAGTTTTGACCTGGATTGTCTCTGTACTGTAGTATGTGACCCTGTTTACACAGGCAGGAAAATGTGAGATTAATCCACATTTTCCTGCCTATGTAGAAAGGGCCTTCATGTCATTTTCAATCTGGGGAGATCCTGAGGCAAAACTATGACAATTGTCCTGGCCAAATTTCTTCAGAGGGAGGTTTGCCTTTGGCTAGGCTTTTGCTAAGGCTGAGAGAGTGTGTCTTGCCCAAGATTATCCTTGTCTTTTTTTTGTTGTTCTGTAATAGTCAACCCAGGAGATGGTATCATCTCGAGTATCCTCCAACATCTGGATCTACTTCCAAATTACATGTAATTCTTAATATGGAGTATATAGGTATGTTTTCCTGAAAGTGAAAACTGTTATTTAATTTGTTTTTCATTAAACAAAGATGTCAAATTCTGCTCCAAAACACTTTGCAGTAGAAGTGCTTTCTTTCCCTTGCTTTCTAAACCTTTTTTCAAAAAAGGATTCAAAAGATTCAAGATTTGTGAGATTCATGAGTTTGGATCTGGATTCAGATTCAGAAAATTCTGGATTTGTCCCATCTCTAGCTGAAACAGTACAGAAATACAACAAGATAGTGACCAATATGGTAAAAGGTCTGGAAACCGAGCCGCACGAGCAACGATTTAGGGAGCTGGGTATGCTTCACCTGGAGCAAAGAAGAGCAGGAAGTAATATGATAACCATATCTAAGTACTAGAAGGGATATCATGTAGAAGCTGGAGTGGACTTGGTTTTTTTGCTGTTCCCAAGACTACAGCATGAACCAATGGATTCAAATTACAATAACAGAGTTTCTACCTAAATATTAGGAAGAACTCAACTCTAAGAACTATTTGACAGTACAACAAACTTCTTTGGAAATCAGTGGACTGTCTTTCCTTGCAGGTCTTTAAACAGAGGCTGGCTGGCCATCTTTTGGGAGTGCTTTATTGGTGTATTCCCACATAGCAGGGGATTGGAGTGGATGAGCCTTGTAGTCCCTTCCAACTCTATGATCTATGAACAACAGCCATTAAAAAAACAAACAAAAAGACAATAAGTTCAGAAAGAGACCCAAAGTGCCAATCAAACAGGGACAGTAACAATTTCCCAAAACTGTAAAGTGGCTCTCCTGAAATGTCATTATAGATAAGGATGGGAGCTATTACGCTCAGAGGTACAGTTGTTAGACTCAAGCCATTTTGAGCTAATTTGTGTGTTCTGTTGAACTTTTAACCGACTTATTTGGCAAAACCAGTTTGTTATAGTCTCTTAAAGTACAAAAACACAGAAGCCTTGGGCTTCCACAGTTAACTGTTAAGATAATAGTCCATTCCCAGTTGATTTCATGGACCTTCTGTTTCAATAATTAATTCTTCTTCTGTGTGTGCAGACTAAATTCCACTGAAACTGTAACTTATTGCCATAATATAGAATGGGCCAACTAAATGTTGATAGAAAAGCTGACAGAAAAGAAATTATACAAACAGATTCTCAGTATATTGGGATTCTCTAATTAGGATTATCTTGTTGCTAGATAGCTACCTTCCAAGACTTCAAAGCAAAGTTGTGCAGAACTCCTCATTTTTTTTTTCAAAAGGGTGTGTGTGAGTTTCAGCTGAAGAAATATTGCTCTCAGAAGTTGCCTCTTGCTTCAGATATCTGAATCCTTTTTCTCTATTGATGAGGATGGTGACACACAGACGGAACTCATTACCTGCAGTGCTACATGCTGCTGAGGAAGAAGTTTAATGAGAGCAAGGAAAGTGGCTGAGACTTTTACCATTGTCTTCCTTCAGTGATCATCAAGACAACTCCAGGTGGTATGACAGGTAGTGCTGTATCTGGAAGGAGATTTGCATACAGGGGATTGCAGTGCCTCCTTCCTATAAAGGGCTAAGCTATCAAAGGAAGTTTGCCTGTCACAGTGAGTAGGTATAGCCAAGTATTTCAATAGCATTAGCAGGCTTCAAGAGAAATGTGTACCTATAAACCTATGACATATAATCTTCTTAGAAATAATCTGTTAAGAATGGAAAGTGTTATTTTGATGATATGGCCACCTGAATGCACCTGCAAATAATTCTAAAGCACTTTAGATGTTGGGGAAGTAAGGGCTGGATTTTCCTCTACAGGAACACTAATATTGTTCTTTTAGGAGGGAAAAAAAATCAGCTTTTTTAAAAAAACCCTAGAAGTAAGCAATAGTAAGATAAATTTTAAAAGAGATTCATATGGGGAGCAAGAGAGAAGGCTGACTTCCTCAACCACTGCACACAATTATTTTAATATACTTTGATCATACCCTACAACGCACATTCTTTTCTATTCTTTGACCTCCTCCAGGGTTGATGGATTGGAGCAAGAGCACATTGATTTGCCCTAATGCATATTCATCAGAACTAGACACAAAAGGTACCAGAGAAAGAAACAAAAATGTTGCACCCTTTGGACATTCCATGGTGTGTTACCACATTCAGTTTGATCAGTAAATCCAGCTAAAAGAAAATAATAGATATGCCCTGGGTTGGTAATGCCAGCAGAACACAGATCAGACACAGTGTCATGTAGGTATAGTAGCCCATTTGTCCAATTTCTACACTTACTTAGCTGTGCAGTGATTCATTAGAGCTCTTCAATGTTTCTTTTAAAAAAATAAAGGAAAAATTCGGTGTGATGTGCCTTTCAGTGTAACAGGGAGAGAGAGCAAGACCATGGCTATTGGATATACAGCTTTTTCACAGGAAACATCAGAAATTTTATTAGGAAAGCGGAGGAATGACAACTGAGCTATTGGGAGTTTTTAATGAAGAATACTTTGTCTAATTTCATGTTCAAATTGGATCTTTGAGGCCCCTCCCTAAACTGCAAACCCCAGGATTCCTTGGATATTGAAAGTGGAATAATAGCACTATAACAGTCTAGTGCAGAAATGGCCTTGCTCTATCACCTGCCACCTCTCCATTCAGTATATTTATTGTTTGACCTTAAAGCTGCAATCATGAGCTGACTTACTTAGAAGTAAGTGCCATATTTATGATGGGCAAGGTGGGATAGATACTACAGTACAAGAATAGGGAGAGGGTTTAATACTTGTTTCTAATCTGAATTTTATTGAATACTTTATAGTTAAAGAACAGTCACATGCCTTGAGATTTTAGTACAGGAACAAAAGGAAAGACAAGAGGGTAAAATGGAAAATAATTTTCCTCCTTTCTATTCCTTTCTGTTTCCTGTTTCTCTTCCTAAAGAAACTCATCATACCTTCTTGGCATCTAGTCCACTGGTAGAATGTTGTTGTCCTGCTTAATTTTAACTAAAGCTTCTTAGTGCCTGCTCATTCTACGTGCTGAGACTTTGCTGCATCTTTTATTGAAGTCCAACTGAAGTGACTGGCAGTACAGTCTGGAGGTTTATATAGTTAGATACTCAAGGCAGCAATCTTACATCCATTTACAGTGGAATAAGAACTCAGTGGGACTAACTTTTCTCCATAGGCAGGTACAGGATGGCACTGCATGGTCCCTTGATACCAATGAGATTCCTATTTAACGTACATCCAATAGACATTTTTTAAAATTATTGCTCTGAAATGATCTTGCTTTACTGAAGGAATGTTGTAAATCTTGGTAAATTCTAAAGCTATCCAAGAAGGAAGTCAAACACAGGAAAATATTAATTTATGACACTGTTACATAACTTGTGACCTAACGATTACCTCCAGCCCTCAAGGTCTTAAGAGAGGAAAGAGTACAATATATTGATTGTACTACTGAACCCCCACTCCACTGATGCTGAAAGTTTCATGCTGATCGCCATTTCCCATTTGCTACATGCAGCAAGAAAAAGTGGATCTGTTATCAGCAGAGAAGGGTCAGAGGGAAAGCTATTTCATTTCCCAGAGATCATCATCATCATCATCTCTCTCTCTCTCTCTCTCTCTCTTTTCTCCTGGGAAGATCTCTATCAGGATTACTTGGGCAAAGGGGGAAGAGAAGAATCTCCACTTCCTCACAGAGATTTTCCATAGGATCTGGTGTGATAGCATGTAAACATGGTGGAAAATGAAATAGCTTCTGTACCCAGATGTCTGATGTTGCCATGAGGTCAGCCAGAGGAAAATCTGTGGTCTAGGTGGGAGTTGGGGGCTTCAGACCAAGGGTTAGCTTAAACCTGGAGCCAGCCCTCAATTCATCTCTTTGTATTGTACAAAAAGAATCAACTCTCTGTACAGTTTATGTATTTGCATGGGGAAAAGACTGGGATGCCCTTGGCATGTCCTTGGAAATTAAATCAGCTTTTATCCCATAAGCACCTCATTCAGAAACAGAATAATAAGCACCAGGCAATGTGAATCCAACAGTTGATGATAATAAAAAATACCTATGATCCCCCCACACTCCACTTTCATTTTATAAGGATCATCAAATTTAAGAGTGTCATATAAACTGAATGACCATGTTACAGGAGAGTCTTGTGTAGCAGGAGATCTTCTTGCCACAGCAGTGGCTGGCAATTCTCCTTTACCTATTGTCCCTCCCTGCTGCTTGCTCAGACCCTTCCTATGTATCTCCAGCCCTTTTCTAAATAAAATTTTATTTTGATCAATATGTCTTTATAGAGTGCTTTGCAAAGACATGCTGAATTATTAAGCTGTGAACATAATTTTCTTTCATCCACTTTAGTACCTTTGTCACACTCCCATACTTCAAAGCGTCTCTGTAATAATGAGCTTTTTTTCTTTTCCTTGTGTCTACATTTAATATATTTTTGTTGTTAAAAGTGTATCCCCACATGAAATTATTTTCCAAATCCCTGTACTAATGTTTGATGTCAACATCTACAGACAAGTTTCCTCCTTTTCTAACTCTTTTGTAGATATGCATGCTCTTCTTCTTGTTTTTTTTAAATCAAATTTCCAACCCTTCTTCTTCTTCTTTTTTTTCCCCCAGTTTCCTATTTTAATTAAGGGATGCATTGCATTCAATACGTTGTTTCTATCTGATTTTAACAGGCTGATTTTCTGCCTTTGAAATTCTTCTTTCAAGGTTTTGGCTCATTCTGAAAGCTTACTTCCAAGACAGTTCTGCGGAAGAATTAGGTTTTCTCACTTTCTCTTTTGTTAAAAGCAGATCAAGCATTCCTTGGAACTTGGCGTGACCTTTCCCCACTTTTGATGTTTTTTTGTATTCTTGAGGTTAGCTGGCTTCATATCTCTACTTCAACAGGGAGCTTAGATCAGTAAGAATTACCAGGGGATTGAAGTGGTATTCTCCCCTCCCTTTGAGATCAATTGTCTAGATACTAACTTTATTTTTCACCTGTAATGTTTCCATGTTATATCATGGATTTTGTAGTGTATTTATGCTGGAATGTTTAGCATTGGGCGTTGTTCCTCAAATTCACAAGGTCAAATACTTTCATTGTTTGGGTTTGCTTTCTAGATAGCACACCAAACTTCTCTGTGGAGGGTAAAATTTCCTTTCTAATGTAAAATCTAAATAGTTCCATATTTCCACCTCATGTAAAATAAAATTTGTATCTGTAGTGGTCAGGACTGGTCCAAAATGTCTGACTGCATGAGGCGAAGGACAAGGTCCCACTGCCTTCCCCCAACATTACTCATATGGAAGGGAAAGGGTACCAGGCTAGTTTAGAGGGTGTAGGAGGGGCCGTGGGGCACACAGGGGGTATTGGCTGGGGAATTGCCTCCATCCTTCCCCAAATTTACTGACTGAATCATTTCCTTTACCTTATGGCTGACCCTGTCATTGCCAACATTGCATGAGATATACCTGCAATAAGGAAGGTCTCACTGTGGTCTGCTTTACCCCAGCTTCTGGTCCAAGGCTAAATTACATGGCTTAGTCCTCTGCTCCCCTTCCTTCAGTAGCAAAGCTTCTAGTCTGAAAAGTGTTTACCTAGTTTGCCTCTTCAAGCACTAAATGTGGGGCAAGAATATCCTAGGTATTCTTATGTTCTCTTCATTTCATTCTACATTTCTTCCTGTGTTTGCATAGGGACCATACCATCATAGAATATTAGAAATTAGCCATCAGAACTGCTCTTCTTCTGAGGCTGCAGCTGCTAGGATTTCCAGATCAGTAGCATCTCAGGCTCTGAGATTTCAGAGTTAAAAACTGATATCTATGGTAGCCTCAGTGAAGCTGAATGAAGTGGGCCCTGGTTACATCATTAAGTATGATACATTAAGCATCCACTGCAGTTGCTTAGAGTATGACATTCAAATAAAAGACAGAAAAGGCTAGCAAATAAGAAAATATATCTCTGAAACTTTTCAAAGGAAAAAAAAATCTCCAAAAGCTACTTTTAATGGGTTGCTCCAGGCTTATAGTCTAAAAAGACATGACACATGAAGAAAAAAATAGCAGTGGGACATGGAATTAAGATCAGAAAATGCTGGCTGTTCTTCTCTCCCATCAAGGTCAGAGCAGTGGCAACTGGAGTGGAGGGAGAGCCTTTCCTCAGCCACTGGAATCTAGGCACAGTGATGCTCTGCCTACCTGCTCTTCTCTCCATCAGAAGTCCAAGAAATGGGGCTCAAAGAAAAACTGCAAAGGGGTCATGCAGTGTTCACAGCACTATCTGCATCTGAGGGTAGCAAGGATGAACAGCAGTCTGGGTGCCACGTACTATATCCAAGTAGTACAATTTGGTGAGACTGAAGCTAGGATTTATATACCCTATTTCCTACCTGGAAGGGTGTGCATAGACAAAGTGGTAATGGCTTTTTTGCAGGATTCACAAAGAAGACTGGAATGGCATGACTGTCTTAACTCTAGGTGACACAAACATTGATGGAAGTCATGACAATCTCTTAATGTTTGATCAGGCAGGGGATATAGGGAAGATTTCCATAGGGCAAGATAAGGGGATGGTCCCTGATTGTTTCACCTGGGCAGTTTCACCTTTCCATTGTATTTGGGTGTGCACAGAGCATGAGGTATGGAAAGGATGATCACAAACCCATCAGCATCAAGTTTTCCCACCTAATCTTCTCCAAACTTATGACCTGACCATGTCTCAGGTCAGCCTGACCTGGCAACATACTCTCCGATCAGTGTGTCTTCGATCATGTTTTTTTCCCCAGCTATAAATATGTCCAATTATAAAAATGACACATCCTGTAGGACGGTGTGTGTGTGTAGGGTATGGTAACACTGGTGTTAAGTACCCAAGAGATGGTTCTAATTATTGCTTCTTTATGGCTGTTTACAACTCTTTCTCTTACAGACACCATCTTCTTGCTTGGTTCTTTTAGCCTGAAGGATTTCTCAACTCATTGCATTGATTTAAACCCTTGTTTTGAAGCACAATCTTGCTGTTGACAGCTTGGCATAAAACTCAGTCAAGCAATGGAACTTAATAAGGATTAATTTGCATTGTAAAATTCTATATTGGTGTTTTTCAATATATGTGTCTTTTTGGTTGGGAGGGCTTTTCATATAAATTCTTCCAGACATGTGTAACTGAAGCAATCACATTGTTTATGTGAAGGTGAGTGGGTACTTTAGGTTGAAAGATTTTTCAGTTGCTTTTTTTACCTTTTGAAATGAAGTTTAAATTCATAAAGTCATTAAACCGGAAAAAAGATTAAAAGGCTATTGAGTCCATATCTCTACTGTGAAACTGGATTGTCTATCACCCCCCTCGCATAGATCAACCTGATATCAATGAGGGGACAATAGAAAGTGAATGTACAAAACTGAAATTTTGCCAGAACAAATATTTCAGGTTGATGCATTTATGCAAACCAAGACACAATCTATTCGTTATTCTAAATGTGTAAAAATAATTATTTGACTGCAAGAATGTCTCCTTATAAGCTTTAGAGAGTTTCTTATTCACTACAATATTAGGTAAACAGACGAGCAGTTTAGACTTTCCAGTTTACTCTGTCTTTCTTTAGAAGAGGTGGAAAACCACTTACATTTGCCAACTCTAACGGCAACTTTTGTAAACTTGATTATTTCTTTATACTGGAATGACCAAGGTATTGATGGTAGTGAAGGCTGGATGGTTTGTGACTGTAGCACTACCAACTTCACTACTTTTGCAGAGAGGGAGGAGTTTGTCTGAGTATAGAAAGTGCTGCAGTCTAGCGGTTAGCATTGTTGTGTTAGAAAGGTAGAGATGAAAAAATATTAAAAAATATTTCAAAAACATTTCTTTTGGTAGGGCTGATAAATCATTTTTTTAAAATAATTCCTGGTAGATGTTGAAAACAATGAAACAGTTTTCATTGTTTGAGACACTTGGGATTTTCCTGCCTGAAATAATGGGAAACTGCATAGCTTTTCTATGAAAGTTGTGCAACTTACCCAGAAAATGGCATAGTTTTCTGGAAACTGCACAGCTTTTGGCATGGAAACTGAAAGCTGCACAGCTTTCTCCATAGAAAGGAAATTGCCTTGAAACATTTGAATTGTGTGGTGTTCAAACCAGCAAAGGCTTCAGTCAGCTGAATTTCTTTCCCTTCTGCATTTGGTTTGTATAAACTGCCAAAGGCTGCGGTTATGATGTCGAACCCTTCACCACACTGTCTACCCTTTATCCAAGTACATAGCAAAACAATATGAAGCGAGTGGCTTTTGAGAGGGTCAAAAAGCTGTGTAAGTTTTCTGTGCAGAATGAAAAGATTTTGAGTTGTTACATCAAAGGTGCTTAGTGTCTCAAACACTGTGCAGGTTCTCAAACTCTTTCACAGTTCTCAAAAATTGTGCACTTTATGTTGCACTGGGAACAAAAAAATAAAAGTTCCTACAAGTTGCAGAAACTTTTGAAGTGCCATATTTCTTTTCATACAAGTTTCTTGAGGAGCTGGGAACTTCAGATATGACCCCAGCTGGGAAACTGATGAATTACTGTTCCACCCTTAACTTTCTTGATAAGGAGAATCCTGGATGGCAGAGAGTCTTCACAGTTCAGAGACTAATTCTACGCAAAAGAGGTCCATGGGCTTTTTGTGTGCAGGAAAAAAAAAACATTTTGCACAGAAAACAAGTTTCCTGCACTAAAATAAATGCTTTCGCCTCAGGAATAAACTATTTCTGGACGAGGATGCTGTTTTATGTAATTCTTTGTAGAAAACACCATCTTCAGTACACAAAAAAGCTTTCTTTTTTTGGGTAGAATAAAACCTGAATTGCCTATAGTCTCTGAAAATTGTGCACTTTTCTATGACTTTCTTGAAGTGAGGAAAATGGTAGAATGATTTGTTCTCACCTGTGAGAATGAAATTTATGAAGATATACATCCATATGATGTTTCTAAGAGGACATTTTTTTCTGATACAATTTGTGAGGTTTTGTTCTTTCTCACCCCACACTTAAAATTCATAGCATTTTCCTCATTTTTTTCACATTGTGTGTCTGTGTTTGTGTGTCTGTCTCTCTCTCTGTGTGTGTGTGTGTGTGTGTGAGAGAGAGAGAGAGAGAGAGAGAAGACAACTATAAAGGTATAGTAGGCAACTTCTATAACCCCTGCTTCTCCCCCTCTCCCCAAAGAAAACACCTTATGAAAGGGAGGGAAAAAAGAAAATGATTTTTTTTTTCTCTTGAGAAATTAATTTAGATGGTTTCTCCAATTTATCTGTCCACAAATGAGGTGGTAAATTTTTAGAGACATTTTCACACAGCTGTAGATTGGAAGCAACCAAGGTTCCTTCTGAAGGACACATCAGACAAATGTGATCTAATCTGTCCTGATGTGGGCCAGTCATAACAGTGTGATCTATTTGACTGTGCTGCCCTTACTAAGAAATTCATGGATTTTGTAAAACTGACATGTGGCAAAAGAGATCATCACCTGTGGTTTAGTTTGATGGTTGGCATTCTCCCTTATTCTCTCAGCCACCTCCTCCAACACACATTATTTTTAAAGAGGCTGTTGGTTATCTTTTTCTGTTCTTGGATTTGTGCATAATAGCATTGCAGAACAAACACACACACAGACGCCAGTTTAATTTTGCTTCTGTTTCATCTTGCAGCATCCAAAGCTGCAAAATAAAATGACAATGTTGAATGAGTCTGAACTCATTATGAAAAAACTTCATTTGATAATTTGGGACACATTTTAATTGATCCCCAAGGGATGGAAAGACAGTATTTATTTACCTGCATGAGACTAATACTGCGATAAATCATACTGTGCACATTTTTTTTCTTTTTTGCGCAGCTGTAAACCTATCTGCATGTTCATTAACTTCTCAATGTCTCTTTCCATTTATTAGTTTTGATTGTTGGCTTTCCATGAGCAATTAATTCCAAGCTCTTGGATCATGAATTTCAATTATACTGAGGCCTTCTTGCATATTTTGCAAAAATAATGTTTCCAAGAGAT
The DNA here is from genome assembly GCA_030412105.1 of Cyclura pinguis. Lineage (NCBI taxonomy): Eukaryota > Metazoa > Chordata > Lepidosauria > Squamata > Iguanidae > Cyclura > Cyclura pinguis. The sequence goes on along the minus strand of CM059602.1, from coordinate 207,248,390 downwards.
GAAATGTAAATAACATTGAAACGTTACCTGTGGAAAAGAATGGCAGTAGAGTTTTGTTGTCTCTCCGGTGTCTTTCTCTATTCAAAGGGCTGTTATAGAACAGTCCTCCATTTTGAAGATGTCCTCTATTTGAAAGGCAGGCCAGTCCAAGTGTCATTTAAAGATAACCAGAAGAAGGAAGAACAGTGGTCTTGAAATTGCCCAACATCAGCTATCACTCTTGGGAAATAAATATGAATACTAGATTTTTAATTCCTTTTTTTTTTAAGAGTACCATCAATAGTTTCAAAAGCAACATGACAAGAATTCTATCCTCAGATCCTCTTCAGATACCTAGCCCCCATGGGAACTGTAGTGGCTTTTGTGTTGGTGTTAGCACACCCATTCAGAAGAGAGAAGCAAGACACAAAAGGTAGGAAACTAGACTACAGTATTTACAAGGATCTCTGCAGGATTTTTCAAAGCAACGTGGATTTAAGTGAGACTGTTTCTTTCCTGACTCCTGGGTTCCAAAATATGAAGAACATAGAATCATAGAGTTCGAAGAGACCACAAGGGCCATTGAGTTCAACTCCCTACCATGTAGGAATACTTTATCAAAGCATTCCAACAGATGGCCATCCAGACTCTGTTTAAAAAGTTCAAAAGAAGGAGACTCCACCACGTTCCAAGGTAGCACATTCCACTGTTGAACTGCTCTTACCATTAGGAAATTCTTTCTAATGTTTAGGTGGAATCTCTTTTCTTGATGTTTGAAGTCATTGCTCCATGTCCTAGCCTCTGGAGCAGCAGAAAACAGGCTTGCTCCTCCTCCATATGACATATCTTCAAACATTTAAGCATAGCTATCATGTCACCTCTTAACCTTTTCTTCTCCAAGCTAAACATACCCAGCTCCCTAAGCCTCTTCTCATATGGCATGGTTTCCAGGTCTTCTACCATTTTGGTTGCTCTCCTCTGGACAAGTTCCAGCTTGTCAATATCCTTCCTGAACTGTGGTACCCAGAATTGGACACAGTATTCCATGTGGGGTCTGACCAGAGCAGAATAGAGGCACTATCACTTCCCTTGCCCTTGACACTGTATGTCTACTCTCAGTCTGGGCAGTTGGCCAAAGTGCAGCTAATAAGGATTAGAGACACACACACACTTTTTTTCAACAAAGTGATTCCTTACTTTAGTAAGGAAACAGACAAAACAAATATGAAGCAAACCATAGTCCCAGCAATATTTATAAATCAAAAACAGTCAATACAATCCTAAGTCAGAGACAGCAGGAGAAACAGTCAGAGACACAGCAGGAGAAGTGATCAGTTAATCACTGACAAGTTCTGGAGGGGAATGGCTCAGCTTTTATAGGTTCAGAGATCAGCACACCTGGCACTTAAATAACTGTTGTATGTTGTAAATTCACTGAGATCTGCATAGGTGTTCCCTTTGGTGCTTACACTCAGTTAAGGTGGGTATCAGTAAGTTATCTTCCATGTCAGAAGGAGCAGGGCTCTTTGCTGAGGCTGGCACTGCCCTCTGTTCTGTCTTTGGCGTGGGAGTGGTACTGTCTCCTTGTGTTCAGGTTCCACTGTTTTAGTCTCTGAGTCATAGTCTATGGCCCTTTTCACATGTGGGGGGGGGGAAACGGTGTAGAGCGACCTACCACAGAGGTCATCTACACCGTAGAGTGGACTGGCGTGGACTACTTTTAGTAGTTTCACACCAGAATCCACTCAGGAGCGGCCGGAACTAGCCGCGCTGCGTGTTTTTTAAAAACCTCTTTTTCGAGGTTTTTAAAAAGCATGGAGCAGGCAGCCCAGTGCGGCTCTGTCGCCCGGCTCTAAAGTGAATCTGCAGGCGCGCGCAAGTGCGTGCCTGCAGATCTGCCGGGGGCGGGCTTCCGGCTGGGGAGCTTCTCCGGTTGGTGAACCAACCGGAAGCTGCCATCTGCGACACCGGAGGAGTGTGGAGCAGCGAGCTCGCGCTGCTCCACGCGGCGACGGACTTACCCGGCTGGAGGTAAGCTCCGTTTTTGGACGTTTTCGCCCATTCCCCCCCCGCCATGTGAAAAGGGCCTATGTCTAGGTGCTGAAAGCAGGGCATGACACTATACTCCTGTTGGTGGAGCGTAGAATTGCATTGGCTGTCTTAGCTGTCATGTCACACTGTTGACTCATGTTCAGCTTGTGGTTTACCTTAAACTTCTCTCACCATAAATATACCTTTTGGGTGCTCGTTATTGTTCTTGGCATTAATCTGCTAATGTGACCATACATTTGGAGAAGTCTAACCAGCCAGTTTCCCTGTAGTTCCCTTCTTGACTTCAGTAGGGGGAATAGGTAAATCAATTTAAGCACGGAAGGCAAAACTCAGCCCCAAAGTAACCAGATGAAGCCTACACTGACTGAAACCAGCACTGGGTGTATGAAGCAGCATACAGTTCAGAGAAGAGGGCAGCATCAGCCTTTATATAAGCACTCTGCTCCTAATGCTATGATACCATGACATCAGCCATTTCCGCAGTAGATTGTTATAGTGCCATTATTCCACTTTCAACATCCTATGGAATCCCAGGGTTTGCAGATCATTGGTTTACTATCAGGCCCCTCCCTAACCTGCAAACCCCAGGATTCCATAGGATGTTGAAAGTAGAATAGCACTATAACAGTTTACTGTGGAAATGGCCATAGTGTCAAGACACCACTTCCTACCTTTTCCACAATGAATGAAATGGAAGTGCACACTCAACAGGATGAACTAAATATGTTATGGATGGTTGGGAGAAGCTTTGAATTCATAGGATGCAAAGCTCTTCCATTTCCCACACATACCTCCCTCTTGGTGGGAAATATGTGCCAGCCCTGGAGCTGCCAAAACTGTTTTTCTCCTATAGGTTATAATAGGAGGGTAGATTCTTCTCCCCCTCAAAGAACAGGAAAGAAAAGGTAGACAGTTCCACATCTCCTTCCCCTCTGCCCTGCTGGCTCAAGCCTGGAATCAGGGTTCGATTAAATAATATAGTTGAAAGCTGACTTTGGAGAGTGCAAGCTTTGAAAAGTGAAATGAATGAAATGTCTCTAAAACTACTGAACAGCAACTTGCTAACTTACACGAATGATAACCCAGCTTTTGAATTTGATTTGGTTGGTGATAAAGCACTTCAGTTATCTTGAAAAAAATATTGCAGGACATAGATGACGCTGAAGTGCTCAGTAAGTCATAAAATAGCAACAGGCACAAATCTGACAGACTGCAAAACTGAAAGACTGTGCAGTTTGGAGAATTTGTTGCCGTCTTAATTTTGTGATATAATAAACTGATGCAAAATGTTTTACTTTTCATTGGTACTGCCTTTCATTGGTTTACCATCAGTTACATTTATGAAACATGGAAAAAGCAATGCTGAACTCTCCAGCATTAAAGCACTGCATAGGCATTATGTATTACGCATTTTTTTTCTTTTTTGGAACAGCAGACACGTTGCACCTAATATTAAATGGATACCAAATAGTTCTGTCAGTAACACCATCATAACACAGGGAGACTATGGAGAATAAATAAAATAATTTTTAAAAGATACATTACTGCTATTCCTCTTTAATACAGTCAGGATGTGCAGGAAAGGAATATAGAATCAGTTCTCTTCCTTTTCATTGAAAAATATTGTCAAGATGGCTCTTTCTTGCATTAATCCTAAAATGGAAAAGGCCATCAGGCTTTCCTTGTGAGTCTCCAACCGTAAAGCATGTAATGACAAGCCTGTGAGTTTCAACCGTGGTCAAATTACATAAGGACCTGCTGCCCTTATCTTTTGTAATGTCCTTCATATCATCCATATTTAGATGGGGGGAAGATCTGGCTACAGGATGTAGGATGATTTGGTATAATGTGGGGGATTTATTAAAGGTTCTCCTATCTTCCTTCTTCACATTATCTGAGAATTGAATATAACCCTAGAACAGATGGGTTTTTGAGGAGGGTTGTAGGATACAGATAGGGTTGCCATGCTATTTAGTTGGCTGGATTTTGCCAAAATTCTAGGCATGGTACCTAGTGGCCATTTGGACCATCACTGGGCGTGTATTCCAAACTATTATCATTACCACCATCACTACTATTTTCTTCTTCAAATCAGTCTTTTCGAAGGAGTGGAATGATGGGATAAAATAAAGAATCTCCATTCCATCCTGGTTTTTTTTTTACAAGAAACAAGCATGACCATGCCAGTGAGTGATTCTCACGCCCATGACTGATTTTGCAATCTGTCATTTCTCAGTTCCAATTTCCAGTTCTCTGAGTTAGTGTTACAACTCTGCAGGAAAGTCTAGCTTTTGGAAGAAAATATAACTGAAATCTGTTCTGCAAACAGCCTTAGGAAGACAGCACAGAAAGCAGCAGAGACATCAAAGTGAAGAAGGAGGGATGTAACAAGCTGGGCCAATGCTACAATACAGTTGTAAGTATTTAACATTCCATGAAGTTTTGTTTCTCATGACTTGGTTGATGTAAAAGTATTATACATTTTTTACTGGATATCCAGAAAAAGTGAGGTCTGTTTTCTGAGAGACAGTTAGGATTTTCCCACTGGCTAATGTGAGGAGGGGGGAAGAGCTGTCATCCTTATTGTCATCTTTTCTCCATCCCATCTTGCTTCTATTCCACCACTGCCCCTGCTACCAACTTTCCTCTCATTACTTTATCTCTCTCTTCCCTTGCTCCTTGTCTTGCAACTGAGATGGGATCACTGACTTTATTTGCTGCTCATCTGCCCTAAAATGCATCACTGGCAACTTTGTGTAGCTACTGATTTTTTAGAGGACAGATGGACAGGAACATGAAAGCAAGTGGGGCATTGGAAAGAGACGACTGGAGGTGCAGTGGTTTCTGAAAGGGAGAAAAGCCCTGCACATGGGCAGAGTGAAGCATGCAGGAGGGAAGAGACAGAGGAAGGCAGAAAGTGGATGCAAGGTATAAAAGAATGGACATGTTACTATGCCAAACACCCCCATTCCATTGATATGATTGGCAATGAACATTATTTAATTGATATAACATATAACTAATATACTGTTAAGGCTGAAAATCCATGCTGGCAAAGAGGACTGGATGAAAGTAGGTCAGATGGGACTTCACCCCTCCCACACACACTCTGATACTACCTCCTATTTTTTTCTGTTAAAGTTGGCTCTCAGACTTGAAACTTGACTTGAGACTTGACTTGAAAGTATCTTGCAATGACTTGAGATTCAGCTTGAGACTTGGAGGTAGAGACTTGAAACTTAACTTGAGACGTGGAGTGAAAGACTTGAATACATCACTGAAAAAGGGAGGAATCAGACTAAGTTTGCCAATGGATCAGCACCTGGCCTAATTTAGTGGTTGTAACACCAGCTGGAAAATGATAGTAGCTATTTCCATGATGTATACTTACTTTAAACAAATTGGGCTGATCTCTGTCTGCAGGTCAAACTGTTGCTAAATAAATGAGTAGGAGCCAGAGCTAGTTTAAAAACTGGTGATCCCAACAGTAACTTACTCTTTTGATAATATGCTAAGGAATGGATTATAAAACTTTTCACACATTTATACGGTAAGTGTCATAGATATGATTTGTATATATTTGAAAACATTAGTTGCACCAATACCACTTGGATCTACGCTTTTAAAATATGCTGGCATTATAAAGAGAACACCTGACAGACAAAAAATATTTGTTCTCATATTAATTTTTAAAGCTCTATAGGCTATCAGCAAATTTTCATAAATAAGGTTATTACAAGTTTCCTTATCTGGAAATCCAAAATAAAAAACCTCCAAAACCTAAGCCTTTTTACCGTCAGTTGCCTGCTTCCACCTTTTTGTTGGTAGGTGTTGTGCGCTTGCTCATTTGCCTCTAAGATCCTCAGTCTCTCTGTTTTTTCTGCCAGCCGTCAGTTTTGCTTTTGAGGTGGTGGTTGCAGTGCTCCTCATCATTTATCTCTCAGATCTGAGAAGCATCATACCTGCCGCTTTGAAAAAGGAAGCAGCTGGCTGGTGGCAAAAACAGAGAGAGAGAGAGACTGAGGATGTGTGAAATGGTGGGAAGTGTGGATTCGCGCTGGCCACTATACTTGGATTCTTACTATTTCACAGATCCTTGGTGTCTCTCCAACCTCATGTCTATACACAACACAAATAGCAAGCAAACAAGATTTGAGGCTATTCCAAGAAGACACTGTATTCCAAAATCTGAAAAAAATATCCAAAATATGGAACACTTCTGGTCTCAAGCATTTTGGAAAAGGAAGGCTCAACCTTCATTGAAAACTGAATTAAATGCTCTGAAGAAAATAGCATCTGTGATACTTTCATTTTTTAAAATCTGCTGTTCCTTTTGCTGTGCATTTTAAAATCCCAGTCATTAGGCTGTACTTCTCCGAACAGCTGCATAAATTTTGTCTCTAAAATGAAATTTGGTATTTAACAAAACAGGTCCAAAAATAATTCTCATTAAGATGTGGTAGAAAATAAATAAATAAATAAACAAATAAGATTAGCACACTGCAATTTGTGTGCAAAGGCTGTTATAATGAGAAGTAATTTTGTCTAGCTAACTGATGTCTGTATTCTAGTTGGAAACGAAGCCACTTAGTCGGGAAAGCTGCAGTAATCAATTATGGGTATATGAATCCTAAGACGTTAGGATGTTTCTCCCACCCTTCTTTTCTTGTTGTTAAAAAAAGATTATTTCTCATTCATTAGCATTAGCCAGAAGTCATTAATTTAATATGCATTTGGGTGACATTATTTAAATTGTAAATAATTCTACAGGCACCACTTTTTTTAAAAAATTTATCCTTATTTAGCATATTTATGAGACAATTTAGTAACAAGATGCAGCAGGATACGCATTGCTTAGGGTATCTTCACACTGTATAACTCTGCGCTAGCACTGCCTGGGGCTTCTCTGGCCGCACTTTAGCACCCAATAGCATGCCACACGGTAAATATGAACAAGCCCGAGTGAAAAATTAAGCAGTGGCATATTGAAATTTATTTATCTCAATATGCTATCTTGTGTATACCTTCAGGACAACTCACTTCCTGAGAAACTCAGCCACAGTATTAAAGCAACAGTCATAACATTAACAATAATGGCCATCATTAATCTTCTGAGGAGATTCTATCACAACATTTCTTATACAGTGTCCACAACCTCACTATATATCAGGACAACTTTGTGTAGAGTTGCAGGTTTTCCCTTCCTTCCCTGTTACTGTAACTGAGGCTTTAAGTGTTGCACGAAAGAGTAAATTTTGCTGGTAAAGCTTTTCCCATGATTTCTCTTCACAATCAGGAAAAGTGTCCACTGCCACCTTCCTGCTTGCCATGCAGTTTTCAAACCATGAAAGGGCATTCACAAACTGGCTGCTTTCCCTCTCCCCTCTCCATCAATTTTATTCTCCAACTATCACTTCTTGGCATGAGCAGTCTCATTTAACGCTTTATCATCTTATTTTTCCAGCTGCTTTTAAAATGTCCTGGTTTCTTTCTCCTCTTCTCCCTACTTCCCCCCTTCATCCTTCGCATACATCAGCTGCTGCTATCTGAGCTCAGAGTGCACAATTAGTTTGCACTCAGTTTAACTTAGCAAGAGGGAAAGGAAAAGAGGAGGCGGAATCTTGCCCTTTCCAATAGGCTCAGGCAAAAACAAACTGCTGCAGCTACTCCTAAATTCTGTGTTCTTCTTCATTAATAACTTTTGCCATCTTGACCACACTCTGATGCTGCTTGGCCACATGTGACCCAGTTTTCATCTGTGAAATGTTGGAGGGTATAATACATATACGTATACATACATACATACATACATATGTGTGTGTGTGTGTGTGCGCGCGCGTGTGTGCGCGCGCGCTAAATCGGACTATATATCAAATATCTAGAATCTTTCTCCTGCACTTGTTCTTAAATAACTAACAGCAATAACAAAATAACATAAGGAGCTGCACACAAAGGCCTAAATCCATGGCTTCTTCCAGTTAGAGTACACTTTTTGAATTAGTCAGATTCATTATTAACCATCCAGCAGTCTATTCAATGGATCTACTCTAATCTATTATGTATTCATTGGCCATTTCCATACCGGGCTTCTGTAATGGTGCAGAGCGACCTCTCACGGAGGTCTTCTACACCATAGAGTGGACTGGCGTGGACTACTTTTTGTAGTTCCACACCAGAATCCACTCAGGAGCGGCCGGAACTAGCCGCGCTGCGTGTTTTTTAAAAACCTCTTTTTCGAGGTTTTTAAAAAGTATGGTGCATGCAGCCCCGTGCCGCTCCGTCGCCCGGCTCCGATGCGGATTTGCAGGCGCGCGCAAGTGTGTGCCTGCAGATCTGCCGGGGGAGGGCTTCCAGCTGGCGAGCTTCTCCGGTTGGTGGAGAGCCTCCACCAACCGGAAGCCACCATTTGGAACGCCGGAGGACTGTGGAGCAGTGAGCTCGCGCTGCTCCACGTGGCGACAGACTTACCCGGCTTCAGGTAAGCTCCGTTTTTGGGTGTTTTTGCCCGTTCCCCCCCCACATGTGGAAAGGGCCATTGATTGCCTCTCAACCTGCTAAGGACCCCAAGACCATGCAAGGTGGGTAAAAAGATTTAAAAGAATATAAAGACAAAAACTTCTTAAAATCAGACTAAAATATATCTAAAAATAATTAAAAACCAAATAGTTTTTTGTCTTGTTTTGTTTTGTTTTGTGGCTTTACAAAGTCCAGAAGGAGCAATGCCATTTTAGCTACTTACTAGACGCCCTGAAGAGATGACATCAACCTGGCTTCCCCTGACAGGGAGTTCCACAGCCAGGGCACTTCTCCAAAGAAAGCCTTGTCATGCATACATATCATCCCAGCCTTATGAGATGTTAGGATTAACAATTTGGATTGCTGGGATTAGCAGTTGGATTTAAGACAAAATGTTTAGGACAATGTGTTTGACCCTGCAAACCAGAACAAGATGCTCTGCCCTACTGAGAATGACAGAAGGCCGTAGGATGGCTAGGTATCCTACTTTACTGAAGATAGTTTTCTGTCCAAAAAACCATTTAATGTTCCTGTCTGTCTTCAAGATAAAGATCCCAAAGATGTTCTGGAGGTTATTACCAACAATTAATAGCAGACTGAGCAACCGCACAGTTCCTCTGGTCATTGTCTTCTCACTGTGCGTGCCAAGATAGGTTGTAGTTTGGTTTTAGTTATAGTAACTGTCTACCTCTACATCTCTGCATACAGATTAGATGAATCCCTGCCCTGCTTTCTCCTTTTTGGTTGAAATATGTGGCTACCCTAGGACTCATTTTGTACTCTTGGAATTTGTACCAGACCTAGCTTTAAATCAATTAGATTTTCCTATAGGTTGACTCATCATGCCAAAATGTATTGAATGGTTCTACCCTAGTTGAAGTTAACTAACAGGATACTAGCCACTAGGTCTCTGTGTCATTCTTTCTCTCTCTCTCTCCCCCCTCACCTACTTTACAAAGTTGTTGTGCTTATGAGAATAAGAGAACAAAACTGCATTCTACCTTGAGTTCTCTAAGGAAAAGAAAGACATAAATATTGTAAAAAAAGGCAAGATGAAGAAATGTATTTGTATAGCAAGACTAAATGAGCCAAAGAGGGAGTAAATCCTCATATATAAATCTGAAGATACTTCCATGTTCTGCAGAGGCTTCTATTCAAAATATTTACACAGTTGCTGTGGCATAAACAGAACTGCCTTCCCCATACCTTAAGGCTTTGTGCGTAATAATAATGATAATAAAAATACTTCTTCAGTACAAAAATCTGCTCCTAGAAAACCATTAATATTACATGTAGAGCTTACAGATACAATTTACATCAAAGCACTTCACATCCCACAAGAAGTCTTAGATGGCAGAAGGTCTGAAATAAATGTATGTCAGAAACTTATCTCAAATAATAATCATTTCAAAGAAATAACCTGCTTATGAATCCAGCTTTATGTGGCTAGATTTGGTATTCAGCAGCCAGGTTCACTGTCACCCCTGCCAATCCTGACTGATAAATGTTCAAAGAAGCCCAGAAGAATATTGACAAACCCTCAATTCGTGTATGTATAAGAGATAAGGATGCCAAAATTATATTTGCTTAGACTGTTAGAGTTTGAGCTACAACACTGTTAAGTATCTGGATTTTAGCTGATGTACTGCCATTCACTGCACTTTCAAAAGAGCAATGGGGTTGTGGTGGATAAGAAAATGATCACGAAATCTTAGGCCAGTTCCACATTACACTGTTATGGTGCTATTATTCTTCTTTCAACATCCTATAGAATCCTGAGGTTTGCAGTTTAGGGAGGGACATTTAGAATTCTCAGCCAGAGAGTTCTTTCACCTCAGTAAATTACAAACCCCAGAATTCCACAGGATGTTGAAAGTGGAATAATAGCACTGTAACAGTGTAGTGTGGAAGTTGTTTTAGGGTCAAATATTTCCTCTGCTGTGAGCTGAGTAGGTGGTGCTGCAGAAACCAAAATCCAAAATTCATGTTAGGATCATTATTAGGCCAACCAAAAAAGGTGGAAGGGGAGAGGGGGCCAGATTTGATCTTCAAGTCTTTATGCAATGTCCCTATTGTGTCTTAAGCTGTGATAGAGGAAGAGGTATTTATATGTTGCTCTGTCACATGATATACCTCTCTAAGGTTGCTGTTCTGGGACCACTATGGTTAGAGACAGACAACAAGTAGTAAAGAAAGTTTCATGGAATCATAGAGGCAAAGAACTGGAAGAGACCACAAGGGCCATCGAGTCCAACCCCCTTCCATGCAGAAATAAACAATCAAAGCACTCCTGACAGAAGGTCATCCAGCTTTTGTTTAAAAACCTTCAAAGAGGTTTTTGGTCCTCCAATAACCACTAATTCTTACCCCCACCCATATCTACAGTAGAGGAACAAGAAATCTAATCTGCCTCTGATCAGAGCTGTGGTAAGGTTAGTAAGTCACTGAGGTATGAATAAATGGATTTAAATCAGCTTAAATTCTGCCTAGTATCTCACCTATGTTTAGACTGATACATTGTTAAGGTAGGAATGAAGGCATTTGACTTAAGAATTATGCAGATATCCATAAGAGAAAAGAAACACATTCCAAGATTTAAAGATCAAAATTAAAACATTCTGGGCTTTATTCAACAATGGCAGCTGCACAACTGACACATTTAGACAGATTTTTATATTAGTATAGTTGCCAAAGATAAAGCAGTGAGGATGTCATATTTCCAGTTAGACCGAAAGGACTCAAAGTAATATTTTAGCATTGTTCTGCACCTTTCACTTGAGCATTTTTGAGGGACTGTCATGAGGGATAATGTGAGAATAATATTTTAGAAATGTCACAGCAATGAAAGTTTTGATTTTTCTTCCTTTTAAAGGAATTTCCTCAGCTACCTCATGTAGGAACATTTCAAGGGAAGCACTGTAGGAAAACATGGTGGACCACTTGCTTGCCAAATGCAGCATTCACTTAACCTATCATACTAAGAATGTCACCAAAGAATGACCCGCTTGTCCTGTTCTTCACACAACGTTCCAATATTTTTATCCAGAAGGCTAGAATGAAATGCCAATTAAAAATGGAACTTTAGACAAATTGAAGATGGAATGAGAAGGCTGGAAAATAGATTTGATGATCTATAGGATCTATACAGGCTAGGATCTATAGGCAACACAAGTATGATAAATTAAGAATGTGAGATCAATTATTAAATGAGTTAACAATACAAACTGAAGATTTGGAAAACAGGACTAGGAGAAACGATGTGGTAATTAATCATGGATAATTTAAGATTAGCGATATAGAATCAAACATAATCAGGTCCTTATGGGTTTCAAGAGGTCAAGCACTCTCAGGCACTCATTAGCCTTGGACAATTCTTTCAGGATTTCTTTTCACGCTAGCAGATTTTGGATGGGCAACCATACAAAAAATGATACACATTCTTCTACAAGTCACACAAAGCTACTTATAGACATTTCTATACACAAACATGTATCTTCTCTCTTCTCTTTCATTTGCATCTCTTTCAACATCATCCATCACTTTCAAACTCAGCACAATGCTTCCCACAAGCAAATACTGTAAATTTCAGTGGCAGCAGTTCCTTCCTGGCCACCTACAAATGGGATCTGTTGAGATCAGGCAGCTTGGCATCAGTAGGATGTCATCCTTACAGTAAGAAAATTCCAGTAGAATTAGACTTCATGGCAAATTTTGCCAAGCATTCCCTACTTAAGGCTCCTTGATTTTACTGAGCCTTCTGGATCCAACTCAAACCCTTTAGTTAGTAAACTATAGCCTTGTTTGCTAGGATGACAATGTCTATAGGTTTGAGTTTCTAGCACAAGACAAACAAAGTGTAGCCCTATAGATGTTCCTAGACTTCAACTCCTATCAGACTTAATCAGCAGAGCCAATATTTGGAGTTGAACCCCAACATCTGTGTGGTTAGGGTTATTGCAGCACGTATTTCAGCTTGTAGCTTGCTAGTTAACTTTATTTTTTTAATGTCAGCCAAACACAAGCTTTTTAACAATCAGTTTTTATAACTGATGTGGTCTATTATGGCAAAAATGATTTTAATCCAGATCTAAGTGCAAAGGAGAATTTTAAAAAGCAACCTTCTTTGACAGACCATGCAATCAACCTACTATTTTATGTTTAGGTCTTGATTAAAATCATTTTGTCATAAAGGACTGTTTTGAGAGCTTGTTTTCTACCACTGTGTTTTGTTCTTTTTATTATAGACAGCCAGCTGTAGACTATCCTGCACTGTATGCTTTTGTTGTTTGTTGAATGATCAAGTGATGGGTGTTTTTTCAGAAGAAAAAGCATGAAAACCAAAGTCCAACCTTATCATGTCATCTCTGAAGAAGGAAAAAAATATAATAAAGGATGAAAATGGGAGTGTTCTTTGTGCCTGGTGTTTTACTACTGAGAACTGAACAAGGATAAATTGACCAATTATATATGCCAACACTCTACTATTTATCTAGAACATCAGTATAGATTACAGTGGTTTCTTTGCCTTCTGGAATATGTGGAGAATAATCAAGCTAATGATTCCCTTTTAATAAATTAGAGTAGCTTTTGCCTTTAATGTTAAACTTCACATCTAACTTTGTAATGAATTTCCCAGCAATTTGTTGGACTAGAGAGTCCTAAAATTGCAAATTAGAGTCTTTATTCTTACCAGATATATATTGCATAGAAGTCTGAGTTTCACGTATATCTGAATGGAAATTACACAAGCATACCAAATGGATCTCTCTCTTCTAATATATTTCAAAGTCAGTATTCTGCCCACTGGATGCAAAGAGAGACAAGATCCCCTTGCAGATGTTATACAAATTTACACATGGAGTAGAAATGTTCTAATTCATACTAATGACTGATGGAACTTCTGCAAATTAGACCTTGATCTGAAGTTGACATACCTCTTTCCATATGTGCTTCAGTGGATTTTGATCTGTCCTTTTTTTGCTGTATAACAAAAGGAGGAAGAAAGGCAACGGCACCAAGTCACTAATTGTGTGCAAGTCGCTTGACAAATGTGAGTTTTAATCACCAGTTATTACTTTGTACTGAGTAGCATAAAAGATGTCCCAGTAATTAAAAATGTCAGTTAAAAATTGTGCAAATGGTCTTTTGAAATGTTATACAGCATATATGGGCAGAAGAGAGAAGGGAGACTGTTTCACCATTTTCTCTCCACAGTGGAGTAAAACTCCAAAGGTTTCTTGGAGGTAAGACCATTTCCAGTGGCAAGAACACAGTGGCTTTCCCCTCTTACCCCAGAGATTTTCTTTGGTTTGTTTTTTGATGCTGCAAGAGGCAAAAGCACCAATAACTCTGGTAGCTGGCCCACACTTTTGTAGCCTAGCACTAACTGGGGACACTGCAGGGTGAAGCTTGCAACCATACTGTTCCCCAAGAAAAAAGGGGGGTAGAGGAGAAAGAAATCAGAAATTTTATCAGAAAAAATGTCTTATGAGAAATTTTGACACTAACCTCCTCAACCAAAAACCCAAATTATTTTAAAACTATGGGTAAATAGTTAGTTGGAAGAACAAATTACCAGTAGAATCAAGATAAATACTACCTGATTCAAGTAGAATGGGATAAAATGTAAAAAAAAAAAAAAGTTGAAGGCCGGGGTTTCCAAAAACTAATGGGATATCAGTAACAATGTAAGGGAAGACCAGGTAGAAGTTGTATTAGTAATCAAACCTTTGAATATCCTCTGCTAATAACTCATACAACCTGGCAAGATGGAGGTCTGTTTCTTAACTGTCTCTACTAAGCAATCACCAAAGCTTCTCTGTCTTGACTGCCCAGCCATTTTTGCTTTAATCCCTGAACTGGGAACTCCTCTCACAAAAAGACAGGGAGAAACTGATCGGGCAGATGGAGTTTACTGCACAGTAAAGCACTGGAGTGCATCCGAGTGGGGATGAATATTGCAAAAGAGCTGAAGCTCCAGAGTAGATTTTTGAGCTTTTGCCATGTGAGCAGAAATATTGTCATAAAGAATTCTTGGTGGAACGCAATTAGCGTGAGTCAAAACAGTCCAGCGGTCAAGAAACTGAGAAAGTTTGCCTGGAGCCAAGTAGAACAAACCAGGGGAAAGGATCCACAGAAGAATAGTCAAAAGAAGCAATTTCCAGAAGTCAGCAGGATCCAAACCCAGATATCAGAAATGGGAGGGATGTTTCTGATGAATTGTCTCCAGCGTTGCTTCCAGCAATCAACCTGTGTGTCAGGTTGCCTTTTCTGCAGTGGCTGATTGTGAAGCAGGCACAGCTGGGGCTGCTTTGATTGTACTGCAGATGTTCTCCTCTGTGCTGGGCCACTCCCCAAACACTCATACTAATGACTTGGTTGGGCCGGCTGCCCTGTCAGAGGGAGGCATAACAAATCTGTGGAAATGCTTGTTCTGAGAAAGAAGGAAATTTGGGGAAGGTAGTCTGAGGGAAGATGTAGAACAGCTTGTAAATATTTCAGGAAAATTAAACATTCATAAGAACATTCATAGATACCAGCCTGGTAGTTGATATGGCAGATCAGGAAGGTAATATATCAAGCAACACATCAGAATGTAACAAAAGCAGGAAATTAGTTCTGGTTCAAGTGCTGTGATACAGATATGATGAAGGGAACCCATGAAGATGTGTACGGATAGTGGCACTTGGTGACTTTCCTATCAGTTGGATAGTGAATCCACTTCAGGGTTTTCTTAAAACTTTAAAGGAACAATTGGAGGCACTGACTCTATTTCAGCAACAGTGTGTGGCACCTTGGATAGCTCTTTTATTCCCTGACTTACTAACATGGAAGTCTCCATTAACCACTGTGTGCAGGGCCCACTCCTGATCTCATGTTGATAGGGAAGGAGTATGGAGGGAGACAGTAACCCTGGCTGAAAGTAGTTACAGTAGCCCTGTGCAATGCTTTCTGCAGGGAATCCTATGGAATCACCCTTCCACAGGAGCACTGCAATCATATTCAGCCAAAGACGGTTACAGGGAACACTGAACAGTAGGCCTTACACTGGATTTTTCCCAACCAAGGTTCTGTATTGTATGGAACACTGAAAGTGTGTCAAGAGGTTCAAAGTTACTCTTAAGAAGCAGAAAGACACTGACTTCGAGCCATAACTGAGCAGTTGCAGGAATGTTACTCTGAGATCATTCTACTACTGTTCAGTTACCAATGGCTTCAGCATGCCATCATATTTACTCTTCTGAAAACCAAGTTGCCAAAGTATGCCATGTTCAAACAAACCTGGTTAAAATTTTCCTTCAGATCTTCCCTGTCAACAGAGGGAGGTTGAGGTGGGAGGGGCAGGACCAAAACGCATATCTCCATGTGCCATCCTTAGTTTCTTTTTTATCCTGGATGCACAGAGCTATTATGTTACTGGGCTTGGAAGAGACAGGTCAGGTAAGAATTATTAAGTGAATTAAGGAAATGAAGAAAGGTGACATGAAGGCAAAATCTTTGGGCTAAGTAAAAATATATATTGTTTGACTGACAAATCAAAGAATATGGAAGATATCTTGTCTGATATTTATGATGTCATAAGCTAGATATCATAACTATTCATATTTATGGTCATTGCACCATTGCAAGGATCAAAAATACCCCCAAAACATACCTTTGAAGCCAGGCAGTCCCCCAACAAGAAGATTTCTGAGGTACTGGAGTGCAGGATGCTGAGTAATGATGTGTCTTCCTTCTCCTGGCAGTGACCCATGGTGCAACAAGCAGTGCCAGAGGCTCATTAAAGATTTTCTAAAGCTTGGGTCAAGTTATAAATTAAAATGGAGACAGTAGTCAAGAAATCTGAAGAGGAAGACAACTATGAAGGAATTACATTTAATTCCTCAAGTGCAATGATATATTATTAAATACTAAAGTCAGAATCATCCATGCTATTGCATTTCCAGTGTCTATGCATGGTTGTGAAAACTGGACAGTGAAGAAAGCCAACAAGAAGACAATCAACTGGACAATCAATTGGAGGAGAGTTTTAGTGATAATATGGATTGTCAAAGGGAAAAATAAATGGGTCTGAGAGAAAATCAAGCCTGCACACTCACTAAAAAGGACAAGGACTAACCTGAGGCTGTTGTACTTTGGGCATATCATGAGATGACGTGACTCACAGGAGAAACTGATAACACTTGGTAAAGCTGAAGGAAGTAGGAAGAGAGGAAGATCATATTACAGAAGGGCTGAGTCAATCAAGGTAGTCACAGCCAAAGTTTGCAAGACATGAGCAGAACTGTTAGTAACACTGTTTCTTATAGGCTTCTCATTGATAGGGCTGGCAAAAGTCAAAATCAAGTTTATGGTGCAGCATAACAACAAATCTGTTTAGATAGCTTATCTGTTCTATACACACTTGTACTGTTTTCTCCTCTATACATGCCAGACTATTCTTAGAGATTATTTAGTATCACTTGAAATAACATGCAAGTGTGTGAAAACGTATTTAGCACCTTCAAGCTGAAGTGTATGAGATAAACTATGCACTTTTTTGGCTGGTTATTTGTGCTTTAATTTTGATGCAGGTGTTAGAACTGATTGTGATAACATATTTGTTGACAAATGTGCTTCAAAGCATGGCTGATCAAATTCAGAAATGTTGAAAAGCCTTTAAAAAGAAAAGAAGAAGAAGAGGCAGGATGGGAAAAAAAGTAAGAAATGGTATTTATTTCCGCTGCAGATATTAAAAAGCAAGTTTTCTTTGTGGCACAAGGACAGAGTGATTAAGGGTCAAATTGCTTTTTATTGTTCTCCAGACACACTACACACACACACGTGTGTGTGCATTTACTATGCAGTGTTGGGGTTTAAAACACCATGACAGGCAGTTTAAGCTACACAGTGATAAAAAGCTCAGAGTCTGTGGCTCCATCTGTTTCACAGGAAGAGCTAATGCTAAAGACAAGAATGAGCATGACAGCTTGGCAGGCATAAGTGAGAATGGTAAATCGTGCAGTACTTTTTTGAGCAGTTAGGAGGGCCTTGCCACTGTTCTTTATGAGCTGGAGAAAAAGTGGAATTACTTTGATTCCATCTGAAAACATGTTGAAATGTAACTCTTTCCTATCATGGTAAGAACACATGGGGAGACTGGCAAATAACTGATTTTGCCCAGAATCTAGTGAACATCAGCCACGAAGCTCATAATGGCTAGGCTGTCGAGAACTGTGAAGTTGGATATACAGTTGGGAAAGAATCTATACACTCATACTTTTTATGCCTAAGCAGTGGACATCACTGAAGCCTCTGTCTTCCAGGATTCACTCCCAATGGCCAACCCCCAACATCAGCCAAGACATCCAATTTGTAGCAAGGAGAGGAACCTCTACCAGTCCTTGTGGCTTCCCAGATGGCAAGGGAAGAAAGCTACAGCCAGCTGTGACAGAGCCACCCTCTACATCCCCCACTCCTATGGCCACAGAGTGGTAGGAGGGATCCCTGTTAAACTAGGCTCAGGGATTTAGTTAATTTTTTATAAGCATTTTCTCAAATCACAAATTTCTTTGTATGTGGAATCAAATGAACTTGAAAGTGAAGAATATCAAAGGTGACAGTGATCGAAACTGAAAGATTCAGCTACCTGGATACAAAGCCTTTAACCATTAAATGTCCCAGTTTGTGTCTCTGTGTATTCAATGTTTTTTTTTCTGAATTCAATTTTTTTTTCTTCTAACAGGGTCTTTCTCTTTAATGGCTACACAGGAGGCAGGTATAACATGGCACTCTCCATGCTGCGAATACCAGCTGAATTTGGCCAATGCAGAGAGATGCAAATCAGTTCGGTTCATTTTCAAAGAATTTATCAAAATCCTCAGATCATATTAACAGAGTAGAAAGAAGCTGAGGCTTCAAATGTTGAACTCTTAAGTGAAATGGACATATTTTCCCATTCCCTAGTTGTACAGTTGATTTGGTTCTAAGAAGACTGTGCCATGTTGGTAACCTTGTGAATAAATCATGTGCATTCTACTGTTCCATAATCAATCCAGGGGCAAAGTGCCATCTTAAAATGTATGCTTTTAAACTTAGGATTTGACAGCAAGCTTGGAATATAAACAGCAATTCTCTAGCGTAAATAGGCAGAGCTCAGGGGCCTTGACACTGTTTCTGTTCTTGGAGGAGAAGACTCAAAGGGTGGGATCAGGTAATCAGATCTGCATTTGCTTCCTACCTCAATGTGCCAAAGGCATTCTGCTCCATTCATGGAAATCTTGTCCTTAAAGATCACTTTCCCCAACATTAAGAAAGTGTCAGTGCATTCCATTAAGACCTTGTATCCTCATTAATATCATAACCAACAGAACCATTTTGACACCTTCATGTAACTTGTTTAAGACAAAGGCATATGTTTATTGTTAGAATCCCATTAGCTGCCACAAAATAGCTGTCTGTCTGTCTGTCTATCTATCTATCCATCCATCCATCCATCCATCTATCCATCTATCTATCGTGGAGCAGTTATAAAAATGCAAAGTTCAAGATCAGGTGCGGATCACTGCACCAGCTCTGGGGGCCAGTTTGCCATCCTTGGGGCCCTCCAGGGCTGCATGGATGATCCAGTGTTCCCCCCAGTGGAAAATGGCAGGAAGTTCTGAATACCAGGTTTTACCCTTTAATGTTAAACAGTGCAGGGAGGCTCTTGCCATCTGTTTAAAAGGTGAATTCTTGATTATGGAGGCTTCCAGAAAAGGCAGCCTTTTTTTTTTTTTTGCCAAAAAAGATGGTCTGAGCAGTTTGAAGGGCTTAAAGGCCACAAAACACCCTTGGGGAGATGCCTCTGGTTGAAGAGCCAGCTTTTAACTCTTCCTCTTCTAGAGGCTCAGGCTGGAGAATATATTTGTCTATATACCCACCTGCTTTGGCTTCTTATTTTTTTTAATGGGAAATTGAAAGTAGAGCTCCACCTAAAGTAAAAATGGACCTTGAAATGATTCTGTTTTTCTAGCAAGCAGTTTCTAGCATCCCAATCCTACCTGTGACTTACAAATTAATGCAGGGCTAAATTAAATCCTAATAGTTCATTACTACTCACAAGTCATCTTTTCTGTTTAAGCAGCATTTTCTGGATATTTAAATGAATTATTGCACAAACTCCTTTCTCTCTCCCTCTCCCTGCCTCCCTCTTCACAGTCTCCCTGCCCTGAGAGACAGAAATGAGTTCTTTTAAATTCCACAATCTCGAAGATGAACTTGTGAGTTGGCTGTTAATTAATTTTTTTATCAGATAAAAGTCTATCTGCATAACACCAATGCCGCTAATATAATGAGCAAGAGAATTGTATAGCAACCTAAATCATACCAAGTTATTATGAATACAGGTTTCAGTAAGAGCAGTTCTCCCACTCCCAAAGGAAAAAAAAAAGGTTTAAAAAAAAGGATAGAGGAAAATGAAACAGTATTTCAGTCATGTGCAGTGAAATCTTACACTCATTTACAGAAAAATACGTCCCACTGTGTTCAGTGATGTTCACTCCACAATAAGGATTGCATCCTAAATCAGAACAATTCATCTTATTTGGTCTACTTTTGGATTTGCTAGTAAAATACCAAAGTATTTTAAAGCTGCAAGGCAAGAATGCAGGCTCAGAATCTCTTAATAAAGAAAACACTGATACTTTTCTCTCTATGATTATTGTTTATTATGGGACCAAAGTATGTAATTCACACACTCGATTGATATGACAGACAGCAGTAGGGATAGAAAAGAAATCAGTATTCACCTTTTTGAAGAAGAAAAAAAAAAGTTTCAGCCAATTAGTAGTCTATTGGACTGTTACTTTCAGTAACATATCTTCCAGTTCCCTTTCTTTGGGAAGAAATTGCAAGCAGGAAATCACTACCTTTCCTTTTTTAATTATGCACAAACAAATAAATCTATGTATGTATTTAAAAAGTAGGAAAAGTCCACATCAAAACATGAGTGAGTTTGCATGTGACATCCCCCACCTCAGTTCAAAGTAGATATGAAACAAGGCTGTAAGGAAAAGGAGCTGGGATTGGGAGAAATGTAATGAAATTGGGACTAGGAGATTTCCACATCCCTAGATATCAGCCATGACCTAGTTATGACCCAAACTCCATACAATATCTTCTGGAAAGATTCCTACAGATGTATATGTTTGTCTTGTGACTTGAACAGGCAATGCATTCTGCTCAATAGTACACTGTCTTTTTGTAATGGACAAAGCAATTTATATATGAAAATGGAAGCCTATAAATAAATATTATAGTAATTTTTTAAAGATCTAGTATATTGCCTTCAATGAATCCTCTTATTTTACCTGCTTACTGGTAAGCAAGCAACAAAGCTACAATTTATTTATTCTATGAACCTGCTAAACAAACTTTTCCCAAAACACACAACAATTTGCATACAAGCATATAAACTAAAAATACATGGCTATTCAGAAAATCTTAAATAAATATAAAGCAGTCATTGCAAATGTAAATCCTGACTTAAAGGCCAAACAGAGGTAGATAGATAGATAGATAGATAGATAGATAGATAGATAGATAGATAGACAGACAGACAGACAGACAGACAGACAGACACATACATACATATGGGGAGAGGGAGAGAGAGAGAGAGAGAGAGAGAGAGAGAGAGAGAGAGAAAGAGAGAGTTAGTTTGTAGGAAAAAGACCAATATTGACACTTTCTAACTTCTCCTGAAAGATATGTTAGGGTCTGAAGGGCTATCGTAGAAGTAGTCTTATTCTTCACTTCAGCTTTCTGAACATGTCACAGGTAAGGAGTGAATAGCAAAGCCAAGTAAACGGGACTTCATTTGGCTAGTAAATATAGGGAGACGAGATCTTACAACAACCAACCAAGTATCCTGTTGCATCATAAAGAGTAACAAATTTATAAAAGCATAGAGTTTTCATGGACCAGACCCTAATATACAATGGTTGAATTACAATTTATCAAGAAATATAATGTTGTCACCTATGGCTTGTGATAAGTGATAATAGCTTTTTGTTCAGCTACTAGTATAAATTAGGGATGAGACAATATCCTGCTAAATTACACATTTTCAATGAAAATTGCTATCTCAACATGTCAAGACAGCCTGTTGAGAGTTCATTAGTTTCCATGAGACTTTTCAGCTCAAGCGTTAGAATGAGATATATTCTTCTTTTTTTTTTCCTCCTGTTGAAGTTTCACAACTTCCACAAAACATCTTTTTGCAAAATTAGTAGCTTTTCTCTGAATGAGAACATGTAATTCAAGTAGCAAGTAGAGAAGGACTGGGTAAATGATCAAAAAGACTTTTAAAAACTCATCTGGTGCTTCCAATTTTATAACAAGGCAAAAGCTATTGTGGTTTGATTATTAAATATGAAATTTGCACAAATTCAGCAATTTCTCCAATTTATAAAATTTGTACAAAAATTGTTCTCAAAATATGAAAAAATATGTCATCATCTCACAGGTAAGTCACACTTTTTTTTTCATTTGGATTTACATTCCTAGGGCAGAGTAGCTTATCAGTGCCTCGGTATTTGTTGTTATCAACACTGCTTTGTAAATGGCTGTTTTATTTTTAACATCTGGAGCTTTATTACAATTCTAACTGACTAAATATTTTGTATTTCATTTTCTTTTGACCTCACTGCTGATATTAATTTACTTAAGTCCTTAAACTATCTCATTTAAATGGATAGAGAAGATATTTTAAAGACTTAAGTTGAACTGTTTGCCCCACCTGGATCTGATCTATTCAATCAATGGTAAATCAACACTTATGTAAATTCCATTGATTCATTGGGTTTACTCTAGTTGGGACTGAGAACTGGATTTACGCCAGGGACTTGTAAAGTAGTTATATGTGTGAAATCATTTATTCCAATGAAACAGTGCTTTAGCCAGCTACCTTTTTAACTGCAAAGACTATTATTATCTCTTAATGCAAGAAAACATTGTTTGCAACATAAGGACACATGCTTTACCTGCTCTACAAATTCAGCTGAGTACTTCAGTCTCTAGGGCTGTTAAGCAAGCATCATTTGTGATTGTAAAATCCACTCAAACAAATACAAGGATTATTTGATGGTGTGGATATATGGGAAATGGGCATCCTGGGCCTCTGAATGATTGCCATAAATACCAGACAATTGTCAATACACTAAAGAGAAAACTAATGAGGTTCTGTGAAGAGGACTAGGCACTCAACAGGGATTCACAGTCTTCACATGCATCAAAATGAAACGCAATGTGGTAGAAGGCAAAAATTGTCTTATAGCGATTTTCTCCCCTTCATCTTCATCACAAAAGGAAGTGTATGCCTGAAGGAAAAAATAAAGATAACAGAGTTACAGCTGAGACTCTATGGAAAGGTAATTTTTAGCTGTGAAAATTGCTTTTCATTTCTTTGGCTGAAAAAAATAAAATAAAATAAACCTCTATGAAGAAACAAACAATAGTTCATCTGGTTTTAATAAACACTCCAGATGGACTTTTAGCGTGCTGTGCTTGTATTGTCACTTATGTCGTCTTCACCAACTCTATGTGAACTTGCTGATATGCTACACCCTGTTCACAAAGATCCCAGCAACAACTCACATGGCAAGTCCACATATGAAGAAGTTTGAGTGCCATGGTTTAAACTGCAGATCTGTGGGAGTGGTAGGAATGAAAAACCACAATTTGCAACACTTATACAAAATTAGAAGCCCTGGAACATCTTGGAATTGGGAAAGATTGGTATGCTTTAGAAAAACTGGTTTTTCTTGTAGACATGTCTGTGAAATCTGACCAGTCCTTTTAACTGAGAAATCTTCTTTTGCATTGAAGAAGAAGAAGGGTATATTATTCTATGGCACACCTTCTCGCTATGTGATGTGGACATACTTAGGGAAGGGTGCCTTTCTTGTGTGAACACTGTGTGAATAAGCATACAGGTTTCTCTGAGTCCCTTTGCCTTTGTGTGTATTGACTTGAGAGAATGACCTCTGCAAACAAGGCTTGGAATATAAATGGAGGCTGACTTTGAAAGCTTTTCACAAAGTTAACACAGGCAGAGAATAGGCTGCTAGGAAATTAACAGTTCTGCCAGATGGCTTGTACCTGCAAGCTCTGCAATAATTACAGGAACATCATCATATTCCTGGTCTTTCATCACCTTGAATATTTTTATTACAGTTGTGAAGACATCTTTAAACATTTCAAATAAAAGTGGGGTGCTTTCATTTGGGTGAGAAATGTCAATCACAAAGTTGCAAATGAAAGAAAGGAGAAATTTTGTATTAATTATAAGTTTCCTAGCACACTAATTCTGTGATGGATAGGTTGGAACTTTGTTGGGCCATCTCACATAAACATGGAAATATTGGACAGCTATGTACATGCCAGCTTTAGATTTCCAGTATATATTACAGTCTCCTATATCCATTGTTGTTTGTTGTTAACTGATGTCAGGTTGATCTTGACTTATCATGACCATATGGTGGAGACATCTCCAAGTCATCCTGTCCTCAACTGCCCTGCTCTGGTCTTGCAGATTCAGGGCATGCCTTCCTTGACTGAGTCTATGCAATCTTCCTCTTTTCCTACTGCCTTCTACCTTCCCAAGCATTATTGTCTTCTCCAGTGTGTCAGTTCTTCTCATGATATTGCCAAAATATGACAGCCTTAGTTTAATCAACTTGGCTTCTAGAGGGAGTTCAGACTTGATTTGCTTCAACATATCCATTTATTTGTCTTTTTAGCAGTCCAGGGAATCTGTAGAACTCTTCTTCAGCACCACATTTCAAAGGAGTTGATTTTCTTTCTATCAGCTTTCATACCAATCATACCAAGTGTGATGTCCACATGGGCAGACGTCACAGTGTGGTTCCTCTGCCATGAAGGCACCTGCTCTCTGAGCTAGGCCTGACCTTCTCTGTCCACACCTTCTGAGCCTTTTAAGAGGACTCTCAATTCTTTCTCAAGCAGGTCCTAGTTACCCATGCCCTGGATACAGATGCCATGTTGAACTGTCAGCAAAAGTTGGGCAAGGTAAATATAGATTTATCAATCCCTTAACAGGCAAACCAACACCAACTACATACGTGAGAGGAAGGTGGGTGGATGAAGCTGACCAGAGTGAAGCCCACATCTGGGTTAATCTGGCTTGTACCACAAGCTAATGAATTCAAATCACATGTCTAAATTCACTGGCTGGTGGCTTCTGCCTCTCCTGAGGCTCACACCTAGCCACATAGGCTCCTTGGAAGAGAAAGCCTACTTGTCACCATTACCCTGGACTCCCTCATGCTCTCCTCCACATTGAGATGACATACTCACCCTGCGATAAGTCATGGAGTGCTCTTGTGACAACTTGGCCACAACAGGAAAAACCTTTCCTATTTATTAATATCCAAGATATACCAGCAACCATGTATTAGAAAAATTGGTAATCCTTTGTCTATCTTCTCTTTAGTCATCTTATTCTCTTATATCAATCACTTCTTTAACTTTCTAAACTTTATGCAACCAGTCTTTCAGCACAAGGATAGCGTTGCTATTCCAATTTCTAACAACCAAAAGCCTATCATTCATCATATGCAGAATCATTTTTTTAAAATATATGGTATTTGCCTGCCTATATCTTACCAAGCAGATCAATAGATCATAGTTGAGAAAAATGTTGCCTTGGTCTGCATGCAGCTCTTGGATCCCACTTTCCTGAGAATACACCTTTGCATTTAGTAGATGGGCAGCCAGTTTTAGATCAGAACTTTCCATCTTACTGTCAGGGTTTAGGTGTTTTGCACACTTGTGGAAGAAGAAGAGGAGGAGAGGAAGGATCCCTTAACTTACCTAATTTTTGCACTAGGGAGGGTCCTGCTGCATGTTTAGTGTAAAAAGTTAATAAAGGTGGACAATGGTTTACTAGTTTGAGCATTAGACGATGACCCTGGAGACAGGGTTTGATTTCCTACTTGGCCATGGAAATCTACTGGGTGACCTTGGGGCCATCATACATTCTCAGCAGCAGAAAACCCCATGATAGGTCCACCTTAGGAATGCCATAAATCAGAAAGAACTTGAAGGCACTAACTTGAAGGCACACACTAACACCAGCACCAACGAGTTTATCCCATCACCCACTTCACCTCTTTATTTCTAGTACTTGCACAGTTTGTGTTCGTCCTGATTGCAACATTCCAATATCATATATTGTTGTTGTTGTTTTTGTCGTCATCATGTGTCTTTTGGCATATGACTTATGGCAATCCTAAGGCAAATATATCATAGAGTTTTCTTGGAGAATTTTGTTCAGAGTGAGTTTTCTGTTGCTTTCCTCTAAGGCTGAGAGGGTGTGATTTGCCCAAGGTCATCCAGTGGGTTTTTACATAATTGTGCGGGGGTTTAAGCCCTGGTCTTCAGAATTGTAGTCTGATGCTCAAACTATTACACTGCAGTGGCTCTCTCTTATATATATTACAACATTAGAATGCAATGCAGGAACCTTTCAATGAAATGAATAGCACAATGTATACCTTTTCCACTGAGAGAAGAATCAGTTACTTAGTTTGCACAGTATTTTTCATGTCAGTTTCAGTTTTATTTCCAAATGCAAATAGAATGAAATTTATTAATAGCATCTGCTCACTTGGATTATGTTTTTCCAAATCACTGCAGAAATACAATACTTCTTTGCAGATGTTTTTATGATTCAAATTGCAGGGTTGTTAAAATTATTTAACTTTCCACCTGGGAATCAGGAGTTTATTCTTTGTGAATATGTAGGTTGCCAGATAGATAGACTTGGCTGAGGCTGGGGTGTGTTTGTGTATGTGGGGGTCAGCTTCAAAGCAGTGGCCAAATTTAGATTCATCCTTGGATTCTGCTTGCAGTTTTATGGTATTATGGTTGCAATGCAGAAACCATGCTGAAGCAAAGCTGTTTGGGGATCTGGTGAATGCCTACACAGAGGCTCATATGAAAGCCATAGGTATGCTTCCTTAAGTTTCAATATGGGAGATATGCAGGATATGCAGACATTGAGACTATTTTGTTCCAAGTAGCATTAATGCCACTCATTTAGCCTAGCTTGTCATTTGCTGAAATACTTTTTTTTTGGTCCATGTGGATAAATTATTCTGGATAGATTTATGTTCATGAAGTATTTGCAAGTTAATTTAACTGAAGTGATCATTAAAAAATCTACTGTTAGTCTTAACAGTCACTTCACAATGGCTAACTCACAAAAATATAGCATCTCTATTTATAAAAATGTAATTGTAGCCACATAATGCTGTACCCTTAGTTTACTGTGTGAACAAAAGGGTATTAAAAGCGTTGTGAAGAATGAGAAATCAGAATAATATAGAAAATACCAATCTGAAATATCAACATGTGGTTTATATAAGCTGATAGCTTCAAAGAAGAACATCAAGACATATCCACCTATAGAAGGCATCTCTGGCATGTTATCCATCTAGCCAAACATAGTCCATTTCCGCACTAGACTGTTATAGCACTATGGTTCCACTTGCAACATCCTATGGAATCCTGGGGTTTGCAGTTTAGGGAGGTGCTCAAAGGCTCCTCCCTAAACTGCAAACCCCAGGATTCCATAGGATGTTGCAAGTGGAACAATAGCGCTATAACAGTCCAGTGCAGAAATGGCCATAGATGCCTTCTAGTCATTTCTGACATATGGTGATCCAAAGGTGAATCTATTATAAGGTTGTCTTGGCAAGAGCTTTTAGCAAGGTGTGTCATTGCCTTCCTCTGAGGCTGTATGACTTGCACAAGATCACCCAGTGGGTTTCCATGGCTGAACTGGGATTTGAACCCCGGTTTCCAGAGTCCTAGTCCAAAACTCAAACCACTATGACATGTTGGATTCCAAGTACAGCTTTTCTACAAGCTGTTGTGACATTTCAGATACCTGAATGACATTGTTCTCACCCGCTTAACACAAACATAGAATATTAAGTGAAGAAGAAGGGAAATTGGGCCAACATTCTCATTCTCTGACCACATCTGGTCAAGGTGAGAAGAAGATGTAGGCACTGTTAACTACACTTGGTTGGGAACCTTCACGCAATCCAGATTCCCAATTGCAAATACAGACTGTATGCACATAAAGTTCTTCCTTTCAACCAGATCAGGGATACTGACTTGCATGTCAGCTTGAACTTTAAAGTTGCTATCCAAGGTGCTCAATATATTTGGTAAATAGGGTTCAGTACCTTGGATAGCAGTTTTAAAGTTCATTAAAAAAACAACAACTTGGAGTGGATTCACCACCCCACTGACTAAGGAGCCACCAATCACTATTGCCTTCACCCAAATAAGGGATAGTTAGAAGCAGGACAACCTACTGTGGTGCAGCTCACTTTCAATGTTTTAACATAAATCTGCCTGCCTTCTTTTGTGATCCCAGGCAAGCATCTAAATATTGGTGCATCCATGGATCTGAATCCAACGGTTAGTCCTAATTAGAGTAGATGCATTGACCCAATGGGATTTAAACAAATGTTGACTTACAATTTAGCAATTGAATCAATGCTCCTACTCTAATTGAGACCAGTAATGGGATATCAGCCGAAGTTTGCAATTGACTTATTACTGAGTTCCGAATACTCCTTTGTTCAGATTGGCATCCTTTGCTATGTTACGAATCATGTTCCCCAAAACTTCTTCTCAAGTTAGGAATATAAAATGAAGTTCTATACCTGTCATTAGATCTAGCATCTAAAGTCAGTTCCTTTGCATCTGCATGCACAAAAGTTATTTAATGTTAACTTTCCTTTGATCTTGCTGAAACTCTTGTTGATTGGATGAAAGTACTTAAATAACAAAGCTTGTTAGTGCATGCACAGAAGTTCGTTAACACTAGCTTCTCACTTTCAGTGAAGTGGACATTTGAAAAGTTACAGTAGATATAGTTCTAAAGTCCCCACCATAGTTAGTTATGGTTATATTCAGATACATAGTTGTGTTAGCTGGCATACAAAGAGACCTTATAGCACCTTTGAGACTAATTGAGAGAAAGAAGTGTGTAGCATGAGCTTTTGTAGATTCAATCTACTTCATCAAATGTAAAAGCAGACTCACATCTGATGAAGCAGACTGAACCTACAAAAGCTTATGCTACAAACTGGTTATACTTATGATTTAACATGAAGTAATTATTCAATGACATAATGATAATTACTTTTGAGCTTGTGGTACAAAACACATGTAAACTGTGTGTTCTCAGCAATTGCACTGCAAAAGAAATGAAGATGTCCCTCATCATGTTATGATCCTAACATGATTTAAATATACTTTGCCTATCTTTTAAAAGGAACTAATAGTTCCTTTTACAAATAGTTCATGGTTTGCAAATACTTACTTCCAGGCTCTGAGAACAATAGATAAATGTGGGTTATACAGGCACCAGTATAGGGCAACATGAGGGCACCTACGCCAACATTATAAGGTAGAAAAACACTGTCAGAAAAGAAACATGTTATTTCTTCAAACTCTTGCTAATTTAGAATGTCAGTTCTGAATTGAGCAATAGAGGACTGTTCAAATCTTGATTATAAAGCTGAGGAACCTGATAGATGACCTGTTGTACATCTCAGTTGGATCACCAGTGTTATCAATTGCTGGGCACTAATGATGCTTTAAGAGCTTTCACTGATGACCAATATAATGGAACCCAGAGGGCAAAACAAACAACATATTCAAAGGAGTAGAGGATAGACATGATCTGAGGCAGAGGTGGACAACTTAATCCTAGAAGACTTTTAAGAATAAGAGATGTATGCATAATTCTCTATACAGGTCTATCTAGTAATGAGATTTTGATGGCCTTTTTCTCTATTCTAGACACAGGGTGTCCGGGTGATTGGAATGACATTTGCTGCCACTAGAGCTCAGTGTGGCATAGGGTTGGGCTAGGTGGCTTTTGGGCCCCTTCCAACTCTATGATGTATCGACTGTATCCATCTTAGAATGAAAAGAATGCACTACATATGTGCAGGTCTATCACATCTGGTCCCACTGACCAGAAGAAGCTGCCAGGTCAAACCATGTTGTCCATATAGTCTAGTAGCATAATCTCTGGCTGGCAGCTAGTCTTCAGAGCTTCATGCAGGATGTTTCCCCCTTAGAGATACCTAGGAATCCCTGGAACTTCATGATAGTGTCCCATCCAGGTATTTACTCAGGGTGTAAATATTTACTTCTTTCAGTCTCACATGCTAGAGTGGAAAAAAAAATAAAATAAAGGTTTTATTCTTGCCGGACAAAATTATGAATTTTTTGTGCTGTTTTTATTTTGATTATTTTTGATTATTTTGTTTATTTTTCTCATTTATGGGTTTGACTGAAGGGGAGAGAGTCAACAGGTGCAACAGAAAAACAACTCTGAACTCCTGCCTGAGCACTCAGCACTCAGCTCGTAATAGAAGAAAACTTGTGTGTGTGAATTGCTCATCCTATCTATCCAGAGAAATTAAAAATCCAAAATATTTTCTTCCTGCTGGACAAGATTATGAGAATTTTTGTGTGGTTTTTGATTATTTTTCTCATTTATGGGTTTGACCAAAAAAAAAAAGTTTGCTATTCCTTCCTTCCTTCCTTCCTTCCTTCCTTCCTTCCTTCCTTCCTTCCTTCCTTCCTTCCTTCCTTCCTTCCCTCTTTCTTTCTTTCTTCCTTCCTTTCTTTCTTCCTTCCTTCCTTCCTTCCTTCCTTTCTTTCTTTCTTTCTTTCTTTCTTTCTTTCTTTCTTTCTTTCTTTCTTTCTTTCTTTCTTTCTTTCTTGGAATGGATGTTCTGCCAAAACAAAACACCCCCATGTGAAAAATCCCATTAGTGTTTGACCAGTTTTTCATTGGACGTCTCAATGTGTTGCAACACCTTTTCTTTTCAAAGACAAGAAATTTTTGCATCTATTTACATCTTTAGCTTATTCAAGCCTGACTCTGCTTAGGTTCCAAAATCAACAAGATCTAGTAATGTTCAGGGTGGTGGTGTGATACTGTGTTGCTTTATCTGTTTTGTACTGATCTCTCACCATCATGCAGGAATTTGCACATACTGCTGTGCATGTTTTTTTCAGTTTGCATTTTTAGGCACATGTATTTATACATACTTTAGAAATCTGCACATAGATGTTTTTACTTTTTTAAAATGTATACTATTTCCACAGTGCACTTTCCTGATCCACAAAAAGTATCACAGGTCTAGAATGGT
Organism: Cyclura pinguis; assembly: GCA_030412105.1. Lineage (NCBI taxonomy): Eukaryota > Metazoa > Chordata > Lepidosauria > Squamata > Iguanidae > Cyclura > Cyclura pinguis. The sequence continues at coordinate 207,217,611 of CM059602.1, read as the reverse complement.
ATAACTACAACTTGCTTATAGTCTTATTTGAACTTATTTGCAACTACAAATTGTTTATAGTCAACTGTTATATTATATTATATTATGTTATTTTTTTATTATATTATTGATTTATATCCCACCTTTTTCCCAAATGGGACTCAAAACATAGGCCCTTTTCACACCTTACCTTTTTTCTGCGTTGGAGTGTGGGGATCGCATGAGCAGTCTCCAGCGAGAGGCTCCCGCATCCCCGCTGCTTCAGCTCCACACGAGCTGCCTGCTCCTGAGCAGGTAGCATGAGAGCTCCGCCTCTTCCTTCTGCAGTGCAGCCTGGGAGTTTCCCAGGCTGCGCTGGGGCAGGAAGCACGACCACTACAGCTCCAGAGGCTCTGCATGCATAGCAAGTGCGCATGGGGCCCTGGAGCAATGCGTGATCACACACCATTTTCAGCTGAAAGCTGAAAATGAAAAAGTGCACGAGCAGCGCCTGCCCTACACTGGAGCGTCGCGCGATTGTGAGTGTGTCGTACAGAATGCTCCTCACAATCGCGCGATGCTCCAGGCGCCCTTTTGCATGGCAAATGCCGTACAAAACGGGCCATAGAGTTGACTTAGAAAAAATCATTCTAGGAAGTGACAATTAAGTTTTCTTTTAAAATAACACCTTAGATTGAAATCTTCACATACCTCTGGATGGTTAATTAAACTACCATTTGATATTAAGGAAGAATTTACTATTTGTGGGTAACTAGTACTCCTGCTCTTGTTTTATTACAGTTTCCATAATAGTGTACAGTTGGCTATGCAGTGTATGGTTTATGGGATATGCTCTGAAGATAATTATCTCTAGACATTCACTCAAAGTAACCATTCTTCAGGGACAACATAATTTGTTTTTCTAGCCTGTAGAGTATTTATACAGAATATGCAATGAAATGCATTCCAGGTACCAGCAAAATAAGAGCAAATGCTTTACAAAATGGGCTCTTGATGCTGGCAGAACAGGCAAAATGACATATTATTTATAGACATAATGTGGAGAAAAGCAAATAGGGTGGACATTTAAGAGGACTGACATTTCATGGAATTCTTCTCTTTCAAGGAACCTAGTGATGAATCAGAGGTAAGCTAAACTTTTTTTAAATGAAAGGTTAAAGAGCAAAACAAGAAAAAGGTATGGAAAAGGATCTCGTAGCACCATAGAGACTGAGGGAAAGAAGAAATACAATGCAATAAATAAGTTTGTAGCATGAGCTTTCATAGACTTAAGTCTAAAAAAAGTAGTAACTCCAGTGGCAAGAGGAAATCATGAATGGTGCTGCTATGTTGGTGAAAGTAATGATGCTCCATCATAAAAGAAATGGAGGGGAAGAACAAGCTGACCCACATATTTCAATTAAATAATGGATAGTTTGTGGGAGTTGCTGGTGGTGAAATCTGCACATTTCTGGGTCACACATAACACAAATATAGACAACTCTTGAGAAAAAGAAAGGAAAGCATAGCAGAAGGTGATTTATAAATCAGCTTAGTTAGAGTTATACCTCAAATAACAAAGCAGACGTGTTCCGGGGCACTACTACTTTAACAGCAATTTTAGAGGCAGAAATAACACAGAAATAATAGGAGAGGTCATTATGCCACAAAGAAGGGGGGGGGGCTTGACCATGTTTCAGCAAACCTTTCACTCAAAACGTACAATATACAAATGTGAAAAGAGATAAACAGGTCAGTTAGGTCTTGGATAAGTAATCAAAAACATTTTGAACCTTTTAGAGACCATGTGAAGGTTTCTTCCAAAATGCATTCCCAAGTATGAAACATGAATTTTAAAAACAGTCGCAATCTTGCCTAGAGCTTGCGGGGGTAGGGGTGCTTTTGAAGTGATTTGTTCTTACATGCATGAACGAAATAACCAGACATTTACATTCCTACTGCTAGTATTCTGAGAAGCCACCAGAATACAAATCCAGTGTTATTTACACCAGAAAGGTTGTGTGCCCTTTGTTTGCAAGGCTGCTAGCACATTCTGGTGGGCTTCCCAGAGTGAGATTAGCCTCTGGAGGAAGATGCATGGGCTGCTTGGGGCTTGTTTTGCAGTTAAAAGAAAAAGGAAGAGGCGGGGCTCTCGTGCGAGCAGGCAGCTTTTGCGGAGCCGAAGGACCCCGGATGCTAGAGCCTCTCTCCAGAGGCTGCTCACATGATCCCCGCACCCCAGGGCTGGAAGAAGGTAAGGTGTGGAAAGGGCCAAAGTCTACTCCACAACTGGCAAAGGTCTTAGTTCACGTGTATGATCTCTTCTAATATACCATCAAGACCTGAAGACTTTAATGAAAATTTTGTGCCGTCAACATTAGTCCAGCTTCCTCACTCCTACTTTTTCATGCTTAATATCCACCCTGGTGAAGAGTTGATGAGAAGAATGTGCAAACTTACATTTTAGTTGATTCTAAAGAAATTATTTCATAACAGTGGATTTTGAAACATTTCACATCAAAAGTCACAGTATTTGTTTGCATGTAATTATAATCCAGAGTTGCTGTAGATTCCGGCTAATCAGTAACGAGCTTCATGCTGGTGCATATTACTTGATTTCTCCCTCTTGGCCTTTCCTGCCAGTGGAAGCAGCTAAACAAACCAGGAAACTGCCAGCTCTGCTTTGTATAGAGTTATGACCAAAACTGAGATTGTTCTCATACCAATGTTGGATCTGAAACCAGTTTGTTCTTCCCTGCTGATTCTTGATTTGTTAGTTTTCAACTCACAGTGCAAAGAATTACTAACGTTAGAAGGTGCAAACATGCGGTTTGGGTTCCATGCTTACTTATGATATAGAAAAGAAAAAATAGATAGTGATTTTAACAACCATTTTGTGAGAAAATCCTTGTTAAAAGTATGGAACAATGTGAAGAGATCTATTTATAATAAAATACCTTTATGGTGTTCCCCCCAAGAAGCCTTTTATGGGCAATGGAAGGACTCAAACCAAGATTGGCTTCAATATAGTGATTTGTTGATTCTGGATAAACAAGAAGGAGTTAGAATGATAACTCGGGAAGAACTTAGTCAACAAAATATAGAAATAAATTGGTTCCCATATTTGCAATTAAAAGAGCGATTTAAAATGGATATAAAAATAGAAGGCATTGCAACACAAAGGACATATAATGGAATATAAACCATAATATTTTTGAAATCCAAACAGAAAATTTCGCTCTTTTATAAATACTTCTTAACACAAAAATTAGAGGATGAAACAGTGAAGGAATCAATGATAAAATGGGCACAAAATATTCAACAGGAAATCCCTCTAGAACATTGGGAAACCACTTGGAAGAATACAAAAGAATTTACCAGTGCCCAGGACTTAAAAGAAAATTTCATCAAAATGATGTACAGGTACCACCTTACACCAGTTAAAATAGATAAAATGTACCAAACAGGTAACAACAGATGTTGGAAATTCAAGGATAAGGCTGGTACGTTTTATTATATATGGTGGACCTGCCCTATTACAAAAAATTACTGGACACAGATACATAAAGCTATAATAGAAATATTCAAAATAGCAGTTCCAATGCAACCAGAACTCTATCTATTGAATATGATGCATATGCTCGGAAAAAAATTTCTGCACCAGAACAAACGAGTATTGTTATATTTAATGACAACGGCAAGAATGCTATTTGCAGGATCTTGGAAACCACCCAATGTACCAAATATAGAACAATGGTTGTTAAAAGTAACGAAAATGAAGCAATATGATGTATTCTCATACCACTTAAAAGGGAAACGAACTGAAAATATGGAAAAAATATGGCAACTAGTTATTGACTATGTAAAAGGATATGTTAAATAGACACTTAATAATGGTATATATAACTAGAAAGCTTAAAGAAATAAAGGGATTTAGAATAAGTCTGAGCTTTTTAGAGGACAGAGATACATGTAAACCAATGAATTATGGAAAATTGTGATAAATGTATGTTTTAACTAAGTATTGTTTTTCTTTATTGTAAATGGTATTTGTAATCAGTTATGTTCTTTTTAGGAAGGAAAGAAATTGCAAGAAAAGGTGCACTCAGCAGTTAAAAAGGGTGAAAATAAGGGAATTTCACATGCTGAAAGGTCGTGTGTTGACACTATTCTAGGTATTTGGCTAGGGAAGTCAAAAGGATTAAATTCACTGTCTAGCTTCTAAAATAAGAAACCAAATGTGTATATATATACATGAAAAACATGGAATATGGAAACATATTTGTAAATTTATATAACTCGCGCTTTTATTTTTATTCTTTTTTAATAAAAAAATAAATTAAAATAAAGAATTTGTAGATGGGGCAGGGGATGCTAAAGAAATTGTATTGGTTTGCATCCACTTGTGTGGTTCCTCCTTTTGTGTTTAGCTGTTCAAAGTATAACACAGTCTCAATTAAAATTAATACAACACTGTTACCCTGATTTCTGGGGTCCTGTGGGGGACACCTCAATGTGCTCCAAATAATGGGGAATTGGAATTAGCCAGAGCACAAGCTGTAGCACTACAAGAGGCAGGGTAACCTAGCGAGATCTTTAAACCCAATTTTTAGGGGGTCAGGCCAAGCCAAAAACCAAGCAGAATTGTCTAATAAATGATTTTATTGAGGGGAATTCACTCACGCATGCACACAAGATACACACAATCACACATTCACACAAGAGCTAGCTGAAAGAGAAAGGGAGGAAAAATTATAAAGAGGCTGAGGGATTTGGGGGGTTTATAATTACCAGTCCAGGAGAGTAATGAAGAGCAGAAATGTATTTTAGCTTAGGTAGGACCTAAGGACAGTTCTCATTCAGGAGCTAGATGGACAGAGTTATGGGTAGACTTTCAAGAGACTGCACTGGGCATCCTCAAATCAGAGGTATTTGTACCCTGAAAATGGCTTGTGGCTGTGAAGGTTCCAGATGCAAGACAAAGGGAACCCATTGTGGACAATGAGTCTTTCGCCTGTTGATCGGCTTAGTGCTTTGATTGACAAAGACATGATGACTGTTGTAATAGCTGTCCATTGTGGGTGCTGTGAGGACAGAGGAAAGAATCTAGGTGTACAAGGGATGGATTTCTGTCAATCAGTGTCCTGGTGGGCTCCTCACAGCTGGATTCCCTGGAAAATTCCAGCTTCTATTTAAGCCTATTATCCACAGGAATGGTGTGTATTTACCTGACAAATGACTCAGTCTTACCTGGAGGAAGTTTGGAGTTGATCTGTCCTTCTCACATTTACAGTCAAATTCTTTCCCTCGCTCAGTTTGACCTCTCTGTCACCTCTCAGGCTTAGATTTGATATCAGAGCCAACAAAATGTGTTGCCAATTACATATGATGCCAATTAGGCATGGTGCCCATCCAAACCATACTGTTATTGGGGACCCCCAAAGTGGGGCGTTACTACACAGCCACGGCTGGCCAAGGGATCTTGCAGCACTTTTGAGACTAACAGAAAGAAGTTGGTAGCATAAACTTTTCTAGGCTTAAGTCTACAAAAGCTTATGCTACCAACTTTTTTCTCTCAGTTTCAAAGGTGCTACAAGGTCCCTTTGCATACTGATCCAGAATAACACAGCTATGTCTTTGAATAATAGCCTCACCCTGACAGCTCTGGTCTGTGAATGGCAGCCTTTACATTCTGTTCCTGCCATGCGTTAAAACAATTTGTGATAGGGATTTTTGTTTTGTTTTCACTTTTTATGTCATTCAAAAGCTTGCTTCCCTGAGACAACCCAATAAAATGTGCCCTCCATTCTCTTTCTTCAGTAAAACTTGGCAAGAACTGTCTTTCTCAGAATGGAAAGACATCTTGCATATTTCATTGTGACTTGCTGCTGCTATGGTATAAAGTATCAGAATAAAAAGTGCACAACATACATTGTAGGAAACAGACATCTCTGAAAGAATATAATAAAGAAAAAGAAACCCACCAGACTATTCCTGGTGTCCTAACAATTATGTACAGAGGATCCCAACTTTATGTTGCTTTCCTTACCCAAATCAATCAATCAATCAATACCACTCACTCTGAAAGATCACAGTAGTCGTTTTTTTTAAAGACTTGTGTATTAGCTTCAAGATTAAAAAAAAACCACCTTGTTTTAGAACTTTTTCTGGTTCTTCATTAGAAAATAAGCTAGTATTACATTATTTGGCTGCAAGTTAAGGATAAGACCTGACATTCTGTATGTTATAATAAGTCCCAAGACTTATCCCCTGAAATGGATCACCAGGTGTGAACTAAAGCTCTGTACTCCCAACACATGACCTAGAGTGTCTGCCTATGATTAAAACATGTGCTGTATTGACAAAAATGTTTCCTAAGAGTCGGAACAAAAGATATAAAGACTGTTTCACAGTGTGGTGCACCGCCTATAAATATGTACAAACAGATGGTTCAGGGCAGCCACACTCCTTAAAACAACTCATGTAAAACCTGTGCTTTAACAGTAAACATAGTCTGGAAGAGCTGTTTTGGAAACTCATTCTTAATAGCCAGTGTATTTTATTTTAAAAATTACTGTTTTTTGGCACATTCAATCTATTCTGTTCTGACTTTGACATTAACACTCTTCGGATGTACTCCTTCACGAAATTACAATTACGTGAGAAGGTATAACAGGGAAAATACTGGCATCGAAGGTCTCTGTTACCTATAGTTATTGTCCATATACATGACCCAGGGGGATGGGGGAGGACTGAAGTCATTATGATTCAGAATCTGTCTTCCATTTTCCCAAAAGCTTGTTTTCCCCTACCAGGCAAGCTTCCATTTCCTTGACTCACCTTCAGGGCACCTTAGAATTTATGTCGAACTTTTTTTTGGTGGTATTTTTGAGCGTACCTTATCATTGTGAGGTGTCTGAGTGTACTGTGTTTTAGTTTCCTTTCAAATATTTATTCATTCAGTTTATATCCTGCCTTTCTCCTGCATGGCACAAGACCCAAGGCATCTTATAATATAGATCAAAACAGAGTTCACTGAACAACCCAATGATAAAAAGCTCAAAACCCTTAAAACAAGCAATCATATTACAAACGCTAATGTAAAACAGTTTAAAACAAATTTAAATCACAGTAAAGAAGATAAAAGGACAGTGCAAAAGATCTTTCTGGTACAAGTAATTACTAAGCAAAAATTTGTTTAGATAATAAAATAATCTTTGCCTGCTGGTGAGAGAGCAAGGAGAGGGTCAACTGATTCTCCCTTGGAAGAGGTTTCCAGAGTTTGGGAGCAGCCACCAAGAAGGCTATCTCCCCAAATGTGCCAAAGATGGTGGTGGGAGTGAGAGAAAGTCTTCTCCTGAAGCTCGTAACACTCAGGTTATAGACAGGGTCACAGACAGTCTTTCAACTAGTGTGTACCTGAGCTATATAGGGTAGTGGTCCTCAAAGTATGGGGTAGGACCCTAAAAGAGGGTGCAATAGTTGCTCAAGGGGGGGTTCAAGAAAAGTCAGTCTACAAGTACTTCAGATGTGAAAAAGAACGACAAGCCTCTGTGTGTGTATATGTGGGTACGTGGGTATGCGTGTGCACATGTGCACCAGTGAGGATTAACTAATCCGTCCAAGGACTCAGAAAGGACCCTTCCCACCAGCCACAACACAGAGACATGAAAGGGACAATACTTATGGCAGCCAACACAGGTGAAAAAAGGAGAGCTCAGGAGACCTGGAGTGTTTATATACTGATGACTCATCAATTAGGCAAACAGCTGGGAGAGACTGTTAGCCTATATAAACAGGGTAATGGATGGGAAGATGTCATTACAGACAACTGATATTATCAGTGGAAGCACTGTGCCTTGTGTTGGGATCCCTTGCTTGTGTTCTGGGAGACCTTAACCTTCACCTTGTGTATGGACTTCGTTGCTGGACTGTTGCTCTGCATTTACTACAGACTTGGACTACAAAGCAATGGCTGGTAACTTGCTAACAAACTGTTAAAAACTTTGCTCTTGGCTGCTAATATCAGAATCTAATTAGAGAGCTGTAAGCTGGCACAGGCCAGTTCTCTGCAAAAGAGTGATGCAGTGTCTTCCCTGTCAGGGATTCCAGGCAGGGAACCCTGGGAAAATGATCAGCCCACTGCAAAGATGTTGCATCATGTCCCAGCTGTGGGTAATTGCAAGGTTGCATAAGAAACTGGGGTCGTGTGCAGATGGTAGGGGAAGGTGTGCAAACCTCTACCTGATTGATTGTAGATATGTATATAACAAAGCAACACCAGTATGTATTTGTCTGTTGATCAAACCTGGTGCCTGGCGCAAGCTTTTGTCCATCTGTCCTATGTTTTGTATATAATGGAACTTTGCTGCAAGATAAAGTGCCTCCTGTTTTGGAAGAAACTCCTCTGTGTGTGAGTATCCTTACTGGGGAATAAGGCTGCTGCTGTTGGTTTGCTGAACTCTGGTTTTTCCACTGTGTTTCCGTGAGGCTGGAACTCCTATCATCCCCAACATTCCCCTGTTATGCCTTCCTTCAACTCAGACATAACAAAAATTGGTTTCCCCTTCTTTTTGTGCTTTTCCCACTCAGCTTCTCTGAATTTTTTGGCATTGTCACAGCAGATGTATGCCTCTTAGTGATCATGAGGAAGTTTCTCAGGTGGTGGGGAGTGAAGAGAAGAGAAGAGGTAGAGAGTGAGAGACGTCAGCATGACGGAAGGCACTTTTAGCACAAGGAGTCTGTATATGAGAGAGGCATAGGATAGAACAAGGGGGGACTATGATATCAAGTGAAGGGGGTGCAACATCTGCATGCAGATCTAAAAGGGGTCACAGGGGTGAAAAGTTTGAGAACCACTGGTATAGGGTTTTATAGGTCATGACTAGCACTTTGAATTCTGTCTGGAAGTAGACCAGCAACCATTGAAGCAGTTGCATCAAGAGTGAAGTGTTCCTTATAACCAGACCTGTTTATCAGTCTGGCTGCAGCATTTTGGATCTACAGGAATTTTCAAATGCTTTTAAAAGCAGCCCCACACAGAGTATACACAGAGTATATTATAGTAGTCCAAGCATGATGTAGTCAAGGCTTGGACTCACCGCAACCTGATTTGATATCTCCAGGAATGAAGACAACTGGCACACTATTTTTCAGCTATGCAAGTGGATTCCTGGCCACCACTGGGCATCCAGGCCAGGTCTGAGCCTAAGAGCATGCTCAAACTAAAAACTTCAGATTTCAGAGGGTGCACAGTTTGAATTCATATTCCCTGATTGGCCGTTTGATTTACCAGAATTACCTTTGTCTTGTTTGGATTAAGTTTCAATTTGTTCATCCTCCTCCAGTGTGTTACTGACATTAGGTATCATTTTAAGCACCAAAACAGAATTAGATGGAAAGCAGAGTAGCGAAACTGAACCTCAGAACTCCAGAACACTCTCCTTGCGATTTCATCTATATATAAATAAATAAACAGAACTAAGTCCGGAGAGACCCTATCTTCTGTATTCATACCTCAAAGAAGGATCCAGATCACTGTAAAACAGTGCTCCCAAGTCCCATCCCAGAGAAGTGGTCCCAAAGGATATCACGGTATTTTGAAAGACGCAAAGAGGTCATCCACCAAAGCTATCTCAATCTCAAAAACAGGCCTGAAGCCAAATTGAAATGGGTCTACATCATCCAGGAACCCCTGGATCTGGGAGACATTTACTATTCTGCTTATCTACACAGACATTTCTCCTCTGACTTGTTTTAGAAGGACATGGGTCCAGGTCTCATGATGTGGCCATCCAAGGATTCTGCTCACATCCTCAGGCTGCACAAACATAAACATATCAAATAACACAGCACAAGCAGGAGCCAAGATTGCTTCCACTAGGCTGAAAAAGCCAAAGCACAGTGGATTCAAATGATTTTATCTGCAATGCATGCAAATTCTGAGCAGGCTGTTGAGTGATCTGTATTCTCTTCATTTTGGGTAGCACATAGAAAGTGCTGACTACTCAAGATAGTTATATGATGGAGCTCAGTTCTCCTGTTCTCACTGTGCAGATACAGTGCTGGGACAGAATTATTATTTCCTTGCTGCCACCACTGCCAGGCTTTCCAAGGCGCACTAGCATACGAACGGTAAGACCTGCTCTGAGCCTTCCTCCATCAACACCTTCATTTCCTTACCAACCATCTCCTTACAAATCAGGAATTCACCTGGCTCCACACCATGGAAGGAGTCACTCAGGAACAATGATGTCCTCCACACTGGATATTTCCCCATTCCAGAGATCTCCTGCCAAGGCAACGGGATACTCCCCACCCACCCTCCTTCAGATACACAAACTCAAACCCAGCAGAATGTGGAACACATAATCTGTTAAGGGAGAGAGAGAGCAAATCATAGCAGACCACTAAAAATCTGGCTTGTTTCTCCTGATTCCTTGCTGGCTGCTGAACAGAGAACTCAGGTACACAAAAGTCTTATCCGCAGTATACTGTTATAGTACTATTATTCCACTTTCAACATCCTGTGGAATTCTGGGGTTTGTAGTTTACTGAGGCTCAAGAGCTCTCTGGCTGAGAATTGTAAATGCCCCTTCCTAAACTGCAAATCCCAGGATTCCATAGGATGTTGAAAGTGGAATAATAGCGCTAGATCAGTGTAGTGCAGAAATGGCCAAAGGCAGGAGAGATTAAATTTTTCAGCTTCATGAAGTCAGGTCACAGTAATATAAACCAGGTTGGCATAGTCATTTAGGATCAGGACCTGGATCATTACTATTTTCCCATTTACTGGCCTGACACTGAGCATCAGAATTTTCAGATCAGTGGGCTATTTCCAAGGCTATTTGGAATGGGAGACAGTTTGGGGACAACTAACACCTTGTGGACATTCCCTCTCCCATGGTGATAGCACTGTCTTTCCCTCTATCTGTTACCATTTCAAAGGCTGCTCTCTGGTTTACTTCCCCTCCCATGCTCTGTATTTAACCAGTCTATTTTCTAGTGCCAACAGGGCAGGTTATTTAAAAAGGAGGACTGGTTTGCAATAGAGAATAACTTCCTTTCCCCTCCCAAACAGGACAACCTGTCGTAACCCTTCACCACCTCTGTTGGCAGCTTCTCCAAATGGGCAGTCCCCTTTGAGGGTGACCCTGCTTGGCAATGTACCTGTTGTCTCAAGCAGCTAGTTTATAACTTCTTCTAAGAGGGGACAAGTGGTAATCTGGCCAGGACTGAAGTGGGGACCTAGTCCTAGAAATAATGGAACTTTCAGATAGCAATCTGTAGGGAAGAGAGGTGGTTGCAAGACTGCTCTTTTCTCCAGAATTTTGTAGTGGTGTTGTTGATTCTCCCCAAGTATGCTGACATTACACTCCATTGTCTTGCAGCCTTTCTGACTCCCTCAATTGTCTGAAGTGAAAAATCCTCATGGGAAGAGTTACCTCACAATGTCTCTTTTCCTGTGACTTAATTGAAGAGTAGGAAGGCTGGGAGGCTGGAAGCCTCCAGAGAGATGATTGTATAGTGAAAGTAAGGGGACTCACATACACCCTCAGCTACTGCATAAGTTTTAAGATAAGTACTAGAACTTCCTATAAAAATTCTTCTGAACTTTTCTTCCCTTTGAAATGTTTTCCCAAAAGCAAGTACTTGTCTGTCTTCTTGAACAAGCATGTGAAAGACATTTTCAGCATAGCACCAATCTGAAACTGATAGCCTGCTCTATGTATGTACATTCCTTACACAATGCATTTTATTTTTATCCTGTCTTTCTGTTTAAAAAAATGGCCCTCAAGATGGATAATGGGAATACATTTCAAATAAAAATACAAAACTATTAAAATACAATTTAAAAATCTATTAATAAAGAGTTTAAGCAGCTGCCCAGCTGTGATGCCACAGGTCTGCCTGCATAAAAACGTCCTTTGCCTGCCAGCAGGAAAACAGAGCCAATGTTCTGGCCCCAGCGATCTTGATCTGCTGAAGTTTCCCAATATTGTCCAAGATAGCCCTATGTAATGTGTTACAGTAATCCAAACTGGTTGTAAATAAGGCAGTAATTGGTAATTTTTGCACACTAGTTTGGACTGTATAGATGCATTTCTGAGCATACAAGATCAAAGCTGAATCCATAGGTGCAAATTGCAAACCTAAACAGAAGTTGAATCCTGGTTCCTGAGTCTATGACCAGGAACATCTTTGTGTTATCTGGATTGTTTCATATTTTTTTTCATCCTGAATCAACCTTTTACCAACATCAGATACTCACTGAGATCCAGTACAGTTTCCTGGAATTTGGGTGGAAAGAACAGGGATGGATAACATTAGCATACCAGTAACACCAAACTCCAGCACTCTAAACACCCTTTCCCTGTGATTTTACATTTTTGTTATATAGTATGGGACATAAGATTGAGATTTAAGAGACATTAGAGGTCTAGACCTGCAGCACTGAAGAGTCCCCTGGTACCACTTTCTGATCTCATTCTTCCATGAAGGACTGAAAACACCACAAAACAGTGCCTCCAGGTCCCATCCCAGACATGTGAGATATACAGCTAAACTAACAGGGATGCTCCCTCTTGTCCAGTTTACTGGAACAGAGCATCCACAAATGTGACCAAAACAGTCTCTGTTTCATAACCAAGCTGCAGTCAGATTGAAAGGGATCTAGATAATCTTTCTCATCCAGAAATATTTGAAGCTTTGATACAATCACCTGCTAAGATGACAGAATAACCTCCAAGAGTCTTCAGCCTCTTCAGTGTCCCATCTTAATCAGCCCCTCACCGCAACAAAGACATCAAGTCCCAATACATATAAACTTCATCAGGTAGTGATATGCTCAATACATTACAATTGTAGAAAGGTTTCCACATCCAAAATCACCATCAACCCATCCAACACAGAATACCAGATTCAGAGTGTGTCCTACAGAATGAACAGAGCCCGCCACTCATGGGAATACATCATGAAGTTCTTTCTACTTTCAACAAAGAACTAGCAAGTAAGACATTGAAGTCGTCAAGCTTACTTTCATGCCCTCAATAGAAGGAACTATGATGTACCTCTCTCTACTTGCTTGGCTTTTCTGCTGCCATCTATTTATGATAACTCTCTTCTGGTTACTTGAATCCCTACCAAAATCTCTGAAGACTCACCCAAGCTTAATCTGTTGCTGCACTATTTACAACAGTCACCACTGGGACCCTGTATATGACATATCTTAATTCCACTAGCATTCGCCAAAGATAACCATCCTACTTGTATTTTCACTACCTGTCAGAAACTAGTGTGTCTGACTTTCTAACCAAATATTACCAGCCCAACAATAGTGTAGCATGCATGTATTAACTTATTCTCACTAGACTATTGCAATTATACCTCACAGAGTACACTCACTACGCTGACTTTGCATTTTTCTGAACCCTATTACATTCTGTCCCACTCCCACAACTACATAAATATGCTTTATAACCTGAAGCTTTAATATCATTTTGTACTGTATCTGAAGAAGTGAACTGATATCTGTGAAAGCTCATGTTAAAGTAAAAATCAGTTAGTCTTAAAGATGCTGCTACATTTCTTTTCCTTTTCTTTTATTTCAAATTTCCAGTCAATTACCATCCACTTTCCACATTCTATTCAGTCACTGTGTGCCAGCAGAATACTTTCCTTAATCTATCTAATACACTTAATAGATAACAATATATTACTTTATTATGTATAATATGCACTCAATAGCATAACAGGATCTTCTTTGGAAGACAATTCAGAACCTTCAAAGGCAGATAGCACTGAAAAAGAGAAAAGATGTTCCTTAGTAAGAAGATGAGGCAAGGTATTCTTCTAGTCCAAGGCCCTTTTCGCACAACATTTGCCATGCAAAAGGGCGCCTGGAGTGTCGTGCGATTGTGTGGAGCGATCTGCATGGCACACTCACAATCACACGATGCCCCAGGGGCCAGCAGGCGCCAATCACGCACCTTTTCATTTTTGGCTAGAAGCTGAAAATGGTGCACAATAAAGCATTGCTCCTGGGCCCCGCGCGCACTTACCTGGCGTGTGGAGCCTCTGGAGCTGGGCCAGTCATGCTTCCTGCCCCAGTGCAGCCTGGGAAGGTCCCAGGTTGCACTGCAGAAGGAAAAGGTGGGGCTCTCGCGTGAGCAGGTAGCTCGTGCAGAGCCGAAGGAGCAAGGAAGGGAGAGCCTTTCAGCAGAGGCTGCTCGCACGATCCCCACACCCCGGGGCCGGAACAAGGTAAGGTGTGGAAAGGGCCCAAGAGCAGCACAGGATGAATGCACAGGAAAGGGTGGTATTACTTTAAAAAGTGACCATCTCCAAGAGAAGTATATTTGGGAATAACAGCCTCCTCAAGAATAAGGATTCTCCTCAAGAGAAGGACCATACTGCTTGAAAGGCCTTATGCTGAAGTGCCTGTAGCTGAGCCTGGGGACCAGGCAGCTCAGTTATAAAGTCTTCTGTTTTAGGACTGAGGTAGCTGCTGTAAAAAAAATCTGCACAGGGTATCTTAAAACAGTCTGTTGACTGCTACTTGGACTGACCCCTTAGTGCCTGTGTTTGGATTGTGTTTGATGCTGCTCTTGGAATACCCTTGCCTAATGTCTGACTAGGTCTTACTGGTCTGAAATCTGGCTGCTTCTGAAGCCTCTCTCTGAATCCCTATCATTAACTTTACTTGGTTGACTACCCCAGTTGGCTCACTAATCAAGACTACCCAGCAATGGGTTGGGCAGTAGTTCTATATATTCCCTATTGTGTTCTGAGCACCAAACTTATGATGCACATAGACTAAACTGAAAGACTGGGATAGGTCAAGAGTACAGAATCATGATAATGCATTGTGTATCTGCCCCGAGTCCTAGGACTTGCTTGTTGAAGCACAAAACAAGTGGGCAAAACTGGAATAGATCCCCCTTGTTATTCTGAACAACCAGTTCTCCATGATACAAGCCAGATCTGCATGTTTATGGTGGTTATTTTCACAGTTAATGACCTACATTCAGCAGCAGGATTTTCGTCCCAAAGCATGATTGCTATGTCAGATGGATGAGCTTACTGTGGCTAGTTTGAAGTCCATTCCTCATTCCTTTTCTCCACAGAACACACAAGGTAACAGCAACAGTGTTTTTTTTTAAAAAAATCTAAACTCTGTGTATCAACAGGGGGAACATTCTACATCTTTAAAACTTGTAGTAACAGAGCTTACTTAGGAAGAAAGAAAAACTAATTCTTGTTTCCTTATTTTGTAACAAAGGGTATATCCACACCATACAATTATAGAACTTTGATACCACTTTAACAGCCATGTCTCCATTGTATGTGCTACTAGGATTTTTATTTCAGAATTTTGTGCCATAAGAAAAATCTAGTTTAAAGAAGTATATTAGAGGGAAAAAAAAGCCTATGAAAGGACACATTCCAGGGTTCTATAGGAATTCAGGGTTCTATACGTCCACAGCAGTTAAAGTAATGTTATTCTGTTATTATTGTACAGTGTGGATTCACTTTAATAGACATATTTCTTGACTAGGGATATCAGTTTTCTTTTATGAACCAACAGTATTTTATTCCTCTTTTTCAAGCCTTGCAGGTTCATATAAACCTGTGTAATATATTTGCCATCTTGAACAGACTCTACTGTTGTTTGGCTACATTGTCTTGCTTTTCCATCTGTGCTTTCAAAAGTTACCTTTAAGGGTATTTTTGAAGACATTTTGTCAGGCATTTTTCAAGTTTATGCCATGCTCTTCTCAGTTGTAAGTTCCCCCTTTCTCTCTAAAGTAATAAGAAGTAACAGAAAAAGTTATAAGCAATGTGACAGGTAAAGTTATCACGTTAAGAAAGGGCAAATGTATTTTATATCACTGTAATGAGTAACAGGAAGAAATGGATTTGACTTTTCAAGTTCTGAAAGTTCTGTTCATGTTCAGGCAAACATGAATGGAATTGAAGTCAAGGAGGTAGGACTGGCCTGCACTGGGGATATAAGGATTGGGTTCTACCTGCCCTATACCTTAAGCATTTGTTCAGCCTATTTTGTTGTGGATTAACCGCTGAATAATGCTACTGTCTGCTCCCTGGCTGTGCAGAGCACAGACTGGATGACCATGGTGGACAATCATGAAGCCATATAGGGAATTACAGAGGAAGACAAGAGAGAGAAACAGCCTGATTGTGAATTATATTCACAAATTCCAATCCATTAGCAGAGATATGAATTAAAACAATGACTTCCTGATATACTACATCTATTAATACAAGAGTCCTTGCTACTACACATATAACAACAGGAATCTTCTCAGAGAGTGAACCCAGGGAAACTGACTTTTGGTAAGCAGATTTATTGCTTTCATGCATCAACACTAACTGAGTACTGTAAACATCTGAAAGACCTGTATCACCTCACCCAGTCCTTTAAAACGTAGGGTATGGGATATGATTTCCATCTTTTGGATCTTATTACTTTCTATCCCACTCCCCAAACTTGTAGAAATATGCTTTGTAACCCAAAGCTTTAATATAACTTTCTACTACATCTGAAGAAGTGGGTTTATACCTATGAAAGATCATGGTAAAATAATGCCAGTTAATCTGAAAGGTGCTGCCGCATTTCTTTTTTACCCTCCCCCTCCCTTCCTCCTTTTTATGTCTTTTGTCAGTTAAACCTGCCAGCTTCAAAATCCTCTGCATGCACAGACTTTTCAGAACTAGGCATCAGGACTTAATCTACCATGGGCATGCTCACTGAAGCTATGAACAAGTACCCCAGGCACATACCACAAGTAAAAAAAATAGTAAAAAGTTCAAATACATATTTATGTCAACAAAGAAAATTATCTTCCCTTTAAAATAGCCATAACTTATTCCCAGTTTTTAAACACTTGAAAAGAGAATATATCTTAAGGTTTTTCATGCATTTCATCTGATGTATTTTATACATTTTTTATTAAATGTCAAGTTATAAGAACGTTTAATTATTCCCTGCTTCACTGTCTGTCTTTTCTGATTTACAGTTTGGAAGGGAAGCAATCAAGGCTGTAAAAGTGCTTCTTATACTCAAGTCCAAACTGATGCAATCAGAAGAGGGGAAAGGTCATTTTTAAGTACTACAAAAGCAAGACAGATACAGAGAGAAGGAATGGAAGTCATTGCTCTTAGCAGCATCTTATCCTGAGCTATAACACTTTTACCTTTCTTATTTTACAAATACAACAGAGAAAATTTTAACTCTCCACAGCTCAATCGATGTAATATGAATGAAAGTTTAAGAGGGTACATTTTAAAAGCATTAGAATAGTTCCATCCTCACTAGGAATATAGTTTGTGGGTTTATATGAACACAGTACTAGCTCCGTTATCGATTTCAGCAGGAATGAAGGAAGATGCTGAGTACAAAATGAAGCTGATTTTTTCATTGACTGAGTTGAGTTCTTATATATACCCTGAATAATCTAAAATGAAGGAGGATTGTTATGTTTTTGTTTTTTCTGAACTTGATCACAATTCACCATGTTTGGAGTTAACTCTTACTGATGGACTGGGTTAGGGCAATGGTGCAATGGTGCTTAGCCATAATATCCAATAATTCTAGGAGGCTTGGATCTCAATAGACATAATTTCCTCATGGTACTTTTACAGATGTCAGCAATTTACCCTTAAATCTGAGGAGAGGGACATTTGCCTTTTCAGATATTTTAGACTATGCCTCCCACAGTACCTTACTATTGGCATGCTGTAAGTTGTGGGCTAAAACAACTGGAGAGACAAAGTTCCCCAGTGTTGCCTTACAAGAAAAACTAAAGTGATTTAAAAAGACTCTCAGAGAAGATACCATCACAAATGTATAATCTTTATATGAAAAACAGAGGTTTTGTTCTGCCTCCTGGAAATGCAGGTATTAAGACCAGAAGAGTGGTACATTTCAAGTCTGTTGTCTAGAGTTGATTCATATGACTATTCTTGGGTCTTGTGAGGTTACACACTTGTCTTATCAGCTGCTCCCTCTGAAAGTGATCGAAAGCAGAGCCTTTGCCCAGGCATTATGAATTCTTCATCTTGTCAAACTTGCTTCAGAAAGCAGGAGCCAAAGAAGAACATAATTTAATCAGAATTCATTACAAGGGGACCTAATAATAAGAAAGCTGATGCCAGTGGATAATGCCACCAAAATTTATAGTAGTATATTTCAAACACTAAGTGAATGATGGGGAGAATAATACTGGAAAGCCTATTGTCTGTTTACCTGCCTCCATCTGCTGTAGTCAGTTAGCAAAAGCTGAAAGGAAGGAAATGAGTTGGTGTAATAATTAGGGATGTTACCTGTGACTGGTCAGACCAGCAAGTCTTGGGATCAGGCAGCTACAGCTAGTTTAACATGCCATTTAGCAGACTTGCAAATAAATAAAATGAAATAAATGTGGCTATTTGCTTGATGGGGGGAGTTAACTCCAAGTTTGTCCAGGTAGCAGTCTTTGTATCACAAGCCTCTGCCTATTTACAGACGCACCAGAATAAGGTAGGAATGACTTAGACTAAAACCAGTAGGATAGACTGTATCAGTTCAGCTTTCAGATGGGAATGCCGCTTTTGAATGCTCCCTCACATAATAAACTTCCTGAAAGAAACAACAACCTAGCACACAAAAATAAAGATTCTAGCCAGAATTCCAAATCTTGTTATTATCCATTCACCATAGTAGTTTCAAATCTATACAGCAGGAGGGTTATACTTATAAGACTTTACAGAGACAACTCCGTATCTCCTAATGATATCACTGAATGATATTATAGTGGTAACACTATTCTAAATAATGTGTGGGTTTTCTCATTTGCACGTCAGCTCTAGTGCATTGTTCCCTGGGGATATCAGTTTATTGTGTTTCATACTGAGCATCCGTCTTGTGCAGTCTTCTAATGTCACGAAGCTGAAAATCAATAAGACAAGCAAATCCCTATCATACCTAGCCACTCTCACCAGTACAATTTCTTTTCTGCCTGACACTTGCTGAGAAACCAAAAGTAGAGTCAAGGTATGAATAAAAATCAAACTACATGTTTCACTAAATTGTGAGCAGGTTCGTATTTGTTTTCTTTTTCATTATAGTTGCATGGGAACTATTTCTTTTTGGGACAACATTGCACAAGACTGCTACCTGGACAAACTTGGAGTTAACTCCCCCCTATCAAGACGTTATCTTAGTTTGACAGTCATTACTGAGATGAGAATCATCACTCAAAGCATCTATGAGACATTTTTAAAAGTTCCCATTGATTCCAGTTCATACCTGTGCATGGAAAGAACTCTTTGTTCGAACTGTGGCTGGGGTGGGGTGGCAAGGCAAGGGAAAAGATGGAATAACCCTCCCTATTGCAAGTACTAAGATCCTAATAGCAATCTTTCTGTTGTTGTTGTGTACCTTCACACATCATTTCCAGCTTATGGTGATTCTAAGGCAAACCTTTCATGGGGTTTTCTGGGACCGAGGGTGTGTGATATGCTCAAGGTCATCCAGTGGGTTTTATGGCCAAGCGTGGAATCAAATCCTGTCTCCAGGGTCACAGTCCAGCTCTCAAACCACAACAACACTCTGGTTCTCAGTCTCTCCCTACATGCTTCTAATTACAAGAGAAAGCAAAACCACTTGTATGTGACTCACATTATCTTTGGTTCAGCCCTGTATATGGCTCTGCATAAGCAAATAGGGAAAAGCTGGAGTATTTCAGACCATGTCCAGTAGCCTTATTTATCAAACTGACCAGCCTCCAGATGTTTTGGCATTAATTCCCATAGACACAGTCAGGGAAAAAAATGGTGAAAGGAGGAAACATCCGGATGGCACAATTGATTTATATATTTTTTAAAACCAGAAGGGATCTCTAAGTTGCATAACTTAAATTGCAGTTTATGTATCCCTTTGAGAGTTGCTTCTTTATTCTGGAGTTTTTAATTGAAAGAATATGACAGATAGTACTCCTCTGGAATATATATATTTATATCGGTTTCCCAGACCTTAATCCTAAGGGAGGAATGTATTTTCTCTCAATCAATCAGCAGTACAGATACTTCGGTTCTATTTACTGGCTTGAATAGAGAGTTGCTTAAACACAATAAGAAAATGTGGGTTACCCTTCTTAATGAATGAAAGGTTCACAAATGACCAAGAATGTTTTGGTTTTGGGTTTTTTTTTAAAGCCCTGCATTTCCATTTTTAAAGTCTGTCACTATAATTGGCGTACCCACGTAAAGGTCAGCAATATAGAAAACATTCTCTCTTCATCTCTTATACTATTTTTGTCAGAGGTCATAAAGGGAAATTGGACCAAAAATAGAGGTAAAAATGAGACTTGGAGGAGCTAAAGTTTTCACCCAATGTTTCCACAATTGAAGAGTGTCTTAAGTAAAATGAGTAAGATATCAGTTTCTAGAATCTATAAGAAAATGTTAATAATGGAGCAGCAAACCATCATTAATAATACTGTAGAGTTTCTCTGTGGATCAAAAGGATCCAAGTATCACCTCATATTAGATGGATTAGTTCTTTAAACTGGAAAGCCAAGATTGGTTATTGCAAAACTTCCTGTCAATCGTATACAACATAAGAAGACCTTTGGAAGTACAGATCTCTTCCTCTAATATACGTTGCTGTGACTTACCCTGCCATGTTTGAAACCCGTTTTCTGTTTGAAAAATGGGAAAAGAAAAAAAATAGAAGAGTCATCATTTTAACAGAAGTTAAAAAGGAAATGTTAAGTTTTTAAAATTTTTTTATTAATTATTTAAACTTACATAACAATACATAACAATGCTTAACACACAACACAATACATAATACATAATAAACATAAACTTACAAACTGTTTATACCCATAAATTCTTAAACTCAGTGTATTCTATAATTAAATTATAAGTGCTCCCCCCCCACTGGGACCATTAGAGATATAACCACTTCCATTCCCTTCATGTGGTTCCATTCTCCTTCCAGAATTGTAATGATTCTTCTGTTGGTTTACTTCCTTTCCCCTTTAACACATAATCAATAAATTCACCCCTACTATCTATAAATATCTAATATCTATAAATATATCTCTTTTTAATTTCCCTTTTTTTACTTTAATATTGCAAGTCAATTTATCATTAATAGCTGTATCCCGTACTTCTTTATAACATTCGTTTAAATGCAAGTCTTCCTTTGTTTTCCCATTCTTTGCTATCCTTAGCTTTGCTGCAGTTAAAATGGAAATGAGTTCTCTTGTTGGCCACTTACTTTGTTCCTTATCAAATACTGATAACAAGGCTAACTTAGGATCTAACTGTATGTTTTGGTTAGTTATTTCCTTTATTTCTAGAAAAACTAACTTCCAGAATTTCAATACACTTTCACATTCCACCATATATGAAAGTAGGAGCCAATTTCTTGGCACTCTCTCCAGCACAAATTGGAGTGATTAATATTTTTGACTTAATTTCAGTGGGGTTAAATACCATCTCCAAACTAACTTATAAAAATTTTCTTTAATTCTTACAGACATAGATCTCAATATTCTCATGTCCCATATTTTAACCCAGTTCTCAATATTTATTACTTCTCTAAAATCATGCTTCGAATCTTTTGAAGATTCAAAAGTTGATAATGCACCTGGTCTGGATGGTTTTACAGAGTTATATTACAAAAAATTTCTGAATGAATTGATTAAACCATAACAAGAAACCATAGCAGACATAAAGAAACACGGTAAGCCAGAAACATGGGGAGAATCAAATATTGTTCTGATTCCTAAAGAAGAAAAAGACATACGAGAAGTTAAGATTTACTGACGTATTTCTTTGTTAAATGCAGATTATAAATTTTTTGCAACAGTGTTGGCAAAACGTTTGAGGAAAATATTGCAAGATAAGATTAACGAGGAACAAACAGGCTTTTTACTGGGCAGACTTATAAGGACCAATGTGAGAATAATACTCAATGCAATTGATTATTATGATAAAAATCCTGGGAAGAAAGCTGCACTGATTTTTCTTGATGCAGAAAAAGCATTTGATAATGTCTCATGGTTATTCATACAGCGGAGATTGAAAAAGTATAATTTGGAAGAGGATTTTTGTACTTGGATTGAAATGATCTATTGAGATCAGTCTGCAAGATTATTAATAAATGAGATATTTCGGCAAGCTTCCCCATGTCTAAAGGGGTAAGACAAGGATGTCCGTGGTCATCATTAATATTTATTGCTGTCTTGGAAGTATTGCTAAATAAGATAAAAGAGGATTCAAAGATAAAAGGTTTGAAAATAAAAAAGAGAGAATTGAAATTTAGAGCCGTTGCAGATGATGTGGTAATTTTTTTGGAAGACCTGAAAGAATCAATTCAGAGGTTGATAGAAATTCTAGAAGGATTTGATCAGGTGGCAGGATATAAGAACAATAAGGAAAAGATGATGTTAATGATATTGAATATGTTGAAAAAAGAACAAATAGAGTTGGAAAAAATATCAGGATGCCAACTTACCAAGAAAATAAAATATTTAGGAATATCTATCACAAAGAAGAATCAAGAATTATTTGGTAATAATTATAAAAAAAATGGAAAGGCATTAAAAACGATATGGGAAAATGGAGTAAATTGAATTTGTCTTTCTTGGGAAGGATCAAAATGCTTTTAAAATGACTTTTACCTAAATGTATGTTTCTTTCCCAAAATCTACTGATAATTGGAAATGAGAGAGTGTTTAAAGAATGGGAAAAAGAAGTTCAAAAATTTATTTGATTAGGTAAAAAGCCAAGAATAAGATTTAAAATATTACAGGATGCAAAAGAGAGAGGCAGTCTAGACCTACCATCGCTTAGGATATACTACCATGCCTGTTGCTTGGATTGGATTGGATTAGATTAAGAATTGGATTTTGTTAGAAAAATCATTGACAAAAGATTTGGAGGAATTTGACAATAGATTTGGATGGTGTGGTTATTTGTGTTATAATAAGTTAGCTGTGAATAAGGAATTTAGTAATCATTGCATCCAGAAATCCTGACTGAAAGTTTGGCTACAGATAAAGCAGAAATATTATATAAAACTCCCAATTTGGAATCACCTCAGGAAGGGTTGAAAACTACCCCAACAAAACAAGGAAAATTATTAACGTATTATGATATACTGAAATGGGAGGGAGACAATCCAAGAATGAAGACGGCAGAAGAACTGAAAGTTGATGGACATGAATTAAATTGGTCCCCTTGGTGACAATTAAAAGAAAGGTTTTAAATGGATTTGAGAGAAAATAAAATGAATTGGACTTACTGTTGAAACAACATCAAAAGAAAAGAATCTCTAAACTATACAAAATACTATTAAAGAGGGGAATGGAGCCAGATATAATAAAAGGGATGATGATTAAATGGGCTCAGAATGTAGGCCATCCAATGGAATTAGATGCTTGGGAAAAAGTATGGAAAAAAGATATAAAGGTTACTCTGAATTTAAATTTAAGAGAAAACTTCTATAAAATGATGCATAGATGGTATATGACTCTGGTTCCAAAAAAATAACAAAAAATGGAGATGTGAAGTGCTGGACATATGAGGAAAAGGTGGGAACCTTTTTTCATATGTGGTGGACTTGTCAAAATGCAAAGAAATTTTGGAAGGGAATTCATGATGTAATTTAAAAAGTTTGTAAAGTAAATTTTGAATTGACACCGGAATTTTATTTGTTGAATATATTAGATCAGAATCAAGAGATCAGAAGACATCAAAAGACAATATTGTATTTGATTATGGCGGCATGGTTGACATATGCTCAGCACTGGAAAGAAAAAATAGAAATTAATTTAGAAAAATGGAAAGTAAAAGTGTTGGATATGGTTGAGACTGAAAAATTAGCATATTCTCTAAAAAAAGCAAATCTGTTCAGACTTTGAAAGAGAATGGAAAGGGGTAATGGATGGTTAAAAATATAAATTCATGTGATCATTAGGTAAAAATGTATTTGTGTAAAAATGGAGGATTCATTATGGAAAAGATAGTAACAACTTAACTGGGGAAGAATAATATAGGGAAATATGTGTGGAGGGAGGGACATACCAAACATGATGATGTATGTCTCCTTTTTTATGTGTTGTGGAAAACTAATAAATTTTTATATAAAAAAATCATGCTCCCATACTAATGTAAGTGCATCCTGTAATTCTTCCTCTGCAGACAATCATTTATAAATTTTACTCACTATAGCTTTCTTTATTTTATTTCCAACTATCTCTTCATTTTGTAATATCATTTCTTCAAATTTTGTAAGCTTCTTATATTTACCATTTTTCTTTATCCATTCTTTTGTCCAGTTCTCTAATTGTATATAATTATATCAAGACAATTTCTCCGTTCCTAGTAAATCTTTCAATTGTTCTTTAGTCCTCATTTGTCCTACCTAATCTTTTAGTCTAATAATTTGTTTTTCTCTTAATAACCTTTCTAAATATCTCAAATTGTCTGGGAAATTTTTTATATCCACTACCGGACTTACTGGTGAGTATATTGGACTAAAAATTTTCTTATATTTGTATGAAATTAACACCATATTTCTAAGAAAGGGGTTCTTAATTCTTTTAACTTTATTCCTTTTTACTTGTCAGAAAAAAAATATTTCTGAATTCAAACCCAATTCTAATGATTCCATTTTGCACCATATTAGTCTAGATAGATGTCAAATAATGTCTCCTATATGTCTTATTTTATTGACTATATAATAATTCCACAAATTAGGGAGACCTAATCCTCCTTCCTTTTATACCACCTCTTCTTATTAATCCTTGCCTTTTTATCTCCACTACAAAATTTATTAATCACATTTTGCCAGCCTTAATCTCTTCTTTCTTTATCTCTATTGGTAACATCCCCAATAAAAAATTAATCTTAGGCAAAATTTTCATCTTAATCAATACTATTCTTCCAAACCATGAAAGTTTGATTTTCCTATATTCATCCAATTTATTTTTAATTTCTTGCATTAGGTTTTTAAAATTTTTCTTTTTCTAATTTTCAATTTTTCTAAATGTCAAGTTTTGACTTCGCATGTAACTGTTGTCTGGCCAGTGTTATATCTGGAGAGCAGTTTCACCTGAAAGGCTAGTTTAGATCCTTTGGGATCTGAGTACCACAACATTGCATAAAAGGATAACATAGAATTATTCCTGATTATGTCTGTAACCCCTTTTGTTGTGAGTGGTATTTTCCTATATATAAGTAATTTCAGAGTGTTCATTGTTAATTTTTAGCGTATTATTTGGAAGTTTGAAAAGTACTCCAAATACTTCAAAGCAGGTATAGATATATGCAAATTGGAAAAAACAAAGTAAAATGTCACCTATGGAGTGGTTAAGCTGGCCAAGTTTGTTGCTGATTTTATCATTAGGATGAATGGACTATGCCAGTTGCTGTATTGTCACTACAAAAAACAAGAGAGACAAAGAGCAATCTTGTC
Organism: Cyclura pinguis; assembly: GCA_030412105.1. Classification (NCBI taxonomy): domain Eukaryota; kingdom Metazoa; phylum Chordata; class Lepidosauria; order Squamata; family Iguanidae; genus Cyclura; species Cyclura pinguis. The sequence continues at coordinate 207,192,158 of CM059602.1, read as the reverse complement.
TAGTGCCCTGAACCAAAATCGATAGGAGATGGATCTTGGTCACTTGTATAAATGCTAAGTTCTAATTGCCTACAGAGTATCTGCAGCACCAAACTATGTTGTTCTCTGTATCCCTGTTCTTTCAAGAATGTGAGTTTTCTACTCTATCAAATGCTTTCAGTATATTGGGGGCAGGAAAGAAAACATTGTTTTTCTGAGTTGCACGATAATGGATAATATTAATTACCTTTCTCACGGAGTCCACCCTTTACTGGTTGGGCATATCTCTTGTTTGATCCAAAGGGATGCATGATGTGATAAAGTATTCTAACATTCTATCTACAAATGTAGTAAATAACTTCACATTTCACTAGTTTACCAAGAGAAAAATAGGCGTCTAGTCTGAAGATGAGATGAGTTTAATTTCTATTTCCTAAGGATTATTATTCAACTTTTTATAAAAAAAAATTGGATAAGTGTAATGGTGAGCCAAATAGCAAGTATAATCACAATTGCAAAAATGTCTGTCATTCCAGATGTCTATCAGGCTATACTTATTTTAAAGGTTGATAATAGGATTTAATTGCTAGTTAGCTACAGAGAGTGGAACACTGCTATCAAGCTTGCTATGCATTACTGCACTCATATGCGTTCCTAAAACAAGGCTTCCCTTAAGAAATGTTAACAAATGTGGTCACAAACACTACTTTGTATTGTTAGGATAAACAACAACAACTGATTTTGACCACCAAGCTTCCTCCAGACAAGAATAAAGGTCCCTTTGGGATCTTTGAGTGCAACTTCCACAAGAAAGGAACAATATTTTTATACTATAATAGGCACTGTTTGTGATTTGGGAGAGTCTTCTGAGCGAAACCTCTCAAGAATTGATGTGATGGTACTCTGAAGACCTGAGTTCCAACTCTTAGTGCTTTATCCAGTACTCAGTGCAAGAACTAATGCCCCTTAACTTTCTGACTGATAGAGGGTCACATTCTGAATTTTGACCTGGACTTATTTGTTTCATATTAATGAATATGGAGATTTCCTGAATCTTCTTTAGTCAATTTAGAATGTCATTCTATACTATAGCTGGCATTTTTTAAAAGAAAGAGCTATAGTGAGATGCAACCACATTCTATAAGGATGGAACCATCAACTTCTTGGCACAACTTCCAGTAAAACAAGCCCCCAAGACTTATCAGTTCACTCTAGTCCAATCTAGACAAACATGTGTAAGACAATGTAAAAATCCATAAAAGTTTGTAAAAATATAATCAAAAACAGAATACTCACAAACAGGGTAGGGATGAAAATATTGACATTTCATGCTTGCATTCAAGACAATAATTTCAAAAACTCTTTTACCTGTTGGGCAAGGTCGTAAGAGTTTTTATGTCTTTTTGGTGATTCTTGGAGCTCTGGGAATTGTTGAAATGAATTTTTCACACACGTACATATTTTTTTTCCAGAATATAATTTGCACAGAAAACAATGCTCTTTGTGTAAAACCAAGATGTCTGCACAAAAGAATTTTTGCAAAAATGTCCTGCCCCGTGAAAAATGTCATGGTGGTTGATCATTTTTCCAGAGGGGTATTGAGACATCCTTTCTATCTGTGGATGAGAAAATTTGTGAGTATAGTTTATATCCTTAAATCAGGTATTATCAATCAAAGCAAATCCAATCCAGATAAACCCTGCAACATAAACACACCATGATATGGTATAAATACCATGTGGTGCAAATCATCTTCTTATGCCACTATCAAGCATGATTTTGGAAGCAGAGGGAGAAATCGTGTCGAATGTGAAAGGAAAAACTTTTGTTTAACTGGCAGTAGGTTCCGTGAAACAATTATAGTGACTCTGGAACTGCTTATATGTCCCTAACATTAAGAGAGAGTAATGGTAGAATATGTAAGTTCAAAGATTTGTTTGCAGCTTGCTGAACTGTGATATTTGACTTTAATTCCTTTTCATGAACAAATTACAAAAGGTCTAAAACAGAGATGACTCCCGCTGAAATATGAGCGTCCTTCTATTTGTTGTAGTAGAAAACAGGTGCCTAGGCTTTCACTCCACAGATCCTACCCCAACATGTGACTCATGGTGATAAGAAAGTTGGGAAGTCTTTTCAAAAGTACTTTATTATGCTTTGGATATTTTTACATCTGCATGAGAGTTGTTCTGTGGCTAGAGCAGTTACTCCATGGTTGTCTCACTACCATCATCATCGTTGTCATCGTCATCATCATCAATTTCTTCCTTTTCTCCAGTCCTGGGAGTCATCTAAAAGCACATATCAGACAAAGTGAAATATAATTACACTATGCATAAAATGAAAAGGTTTAAAAGCATGCCCATTAAAAGGAGGGAAAAAGGTAGAAAACACAGCACATTATAAAGGTTCATCCCCCACGAGGAATCAGTCCTCAAAGGCCTACCAGAACAAAATCTTTTCACCTGCCTACTGAAAGATGAGAAGCAAATCACCAGGCTAGCCTTTCTATAAAGTTCTAGAGCCTGAAAGGGACAACCAAGAAGGCCCTCTGCCATGAAAATTTACCATATTTATGGAAGCCATTTATATGAGTCTTTTCATTGAAATCAATCCTGTTTTGCAGTGTGACTCTATAAGGATTGGCTGTCCACTACATTAGTTGAGACATGGTAGGGATGGACAAATATACTAGTTTTGCTTCCTTCTTCTTTTTAAAATTTGTAAAGTACGAACAGTACCAGAAATTCAAACAAAAATGAAGTGAAACAAAGGACAGAACCCTGCTAGAACGCTATATTTACATGAAGTAATTTAGTGAGTGTGTATTTGGCAGAAGCAAAACTTTTGCACCATTCCTCTCTTTGACTTGGTGGTTATGGAGCTTATCAACCACTGTGCTTTGAGGTCATGGTATTCATAGCACAGCTGGTTGTGCAACTTTGGAATCCAGAGCAACTACAAGGGGATTTATTTATACTACATTACAAGTGTAGAGCGTATTGCCTAAAATGTTCATCCATTCCCATACCATAAATCCAATATATGCTACTATTTCAGTTGTGCAGAGACGTAAGAGTTGTACTGGCTGCCAATGCTTCTGGACTGAATTCAAAGTTCTGCTTCATCATCGTAAACTATTGGGGATCTCGTAATATTTCTCATTATATACAGCTGTCTAAGGAGTGTGGTCAGCTGGAGAGACCTCCCTCTTTCGAGACATCACATTGTGGGACGAAGTTGGAAAGGGTCTTTTTTGCTGTGGTATCTCAGTTATGGAATACCCTCCTCTTTGAGGCCTGATTGCCACCAATTCTGGTATTACTCAAGTGCCAAGTGAAAACACATTTGTTTGTTTTACTAAAGCCTCTCTGACTTGATTGATTTAAACCAAATCTGCATAAATTCATGGCTTTAAAACATCTTACATTGTTTTAACTGGCTTTAAACTGTCTTGTTTTAACTTGTAACTTTGATCAATATGCTTTTAGTCTGTTCAATTTTTTTTCCAAATTGTTTTAATTTGATTAAAGTGATTTTATTGTATGCTACCTTGAAAGCCTTGATATAGGCTGAAATATAAAAAATTTAATAAAAATAAAGAAATGCATGCTGTACTAGTTCACCATATTCAGAACCAGACTTTTGTGAGCTAGGCACTTAAAAACTTTCTTTGGATTTTTTTTTTTAAAAAACAACTCTAAAAACCATCTCCACATGAGGCAAAAAGCAAAAATTCTTACTAGTGAATCCAGCTGTTTCTCCTCCACTCCCTCTACATAGTCATCTGTTGCTCATTCTCACCTCTGTGTGGAGTGGAGACCTTTTAGTCAGACCATGTCCTCACTACACTGTTCATAGAATCATAGAGTTGGAAGAGACCCCAGGGCCATCGAGTCCAACCCCATGCTATGCAGGAACACCCATCAAAGCACTCCCAACAGATGGCCATCCAGTCTCTGCTGAAAAACCTCCAAAGAAGGAGACTCCACCACACTCTGAGGCAGCATATTCCACTGCCAGACAGCCCTGACTGTCAGGAAGTTCTTCCCGAGGTTCAAGTGGAACCTCCTTTCCTGCAGCTTGAATCCATTGCTCTTTGTCCTAGTCTCTGGAGCAGCAGAGAACAAGCCTGCTTCCTCCTCAACATGACATCCCTTCAAATATTTAAACATTTAAACTGTTATAATGCTATTATTCCACTTTCAACATCATATAGAATCCTGGGGTTTGTAGTTTAGGGAGAGGCATTTAGAATTCTCAGCCAAAGAAACCCCATAATTCCACAGGATGTTGAAAGTGGAATAATGGCACTAGAACAGTATCAGGCAGAAATGGCCTCTGTTTTAGAGAGACTCTTGAGCAGTGATGGGAGGAGCTAAGAGCTAAAGGGTAGGACACAAATGCTATATGCAAAAGGGTGGGGAACAAATGCTGTATATAAATCATATTTTAGTTTAATGCACTTACTGCTGGTAAATAAGCTTTAAGAGAGCCTTCGTGGTGTATTGGTTTGAATGTTGGGCTAAGACTCCAGGAGACCAGGATTTGAATCTCTGCTCAGCCACCCACTTGGCAACCTTGGGCAGGTCATAGTCTCTAAGCCTCAGAGGAAGGCAATGGCAAACCTCTTTGGAATGAACTTTGCCAATAACACCCATGATAGGTTCACTGTATGTTGGAAATGATGTTGAAGACACAAAATGACAGTAAGAGCCACAGAAAGAACACACAAAGTTGGAAAACCATCAAATGATGCTGTCATATGTAGCTAGTGTGGCTCTCTGGAGAAGCTCAAATTGGGACTCCAGAAAGACCATATTCAACTCCAGGACCTGAGCCTTTCTACCTCTTTCTTAGAGCATTACAGATTATTCTACTGATTGCCACTGTCAAGGGCAGGGACCCGGGCAGCAAGCCAGCCTGGAGAGGGGAGAGGAAGAGCTAGCACAGTCCTGCCAGGAGGAGTCAAGCAAGCAACTACTCAAAGGAAGTCCATTTACATAAGCCAGAGCAACAAGCAAAAGCCGTAGTCAGAGTTCCAAAAACCAGGGGTCTGGAGCCAAGAGATCAATCCAAGGTATCAGGAGCCGGGTACTGGAAGCAAGGTGAGGGCTTGTAAGAAGTTTGCCACAAGCAAAGGAAAGCATACATGCAGGCATTAAATATAGCCCAAGGCACAGATGTGGCTAGTCACTGCTTCTTGAACTTAATCAAGGAAACCTCCCTTTGCTCAGCTCTCTTGAGTCTCCGCCTTGTTTGTGGGCTGATTGACACAGGCTCCAAAGCATCTTCAGAATTGGATCCCTGTTGCCCTAAAGGAGCAGGCAGAGGAACGTCCGAGCCTGCTTGGTCCATGGCAGCAGGGGGAGCTCTTGAGCTGCAGGACTCATCTCTAGCCAGAGCGACAGGGACCAACAGCTGCTGCTTGTCATCTCCACCCTGAGCAACAGAGACCAACAGCTGTTGCTCGTCATCAGCAGCTCTGACAGGGGCTTCAGTTATCACAGCCACCTTGTATTCCAGATTGTCCCGGTATTATTTTATGAACAGGATACAACATTTGCAAGTGGCCATGAAAAAGTTGCTTCTTTATACTAGAATGGCCATGGGAAGGCTGCATAAGGGATTCTGGGGCTTCTTGTCTGCAAAGTAACTTTTTCAAGCTCTGATGTGCAGGAATGCTATGTGATTCTGACTCCTGGTTCCATATTTGGGATGTCACACTGCAATTTCTCTCATCAGCCCAAGATTATAGGGGGATAGGCAGTACTTGAATCACAAGACATTGAAGAGTTCACACAGTTCTTTTTGAAAGACTATAGGTGGAACAAGCAGGCTAAAGTAGGAGACACCTCAGGTAGTTTTAATGGATTCTGTTAATTGAAGCAATGTTGGTGGTGGTGGGGGAAGATGCCATCTTCAGCTATTTTTAAAATTTCCTTTCTTGTCCAGCAGGAAATAGGTGCTGCATGTTCCCTTGCAAGCCCTATTTCTGTTGAGATTTGCCTCTTCATGTTACTAGAATTACCAGAAAGTACATACTGACTAACTCAAGTCATTGTCTTTCAACAACTCTTGACTTTTCTTTCAAGGTTACGGGAGGAGACAAAACACATCAGACTTTTATTATAAGGCTTCAAGATCAGTTTTACAAGCACTGCAACCTTGATAGTTCTGAACTATACATATATTCCCATTCCAACAGGTTTAAAGATTCTGGGGTTTATGATAAGCTTAAAGACTTACAGCATCTATATGTCTATGGGGAATGTCTTTGCACATTTCAAAGTTAATTTTCTTTTTAAAAAAAATAAAAAGGGAGGTCAGATGTGCTTTGTAAATAACATGCTGTGCTTTTGCTTATGTCACACTGGTTTGTTGAAAGTTGAATATAAATATATGGAGGCTTTTTGCTGTAATGGATATGAGGTTCAAGTAATTACAGACATGAAATACTTGTGTATTTGAGACAAAAAATGCTTCATCAGCATAAATATATAATTGAACTAGAACTATATAATGGAATGAGAATGTCCAAACTTTGTAAAACTTCTGCTCACACTTGTACATGATCTTATCAGTTTTGTTTGTTGGTTCATGAATATAGGATACAAAAGAGTATCTTTCATTCATTTTATTCATGTTGCATTCCAACAGCCCATTACTCAGCGGCTTAGTTTGTCACATAAATAGCTAACATTTTGGACCTGCTAAAGACTTATCTGGTCTTTGAGAGCTTTTTGAAGGCATGAGTTGAAGGCTGTTATTGGGGAACAATACTGTGTTTACAGTAACTAGCAAAATCAAGGTGCTATCCAGAAGACCAGTGACAAAGGTTTCCAAAACAACAAAGGAGCTTTCCAGCCAATAAGTCACACGAGCTATGTAGGATGTCATATTGTATCAAAAACTGTTAGGCACCAGCTGAACAACTTTACTGTCAATAGTGCTCCCTTGTGGTCTTACAGGTGCTTCCAGAAAACACTCTTCCAAGAGGACAATGCTAATGCTTTATTAATGTTAGTCACCTGTAGTGGATCCTATTACTGTGGTATTGGATGGGGTAAGCTTTTGCTTCTAGTGAACAAGTCTAAAGAAGATAAATGCTTAAGAAAGTTAGCAAAATCTTTAGAGCAAAAAAGAATTTAATCAGTAAGCTCTTCAAAACTAACTGGCTAGTTAGCAGGTACTTTCAAGACATTTGTTCTGTAGAAATCTCAAGCCCTGTCCAACAGTTGCTTGTAAGCCAGTGTTGCCACTTTCCTTGCACCAAAGGAGATGTTCCTCTCTTGCTTTCTGGGGACAGAAATTGATCTCTCAGAATAAAAGTCACATACTGAATATGATCTGATCTGACTATCCCTAACACCTCCACCCCTGCCCATCCATCCATCCATCCATCCATCCATCCATCCATCCATCCATCCATCCATCCACCCACCCACCCGCACAGGTAATGAAGGAAACTCAGCAAGAAATGCTTCTTTTAAATTTGACTGAAGGCATATCTCTGTCTCCAATGTCAAACAGACTTCACAGGCTTCTTATTATCTGCAATTTTTATATATGAGGAGTAGTCTCCTATTGAGAGCAAGTGTTAGAATGTATAGATTCTTTTTCATCATTTCATGTTTCTGCTTGTCCTGTGTTTTACTCTGTCATGATCAACCTCAAACTGTATGCCTATCCCATACATAGTAATATTATTTGTTGATTTTTAAAATCTTATGTTGAATGAGTAAAGGCACATGAAGCTGTGTTGGCTGAACTGTGTTCAGGAAGACGTGACTGCCCAGAAAGTGGAGGAGGATCTTTCCTTGTTTGGATGCGGCATAGATAAAATAATTACATGTGCAGCTGAAGCATCAGAGATGACAGATGAGCTGTCTGAATGAAATAATAGTAGTCTAAATTATGTTTTTAAAGTGTATCTCATTTACTAGCACAATTTTAAGCAATTTTTAAAATTAATATGTGTAACATGTTAACATGTGGCCTCTGAAAATTCATGACAGTTGGATATGTCTGTTTTGTTGTTGCTATGTGCTTTCAATTTGACTTCAACTTGTGGCATTCCCATCATAGGGTTTTCTTCACAAGATTTATTCCAAGCAGGTTTGCCATTGTCTTCCTTTCAGGCTGACAGAGAATGTGATTTTCCCAGGGTCAACCAATGGGTTTCCATGTTTGAATGAGGATTTGAACCCTGGTCTCCCAGAGACTTGGACCAACACTCAAACCACTATGCTTTGATGTTTGCTGAGCCTACTGAAATCAGAAACAAAATCAGGAGAGCAGCACAACAACAACAGCAACAGCTGGAGAAATGTTCACATTATGAGAAGGATGATTATCTCATGACCAATGTGTCTTTGTTGATATCAATCTTTTGGGACAATAATGATGCAGAATTACAAGGAATACTTTGACTAAGAAACATTTGAAGTGATATCTGGGGAAATAGTAGCTGCCAGGCCATCAATAGGTAACAAAAGTATGCTTAAAGCAAGAAGGGCAAAAGCCACTGGTATTTTTCTCCATATACCCTCATCAGCATCCTAAGATTTTTAGATTTTCTTCTGAACTTCTTCATCATTGCCAAAATGTCCCCATGCTTTGGAACAGTATTATGTCTGCTATTGTGTTGGTAAATGAGATGCACAATACAAAATGGCATTTTGCGTTTGATGTAATTTGGACATCCATCTTTCTATTCTGGCAGGGGGGCAGGACTTTGATTGGTTTATTTTGGCATGTTTGGCATGTTTACTGCACATCCTCTGTTTTGGTAATTACTTAGTTTTCAGCACCACCTTCATCCAACCAATTAGGAAACTATTTTTTTTCCAAACTGACTGTTTTTCTGAACTTTAAAGTATAAGGTAAACCCACCTAACCCTATGAGAAAGGGTGAAGTGCAAAACTGAATGAATCAATTGATGTACTGAGGGCTGGCAAAATAGTGGCAATATAGCCCTCTTCCCAACAGCCAATCTGTAAGAATGTGTAGATCTTAGGCCTTTTCAACACGCGGTTATTAAGGCAGGCCAATGTGTCTTGCCATGGAGGTCTTCTGAATCTTGGAGCAGACTAGGTTCAGTTTATTTACCTTCATTCCGCATGTAATTCTGACTAAATGCACCCCCATGTGGTGGTAAAGTGCGCTATTTGAAAACCAGAAGAAATCAGTTTTCCAATTTTCCAGATTGATCCAGTTCATACTTTCACAGTGGTGCAGATACGTACATTCACGCCAATGTGAATTGGTGGTCAGGGCGGACTCATGGGAGAGGCCAGGGGGTAGTATGGACTTACGCATGTACGCATGTACACAATGATATATTAAACCATGCAAAAAAAGGGGGGGGCAATCACAGCCGATAGGGCAGGGTGAAGGGAGTAGCGAGAGTGGCCATGGTGGAGGCAGTGTGGATTTATGAACTTGCACTCCTCCGAATCAGAATGGAAGATACGCAGTAGCTGTGCGGAAGGAAATGAGGGAAAGTCCACCTTGTTTCAAGGCCAGAAAATCCAGTAAGAAACACCATGAACCGATTCACCAGACTCATGCGGAAAGGGCCTATGTCTCAAATCAACTTATATCTTGTGGATTTGGGCTTAGCCAAAAGGAAAACTAAGAGTGCAATGCTGTGCACATTTGCTGTTGTTGTTGTTGTTGTTGTGTGCATTCAAGTCATCTCTGACTTCTGTCATCATATCGTGGGTTTTTCTGGAGGCTAAAAGTGTGTGATAAGTGCAAAGTTACCCAGCTGGTTTCCAAGGCTGAGTGGGGAATTGAACCCTGGTCCGCAGGGTCATAGTCCAGTGTTCAAACCACTATGCCGCACTGGTTGTCTGTGCATGTTTACTCAGAAATAAGTCTCATGGATTTCCATTGGGTTTACTTTCAATAACACATTTATGAAAATTTATTGTAAGCCTATGCATTTGAACTCCACATTGTTTGCAGTTATAATGAGCAATAAGAGTGACATCTCTTTAGAAACCCAGCAGGTTCAAATTGAAATAACAAAACCTGCTAATTTAAAAAGGAAAACATTCTGTTTGGCTTTTAAAATTAATCCATCCTGACCAAAAAAATCTAATCAGAAATTCAGTAATTTGTTCTTATTATGATTATTTTTTAAAAAATGAAATCTGATGCAAAATTGTTTTGCAGAATCCATCCATCATGCATATGCATTATGCATTATATAGTTTACCATTTATTTGTGTTACATTTAAATGCCCAGATGTCTTCCTTTTGGTAGTGGGAGGTGAAGAGATTCTAATTTCCAAGTGATATCAGTTTCCCCACTCTGATTCCCAGCAGCTAAATTAAATCTCATTTGCTAATATTGTTGTGGCCTAGATAAGACAAAAAACTTTTTCACATTAGTGGTGCCAATTATGAAAAGCAATCTTATTATAACGAAGCATGAAGCACTACAGGTTATGCCACGTGACTATTGTGATTCATCTGTTTGCCAAGTCTAAAAATAAAAAGGAACTCCCCTAAATGGCTGCAGTAGAAAAACAACATTGTAAGACTGTTTTATGAAGGGTGTCAGAAGATTAATTGATTTACAGGTATACAGGTGCAAAATTCATAGTTAAAAATGATACATGATTAAATATAAAAACAAAAATTATATAATAAAAATAATAATACATCTTTAATTTGAATTCATTTACTCATTTAAAAGCACTTTCAGCAGTTGGCTTTGGAATAAATCAAGAACAGGAGAGTATAAAAATTGCAATAGCGTATGGAAACATATTGCAAGTTGGATCTTAAATGTGATGTTTTAAATTCATCAATATATCTCAAAGCTTTCAGATACCAGTAGTCAAGAAGAGCAACAGTAACTGAAAATTCTCTTCAGCATATTTTTTCTTTCTTTCCCAGATGTCCATACTTAGTTCTGTGCAGAAGTTAATTTCTGCATAAGACACTGTACAATTATAATCACTGGGTTTTTAAGCCTTTGATTAAACACTAGGAAAGAAAGTGGGATCCCATTGTTTTGTTTTAACTTAGTGTTGTGCCTGTCGTAGTAAGTAAATTTAATCTGCATTATTAGGAACTGTCAACATCATACTTTGAGCAGAAGGCAAGTACAGCAGGTGGTGAGAGGAAGCGTAAAGAGAAAGAGCAAGAGAAAGAGAGAAAGATTGAGAGAGAGAGAGAGAGAGGAGGGAGATGACTGAGAGGGGAAAAGCAAAACAAATTATTGCCAGGAAATGTTAATCTAGTTATGAATAAATTTGAGTTGAATTAATATGCAAGCAGTGCTTCTGTCGAAGGTGAATGCTTGGCAGAAAAGGAAATAAAATGACCAATTGCTGTTATAAGACCATTTGTCAGAAAGCTGACATGTTAAAGCCTCTTACAATTAGCTAATTGCTTTTATCTAACAACCACAAGCATTGCTTTTGAAGCAGTAGCTGGCAACCTGTTAGTGACATGCACATGCATAATTTGTGTTATGCATGCAGGGTGGTTTTGGTTTTTTTCTGGCCAATAGGCAATGGTTGTGTGCAGATGATGGTGCTGTAAGAGGAGTTGCACATGTGGGACCACTGTGTATATGATAGCACATTAAAGTAGACAGAGTATCAGGTGAATCAATTAATCCATCCATCAATCATGTGAATGAGCATTACCTCTATGTACTTTGCAATTCCACAATGGGTTGGCAGCCACACACAGTTGACCACTGATCCACATATACTGTGCCACACTAGTATTCAATATAGGGGTTGTGTAATTCATGCAGTCATTATAAGTCAACAGGTAACTTGAAGGCACACACGCGATGCAACTCTGTTGTTGGATATTCACTCTACACTGAAGCAATGTTGGATCTTAACCCTTGAATAACTGCATTGATCATGATGTTAGGGCACACAGAGACACTTCTCTGATTTATTGTCATTTTTACATCTGGACACAACACAGTGAACATGAGACATATTTGAATACTTGTATTGTCCCATAGAAGCCTGCCTGAGGCCTAGGATCTTAGAAAGAGGCCCTTTTTTCAACCCTGCCGTCTGTAAAGGCAAATCTGTGTCTTTTGGCAGAGAGGACTTTTTGGCAAAGAGGACTGCTTCTAGGCCAGGAGTTGGAAAGTTCGGCTTGCATGTGGTCAGTGGATTACCTAAGTACATACTGGAGGCCCTCTGAAGTCTCCCAAAGTCTCCAGAAACCCCACTATTTTTGACAAAAATTGGGCCAATTTTGGGGAGTTTTTTTCAGCTGAAAACCACCCCAAAGCTGCCAATATCACTGCAAAATGTAATGTTTTGTCCCACCTCCCTGAGCATTCAAAGCTCACTCAACCCCCTATCACTCATAATCAGCCAAAATGGTGCCTAGAAATGACATTGCATCACTTTGGGCATGCCAAAATGCACAGGTGTGACCCACTGTTTGTGTTTGATGCAGTTGCCCACTCCTTTTTTATGTTCTAGTACTCTCTTCCTGTGGAGACTACAGTGGTCCCTTCCTTCTCCTTGTACCAGCATGTGAAGACTCCTTCCAGTTCCTGACAGGCTTTCAGTTGGGCAGGCTCACATTCCAAATGAGGTAACTGCAGACTTAGGGATGAGCAGATCTATCACTCATTCTATATGATATTTGAGAGGGGGATTTATTAATCCAAGAGCTGTGCTCTATTTTCTTCTGCACAATTCTGTTTTAGTTTATCTAGTAATACATGTTGTGATACAAGCTGCAATAATTTCCATAACTTCAGTGTTTACCCCACACTATTTCTTAGGGAAAGAAACAGTCCTTGACTGAATGATGCTTCCATTAGTCCTCCATGCTCATCAGACTATAGCCAGCTTGATCAAGTGGAAGCAGGGAAGAGGCACAAGGGGAGTACAGGTTTCCTTTCTCCTCTTTCTTGTTGCTACTGTTATTTCTGTGCTGCCACTCAAGAAGGAAGAAAGGAACAAAACTAGAAGAAGACTATTTGGTATGAAAGACTTTGTCCAGACAGAGAGAAGACAGAGAAGGGAAAAGTTTGGGTTTCTAAAGCTCTCATACTTTGGTGGAAATTTTTGAGCCCTCCTTGATTCTAAGCATGAGTTGGGAGAACTTGCTAGACTTTCTCAGGGAAAATTGCTTATTTAGCCTTGTAACCTAAGGAACATAGTGTAGGTAGGGAACATCTGCTTTCCTCTCTGTGATGTACAGGAGAGATTGAGGTAAGAAGAAATGTACCTTATAACTTTTTTTCCATGTTATGGCAAATTAAAGGAAATACTGTATATAAGATAGGAAATAATAGTCATGGTTCAGTCACAAGAGTTCCTACTTTTTGATTCATAAGGGATGACTACAGGATAATGCAAGGAGAGAACACAGGATTTTAAACTGAAGGGAAGGGTTTTAATCTTCATAAATGCAACTGAAATTTCTTAGAGATAACAGATAGTTTGAACAATGTTTATATGTGTGTGTGTGTGTGTGTATGTACGTACGTACGTACGTGCCATAATTGCAAATCTGGCGTCTGTGTATCTCCTTGTGTGCATTTGCTTTGTGTATATTTGGAGTCTCCTTTAATCCTCACTGCTTAGACATGCATGGTGGTTGATCAGCTTTCATTGTAAAGCTGGGTGATCAGCTTTCATTGTAAATGGAAGGCAACGTGGGCAACCAAACAGCTTAATTATCTTTACCCTAGTAAGCCCACCAAGGTACCTATGGGTGAGGACTGACTTGCTCAAACTACACTCATAGCTGGGTGTCTTGAAGGCATGTAGAAAGAGGCTACTGTGGAACACTAGCAAGCATTGCCTCAAGTTCAACAGGGAGAGGGTGGAACAGTCAGTGAACGCCACCCACTCACATGGCTGGAAAGCAAGAAAAGGCACAGACTATGTAGCAGCCTGAATCACTACCTAGAATCAGAACAGAAGCACCCAACAGGCAGCTGCTGTAGTATAACCAGCAGCTCTGAGTGGTTGACTGGTGCCCAGATTTTGCTGTAGCTGATTGCTTGTGGCACATTCTTAGTTTAATAACTGAAGTTATAATCCTGTTACCCTGTTGCTGTCTTCAGGGGTGGGCTGGGCTAGGCTGGGGTGTGGCAGGAATTGTATATATTTGTATTTACTTAGTGGTTCAATCTGTTCCTTTGGAACAGTTTTTTCCCCAGCATGATGAGAGGCTAAAGTTCATAGTTGTGACTTCAATGAACATGCAAAAAGGTGCAAAATCTATTGCTTACTTCTGTGTTTAATCCTCTTGAAAATATGACTGTGACAAGACTGATGTGCATTTGATAAAAAACATGCTTACTTAAAAGGACATTCTGGTGAAATCTATCAGATTTTCTAAGGAAGTATGTTTTTCTAGAGGTTTTTAAAGTTTGTTTTGTAAGAGAATGCTTTGAAAGACAATATTGAGGAAGAATGCTAAATGGCAGTATTGTCATTGAGTGGGAATTATGAGCTCTTTTGGGCTCAAAATAGGTTTAGCTGCAGTTAAACTGTACAATATTTTGCTAGAGCTGACAACAACAATATACCTGATATTATAGCAGAACATTGCTTTCTTCGAGACTGACAATAAATTGACTAAATGCAAGAAAGCTATTCTTCCACAAATCTATAATCCTCGTTGTCCAATAGTAGTGTCACTGGAAACAGATAGAAAGACTTCATTCTTTAAATCCAGAGGTGCCTACATGCATATCAAAGACAAGAACATCAGGTAGGGTATAGCATCAAGTAAATAGAGCATATAGCACTCAGATTCAAAGCTGCACTACAGCCACATGAACAGCATTATTTTATGTGGATTTGTTTGGTTTAATGGGCCAGTTCATTCTTTACATTTCGTATTTGGATATTGACCCATACCTGCAGGCAAAATGAAAACAATACATTTTTTACCAGGTTATACATCCCCACTCCATGATGTGGTATCATTGGCAAATATAATTTAACTGGCATAAAATATAAATTATACACTGCTATGGCTAAAAAGCTATGCTGGTAAAGAGGACTGGCTGAACAGATGCAATGCAAAAGTAGGTCAGATGGGACCTTAAGGCATGGCCAGCTAAGAGTCAGGGAGTTTGCAAATATTCCTCGATGACTTGATCTCTAGAAACAATGGTATTCAAAACTGCCTGCACAGAGCAACTGTCTTCAACTCATTTCCCCTTCCCACCACAGTTCTCCTTTGTTTCCTCACCTGCCCAGCCATTAAGGAGGTGTCACAATTCCCATTAGGCATTTGTCAACTAATGCTAAGGCCATTGGTTCATTCCAGACCCCATTGTTTGTTCTGCCAGAGAGTTATTAAAACCTTCCCCCTCAGGGTGGAAACAGGGTATTTAAAAACTGGCTCTGAGCCAGATAATTAGTAGTACCCTGGACATCGGCCATCACTCTGCTGCTCTGATTCCCATTTTTGTACTACCCTCGAACCCTTAGTCTGAGCCACATCACTTCATCTCTTCTATGCAGGATAGGTAAATATCACCCTAACTTCTTCCTATCCAATTTTCCCTCCCTTTTCCTTCAGTTAGCCTTGCGTGACTTTGAGACTGCTTGAATCTTGTGTGTGTGTGATTGTTAATTCCCCAAATAAAACAAAACATTCTTTGGATCTTTGACTGGTGTCTCTGGATTAGTCTCTGGATTAGTGCTGGTATACATAGGTGTAAAAGACCTTGTAAGGTTACCCCCCCGCCCCGAGGCGTCTGCTTTGAGCTGATATTCCCCACTGTTTCACAGAGGCACTGGTATCATTGGTGGACCTCTGAGTCACTTACCTTTTGGGGTAACATGTTTACTGACATCAAATGGTTATGACTTATGGCAACACTATAGAAAAACTCAGAATCCAGGTCATCAACAGCCCTTCTCAGGTCTTGCAAAATCAGGGCCATGGCTTCCTTGATCAAATCAATCTACCTGCAATGTTGTTTTCCTCTTCTCCTGATGCCTTAAGTTTTATGCAGCATTATTGACTTTTCCAGCAATGATATGCCCAAAATACAGAAGCCTCACTTCAGTCATTTTGGCTTCTAGGGAGAGTTCAGGCTTGTTTTGCTCTTAGGCCCATTTATTTGTGGTAGACCATGGTATTCATAATATTCTCATCCAATACCACATTTCAAATGCATTAATCTTCTTCCAGTCTGCTTTCTTCACTTTCCAGCCTTCACAATCACACACAAACATTGAAATACAATGGCATGGATGATTCTGAAGCTGGTATTCAATATTATATTTTTACATTTGAAGTTCTTCATAGGTGTCTTTACAAGCCTTACTCATCTTCTGATTTTTTGACTACAGTCTCCATTTTGATTAGTGATTGAGATTAGAAAATCTTTACTATTTTGAAGTTTTCATTTTAAAATTATTTAAATCATCCATGCTCTTTAGTTTTGCTGTTTTTTTTAACAATTCTGCATACTACACATTTAATACAGTGAATTCCTTTTGCTATGTCAGTCCTGCTGTCATTTCCGTGTGATCTTTCCACAGGAAGAGGAATCCTAGTTTAGAGAAGGGTGAAAATTCCATTTTAGTTCATTTTTGGTCAGAACTTACCAAAATTTACATACTTTAAAAAGGAAAACTGATGAATTTTCCTATTCCATAAGAATAGGTGTAATTTCATTTCTGTTTGTTTTTGATCCCAATTTACCAATATTAAAAGAGATACATTTTCCTGTCTCTTGTCTGTCTGGAACTTGAGAGGCTGTGGTAGAGACCAGTGCTAACATAATGGAAAGATATATCAGTTGGAAGCTAGAGAAGAACATAACAGCTGCTGAAACTCCTGACTTCACCCAGATACAACTAAATTCAGTGGTACTTACCAGGTAGATTATAACATGGCACTAACTCCTTAGCCTCATTTGCTTAGTGTGAGCAATATGAAATTTGTTGCAACAGCATCTCTCTCTGCTTGTGCTGCAGCATCTAAAGTAGCCTAGCAACAGAATGTTGTTCCTTGATATTCTTTTAAGTTGCAGAGTTTTGGGTATCTGAACAGGAAAAGGCCAGTGATACAAAAAAACTAAAAAGGACAGTGTTTTCTTTCATGTGACAATTTGCTGGTAAGGTCCCTGGTGATACACTAGACTAGAGGAAGAAACCACATGCTAAGAATCTTCACATGCTTTCTTTTTTTCTGAAAGAATTTCCATTTTTGTACAATTCTTTGATGTCATAATTTTTCTGACAAGCTGTGTTGCACCTCCCCAGCAGAAGGAGTGGAAGGTCTGAAGCTGTCAGCCTCCCTTTTTATGACACCAGGTGCTGTTTTGGAGCAACATGTATGCAAACTTCATGCTGAGAAGCTGTCATTTTTAGCCTAGCTTTTGGATGAATTCAGAAATGTTTTCTATTTAGAGGCTGGGGAAAAAAGGTTATTTCTTGTTGGGAAATGCGGGAGATACTAGTGGATTTTCTCTAGCATAATATTCAATATGACAAGGGAGAAGATGAGTAAAAACCAGTCTCATGCCTTAGCATCTAGGTCTAACAGAGAAAAGAAATAAGCTTAGACCCTTTCTGCAACTTACCTTTTCTCAGCGCTGGGGTGCGGGGATCACGTGAGCAGCCTCTTGTGAGAGGCTCTCCCATCCCCGCTGCTTTGCCTCCGCAGTTGGTGCTGTTACTGCCCTGGCTAGCCCAAGCTTTGGGGATATAAAAAGATATCTTTGGATATCACTAATTTGCCTTCACATATCCCTTCCACGTGCTTGCGAGGCGCCCGGACAAGCATGCATACAGGCTTGGCTGATAATCGCCATAATATTCCTAGACAATACAGGCAGGCCAGAAAACAGCCAACTCGCCGCTTTAGGAGACCTCAAGGCAAGTACCTCCATTAGGTATGCAAGCAACTCTCAAAAGATCCTCTGCCTTGCGCTGGCAGCTTGATGATCGAACTATACAACGCTCAAGAACTCCGCGTTTGCATACCGGCTACTCTATTGATAAATTCGGCTCTAATTCAATCATTCAAATTCTGACCTTTCGGAGGCTTTGTCTCCAACTCCAAATCTATTGTTTTCCCAAAGTCCGACCTAGCCTGCGGTCACAATTCTCCTTATAAAAACCCCTGATTTTGAGCACTCCCTTGGATTGCTCCCGAGTTCCAGACTGCCTTGCTGCTGCATCGCTTGGCGAGCTTCCCCTCGCCTCCACGTGCTGAGATACATCGAAACCCAGCTTCGCTCTCCATTTTCTTCTGGACTTCAGGACAGGTTTCGTATCACCCAAATCAACTATCCCTCTGAAAATCCTGCTATCTTACTCACACCTTTATTTTCCTTAGTTATCTGTGTGTTTGTGTTGCTTACATTGTGTGCCTGTATTTAATAAAGATCATTCATTATTTTCAAACCGGTTTGCTTCTTGACTTGGTCTGACCCCATAGACAATGGGTTGCAAGATCCTGCTAAGTTACCCTGCCTCTCGTTTTGCCAACTTGTGCTCTGAACTAATTTCCCCAACTTACAGCAATTTGGTGTCCCTCCCGGGACTCCCAGAAAACAGGGTAACAGTGCCTGCCGGCCGGCAGGAAACATAAGGGCTCCACCTCTTCCTTCTGCAGTGCAGCTGGGCATTTTCCCAGGATGCGCTGGGGGAGAAAGCATGAGTGCTGCGGCTCCGGAGCTTTCGCATGTATGGTAAGTGCGTGCGGGGCCCTGGAGCGATGCGCGATCGTGCACCATTTTCGGCTACGAGCCAAAAATGAAATAGTGCACGATCAGCACTTGCCAGCCCCGGCAGCATCACACGATTGCGAGGACATCGTCTGAAACGCTCCTTGTAATCGTGCGACGCTCTGGAGGCCCTTTCGCATGGTAAATGCCGTGTGAAAAGGGCCTAGTCTTCATGGTAAAACACATGAAAATAGGTTTACTTACAAGACACATGTACATAATCAAACACATGGTCTAAATGAGGAAAGAGAGGGAAGAAAAAAATGGTTGTCAGTTAGAGTGATGTAAGAAGAGAGGAGATATGGTAAAGCAAACAATCAGGAAGTCTACTAATACGCAAACTGGTGATTACTGAATATAGGCAGGCAAAGTTTGTTAACTCTAATATCTCTATGGACTCAACTGCCCAAGATTTTCCAGCCATCATGGCCAAATTCTTGGTACTGTAATCATATAAGTAACTTTTTATAGGCTCCCTTTTTTTGCTTCATCTCTTATAACAGGTATCCACAGTGGATGAATAGGAGAATGACTGGTTTCATAAATTCATATTTCTTTTCTTTTCCTGTACAGAGATGGATGAAATGATTAATAAAAACACTGCAATGCCATTTCTTTCTTTTGGAACAGTGCAGTGCCATGGTTCTCTGTTACAGATGGCTCATTAATACTGGGATAGTGCAATATCTCCATTTACTCATTTGACAAAGTGTGCATGCTGGCCCTGCCCTTCCATCCCCATTTCTGTTACTCTTCTCATGTAGAGAGCAACCAGTCTGAAAAGCAGAGATTCTGCTACACATGGGCACTCTCCATGTTATGGGGAACCCCATTTTCAAGGGGGTGATGTTAGTATGCTTCTCTCTTCACTTGCTGATTTAATACACTTGACAAATGAGTGAGTCTGGCTAATCTAATTGTTGTTGCATGCCTTCAAGTCATTTCTGCCTTACATCAAGCCTAGGTGAACATCTTATAGGGTTTTCTTGGCAAATTTTCTTCAGAGGGTTTTTTTCCCCCTTTGTCTTCCTCTGAGGCTCAGAAAGTATGATTTGCCCAAGGTCACCCAGTGGGTTTCTATGGCTGAGCAGGGATGTGAATCCTGTTCACCCCGTGTCCTCGTCCAAAACTCAAACAACTACACCATTCTGGCTATGCTCTATTCTAATATCACAGTAGAAACACAAACCATGCAACACCAACAAGTACTGTCACATTATCACAGCTAGCTCAGTCATGACTTTGCACACCAGTGTGACAGAAGCGTCACTCTACCAGATGTACATATCTTCCTATAGATCAGAGATGAGGAATATCTTGCCAGATGTAGAAAGTACAGTCTTTTTATTAATTAAATTATATTTATATCTTCCTTTCTTTGATTCAAAACAGAGCACATTGGTTCTTATGACAAATGCCCAACTGCTTTGGGGGGAAAAAGAAACACAATCCTTCTCCTTTCTTCCTTGAATTAGAATAACAAACCCAAAGCAAAGTTCCTTTAGGCCATAATCCTATGCAAATTTCCCTGAGAGTAAACCTCACTCAACACACTGGGATTTATTTCAAGAAGAAATGTACATAGGACTTCACTATTCATGTGTATATCCATTTCTATCTGTAATCATTCAAACAAAGAAATCACAGATCACATATCCTCATGTTTCTTTCATGGATTTCCCTCTGACAACAAATCTAAACTACCTCAGGCTGCATTTCTTGTCTTCTGTTCACAACTTTTTGTGTTTTCACCCTAGGACATAAAATCTGGATTTTTATTTTCTCCCATCCCAAATGCTTGTTATTACTGTGCCTTTCAGGCTATGATACAAACATTTCTCCCCACCTTGTCTGAATGTAGAAAAAGCCATCAGGATTTCAGATTCATCTACTATTTAGATCTCAGTTTAAAAGTATATGCTCAGAGTAGCAAAGTAACTCTTGGATATCAAAGTTGGTGACTCAGCACTTCAGTTGTTTCACTTCATTTTAGGTTTGTGAAGAACATGCTCTTCCCCCTCCTTCAAGCTGTTTCAAAGGCGTGCACACACACAAAAAAGACTTTCCCTCTCATTTCCATTCCTCAAGGACATACACACAAGCAGAGCTCACCTACACTCACATTAGTAGTCTAAAATGTTTTACATTCATGCCATTTAAAAAATATGTTCTACATTCCTCTCTTTTACTCTTTCTCTTTTACTTTTTCATGCTGAGACAAGCAAATTGTGATGTGATTAAAGCAGAGGAAATTTTAAGTATTTGTGCATTAAATCAGCAGAGGGAACTGCTGAAAAGAGTAGTCAATTTGAAAAGGACTGTGTATGTCAACCCCAAGCTTCCAAATGAACTTTGGAATCAGCACCCATGGGCCCAGCTCAACACAAAATTATATGCATTTAAGGTGCACCAGTTTGGATCCAGAATCTGGAATAGTAGAAGGGCTCTTTCATTCTCCGGTAGGCTTCTGAGTCAGTGGAGCATTTCCCCTGATAGAACAGGGAAGGAGGTGTTTTTTTGTTGATTATTCCTTCCAGTACCCTTTCTTCCCATAGGTGACTCTTCCAAACTATTGCAGAGGCTTTGTGGAGAATTGTGGAGAGGCATGGTGAAGGAAGAATGAGGAAATTGGTCCTCCCACCAGCTGTAGTATCTTGATCAAAGAATTCTCTCACCAGTGAGGGGAAGTGCTGAATCTAACCTAATGATTTTAGTGGAGCTGAAATGTGCATTGGGTCAGAGCTTGGTAAAATTAGACTTTTTCCCAACTTGCAGTTGAAAAACAAAGAGAATAAACTGAATCCTTTCCAAACTCTGCACAGGCTACAACCAAGGCTAGAAATACAAATGATGCAAAATGATTACTGTACATCAGGGATGATCAACTTTTTTCCCCCCTGTCAAGACCTGCATACTCTTAGGGCTAATCTGTTAATGGTCTCATGTTAGTGATGGGTGGGAATGAAGCTGACAATGATGTTAGCACAACAAATATTATGCGCTTTTAGCCTGACCGAGAGCCTCTCATATGTTTGAGAAATTATGCTTTTCTAAAGCAGTCCAATCATTTCCCCTCAAAGAAAACGAGGAGTAGTTGTCTGATGCTCTGGATGGAAAAAAGAACAGTAAATAACCTTGACGGTAGCAAGCGGCGATTGCTTTATCACAATGCAAGCCATTTATAATCAAATCTGATAGAGGATGTTCAGCCCTTTAGCTTGATTAGGTTTGAAACCAGAATGCTAAAATTCAAAATAGGAAAGAATTTAGGAATAGCAGAAGAAGCAGAAGCATAATAATTACAGTAATTCTGAAAAAGGGACATAAACTCTTATGCATACACAAGAAGAAGGAATGAACCATGCAGATGAAGTGCTTCTTGTAATAATGGTCATTAGAAATAAAGTAAGATAAGTTCCATGATCTACTTATTATACACTAGATAGAAGTTTACAGAGTATTATTTATTGCACTGTATCCATTATACCAGAGCTTTCCAAACTTTTCATGTTGGTGCCACACTTTTTAGACATGCATCATTTTGCAACATAGTAATTCAATAAGTGGAGGCAGCCCCTCCACCTGAGCCTGGCCTGGCCTCACCAGGGACTTCCTTGGCCTGGGGCAGCAGTAGCGGGGCAGCAGTAGCAGGGTAGCCCCTCCACCTGAGCCTGGACCACCACTCTCATTGAGGTCTTCTTTGAACCAGGGTGGAGGCAGTAGTGGCAGGAGAGGCAGCCCCTCCACCTGGACCTGGACCTGGCCCACCACTGCCACATTTGCTGGAGTCTTCTTTGGCCTGAGACAGCAGCAGTGGCGGCGGGAGAGGCAGCCTTTCCACCCAGGCCTGGCCCGCCGCTGCCCTCACTGTGGTCTTCTTTAGCCTGGGGTGGCAGCGGCAGTGGCAGGATAGGCAGCCCCTCCATCCACTATGTTTGTACAACACACCTACACACTGCAGCTGATACATTAACGTGACACACAGTTTGAAAAGTTCTGCATTACACTCTACATGTAAATGCATAAGAAAGGTCATTATTACACCACCAGTAAAACCAGAGATACCAGAAGGGATATAGGCTGTGTTCTGTTTTGGCAGCAAAGACCAATTGCAGCTTCTCTCTATAACCATGGAATTGTGAATTCAGTGGTCAGAATAAATATGTAGGCCTCATACACACATTAATTTAGTTTACATGTTTTATTCTGTGCTTGAAAATCAAAATTTCACAGAATATTTGAACATTTGTCCAGCAATGAGATGACGATGGAGGTCATATTATCTTCAGCATATTTGAAGAAAAGAGTAGCCAGGAGAGGGCAGCTTACAGCAGAAAATTGGTTAACAGGGCCACTCTGGATCAGAAGTGTGTTATAGAATAGGGTTGCTTTCTTCTTCAAAATAACATGGCCCATTTAAATACACTTTTAGCCATTGTTATTAAGAAAGATCATTTTTTTTAAAAAAATCAAACTTATTAGGCTTTTAATTTTTATTCTTTTGTAATAGACCTGAACACTGCATTTATTAATAGAGATCATTTAACCCACCTATCAATTGTATAAATTTCATCTTATAGGCCATTTCCACACTAGACACACTATTATTCCACTTTCAACATCATATGGAATCCTGAGGTTTGCAGTTTAGGGAGGTGCTCAAAGGCTCCTCCCTAAACTGCAAACCCCAGGATTCCATAGGATGTTGAAAATGGAATAATAGCGCTGTAACAGTCTAGTGAGGAAATGGCCATAGTTAATAAGATCAATAATCACCTGTAAATCTGTTATGATTCCAATACATTCTAAATTTCATTTTTTTAGAAGTGTGAATAATATAATGTGCAGTTTGGCAAGATTACCAGGGAAGTTGTTCCAGAGCCTTGGTGCCACAGCTGCAACATCCCTTCCTCTCACACTTCTCTTCCATGTTCATTTGGCAGTGGGATGTGGAACAGGACCTCTATGGTTGACTGGAATGCATCCAGTCATTATGGGGCATAAGGAAGAAGAAAGAACTTATGCTACTCAGGTCAAAAGGTTTCTCAGGGCTTTAAAAGCAAGATCCAGTATTATTTTAATTAAAGAATGAATTTCTTTAGCACACAGAAATGTTCAGAAATGAATGAAGGTAATCAATTAATGTCAGACAAAAGCAGTATTGCTATCTCCATCTAGCCAACTCAGCTGAAGTTCACTTGAAAGCAGTAGTAACCTTTTAAAAAATTCAATTTCAAGGAGAAAGGTGGAGAGACAGGTCCCCTTCACAGGCTGGCCCCACAATTTCTGGTCCTGGAAACCTGTCACTCTCACCTTGCCCTAAAGTCCCTGCTTAAATCCCTCCTTGGATTTGGGACACGGGCCTCCAGGTGACTCTGGTGTAGCCCAAATTATTTTGCAGGTTGTTTCTGTTATACTCAGCATGACACTCTTTGGTTCAGGATTAAGGAAGCCAGTTAGAGTAAAGTTTAGCAAAGTAACTGATAGTTCAATTTTATTTTCATAACATACAGAATAGTTGCTTTTTCAAGTTCCAGTGCTCAGTTTCAAACATGTAATAATATTCAAACTGAGTTATGTCAGGCCTTTTTCGTCAATAAATCCAGACTCCCAGTACACATTCTCTCCCCTCTGTCTCTCACAATGACTCTCTCAACTTTCTGTCCCCAGTTGTAAGCCCTGAAGTCCCTCTCTCCCTGCACAGAGTTGTCTGTGCTGGAATTGGCTGCCCTCTGTTATTCACAAGTGTGCTTCACACCCTTTCATCTAAGAGTCCCTCAGTTACATTTTTGCAAGTCTTCTTCCTCTTTGCTTTTTCTATTATAGTATCATACTTTGCCCCTTCATTGCTCTAATGAGGCTTCCATAAGTCTCAGACGAGAGCAATGAGATCTGGTACATTGATATTTGATAAACATTTCCATAACCAGGTTTTTAACCATCTCTTCAATCTCCTGCTTGACTATATAACTGTCATAGTAAACCTTATACAACCACAGTAACAACATTGGACACAGATGAAATAAATTTGAGCTTAACTTCCCAATGTCCATCGTAACTTTACCCTTCTGTTTGCCCAGAAAGGGTATCAGCTACCATGTTTTCTTTTTCTTTTGGGTGTTCAATATGAAACTCATAGTCTTGGAGCAGAAGGCTCCACCTTAATAATCTGCCGTTGTTATTCTTGGTATTATGCAACCAACATAAGGAGGAATGATCTGTCCTTACAACAAATCTTTCCCAAGGTAAGGTTTTGGTTTTCCTAAAGCTCATACTATGGCCAAAGAAGTCCATTTCTGGTTGTGAACTTTTCCAGCATTTCTGGGTTTGACCTTTTCAGGCATTAATCCACATGTTTAAAAGATGAATGGCTGCTTCTGAAGGTTTCCAAAAGAGACAATTCAGCTTTTTTCTTTTTCTTTCTGGCCAGAACAAGGGTGATCTAGTGAGTCTGGAGGGGCAAAGGGTTACAGAAACAGCCTTGGGGTTCCCATGCAACCCCTAAGCTGCACATTGCCCACACATCATTGAATAAAGGAACAAACATTTCCACGTCCTCTAAAATGCACATATTTCACATATACATATTTCTACTCATTTCTTGAGAAGAATTGCACATTAAGGTTTGCAGAAATATACACAGTCCAAAGAACAATTGTGTTTCAGTACCTGTATCTGTCTCAAGAAGTGCAGTTGGATCAGTTCTCTTAAAAAATGTGGATGGAATGTTTCAAAAATGAAACAATAGCAATAAAAGTATAACACCCTACCCCCCAAAAAACCCCTTTCTGTATAGGCATTTTAGTCACCAAATGCCTGTTCAAATAGAAAAGTCTTTACATGCTGGTGGGAAAAGGGCAGGGAAGGGAACAGCGTAGTGTCCTGTGGCAGGGAATTCTACAGCCTTGGGCAACCACCAAAAAGGCTCTCTCTTGTATCCTTATTGGTGAAGGTAGTAAAACTGTGAAGAAGCTGTCTCCTGGAGATCTTAAAACTTTAGCAAGCATGTATAGTGAGATAAAGTATTTCAGATAGTCTGGATCTAAGTTACATTTTAGGTCATGCCTATGACAAATATGAATCAGTCTTCTGGCTGGCTGGGTGGAAGGCTGATTGACTTTAAAGAATGGTATTTATCAGCAGTTCCTTGTAAAGAGCCCGAGTTTCATTTTGCCTCTCTTATGATATGCCAATGTTCTTCCATGTCTTTTGCAAGGGAATCAGTTAGTTAAATGCCACAACAACATTCCACACATTTGGCCTTATTCCAGAAGAATGTACTGATCAAGTCAAATAAATAAGCACCATAACCTTTGAGATTAAGAAAAGGCCAGAAGAAATAAAACAGACATATGATGCCTAGTGAAAAGGGAATATAAAATTATTGGAGACAATCCAAACTAAGCTCCTTCACACTATCAACTTTGTCACATTAGAATCCAAATTAAAATCTAATTTAAAAGGAGTCTAAATTAAAAAAAAAAAGCTCACTTAATTCCTTCAATTTGCAGAACAATTCCATTCCATTAGGCTACTAATTTCTACCTGTCAGATATAGAATGAAAGTGGTTCCTCTCAGGAGGCAACTTTCTACTCATAGTAATTAGATATGGGAAACCTAAGAAGCTGCCTAATCTGTGATAGTTAGCTTGGTTTAATTCTCAAAGCTCATCAGCCCATGAGTAAATGCCATCGAAGTGTTGGCTTCAGTGGTGCAGTGCTATAGAAAGTTCAAACGAGGTTGCACATTTCATAATTAAGTAACAGAATAGCTTTAATTTTTATTAGAGAATCATAAAAGATTTACCTGTATGATGCTCAAGTGCCTAAATCCCTTTTGTTGATCTATTATTCTAATAAGCTCTTAGAGGCAGTATGAAGAGATCTTGATTACATTTAGAAGATAAGAGCCAAGAGAGTACAAGTAATGAAGCACATCATGGTCATAATAAATGGAGAACTGAAGAAACTGTACAGGCAACATGAAATTGCTTCTTTTCTAATTCCCTTCAGATTGTGCTTCCATTTTATCTATTTACTTCTTCTCCACGAACATGTATTGTACTAGATGAAGGAACCTAATGTACAATTTGCCTGAGAAAATGAAATGCTACACTTGTCACCTAAAAATCCCCTTTGATTTACTTTCTAAAACATTGCAGACTTCAGAAACCCAGCATCCTCATTTATTATTAACATTTACGCGCACACACACACACACACACACACAGTTCTTTCTATGCCCTTTTCCTACTGACTGGGGCCATTTCCACACTAGCCTGTTATAATGCTATTATTCCACTTTCAATATCCTATAGAATCCTGGGGTTTGCAGTTTAGGGAGGGGCCTTTGACTGTCACCCATTATCTCTTATATGATCTGCCACAGGAGTGCATCAATCATGGAATGTGGCAGATGGAATAACGACAGATGGACAGATCATGGAAAAAATACTGGCCCTTTTCGCATGGCATTTGCCATGTGAAACGGCACCTGGAGCGTCGCGCGATTGTGAGGAGCGATCTGCACAACGCACTCACAATCACACGACACTCCAGGGCCTGGCAGGTGTTGCTCGTGTACTTTTTTATTTTTAGCTTTCAGCCAAAAATGGTGCTCTATCGCACGTTGCTCCAGGGCCCCGCGCGCACTTGCCGCACGTGTGGAGCCTCTGGAGCCACAGCGGTTGCGATTCCTGCCCCAGCGCAGCCTGGGAAACTCCCAGGCTATGCTGTGGAAGGAAGAGGCTGGGCTCTCGCGCTACCTGCTCGGGAGCAGGCAGCTTGTGAGGAGCTGAAGGAGCGGGGACGCGAGAGCCTCTTGCTGGAGGCTGCTCGCGAGATCCCCACACCCCAGCACCAAAAAAAGGTAAGGTGCGGAAAGGGCTACTGTCTCTCTTTCTTTACCCATGCTATCTAAGGGATTCTGGGAGTTGTAGTCTATGGAAAGGATTGACAAGATTGCAAACAGCTGTGGTCCTTCCAGCTCTGGTAATGTAGCTATCTGCCTCTTCTGTCTCTCTCTCTGCCACCTGTCTACTCTTAGCTAAACCCAGATAAAATGAGCAGGCCTTCTCTAGGTCACAGAAAGTATCAGAACTTAGGAAGTTACTTTTAAAAAGTCATTAATTACAACCATAGTTTCACGTTTCTCCCCCAGTAGCTAGGTGCCATCATAGTTAAATATTTTTAAAAAATAACTATCTACTTTTCCTGTTACTTAAAGAAATTGAATAGTGTAAACCACTGGCCTATGGCACAAAAGATTCTGCTCACATTCACTTGTTACCTCAATACCAATAACAACAAAACTTGAGTCATCTGGTATTCCTCTTCCACCATTTAGAATAATAAAATCTTAGGCCATTTCTGCACTAGAAGCCATGAGCATATTATACTGTTATAACAGCAGCACTGCCATTTGCGCAATGCTGTTGGGTTAGATTTGTTCTTTTCTGCACCCTTCCCCTTTAAGCAGATGGGTAGTGGTATTGCAACCAGTGTTCCTGCCACATTACAGTGTCCTTGGACACTCCCATGCCCTGCTTTCACCCTGCCCCACCATCCTTGATTGGGCAGTGATTTTTTTGTTTGTTTGTTTTGTTTTTGGAAGCTGTACTAACACAGCAATGTTGTAACAGCATGACCTGCCAGTACACTATTGCACTTTTGCCCTATACTGTTTAAAAATGCATTAAAAAATAAAAAAAAATTGCTCAAAGGAGACATTTAAAATAAACAAGGACAGGTGATAGAAAATTACCACACCATGGAAGTTGCTGAGGGACGGATGAGCTAGGCACATCCACAGCCCACCCACCACTGGATCTACCATAACAGGAAGCAGTATCAAGTGCTATTACAGTACTGCACTATGATAACTGATGAGATTGAAGTGCTGTAGGAGGTTCTTAATGGATTTTTTTCTGGAAATAGAATATGGTGATTTGGCAATGCTTGGAGACAGGATAGCAGCTGGATAGTGATGATGTCACGCAGAAACATGGCTCCTGGACCAGTGGCAACCCACTGCTATAGCATTATAGTGATGTTGTACAGAAATGGCCTTAGAATTGGAAAGTATAACGAAGGCCATCTAGTTCAACATGGACAAATACATCACTAAACAATCTTGAAAGATACTCATCCAACCTCTGTTTAAAGACCTCTGAAGGTGGAGAGTCCATATCCTCTGGGGAGTCTATTCCACTGTTTAGCAGTTCTTGCATTTTAAACCATTGTCCTAATGTTTCAGTACAATCTCTTTTTCTTGTAATTTGAATTCATTGGTTAGTGTTGTAATCTCTGGAACAACAGAAAACAAGCTTGCTCCATCATCTACATAACATCTCTTCAGATAATGAAAGACAGCCCTGGTAGCACAATGGTTAAATGCTGGTACTGCAGCCACAAGGTTGTGAGTTCGATCCTGCCGGGCTCCAGATTCACTCAGCCTTCCATTCTTCTGTAGGTCAGTCAAATGAGTACTCGGTTTATTGGGGGCAATTAGCTAAAATACATTGTAAACCACTTATTAGGGAGTGCTTAGCACTGATAAGCAGTATGGAAATGTAACTGCTATTGCTATTGCTTTCTAGGTGTGCACAGACTGTTTGATGATCTGTTCTAGAACCTTTACTGAGTTTACCCCCTTAACTATGGAAATAATGAAAAATCACATTTACAGAGCAAAAGGAATAACATTGTCCCTTGGTAAGTTACAACCGCAATGTAATGTGATTGCATCTTCTTCATTGAGAAAAAGAGCTAATTACCAGCAATTTTGTTATTTTGGATTAGATATATAACTAGCAAATAATATAGTCTCCTTTGGTCAGCACTTAGCCCATCTTTTCTTCCCTTCCTCCCTCTGGTTTGCTCAAAATGTATGCTATTAGGCTATTATTCAGTTAACAGACTAACTTCTGGATTTAACATGTTGAGCTTTCTGCGTTCACTTAAGGTCCAAAATGCCAGTAATGTTAAAAGTTGTTAATGAACAGTCTTTTACCAGAAGCATTATTTAGGCACAATGGATAGGGGTGACCTTTGTTGTGGTTAGTTCCATATTCACCACTACTTTGTGACTGACTGTTCATGGCAGAATGATGGAACCAAGTCCTAGATTTGTCTGTTCTCCATAACAGATAGACAAAAAACCTTTGTTGTTTCTACTGAATCACTTTGAGAATTGATATTGCCATCTTTTGATGTGTGGCTGACAATAATGTCTTCTATTGTTTCTTCTATGACCTGCTGTCGCAGGGCATGGATAGGGTTTGTGGCAGAGAAAATGTCACCAGAGGAAGCACAATTCTGAAGTACAGGTTTGCTTCCATTAACCAAATCTGTTCATTCCTTTTTAGCGGTCTCCATGAATGGCATTATTTCTCCCCAAGCACAGAAGGATTTTGGGAGTATCAGAGGAGAAAAGGGGAATACGTATGTTATGCAAGGACTAAATAGAAGTTTGATGACTTCTGTCATATCCCTACAGAAATCTGCCAATGACAGGTAGTAAAATAAAACATTTTCTGTAGCAATTCTTTCAGGACTCAAATGAACCTGGAAATCTATAAAACAAAACAAAACAACAGGAGAGAGAGAGAGAGTGTGCAAATGCCCATCAGAAGGAGAAGTCCTGAAGAATTCCAGTTTGCAATGAGTATGACATCAGCAGATACAGTTTTTGAAATAAGAGAGGCAAGGTAGAGGTATCTTAATGAAATCCAGAACTTGAACTCTTCTTTTTGTGTTCCTTCAAGTTGTTTCTGACTTATTGAAACTCTAAGGCAAACTTACCATGGGGTTTTCTTGGCAAGATTTGTTTACAGGAGGTTTTGCCTTTGGCTTCCTCTGAGTCTGAAAAAGGATGACTTGCTCAAGGTTACCCAGTGACCATAGCTGAGTGGGGATTTGAACCCTGGTGTCCAGATATGTAGTCCAACACTCAAACTACTACACCACTCTGGTTGTCCAGGTGATCTCCTCAAATCATGGAGTGGAAGAACTATATGTTATAGACTAGGCTCCTCTCTTTAGAATTCCATCTTAAGAGGGGACAACAGGGAGAAAGTGGGGACAACAGTGTGTGTGTGTGTGGGGGAGCCAGTGAGCGTGATCTGCCTTCTTCTAATGCATAATTATAATCATATTGAGAACATCTGAGAAAGGCTATTTTAGGTAGGGAAAGACTGCGTCATTTTTTGAAACTTAGGCCCTTTTCACATGTGGGGGGGGGACAGGTAAGTCCGTCGCCACGCGGAGCAGCGCGAGCTCGCTGCTCCACACTCCTCTGGCATCCCAGATGGCAGCTTCCGGTTGGTGGAGGCTCTCCACCAACTGGAGAAGCTCGCCAGCCAGAAGCCCGCCCCCGGCAGATCTGCAGGCACGCACTTGCGTGCGCCTGCAGATCCACTTTAGAGTTGGGCGACGGAGCCGCACGGGGCTGCGCGCTCTGTGCTTTTTAAAAACCTCGAAAAAGAGGTTTTTAAAAAACACGCAGCCCGGCTAGTTCCGGCCGCTCCTGAGTGGATTCTGGTGTGGAACTACGAAAAGTAGTCCACGCCAGTCCACTCTACGGTGTAGAAGACCTCAGTGAGAGGTCGCTCTACACCGTTTCAGAAGCCTGGTATGGAAATGGCCTATATTACCAAATTCAGACTCCACCCAAGCATTTTTACTGAATTCCAGTGAGCCTGCTTATCCCTTGAGATAAGCACCAGTGATCCTTCTTTTACATGGTATGAAGTTCACGACATCACAAAGGGCCTTTTCAGTGATAGTGCTATAACTGTGCAAGTGGGCCAGGCTCCTTCTCTAATGGCTTTTAGATGTTTGTTGAAGACTTTTTTCAATACTGGTATTTTTAATGTACAATTTTAATGACTAATTGGTGTTTCATAATTAGAGTATTAATGTTTGTGGGCTTTTAAACTATTGCTTTTTTTTTGGTGCAATCTCTTTTTTTAAGGAACATTATCTGGTAGTATAAGTACTCTTTTATGAAAGCTGAAAAGTGGAATAAAAGTAATGATGACAATATTAAGAGGGTGCTATAATGACTTCCAGGCCTTTGGCATTAATTTTATTAGGTCAAGGGGGATTGCATCTGACTACAATATTAATGATGCATTAAGAAGCTGAAGCCAATGATATGGGGCCAGGGGAGGGAATGTTATTTATATTTCTAACAACAAAAATTTATAGTTCTCGTCACCACCACATTGTTGCTTAGCTTATTCATCTCCTTCCTCCACCACTCTTTCCCTGAATCCTCCTATCTACTCCCTCCCTGCTCCCTTGACAGAAGGTCTAGAAGTCTCTTGCTTCTATTTTAAAGAAATGATAGATTATCTGGGTATTTCCAGTGAGGAAATGTTGAAAATGTTTTATCCATCCAAGGTTTGACTAAAGGCTTCAAAGCTCAGTTGAAAAAAATCTATGACAAAAGAAATACTGGTCTATGATCGTAATAAATTATTGAATTGAACGACAAAAGTAGCTATTTCTAAAGATACATTCAAAGACATCTATGGTCTCTCAATCTCAATCTCAATCTCAATCTCAATCTCTTTGTTTTTCATTCTCTTATTCTCTCTTTTCCCCTCTGGTATAAAAACACTCACTGATGGAAAACTAGGTGTCCTGAAGCCATTTCACATTACATAATTGTAGCACTATGATTCCACTTTCCCTGCCACCACTGCATCCTATGAAATCCTGAGATTTATATTTTGCTGAGGCACTAGAGCTCTCTGGCTGAGATTTCTGAATACTCTTCCCCAAACTGCAAATCTCAGGATTCCATAGGATGGAGCCATGCCAGTAAAAGTGAAATCGTACTCTGTTACTGTGTGATGTGAAAAGACCCCTGTCCGATAATCCATGCAGCCATTCAGAGAATCAAGAAAATGGATACAGCAGATCATTATAAATACCAACCCATTGGTCTTTTAGATGTGGCATACAGTATCTTCCAAACAAACTACTGGAATGGGATAGTAATAGCTTGATGAGAAACAAGCAGGTTTCAAGATTGATAGTAGTACTCTGGACTAGGCATTTATATAACTTCATCTCATATGTAAATTTATCAGTGGCTCAAATCAGCTTATTTATACAGCTGTTGTAGACTTTTCATCAGCATTTGATTTGATAGACAGGTGGTGTTTATGGTAAAAATAGGCTAAACCAAACATTGTTAGAAAGACTGTTGTGGCTTGTTCAACTGTTGTACCAAGATAATTTTCTCCAGGTAAGAATGGGTTTAAATGGTGTTTTAACACAACCTATTCTCATCAACTGGGGAAGGAAACTGGGCTGTTATTCTGGCACCTTTTCAGTTATTTTTATACTAATGTTCTGATTCCAGAAATGGCCTCCCTCTCATTGTTCCCTCTACCTGTTAAGAACTCCAAGATTTCAATTTGGCTTGATGCTGATGATTTGATTTTGCTATCTTTGAACATAGTCAGCTTTAATGTTAGTCAAATTTGGAAGGCTCTGTAAAGAGGAACAGTTCTTTGTCAACTATTCTAAAACTAGTATCATTGTTTTTGGAAGGAGAACCTCTTTTGGAAACTTGACTGACGTCCATGATGGATGCCCTCATTGAAATATCTGGGGTTGCACTTTGATGAGACATTTTCTTGGAAGCCACATTTGGAAGCCACCAAAATCTCATACGCCATATCTATTTGGCAACTTAAAAGATTTTTCTAGTCTAGAGGGGGGCAGTTAATAAATCCTGCCCTAAAAGTTTTCAAAGCCAATATGATCACTCAAATACTGTAGGGAGCAGAAATCCAGGGGAAAGATGACAAGTCTGATTTGGAAATTTTGCAAAATAAATTCATGCAACAGATTTTGGGACTTCCCCAGGGGTTTCAGGGGTTCACCTTAGAGCTGAGTTAAGTCTCTCATCAATTGCAGCTAGAATTGATTTGTCTTTCTTCAGATTCTGGTGCAGATTAAATGGAACTCAGGATCATTCCTTCAGCGAACTTTGTTGGCTAGAGGAGCTAAGGTCTTAAGATTGGGCACAACTGTGCCAAGAAAAATTAAAGTTTTACAATTTCACCACAGAGAATTACTTAAGACTTAGTCCTTAAAAACTGGATTTTTGACCATGATGCTAGCCTAGACAAAGCAGACATAACTGTGGCACAATTCTCCATTTGCTATCTACAGATTCCAATCAATGATTCAAAGCCATAGTATTTTGAAACTCTGACCTTTTCTCAGCTCCAAAGAGCTTTATGAACACAGATTCCAGTAGATACCTTCTGCATATCTTGAAAGGAGACCTCAAGGTATTCTAATTACAGAAAGAAAATGTGAATTTGACTGTAATCAGATTGATGACGTCATTCATTACTTGCTGTTCTGCTCCCTTTATTCTGTTCTTAGACAAAGACCTGTGCCACCCATTATTCAGTTATATACAGACTGCATACCTTAGAAAGTGGTAGTAGAATTGATATGTCACATATTCAGTAGCCCAATTTGAATTAGCTGTTACATGCATCCTTGATTAAGGAATGTATTATAGTATAAATACAGTCCTCCCTCCACATTTGTGAGGGTTCAGGGCATAGAATCCTCACAAAAGTAGAAAAATAACAAATATCTCCCACATCTGCTCCCCCTCCCATTCCCTGCTGGGGCTCTCTCCCTTTCTGTTCTCATATAAAATGGAAGGGAATGGGGTAGAGGGGAGGTTCCCAGGAGCCTTCCTTATGTTCCCTAAAGTCCCCCTGCTTCCCATGCGTTTTGCCCAATCATGGACAAAATGGATGGGAAGGGGGAAGCCATAACAAAAAGATACCTTAACAAAAGATAACTTCATTTTGAAACATTGAAATTATTATTATTATTATTTTTAGCAAGAATATGATCTCACTAAATGGCAGAGGAGGAATATCACATAGCTCAAGTGTTGGCTTACGCTGCACCTCAGACTTTGCTATGGGTGTTAAGGCAATGGGAGAATTTAAAGCTGTGGAGAGGAGTGAAAGTAGAGATAGAAGAAGGGTATGGTCAGGAAATCCACATCCAACTCTATTTTTAAAAGTAGTTAAACAAACATGTAGATATATTTACTCTGAACAATGGTATAGTCAACCCTCCACATTTGCGGGTTTCACTTTTGTGGATTTGATTATTCACAGATTATTTGCTGTCACCTCTGCTGCCTCCCTATGGCATTTTTAATAGGGACTGTGAACCTCATACACCTGAGAAACTGTGATCGAGATTTGTAAGTTCCTGTTAAAAATGGTGTGGGGCAGCAGTAGAGGTAGGAGTAAGCCCCACCAGCCACCCACTTCTGCCTTGTGAAGGAACCCTGATACCTCAGAGGAATCCACGGTGGGTTGGTGATCATACTTTTTTTGTGTGTTAAATATGGTTTGGGAGGGCCTAGAGTTATTCACAGTTTTTCCCATTTTCATGGGGGTCCTGTGCCTCTAACCCTAGTGAATGTGGAGGGAAGACTGTACAATGATAACTAATCAACTATTTTGTTACTTTGTTGAAAGTGAAAATGGAAATAATCAGTTTTTAAAGTGATTTTCCAGGCTCTGCTCCAACCGTGAGAACATCATTGTAACTGCCAAGACCTAGTGGTTTGCTGGAAGGACAATATCCTGATTCTGACTACATGGCAAAGGCTTCTATGAAGGCCTTATGTTTCTCAGTCTTTCGATCTCTATCTTAAAACAATGGTAATCTATGCACTGCTCCCTCCAGGCACCAGCCATTTGGAGTAAGGTTTATACTATCAATCTGCTGCAATTTCCCAGAACATTTAATAAAACTGATAGAGTCTCTGCTGGCCTTTTTGATTTTTCATAAACCGCAGGACATTGATGAAAGTGCTGACCGGAATGTGAATTTTGTATCACTGGAAACAAGCAGCCGACTCATGGAAATCAACAAAGCTCTAAATTGGTACACCTAACACCAGTAGAAGAAAAAATGTGAACAGTTTGTCAACATCAGTTTCTACTATAAATGCCTAATTTAGTTGGAAGAAATGTTTTCTGGGAAGATGGTGGTTTGAGCTTTAAGGTCTGTGAGATGTAAAACAATGTCATCATCATCATCATCATCAACAACAACAACAACAACAACAAGCAAAATCCCTGTAGATTTCTCATGGATTTTATTTTTTAAAATAATACAAACATCTTAAGCAGTCTTACCTAACCCAGAACCTCTCAGATGGATTAGACTTCCATTGCATCATCTCCCAAGCCATTTCTGCACTACACTCTTATAGCAAGATGATTCCACTCAACATCCTATGGAGTCCTGGGGTTTGCAGTTTAAGGAGCAGCATTTAGACAGCCTCAGTAAACTGCAAATCCCAGGATTCCATAGGATGTTGAAAGTGGAATCATCGCGCTATAAGAGAGTAGTGCGGAAATGGTCTCAATTAGCATGGTCATAGGCCATGGAGGCTGTGGATAATGAAAGATGTGGACCAAGACATCTGGAGAGCACTAGATTAGGGAAGGCAGATCTCGACAATGGACAGGGGGTAATAAATACTGGAACCAACAGTACAAGAAGTGTTTCACTTCATAAGAATATCACATTTGGATCATGAAGCTATGGATTTTGCAAAAGTTTTTAAAATGGCAGGGAAAACAAAAACTAGAATATGTATGCTCGTAACTAGGGTTCATTGTATTCCATCAGATCTGCTGCCAGATCAGGGTTTATGTTGCATTGATCAGCACTAAAATGCAATACTATATTCCTACCTTGTTATGTGCCTTCAAGTCAAGACGAACTTAGGAGTTTTCTTGGCAAGATTTATTTGGAGGAGTTTGTCGATGCCTTCTCTTAGGCTGAGAATATGCGACTTGCACAAGATCACTCACTAGATTTCCATGATTGAATAGAGCTCAAACCATGATCTCCCAGGGTCCTAAGTCAACACTCAAACCACAGTTCCACACTGGCTCTCTTATAGTGGCGCTCATATATCTTATACCCACTAAAGAGTAATTCCTATTGACCTCAGTGGATCTTGCATTTGATTTGTGTCAGATTGCACAGTTAGCCTTAGACAATACTGTTGCATTATGCAGAGGGTACAGAATAAGTAACTTTTGGGCTATTACAAATTGTCTTTGATTCCCAACTTGCTCATCCCAGTCAGCTAATTTGCAATGCAGTCTTCTGTATGTTTACTCAGAAGGAGTTCCTACTCCTAGTCATAAGATTTCAGTCGTAGTCTGGATCCCACCAACATAATGATTATTTATTTGTTTGTTTATTTAAATATTTGTAATCTACTTTGCTTTTGAAATACAGAATTTAGAAGCCACTGATATCTATTTTCCTCCTCCACCCCTGTTGTAAATTGTGAAGTTGTAACTTATTCAAGAATTCACTTGTCTATTCTGGGGTTGCAGGAACCTGGATGTATGCGCAGATATCTTCCCTCCAAAACAGATTTCCCATTAATTTCAACGAAGG
Organism: Cyclura pinguis; assembly: GCA_030412105.1. Taxonomy (NCBI): domain Eukaryota; kingdom Metazoa; phylum Chordata; class Lepidosauria; order Squamata; family Iguanidae; genus Cyclura; species Cyclura pinguis. The sequence continues at coordinate 207,154,968 of CM059602.1, read as the reverse complement.
AACAATATTCCTAAGTTCATTCTTTTGTGCACCTGCACTTATTTCCACATGGGGCAGCTCCCTCTCTAGATCTCATATGAGCATAAAGCAGGGTGACGGTGTCAGAATTGGTGATTAACAGTTAACGGGGGTAAGGTGAACACTTAGACATACATAACTGTCTTCAGAGAATTCATCTCAGCCAGCGTCTTTGCTGTGACTGTGAATAGCTTGCATAAATTTATCAGCAGCAGTCAATTGAATAAAAAATAGATTTACCATTCCTACTTTGTCCCACCCGTAGGAAGAAATAATGAAACAGAGCTCTCAGATCTCTGCAGAATTTGTGAGGCTGGCAGTTATAAAACACCATAAAAATTGCATATAGAGTAAATTTGAAATAGGAAGGCAGTAAGAAGTAATAGACACAGGAATCCTGGCTATGACTGCTCCAGTCAATAACTGCAATTTAAGAGAATTTGAGGACAAAAGGAAGGAAAAGAGAGAGACGTTTCTTATTCTGTTTTGTTTGCTTGATGCCATCAGAGACGTCAGAGCCAACAATAAAAATGTTAACTGCTTTTTGGAATTTTCTTCCAAACTATTTTATATGTATATTTGTCAAATTTAACATCTATATATTCTCTGTAGATTTTGGGGAAACAGAACATGCAAATGTGTATGCAGATATGCACGTGTGTGTATACAAACAGGCTCTCTTTTTTCATTTTAAAATCATGTTGAATAGCTGATGTTAGGGACTGTTTCTCAGTAATCATTACAAGTTCTCCTGTAATTATTTGCTGTCAATGTTTCCGCAGTAAAATCCCTCATGAAAATTCATAGACTAAGCTTGCAGAGCATGCAAAAGAGATTTTCAAGGTACTCAACCACAACTAATTGTATATTTATTTTTTAAAAATTAAGATTGGGGAGGGGGGAGTTACACATATATCAATAATGCATTTTCCTACTGACTGCCTTTTTTCCTCTCTGCTTTTTTTTTTTAATTCACAATTTAAGCATTTTGAGGAAGAGTTTACATAACCAAAGACCCAGATGAATTACTTTCCCAGAACTGTATAAGGAAATATGTGGATCTTTTGATCATTTACATTAAATTCCACATTCTGGAATACTCTGTTTTTATACCTTATTCTTGATTTTCCCAGTGAGTCTCCTTTCTCATCCTCTTCCTCCTTTTCTTTTTTAACGTTGTAACATTTTTGCCTGTTTCTGAATAAGGTTTATTTACTTCCACATGGATAAGAACTGGAGGAAAGTCTCTTTTAGATGCTGTTCTTTTGGTCTCCACACTCTCTTGACCTTAGAAAGACGGACTATCTATCTATCTATCTATCTATCTATCTATCTATCTATCTATCTATCTATCTATTGTTCTATAGATAAATAGATAAGCTTCTACAGACAAGAAGAACTGATGAAAGACTGAACCTCGTGTCAAATTAAGGGAACTTATCCTTAATTTGGAAGTGTCAAAAGAGTCAATCATTGGATAACAGGGCATTGAAAGGCAGGGGCTTCCTGTACTTCTGTATTTTCTGAAGTTACAGTCATAACTATGAAAGTTTGCTGCTCACACAGTTTTGCGCATATGAGCCAATGATATGTTATGAGTTACTACTCAAAATGCTTCCCTCAAACCTATGTGCTAGCTTTCAGATAGCCAAATTTTATTCAGATTATCTAAACAACTGTTTCTAGACACATTTGGATTTAATGATGGTGTAATGGGGAATCATGCCTATTTCTTTCACCCCAGCTTCTGTCTGTTCAGCTGAACCTCTACACAGAACATGTGCATTTAAAACTTCTTTATACATGGGCTTTTTCTGAGTGTTGTTTTGATTTGAAAGGGGTTTCCAGACTGTATATCCAGAGTCAATATCAGGAGTGGGAACCTTGTTATTATGTGCTTTCAAATCATTTTTGACTTGTGGTGATCCTAAGGCAATCCTAAGGCAACTGGGTTTTCCTGGCAAGATTTGTTCAGATGGGGTTGGCCTTTGCCTTCCTCCAAGGCTGAGAGAATGTGACTTGTTCAACTTCACTCAGGGAGTTTCCATGGCTGAACAGGGATTTGAATCCTCGTCTCCAGAGTTGTAGACCAGAAATTACTATACCATACTCACTACCCTGTGCTATTTTCTACCTCCTTGGTTTTTGTGGGCTATGCATCTCCCTTTTCCTAAATCCAGAAAGATCAAGAAATCTTTTCTGCACTTGGAATCAGGAAATAGCACCAAAATGGACAGTTATGCTCTCTAGAGATTTCAGTTTTAGGCTATTTTTTCAACGATATAAGGGGCTTGAAAGTCACAGTGGGAAAGAGTTGTCAAAACATGTGGCCTGAATATTAACCAATGGTTAATATTAATAGAAGTTGCATATGTTTGGCAATATGTGTAAGTAAGAGTTGGGCTGTAGAGTGTGATCTCATTTCCGTCTTGCTCCACAACCATACATTATTCAATATGGATTCCTTGCCATTCATTGAAAAGGGTTTCCAACACATATACTGAAGGAGGAAACAATTAAATATTTACTTGCTGTAGTGATTAAAAGATACATCCTTATTGCATTTATGTGGAAGTAATTCCTGTTGAATTTCCTGTTACTTCCAAATAAGATTAGGTATATAAGATTAGGTATATATACCTAATATAAATCAAGATGAACTACAGTTAGGTATGAGGGACAACTCCATTATGAACTTACCCCAAATTCAAATTTCTTAACATGTGAACTGGACATCAGTTGTCCTTGAATATTCATATTTCTCAGCATTTTGTAATAAAATTATCACTGACATAAATAAGAAGGGTAGAAAAGTATATGAAACAACTGACTTAAAAAAAACAACTTTGTAAAGCAGAGATAGACAAAATGCAGTTCTAGAGCCACATGTGCCCCTCCTGGACTGTGTCTGAAGTCTTTGACTCCCCCAGATTTCCTGGAGTTTCCTTTTTGAGGGTCAACTGCCTGTCTAAGGAACACTTGAGGGGGGTCTATGCACCTTTTCAATAGGTTACAAGGTTTCTCTGTATTGTTTAACATTTTTTTTTAGAAAAAAAATCTTCAAAATCTTTCTTCCAATCATTTCCAGATTTTTGTTTTTTGTTTTTTGGTGGGGAGGGGCATTTTTGGCAATCCATACAATCTCCAGAGAGTTCTAAGGCAACAAATTGGCCATTTGATCCAATGCAGTTCCCTATACCTTGGGGGGGGGGGTGGGGGGTGGGAAAAAAACTTTATTATTCATTAAAAATGCATATTAAAACATATAGAAGATAGCTAGACAAAAAAATGCACACATAGATTTGTGCAGACTTTTTTAATACATGCATACTGATGTGAAGATGTGAGATGGAGCAAACTAAGAATAAAAAAAAAAGAGAGAGAAACAGTGAAAAAACAAAATGACAGATATATCCATCACCAGCTACAACTAGCTGGGAAAAGCTGGTGGGGGGCTGACACAGGAAGCAGCAGTCAAAATATGCAAAGGAGAACTTTGAAGCCTGCTGTTCTGTACTACAGCATTCTCTATGAGCTTCAGTGTGGAATTAATCAAAATGGGCTGTCTGAACAGAAGCATTTACAAAATATCAAAAAGTAAAAACATGCTTGATGCTTGGTGGACAGAAAAACACCACGGGGCCAAATATTGCCATCTGCCTCAACCCGCCTCCACCATCCCATAGCCCAGTGAACTCTGCTGCCTTGAAGAAAGTGCTGAAAGAGGTATTTGAGCTTGAAAAATGAGAAGAAATCTTTATCTCCTCAGGTGAGAAGTTTGAGGAAGGTTTTCACAGAGTGAGAGGTACCAACCGATGGATGTCTACCAGTGTGCATAAATTAATTGAAGAGAACCTCCCATGTTGCCTTTATGGCATAACATATTACAAATTGGCCTAATAAACATGCATCTTGCCTACTTCAGCTTCTAATCCTCCACACAGGAAAAATATAAAACATTCAAGGCTAAAGAAGACTGAAATATAAAACTTGTATCTTCAGAAAATTCATCCCAGGAAGATTCTTCTCTGTGACTGTGAATAGCCTGCATTCATTTATCAGCGGCAGTCAATTGAATAATAAGGGGGAAAAAGATTACCTATTCTGAGTTTGTTCGTCTGTTATCAAGGAATAATGGAATAGAACTCTCTTATCTTTGCAGAATTTGTGAGGCTGGCGTTTATAAACCAGCATAAAGTGTATATAGGATTCATCTCATATATTGTTGTTGTTGCTGCTGTTATGTGCTTTCAAGTTGACTCTGACTCATAGTGACCCTATCATGGGAGTTACCCTACTACCTCTCATACATATAATATTTGTGTGTGTTGTTGTGCCTTCAAATTATTTCTGATTTATCAGTAAACTTATCGTGGAATTTTCTTGGCATGATTTATTCAGAGGAGGTTTGCCATTGCCTTCTTTTAAGTCTGACAGAGTATGACTTGCCCAAGGTCACCTGGTAGGATTGGTCTCCGAGAGTCCTAATCCAACGCTTAAGCCATTACACAATGCTGGCTGTACTGCTGATGTAGGAAGCATATGTTTTGAGCTGTTCCCAGCTTGTAGGAAAGTATCACATAAACAAATGGACAGTGACAATAGTGATAATGATGGTGGTGAGGACTAACTTTACTTTTAGGCATTCACTGCTCATGCATTGTTTGCATCTAGTGGCATCCTGCTTATTGCTATTAATCTTTGTAAAACTGATATTTCTCATGACTAACCTGTCTCACTTTTGGATACTAGCAGGAGTGGCCAATGGATTTTGCTGTAGCATTGAGTTGGCTTTGCATTATCGCCAGTCTTTCTGTCACCCTGCTTCTGCTGTCATAAGACAAGAGGCAAAACAAAACCAACTTGTGGGGCACCTGTATATGTTTCCTTGAGACTGTTAAAATATTTTGTACTTTCCAGTTAATATAACTGTCAAAAAGTCATTTGCAGTGCACTCCTACGAATCTCTCAAAAGCAAGCCTTATGAGTTCAGTAGGATGGGACTTACTCCCTGGTAAGTCAGTATAGCATGGCAGCCTTACAGTATTTGCATCTGTTTTTCATGTCCTAAGAACCATTGGTCTAAATAAGCCAACTAAACACAGTGAGATAGTTCAGAAATTACACTGCTAATGGTTGGTTGAACCCCAGCCATCTGGCAATTCAGGCTTTGCAATTAGCCACCCAATATGGATTTAAAACCATAGTTTGAAGTTGTTTTATAAACCATAGCGCAGCCAATTCTATGCTGATGTTGCATCTCAACTAATGGGAGATGGTTCTGACTGTTTATTTTCCCTCATCTAGGGATTCTCAGAGAAGATGGATGAAAAGTGAAACCATGAGTTTCCAACTTCTGGTTTGGTATTATATCTCAACCAACCCAGTGCTTTCTAAAAGTGTAAAGTAAACAATTCAATTATAGAAACAATTAATACTGTTTTGTTAAGACCCAAGCCACTATAATACAATGAATATTTGTAATTCAAAACAGCTAAAGTAGGTAGATCTGTAATACAGATGCCCAAGCTGTTAGGAGTTTTTTTTTAATAAGCATATTTGGACGCTATTTTACATTTAATTTCTAAAATGAAAATGTTTTCCACATTATTTTTTCCATTAAACTATCATATATATTTTAAAGAGAAAGAGAGTTCCTCATTCTACTCAGAAGGGAAAGTAGTGTGCTGGGGAAACATCTTTATGAATGTTTCAGCAAGCTTTATAGGTTATAGGTAAGTGTATGGAAGCATTCCAAACCATGGAACTTTTTAAAGTGTTCGTGGACATTTCACCAGCCATCATTCCTTAGCTGTACTGGTAATGCTCCTGTCCTCAAGCAAAATTAAATTGCCAGATTGAATATATGTGTGAGTATCCAAATGAATATATATATGAATTGAGAGCCAGCATAGTGTAGTGGTTTGGCTGTTGGACTAGAACAGAATTTGGCCATGGAAACCCACTGGTGACCTTGAACAAGTCACGTTCTCTCAGCCTCAGAGGAAGGCCATGGCAAATCCCCTCTGAAGAAATCCTGCCAAGAAAGCCACATGACAGATTCACGTTAGGCTCGCCATGAGTCAGAAATGACTTGAAACCACACAACAACAACATACATGAACTATCAGCATCTGCAGTCTAGTTGGAGAATGAGACCTAAAATAATGTTTTTTAAATTAGTTTTAAGTAAAGAAGGCCTTGTATATTCCCATGACTTTACATCACAAGTCCCTACACTTAAGATATTAAGATTGTAGAGGAAGGAAAATTGTGAACCCTGAAGTTATTTTTCCTCCTACTTGATATTTGGGGTTGTTCTACAGAACACAGAAAATCGTTCTTCTCTCATATATGAAATACGATGCAGGCCAAAATTCAATCATGCCAAAATTAATGCTTCGAAATTATACAATAATTATGCTAAAGGCAGCACAAGCACACACCAAGTGATAAGGGAGCCAGGGATTAAGCTGTGCATAAATTCACTCATTCAGGAAAAGGTCACAGGCTGATATTACCGAAATTTGATTAGACTTAGGAGCCGTGTGCTTGAAATCAATGTTTTCTTGGCTTTGGCATTTCTGCTCTGGAGTCAGTCACTCTCTAGGGGCCTTGGGTCTAATCACAGGATGTAGCAATGTTACATCCTTTCCGGAGCACAAAGACAGCAAGAAATTAGAAAGGATTTACAGGTCAAAACAGACAGACTTCTGCAATTCCTATAGCTGAGTAGCTTGCAAAGCTGAAAAGGAAAAACTGCAGCTGCAGCTGTGAAGCTGAAGCAACTGTCATGTTGGTCAAAGCCCACAGGAAAGGTAAAGCGAAGGCTGGCGATTTTACAGCTCTCTGATCGCTTCCAAGAGCAATCTAGTCAAACTAGGATAAGTCCACAAAGGGCTCTGCACAGAATCATGGCTGCAAAGTGACTACAAAAATGGAAGTTATGACAATAATTTAATTCCACAAAATAAAAAGGCCCCCAAAGCAGGATTTAGACATACAGAGTTTCCAGAATGTGAAACCTGACAGATAAGGGGGGAAATAATGAAAGTTTCTTAACTCTTACTTGATCCCTCTGTTGGTCTGAGCTTAACTGTTCAGCAGATAACACCTGCTGTAGGATTTTGCTTGGCTTATTCATTCCCTATATAAGTTAAGTTCTCTGCAAAATGCGCAATATTACAGAACACCTCTCTGCCTATACTCTCACTCTTTGCTGACAAAATTGATGTGATGAAAAGAATAGAAGGAAGAAATTAATATAGCGTCATTGAAAGTAATTTCAGGCAAGTGAGGGTGGGTCTGAAGAATGCTTAAGGTAGTATGTATGCTGTCTAAGCTTAGGACGAAAACAGTTCAATTCTTTTAAAATCTTATGTTTAATGGTATGTTTTTCATCAATTAACAGTTTTTTTTAAAGCTTTCCTTAAGAGTTATTCCCTTTCCAAGTGCTTTGACACTCCCCATGATTTCACTGCCCTCCCTTCTATACACACAGCCCTTCACCCACTCTCTAATTTATCCCAAATGCCTTGCTTTGATGGGTCTTTCTTCATAGTGAAGCATAGTGAGTAAAATGGCAGCCATGTTAACTGTCTATATAGCTATGGGAAGGAATATCTCCACAGTCATTTTTCCAACAATGAATTCATAGTCTGGAGAATAATGTGTTGGCCATTTTTCTGGATCAATTCTTGTCTGTGGCATTTTCTTCAGCAGATAGATAGAGGCTCCCCTGATGAATTGGCCACTCATTGACCTATGCTGTCTGAGGTGGAGAAACCACCATGTCTAATTAGAAGGCGGCCCCTTGTACAGGTGATAAAAAATAATGCAATCCTACATTTATATTAACATGCAAAAAAAAAAAAATGGACTGTACTCTTCAGTGTTGGGCTTGTTCTGTGTCAACTAGTCATGTTGCATGAAAAGACATCCATGACCCTGTTTGAACATAACTTGGTTAATTATGATTCTTTTAACATGCCCACATGTGATCTTAAAATATGGATGTTCTGCTTGTATTTATCTTTTTTTAAATTGGTACCAAATCATTGTGTTTTAAAATGTTTGTGTGATGCCACATCTGTCTTTTTTGAACTCATTGTCAAACCCCACCTTCTTCCTGAAGTCCTTGGAATATTCTACTATTACCTGCGGCATACTATTATTAACAGAGCAGTCCGAAGTGGGGATAGGGGGAGTGAAATGATGGAATATCTGACACTTTGTAAACTCTGCTGGGTTATGTTGGAAAGGGCACGAAGTCTAAGATCATTGTAATACAACTGTAGTTTATTTAACACCTACCACCATTATAAAGCATGGACATGAAAAAAGCATGATTCATCTTTTCCCACAGAGACACACAGCCCAAAACAACATCTATGCCAGATGTAAAATTTTGTGCAGCACTTCATTTTTTAGGAAATTATGACTTGACTACAGATTCTATAGTTAATGTCTGTTGGTATGCATTAGACTCATGGAAAACCACTGGGTGACCTTGGACAAGACCTCTCAGGCTTAGAGGAAGGCAAGGGCAAATGCTCTGTGAACAAATCTTGCCAAGAAACCGCTGTGATAGGGTTGCCCTAAGTCACTTGAAGGCACAAAACAGCAACAACCTGGATATGTTTCTTGAGCCAGGGAAACATTTTTTTAAAAATGGTTGAGGTTTTTAAAGAGCTGAAGATTTATATACTTTCAAACTGCACTACTTCCTTTATCTGTTCAGCTACTGTTTTCAGGTTGCATGTTTTTTTAATATACATATGGGTAGCTTTTATTTGTAACATTTTTATTAACAAACTGAATACATAGCCATGTTTGTAGCTTATATCTATGATTTATGGCCATTCTTACTGGATTAGTTCAAAGTAGTGCAGTTCAAAGAATATAACTGAGTTGCCAATCCTGTGCATACATACATGGCAGTACATCCCATTGAACTGAGAACTTTTGTGTAATCTTACAGAGGACAGGGATATCCTAATTCATTTGGGACATATTTGCATGGCACACATCTGTTAACATATTGCACTAAGGCAGAGGGCTTTGAGTGCTTTGCTGTCAAAGTCTGGCTTTAAATCTTTTAAATGTTTCTGGTGATCAGTGAAAGCTGCCAGTCATCCCGCCACCCCCTTCTTGGCAGTTCTGTCATTTTCAGCCACTACATACAAACAGTACAACAAGGATTACTTTGCACTGTTATGATCATGCAAATTGTGTTTGGATAGATTTTAGTTCAGATACTGGAAAAAGCAGTGCACATTTGAATATACCCAGTATTAAATATGGTTGAGGATTTCCTTTGATATCTTTTGATAACAATATACCAAAATTTGCAAATGTCTTCAAAACTTTGAAGTTTTAAATTTTCCTTTTAAAAAATGGTGAAAAAATAAAAGTGAATTCCTAGTTCAGATCCTTACTGCCACCATCATTTTCCAGCCATCTGACATAAAAAAGCACTGTTGTGGTTACTGAAATTGGATGTCACACTTTACACATGATTTTGGTTCAGACAGGCCTTCCCTCATGCTATCATTCAAGGACAAGGATGGGTGAACATGAACCCATATGATCTTGTGGAAGGCAATGAATGGTGTTAGCAAGAGTCTATCTCATATCAAAATAGAGGAGCTTTCATAAACATATGCTGCAAGATGACTTTTTAAAAAGTCCTCCTGGGGGTGGGGGAGAGACAAAGTTGTGCGTGGGGGCCGGGACTGTGGGATATAGCAGTTGCCTCTTTCCTCTTCCTTAGATCATAGAGTCATAGAATCATAGAGTTGGAAGAGACTACAGGGGTCATTCAGTCCAACTCCCTGCCATTCAGAAACCCACATCAAAGCACTCCCAACAGATGGCGATCCAGCCTCTGCTTAAAAACCTCCAAAGAAGGACACTCCACCACACTCTGAGGCAATATATTCCACTGCTTAACAGCTCTGAGCATCAGGAAATTCTTCCTGAGGTTTAAGTGGAATCTCTTTTCCTGCAGTTTGAATCCACTGCTCCTTGTCCTAGTCTCTGGAGCAGTAGAAAACAAGCCCTCCTCGACATGACATCCCTTCAAATATTTAAACATGGCTATCATGTCCCCTCTTAATCTTCTCTTCTGCAGACTAAACATCCTCAGCTCCATAAGCCACTCCTCATAGGACATGGCTTCCAAACCCTTCACCATTTTAGTTGCCCTCCTCTGGACACGCTCCAGCTTGTCAATATCCTTCTTGAAATGAGGTGCCTAGAACTGGACACAGGTGCCCTGAACTCGCACCCCAGAAAAGGTCCTATTTTAACTGAAGGCTTAAATTCTGCTTAGAAAACGTTCTTAGAATGTCAACAACTTCAAGGTATTGATTCCCAAATGAAGTGCATTTCAACAAAGAAGTGGTTAACTCTTTGTCTTGTCAAAGTATCATGACTTTGCTTTGACACATTGCTACTGAACTTCAGGGTAAGAATTTTAAATTGAAGTAAAATCTTGCAAGTAGGTCTTTCTTTGTTATGTTTTTATCTCCCATAGTTTTTTTTTTTTAAATATATATTGAAAGTCTTTCTTGCTGAGCATTTGAACAATCCTATGCTTGATGGAAGTCCATCCCTATCTACAAAGTACCTAACAATCCTTGAAAGGTATACACTAAGAAGGTTACTGTTTCTTTTGAGGTGAGCATTTCCTGAGGCAGGCTGTTGTGCGTCTGGATCGTTAGAGCTCACATCTTTGCACAGATCGGTAAAAGAAACCAAAGAGAAAGAACTCTGTCAATCTCCTTTGTCAACAGGATGGTTTCCAATTGCAGACTGCTGCGTTCAAAGGTGTTTCCCTCCCTTTTGGAAACTAAAAAGAATTGTGAAAGAGAACTTATTTCTCTTGAAGAAAGTGCATTCCACTTTCAGGAGCAACTCTTTAATATCTCCTCAAAAAAGCAGCCACAGAAAGCATGGCTTCAAACCTATTTTCTATATTATTTTAGTATTTGTGCAACACTATTTGCAAATTCCGTAGGTTATACTCTAATTTATTCGTTTGATTTTCCCTCACAGAGCTACAGGGCCTTACCTGACACTGAAGTTTTGCTTCATAGTTATTCAGTTTTTCCTTAGTATTTCTTGATTGTTTTTTGGGACTTAATATTCTCTGAACAATACACTGATGTGGTTTGTAATTCCTGCACTAATAAATCAAGAATGGTATACTCCTTTGTTGTTAAAATGCTAATTGCCTGATACTTGGTACGTATAGTATTAGGAGAAAGAAAAGCATACAGATAGAAAACCTAGGAAAATATAGGAAATAAATTTTGTTTAAATATTCTGCTTATCATTGTATTTGCATTTGGTATTGTGTGGTTGTAAGTTGCGTATGTCACTGTATTTTGTAAACAATTTTATTTGGTGCAGTTGATGGCGTTTGGAAAATGAATAAAGTGTCTGTATGACATGGATAGGAAATCAGATAAACTACTCTTTGAGGGAAATTTTGTTTTCTATTGACTAATTATCATTGATTGAAGTAAAAAGTGCCAGGTAATGAAAAGATTGTGAAAGATTCCCACTAACTCTGAGACATATTGGCTGGTTGGTTGGTTGATTGATCAATTGACTATATATCCAACATTTCTCCCAAGATGGGATTCAAGGTGTCTGTAGTAATTGTAATTTAGGTTACATAGTAGTTGTAACCTAAAAAAAAAAAAAGTCTGTACCACTGAGGTAAAATTATTCTGATGGCAATTTAATAACTGCTGCACCTCTGAATGTGGTACCTGAGAATTCAATCTCATACACACACACACACACACATATACAAAATCAGAAGTAACATTTACATACCCACAACTCCCCAAACTCATTCAAATCTTGCTCTTTTTTCCTAAAAGACAGCTAAAAACTGCATGGACATGCAGGAAATTTTCCCTCCCTGTCTTAGGCCCTTTCCGCAGCTTACCTGTTCTTGGTGCGGGGGTGCGGGGATCCTGTGAGCAGCCTCTTGCGAGAGGCTCTCGCATCCCCATTGCTTCAGCTCTGCAGCTGCTGCCTGCTTGCGAGCAAGGAGCATGAGAGTCCCTCCTCTTCCTTCCTCAGCACAGCCTTGGATTTTCCCAGGCTGCGCTGGGGCAGGAAGTGTGAGTGCTGCAGCTCCGGAGCTCCGCACGTACGGTAAGTGCATGTGGGGCCCCAGAGCGATGTGCGATCACACACCATTTTCAGCTCAAAGCCAAAAATGAAATAGTGCGCGATCAGTACCTGCTGGCCCCGGCAGCATCACGCAATTGTGAGGACGTCATGTGGATGGCTCCTCACAATTGCACGATGCTCCAGAAGCCGTTTCGCATGCTGACTGCTGTGTGAAAAGGGCCTTAGACTTGTACCCTTTGTCATGGTAGCTCCTTCAAAGTTCAGCCATTCAGAAGGCACCAGAATTCTTGAATCGGGGTGTTGTTGGTGATGGAGTTGAAGCAAGTCACATTCAGCTTGCTGGTGCAGAGGATGGCTATCTTGTTCATGACACCACTGAGGATGGTGGGAGGATGGTGTTGCAGTTTGTGACCCACCAAGCATCAGATGGTGCAAAAAACCCCATTAGGCCCTTTACAAATTCTTTGATCTTTGCTTAAGGAGACACATTGTATAAGAACATGGAACAGTATCCACAGTGTTGTAACAGCACTCACACCATAATGTGTGGCATGTATGGATCACATCTACATGAAGTTATATAAATCCATATGTTTTAGAAAATGGCCAGAGATTACAAAGGTCCTGAGAAATGTCTCATAATATATAGGTCCTGGCTTTAAAATGTCCAACATCTTAAATTAACCACGTAGCACATCACCAGCAATGTAGCAGAATGAGATCAATGGAATATCTGGAGCACCTGTGATGTGGAATATACTATGCATAGTATTTTACTACTGGGTGTCTAATTTATCTTATATCCTATCTAGGACAAATCCACCTCAACTCTGTTTCAGATAAATTTTGCTGTCAGTATGCATATAGGTGCTAACATACTAGTCTTCTTCCTTAGCAGGTTAGTTACAGTGAGGCTACATTTACAGTGATAAACTATAGAGTTGAGGTGCATCTACAATACATGTACGTGTTTTAAACAAACAAATCAACCCGGTATTCTCACACAGAGATAGACAGGAAGGCAAGTGTAATCAGGATAATCAACATTAAGTTCAAATACAACACAGTTCTGATTAAAGCAGAAGTGAATACTTCAGGCTCTGAATGTCAACATTTATCAAATTAAGATGCCTTACACTACCTCTGAAAGACCAATAAAAGACCACTGTTCTTATTTCCCTCACATTAAATGGGGTCTCTTATGTGAACTGCAAGAAGCAGAGAGGGATGGCTGTAATTTGAGAAGACACATTTATGTAGGTATGCCAGTTCTAGGCGATGAAAGATGATACTAACTAACATTGTGAATTATACCCAATAACTCACCAGCAGCTGGCTAGTAGATCTCAGTTAGTTCTAGCCAGCAGGCATGCTACAGTATTCTGCATGAGCAGCAGTTTCTGTAGTGGCTTTAAAGGCATCCCATCAAAGCAGGGAAACTTTATGATTACAAAAGTATGGACGACATGGACTGAGAATGAGGCATTGCTGACAGAAGATATAACACAACCATCACTAGTTTTTTCTTCTGATCCTAGAACTAAATCCAGAAATAACCTCATTTTGTGAGCTTCACAGGGAGGCTCACCTTCCTCAAAGGATTTGGTTTGCAGTTACAATATCTTGTTTAGATTTATCTTCAGACCATTTACTTTCATTCATCTGAGCTGACAATGCCCTAAAGGAATAGTTTACAATAGTAGCTCTGTTTCAGCAGGCAGAACCCTTGGGTAACTTCTGGTCCTTCTCGCAGGGACTGCTATGGATTCCTGGCCTGGGCCCTTTGCAAACAACAAAAACTTCTTTTACAGGCAGTAGGAGATTGGCAGTTAACTATATTTGTTTCTGATATATTCCAGACACTAACTTGGTCAGGGGCACTGTGGTGAGAAAAATTTCCTGTGAAAAATACATGATGGATGGCTGTCGTTGGGACAGATACCAGCCCCCCCCCCCCCGCACAATGCACTGGGACAATTCAGCTTTCAGGAAGATTTGGAAAATTAGATAACACCAGAAGATACCTCCTGCCTCCTGACACTGAAGCAAACTACCCTCTTCCCCAGTCCTCATGAACCAATGGTCTACCATTGTACAAAGAATCCTGCACAATGGCACTTTGCTGAAGGTTCCTCAGTCCCTTCTGGTAAGGTAAAGACAACTGCTTTTGGAAGGAAATAGAGCAGTTTTGTCTACCAGATCACAACAGGCCAAGAGAGATTAATTCACACTGTTGTCTTCCTTCTTTCAACCTGAGAAGAGCCTTTTGGCTGAAAGAGACAACTGGCTAGTGGTAACTTGTTGAATTATGGGAGATAGTAAGTTTTGCATCCCAATGATCCAAAATTTATCTTGGGCTGTTTAGTTTGGCTTCTTTTAGGGGTTCCCTAGGTGTGTAGTATGGCATGGGGTTAGGTTTAATGGCCCTTGTGGTCTCTTCCAATTGTAAGATTCTATGATTTTGTGAAAAAACTGGGGAAGGCACTCTCAAAAATGTAAAGCTTTCAAGATGCAGATACTGAATTTTCCAGCACTATAGATAAAAGATTTCAACTTTTACTTTTTTGTGATAGATCTTAATTTCATAATTGCTCTGCTCTAGTTATGTGTGTTCAGCCTAAGCAGAACATACTTTTGTGGATATTTTAAAAATGGACATATGCTACGGTGCATACATTTTTGTATGCATTTTTCAGCTGCATGCCATGAACTGCCTTGGGTCCCATGTTGCGAGAAAGGTGGTATATAAAACAAACAAATAAATAAATGGTACACACTTTGAGACATGTAATCTGTTGTCTAAACTTGCCATATATTTGTGCATATTTTCAAAAGGTACACATTCTGTTTGCTTATTTTATAAAGCATGTGTTTTGGCAGATTGGTGGAATCAGAACCCCAGATGTAGAGATACCTGGCCACAAATTTGATCTGTGTCTGTTTCAGTTCTGATAGTTACAGGTTGGAAAAATCTGGGAGAAAAAGCACCACCCTGACAATGAAAATACTCATATATTCAGAGATTTCAATTTTAGTTCATTTTCACTAACTATTAAGAGAAACCTTTGTAATCTTTTCAAAGAGGTGATGTCAAAAAACACAAACTGTGAGAGCTATCTCTACTTTTTAATTTAATTAATTTTTTTGGAAGCTTTAGCAGCTCCAGTGATCTTATTATTTTTTTAAAAAATAATTTACATGTTTTCTGTCTTACTGAAAGCCTCAGAATTTGTTTGAATATGTCCTATATAATTATTATATCTAATTTTTAATTATATTTTTAATATCAAACAGGTTTTACATAACTAATAAATCATTCCTTATCAACATATGTTATCCAAGTTCTTCAAATAATCTTCGTATATTATATCTAAGTTCTTCATATATTACATCCAAGTTAATATATATGTATGTATGTATGTATGTATGTATGTATGTATTAGTTTTTAACAAATTACTACATTTCATCAAATCTTATCAAGGATAAAACAGCAAAAACAGCTCACTTCAGCTAAAGCACCATTGAAAAATACAGCCTCTTCACACTGACAATTGCCTCTGCAGCTGCCACTAAGTGGCTGCAGCTACCACTATGTGACTATCTTTGGCATGCTAAACTTAGATTATTCATTTCCTCCATAGCTCCCTGAATCTCTGAGCTCTATGATGTAGACCAGCAGCAATTTATATTTATGGATTCTGTTTGCAATTCCTCCATGGAGACCTCTAGAAAAGATTACAACATATCATTCCAAACCAGACATAAGCGGGGTGGAGGGAGAAAATCTGTGATAAAAATATAGACATCATCACTCAGTGTTCACTGTTCAGAGTTAAAAAGAACATTCTGTCATCTGTTTTGCATCGTTAATCTATTCCTTATGCGAAGTGTTGTGTATTTTATTTTTAAAAAGGATAGTTTTCCTTTAATAGTGTATCAGCAAAATTCCAAAAACTCATAATTCAGGGAAGAAAGCCTTCTTTAAAATTATTTTTCCCTTCTTATTGCACTACTTTTTCCTCTTCCCATTACTCAAACTAGCAAGCCTCCCAGAAGAATGATTAAAATCCCTTTTAACCTCTTGTGTAACATAGGCAAAAGGAAATCAGATGGAATGACTTAATTGGTTTTCTAAAGCATTTAACAGGGCATGAGCTGTAACTTAAAAACAAAGCACATTTTCACATAAAGACAATCTTAGGTTCAGCATCTGCAATTGAAATGGAGCTCAAGGGCTACTTTTGCCCTTTCATTTCCCTTTTGTACCTGACGAGTTTAAGGGTAATTTGCAGATGCCTGTTCTGTGTCCAAGACTGCATGAAAACATCAAGGAACCATTTTGATTGCATTGCCTTCCCACCGGAATGATGACACCAGACACAAGAGTTGGATGAAATAAGGCCACAACATTATTAAACTCAGCAATCTGGAATGTGGCAGAAAATGGGATATGTGGGCATGAATTTGTATGTGGGAGTCTGGTTAAGCCAGATCTTTCATCCAGAGACTTCCAGAACCAAAACCCAGGATATAGACCCTATGGTTCATCCTAGCCTGATCCCACAGAAGGATCAGAAGGTCCCAAGGGATTCCCCCCAGTGATGCTGGTTGGCACTCTTACTTGAAGACGTCATCCTAGGGCAATACCCACTACTTAAAAGTCTCCAAAGACAGCCAATTAATGCTTAGCACACCCCACCAATTGTGACATAAAAGCAATGCTTGACCAATTAGCCAAATAGAAAACTGTAGCCATAAGGATCCAGGATTATATAGCACGAAGTAGGTTAAACAACAAAATAATAACAACAACATGTCACCAGCCAATGGCACAATAATAAAAAATCCTACTCAGCCCCAAAAAGGTGACTGGAAATTCTCATGCTATATAGAGGTAGGCTGGTAGTGGGGGGCATACATAGTAAAGAAGATGAGTCAGGGCAGCTCTGCCTGAACTAACCCAGTGCAGCCCTGCATGACATCAGTGTGAAAGCACACATTCGCCTGTCATTTGGCCAGTAGCTTGAGAAGGGCAAAACCACAGGTATCAGAAAGCTGGGGGAGTGTGCTTATTGGCTTAGTAAACTGTTAAACAATTAACTACCTTCTTCGTCTAAGAGGAAGTGGAATGAAATTAAAGGACTCAAGTGTGTA